>OW203667.1:5237500-7737500 GCA_934044485.1 Apeira syringaria
TCACCACGTGAGTAAAAGCACAGGGTGCAGCCCCATACTAAATTTCATCAAAATCCATCTAGCCATTCAGACGTCAAGGAGTAACAAACATATGTACATCCATGCATCCAGGCTCACACACTTTCGCATTTATAATTTAACTAGCTGCGCCCCGCGGTTTTACCCGCGTAATGATGATTGATGGTGATGATGATGATAAGTAGCCTATGTGTTATTCCGGGACCTGAAATATCTACATACCAAATTTCGTCCAAATCCGTCCAGCCGTATGAGCGTGATTGAGTAACAAACATCCATCCATCCATCCAAACTTTCACATTTATAATACATATTAGTGGGATAGGCTAGCAGAACTACTTATGTTAGGTCAGCTAGTCCTTTCTATACCTACGTATTATGGCATCAAAAATATCCACATTTGGAAGACTAAATTGAAGGCTTTTTTTATCGCGTCGCCTGTCATCTCGTTCGCTATACCAGAGCAATTTGCACAGCTTTTAAGGTCCACCCCCACGCGTAAGGGTGTAGAAGTGATCACTCGGCGTGTGCTCACAGTTTATGCGTCGTAAAGACGACCTTAGGAAGAATCGCCTCTGCAATTATGGGGTTACGTGGTGACGCATGTCTGGGCAAATATTGTTTATATCGGCGTTAAGAAGTTGATTAAGGAGTTATTTCCCTTTTTTATAGAGACTGCGATAGACTTATAAAAAGTCTACCACTCTGCCCATAGAAACAAGTAGGTACACAATGCACATATGTATAAGTTAAATAATTCCAACCGGTCCTTGTGGAAATCAATGGGGGAGGCCTATGTCCAGCAGTGGACGTCCTATGGCTGAGATGATGATGATGATGATGATAAGTTAAATGATAAACAATTTTTTAGTAATGCGGAAAATTAGCACAAGTGAGTTCAAAGACAAATTGTGCTTTGATAACTTATATAGGTATATTGAAACTAACCTTACCTTGATCTTATTCAGGTCATCTGTCTACTACAGACGACCTGAATAAAATTGCAGGTAAGCGCTGGATGCGGGCCGCTTCCAAGCGGTCTGGAAATCAATGGGGGAGGCCTATGTCCAACACTAGACGTCCTATGGCCGAGATGATAATGCAGATGATAGGTACATTCATGTCAGCGTACAGCTACGATTTGTCATTAGGGAACAATTACGCATTTTTAATATTTTTTACACAAAATAAAACAGTTTTTTTATGAATACTTTCTTATACTTTTTTATAAGTACCTACCAAGTGTAAGTATTTCTTACAAGTAGGTACTGCTTATTAAGTATAATATTATAATCGATATTACAAATTGCCTATAAACTTAGGAAAGATACCAATAACGGTTTTTTTCGGTAGAACGCAATGATATCAATTAAATTAAATTTTAAAAAAACATAGTATCTACAACAGTACACTAAAAACTAAAATGAATATTAAAATCTATCTATCTATCTAAAAGTCCAACGTGGGAGGAAAAGTCCCAAGAATGGTAGTATTGAGACTAAAATATCTCACTACTAGACGTTTGCTCACTTTTGACTTGTATCTGCCGCCACCCATAACGAAGGCTTCGATCTACCGACTGCCAAAAAATCATTTTGGTATTATTAATAATTTAATTATAATAGACTAGCTGCGCCCTGGGGTTGTACCCGCGTGGTGATGACAAACGGTGATGATGAAAATTAGCCTATGTGTTAATCCAGGGTATAATCTATCTCCATACCAAATTTCATTGAAATCGGTGTAGCCGTTTGAGCGTGAAGAGGTAACAAACATACACACATACACACAAACTTTCACATTTATAACATTAGTAGGATTAATTAATAAATTTTGTTCACTTTGTACTAATCTCTCAACTCAGTGAAATTCGTATATTATTTAACCAATCTTATAAGGTAACATTTGTGAGGTTGTAAGGGATAATTTAATCTACTGAACCAATAGTCCAAATTCTTTTACCAGTAGAAAGTCACGTTTTTAAGGTCAAAGACATCATGATGTTTAAGTTCAATTACTCTATTTGAATGAATATTATTAAAAATAATTACAATATTCCTATTTGTAATGTAACAAACCGACTAGGACTCGCGTGGTAAACACTGGAAAATTACTCTCCGACCAGTTTCGAACTTATTTGCAGTTCTTCATCTGGGAGTTATGATCGTGCCAGGCGGCGAGCGCGAGCCTCAGCACGTAACTGGCCACGTGGGTCCTGGTCGGTTTGTTACATTACAATTATGGAAGAAACTCGCGATAGTTTTCAGACTCAAATATCCCTATTCCTTACTAACTTCATATGAGGTATACAAATGTCAATATAAATAATGTCAAAATATGTTACACTTTATAACTATTCGTCATGGTCAACGTTATATCTGCAGGAAGTTTTCTGCAGAAAATCCTTTACAGAATAGAACTCCCGCAAATTAACCATTGCTTTAACTCTGAATAATCTGCAATCGGGTAATTCCATTAAATTTTATGGGATGCGATTACAAAGAGGTGGCATGCTGCTTTTTTCAAAGACTTCCAACGAGGGTGCCAGCATTTTGAGATTTTCCTTCATAAACAGTACTATCCTTAAACCTCTCAAATCAGTATCGAAGGAGTAACCATGATTTACAAATGAAATGCAAGATGCAGATAAGTTATTGGCACTAAACCGAACGATAAGCGACAGTAAAATCTTAGGGTTGTCACTGACAATGTGGTGGTATTACACCCGTTTACAACCCATAAAATGTTTTACCATTCAGGGTACAGCCTACGTGGCGTCACGAGTACGATACATACTACTATGATATTTTCTTATATATAATATTCGCGCAAGGTAGCTGTCAGGATGAGCAGAGCTGAAAATCGAGCTCAGTGGCAGTGGGAGAAGCAGATGTCCAGCAGTGGACTGATACAGGCTGATGATGATGATGATGTTTATTTTAAATTTGGTATGTAGATACTTTAGGTCCCGGAATAACACATACTTTTAATCACTATCATCTTCATCATCAATCATCACCACGCAAAATCGCGGGGAGCAGCTAGTATCTAATAGTAACGTCACGCTTCTACAAACGTATTTCTTTGAGATAGAAGTCACAAAGCCATTTATAAAGTACCTTTTTTAGCATTTGATGAGTTATTGTGTAACAAAGCAATCGCAAGATTTTTACTTTGCAGAAGGTATGATCGCAACATAGCGAACGAACAATATCAGAAATAAATTATTTTTATCTTCCTTCTTTCAAAATATCAAAATTTTCTTTGAAAATTGTGATTTCAAATCGAAAACAGACGATTTTTAGCTTTGAACGCTACTGAACGACCTTTAAATAACACCTCGAAATGTCTGAAGGTAGGCAGAAGCCACATTACCACCATCACGGAAGAAATGATCACTATTTCTTTCGTGATGGTGGTAATGTGGCTACTTTAGCTTTACTTTGGTTAAACAACAGAGAACTGAGCTTATATATTTTATTAGTATTTTACACATGTCAATTATATTGACTAAATTATCCGAGAAGTCCACCTAGCTCTCGGATTAAATCATAAATTTGCAAGCAAAAGAAATGATTTAAAGTAACATCAGTAGATGAGTCGAAATTTTTGAAAATAGTAAAAAGTGAAATAAATCAATAGTGGGATGAAACCTATTGGAAAAGGAAGAGAATATAACCAAAACGAAAGGAAAAATAATTTACAAGCGATCTGAGGTCGGGAAGTGGAACGGGGTGAGTTTTTAAGGGTAAATAAAAATTGGTTGTCTGTAAAGTCGGTTTACGGACGATAGATTTACGTGATAACGTCATAATCATTTATGACTTCGACTTCGACTTCTGACTTCTGACTTCTGACTTCTGACTTCTGACTTCTGACTTTTGACTTTTGAATTTTGACTTTTGACTTTTGACTTTTGACTTTTGACTTTTGACTTTTGACTTTTGACTTTTGACTTTTGACTTTTGACTTTTGATTTTTGACTTTTGACTTTTGACTTTTGACTTTTGACTTTTGACCTTTGACTTTTGACTTTTGACTTTTGACTTTTGACTTTTGACGGAAACGGAACGCTACACGGAACGTTACTATTTTTCATTTTGGCATTCATCAATTTATAAAACGTTATCACGTCAAAATGGTTTATCTTTTTATTTATTATCTAAAAGTCCTACGGATAAAGTTGTAGGTAAAAGATTTACAACTTTTGTGTATAGGTACACTTTTTTCGTATAACCTCATTTTACTTTAAAGTACTTTCACTCTCTAACAATATTTCCAATAACAGAGAGAGGGGTCTTTTAGCATTTCGTTGAACTAATTTCACAATACAAACATACTCTCTCTTGTGTATGATACACACAAAACTTGCTGGTATTACAAACACGGGCGTAAATTGCTCTCAATATCTTTTCGTAAAAGTGAGATATATTTTTATATAGTTTTATAAGTTTTTTTTAAACGTTAACATTTAAATTAGAAATTTAAGAATGAAAAATAAAAATATGTCACAAATTTAATTTATTTCAATGTTGACACATATTTTGTAACGCACAAATAAAATCAAATAAAATTAACCGACTCGGTGAGCAAATATGAAAGAAGAAAAGGAAAAATATTTCTTTATCAGTATCATACATATCACCGACATGTCCCTGACATAGCCGAGCGGATGAGCGAGTTGAGGTGGCAGTGGCACATAGATCGAAGAAATGATGGCCGTTGGGGTCGAAAGGTTCTCAAATGGAGACCACGGTCTAGCAAGCGCAGCATAGGAGGACCGACAAGGTGGATAGACGACTTGACAGAAATCGCAGGTAAGAGCTGCATGTGGGCCGATTCCAACTGGTCCGTGTGGAAATAAATGAGGGAGGAGGCCTATGTTGCCATCCTATAGCTGAGAAGATGATGAGTAATTGTTAATTGAAATTGCAGCAACACGTGTCTAGGGGTCAATGTCAAATAGGAGCCATCTCAGCATTGTGCCGCACGAGCCCCGAGTCACTCGACACATTCTTTTTTTTATTTTATTTGTTAACATTCACACAAGGTCTTCAGGTCCCAAACTAGGCAGAGCCTGTACTATGGTAACCTGATGACTGATATATATACTTATATACATATACACACCCAGACGCAGGTCAAACAGACATGTTCATACAAACAAATGTCTGACCTGTCCGGGAATCGACCTTGGGACCAGCGGCTCAGAAGGCAGAGTGCGAGATATCATCAATTTAAAAATAGAGCATATTTTGAGTTATCTATAAAGGCTGACAATAGCTAGTGGATTGCTCAAATGTTTTTGTAGTAGGTGTAGTATTAATAAGTTATTAGTATTTTATTTTAATAAAGCTCGGCGCTTAAAAAAATATATATTGTATAGAAAAATAAACGTCGCCGTGGCGCGCACTGACGATAATGATGATGCTGTTGATGGCAACTAAACTCCTAAAACAATCTTAATCTAATGCTGAGTAGATTTTTTTTTTTACATATTATAAGTTCGCGTTTGACAACTGTCTCACCTGATGTTAAGTGATGACGTTATCTAGGATTTAGCACGCAAACCTAGAAGGTACCTATTCACTCGCGACTTGAAGACTCCAGGATTGTACATATCCCGTGTAAATGCGAGCAAAAGGATTTAAAATGCATATACCGGGTTTTGAAACCCAAAACCCAAAAACTCGGTGCAGTTTATTCTCACACATTATGTTATTTCGATATGAATAACTTATTTAAATCCGGAACTGCCCAGGCCCGTCACATCGACAAACACATGACAAGCCACTCATGTAAATAATTTTACCCAGTGTTCCGTGACTAGTAATAGGACACGACAACTTCCGGTTCCGGATTTGGATTGTGTCACGGTTATCAAAAGTTTGCATTACATGTCACGGGATAGTCGAAGATGAAATGAAATGTAGATTAGAATTTGGTTAGTCTATTTATATATATTATTTTAGGTTACATTTTCGGGTGGAATTTCCACTTCAACATCTTTTTTATAATTGTGAGTCACACACAAGTGTACATACACATAGTAAGAAATACTATTAATACGACAGGCGTTATATAAATATTGTTTTTTTTTAATACCTCACAGTTTTGTTGTTGCGACCGAGTCCGCGAGCGTCCCGTATTCTCCTTGAAAAAGACCACCGAATGTGGTTGAGAGTATAGTTGGAACCCTTTGACTTATTACGTAACTCCCGTGTTTTATACATTCATAAAAATACGAACTTGCTTCAATATGCGGATAGCTGTTTTCGAAAGGAATTGTGACACAAAACGCTTTGAAACCTATTATTATCTGCAAAAACTCCATTCAGAAAGACGTACTTTCATACGTGAGTAATTCCCGTGTTTTATACATTCAAAACCTTATAGTTTTTTGACCATTACTATCACATTCGTTGTTCAGTGACGTAGGTGAAATCACGCTAGACCTATAGAATGTACGCCATGTGACCTCGACATGAGTCGACAACCGTCATTCTAATACGACAACCGTATAACACCGAAGAGCTCAGTTGAAAATGCCACAAGCGTTAGCCCATCTAAGGTGAGGCTGACATCTTGCTTAACCCAGTTCATCTAAAATAATATTTAAAAGTTTATTCACGAAATTTTGTGCACTTACAAAGTAACACATCCTAAATGTTTAGAGTTTAGTTATCACATAACATCAGTTGAGGCAGTTGTCAAACACAAGCTTGTAATATGTTGGGTATCTGTCGCCGAACTAGGCTCATCGCCTGTGCTGTGAATGATGTTTTACTAAAAATGATGTATATTCATACTGCGCGGTGCTCAGATTTTGTTCCTTTACGACATAAACATGCTTACTGCGACAGATAATACGGTACAAATAATATAGAAAAAGATAGCTATATATTTAGACTTGCGCTTGAGATACGCGTCATAATGAAAATTACTACAATTGACTTAATTTTGCCGCCTCAGTTTCCGCGCGCTTGTGCCACATCTACCTCATATAAACATATAATATAATCTGTGCCCTCCCCTTTTATTAAAAATTAAAATTAGCTTCGTGTTTACCTATTTTTTCCCTTATAATTGTAGAAAGAGTAAAAACATAATTGAATAAAAACAATAACAATATTAGAATATTGTAAGGAGCAGTATGATACTTTAGATTATTGGATACATATGCATATTGATTGTATCATTGATTTTATAAAATGATATTAACATTAAATATACATATTATACATGGAACGGATTTTTGAAGCGTCGACTGTCATACTAACGGACGCTGGTTTGATTCCCATCAACGGCTTGAGCTTCCGGTGAAGGTGACACCGTTATCAAATTTCCAGGACAGTGGTAGGGTACTTTTGAATACCCAACTGGCTAGCTACCTCAAGTTTAAAAAACTGCATCCATACGCATAGGCAGCAGTCTGAGAGGCAGTTAACATTTTAGGTCTATTGTGATAACATCTTTGATCACATCGTCACTTACCATCAAGTGAGATAGTGGTCAAACGCTAAGTGTACAGTATAAAAAAGGATCCTCTCTCTGTGTATACTGAAAGGGCGTGTGTGTATACACTTCGGGCAGCTTCGGTACACTTCGCTACGAGTGCTTCTTTTATAAGTCCTAAATACATATTTAAATTTATTTTCTCTTTAAGTATTAATATGTTTTCTGAATAGGTCTAAGTTATTGTTAGGTTATTATTTACTAAGCTATGATGTGATAAAATTAAATATAATCGTACCTGAACTCATGACCTCAATACCTTAGAGAGTATCTAATATCCCACACATAACTAGGTTGACCACACTTTCACTGCGTACATCGCCGGCTAAAATATTACCTTTTGACTAGTAGGATCTTTTTTAACTTTATATTGTTACCTTTTTAGCTGGTCACCTTGTTATACAGATTTGTAAGCGGTGTCGAAACACTATCCCGTTATTTTACTTTTTTGTACATCAACACTCTATCACAACTCACACACGAATACACTCACACATAGATCCCCACTCAAACCACCACGCACATAGATGCGCTGGCGCCTAATTAAAATTCATTTTGTCTTTTGATTCATACAATCAAGAGCATTATAGCACAGCTTCTATATAGGCTGAGATTACAACAAAAAATAAACATTTTTTTTTAATGTATAATGTGATTATTGATAAAAAAAAATAACAAAAAATGGAACCAACTTCAACACTCAAAAGTGTGAAATAACTTGTTGAAGTCGTTATCATGATAGTTCAAAAGTAACTATTATCAAAATATTGTGAGCATGGTACCGGCATTGACAAGTTACTTCATACTTTTGATTGTTGAAGTCGGTTTCATTTTTTTTGTACTTTTTTTTACCTTTTTCAGTGACCTTGCTACTCACGGAATCAATTTTCATTATGTATGCTCACCGAGGTCTTCAACCGCAACTATAATATTGTCGAGTTATGCATAGCACTCTTCAGTTATTGGAGTGCAACTCAAAAACCGCTTGTTCGATTTTGATGAAATTTAAATGGGACTACACGGGAAGCACCAGCTTTCAAATAAAAAACGATTAAAATCGGTTAACTAAGTCGAAAGTTATGCGGTCACAAACAAAAAAAAATCATACGGGTCGATTGAGAACCTCCTCCTTTTGAAGTCGGTTAAAAACAATTATCGTAGTCTAATACAGACTGTGTTACAAGGTTGCAGGGCATTCCCAGTCATGAGATTCAACTTAATTGGTTGATTTTCAAAAGTATATTATAAAAAAGTAATAGCTCAAAGAGTAAAGTAAAGAAACAAAATAGTGAAAACATACCAAGGCACCTGCAAAAGGTAACATGTGCGTAAACTATCCTCCGAAAAAGTGGTCATGTGGTTTGTTAAAAGTAAAAGGGATGCTGGTAGCTTTTCATCGATAATAATCAGGGATCACTAAAAAGATTGTTGAGTTGTTGAGGTTGTAAGCTAAATCAATAATGATAATTATTATAATAACCAAGTCATCACATAACATAAGGTGAGATGGTGGTCAAACGTTTGCCTATGCTGAATTAAAAAATCCTGTTCTTTTGTCCCATATGTTGGTCACTCGTTTTGATCTAGAAGGGCTCAAGGTTGTTATCGAAGTCCGACGTGGGCGCCAATACTGTCGCCTCTCCAATCATATTTCTTTGTTTGCCGACAGTCTCCTGCAAGTCGGACGGCACCATCCGACAAAGAAACATACTGAGCTAGTAAATGAATTTCGTATTAAATAGAGCAAATGCGTTCCAGTTAGATTTAGAAATGATTTCATTTATACAATCTTCAGATGTCTGGAATTAATAATTTTGAATCATAAAGCACGCACTGTTGCGGTTACGTAGATACGTTTTATTGACATAAGTCTAAATAAGAATTTCAAGATACACTATATAAACTAAAATAAAAGTATTTAACTTCATAATAATCAATCACCAAGTTGATATAACTACGTAGGTACCATATATAGCTGTGGTCAATTTCTACATCCATCTGGTAGTGCGTACTGCCAAGGAATGGAACCCTTTGCCTGAGTGTGTGTTTTCCGATAGGACCTTTGCCTGAGTCTGTGTTTCCTGATAGGACTTTTGCCTGAGTCTGTGTTTCCCGATAGGAACAACCCTGGAGTCTTTTAGTCACCTTCTAGACTTGCGTGCTCCACCTTAAACGGCGTCCAAACGCAACCTATATCATCATCATCATCATCATCATCATCATCATCATCATCATCTCAGCCATAGGTCGTCCACTGCTGGACATAGGCCTCCCCCATTGATTTCCACAAAGACCTGTTGGAAGCGGCCCGCATCCAGCTGGCAACCTATATAAAAAAGTTTAAACGTCATTCTAATGTAAATAGTTATACATAGAAAGAAGAAGCGCCTATCATTTTTTCTTACTTTTTATTAAGGCAGAGGGTAGAACATTTTTTATAAGCTGTAAGCCTAATGTTTACTAGCTGCATTTCCGATTCCGACAATTGCGGTTATTATTTGACAAGATGATTTTAATTGCGATGCCAAAACTGAAAAAAAGATTGGATTTAGATTGACACGTCAGAATCATCACTACGGCGTTTTACATAACTCGCATGTTATAAGCTATTTGAAGCTTGAATACTGACACTATCTTAGAATTTGTATTTATCTATTCATTATAATAAGTGACATAACTGTGGACAACCAGAGCGTTCCATATTTATTATTAACCGTTTGGGACCGAGACATTGGGCCCGTGAGGACTCCCGGTCCTCATTGGATTTTCCAAAACTTATCAGAGCGTTTTATCGATGCGACGCGTGATAAAAATGCTGGCACATATTTGGCTCAACGGATCAGCATTGCAATTCAACGTGGCAAAACTGCTAGCATTCTGGGCACGCTGTCAACTGGTAGCGGGTTAGAGCATTTGTGTTATTTAAAGGCTGACAATAGCTAGTGGATTGCTCATGTTATTAATATATTTTAGAGTTATTAATATGTTAGAGTTATTAATATTTTAGAGTAATTACCTAATATTTTATTGTCAATATTGCTAAGTTAACAAGTGTATATCAAAAGTTAAAATAAAGTAGATAATAACTACTGCAACTACTAACTGCTAACATAGCTCGGAAAATTAATGGCCGCTGGGGTTTGAAAGCTCTCGAGACCAGAGACCATGGACTGACAAGGGCGGCGCAGGACTCCCATAGACAAGGTAAAAGGCTACAAGGCTACAAGGTACTTGTAGCCAGATGACCTGACTAAGATCGCAGAAAGAGACTGGATGCGTGCCGCTTCCACCTTCCACAATTAATTGTTGTTTATTGTTGTCTAAATTGGTTCCAACAATTAATTGAAAATTCGGTGTTATTTTTTCTATTATACCTACTACTATTTTCTTTAATGAAATGTGATTTGCCGCAAATAAAGACCAATATCAAATCTAACCACAGTTTAACCAGTGTAGAAATATACATACTCCCTTTTCACATAAATGAAAAATACGTGTGTATGGAAATCGATGATTTTATTAGAGTTAATCACCTCAAGCTATTTAATATTATTTAGATTTATTTGATCTTATCAAATTTGCGGACCGCTTCCAACCGGTCCTTGTGGAAATCAATAGGGGAGGCCTATGTTCAGCAGTGGACGTCCTTGGCTGAGATGATGATGATGATGATCTTATCTTGGAGGCGTATTTCCTTCAGAAGATTTCTTATTACTGAGATGCTGATAATGACTGCTTCTGAAACTTCGTTTTATTTGATGCCTTTTCATTACTTAACTTTGATTTACAGCCAAAATAAAAAACAAAAACAATCTTTAGAAACCGAAAGATATATATTACGTTCGGCCTGGTTACTTCTGAGATAGGGCGAAATAGGACAAATCACTACAATTGCAATTGTGGCTGTTTCTTTTGACAGATCAGATATATCCACCCGAGGGTTTGTGTCATTCTGTGATAAAACAGGGAAGCATACAAGGATTTTTTTGTGTTTGGTTATGTTAAAACACGACCACTGCTAATGTCAGATACAGTTAGAGTAAGTACTCTAACTCAGTTAGAGTAAGTACTCTAAGTATCATTAGCTATAATTATCATTACCTGCTGGACTTGCTAAACTTGTCACACAAAATAATTTCGTCACGTTGACACTTAAATGGGTGAAGTCTATAGTAAGCTGGCTCACAAAAATCGTAAGTAACCCAAAATAACCCCTGATATAGCACTTATTTGGTCAAATAGTAAATACACTTAAACATGAGATTTTTACGTTTAGTATCCCAAAAAACTCATTATTGTGTTTCAATAATAGCATATATAAAAATAAAACTAAGCGTTGCTGAACGAAAGAACAGCTTTTATTTATACTGTATTGATCTAGCGTTTGATCACTATTTCTCTTGATGGTCAGTGACGATGTTATCACGCTAGATCTAGACTGCTTACTGGCTCTCAAAGACTGCTGCCTGAATACACTATGTGTTGAGAGTGGTAGGCGGGTACTCGAAAGTACCCCACCGTCATTCTCGGAATTTGATAACGGTGTTACTTTCACGAGAAACTCAAGCCGTTGTTGGGGACCAAACCAGAGTCCGCCAGTCTGCCGACGCTCCCCCCGCTGAGCTATCATCGCTTCAAAGCTTTTTAAGGTAGGTATGAATTTTAGTATCGATGCTGCAACCTTTGTAAGTGTTTTAGTTGTAGCGACTGAGTTTTATTTGTCCTCTACGAGATGGTTCTAAAAACAATAGCCCTCGGTGGGGTATTAACCCCCATTCTATAGTGATTACATCTCAACAATTATACATTACAACGATTACATTTTGTAATATTGGAAATAATTAAAATATATGTAGCCAATTCATATTTTATCTGTGGTAAGCGATACATCACGCTATGACGGATTGAAATTTTAGTCCCGTACGTCACACAGAAATTGCCTGGTTTTACATAATCATTCATTTCAGATGGATGTTCTCATAATGTATTGATAAATACAAATGTACAATATGATATGTCGTTGAAAAAATAATAAACATATCCCCTCGTTCGATAAAATTATGAAATGTAAGAGGAAATTTTGGCCTCAGGTTTGGACCTGCATCCTCTCGATTGATGATACGGATGCTTCGCCATTAAGTTGAGACTTTTACTTTTAATCTACCGACTGCCTTCTCGAATTTGTTAGTTATATCTTAATTTGGACTAGGTTGCAGGTGATGAGTGTATTAATAGTCAACATTTTTAAAATAATTTACCCAAAAAAACGTAAAATAAACATGTTTTTATATACTCTGTTAATTGTAATAGATAAATTAGCGGCAATTGCAATACACGGTTTGTCAAATTTTAACTGTCTAGCTATTGTGTTATATGATACACCAATTTAGGTCTGTGTGAGTGATAACGCCGCTGGTTATACATGAATATGTGAATTCTAGGTGATGTACGTTACTAAAATTATAAACCCTTTTACTATTGTTAACAAAAACCTCAAAATACCTGATTGCATCTTCCGACAGCCGTGCGTATTGTTATATTTATCACTGATTACCAATTGCCTTCAATACAACACGATACTTCATGGGATCCAGTTTTAGTATTCAATTTACTTTGCTTCTGGAAACATCTGATATCTTGAAAGAACATTATTTAAAATGTACCTTGGACACTATTAATATTCGCCGAATTGAGGTAAAAATCTTAAAACAATATTTCTCCTCGTTTCATTTCCGAAATTTTTAAGTCCTTACTTTGAAACCTGAAGGTTATGATGTATTAAAAGTGACGTCACGAGATTTTGATTCATGTAATTGAAATGCAAACTATGTTAGTCGCATTCCGGCGACTATTAGGCAGTGGGCGGCGTTGGGCGGCGCCTTGCTTTCGGTATATAAGCGAACGCTTGGGCGGGCGGGCGGCACAACACTTGTTGCGGTCAGTCGTGTCTGACAGTCGTCAGAGTGGTGATAACTTCGCACGATCAGGTAAGTTGTAGATAAGATTTTGAGTGATGTCATACTGTCGATGTGTTTTTGTAAGACTGTGTGAGATAGGGATTAAAAAACAATATTTTTATTCTCTCTTCTCGTTTTGTTTCATACAACTATTACATAAGAGAAATAGTTTACAAAGTGTTTTCTGAATTTGATAACTGTGAAGTGAATATATAAAAATAACTCTCAGATATAAAAATACATTTCTCCCTTCTGCAACGAATATTGTTTGCGTTCGTAACAATGTATAAAAACATAAAAACAAACGCTTTAATTAGTTCGTAAAAAGTAATCAGTAAAATGCATTATTTTTATTATATAGTTTCTCTTTCATTTATTAACTTTTGAATTGTTCAACTTATGCTAAAACATTATATAAGTATAATAATATCTAAAACCTAAAGTGCAAAAAGTGTGCTTCAAATAAGGTTTAAACATAGTGGATTGAACTAGAAAATTCAAAAAGAATTCTCTTTTATTTCTACATTGCCACAAACAAATAAATAATGTTATTTGTGTAAAATATTCCACGTGCGCGTGCAAAATTTTACGATAATTTTATTAAAATGTCTCTGAATCACATTTGCTTGCTAAAACATAACAGTACATAATATCTTAAACGCGAGCTCAAACGAAATAAAAGTTACGAATACAAACCCACTTAAGTGACTTTTCAGCTGAAAGGACACAAAGGGCAAATTACTCTTTTTAAAAGTTATGAAGCTTGAAATTTTCATAACATTTCTGTCTGTTGTTTAAGCACTTCATTTGTTATTTTTATGCGCGGTATTTTTTAAGTCATAGTAATGGCAATAAACGTTGAAAAAGAGTGACTCAATTCTGACAAAACTGTCTTAATTCGTAATCAGATAACCAATAGTCAAAAGAAGCAACCATTGCCAAACATTATTAGAGATTAACAAAACTCTAGTTACCTTTTTTGTAAATAGGCTTTCTGAACTTTTTAAAAAATCTTTGTCAGGAAATACTTCTTACTTACATAAATCTCAAGCATTGAAGTAGATCTGCGTAGATTAAGATTTTCTAGTCATCTTTCAATTCAAATTAAAAAACCCAACACATGGTTGCCATGACTTTTCATAAAAGTACTGTTTTGAAAGTTTTATAATAATATATTAAATAGGTATATAATATTGTATAATACTGCATGATAGCACTTCTGTGTCTGTTATTAATAAACTCAAAATTTACCGCATAATTTTCGATATACTTCTGGATATCGAAAATTATCCGGTAACTTTCGAGTTTATTAATAACAGACATAAAAACCTAAAAATCAAACTATTTCAACTATTATTTAGTTTTATTCTAGACACCATGGACTTATATGGCTTAATTTGTTTTTGAAAAACCAAAAAATATTATGAGTCGTACCACAACTAACGTGTTCGAAGGGCCTTCATGTGGGAAACCTACGTCATTACATTGACTGTGACAATGATTTTTGACATCTGGATTAATTATTGTAAATGCTACATTATTGTGTTTATACCTTTTACTCTCCTCTTAAGACCTTTTAATTAAAGAGAATGTTTAATATGTACTTCCATACATAATTTACAATTATGCTAATGTTGTCCGTTAGTATCTTATGAAGAGAACATTTATTAACAAAAGAGCTTAAGTAGCTACGTTTTTATACTTCAAATACCGATATTGGTACTATTTTTTTTTCATGGGGCAAATGCCTTTATTAAAATAAAACACAAACTAATTACAATACATTATAAATGTATAAAACACGGGAGTTACTCACGTAATAAGTCAGAGGGTTCCGACTATAGTTTCAACCACATTCGGTGGTCTTTTTCAAGGAGAATACGGGGCGCTCGCGGACGCGGTCGCAATTCGCCTAGTACTGATTACAATAATACACTACACTAATTACACTAATTACAATACTGCAGCTACTACAATAACATTTGAGCAATCCACTAGCTATTGGTATCCTATAGATAACTCAAATGTTCTAACCCGCTACCGGCTGGCAGCGTGCCCGGAATGCTAGCAGCATTGCCACGTTGAATTGCAATGCTGATTCGTTGGTACTATTTGATTACATGCAACAGAATTACACAAAACATTTAATTAAAAGATCTTTATTCGCTTCATTTGGAGCGTATCTATCCGGAACAGCAATTGATCTTATTAATTTGTTTTCCAAAATTTCTACGAAGAAAATGGGCTTACATTAATATTACTGGCGATACCCTAAAGATGTTGAGAATAATTTTATAGCCTCAACACAATACAAGAATAAGTGGTCCTCTTTGCATGTAAAAGAGTTAAATAATGTATGAAAGTACGTCTTTCTGAATGGAGTTCTTGCAGATAGGTTTCAAAGCGTTTTGTGTCACAATTCCTTTCGAAAACAGCTATCCGCATATTGAAGCAAGTTCGTATTTTTATGAATGTATAAAACACCGGAGTCACTCACGTAGTAAGTCAGAGGGTTCCGACTATAGTTTCAACCACATTCGGTGGTCTTTTTCAAGGAGAAGACGGGGCGCTCGCGGATGCGGTCGCAACAACAAAACTGTGAAGTATTTAAAAAAAACACTATTTCTATAACGCCTGTCGTATTAATAGTATTTCTTACTATGCACTTGTGTGTGACTCACAATTATAAAAAAAGATGTTGAAGTGGAAATTTCACCCGAAAATATAACCTAAAAATAATATTATAATCAGACTAACCAAATTCTAATCTACAATCCGTTTCATCTTCGACTATCGGACGCGGTCGCGATTCGGTTAGTACTATACTGTTCGTATTTTTCCAAGTTTTCCCAAAGCTATAGTTATATACATACTAATTTTATTTTTATTGATTTATTTTCCTGACCTCTACTCTCTATCTAGTTGTGCACTCTATATTCTGCTAAGTTTTTCAACTAGACATGAATTAAGTTGTACTGCAAAATAATTAATGTAGTAAGTTATGTAAAAAGTTACGAAATAACGTTTTCAGGTTTTTCTGTTTCAATTATTTTGACAAGCCGCCAACGATGTGACCATCGGTCGCCATGGCTCAGTCGTCAGTCCGGGAACCAGAATTCAAGCGACTTTTGGTTCTCGGGGCCCTAGGTTTGAATCCCGGCAGGGGCAAACATTTATGCGATGTGCATGGATGTTTGTCCAGGGTCTTGGATGTTAGTTGTGTGTGTCCATGCCTTCCGCGACATAGGGAATCATACCGCGCAGGTATGATTGTGACAGAGCATTCGGCTCTAAAATTGTATTTCCTGAATATTAGCTTACAGCTATTGATTTTACTTGTTATAAAAAAATAAGAACAACCTCAATTCACGTACGGGCTCGGGTATTATATTAATTTTATTTGTAAGTTTTTTTTATATATAGTGATTTTTTAAAATTTTGTAATGTTGTATGTAATACTTTGACGGTAATGACAAAGCAGTGACACTCACATTCCGCCCACAACCGGACCCAAATACCGCATTACCTTGAAAAGAGCTTCCTTCATGAAATTCTAAACGCTATAACCCGAAATATAATGTCACTTCAAAGCTCTCACCCCGAAAACAATTCAAAGTTCGAACAATAAACGTTAACGAAACTCTAATGACTTTCGATGCCGAATAAACTTAACGGTTATCATAATGGTATTTACTAGAGATGTGGCGAATGTCGAAACATCACAGAGGTACCTATATCAAATTCTACTCGTCATTAAGCGAACTATTGTAATACGCTCGGATGAATGCTCACTCAAATATGCCGTCAAATTAACGTGTTTGAAGGGCCTTCGTGTGTGAAACCTTCGTCATTACGTTGACATTTTTGACATCTGGATTAATTATTGTACATGCTATCATTTCTGACCTTACAATAATTTCCAATTTCTATTTTGAACTATGATTGACAATACCTGCCGGGAAGTTATTAAAGGCAAAAGAGATAACAGAAGTGATTTATCAAAATATTAAAGCCTCGAAAATTTGTGTGTGTGTTAGTATCTAGTTACTAAGTACTCAGCACTAAAATGGCTCTATTTGTATAAAATTGATACAAAGATTCCTCAAGATATTAAAATAATATATGAAACACGTACTATTCAATAAAGTTACACTTACTCTGAAATTACTAGATTATTACAAGACAAGAAAAAATAGTTTCACTAATTCCATTCGTGAGAAAAAAATCTTACTAGTTCCATGGTACAAATACTCAATGGAAATAATGGTACTATTTGTCAATTCTAGTCTACGCGGATGTAACTGCGTATATAGTTAGTTATATTTATATATAAAATTCTTATTTAGACATTTCTAGTAAAGGTATTGCATTTCCCGAGTATTTATCTCGTGATTTGTTAAAATTATTAACAGCCGATAATTGAACAACTTCCACTAAGTAAAGCATTTTCAAATCATCCGATTAGTATTTAAAAGAAAATTTAAGTTCAATATAGCATGCCAATCTATAATGTATTAAAGAATTTTTATAGTAATAAAGGCGCACTATACTTGTCGCAATCTTATTTTTGTCACTTTCTGTACATTATTATTATTATTTATTAACATTCACACAAGGTCTTCAGGTCCCAAACTAGGCGGAGCCTGTACTATGGTAACCTGATGACTGATATATATACTTACATACATATATAATGTTGCTACATAACTGGACGGCATAATATTGTGTACACTTATGGGTACTGGGTTTAGAATCTCAGAACCTCTTTCCTAATCTGTATTTTTTTCCCATAACCAGTCTATACTTGTTTATTATCTTTAGTAGCTTACGAAGAAATGTTTATGAAACCCTTTTGTACAAGAAGATGGAGAGAATAGACTTGGCTAGGGCATGACAATATATATATTAGGTAGACTTTTCTTTACTTCTTTCTCTTCTTTACTTTACAAATTTGAAAAATGTGTATTTTTGACGTGAGATCGATTATTTATCTTAGTTTTCTTCTTAGACATTATCTTAAAAAGATATCTCCAAGAGTTTATACTAGGGCCTCAGATGTATACTAGAGTTGAGTTTTCGATAGATATCTCCAGAGCAAGTTCGCTTCAATCATTTATTTCCTGCAAGCCTGTTGGTTATTTCCTCTTCGCGAATATGACAGATTCTATGTCTTTCGAAATGAATCACAAGGCGTATCTCTACAGGCTACGCTCTACTATCATATATAAAATAAAATTTATACCGACTATTAGCTACATGCAATGATATTATATGTTTATATGAGGTAGATGTCGCACAAGCGCGCGGAAACTGACGCGGCAAAATTAAGTCAATTGTAGTAATTTTCATTATGATGCGTATTTCAAGCGCAAGTCTACACATATAGCTATCCTTTTTTATATTATTTGTACCGTATTATCTGTCGCAGTAAGCATGTTTATGTCCAAACAAAATCTGAGCACCGCGCAGTATGAATATACGTCATCTTTAGTAAAACATCATTGGCTACATGTTAATAACCTATGTTAAATTGGAATATGTAATGGTTATAATTATATTTATAGATATAGTCAAGTCAAGGTATGGAAAGAAAATAATCAACAAAAGATATGTGTAAAGATATATCTTAAGTCAATCGTTATATATATTCAAAAAGTTTTGAGATTAATTCGATTGAAACTGTGAGCCACTATCCAATATAATATATAATATATATAATAGTGTGCGGAACTCCATGTACAAGAAATACAGACTTTTCTAGATGTACAATTATATTAAAGGCTGTAGCGCGTTTGATAGGAAAAATAAGGCAGCATTTATAAAAAGAGCAAGTTACCATTAAGATAAATTGGTTACGTTGCCTTTTCATGGGAAAAGGGGCCAATAAGTCCAATGAGATATTATGAAAAGATCTTGATTTATTGAATTAAAATAATAAAATTGAGATTCGTAAGAAAAATATTATTTTGCATATCACACTGACTTTTTAATAATGTTTTCGAAAAAATTAATTCTCGTAATTCGCACAATATTTCCATTGTATCGTATCAAAATATAAAAATGTCTGAGTGCATATTCAAAAGACAAACCTTCTAAACAGATATCTGCCTAGTATTAAACGAAAAATTCACTTAGAAGATGGGGGGTAAAAACCAATTACAAGTTTTATTTAACAATTGGATTAGGACATTATGACGTCATTATATTTTACTTTTATGATGCTTTGGACCTTCATTAATTTCAGTGAGAGTTTTTAACGACTTAGCTCTTGTTGGGAACTAATAAAGTGCCTCAAGTGTGAAGTATAGAACTATAAAAAACTAAAAGTACGGCGTATGTCAAATTATTAGTAAAGTTTCTAAACTTATGATAGTAAATGTAAGGTTCATTTGCAACTAGTTGTGCCCGGCGTTTCCACTCGTGTAGTCTAGAATTTCGCGTTATTTAAGTATTGCAATAATTTTGAAAAATATATGTTTATAGATTGTATAGCTATTTAAAAATGTCCATAACCAAAAACCGTTTAATTTTTTGGGAATTTTTTTTTTTACCTGTTCAGATCAAGTGTCTGACCACTATCTCACTTGATGGTCAGTGACAATGAGATCGAAGATGTTATTACGCTGGACCTAGAATACTTACTGACTGAAGAACGGCTGCCTGAATACGCTATGTGTTTGGTGACTGTTTTTTAAACTTGATTGTGGTAGCTATCCTGGAGAGTCAAAAGTACCCTACTACCATGCTGGGAATCAGATAACGGTGTTATCTTCACCGGAAGCTCAAGCCGTTATTGGGAATCAATCGATCCAGTATCCGTCGGTTCGACAGCCGACTCTCTCCCCGCTGAGCTATCATCATGCTTTAATTGCTCACGAACCAGAGGTAGACATTTACCACACAAGCTTTAGCCAATTTTTAAATCACTGTATTCGTTTTTTATGTAAGTAGAAGTTAAGTTGTAGAACCTAAGTTAAATTGTAAATCAATTAATGGCTTATTGTGCGTCTTGGTGCAAACTGTAAGCGCAATAAGTATTTAATATAAATAAATAAATAAATCACTTCAAAAATATAATTCGTCACAATATGACCGACACGATTCTTGGCACGCTAAATTAAGTTGTATTTCTAAATATATATTTTTTTTATTTCTAAAACAATTTACAATAATAGTCGTATAGTAATATAGGTTCATAGCTATTTCCGGACGTACTGACGACACCATTGATAACAAATTTCAATTTTTTTTTTTTTTAAGGTTAAGCTTGCGTTTGACCACGGTCTTGGCATCTTCCTTCCTTCACTTACATCAGGTTTTTCATAACCTTCGCCATGACATCCAGAAAAATAAACACTTCATAAGCAAAAGTGCATATATTGTATTTTAGACTTTCGCGATTAGAACAGAGAGAATATAAAATGTAACGTGCCTTATCAACTTGAAAGACATTTAATTTATATTTGACTAGCTGCACCACGCGCGTGGTCAATTTTGATGATGATGAAGAAAAGTAGCCTAAGTGTTATACTGTGATCTGAATTATCTACATACCACATTTTATCCAAATCCGTCCAGCCGTTTCTGCGTGATTGAGTAACAAACTTCGAGTTTATATCATTAGTAGAATTATCTCGATGTTCCGTTCCAGTCGTATTGGCCGTGCTCATGACAAGATTGCAGAATGTGGGTATTACGATCAAAAAGTGTACACAATCTGCAACTACCCCCTTTTATCAATACTATATAGGGCTGTCCAACCGTTGTAAAAGCACATTACGCTGACAGTATCTCCGGATTTCTTAGGGTACTAGCATTTATTATGACAAAATTTTGTTAATAATAGAAATAGAACAGGTAAATAAAAGGATTGTTTTGATTTATTATCGCTCACTTTCTTAGAAACCAGTTTTGGGATAAATTTAGATGAAATGAACCTTATGCCGGCTTAAAGCAACACATCCTGTGTCACCGTTGCTCACCCGTGTATTCGGCACAACAATCGAGACACCCTGTGTATATTTGCGTTGGAAGATTAGTCAACACTCGACACTCCAGCCATGTAACTTCGTAATCAGTTATGTACATCGTCACGTTTTCAATAAAGATTTACCTCTCCACTGCCGGGGTTAGCTAACTCAGAAAACCTTTTCTAAAATGTACCTGCCATGCACTAATACCCATTTATTAAACATTAACAAAATAGAGGTAAATTTAATTTGTGTTATATTTATTATGAATTAAAAATTAAATTCATTTGTAACAATTAACATTATTTTTTTTTTAAATAAAACAAAAATACAATATAAAGGTTACAACACAGTGCTAAATGTTACAAATCGGTCCCAACTCAGCATTTATATTAGCCATATTAGGTAAACCTAAGCATTGAAATCATAATCCTAGGTCTCACTTTTCCGGATTATCTAAGTATGTTAATTAAGATTAGGAATAGCACAAACTTTATCGTTTCTACTTTTATTGGTTTCCTGTGTTGGAATAAAATAAGATTGTAAATAAACATTTGTGAAACAGTTAATAATTTACAATCTCTGTAAAGTTTCGTTATTGAAAATAGAAATGGTCAGTGTGTTGCTACTTTTAAAATTGCTCTTTGCGCACGTTCAATCATTGTAATAAGCAGTTATATGTCCCGCCCCAAGATGCATTACAGTAAGTAATGATTGATTTGCAGAGTGCATTGTAAACATCAATTATTAATATCCCATCTGCAATATCTCTTATGTTTTTGAAATTATAAATGACCTTTCATATTCTACAGCTTAAAATAACTATATCTGCTGTCGAATACTTTAAATAATTGTGAAATGTTTTCATAACCAATTCTTAGATATTGATTTCTTATTTCTCTTTTTATTGGCTTTTGACTTCACTTGATAGTATGAGTAATCTTCAAAAACATTGATCTTAATCCAACTGATGGCAAACAGAGCTTCCTACATGAGGTAAACTACCTGAAGCTGCAGTGCATTGTCATTAATTTTGTACTGTCAATGTCACATGGTTGTACTGGCACTTATTCGAAATTGGAAGCGTGATAATACTAATAGTCAGTCTGTTTATGGTTTTGTGTATATGGTTACACAATTCATCGACAGTAATTATAGACTACCATTTTTCGCTACCCATAAGACAGCCAATGCGCAGAACTAGATTCTGTCCATAATATGGACAGAATATTATGCATTCTGCTATTTCAGAGTGAAAGAGTATCAAACATGATCTTACAAACACTAGCGGGCTTATTATTAACGGATGGGATGAGATTTGGAATACGTTTGTGTTACTCTATAAGTAAAGTAACACAAACGATGTGAGAACAAAAGAGATGAGTCTCTAAAAAAATACATTTATGGACAGAATATAAAAAGTGTAACGAAATAGACAGGTGCAAAAAAGGTACAACATAAACAAAAATAATTCAGAAACTCCTCCCAATGACAAACCACAACGATTACAAGTTATTTCCTCACCAAGAACGGTAACGATTCTCTTTCCAAAGTTAGTGAGAATAAATCGCCTCGTAAGCTACTGTTGATCCAACAAGCGAAAAACTGCCCACTCGATCAATTGTCAACAATAAATAGTTTGTAAATAACTTTACGGTCTTTCGTTTTTTGTTTTTCCTACTACAGCTGGGGATTGTTTTTTTATACTGTATAGATCTAGCGTTTGACCACTATCTCACTTGATGGTCAATGACGGTGTGGTTAAAGATGTTATGACGCTAGATCTAGAATGCTCACTGGCTCTCAAGGACTGCTGCCTGAACACATTATGTCTTTGGTAACAGTTTTTCAAACTTGAGGGTGGCTAGCTACCAAGCTAGCCAGGCGGGTATTCGAAAGTACCCTACCACCATGCTGGGAATTTATATAATAATAATATAATAATATAATATGGGACAACATTCACACAAGGTCTTCAGGTCCCAAACTAGGCAGAGCCTGTACTATGGTAACCTGATGACTGATATATACTTATATACATACTTATATAATTATATATACTTATACACATATACACACCCAGACACAGGTCAAACAGACGTGTTCATACACACAAATGTATGACCTGTCCGGGAATCGAACCCGGGACCAGCGGCTCAGAAGGCAGAGTGCTACCAACTGCGCCAACCGACCAGTCATTTGATAACGGTGTTACCTTCACCGGAAACTCAAGCTGTTGTTGGGGACCGAACTAGTGTCCGTCAGTTTGACAGGCGACGCTCCCCCCGCTCAGCTATCATCGCTTTTCAAATTGGATTCGTAACAATATTACCGACGCGATTCCAAATAAATTATTGTAGTAAAAAGTATCATCCAAACAGGTCGTTCATCGCCCTTCTGTATTGATGATTAGTTCTCGAGACTTAATATTCATAACTGACGATCGTAGTAGTATAGTAGTGGTAGTAAAATAATAGGTATATTATAAGAACTAGCCGCGCCCCGCGATTTAACCTGCGCGGTGATGATGAAAAAAATGCGTGTAACACTAAGAAATACTTTTTTCTATTGATAAAATAATTTTCAAAATCAGTTCAGTAGATTGAAGTTCAAAAACTCCACGTAAGATGTAAGTAATAGTAGGCGCTGAATTCTGAAACTGCGACAAATATCCGGCGTGGTATGTCACCGAAATCCCTTTGTAAATGAAAACAGGTTATAAGCCATATTTCCTAGTAATTGCTACAGGATTTGCTTGCATGATCCTATTTTTAAAAATAAATGAAATAATCGTTAATTTTTACATATATTATATAAAGTAATACTTAATAAAGTACATAATTTCTTAGCCCGAAAAATTTTACTTGCTTTTAGTAGTGTGACTCAATAAGTATGATATAAATTGCATAAAAACTGCAAGTGGGTTCTTTAATTCACATTCCGTACTGGGATTTCAAGTATAATGGGAGGCATGGACAGTGGACACACAGAATCACTACTCCCATACATTCAAGGCCAAGTAAAAACATGCTCGTCACAGAAATATTTGCTCCTGCCAGGATTTGAACCCAGGGCACTGGGGATCAAAAATCGTGTCACTGACCACCATCAAGAAAATGTATATAATGTGTAATGTTTATGCTTCGGTTGGCTGTGTCCACACGTTACTTACATCTAAACGCGGTGTAACCATAGAAAAATTAGCGTAGTTCAAAATCTATAAAGCGTTACTTTTACTGCATGGGTGAGAAACATTTTGAGTACTTCCTAAAAAATAAACAAAAATACTTTACCAATTTTAATGAAATTTCTTCGGTACCAATCTCAAAGTAGGTTCATGGATGAGGATTGCTAAGGAAAAAAAATATCGATTTGAAACCCTCCCACTTTGTAAAAAGGTTGAACAAAAAAGTACAGCATAACTGTTTAGTTATGTGACCTTAACCGGTAAACTGGGTCAAGCAACGTACTGCTTATTCACACATTTGATGACTTGCCGCTAGTGGCATTTTCGACTGAGCGCTTTCATGCTCAGGTAGACACGTTAGGACATTGATTCGAATAGTTTATTAGCTACATTGAAGACTTTGGCACAATTTGATAAATTTGACATTTGTTGATCAGTTTTCACTATTTCAAAAGTCATTTTTGCTCAAGCGATTTGCATGGCAAACATCAGAATGGTAAATTCACATTCGCACTTCAGTTTGATAAACGCTTAATTAAACTTAATTGACATTCACGCACATATTGACACCAAATTATAATTGGCGAATGTTCAGGACATGAAATTGACATACGAGTTCATTACTCGGCTGATAAAATATTAGTACTGAAGCACGTCACGACCAATACACGTAATCTGTGTCTGTACCACGATAGAGAGAGAATAAAAAGGAAACGATTGTTTGTTACTTTAGAACTTAGTCATTTTTAGAGTACCGTATCCAAAGGATTAAAACGGGACCCCATTACTAAGACTCTTAGTATATCGAAACTCAGTTTTAGGTATAGTTTTTAAACGACGCAGTGCGTTACGAAACTAATTTTCTATTTTGAAAGAAATATAATTTTGTGGAATATATTGATAAAATTCTTAAACCATTAAGCAATTCTTAAACCATATAAGAATTGCTAAAAACATTTTTTTGTTATTGGAACAATTTCTTTTTTTATCGTGTACAGATTTTTTTTCCAATCGTTTTACAATGTGTATGGACAAAGTAAATGATACTCCTATGGAATATTCACTAGCTAAATGCATTCCAATAAGCAAAACAAAAAAGCAGATAAATAGCTATATACGGAACATTTCATTACGTGGAGCCGTTTCAAACACGTTTTCTAGTTTGGCACTCGAACACAGTTCACAACTAGTTCAAGAGCCTTCAAGAGAGGATTCAGTTCCTAAAGGGTGCGCCCAATGCCAAAATTACGCAAAGGCGTATTTTCAAATGCACACTTTGATGGTAACGAACGTATATACTGCAATTATAAAAATATTGGAGGCAGTGGAAAATCTTGTAGAAGTACAGTAATGTTGAAAAATATTTCAGTATTGTACAAAAAAATAAACAGTTACTGCACTAAAAAACCCGTTTTCTTTCAAATACTCTGGATTCTCAGCGACGACCCCACTTTAATATTTATGAATAAAATAGCTAGACTAATGTGTCAATTGAATAATCAGTTAGATTTTTCATTTCTGGCTTATATTTTACATAATTAATTAAAACCGTGGCGCGTCCGCCTGCCCGTGTTTGCTTTCCGTACTACAGCGGGCGACAAGACGCACGAGTGAAATCTGATTCTTTCCTAGCGTTGCGCGCACTCTTAAATATAACTCTTTTAAAAATTTATAAAATTCATATAACTATCAAACATCTATATCTATACTAATATTTTAAAGAGGAAAGATTTGATTGTTTGTTTCTTTGTTTGCATTAAATAGTCTCCGAAACTACTAAACCGTTTTGAAAAATACTTTCACTGCTGGGAAGCTACACTATCCCCGGGTGACAATGGCTATATTATATTTTGAAAAAAATTAGAGATTCTTATAATTTTTATTTTGGATTTTTTTTCGAACGAAAAAAATTTCGTTCGTTCGAAAAATAAGTCGAACGAAAATCCGTTCGTTCGACTTATTTTTTCTTTGTTCTTTAAAAATACAATAATGAAAGTCTAACAAAATATACCTAGTTATTTTATATAACCTTCTAGAATCGACACTTGCCCATCATATGACAAATGGAATATCTCCGCAAAATAAATGGAGAGAATCTCATTATTTTCGGTAGCCTTAAGGTCAAATAGATAACATATCAATGTCACCTGAAGGTGTCAGGTATCATAATGACGTGAACAAATCAACACAACAGAATAAATAATAAAATTTCTTATTTCGTAGACTTCGGTCATTGTCTATGAAATAAGATTATCTTATCGCTGATTTTATTTTCTATTTGGATTACGGTACGCTTGTTTCCTAAAGTGTTTTTGAAGCTATGTGGTGTTTTTCCTAAGCGGGGGGAGCGTCGACTGTCAAACTGACGCCCCCTGGTTCGGATGGATGGATTTGGATGATATTTATTATGAAGATAGCTTATACCCTGGAGTAACATAGGCTTATTTTCGTCATCACCTTTTTTCATCACGAGCAGTAATTTACAAGTCTTACGCCTTGATTAATAAATCATACTAAAAACACTAATGTTTCGCCTCTGAGCTGCGGCTCAGATCATATTTGGTCTCTGAAGTGAGTGAACAGTACAGGTTCACATTTTTAGTCAGGTATGAATGACGTTACCTACCCACCAATGCATACAAATTGGAACTGGCTGTAAGGACCTATTAAATTATCCTCAGTTGCGGGTGTAAATAAAATTATAGTTTTGAATATATAAATAGGGAAATCCCCCGCGTAAGTAAATATGATTCATTTAATTTCAACTATAATTTTATTACACCAGATTGTTTTAAGAAACTTTCTCATATGCACAAATGTCTGCAAATCACTTAAGTAAATAAAACGCACGCATAATTAAAAGGTTATAAGTGCCTAAATAATTTGGCAGCTGTAGTTTGACTCAACCAATTTAGCTTCCTGTATACATTTTACGTCTTTTTTCTTCCCACTTTCATTCGGACCGGTGAAACGTAGTGAAAGACTAGAAGAAGCCTGATTGCAGCCGGAGAACTTATTGTTTACCTTCATTAACAATTCAAACCTTGCTGCTTGGAAATACGAACGTGGCTGATTAAATGTTCCAGAGCGTAAAAGTAGAATACTCGTTATATACTCCTACGGTGTTAACACCTTGGAAAGGTTGAATTGCTCCAACGTAGTCAGTCTTATGTGTAGATTATAAGGTTCTTAATAAGCTAACGTCGCAGAGTGAGCTTAAGATAGTACGGTATTTCGCAGGTTTCCACTGAAACTACAGAACAACGTCTTTTTAAATGTGTCTTACTTTTAAAGATGTTTCTGTTTCAAATTCATGTGATTTGAATAAAAGTTATGAAATTATGTCAACAAATATCATCAAGCCACGTAGATTGTTATGAAAATACGCCTATTATTTCTGTGGTTTTCATGGCTGTCGATCGACACATTTGGAAACAGTTCCAACGGTTTGGATCAAAATAACAATAAACACACATATTTACTATTAATTCTGCGACTTTCAATAATGTCAGGCAGTGTGCACCGCCATGAGAGGCTTGGTGGGTAGTAGACTAATTGTTCAAATATATTAGTATTTAATATAAAAGTTTATTAATGTGTTTTGGTATTTTTATTTTTGATGACTGGCAACTTTATATAATCATGTCATTGCCGGCTACGATCTTCACTTGTATGAATTAATAAAACAAAATGTAAAATGAAAATCTCATCCCATCTCACTAATATTCAAAAGGCGACAGTTTGTGTGTATGTTTGTTATTCTCACACGCTCAAACTGCTATACCGGTTTTAAGGAAATTTGGAATGGTGGTAGTTTTCACCCTGGAATAACAAATAGGCTACTTTTTATCTCGAAAATAATTGCTGTCCCCGTGGGATACGCAAATAATTAAAAAAACGCTGTTACTCTTTCACGCTCAAACGGCTGTACTGATTTCGATGAAATTTTGTATAGAGAGAGGTTAAACCTTAGAATGATACATAAGCCACTTTTATCCCGGAAATAGTATAGTTCCCGTGGGATAGTTGAGGTATCGGGAAAACCGTAATCCACGCGGGTGAAACCGCGGAGCGCCACAAGTAGTTGTTATTTGTTACAACGCATGCTCTCTGATCATGCTTTCTAATATTTTTCATGAAAAATACAGGTATATCGGCTTATTTATCGTAAATAACAAAAAAGAAGTACGCAGTTCTCGTAGAAATCTCTAGGTCATAGAATTGCGTAACTTTTGAGGAAATAGTACAAAGTTGTATTATTGTTTGTCTCGCTCCCAGAGGAGTGTGGTCGCTAGATTAAACTTTGAACAAGTGAACCATTCCTTTTGGGAATACACTAATTAAGCTTGTAAATCGTAATTTGGTTTTAAGTTATAACAATGGAAGCACCAACGTTCTATTAATCGCAAACGGTTTAAATATACTGATTAATACTGTATTATAACCTTAAGAGCCCCGTTCCGTTTACCTTAAACATCCAAAATATGCAACGTGTTAACCTTTCACGAAACCCAACATATGCGTGGTTTATGTACTCGGCGAAACTACAATTAAAATCTTTTAGATCTCAACCTTCGTCGTTTTATACATTCGATAGTTTAAAATCATGAATTATTCTCATTTTTTCTCTTCGTCGTTCTAACTTTACTATTTATCCACAAACAACTTTTAATCATAATACATCACTTAATTAACTATCTTAGTTTTTTTTATTAAATAATAAATATTAAGTATATATAATAGAAAATGACCCATCTTATAACCCAGCACATCACCCCCGGAAATATACATTATACCTATTTACTTCATTTTTCTTTTTAAAAATATAGCTTGAGATTTTTATACTTTTCATAGACGATTATTCGATCCAAAGCAAACTTGGTTTATGCTGCTTCAGGCAACTTAAATGGCAATAAAGCGTTCGAAATTCAAATTACTAAGTCATCAATAGCGAGTAGTCAGTTACTTTTTAACACAGTTTGTACTACCAGTAGTCGACTTTACTACTACTGTAGTAGGGCTTAACAGTTGCCGAAAATATTACAGAGACTCGCGGGTGTTTACAGACAGAGAGGTCGGGAAAAAATCTGATGCACGTGGAGTTTAAATTTTACAAATATGTACTTTACAGGTCCATGACCCGCAGGTCTGTAAAGTACATATTTGTAATATTAGATATATATATATATATATATATATATATATATATATATATATATATATATATATATATATATATATATATATATATATATATATATAGTATATATAGTTATATATTCAAAAACAAATCTACTCAAAATCTACCGCGAGAATTTGAAATAAAGAAAAACTAAAGTCGTTTGAAAATATTTTTTCACTAATAAATTATGATATGAAATGAAATTCTGTTCAATCAGAATTAACCTATATGAACTGATCCCATAAGTAGTATTTTTTAAGTTTATGACATATGTAGGACTTTCATTACTAAGTTTGTAGATTAAATATAAATATATGATTGATATAATAATAATATAATATTGATGATTTAATATAATATAGTATTTGAATCTAAATAAAATTGTGTTAATTATACAAATACAAATTTCTTTATTCACGGAAAAATTAAAACAAAATACACATTGAAAGCCCTGCCTGCTGCTTTAGTATACACTGTGTTGCAGCAGACAGTGTCTTCCCCAAAATAGGCATAGTACATGAATCATGTTAAAATAATAATAATACAGTACGTACCTACATAAGAACAATTTAATAAATCCTAAACTATATGAATACAATGATCCAAATTCCAAGAAAACGAAAGAGAACAAAAATGAAATTAAATTTAGATGTAAATAACGAGTGTTGTGTTAAATGTGATCAAACTAATCGGTTGTGTATATGTGTAAGGTTGTATATTAAAATGTGGAATAAGTGTGAAGAATGATAATGGAATGTTCAGTAAGCTACGAAGTAAAGACAAGTAAGAGTATATATGCACTCAAGAACAAACTTAAATTACACATTGCAACAAGCGCCAAGGACCAATAAAATAAACCAATAAATACAACAATATAAAAAAATATTACCAATTATTTTGTAAATTTATATGTATCTAATTGTAAGTGAAATATATTTCGTATGAGAATAAAGTTCTAACCTAAACCAAAGCTTGATATGATAGATATAAATAAAGAATTCGATATTGTAAAAATTAAAGGTATAGAAAAAATAAAAAAATAAAAACAACATGTATCAATCGACTCTTACAAAAAGAGATAACAAAGAGAGATGGTGATACTCTTTATACCGCATACGGTTACGATAACGTCTAAATTAGAGAGACACTTATGAAGGACATCACTAAAATTGTATATTTTTATTGAAATTGCGGGTAGTATTACGTAAACATTAGTCGCCACTTATTTGGTGCTAACTAAAACTACCTGCAATTGGCAAATAATTGAAATAAGCTCGTCTAATATTAGGGATAGCGTTGGATGGCGTTATACAAATTTGAATTTTATTGTATATTGAAATACAAGCTATTTCATTTTTAAGAATTTTAATGTATTTTAGCTAGTTCGAGTGATTAACAGAATGATGGCCATTAGATACAATGAGACTTAACGTTGTGGTACGAATTTTTATTTGAATGATTACCCGAATTACATGATCATTCCCTAAAAATATATCTAATATAAAATATGTAAGATTGTATGTGTAAATAAAGAATTTTCTTTTTCCTGTGACTCAGTAATACTATACCCTCACGTAAATGTACAGGCTGATGTAATTCTGCAATGGAAGAAGACGAATGATTGATCACCTCAAACGAAAATTTGTAAACTTTGCTGTTTCAGAGCAACACATGAGAAAGCTAGAGTTGGCTAATAAAATAAAATGAAAAAAAAAGTCCATTGAAAAATTACAATTAGGGATGCGTTTTCAGAGGACGCAATTTTATTTTTTGATTTGTAGGGTAGTTAGTATAGGTTTAAGTTCAAATTTGTGGGGTCGCCACCCTTTTTCCTTGTCTGCCATCTTGGAAAAAAAGGTGTAAAAGGTTTCTGCGATAGTTATATCTCGTAAATAACAATATTAAATTTTCAACAACTTGTTCCTTTACTAGATCTTGCTAATTAAATTTTATATACTGTTCCTCGCAATCCCTATACATCTCCTTATAATTATCCTCTTTATAAATTGTCTTCTCTTCGCAATAATATTAAAATGAAAACAAAATCAACCAGTGACAGATTAAACTCTTCACAAAGTATGACGAAATATCATTTTAACAGCGTGGATCAAAACCATTGTTCTTTATATACTGCGTAGGAACGAGGTAACATTTATAACCAACATTATCTTCAACAAATAGTTTCGCCAAACATTCCACAGAGGGCACAAAGTGTCGAAATAAATACAGGAATGTCAGTAATCTCCCTCTGTGCACATAAACACAAGATTTGTCGAGGTACGCATTAAGTACCCACCTCAGCCGTTAGTTACCTACTGTTTAAATGCGAGTTGTATTTGTCTTATTGCTATGTATTCATTAGGATAGTTATGTTGTAGAGATTTTATCCTACTTCAAAAATGGAATAAGTTCTCAATCTTCAGAATGTATATTTCTTTATGTATATTATATGATCAAACGAACTTAACAAGTGAAGTTCGATCGATATTATATGAGTACGCTTCATTCGAAGATATATTTAACAACATGTAGTCCTTTTTTCCTGCTGGCAACTTCACACTTTAAGAGAATAAAAGTTTTTTATTTGACTTTCAACCACTTCCTTTGTGTAGGCACTGTGGCAGCTCGTCATTCTTTTTAGAGAGTACGAAACACAAAATTTTCTATAAATACTGGGAACTGGGTGGGAGGGAGTGTATATCTTCGAATGAAGCGTACTCATATAATATCGATCGAACTTCACTTGTTAAGTTCGTTTGATCATATATTATATTTCGTCGCTTCATTCTTCAGATATATTTAACAACATGTAGATGTTTAGAGATGAAAATTTTGTGTTATCGAACAAGACATTGAAAAAAAAAAAAAAGGTAAGAACTTTTATTTTAATGTCACATGAACCCAAATGAACATATTATCAGAAAATAAATCAAAACAAAATTACTGGGGGTTGGTTTTTTTTTTTTATTTTTTTTTATTTTTTTAAGTCAGTTCTCTTCACTAACACAATACCTATATATATATATAGGGAGGTACCCTAGTCATTAGTCATATTAATTGTATTACTATATTTAATACTAAATTCGTAGGATTAAAAGTTTTGTATGTATTAAGATTTAGAATAATCATGTATTATTACAAAGTAGGACTGAAGTGGCGAAATCGGCACTATCATGTCATTTTTGATCGTAAACTTTAGCAAATGGTTGGGATCTTCTGCTCCAACCGGCTGCTTTTCTGATGGTGTCTAAACGATAAGCCAGAGGCGCGCGCTGCAGATGTGGCGATGCTGCGCGGTGGGCGTGCCGCGTACTATACGCGCTGAAGGTCGACACATGCACGCTGCTTTCGCGCGACACCTCTTTGATTCTTCTGCTGATATATTGAGAGGTTTCTGGCTTACATTGTCTTTTATGCGCTAGTATTATGTTGTCTGTCGTCACAGGATCAATGTTTTAGTAACTAACACATTAATAATACTTTAGTATCGTAGCTTGGCAGATGGCCTTATTTTCCTCAAAATATTTTAGTGATAGTACTAGTTGGTCACGTCCATTTGCAGATTTCTTTGTAATGTCTGCAATACCTATTGTAACGCCGGAGGAACAAACGTTAACATTATCTTTTTTAATCGGAACAAAAACATGCGCCCCGAGCGCTGTACATAGTGCTAATAGTTTTTGGTAGTTATTATCTTTTTAGAATGGGAGTACTCCTAGTAGATACTCAGTTAGCAGTATTATTTAAAACTATGTCTTGGGACCCCAAGTAAAAGAATATTTTTGAAAAACATGTCACAGTTTATACGCTCATGTGAGGAGCCGTTTAACTTGATTGTTCGTAGTTAGGTCACTGCTTATCATCAATGACAATTCAGACCGATGACTGACTAACATTCGACGAACCGTACAAAATGACTTTGTTATATATTTATTGCTTAATTATTATTCAATAGCATTAAAGAAATAAGAGTACTTACCCCGTATGGACTAACGTAATTAGAAATACAGAATTGACACCATAATTTATAAGTGCCATTATGCTGTAGCAAGGTATTTTGAGAGGGATGCCATTAAGTCTTATACCTCGGTTGGTATTCCTCTCGGTAAAAACGCGGACCTGAGAGCATTGCTGCACAGGGTAAGCTGCTTCGAATGGTAGCAAGAGTCCCGCAAAAGGACGATGAAAGTATAAATTCGGGGGGAAACACATTGTGCTAGTGTTGAGAATCTATTTGAGCAGTGGACATCAGGGTTCAGGTGGCCAATTAAGGAATATCAAGACACCCTCTGCTATATCTTATATATATACAATTCATTGTAAATGGTGGAAAAAACATAAATATTGTTTTCATTCGTTTGCTTTAAGTATGTTAAGATTTCAACGCCTGGCAAAATTAAATTCATCGTCATAGCGTTGTGATTTATTGATTTCTGTCGCTCAATTCTCCTTGTACCTATACCTCATCTATACTTTACGGCAGGGCATGCTTAGGCAAGGTCGCCAATAAGATGGGCATAACTTTTTATTGTACAATACGGTAGATTAGTACTTATATATGTTTATGTCGCGGCTATCGCGATCTGGCGTAAACTTACCTGATGATGGGCATCGGACATACCCGAAGACTAGGTCGAAACTTCGACTATAAATTTGAGTAAGGCCGGATAGTACTTAATATAAGTAATAACGTGTCAAACTTACGCGTTTTTCCAATCATAAATATGGTAGATGGTAAAATGTTTTTACTAATCAAATAATATTGGAACGTTTCTCTGAGGCGAGTGATAACGTCATGTCCATAGAATTTGTAGGTAAAACCTATACATTTTTGGCACTGTCGGGGAATTAATACACTATTTGTAAAATATCGTTTTTTATTTTTTATTTTTTTTATTTACTTAGTTCATTTAATTAGTTTTGTTGTACGATATTTTTATGAACAAGAGGCCGTTAGGTACTATTCTCCTAGATAGATATATATATATATATATATATTTGTAACATTTTTGTTGCAGTTCTGTAATCCTCCATCATGAAATGGGAATTAGAGATATACTTATTTAAATAGATATGCTTAAGATTAAGCATAAATCTACCAGCGCCGTTAGCTTTTGGTGTTCAAAAAATATATTAGAAATATATTGTCATTTATGGTGCTTACATTTCATTATTAGTAATATTATGTAATGGATTAATATAATTATATTATACATAAATTATTAGTTGGGGTATTAACCTGAGGGATGCAATGTCCGTTACGAACCCACTCTAAGACAACTGGGTTCTGTTTGAAATCAAGCCAACATTATTAGAAATGTTTTCAATCAACCAGCATTTGCTTCTATTAGTGCCGAGGTGGTGCACGCTTCATGGGCGTGTGCCCAGTTATGAAAAGTTATGGTCGACGGGCGCGTCGTTGACTTGCCTCTCCCCCCCTTTTTGACGAGTTAAAGCGAGGAGGGCCCGACCAATTTCCCTAGTGAGAAGGGCGCGAAGTCGTTGCATTCGCGTTAGAAGTCATCAGCTTTTCTAAACTGAAGATCCTGTCTCTCAATCACCTTAATTTTCTTAATTTTTCAATGATAATAACAGTAAAAAATAATTTATCAAGTCCAGGAGTGACTAGCTTAGCTATCACTCGCGGCTTTGTGAACGGAGGTCAGTAAGTACCAGTAAGTAGCATTAATTAATGACATTGCTCTGTTGATAGCCGTAATGCTCAGATCCTATGATTTGATGTGCTCTTAACAGGCTGCAATTATTGTGAACCGTGAATTCGTTCAAGAGTTTTTCTTATATATAAGGAGCCGACGTTGAGCTACCTACTGTGTATGTCGGGTCCAAAAACTGGAACATCATAGCCCCCAGGATTGTATCTATAATAGCTCAGAATCGAGTTCAGGAGGAACATCCTCGGGTGCGATAGGTAACGAAAGTAATAAAGCCGTTATCTAATCGTATCCCTCCGGGGAAAAAATAAATATATTTTTGAGATATTTGAGGGTATTTGCCATAAATATTATTTTATCAAATTAATGATTAATGCGACTTATTTTTGGAGTTGGTCAAAATAATTTCAGTATAATACATTCGTGTTAAGTTTCGGTAAACCTCCAGGTTTATTTTTGCGTCATACTTAACCAGCGTGTTAACCCGCAGTTAACCCTCCGGTTAGCTTATTGACGCACATCGCATGAAAATTTAAAGATAAGCAAATTAATTATTATTGCGATCTGTTTTTGAAGGTAGTCGAAATAATTCCGGCATAACACCTTCGTGTTGACTCATGGTCCAGGTTGATTTGTGCGTCATGCTAAACCATCGTGTTAACCTCCCGGTTTGCTTATTGACGCATATCGCATGACAATTTAGAGATAAGCAAATTAATTATTATTGCGATCTGTTTTTGAAGGTGGTCGAAATAGTTTCGGCAAAATACCTTCGTGTTGGACCTATGGTACATGTTGATTTTTGCATCATGCTAAACCATCGTGTTAACCCGCAGTTAACCTTCCGGTTAGCTTATTGACGCACATTGCATGACAATTTATAGATAAGCAAATTAATGATTAATGCGATCTATTATTGGAGTTGGCCGAAATAATTTCGGCATAATACCTCCGTGTTGACCCATGGTCCAGGTTAATTTTTACGTCATGCTAAACCATCGTGTTAACCCGCAGTTAACCTCCCGGTTAGCTTATTGACGCACATCGCATGACAATTTAAAGATAAGCAAATTAATGATTAATGCGATTTGTTTTTGGAATTGGTCGAAATAATTTCGGCATAATACCTTCGTGTTGACCCATGGTCCAAGTTAATTTTTACGTCATGCTAAACCATCGTGTTAACCCGCAGTTAACCTCCCGGTTAGCTTATTGACGCACATCGCATAACAATTTAAAGATAAGCAAATTAATGATTAATGCGATTTGTTTTTGGAGTTGGTCGAAATAATTTCGGCATCATACCTTCCTGTTGGACCCATGGTCCAAGTTAATTTTTACGTCATACTAAACCATCGTGTTAACCCGCAGTTAACCTCCCGGATAGCTTATAGATGCACATTGCATGACAATTTACAGATAATCCACTTAAATCACGTCACTGACAAGAAATGTAAAAACTTACCAGAATTTTCGTCGAAATCCGATGATGAGTACACAGTTACACGGTGTCTCACTTTTATCGTGTAATTTTTGCACTATAATATTCAATAATATCGGTAACACTTCGCGTAGCCATTTTAAGTTTTTAGTTTAAAATAAGGAAACGTGTTTCAGTTGCCGCACACGAAAAAAGAAATGACGAGCTGCCACAGTGCCTACACAAAGGAAGTGGTTGAAAGTCAAATAAAAAACTTTTATTCTCTTAAAGTGTGAAGTTGCCAGCAGGAAAAAAGGACTACATGTTGTTAAATATATCTGAAGAATGAAGCGACGAAATATAATCGCCGATTACGCGAAGACGCCAGGACTGATTAGTAAATTTATATTTTATGTTTATAAATGTTCTACTTAGCCTTTTCTTATGTGGTCCCATAGTCATCAAAACAAGGTTTAATGGGATCCTAGATAATTAACATAACTTTTCAAAATTTATTTTCACACTTGAATCAATTTGGTTATTTTTCAAGAAAATATGCCGTGCGTGCTATTTACTATAAATCGAAATGATTTTTATATTTTTTCACATTATTTTTAGATATTTATTTTTATTGTTGGAAAGATAAACGTTACTTGTTAATGAGTAGAATCCGTTTAATTATTCCCAATTGGCTGCATATTCTGCAGCTTAATGTAAAGTACTATTAGATTAGAGAATCTGACTTTATCATCAAACTTGAGATAAATTCAAAATTCATCTAAGTTACGCGTGATAACATTTTCGACCACATCGTCCTTGAGCACCAAGAGAGATAGTATTCAAACGATCTAGATCTCTAAAGCATATAAACAAATCTTTTTATCAACCGAAATACCAAAATATAAAAAGTTATTTATTTTACCAAATCTGTTTACCGTAAAGTGGCGTTTTCTTTCTTTTCGCACGAAATTGTGTAAAATTGTCATTTGCGATACATTAAGGTAATGATGGAAGCGAGCGACATTGCTTAACCCTGAAAGTTAGAGCGGTCTTTAGTGTGGGACGCTACATGCGTTGACACTTACCCGTCTTCACATCTGCCCGAGACACATGCAAGTGCGCCGCGGCTTATTCGGTGGAGCGGTTATATATTTCAACTGTTTGGGATCAAGACATTGGGCCCGTGGGGACCGGGCTTTTCGGATTTTCCAGAAACTTATCAGAGCGTTTGATCGACGCCACGCGTGACCAAAATGCTGGCAAATTCTGCCTCAACGAATCAGCGAATGTGGCTAGCATAATGGGCACGTTGTCAAATGGTAGCGGGTTAGCATTAAAGTTATCTATAGGCTGACAATAGATAGTGAACTGCTAAAATGAGCTGCTATTGTAGGTAGTATTCGTAGCTGCATTAATGTAATTGGTTATTAATATTTTATCTTAACCCTGTGTTGTTTGTTTAAAGTTTTGTAAATTATTTATTTACTTATTTTTAAATGAAATGCCAGCAGCCACAAAATACACAATTTAATACTATTTAACACCTGGCCAATTTATAGTATCTTCACTGATAAATACAGTATATTTTCACACTATTGTGAACCACATTTTTTAATTCACATATGACATTCACAACAATATTTCTGTACAATATTTAGATTTTTTATAAGTTTGCCGTGGCTTAGAATTGTACACTTCACCTCTACGCGTGGGTGCCTTAAGAAACGTCTAAGAGGGATAAAATCAACATTCTGTGTTCGCCAACCCGCCTGCCAAGCGTGGCGAGTACAGGCAACCTCCCCACCCCTTCAATAGGCCCCTTCTTTTTAGGGGTGGGGAGGTTGCCTGTACTCGCCACGCCTGGCAGGCGCGTTGGCGAGCACAGAATGTTGATTTTATCCCTCTTAGATGTAAGAAACATCAACAAAAGACATGCGGGAGACCTAGAAGATGAAGAAGATGATGATAATGACATTTTATATGCATTACGGTGCTAATAAAACCAGATTATCCGAAAAAATCTTTACCTACTTAACATTTCCTTAGCTGATTCCATACTTGGAGAAAATCGATCCAAGTCAAAGCGCTTACTAAGTAAATTGTAGTTTTTGCTCGTTCTCCATAATAGGTGGGAATTATACAATAAAATGACATCGTCCTGCTACTTACCTACGTAGTGTATGTAGATAGATAGATAGAAAATTGTTTATTTGTTTCTCCAATTTTTACAAAAGTAACTTAATAGATTTCTTATGTACAAAATAGCTTATGGCTTACACTATCCTAGAGAAATAAAAGGCAGACTTACCGCTTAAAGCGATTCCTTCCAGTCAACCTTTTGTTTTGGAGGAAAATAATGGTGGCATGCTTTTACCTGAAAGCTGTACAGTAAGCTAAATTAAGAATAATAGATTACCTAAACCCTAAGCGCATAAGGCACATATACTTACAGAATACAAATATGTATATGTATTAAGGTACTTACTGAATAATGATGAATTTGAGATATCTATTTATTAAATTGTTTATAATACAGTATGTATCTGTTTTTCACCATCAAGGGTTAGCTAGAATAAGATTTTGGTATTCATATAGGTTTTTTTTATAGAAAAAGGTGAAGAAACTAGCAAAAAGCCCACAGGATGGTAAGTAGTAACCTCTACCTGCAGACAAATTCAACATATTATGGAAACCATATAAGTTTTCCGTAGAAATTACAGGCACATGAGGCTTACCACCTTTATGTGTCATGGTGACTCACGGGCGCGTAGTGCAGTTCTTTACGATGACATCTGTCAATAAGCAGAGGTTAACCTTAACAGCCTGTAGGCTTTTTGATAGTTCTGTCACCTTATCCGTTTTATTTAAGAAAGAAATAGTTTATTTGTGACATACACAATTTTGTACAAATAATCATCACAACAATAAGTGCAATCAATAACAATAAGTTATGAAGGGATTTAAAAAAGTACTACAAATGTCACAAATTGGCCCCAACTCAGCATAATGTTGGCTGCTAGCCAACGCTGGTCTTCCGTTGGAGCCATTTGGATTTAAGTTCTTGAGCGTTTTTTGTACGTGCCTTTCCAAACGTATTAAAGCTCAGACGAGGTGGCGAAGTTGATGATATCAAGCTCAGCTCGAGCTTTGACTCCAGGGGGCTTTTCGCCACCATCCTGAATACAACAGGCAGAAACAGTCCTTGAGCATATCCCAAGCTCGGGAGCTAAAAGGGATAGCCAAACCTACATGGGCATTTATTACTGACAAAATTAATAATATTCTGTACGAAATATAGACTATAGTCTGTAATAAAGATTGTATTTACTTATAAAGACTCCATCTTTTCTGCTTGATTTACCTAGTAGAACAAATTGAGGCGTAGAGAAAACAAATCTTGATTAATGAACGTCCAAGATAACATAATGTTTCTACTAAATTGATTATGTCCATAATGGGAAACCAATCTTCCATATACTGACATCTTCGATTTCGCTACATTACGTGTGAACCCATTAATGAAGCCTAGCTGTCGTGTGATATTAAACTCTCTTTCAAGTCTTACTGAGACCAGAGTACTTTATCTTCATAAATGTTGTTACAACATTTTGAAAGTTTTGCTTTTATCCGGATTATTCTAATGTTAATGCCTCTTCACGCGGTTCACATACTTAAGCTATTCGTTTTTAGGAATAAAAAAGCGCTCTGTAAGAATAGCGCTTCGTGAGTCCTTTTAAAAAAATCTTTTTTACTGGCAGTACTTCGTAATACAACTTTTGATTATGTTTTTAAAATAAATGGACTACTACTAAATATGTATCTATATGTAATTAGGTTCATAACCTAATTACATAGGATAGGCACCATGATTTTGATTTTGATTGAGTTCCCGATATTAGTCTCTCCGTGATGATGGTGCCATTCTAAGCCATGAAAGTTTAAACCAATACTTTTTATTTTATATCAATAGGGATGCTAAAAAAATAAACCTACTCAGGTTTTACATTACTTTGCTTTTTCACTTTGGAATATGTTTGGTCTATCTCATTGGATGTTCCGTGAACTTGAGGGTCGAAGTAGGAATCAGGCTAGACCTAGAATCTTACCTCTTAAGGACGGCTGCCTGAAGACACTGTGTGTTTTGTGGCAGTTTTTCATATGTACATAAAGTACCCTTACCACCATTTTGTAGATTTAATAACGTTAGAAAATAGATTTTGGCGGTAAACGTTTGCAAATAAATACAAACATATTAATATGCTTTCAGTTTAAGTTAAGTTTTTTAAATGTCATTATCTATTTTATGACAATAGATAAAGTAGGTAGTGTATGAAACTGAACATAATTTAGTCGTAAAACACTCGTGTAATACTATAAAAAAGCAAGTGTTAGGCGAGTCGTATTTAAGAAGCCTTATTATTAAACAGTTTCATAAACTATTACAATTTGATACCCGGGACTGAATTTTGCATGTAATTACCAACTATCAAAACATGAAATGTTATGAAATATATTGAAATGATAAAACTCTTTCTAATGAAAAGAATACGTACACTCGAACCTCGCCGCCTTTGCGAACACAGAACTGACGTAACTTTAAAATCCAGTATTTATTTAACTCCCAAGCCGACTGGTCCTCGAGGGGGAAAGCGACCACAACCCTCCAACATCTAAAGACAAAAATCATCGAAAACCAGTAGTTTACATCATCATCATCATCATCATCTCAGCCATAGGACGTCCACTGCTGGACATAGGCCTCCCCCATTGATTTCCACAAGGACCTGCTGGAAGCGGCCCGCATCCAGCCCTTGCCTGCGATCTTAGTCAGGTCGTCTGTAGTTTACATAGCATCCCTCAATGTACTCACCTTGGGAAAGGAAGAAAATCTTACGGAACTGACATATGCGCTAAAATCTATCAAATGGGACATAATTGGTTTGAGCGAAGTGAGAAGAATGGGCGAAAGTATTACTTGTCATCCAGACTATTTACTATACCAAATAGGGGAGACGCAAGGCCAATATGGGGTAGGATTTATTGTCAAACATCTAAAACAATATGTGGAAGAATTCATAGGAATCTCAGAACGCATAGCGATTATGAATTTGAATCTACCAGGATATAAAAAACCGTGGTCTATTGTACAAATATACTCACCTACAGAGCAATCAAATTTGGAAACGATAAATAACTTCTACCATAATTTAAACGAAGCCATTCAAGAGCATACCCACAAAAACCTTATAGTCATGGGCGACTTCAATGGTCAAATTGGAGCAAGACGCCCAGGAGAAAACGCAATACTAGGACAATTTTCATATAGTAACAAGACCAGAAGCAGAAATGGGGAAAAAATGACAAACTTCGCGCTAGAAAACAAATTAAAAATCTTAAATACTGTGTTCAAGAAGAACCGAAAGAGCATGTGGACCTGGATCTCGCCGGATGGTAAAACAAAAAACGAAATTGATTTTATTATGACCAACAGAAACAGCTACTTCACAAACTTTACCGTCATTAAAAGATTCAACTTCAACACCAACCATAGGCTACTTAGAACTGAGCTCAAAACAAAACAACCAAAGAAGACTAGACCGAGACAAGACTCAGGAAACATAAAACTCGAAGAACAGCAATTAAAGCAAATAACAACAGCCCTAAGAGCTGAACTAAGAGACTTCAAAGAGAACACTAAAGAACTAGAAACCCAAGATAAATACAAGTATATAGAGAATATTATCAAAACCCAAACCAAACTCATAGCAGATAGGAAAATTGATGCTAAAGAGAAACTATCAACAGCCACTATAAAACTCCTAAAAGAAAGAAATCACCTTACTAACGAAAGAAGTACCCCGAACAGAAGACAGAAATTAGCCAAAATCAGCAAAGATATCAAGGAAAGTATCAAAAAGGATAGAAAACAACAAAGGATGCGAACGATCGAAAATTACATACGGAAAACCGGTGGAACTAAAAAAGCACTCAAAGAATTGACCGGCACGAAGAACTGGATCGTAAAAATGAAAGACAACCGAGGAAAATTCGATCATCGCAGAATTGACATATTAAAAACAGCTACATCATACTACAAAAATCTTTATCGAAACAACACTACGCAAGCTGAAATCAGTCTAGTGGAAACCTCGAACACCCCCAGTATCCTCCAAGCTGAAGTCAGTAAGGCTATTGATACCCAAAAGTGTGAGAAAGCACCCGGGCCTGACGGCATAAGCAATGAAATCTTAAGAAATAGCAAAGAGATACTGCTACCTGTCCTCACAGATATATTCAATGATATCATGAATACAGAAACCATCCCCCAGCAATGGACCGAATCTCTCATTATCCTACTGTATAAGAAAGGTGACAAATATGACATAGGAAATTATCGCCCTATAAGTCTTATGTCCAATGTATATAAGATTTTTGCTAAGATCATCTTAAAACGGATCGAAAGAACCCTAGACGAAAACCAACCTATAGAGCAAGCAGGATTCCGCAAAGACTACTCAGTGATCGACCACATTCACGTAGTGCGTCAAATTCTGGAGAAATACAACGACTACCAACTCACATACTACATCGCATTTATTGATTATAGCAAAGCATTTGATTCTCTACATCATGACAAAATATGGGAGGCGTTACTAGAACAAGGAATTGAGCACAAGTACATTCGATTAATAAGAAATATATATAGCTGCAGCAGAGCAAGAATCCAACTAGAAAAGAAAAGTACTCCTTTCAGAGTAGAAAAAGGCGTAAGGCAGGGAGACCCTCTATCTCCGAAATTATTCTCCGCAGTATTAGAATCAATCTTCCGAAGACTCAATTGGGAACATCTCGGAATTAATATAGACGGTCAACTGCTATCGCACTTAAGATTTGCTGATGACATAGTGTTACTGGCAAAAACAGCAGAAGACTTAACCAGAATGATAAAAGAACTTGCGAAAGAAAGTGAAAGAGTAGGGCTGGCAATGAATCCGGAAAAAACTAGGGTGATGACAAACGGGTACAAACATCCTATAGATCTAGGAAACACTGAAATCAACTATACAGAAGAGTACGTATATCTAGGGCAGCTCATAACTCAAAAAAATCCTATGCAGAAGGAAGTGGACAGAAGAATTGCAAATGGCTGGAAGACATACTGGAGTCTAAGAGAAGCTATGAAAGATAAAGACCTCCATATAAACTTAAAAAGCAAACTTTTTAACACCTGCATACTTCCTGTCCTTACGTACGGATGTCAGTCATGGTCCTTAAATCAGGTCACCTCAAACAAACTAGCAACTTGCCAGTATGCAATGGAAAGGAGTATGCTAAACATTAAAAAGTCCGACAGAGTAAAAAAAAACGTCATTAGAATCAAAACAAAAACTACCGATATAATAAGCAAAATCAAAAGACTCAAATGGCGATGGGCTGGTCACCTGGTAAGAGGACACGAAAAATGGAGCAAAAGGGTGACATGGTGGTACCCAAGGGAAGGCAAAAGGAACAGAGGCCGACCACAGAAAAGGTGGGACGATGACGTTAGAAAAGTGGCAGGAGTCACATGGAACAGAGTGGCTCAAGAAAGAAAAGAATGGAAAAGATTGGAGGAGGCCTTTGCCGACTGGCAAACAGATCTTGGAAAGATAACCAAGCAACAAATATTAGTTTAATTCATTCAAATCTATTAAGTTTAAGTTTTTAATGCTTGTCTTTTACATAAGTTTAAAAATTAATTGTACTAAGAGGTCTGAATAAAAGGCTATTATTATTATTATTATATTATTATTATTTATTTAACTACGAATGCAAGAGCGTCCATTTTTAACCGACATCAAAAAGGAGGATTCAAGCAATTCGACTCGTATGATTTTTTTTACGTTCCTTAGAAACCTCAGAACTTTCGACTGGGTGAACCGATTTGATGATTCTTTTTTATTTGAAAGATGCTTCCCGTGTGGTCCCATTTAAATTTCATCAAAATCGGACAAGCGTTTCTTGAGTTACTCTTCAATAACTGAAAAATTTAAGTGGCAGTGGGCAGGGCATATAGTTCGAAGAACCGATGGCCGTTGGGGCCGAAAGGTTCTCGAATGGAGACCACGGACTGGCAAGCGCAGTATAGGACGGCTACCGACTAGGTGGACAGACGACCTGACTAAGATCGCAGGCAAGGGCTGGATGCGGGCCGCTTCCAACCGGTCCTTGTGGAAATCAATGGGGGAGGCCTTTGTCCAGCAGTGGACGTCCTATGGCTGAGATGATGATGACGAACTGAAAAATGCGTACTTATTACGTAGACGACATTAAAGTAGCGGATAGAGACATCGGCGAACATACACAATGACAATTGATCCCATGAGTAGCAAAAGTCACTGAGAAGAGTGAAAAAAAATGTTTACCAAAAAATGAAACCGATTTCAACTCAAAAGTGTGAAATAACTTGTCGAAGTCTTTACCATGAGCACAATATTTTGATAACAGTTACTTTTGAACTATCTTAAATATCGAATAAATAAAACACAAGAAGCAATAACTTTACTTAAATTAAATATAAAACACATTGCGTCACAAACAGATTAAAAATAAAAAATATGTTTTAAGCATGAACCACGGCGGCGGTGGCAAAAATTGCGTTTTTAACAGCTTTGCCAAGGCAATTAACTCTAGAAAGATGGTTGGGAAGATTAAAAATTTGTAAGCAAGAGGGTGACGTGAAACATGGCCTTTGAACTTGTCCTTTATGTGTCAGGAAAGAGCTTAGGTTCTTACATATTCAATGAAAAATTAACTTTGATTTTAGGTGCTGCAGAATTATTATGATCAGTATTTATTGTAATAAACATTTGACAATTGATTGGCCGGTTGGCGCAGTTGGTAGCAGTCTGCCTTCTGAACCGCTGGTCCCGGGTTCGATTCCCGGACAGGTCAAACATTTGTGTGTATGAACTTGTCTGTTTCACCTGTGTCTGGGTGTGTATATGTATATAAGTATGTATATCAGTCATCAGGTTAGCATAGTACAGGCTCTGCCTAGTTTGGGACCTGAAGACCTTGTGTGAATGTTGATAAATAAATATAAAAAAAAAAACATATCCAGTTATTAACCCTTCCACTGCCGCAAATATAAGACTTAATTAATACGATTAATTTAATTGAATTATTATGTCGAATTGAAACAGTACATTACAAACAACTCTTAACTATTCCACTTGTACAAATGCCGATTTAGTTTAAGACAACTGAAAATTTTCAGGCGTGTCCAATATATTGTTTCCTTTTATTTATTTATTTGCAGTTGGTGAACGGTTAAATCTTCTGTATATATAAGAGGCTACCGTAATTTATTTATTTATTTAATATTTTTTTATGGGACAACATTCACACAAGGTCTTCAGGTCCCAAACTAGGCAGAGCCTGTACTATGGTAACCTGATGACCGATATATATACTTAAATGCATACTTATATATATACTTATATAAATATAAACACCCAGACACAGGTCAAACAGACATGTTCATACACACAAATGTTTGACCTGTCCGGGAATCGAACCCGGGACCAGCGGCTCAGAAGGCAGAGTGCTACCAACTGCGCCAACCGGCCAGTCGAATTGACAGTGAAATTATAATACATATATAAATATAGAACTTACAGTTATTTCCAATTAAATATTTAAGATTAGAAATCCCGTTAACTCCCAAATACAAGAATAATTTAAAAAATCCTTACTGCCGTAAATTGTAGTGGATGTGTACGTCACATTCTTATGTAGAATTTTGAGTCCAGTCGGTGTGGCTTGAGTAGTGTGTTGACAGATCAATCAGCGATGGTTTCCTGATATGTATACAAACAGAATAAGATTATAGTAAGTATTAAGATTGGTCATTATCTTACTAAGCCTAGATTTGCTAGGTGCGATTTGCATGGTGATAGGGTGCTTTCGAGTAGCCTGACTAGCTACCACCCTAAAGTTAGAAAAACTGTCACCAAACACATAGTGTGTTCAGGCAGCAGTCCTTGAGAGCCAGTCAGCATTCTAGGTCTAGCGTGGCAACGTCTTCGACCACATCGTCAATGACCATCAATTTAGATAGTGGTCAAACGTATCTATACAGCATAAAAAATAAAACAAAAATGTCACTGAAACCAACTCGCTCACTCTGTTCGATATAGTTTTACCCACACATGCTCAACAGTTCACAGAGACCAACGTCAAACCACAAACATTGGCTGCGCATACTGTATAAATTTATATATTAAAATGTCAAAAACTAATACGGCACAATTATCACGTGAACCAATCATGCTACATTTTTCATTCAACTTGGAAAACTCAGCTGTCAGCTGTGACACAGCTGCCATCTTTGTTCCTAGAATAAGTAATTATTCAGACAATTTTGACGTAATAGGTATTAAGTAATAGACATATTATACTTCCATTCTAGTTAATATTGGTGAAAAATAAAAGTTAGCTAATTTCGGAGTAATTGTGCATTTACTCTCGAATAACTTCTTTGGTGATATTCAATGCCACAAGGCATAGAACAGTGTCTGAAACCAAAATACAAAGTGATGAAAATTTAGTGCGTGCTGAAATGTTTTTATTTAAAGGATATAGGTAACACGCGTGGGATATAACACATATAAAGGAATTCACCCACATCATAAAACACAATGTATGAAAATTTATGGTGATTAAAAATCCCCTACGATCCATGAATTCTAAAGCAATCAAAATCCAAAAGGCCATATAATCCTTATTTAGGTAAATGATTTTGATTTATATTCATTAATTTACCGGTTAAATGCCTACAATTGTCGTCAAAAGCAGGTAATTGAGATTGTTATGTTTGTAAAATAATACAACAAGGCCGAGACATAAACCCGTAGGGGACCGGAATCTCGTCAGAATTTTTAACACTTACCCAGCTCATGGAAAATGTGACGCTTCTCCCCAAAAGAATTCTGGATCTTTGGGAGGGTCACCTAACTCAGTAAAGAAACTGGACTGACATCTTAAAGTGCCTTCCGTTCCTCAAAGCATACTGTTGTCACTAGCGCACACCCATCCATATAACCAAGATAACGGGTAAATTTTTATCCAGGCGAGTGAAACCGCGAGACATAGCTAGCACTTTATATTCTTAAATTTAATAAAAACAAGCCGCTCAACATTTTATGTCTACACTGAAGGTACGGTTTCAGCAAATTCGGTAATGGATAGGTTAACATGCCACGCCACTTTTGCGAGTCAACAAACCATTTGGATGCCATTAGGGTTCAGCCAGTTTAAAATCTTAACCCCTTTATATTAAGACAACTTATGTAATATAACTTATAATACTAAGCAACTTTTATTAAACTGACAAGATCAAAATACAAGAACTAACGTTTAAAATACACTTCAATCATCCCGATGATAACGTTGAATTATGAAATATTGAAATCCAATTTATATCTTGTACATGTTATGTTTAAACCTAAACAAACAAAAAAAAATTAGGTATATTTGACTTATTAATATTTTATCTAAAATTTAAATTAAAAAAAAGTTAAAAAAGAATATTAAAATGATGTCGTTTTAAACTATACATTTGATTCATAAACTACGACGCATAAATTACATTTGCAGCACTTTATAAGATTACCGTGAACTATACAGAACTGATTTAAACTTACAAGTTTACTTAAAGCAAAAATTCGTAAAGAATTAACTCACAAACTTTACATGTCATTTTTTTAATATCGATTTTTCCGGGCGGGTTAATCAATTATAGTGGGGGTTAAAGTATGACATTAACGTTTTATATGTTTTTTAAAAACATGCAACATTCATATTTTTAAGAACACTACATGACCGTGAATTTAAAAATTATAAATAGTGGTTAGAAAATGATACAAATGGCAAAAAGGATATTGCCGACGCCATATGTGTTTTTTAAAAACATGCAACATTCATATTTTTAAGAACACTACATGACCGTGAATTTAAAAATTATAAATAGTGGTTAGAGAATGATACAAACGGCAAACTAGGATATTGCCGACGCCATATATGTTTTTTAAAAACATGCAACATTCATATTTTTAAGAACAATAAATGACCGTGAATTTTAAAAATTATAAATAGTGGTTAGAAAATGAGACAAACGGCAAACTAGGATATTGCCGACGCCATTTACATGTAATGGAGCTATTTTCACGTGATTTATGACCTAATCTAGACACTCAACAGCCGAATATCAGGAATACGAGTACGTGACGCTGTTAAATGGACGTAATAAGTGAGCAATGGGGGAGGGAATTAATATATTATCTTCGACCACATGACCTGATGCTGATTTCAACAATTGATATGCATGTAGATTGACAGACTTATTTACTTATAAACTTATATACTTTAATATAACATTTTCAATTGAAGCACATATTTACGCGTGAGTTTAAAAAAAATACCTGAATAAAATATTTCTTGTCGTTATACCAAATTTAGGTTGCATCCAGAAATATTTCATATTAATAAATTTAAATTTCGTTATACGTCATTTTCGATCGTCGTATATAGAAAAAATACTTTTACTATATTTAACTATATATATAATTTTTTTGGAATATGTTTTATGTATAGCAAATATTAATAATATTATATGGGTACAGTACGATTTATGAGTTCCACCGGTCCCTGAATATTTTATTAATCATTAAAAGTTCCAGAATACATTTTGAATAACCTAAATACCCATTATTTTAAGCTTACACCTGACCGGTTGAAGGATAATCAAGCAAATTGAAATCGGGTCATCATTAAGAAACATATTAGTTTTCAATGCATTTTTTTCTATCATTAATAAGTATTATATGTGATGTATGTACTATACAACAATATATAGCCTCATTTTAAAATAAAATGATACCCTATCTCTGCTACGCTACTGTAAATGTACTTATATTGGAATAAACGTGTTAACGACACACTGTCACATCACTACTTACCAACATCCCTTGCTGTTGTTTCGTGTGTACCTCACGTACAAACACTATACTTTTCAACGATACAAACATAATAATTATATCGAAGAAATTTTAATTAACTCACAAAATACCAGTGTGATCATTAAAAATCCCATACAAATTGATTGAACTAGCAATAGTACGTATTTTTTCCCCGTTTTAACATCCTAACTACATCCCTGGCTGTGCTGACTATGTGTCGCATGACGTATCTTTACGATGTTCATTTTTACTGCGAGGGTCCAGTAGGATATTAAGCTTTTATTTGCTCTGACTTGTTAATTTTGACGAGATTTATTTTGTACTTTGTAATTTACTATGTATTCTGAAATATTGTTTTTATTTATTGTAGTATGATATAAAGTGAAGGCTAATATTTATTTCTTCACAGTTGATAAGACTTAGACTAAATAGGCTCTATTTCTTAACGTATCAAGATCATATACACGAACATAAACTCCACAGATCATTCCTATTGTTATCATTTTAATCAGACTTGTCCCAATTATGAAAACAATGGCCTAAAGCGACGGGGACACAAAGCAAATACTTCTTTGGATCGTGCACAAATATCTTCGCCATTTTACCTTTGTTCGCTTAATTCGAAACGGTCAACGCAAATAGGCGCCTAATACCGAACATGTACAATGCGTAGATACCTACTGTTCTATAGGTATTTTTTCCGTAGCAGTTACCTTAAACAAATGAAACTTTGTTAATCGACCGGTTGAGCGTAGTCATACATTGAAGTTCATCAAAATTTAAACGTCTGATTATCAATTAACGTTAATTACCTATTAATGAGTAAAAAGTCGGTTAACTGTATGGTAACTGTTTGACCGTCGGTTAAATAGATAATCGGATGTGTAAATTTTGTGCACACCACACTTATTGTAGTTTTTACCTACTGTAAAAATGCAAATGCAAAAAAAATGTAAAACTGCTTGCTATAAAATAACAAGTTGTAACAATAACAGTTTCGAGAGGCCAGTCTTCATTAAAAAAAGAAAAACATACATGACTAAAATACGTTAAATAATATGTTTTTCAGTATTTAAATCTCTCTCACTTACTGACAAGGGGGTGTCCATAAATTACGTGAGGTAGATTTAGCTATTTTTCACGCACGCCCCCCAACCGCGTTTCCAAGAAACGCTTGATAGAAGTACATTATGTAGAATGACACGCTTGCATAACGACTCAATAATTAGCTAATAAATGCATTCAAAATAATCCCATACAGGAAAAACTTGGTGACCCTCGCCTTATATTGTAAAGCCTTATTCGTGACCGGAAACTTTACCAGGAAATTTGAGCTTTATTGAGATTAACTTTGTTGGTCGTATTAGTTGGGATTTGACCAAGCCTGTGGATAAAGAAACAAAAAGTTTTATATAGGGATAAACAAGAAAAGCTCCTGCTAAAAATTAATGACATATAAAAATAATGTCAAGAGCATGTCGGGTCTAGAAGCCCTCGTAGCTTAGTTTTACCATAGACGTGTTATTTGACGGTATCCGTGGCTCTGTGGTTAGTGACATGGGTTCTGAATCTCCGGGGCTCTAGGTTCGAATCCCGGCAGTGGAAAACATTTATGCAATGAGTGGGGTTTGTCCCTGGTCTTGAATGTTTGTGTGTGCTGTGATTGTGTGTGTCCATGCCTGCCGCGACACAAGGAATAGTGCGAAGGCTTGAGTGCGATAATACAAAAAAAATTAAGCTATTCCTCAGTCATTCGAAGGGTGGCTAGTAGTGACGTTTTCAACTTTTTTAAAGACGGTAATAAAAGGTCAGGTCGAGTCCATCTTGGGTATTAAGTAATACCTAAAATGGGCTAGGGATCAGCTAAACTACGAAAAACACTGGGATTTGGGATGCCTCTAAAAGACTTAATACTTTTTATATAGCCTTAACATTCTAATGCAACATAAGTTTATTTCTCACAAAATTACTATAAATATTATTTAATAATTAAAGTTTTTTTTTATACTGTATAGCTCTAGCGTTTGACCACTATCTCACTTCATGGTCAGTGACGATGTCGAAGATGCTATCACGAGACCTAGAATGCTCACTGGCTTTCAAGGACTGCTGCCTGAACACACTATGTGTTTGGTGACAGTTTTTAAATCTTGAGGGTGGTAGCTAGCCAGGCGGGTATTCGAAAGTACCCTACCACCATGCTGGGAATATGATAACGGTGTTACCTTCACCGGAAGCTCAAGCTCTTGTTGGGGATCGAACCAGTGCCGGTCAACATTTGTGATGTACACAACAGAGTGTATATGTGTGTGTGCGAATGTGTGAAAGTGTTCTTTCATAAACAAATGTGTAATTTTCCGAGGTTCCCATATTTTGCCGTAACTTTTTCACTCCTCCCATAGGACGCAAGGTGTGAAGAACAAAAAGTGAGTTGATCAATCAAATGTGATGGATGGGTGTTTCTGTTACGCGTTTCTATGGGTTTTTTGTCCTAGTATCAAACAGTTCTTTTTACTACAGAAGAAGTGTTCTTACTGACTGAATTAGTGCATTTTTCAACAATCTTAAAAACGTGACATTTTTTAAGTCAACTTTATATATCTATGGATTACTTGCTGCCTCAGACAAGTAAACTGAATTAACTTTTATACAACTCTCCAACTTTCGACGAAGCAGCCACAAAGCCATTTTTAACGAAGCGAGCAACAATCTACAATATATTATTATATTCTTTAAAAGAATACGTGGGTTCATGCAAAAATAATATTTTGTGGTCGAGTTTATTTTATTAAACACGAAGATGGTGCAGCGAGTTGCAAAATTATTTTTCTTAATAGTTGTGTTTTCTGACAAAGAAAAATATTCATAACTTTCTAACCTATTCCATGTTGTAAACAAAAATTCGAAATTCTATAAGTAAGAAATATGTACAAATGCAAATTGAGAACGGAATAGGCAAGAGCCCCACAGGATATTAAGTGGTAACTTCTGACTATAATCAGATACAATTCGTAAAGAACTGTACCTACTGCGCCCGTCACCTTGAGACATAAAGTTGGTAAGTCTCATTTTTTTTTATTCTGTATAGATTAGCTGTGATAACTGTATAGATAGCGTTTGACCACTATCTCATTTGATGGTCAGTGAAGATGTGGTCGAAGATGTTATCACGCTAGACCTAGAATGCTCACTGGTTCTCAAGGACTGCTGCCTGAACACACTATGTCTGGGCTTGGTGACAGTTTTTCAAACTTGAGGTTGGTGGCTAGCCAGGCGGGTATTCGAAAGTACCTTACCACCATGCTGGGAATTTGATAGCGGTGTTACCTTCACCGGAAGCTCAAGCTGTTGTTGGGATCGAACCAATATCCGTCAGTTTGACAGGCGAAGCTCCCACCGCTGAGCTATCATCGCTTCTAATGCGTATGTTCCGGAGAAATTCACCTGTAATTTCACCGGAAACCATACCCTCCAAACCGGAACACAGTACTTAATGTGAACTGACCACTGCCTGAACCTGAACGATTACTACCCGGTAGAAACACTCTCATATAAAACTCTCACATAGAGTGCTACTACGCTTAGACTCCTTTGGAAGTCGTAAAATAGAAATATATTAACTGGAAAATATTTACTTTAAAAAATTATAATGTACATTTTGTAAATAACAAGTTTACAAACGTTTTGGTAAAAATTTGAATCAAATAGTATATAAATCTTAAAACATTATATCAATAAATTTTTACATTGTTTTTAGATACATAAGCCTTGTTTTAAATGCCGAATATACAGATGACAGATTAATAATTAATATTTTTTTTAAAATAATTAGTTTCAGTTTCTGATGAGTAAAATCCTTGTAAAGTTGCCCAGTACGCTCTATTCTTCACCATAACAATATAAACCAAAACAATTCAGCATCGGACATCATAACATAAGCTGCGATGCTTATGTTATAATGTCGGGTGGTGAATTAGTCATTTTCTGTATACTAGAACGCAATTTTTTTTTATACGTTTCCGTTCCGTTTTCCACAATAGATCTTTGTGACAGAAACGTGTAAAAAAATTCTACTCTATAAACAAAAAAGACAAAACGAAATCGAAACCCATACGCAAGTCATATAATCACACACATCTTGCAAACTTGATGTTTTTCATACACCATTTCTAACAGGCAGCACTCTGTGCTATAAATGTCACCCTACACAATGACGCTTCCCCCCACAATTGACTGCGTGGTGCTTTGAAATGTGAGCGAACAGAGATTCGCTTGATTTGCATTTATGTGAAACGAATAATCAAGCGTTTGGAAAAAATGCTTCGCGATTGTGTGAAATATAGAATCACAACACGACTAGGAGACTGATATGAATCTAATGGTTAATTTATTTTTGGCTTCTCTCTTGACAGATTTGTACAAAGAAAATTATTTTTTCAAAGTTAATGACTGAAACTTAAGCCTTTATTTTGTAATTGCAGGCGTGGTGGACGTTCTTTAATGTATAATTTTGCAAATACAAAAACAATCAACATGAAAACCAATGAATCCCCAATCCTCATAATTGCTGAAGTATTTTAGGCCCACGGTGGAATAAACTTTTACAAACATAATATAATATATATATTATAAATGTATAAAACACGGGAGTTACTCACGTAATAAGTTAGAGGGTTCCGACTATAGTTTCAACCACATTCGGTGGTCTTTTTCAAGGAGAATACGGGGCGCTCGCGGACGCGGTCGCGATTCGCCTAGTACTAGGCGACTACTACAGTACGTACTAGTACAGTACTAGGCGAATCGCGACCGCGTTCGGAACCCTCTGACTTATTACGTGAGTAACTCCCGTGTTTTATACATTTATAATGTGTAGAAACCACGTCAGTTTTAATAAAAATAATATATATAATATAATGTGTACTGCGTACATATAATTTTCTCCTTTGCTTCGGCGTAGTTTGGTTAGATAACAAATCGTATCCAAATCAAAGATTGGGCAGTAAACATTTATGTTGTTACATGTTTATATAAATATAGATCAACTGTTTTTAATGATAACATCATGGCAAGAAATATGATTCATTAAAGCATATTGTACTAATTACTAAAGTGCTATCCTCCTGCTTTATCAGATCTTTAAATAACTGTAAAAATATTAATGAACCAAATCCTAAGCAAGTAACACATAGTTATAATAATAATAATCTAGTCCATTCAACCGCCACCATTGGGCAAAGTTCTCAAAATGCTGGCAACATTGTCAAGTTGAATAGCAATGCTTAATCTTTGAGCAAGTTATAGGCATTTTGGTCACGTGATACTTCGATTAGTTCTTCAAGTCGCTAGTGAATAGGTACCTTCTAGGTTTGCGTGCTAAATCCTAGACAACGTCATCACTTAACGTCAGCTGAGACAGTTGTCAAACGCAAGCTTATAATATGTAAAAAAAAAGTTGCCATATATGTGTTTAAAAATACAATGCGCTCCTGGCCCCCTCGGTTCAAAGGTGATAACTCCAAAAGGCTCAAATAAATACGCACCATCAATCTTTCAACGGCTGCTGCCTCAGTCATATTCTCAGTCACAAAATTTCTACGCATCTTTGTCCTACTTCCTACTAATATTATAAATGCGAAAGTTTGTGTGTATGTGTGTATGTTTGTTACCTCTGCACGCTCAAACGGCTACACCGATTTCGATGAAATTTGGTATGGAGATAGTTTGAATCCCCGGATTAACACATAGGCTACTTATATCCCGTAAAAAGTATAGTTCCCGTGGGATAATTAAGGTAGCGGGAAAACCGTAATCCACGCGGGTGAAACAGCGGGGCACTACTAGTATGCATATAAATTATGCGTAACAACATAAAATAATAACCATTCCACATTGCAGAGCCCGCTCAAGCAATTTAACGTAAGGTGACTCCGACAAATGAATAAATTGAACCCTACATACCTAAGCGTAATAGCTATTCAAAAATTAAAAGTTATAGCGATCTTCATTTTAATAGCCGGCTCCATCACACGACCTAATTTTCTATAATGACATCACTTTAAGAACCCCCTGCCCACGCAATTACCAGGCGCGAAAGATCCGATTACATAAGAAATTTAGCTGAATTTATTTGACGTCTAATTATTTCTAGAATTCTCTCCATATACGTTAAAAATACACACGCTACCAGCCTCTTTACTGAAACCGAGACAATGAGGGTCGGATTGTTAATGAGCGAGTTTTAGTTCAGTGTCAGTGTAAAAATAATGTGACAATACAGCGAAAAATGTTTTTGTTCCGTGTTTGTTGAACAACTACGTTCTGTTATGAGTAAAATTCGGATCAAATAAGCTAATCGAAGGTAATACAGAACCTATGACACATGACACGTTTTTAGCCCGTCTTGCACCAACCAAAAGATCTAAGAATCTCGGATTAATTCATAATTTTTGCCTGCAAATTTGCGTTTTAATCTGAGATTTCGGCGAAAATTATTGAATTTGAAATTGTAAAAATGATGTAATTCAGTATGAATAAGTTTCGTTTGGTTGGTCACGAAGTCAGAAATAGATATTATAATTAATTTCCAGTAGAAGCTCACCAATATAGACGTCACCATCACGTTGATTTCGAAGCAGCTTAAGCTTATGTTACGTCATATATTCATTTATTTTTTTTACATATTATATGTTTGCGTTTGACAACTGTCTCACCTGATGTTAAGTGATGACGTTGTCTAGGATTTAGCACGCAAACCTAGAAGGTACCTATTCACTCGCGACTTGAAGACTCCAGGATTGTACATATCGGGAAACACAGACTCGGGCAACGAGTTCCATTCCTATATGACGTTATGCTCCTTGACCAGATCAATCTAGTGAGAAGACCCATACGAACAAAACTGTTCGAATTAGTGTAGTGTTTAGTGAGTGTGTTAGTGTAATGTGGTTAAATTAGTGTTCGTGAAGAACACATGAACCAAGTGTCTCGCCCTTAAATAGAGACAATAAGAAAAGTGTTAATGGCACATTCTTAGTAGTCTAATACAGCTTACTTGCTAAAGTTACAGTTAACTTGCTAAATTAGACTTATTAGACATAGACTAGTTAGTACTATATTATATAGGATGCATTTTTATGTAAACTATGTTAAATGATAATAAAAACAAACAATTTTCAATATATATGAATAAACTGAAAACTGTTTCTTTATTATATATATAGTACTGTACATATAGCAGCAACGCGCTGAATATATTGAACGTGGGTGTACTTCACAAACGAACCAAAGTTTCCGCTTCGAAAAATCTCTGTCACGTCTCGGCCAAATGAATATTTCGTTGATTAGGGACGCTACAGGAAAGAGTGCAATGCAATATTCCGCGGGGAAATTATTCTCGATTTGTTCAGATCTTTCCTAAAGTTTGTCTAATTTTGAAACTACCGACTGGCCGGTTGGCGCAGTTGGTAGCACTCTGCCTTCTGAGCCGCTGGTCCCGAGTTCGATTCCCGGACAGGTCAAACATTTGTGTGTATGAACATGTCTGTTTATCCTGTGTCTGGGTGTGTATATGTATATAAGTATATATATCAGTCAACAGGTTACCATAGTACAGGCTCTGCCTAGTTGGGGACCTGAAGACCTTGTGTGAATGTAAAGAAATAAATAAAAATAAAATAAAAATAAAACGGTGATAGAAATAAGATGGTGTTCCCTAACTGTCTTGTTTCTTATATTCGATATTATGCTGTACAATATCTGTTTTTTGTACATGTTAGACTCGTGATACGTTGTCAAGCAAACAAGATTACTATAGGTTTTTTATGCGAAAACAATTTAATGGTGCATAGAATCTTATATTTTATCACATTAGTTATCCTACACTGTTTGTTTTCCGAAGAAAATAAAATAAAATAGAACAATTTTAAATATCAGTTTACTTGACGTAATATTATGTTGAATGAGTTTAGGACTAAAACATGTAAAAAACAAAGCCAAATACATAATTCAGTTTTGAAAAAACATATTGTCGAAGTCAGTACCATGCGCACAATATTTTGATAATAGGTACTTTTGAACTACGATTGTACCGACTTTATCAAGTTTTTTCACACTTTTGAGTGTTGAAGTCATACATAAGTTCTCTATCTACATCTACCTACATCTACACTATATAATATTATAAAGAGGAACGATTTGTATGTTTGTAACGAATAAACTCAAAACTACACGACCGATTTAAAAAAATCTTTCACCATTAGAATTCTACATTATTTCTGAGTAACATAGGCTGTATTTGATTTTTTTACGCAAAATACAGGGATCCTTACTAAAACTTCAATCATGCATTCGTGTGACGCCGGGACGGACCGCTAGTCAGTTATAAAAAACATGCTTTCATGTAATAAACTTCAATTAGATAAAGGAAGATGATTGTAATGTATAATTTTAAAAAATAATATGTACAGTATGTATAAAAAACAGTAAAATATATTAGAAAAGAATGACCCTCGTGTTTCAACGCCATTTCGTTTCCGTAGAGGTTTTATTGATTTTTAGTTTTTTTTTTCAAAATCTTTGAAGTACTGTTTCTATTACCGACGCTCTAAAGTTAAATTTCAATTTTTATTAAACAATTTGTTTCAATTTGATTCGATTTTTAAACTCGATATTGTGATATATATTGTATAATGGTTTTTCATTAAGCTGATTATTGAAATGACATCGAAATGAATAGCAATTAATTTTATTGGACGCCAAATTTCCATTATGGCTTATGTGAAAATTGAGGTTTAACTGCTAATGATTTGTTTGCATAAAATTGACTTTTCAATTCATTAGTTAGTTTCATTAATATACATATTTTACTGCACACAATATAAGTAATACCTATATTGAATTATCGGTATTTCAGCTAAAAAATTGCAAATCACATTAATATAATAAAATGTGAAAGTTTTTGTGTGTGTGGTACCTTCAAGTAGTACCAAAATTCAAGTGTATCTATCTAGCCTACGATTACCTGGAAGAGATCGCTGTTTAGCGATAAGGTCGCCGATTGTGTAATTTAATTTACTATACAAATGTTAAATTTATCTATGTAATGTCCCCTTTGTGCAATAAAGTGTTATCTATCTACCTTATACCCTGTGTACGTACACATAGGCTACTTTTTATCTCGAAAATAAATGCTGTTCCCGTGGGTTAATAAAATAATTCAAAAACTTCTGTTTCTCATTCTCGCTCAAACGAATGCATCGATTTTGATGAAATTTGGTATGGAGATAGGTCAGACCCTGGAATAATACTTAGCTACTTTTATTCCGGAACTGTATGGTTCCCGTAGAATAATTGAGATAGCAAGAAAAGCGTAATCCACGGGGGTGCAACCGCGGGGCGCTTTTAGTTATATATAAATGTGAAACTAGCTCTGTATGTCTGTTAATTTTTCAGGTCTAAATCACGAAATCAATTATTATAAATTTTGGCATAGTGATAGACGCGACCATGGAAAAGGACCAGTTTTTCCTGGAAATATTACGGTTTCCGTGGCATAACTGCGGTAGCGTGAAAGCCGTAGTTTTATATTAACTATTATAAATAGATAGAGTAAGAGAAATAGACTAAAATAATTTATCAAAGCAATATATGCCTAAGATTTTGAACTATTATAAGTAATTTGAAAATATGCCCATATCAACCATTTTAGGAACTTAGCAGATTGTTAGACTAATTTAAGGTTAATAGGTTAGAATAATTTAAGGACTATGTTTAAGGTTGTTAAGTCCTGAAATAAAAAAGTTAATCAATAATAGTTATTTATTAATCAATTATAAATAGCTCTTTTCCGGTGGTCCATCGTCAAATGGTCACATGTTAAGTACTGGGTTAGGTATTGGTGTTAGGTCTGTAAGAGATTGCGTTAGCGATAAGACCGCCGATTGTGTAACCATAAGTTACAATTAGTACAAAATAAACTTTTCATGTACATTTTATGATTTCCATTAAAGAGTTAATATATCTATCTATCTAGTGTAACTCAGGATAACCTAAGAATAGAAGAAACACATATTACATATTATATCACATCGTCACTGACCATCAAGTGAGATAGTGGTTAAACGCTAGATCTATACAGTAAAATATATATATATATTTACTTATATTCATACCTCCGCACTAGGATTCCTTGAGTCACGCATGGACACGCACAATCACAGCACACAAACAATCAGGACCCGGGACAAACACCTATCGCATAAATGTTTGCCCCTGCCGGGATTCGAGCCCAGGGTCCCCGTGGACCAGAAGTCACGCCACAGACGACTGAGCCACGGCGACCGTCAAATATTAGTAGTTTCAAACTTCAATAATGTGACTGCATCTGTCAAATCGAATGAACGAGTTCACATGTAAGCCGTCACAATGTGTAAAAGACCCTTATTTGATGAAGTGTGGGCCCGACCCTCGTCCAGAATAATGTTCTAACTTGTTCATGATATTCATAAAACTATATGCCATTGATTTGAATACATTAGTGAAAATGGTTTAAAGTTTTAACTTAAACGTAACACCCAATTTTATGGCAGTAAAGTATGCTAGACAAAGGTTAAATATAAGGAAAAAACAAGTTAAATTACTGCTTAATGCTTTCTCTTGGTTAATTTTCTTCGTTTGTTATTTTTTTATGTTTTTACAGCCTTAAAAAAAAATTTTTAACAAAAAATGCAACCGACTTCAACACTCAAAAGTGTGAAATAACTTGTTGAAGTCGGTACCATGATAGTTCACACAAAAGTAACTATCATCACAATATTGTGCACTTGGTACCGACTTCGACAAGTTATTTCTCACTTTTGAGTGTTGAAGTCGGTTGCATTTTTTGTTAAAAAAAAATTTTTTCACACATTTTAGTGACCTTTGCTATTCACGGGATTAATTAATTATCATTGTTTGTTCTGCGATGTCTTCAACCGCGACAATAATATCATCAAGATACGCGTAGCACTTTTCAGTTATTGGAGTATAACTAAAAAACCGCTTGTCCGATTTTGATGAAATTTCATCGGTATTCATCGGAATCGGTTCATAAACGACGAAGTTATCCGCGAACACACATTAAAAAAAAAACATGTATACGGTCTAATTGAGTAACCTCCTTTTTTCAAGTCGGTTAAAAAGGATGGGCATCGTATCGTAATGCCCCCTGTGTAATAGATATCCATAAGCGACGTCGAATGCTTACTATGAGACATCTCGTATGTTTATTTGCCACTTATTAATTAAAAAATAAATGTATTAGTTTTATGGTTAATTGCATTAACATTAAGCTAGGTGGAACTTAAATTCAAATTGTAAACTCTAAGTGAGATGTCGACCGCAGTGATCGACAAAACGTCTGGAACACAAGTTTCACATAGACCACGGCCAAATAGCCCGGAAGCAATACATACAACATAAATTCAAATTATTTGAAGAAAAAACTTAGCTACTGGTGGGATTTGAAACCACGACTATAGAATATCGTCCTGTAGATATCCATAACCCGATCATGGATGAAGTAACCGTGGATGATCACTGTGACCCAGCTCTACAGGCTCATCCGAGACCTAGTGCTGGTAACAGAGAGTCACTCAGGTACTTTAATCTTGTATTGTATCAAATATTTAGCCATTTAAGCCCTTGTAAATTGTACCTACATTGTTATATCTGCATCAATCAATAAATCATTAATTAATCATTAAGTTGATTCCTTTTACTTGATTTACGTTGTAGGTATTTCATTTTTAACTAGTATGGTATAAAATAAATACTTTTGAAAATGGTTCCTTTCTGTCTTTTTACATGATTGAGACTCGTATTCCAGTTTAATGTCAAAACTTAAATAATTTATAGTTTTTGGCCTTCTGGCGTAGACGTGTAATATGCATGCAAATTGATCTTCAACGGCGATTCGCTCGCAGTAATTCTGTTTTGTACTCCTGGGAAATTCGAAACAAATCTAAAACCATTATACAAGTGTTCAAGTTACAAATGTTGCATAATTTTCTCAGTATAAAACGAGAACTTTACTTGAGTAAACTTTCATGAAGGTGCGTTTGAATTCAGCTAGTACCTAATTCAAGTAACGAGTGACATAATTATGTGTTTGAGTGTGAAAAATATCGCGAGTTTCTTCCACAATTGTAATCTACGAACCTGAACGAACGAAATACGAACTGATTTGCAGTTCTTCATCTGGGAGTTAAGATCGTGCCAGGCGCGGGCTCGAGCCTCAGCATTTACCACGTGAGTCCTAGTCGATTCGTAGATTACAATAATTATGTTTATGTTATTAACAATTTCCTATGCTGCACATATGAAGTGATAAAGAACTTTTTGACTTTATTGATAAACTGTGCGTGATGCATGCCCTGCTCACTGCCAAGATGCAAATCCACTGGATTGTGTTGGCGACACGTTCTTCTACAATTTTTATGACCAACAACAACCGTTTAATAATAATAAAAAAAAAAAAAAAAAAAAAATAATGTAATACGGAATCACCCATCAACGATAAGAACCCCTAGGCAATCTCAGTTACATGCTCATACATCATCATCATCATCTCAGCCATAGGACGTCCACTGCTGGACAAAGGCCTCCCCCATTGATTTCCACAAGGACCTGTTGGAAGCGGCCCGCATCATGCTCATACATAGACCATTGAAACACAAAGTGATACATACTCGTAGAGGTATTATTATCAGTGACGCTAGAAGTAAACAAAGTAGAGGTATATATATAACCTTGATATAACGGTGAAGGTAACACCGTTATCAAATTCCTAGCATAGTGGTAGGGTACTTTCGAATACCCGGCTAGCTGCCACCCTCAAGTTAGAAAACACTGTCACCAACCACATAGTGTTTCAGGCAGCAGTCCTTGAGAGCCAGTGAGCATTCTAGATCTAGCGTGATAACATCTTCAACCACATCGTCACTGACCATCAAGTGAGATAGTGGTCTAACGCTCTATACAGTAATCTATACAGTATAAAATTTTTTTTTTTTTTTAATTGTGCACTGACTTTAAATGTTGAACTTTTGGATCGTAAGACAATATAGCAAAGAAAATCACATGCTATTACTCTTGAACTGTTTTCATCTCATATTTATAAGACATCAATCTGCTTTTCACTTCAAAGACAAGGGTCATAGAATTTGTACGGTTCTATATCCCTCAATCACACCGTTTCTTTTATAATCACAAGGGGTGCGAATTAATGTGATTGAAATTCTTAGATCAACTTGCCTATGCACTTGGTATAATAGAAGTCCAGTTGCTTCAATAAATGCAACTAAATAAATGTAAACGAGCCCTGAAATAAAGCGACGACTTAGCTATTCAAATTAAAACTTTTTTTCTCCAACTTTTCGTGTTAAAGTCCTTTGAGCATTGTTTAAAATATTATTCTATACCTGTATAATTTTTACCGCAACGAGAATAAACGAGATATGACTAAACATTAAATATGTAGTTAGATGGAAAATATTAATGCTTTTTTTTATTTATACCGGCAATGTGCGTGTGTTTATAGCATTATATATGAGTACATACTTACTTGGTCATGCATGCAAACTTAATTAAAATTTCTTTCAAAGATTTCTTATAATTATATGTGTATTTCATGTCTTCTATGAAAAGCAACAAATTGTAAGTGAATTTTCACAAAAATATGTGTTATTTTTTTTTTTATTATAATGTGTAGATTGACCACTGACTTTGACACTGACGTTTGTCACTTGATGGTCAGTGACGATGTAGTCGAAGATGTTATTACGCTAGAATGCTCACTGGCTCTCAAGGACTGCTGCCTGAATATGAAACGTGAGGGCCAAGCTACCCAGGCGGGTACTCGAAAGTACCCTACCGCCATGCTGGGTATTTAATAAATAATAATAATAATGTTTTATTGTTAAACAGTAAGTTACATACTTCACTAATAATAATATAATAATAGTAATAATAAGGCGGTACTCCTTGAAACGGCGCGTATTGTCCGGAGGTTCCTCACTCTGCGGCCCTAACCACCGGTAGCTTGGGCCCTGCCCCGCTGCTGGCGGAACTCTAGGTTTAGGTTTTTATAATATCTTTATTAATTTTTGTTTTTGATATTTATACTGTAAAAAAACTAAACCTAAGAAAAAAAGAAAATAAAGAGGTAATAATAAATACAATAACATTGGCGTTCAGAGCCCACACTACGAATAAATCTTGTGTCGCGGACATCTGTTTCCTTCTAAGACACAATATCCTATATTACGTGTACATTATCATTATTTACATTCTATCTGTATTTGTAATTATATATATATATTCGTGTGTGTGTGTGTATGTGTGTGTGTTTTTGAGAACTTTGAGAGAAAATTTGATAACGGTGTTATCTTCAATAATAGCTCAAGCCGTTGTTGGGGATCGAACCAGTGTCCGTCATTTTGACATCTAATCCTACCACCGCTGAGCTATCATAGCTTCAAAAGAAACTGCAAAAGAAGAAGGTCATAACTACTCCATTTGAGACAATATGACACATAATATGTACTTAAACGAACCCGCTCTTCAGTTCTCAGCGTTAGAAACTGGAACAAAAATGGCGGCCATTTTTGTATCTACGCTCGGACGTAGGATTTAACACATGATGAAATCCAATTTACTGTTAGCTAATGGCTCATTTTACGGCGTGGACTAAGCTGTATTTTTCACAGAATACAGCTTATAACCGGTCCATGTACCGCAAACTGTGTATGACGTAGATAATGTTATGAGGTAGGTTTTACTTTGGCAAAATTGTACAATGCGTTTAATAATAAATTAAAATAAATTTGGTCTTATATGGCTTATTATAAAGTCATATTATTATTCCATCATATTGTTAACCGACTTCAAAAAAAAAAAGAAGCAAGAAACATATTGGTTGGTAGGCGCAGTTAGTAGCACTCTGCCTTCTGAGCCGCTGGTCCCGGGTTCGATTCCCGGACAGGTCAAACATTTGTGTGTATGAACATGTCTGTTTGACCTGTGTCTGGGGATATGTATATAAGTATATGTATCAGTCATCAGGTTACCATAGTACAGGCTCAGCGAAGTTTGGGACCTGAAGACCTTGTGTGAATGTTAATAAATAAATAAAATAAGTTTTGTTCTTGCATATATTTGATGTATTATTTTGCAGTATGTAGTCTAGCCTGTGCGGCATGTGCTTACATGAAAATACTTCTGTAGTACAAATTTATTATTCAGCCAAGTGCTGTGTGTATTTCATGTCAAAGGGAGATTCTTCAAAGGAATATCAGGGATGTTGGATTGGTTTTGAACTCAAGGAAAGCCTTATACGGAAATTTGTAAAATCCTTTTAAAGCTCATTAGAATTCCCGTTGCGAATCTTTGGGAAAAACTACCATTAGAACTGCTATTTGGAAGTCATTTCGATTCTTCCCTCAAAGTAGAATTCGATGCTCATTCTGAGAATTTCACCCTCATTTCTACAACACTTGACTAAAATTGTGCAAAATAAGAATAATCTTATTGACTTACGATAAAGTCCAAATTGGTTTAACACTTATAAATCACAAATTTTATATGAGTAGATACATAATTCATACACTATAACATGCCACCATACACCAATTCATACATAATAACACCTACACGTTTAGATAACATCGGTACTTACGAATATATCTTTACGATACTATACGAATATATATATATATTTATATTCGTATAGTATCGTAAAGATATATTCGTATAGTATATATATATATATATTTATATTCGTATAGTATCGTAAAGATATATTCGTAAGTACCGATGTTATCTAAACGTGTAGGTGTTATTATGTATGAATTGGTGTATGGTGGCATGTTATAGTGTATGAATTATGTATCTACTCATATAAAATTTGTGATTTATAAGTGTTAAACCAATTTGGACTTTATCGTAAGTCAATAAGATTATTCTTATTTTGCACAATTTTAGTCAAGTGTTGTAGAAATGAGGGTGAAATTCTCATTATATATATATATATATTCTTACACGCGCCTAGCGGTAGTGGTGGGGCGAGCGGCAGACTGGCTATATAAGCCAGACAGAGCCGCAGCGCACACACTTTTACTCGGGCGCTCGCCGGCATCGGACGTCGACGCAATGACGTAGCAAGTGGGAGGGGCGACCGCCGTTACGTCACCGGCGCGGCTGGCTTGGACGAGTCATTCTACTTCGGGACATCGTACTGAGCGGACGTGCCTTATTTAGTCCACTGTTGGACACTTCTACTTGGGTACTCGGAGACATCAGACGTGGCTTAGGAGTCTACGTGAATTGTTGTCGTGTTTGGTGATATCGCGTTTTGTTATTTAATTTCAATGAAAAATGTTAGTAGTTCGCTTTGTATTTTCTGTTTAAAAATTGAATACACTTCTGATCGTCAAGATCAGAAGTGGGATTCGCTTAAAAACACGCGACCTTGATCGTTCGCCATCTCTCTAGCTGCGAATAACTTTTTTTCGGATTACAAACCACAACGCGTTAATTACTTTCTTTGTTCTATTGTTTGTATGTTTTACTGTGGAAATATCACGGTTTGTGTGAATTTAAATTTTGAAAATTACTACGAGGATCTATTGTTCATTTTTGTTTGCTAAATTGTTTTGCATGCCGAACTATCACGTCAAGTGCGCTATTGTCGCACTCCATTGCTTCCTGTGATTGCGGGTGAAGCCAGTGCGTAGTCTGTCTAAATGCTAAATGTTGTGTGAAATAACAACGTAATTAATTTGAGCAATTTCTGACCGTTTATAAATTCTCAAAGTACCCACAGTTTTATACCGCCGTTGAATGAAGTTGGTTTAGGCTCCCGTGAAAATTACACATAGCGCCTAGTAAGTGAGATTGATACCAAGGAAGTAGAACGCTCTTGTAGTGTTACAACTATTGTGTTCCAAAATTTTAGCATCTGCTAAAATTACAACAAACAAATCCGTATTTGTCTGTGCCATTTTTAGTAATGGGCGCGTTTGTCCTGTTGGCTACTGACATTTGAAGCTGGAAAGCATAGATCTGCCGATGCGGCATTAGAGCAGACAATTGTATGACATTCTATTGAGCGAGTACTATTATTTACTCAGTCATTTTTTAACGTTTTGTGTGTTTACCCACAAATCTAAAGTTCATTTCTAGCGGCCAAGGTTACTAATTCGGAAGGCTTATAAGTCAAGGTCAGGTAGGCCGAGTCCTAGGAAGGCGGACGTTTTACCAATACTGGTGAAAAGACTAATTTGTGTTTATTTGTTTGAATAAATTCGCAGAATTTCGGCCTGGCAGACGCATTCCCGATACGTGTGGGCTCTGGCTTGGCTGGCGCATCCTCGATACGTGTGGGTTCTGGCCTGGCAGACGAATGCCTGTTGTGCGAGCTTCGGCCTGAGAGATGCATTCCTATTGGGTGTGGGCACCGACATTGTCACTATTTCGTACCTCGACATTGTGGTACCCGCAGCACCGACTTTGTGACTATTTTGTACCTCGACATTGTGGTACCCGCAGCACCGACTTTGTGACTATTTCGTACCTCGACATTGTGGTACCCGCAGCACCGACTTTGTGACTATTTCATACCTCGACATTGTGGTACCCGCAGCACTGACTTTGTGACTATTTCGTACCTCGACATTGTGGTACCCGCAGCCCCGGCATTGTGGCTATTTCGTGCCCCGACATTGTGGTACTTGCAGCCCCGACATTGTGGCTATGTAGAGTTTGACGGTATTTCGTAATGCATCTTAGAATCGGTCTGAAAAGTGTCTGATGCAGTAAGCTGTGTGTGATGAATGTATTGAAGAAATTTAGCTGACATAGATATAGCTTGGAGTGTATCGGTGACAGAGGGCCTTGATTGTGTGATGAATGAAAGAATAGAAAACGACACATGCTGTTATGGCGCGACGAATGTGCGCTGGGTGTTTGCTCTCTGCTTGTTTGCTGAAGGCGGGGTCTCGTAGCACACGAGCTCTGGCAGCTGCTGCTGCTGCTGCTACTGCGATGAATGGACTTTGCCGGGTGCTTCGTTCGGCCTTCTTCGCGAGTTGTGAGCCACGCCACATGAACATCTGCATTTTTTGATACATGCCTAGTGATTTGCTGGGCCAGCGTGTGGATAACTATGTCAGTAAGCCAAGTTTGTGTCAGACGGAACGATTCTCAGCTGAACATGTGTTGTGGTGTATTGTGTTAACGAAAAATGCCTGAAGAACCTGACGGGGACGTCAGGGTGTCAGGAGAGGCCGTCTTACACGCGCCTAGCGGTAGTGGTGGGGCGAGCGGCAGACTGGCTATATAAGCCAGACAGAGCCGCAGCGCACACACTTTTACTCGGGCGCTCGCCGGCATCGGACGTCGACGCAATGACGTAGCAAGTGGGAGGGGCGACCGCCGTTACGTCACCGGCGCGGCTGGCTTGGACGAGTCATTCTACTTCGGGACATCGTACTGAGCGGACGTGCCTTATTTAGTCCACTGTTGGACACTTCTACTTGGGTACTCGGAGACATCAGACGTGGCTTAGGAGTCTACGTGAATTGTTGTCGTGTTTGGTGATATCGCGTTTTGTTATTTAATTTCAATGAAAAATGTTAGTAGTTCGCTTTGTATTTTCTGTTTAAAAATTGAATACACTTCTGATCGTCAAGAATATATATACTACATATTTATTGCTAACTGAATTTTCTGATAAAAATAAATCTGAAAAATATTTTCACTGACGGCCAAAAAAAATTATAAATATATTAACAACTCTTATGTCTTTATATTTTTGTAATGTTCGGGCATAACCTAGAGAAAAAAATAATATACAGTCTCACGGACATAACTTTCATTCATTCATTTAAAACATATTTTCAGACTTCACAGGATAAACTTCCAGTGTGACCCTACGCAAATTTCAATAAAATCAGTTCAGTATTTCTCTTTACAAGAAAAATGTTCTATGTAAGTAGTACAAGCTGATTTTTATAGTTATTAAACTATGTGGGTAATTTTGTTTTTAAAATCGTTAGGGTGCTTTTTTAACCGACTTCAAAAAGGAGGTTACTCAATTCGACCGTAAATATGTTTTTTTTTATGTGTTTTCGCGGATAACTTCGACGTTTATGAACCGATTTTGATGATTCTTTTTTTGTTAGATAGAGTATACTTCCGTGGTGGTCCCATTTAACTTCGTCATCAAAATCGGACAAGCGGTTTTTGAGTTATACTTCAATAACTGAAAAGTGCTACGCGTATCTTGATATTATTGTCGCGGTTGAAGACATCGCAGAACACACAATGACAATTAATTGATTCCGTGAGTGGCAAAGGTCACTGAAAAGGGTGAAAAAAAATTTTTTTACAAAAAATGCAACCGACTTCAACACTCAAAAGTGTGAAATAACTTGTCGAAGTCGGTACCATGAGCACAATATTGTGATGATAGTTACTTTTGTGTGAACTATCATGGTACCGACTTCAACAAGTTATATCACACTTTTGAGTGTTGAAGTCGGTTAGATATTATGTAAAAAAATTTTTTTTGTAAAATAAGAAATAAGTCTACATGCATTTTTCTGCTGGCCCACTAAAACAAATAAATCTACTATAACACGTGGAATACAATATAGAATATAATAATTATATTGTTGCCTAAACTAAAGAATTGTAGTGAGATATTATATAAGCAAACTACGGTGGCAGACAGCAGTCCTTGAGAGCCAGTAAGCATGCCAGGTCCAGCGTGATAACATCTTCGACCACATCGTCACTAACGAGCAAGCGAGATAGTGATCAAACGCTAAATCTACATACAATAATAAAAAGAACATTAAACTACAGACAGACTACTACTACAGATGTGGAGTAGTATAGTTGACATAAATCACCTCTAAACATCGCCAAAATAAACTCATCAATACTACCCGTCGAAAAAACTATCAGCGGCGAGTAAATTGAATTTGGTCATGTATGAAATCCTTTTATACTCCAATTGTGGACGTAGCTAGTGGGGCAGTTATTATGATTGAAAGGGTACTTAGTTTATTGAAACCTACACATGATATTAACTTGTGGATTGGAATTTGACTGGCCGGTTGGCGCAGTTGGTAGCACTCTGCCTTCTGAGCCGCTGGTCCCGGATTCGATTCCCGGACAGGTCAAACATTTGTGTGTATGAACATGTCTGTTCGACCTGTGTCTGGGTGTGTATATGTATATAAGTATATATATCAGTCATCAGGTTACCATAGCACAGGCTCTGCCTAGTTTGGGACCTGAAGACCTTGTGTGAATGTGAAAAAAATAATCCTATTTGTTGGTTTAAACAATATGAGAATCTGCACCCTGTGGTTTTACCGGCGTGGACCTTGTGTGAATGTGAAAAAAAAATCCTATTTGTTGGTTTAAACAATATGAGAATCTGCACCCTGCGGTTTTACCGGCGTGGTGATAAAGCGCATGGTGATGATGGAAATAAGCCTATGTAACACATCCAGGGTATAATCTATCTCCATACCAAATGTTATACAAATCCTTGTTAAGTTAAGGCGTGAAAGAGTAACAAACATACATCAACACTCACAAACTTTTGTATTTATAATATTAGTAGGATAAATGGTCCCGTCAAATGACTGTCATTTGTACCGATTCATGTAGTCATTTTCATTGGTGCCATGGGGTACCGCCCTAGAATTGTACCCCTCATCTCTACCCGTGGGTGCCGTAAGAGTCGGCTAAGGGTTCACGTACCAGGAGGTGGGCAGCATCTGGGCAGTGTCTAATGAGCTTTAATAAAATACGACTTATGAGATAAGTTCATGAAGGATACTTATAATTGAACATATTTTATTTTATTTGGCATATATATTTATTTATTTAAACCCCATCATAATGTACACTGATACAAGAAACTAAAATAATGCTATAGTAAAACAAATGCTAAGTGTCACTATAATTATAGGGGAGGACAGCTTGCGTAGAAAAGTGAGCGAGCAGTATCTAGCCTACTATTGATGGCCACTGCCACAATGTGGAGTAACATTTAAAAGGTTGGCCATCAATTTACAATACAAAGAGAATAAAATTTATATTTTTACTATATTTGAAAATCAGTAGTTAAAGGTACAAAATAGAAATCAGGATAGTTTGATCGCTAATTTAAATATGCCAAAAGATTCAGTAAATAAGTCCACTCTCTCGTTTTTAGCTGAGCTATTATATTCTCTAGTCAATCTATTGAGTGGTGCATTCAGGCCTAAGTTAGATTTAATTGGTGCACTCTTGAGTAAGTTAAAACTACGCAACCGAGGTGTTCTTGTCGGAGCTGAAAAATGTAACGATGATAATAATTCGGGGGCGTCAAGCAAACCATTAGCCAACTTAAAAAGAAATGAGAGGTCCAACATCCGTCTTCGATCCTTTAGGGAACTTATCTGAAAATGCTTTAATCTATCGGAATAACTATTATATTTTTTGGCTAAATTACACGAGTAAGCAAGGTGCCACAAGAACCTTTCGAGCCGATTAATATAAATATCGTAATAAGGGTTCCACGACACTGCAGTATTCCGAGCTAATGCGAACGGTGTAGACTGAAATTTTAGTTTTTGGATTTTTAAAGTCTTAATGAATACTATCACTTATTTAATACTTTCACAAATCCTATATTTCCATTATCAAAAATTATCGCGTAACGACAAACGCGCTGGAACTGTGCCTTATGGCAGAAGAAAGGAAATAAATAAGTTAAGGCGTAAAATCAACAGTAAACAAACTAATATTTTCATTGTTAATATTGATCAGAGTTAAAATGTTTAAAATCTCACAAATATTCCCTTTAAGCAGCACAGTTGGCAAACAAATAAATTATAATTAAGAGTCCATATTTCCATGACAGTAAAACAGAAGCATACTTTACACTGAACAACAACCATTATTGGACGTAATAATTCTTGGATTATTCAAATGCCAAGAGGCTTTAAATTACATCAAAGAATGTGATTATATTTTAGTATATGATTTAGTATATGATATATTTAATTTTAAGAATAAAATTATTTCATTCATGAGATATCTATTGGAAGAAATCCCATCCCATTCCACTTAGGGCCACTAAAGATTCCAGATTTCCACTAAGATTATAAAGGCAAAAGTTAGTGTGTATGTGTGTATGTTTGTTACTCCGTCACGCTCCAACGGCTTCACCGATTTTGATGAAATTTGGTATGAAGATCGTTGAGACCCTAGATCAACATATAAGCTACTTTTTATCCCGAAAATAAATGCTGTTCCTGTGGGATACGCAAATAATTCAAAAATATCTGTTACTCCCTCACGCTCAAACGGCTGTACTGATTTCGATACAATTTGGTATGGTGATAAGTTAAAACCTATGCTACTTTTTTTTTGGAAAAAAATATAGTTCCCGTGGGATAATTGAGGTAGCGGGAAAACCGTACACCACGCGAGTGAATCCGCGGGGCGCTACTAGTGTTGAACATACGAAAACTGCATTTTTTCCCTTAATTTCTAATTAATTTTATTTTCAATTTTGTCATATTTATACTGTTGGTAATAACAACTTGATATTTCTAAATAAAAAAAGTAAAGCTTGCGTTTTTTGGCTACACGTGAAATACATAGTTACTATCAATCTATCTTGTTAATTATATTTAATTGACATAGATAATTAGGTCATGCAGTTTTGTGCTGAATAAAGCACACTCAATTGAATAAAATAATATAACTTGTTGAATTGCATTGTTAACCGCTTGCCTACCGCTGACAATTGACTTCTTGGAATATTTTTAAATTAGCTTTTGCCTACGCCTTCTCTGACAACTCTTTCCAGTGTTATCACAGTAGAGATCTAAAAAGATAAAAAATGTCAGACATAAAAGCTGCGCACAAAGAGAATAGAGTTTCTGAGGTAACTCAAATGCGGGTCTTCATACTTCCCTAAGAACCGCTTGAAAGTCACGGTTCACAGAAAACAAAAGCAGGTTAATTATGGCATTGAGTAATTAGCCGCTTAGGTTACATTTTTCGCTTAGGTTTTTTTACTCATGAATTTACCGTAGGCGTGAAAGTTCAGAGATTATTTTTCTGCTTCTGATCTACGCCTCCATGAAAAAAATTTTAAAATTTTAAAAAAATTTTTTATTCATATCATTTTTATGGGGTTTTTTCATAAAGAATATGACACCCTTATTGCTACTCAAAATTGAAATGTAAAGGAATTCAGAATACCAGTCCCAGTCTTAACGACTGCATGGTACATTTCGTATACATTCCTGGCATCCTTATAATAATAATAATATGGGACAACATTCACACAAGGTCTTCAGGTACCAAACTAGGCAGAGCCTGTACTATGGTAACCTGATGACTGATATATATACTTATATACATATACGCACCCAGACACAGGTCAAACATACATGGTCACACACACAAATGTTTGACCTGTCCGGGAATCGAACCCGGGACCAGCGGCTCAGAAGGCAGAGTGCTAACAACTGCGCCAACCGGCCTTAGAGTCAGGGTGCGAAAATATCGCGGACGTAACGCGTCGTTGCGAGAACATTCTACTAAAACATGGTATACGTCTTCTAATTTAAAGCATTAGTCTCAGTTAGGACTATTTGTTTTTTTATGCTGAACCGGAGCGTCGGCTGTCAAACTAACGGACACTGGTTCGATTCCCAACAACAGCTTGAGCTTCCGATAAAGTTAACATCGTTATCAAATCCCCAGCATGGTGGTAGAGTACTTTAGAGTACCCCCCTGGCTAGCTACCACCCTCAAGTTTGAAAAACTCCAAACGAATAGTGTGTTCAGGCAGCAGTCCTTGAGAGCCAGTGAGTATTCTAGGTGATAACATTTTCGACCACATCGTCATTGACCTCAAGTGAGATAGTGGTCAAACGCTAATTTTTTTTTTAACTTGATTTTGTTAAAAGATATGTGGCCGGATCGAAGCCTTAACGCTGTAACAATCATTCGTTTCATCTCACTCTCCAAAAAATTCAAAAAGAAGAAACGACGGCTGTCGTTATTATTTAGAATTAATAAATACTTAACTGGAGTAATTGAACATTCCATAGGATCAATCTGAAAGTTCTTATAGTTCTAATATACTTTGTATATATGAAAATATTCCTTAAGCAAAGAGTCTTACCTTAAGAGCTTATATCAACTGTCAAGGAGGCACATCCACTCCTCCCCTCCTCCAAGATCTACTCGTATATACAACAAACCTCTTTTGCTTATTGTATGATAATTTAAATTCATTTTACGCAGTTTAGATGATTATTTTTTAAATTTTCTGTAAGTGAAAAAAGAGTGTAAGAAGGTTCTATAAAATGAGTTTCTTATAACACTCAAGCGCTCAAAGCGGACTCAGTGGACCTTGTACACTTTATCGGTACTTAAAATACTTGGACGCTGTACAGAAAGCCCTCAAAAATAAGCGTTTTTCCAAAAATATTTTTATCGTGATATTAAATTTTACCACCGGTTATAACATGGGGTTATTTGATTAAATTATAATTTGGAACGAAATGTACAGTCGACGGAAAGTTAACACAAAATATTTTTTGTTTATTTTATTTTGCCAGTGTTAGAAAAAAGCGCAATAAAAAAAGACAGATTAATTCTTCGACTCATAATAATACTTACGGTCCATGTTGGATAAAGGACCTCCACGAAATCAGTTATTCGCAGTAGTGAGGGTTAAGTTTGCATGTCAACTCTCTTCTAATAGGACAATTCTTTCTCAATTTGAAGCACAGGCGATAATAAACATTTTAAAATTTGACAACGCACTGAAAAATCGAATGTCAACTCGCTGACTAATCAGAGAAGAGTGTACTTGAAAAAAGTCTGTGAAAAGTGTGAAAGAATCCTTCCCGCCGTGCGTGTTGCAAGTTCCTCGTTAATTAGTGTAGTGGACATTGTTTTTTCACTCGTAAGTAAAGTTTTTTACAGTTTCGGATTTTGAAACCTTAGCTACGCTTTCTATTCTTCTTTTAAAAGCAATCCTAGAAGCCTTCGCTTTCTCAGGTTTCAATCCAAGCACTCACACCAAAACGCAACCTTACCCACATTTAAAACAAAAACTATTAACAGATTGCAAAAATTTAAGGTTATGTTGAATATATAGGTAGTTGTGTTTCTACGGACGATATCGCTTGTAGAATACTAAATAATCTTTAATACACTATTATTAAAGATGCGGATGTTTGTTACCTCTGAACGGTATATCGGCTAATAGATTTGAATTTAAATTCGGAATAAGCCTTGTAACAGGGATTTACACACAGACTACTTTTTATTCCAAATGAAATATTAAGTTAAATTATATTGTTCTTCTGAGATACAACAATAACATAATAAATATATAAGTAACTCGGTCTATCTTTTACGATTCTACGCCTAAGTCGCTGAACAAATTTTGATAAACATTGGTATAGAGATAGATGAGACCTCGGCTACTTTTTATCACGGAAAAAGGTTTTCGTGAATAACTAGGTAGCGGGAAAGCCGTCTTTCACGCGGGTGAAACTGTGGGTCCTTCTAACATCTTCCATATTGGTTTCTTCCTCTTCCATTGTTCACGCCCACCCACGCCTGTAGCCTCTAAAGCACAGTTTTGGTTAAACTTTATCTCGAAACGATCTTTAGTATGATTCCGAGTCGAACGAAAAAAAATTTCAAACGTTTTCGATCTCACAAAATTCGAAAATTTACACACAGATTCAAGGGAAAAAAAACAAAACGTTCTCCAACCCCAAAATCCATTACCGTCGCGTTAATTTTAACACCGGCTAAAGTAATTATCTTTTTGTTCTGTTTCCTCTATCTGTCAACTGTAGTCTACGGAACAAATTGTTCTGGGCTGAAAAATTTACAAATTAACCACACCAACTTCCGGGTAAAGTTAATTAATTAAAAATAATGTAAATTTACGCTGTTTTCTGTTATATTTGCGGACAGTCGTATTTGATAGGGTAAATAATATTTTTTTTTTTTTATGAAAAGGATTCTTATTTCCCTTGGACGGGCTATAACTTGTGAACAGCTTTTCCGATTTCAATCATAATTTTTTGATTTCAAGAAATTGCGCAGAAATATTGATATTTTCAGAAATTTTAAAACCTTATATTATTAATATCGCACGCTTCTTGTTACTCTATGTTATTGTTTTTTTTTACTCCGTCTTGGTCCACACTGACTCAGTGTTTCGATTACAAAAAAACAAGTAACATTATAATTAGCCTTTTTGTACAATGTAAATTTTTTGCCCCTTTAATGTCTCCGCCGAATTTGCTGTGACGCCGTAGCATATGTAGCGTGTCTCGGGTCTCGAATAGTGACGAAGCGGTGCTATAATATCGACGCATATACCGTCCTATTTTGTAATTATTTTATTTATTACAAATAAAACAATAATATTGCAACAATCAATATATATATTTCATTTTTACCAAGTAGCTGAATACCAAAATAAGGTTTGCTAAAGTTTTTAATCTAAGGTTAATCTAAGGCTAGTTTGAAACGATGCAACTTATAATTTCATTTTGTGTAACTCATATTTCACTTGCATATTTCCGTCTTGTTAGCAAATTTCTCATTTTATGTAATACTAGTACGGCCCCGCGGTTTCACCCGCGTGGATTACTGTTTTATCGCTACGTCAACTATCCCACGAGAACTATACTTTTTCCTGGAATTAAAATAGCCTATGTGTTAATCCTGGGTATAAGCTATCTCCATACCAAATTTCATCGAAATCGGTGTAGCAGTTTCAGCGTGAACAGGTAATAAATTAGATCATGAAATTTACGTAAAATGAAAGCATTTATTTGAACATTTTAGCTTCAAAATCCATTTGCTGATCGCGCATGCGTGTTGCGCCGATTATATGTAAAAAAACTGTATTGCAACCTGCTTGGTCCAGCTGAAGGTGTATCTTAATTGTAAAAAAGATACAGTTGTCCATAGAAGAGCTGTATCATACTGAAACTTTTTTAATTTATTTCGGTATAATGTTCATATTGATTGACATTCAAGCTCTGTTTTTGATTTTTTAATCTTTATATGTCAATATGAGATTAGATAAATATGTTATTTGAATATTTTAATGTAATAAAGTAGTTTTTAGCGTTCAATTATACGATATGTGCATACGAGTGTTGACATATCTTCATATCCATCGATTATACAAAATCAAGGTCGGGGTTAAGTATCTCAATATTACGGTAGGCATTAGTTTATCTTATCTCACGGGTTTAATATGACACACACATTATAATGCAATAGTGGAGAGAGTGCTATTATGCCGAATACAAATACAAATACAAATATATTTATTTGACATGAGCACAAAGAAAACATACATTATACAAACATTTCTACAATGAGTATATACTTACCATGATTTATTACAAGAACAAACCTATTTTTTTAGACACTAGCTGTCAATAGATAGTTTTACTCATACAAGAAATTTTTATCTTATTCACAATTGAGTAAAAAGTATTTCTAATTCGAGAACGCACCTCATAGAGCTAATGTAAATTAGCCGACCAATCTGAGAAGAATGCACTGCGATCATGTGCCAAGTAAACCTCTGTGCTAAAAAAATCACTCAGCATAAACTGTTATGTTATCTAGTAGTACAGTGACTTAAAACTTGAATTTAAAGTTTACTAGCTGTCCTGGCAAATGTTGTGCTTCCATATAAATAAACTAAATGCCAAAGTGAATTACTTCACGTCAATGAATATTTAATTTTGTTCATACAATAATACGAGTACTAAAATCACGTAAAAAATGGGAGGTGATTAAATTTAAAAAAAAACTATCAAGCTGTTTCGAAGGACTTTGGTTACTAACACTTTGACACGAGAATTATATATAGTAGAAGAAGGTCAAAAATGAGCTACAAATAAAAAGCTTTGACGCAAGTTACTCGTATCAGTACTATAGAAAATATAGGAATAAAATAAAAATTACGAATAGATAATATCAGTGATATGAGTTATAGAGATTAATCATATTATAATGGATATTATGTTCGAATTTCCTATAACCCGGACCTTGATGAAGGCGGTATAAAATGAATTGCCGTATTACTTGTTTTATTTCCACCAGTTACTGTTTAATGTTTATCCCGTGATGAATTCCTAATATTGTTGTTTATAGCCCTCAAACTTTATGTCTACTAAAACGTGGAAATTACACATTTAATCTTAGATTTTGTGATGTTTTTTAACCGGAAGCAAAGGATTTTCTTAGACTTCCGGCCAATTTTAGGTGATATAATTTTCTGTTGTGTCAGCACAACTTCTTCAACCGTTTGCTATGCATTTTATCGTCAAGTCATAATATGATGTAGGCAATTTTGGAGTGTGCTCACGGACTAAACTGTATTGATATCTGATTTCCATCAAAACCTTGACCATATTTATTAACGGTTCTTTCCTTTTTTTTCTATTATTGAAACCGATGTATCCCATTTTCACGTGAATTATCGTACCGGGAAAAGAAATGTATGAAAATCATTCATTAATCTTCCTACCCGTTTGTCCAATTATCAGCGAGAAATAAAAAATACCAATGAACATTCTGACTTACCATACAATCCGAAACGGGGAATGAGCGAGCAATATTTTTTCCCGAAATTAACTTACAGTTGAATTCTCACAGGGGAACATAAAAATGTTTTATTTTCCAACGAGTTTTGTTCTGTGCTGATTCAGTAGAAATATTTGTTTTACACAGTGGCACTGGCAGACATTATTATCGCTCTACGCTATATTTCCTCACCCAAATAATTGCATTGCGGCAGGGTGAGCATTCTAGGTCTAGCATGATAACATCTTCGACCACATCGTCACTGACCATCAATTGAGATAGTGGTCAATCGCTAGATCTATAGAGTATAAAAAAGGGTACCTGCGTATTTTCTGCTACCTTCCTGGCTAGCTACCACCCTCAAGTTTGAAAAACAGGCGCCTAACACACAGTATGTTTAGGCAGCAATTCTTAAGAGTCAGCAAAATTCTAGTTCTAGCGTAAATACACCTTCGACGAAGTCAAACGTTTGATGACATTAGTAGTAGTAAGTACTTAATCACTATATAAAATGTTTTATGTGTAATATACACAGAAATGAATATTTAGATCTTAGTTATCTGATAATGAGATAGTAAAAACTATTTCATATATTTTAAGTACGCTATTGAAACGTCCCAATACCTCGATATCCTTCAAAGAAGTTATTTTTTTTCAAGTACGTTAGTGCCTAACTATCAACGTCAGAAAAAAAAACTTCATGATCAGTTACTGTTGAACAATTATTCATGGTAGTTCTAAAGTAACTGATATCAAAATACTTTGCCCATGATACCGACTCCGACAAGTTACTTCACACTTTTGAGTGTTGAAGTCGGTTCCATTTTTTGGAAATTTTTTTGGTAACTTGTGTATCTGCCAAGTGCCAATCCCCATTGGCCAGTGTGTCTGCTGTCACAACCTTCTCTCTCTGAGAGAAAGCCCGTGCAATCTACGCGTCCTTAATCACTAACGTATGTTACTCCTTGTCACCAAATACCATATGATATCCATTACGTTCTACCGCTAAACAAGGGTAAATTTTCTGATCAGTGCAAACACTGAAACCTTTTTCTATAAACCGATACAGGTAAATGTAGTAACAACTACATAACAACTAGTAACAACATCGTAACACAAAAGAACTGAACAAGAACTAATGCGTTGGTGACAACGTCAAGAAAGATAGCGGAGTAGATAAGGCACGTCACACACAATAACCAAGAAAGCTTTTCTTGTTTATTGTGTTGCAGTGTGCACTCGCTTTATGTGTCATGCCGATAAGCGTAAGCCGATAAGGCTTAGATATTGTTGGACTGATTTTTCAGTACATATTTTTCTTAGTAGGTATTAATATTTTGGAGCAAGTAACTTTTTTTGCGTTCACTACTTGGATTCAATCAATATTGAACTTAGAAAGAGCAGAATTCTCAAATACAGATATTTTTATATTTAAAAGAGGGTGCTAAACTAATTTAATGTAAATAACATTATGTTAATTGAATAAATGTTTTTTTTAATTTCATTTGAACTGAACTTTGTAATTGCAACTTTAAACATATTTATTTAATAGGTGAGAAACGTAACAAAATCAAACATAAATAAACTATACACAATCCGTATTCGTTGATAATTAAAATATAAACAAGAATATATTATTTATATATGAATACTATTATATAAATTTCTATAAAATTTCGGGTGTATTATGTATAAGCAGCTTATTCATCGCGTCGGTTTGCCTTACCCAATTTTCAATGGCAGGTCTGACTGTTGATTCTTTTTTTATTTTGATAGGAATCCTCAGTGCTACGACAATTTCAATTTTAATGTTAACACAATAAATTGTTATGTATAGAACATTATTACCATTTCAATTATAGGAAAGCCATTTTGATTCAGCATTATATACATATAGTGTGACATATATTACACTTCCCACTAATATCATAAAAGCGAAAGTTGTTTGTCGTTTATACATATGTTTGATACTTTTTGGGTTTGCATGCCATTGGAATAAAGATAGCTTATACCCTGGATGAACACAAAGGCTTCTTTTTATCCCAAAAATATTGACTATTTCCGTGGGATGACGAGAAGACACGCAAACCGTCAATATCACGTACCATTTCATCGCTGGTAACACCATAAGCTAGAATACATTAAAAATGATTAAAATTCTCGCCTTCTTCAATGTTACCATATGTCTTGCCTTATACAGCTACTATACCTAGCCTTTTTTTACATTTTGATGGTTGAAATTAAATGTACATGAAACTGAAATAACTACAATACCTTCAAATTATTTGAAGAAATAAAATCTGCAGCTAGTGGGATTTGACCCCACGACTACAGAATACCGTCCTGTCGCTTTGCAGCCCATACCATTTTTCCTTCAAATAATTTGAACGTAAGTTCCGCCTAGCATAATGTTAATGCAACCCATAAAAACTACAATAGAGATCACTTTAATCCGTTCTATTTCAACACAAAGCATTATTAGTGTATGTAATCAAGAAGCATTAAGATAAACTTGGGTGTTGGACAGAGTGATCTATCAGACGAAACAGAGGCCTTGTAGCCTTATTGTCTCAAATTTCCAGTCTTCAGGGACGGAGATAAAACTGTGTACAGTTTCCGTGCCCCAGGGTACAGCGCATTCACTGGGAAAACATTTGAGAAACACTTGAGCTACTTGTGGCTGAGCGAAAGTCGTGGGAGATAGTTTGAATATGATTATGCAAAGTATTCGCCGATAAGAAAGTATATGTGTCTGTGCCCTGATAAAACACTGTCACTTTAGGCTCAAGATTTGAACAATAATATCCTACTAATATTATAAATGTGAAAGTTGTGCATGTGTGTAAGTGTGTGTGTGTGTGTGTGTGTGTGTGTGTGTGTAAGTGTGTATGTGTGTAAGTGTGTATATTTTCTACCTCTTCACGCTCAAATGGCTACACTGACTTTGATGAAATTTGGTATGGAGATAGATTATAGTCTGGAATAGCACATAGGCTACTAATTATCCCGGTAAAATGTATGTTTCCCGGGGATAAATGAGGTAGCGAGAAAACCATAATCCACGCGCGTGAAACCGCGGGGTGCTACTAGTCTAAAATAAAATCATAAACAGTTTTAATACATAAAGAAACGTCACGCCTGTTTCCCAGCGGGCTAGGCAGAGATAACGGACTCTCACTCGCTGCGATACCGGCATATATCTCCACTCTCTCACTCTCATCAGATTCTTCATACGCGTCCCTCCGTCAAAAGTAATCATAAAGTAATTTCTAGGATAACCAAGTAAAGTTATTTTATTATCGAGACAACCATTTGAGATGGCTTAGCCATCTCAAATGGTTATCATAGGCTATCATAGGCTTAGACAAATATTACCTCTCAATTCAATTCCAAAATTGTTTCTACAATATATTTACTTTTTTTATACTTTTTAGGTCTAGCGACCACTATCTAACTTCATGGTCAGTGACAATGTGGTCGAAGCGTATGTAGCGAACGCACTAGATTTGGAATGCTTACTGACTCAATGATTGCTGCCTGAACATACTATGTGTTTGGTAACAGTTTTTAAAACTTGAGGGTGTTAGCTAGCCAGGTACACGAAAGTACCCGGTGTTTCTTAATAACGGTGTTAGCTTCACCGGAAGCTCCAGTGGATAGTGAGGATCGAACCAGCGTCCGTCAGTTTGCCAGCGGACGCTCCCACCGCTGAGCTATCATGAGCTGTCATTTTCTAACGGTTCTTTATGAAAATTGACACCGTAATTCTACATAATAATATAAGGCTCATACCGTACCGTACCGTAATCCATTTGGGTAAAACCACGGGGCGTTGTTAGTTGTTGCATCTACTACACTTGTCACATAATATTATGTAGTAAGTATAAAAATATGTATATTATTTAATCATGTTGTGAATAGAATTTTAATAGAGTTTATGATCTGATGTCTTATTGAAACTTATCTGACTATATAAATAATAGGGCATACACTTCTGATGCTAGTAAAATAACTCCGTTTAATTTTACATTTTAAATGCTTTCTTTCCGTCAATTGTTCTCAGCAGATGAATGGTCAATTATTACAAGTTCAAGTTGTAAGACCCCTATTCCCTCATAATTACAAGTCTTTTGAAGTCTACCGGATAAGAAATTAGTAGTACCTAGTAAAGTAATAACGCTTCTTGGCTGTTCATTTAATGAAACAGGCCTACATTATTATTTATACCTACATTTTGATAAATATGGTACTCAGATTTAGTAATTTATTTTCGGCTCCGCTTCAAGGCAGTAATTAATTATAATATATCTATTCCATATCTTATCTATTTCACAGGTCATTGATTGAATAATTACTATTTTTACCACTTCTCTAACGCTATACTGAAATCGTATAATCTTAGTTCACAAATGATGATGCTGTCTACGATTGAGCACGCCTGCCCAGAAGACCTATTCACTCGTAGTTTGTCTAGCGATTGACCACTTGATGGCCAGTGACTCTTTGTTAAACTGGATGTCAAGTTTACTAATTTCAAGTTCAATCTCAGTCCATCGCGAGACCGCCTCGATGGCAATAAGACAACGTCAAAAATCCGTATTCTTCATAAGTAGTAAGTTCATAGCGGCCTGAATCTATTTTAACCTAGACAGAGAAAGCAATCTGTCTAGGATGTTGAACCTATGATAGGCATATGTTCGTTTTGTATGAAATTGTCAAGTTACTTAGATGCTTACAGACTACGAAAACCCTAGAGAGACGATTACATCTACGACGAAAACTGACGTGCTATGCCACTGAAACTAGAATTGAATCAAGATTGATGACAACCAAAGCTGTCAAAATCGGCCTTTGTGAGCCGACCCTCATAGTCAATTTCAATTTCAAATCTTTATTGCATTCTACAATGTTGCTTAGATCGTATTTAAATATATATCATATACTTGCACAAATAATCGTAGATTCAGAACAGCTAAACAGCAGAGAGGATGAGCACATTCTAAATTACTGAACGTAATATTTCGAAACCGTTGGAAACGTTTCTGAGATTCCATTGTATTTATATTAGCATGTTTAATTCCATGATTCACACGCGTCTTTACCAACACTCTTTGAAAAAAGACTCCCTGGACACCTTTAAGTAACGCTAATTTCCAAATCTGGTAGCTTAGCGATGAGAGCGTCGGTTGTCAACCAGCCGGCAGCTGGTTTGATCCCCACTCAAAGCTTGAGCTTTAGGTAAAGGTGAGGTCGTTATCGAACTTACAGCATGGTTGTAGGGTAGTTGCGAGTACCGGCCTGGCTAGCCACCCTCCTTAATTTAAAAAACTGTCACTAAACACACGTTAAAGCAGTTACATGTCTTTGAGAGCCAGCTACCATTCTAAATATAGTGTTATTGTAAGGTCTACATCGTCACTGAGCATCAAGCGGTTTTTTTTTTTTTTTTTTTTTTTACATATTATAAGTTTGCGTTTGACAACTGTCTCACCTGATGTTAAGTGATGACGTTGTCTAGGATTTAGCACGCAAACCTAGAAGGTACCTATTCACTCGCGACTTGAAGACTCTAGGCTTGTACATATCGGGAAACACAGACTCGGGCAAAGAGTTCCATTCCTTGGCAGTACGCATTAAGAAAGTGGAAGCATAACGCTTCGTGTGTATAGGTGGTATATCTACCATATAGCGATGGCGAATTGCCGTACGTGGAGTCGACCGATGATAGAAAGGGGATGGTGGAATCAGATTGTGTAATTCCAGTGCACATTCTAATTAATTGCTAGATTTATACAGAACTGAAATCCGTAAACTCGAAAATAAACAAATATAAGAATTAAATTTCAGTGATACGCCAATGACTCGACGATGCAATGTTTATCACTGAGGTGTTATTACTAGTACCTCAGTGATGTTTATGGAAAAGGGTAGACAAAGAGGGTAGGCGGAAGAAACCATTATAATAACACTTTGAAATCTGACACTTTATGATACCCTTTCAGTGTAGCGTCAGCGTAAACCGGAAATAGTGAAGTTTTATTTGTACTTCAAAATAAATAAATTTATAAGCTATCCATTAAAAAAAATCCAAAGGGGTAACTATCGAATAATAGCGTCGACAGCTCAGTCGTCCAAGCAAGCGGTTACGGATCGTATCCTTGCTCAAGGTTCACTCATTAAAAAAGCGCCTACCAATGGTCCACATATTACTGGCATAACTAACTTCAAGACTGATAGTTTTCTTCAAGACCAACTAATAATAATTTAATTTAATATGGGACAACATTCACACGAGGTCTTCAGGTCCCAAACTAGGCAGAGCCTGTACTATGGTAACCTGATGACTTATATATACTTATATACATATACACACCCAGACACAGGTCAAACAGACATGTTCATACACACAAATGTTTGACCTGTCCGGGAATCAAACCCGGGACCAGCGGCTCAGAAGGCAGAGTGCTACCAACTGCGCCAACCGGCCAGTCAAGTCAACCACCAACTCGCACCACCGTAACTGTATTTATTGCAAAAATTTCAAGCGATAACCTTGGATAAGTTAGTGTCGAACGTCCATCAAACGGTCGATAGATTGAACTTTTCGAGCTCACGCCTGAAATGAAGGAAACTTCATCTTTGAACACACAGCATCCTACACGTGATACGTTCTAGTGACCGAATGTCTAGCATTTTCTAACGTGTTTTAACATTCTCAAGTTTGTAAAGTTTGGCCGTGGGGTACCGGTCTAGAATAGTACTCCCACATCTCTTCCCGTGGGTGCCGTAAGAGTCGGCTAAGGGATCACGTACCAGGAGGTGGGCAGCAGCGCCTTCTGAGGATCGGAAATCATACTGCGCTCGCCAACCCGCCTGCCAAGCGTGGCGAGTATTGGCAAATCCCCCCTATGTGAGGGAGGCATATGTCCAGCAGTGGACGCACATGGCTGAGAGAAGAAGAGAAGAGAAGGAGTTTGTAAATATATAATCAGACGTGCTATGCTGCTCTACGTCCATTTAATTACATTTAAAAATGTTTAACCCCAATCTTCTTTTGTCTTTCCATTGGGGTTAAACATTTTTAAATGTAATTAAATGGACGTAGAGCAGCATAGCTATAATAATACATATATATATATATATATATATATATATATATATATATATATATATATATATATATATATATATATGTATTTATGTGTCCGCGGGTAACTTCGTCGTTTATAGACTGTTTTCATGATTCTTTTTTGGTTTGATAAAATATACTTTCGAGGTGGTCCAATTTAAATTTCATCAAAATCGGACAATCAGTTTTTTAGTTACACTGCAATGACTGAAACGTGCTACGCATACCTCGACGACATTTTAAAGTTGCGGGTGAAGACATCGGTGAACATATACAATGACAATTGATCCCGTGAGTAGCAAGGCCACCGAAAAAATGATATATTTTTTACCAAAAATGGAACCGACTTCGATTCTATCAACAAGTTATTTCACACTTTTGAGTCACCGACTTCACGGTTACATTTTCTAGTATTTTTTTTTTAAACATTTATTAAAAAAGCGTATTTTAATCGTGGTTTAACGTATGGCACAATCCTAACTCAACTGCAACCCAAATTTGCATGGTTACAAACTGCTTTGTGTTTGTTACAAATTCGTACCGACTCTAGATGAAACAATTTGAAATGCGCCAACCAAATGCAAATTCTCAATTATTGTGAACAATACTGAAACACCCAACTTTGCGACACCCTGCTTCGCCGCCTTCCAACTTTAGCTGCAATAAATTTATGTAGGCAAAATTTTGCATGAGTGACATTGTTGACTGAACTTTGGCAGTAATCACTTTCGCAATCGAAGCGCAGTCGTATTGTATCATAAAACAATTAAAATAATGGTCTAAGATACGGCTTAAGAAAATTATATCCTCATCTGTTATTTCTTGATGATAACGTTTAAATTTTAGATAATTTGTAGATGGATAAATTGCACATGGGTTGTCAAGCTACGCCTCGTACCTATACTGTCAAATAACCCAATAATTATAAAAATCTATCTGCATCCTTGTCTCACTCATGGAGTGCGCACGCAACGCTTCTCTGTCACTCTCCCTACTCGAGCTTAAATCTGAACTTGTTAAAATCTAAGCATCCATGAACATGACGCAGTTTTAAGTAGGCAACCTTATACTGTTGGATAGCCATTAAATAAGCATTAATTTTTTTAAAACAAATAACACTGTTTAATCTTAAAAGTTAATATTGTTAAACAGTATAGTGACGGGATTTCACTAGGCAACGCTTGTGCGTTGAATCAATGTTCATATTATTTAACGTATAATTAATACATAAGTAAATAACAGATGAGGGTGTATATTTCCTAAGTCGTATCTCGTCCTATAATAATGAACTATATGTTATCAAGTATTACTCCGACACAGTGAGTATTTTTTACACTCATACCATGGTACTAGGATTCCCTGTGCCGCGGGAGGCATGGACACACACAATCGCATTACACAAACATCTAAGTCTCGGGACAAACATTCATACTCATCACACAAATGTGTTTGCCTCTGACGAGATTCAAATCTAGGGCCGTCAATATAAGTAATTCGACGATAATAACAATATTGCACAAGTTATTCGTGCTAAATGCACTTGAATTTACTAAATAAATATTTAAAAAAGACGTGTGGCACTCGGGGACTGCCGCGGTAAAGCTATTGCATAGCATTTTTTATCAACTTATGCAATTAATATATTAATAACTTATGCAGTAACGCCGATACAACCAATGCCACCTAGAGGCGAGTTGCTGAACTAAACAGACAAGCGTGATATTTCAAAAAAGTCATTAAAAGTTCTGCTATTAATCGATAGATGGCAAAACTAAAAAGTATCGCCGTTGTGCCGGTCGGAGCGGGGGGGTGTTAGGTTATTTTCGTTACGGAATATTTTGATTCGGTCTCCACGCTCAAGGCCCGCGATAGAAGCTATGCAATAGCTTAACTGTATGCATAATTAGAATATTTTTATGTGAATACGTGATCTTTCATGTTTTACTTTTATTAAAATTTACTTGTATATAGCGAGCGTGTAAGGCAAGCAGTGGCGGATTAGCTAACCGTGGGGCCCCTAGACAGAATTTGCTACAGGCCTCGGGCTTATTTAATCCGGCACTGAATGCAAACGGAACGTACTAGAAGGGTGTATATGCTACGTGGTCGACGGGACGCGGACGGTGTGAAACATTAGGGGAGCCGCGAGTGTTACTGAAACTAGTTTTAATGAGGGTACTGTTTGTAGGTAGTTTACTTTGTTTCTTTACCCTACAGTTGATATACCTTTGACTTGTTGAATATAAAGTAAAATTCAGAAGGTTTAATACAGAAAATTGTAGCGAGCCTTAGCTCACCGCCTTCATCATCATCATAATTTCAGCCACAACACAACAAGGGCCTCCCCCCAATGATTTCCAGAAGGAACGGATGGAAGCGGCCCGCATCCAGCCTTTTTCTGCGATCTAAGTCAGATCATCTGTCCACCTTGTCCGTGGCCGTCCTGTGCTGCGCTTGCCAGTCCGTGGTCGTGGATATTATGTTGTATATTTTGATAAGAATCATCAAAATCGGTTCACCTTTGAGAATGTCCTCCTATTATTAAAGTTGGGAAAAAAAACAATTATAACATAAATCCCAACGATTTCAATAGCTATTTACAACTTAGACTTCGTCTATACTTTTGGAATACTATATTAAAAAGTATTTTCGCTGAAAGATGCATTCATGCATTTAAAATAGAGTATGTTTGTCCTTACAAAAACTTATCGGTCACACGCGTGCGAAATGTGCTACTTTTTTAAAAGGTGTAATGGTATCCTACTTATTATTATAAAGGCGAGTTTGTGAGCGAGTTTGTGACAGTGATATTTGTTACTCTTTTACGCTCATATGGCTGGGCGGATTTATATGAAATTTGGTATGTGGATACTTCAGATACCGGAATAATACATAGGCTACTTTTCATCATCATCAATCATTACCATGGGGGTAAAACCGCAGGGCGCAGCTAGTATGTAAATGTATCCAGGCGCCCTATAAATATTAGTTTGATGTCAGCATGATAGCCCTGCCCTAATAAATCAATATTTGATAAATTATATTTCTTTTTCCAAATTAATCCAAATTCAAAATTCCAAAAATAAAACACTATGTCACACACCAACAATTTTTTTTTTAAATTGTCGACTTCACGATGAAAAGGCTTTTTAAACTCGAACTTTTTTTGCATTATGAAGCAGACAATCAGACGAGCCGCCTCGTGGCACATTTTAATTTAAAATACACTTTTTAATTCGATTGTGGCGTCCTTGATGCCGTAAGCAAAACATGTACTAATATTCATTTTATCGCAAGGTTTCTATTAAAAGTTATTTAAGTTTTCGTAATCAGCTGGTGCCGTGGTGGTACCGGCCTAGAATAGTACTCCCCCATCTCTTCTCGTGGGTGCCGTAAGAGTCGGCTAAGGGATCACGTACCAGAAGGTGGGCAGCAGCGCCTTCTGAGGATTGTAAGTCATACTGCGCTCGCCAACCCGCATGCCAACCGTGGCGAGTATTGGCAAATCCCCCCTATATGGGGGAGGCATATGTCCACCAGTGGACGCACATGGCTGAGAGAAGAATCAGCTTGTTCTAAATTAAACTCTAATACTTTTTAAAGAGGCAATTGTTAACAGTTGGTACTCGCTAAACTTAGCAAACGGAGTATACACTTTATGCCACGTTTTGCTAAGTTTAGCCGACCCTCGTGTTTGTGACCCTAAACTTCCACATAGTTTACATGTTCCTACTAATCTTGATGTTAAACTTTAGCTGTTTTGCACCATCTAATAAAGTTTATGTAAAGTTGCGATGTCCTTTTCAGTGGACAAATGAATACTTATTAAAGTTGGCTCTGTCATTAAAGCCATTTTGGACGATTACACATCCAATTAACATTAAATAGACAAACGTGACATGTTGTTATGTTGATGTTTGTAAAAGCGGTCTTCTACTAATTTCAAAAAAAGAACGAGTATTCTAAAATATCTTTTGTCAACATTTGATAGGCAGATATTGGTCACGAACTTAGTCTAGGTATTATATACACCCGCTAATAGGCCAAATGCGGCTGTACCTAGTTGTAATCGGATCAATCTAGATATGATCGTTGCAGCAATTATGTTCTTAGGTTCATGAATATAGCGGCTTTTGCATAATATAGTCATCTGTTACCCAAAGCTCCTCCTCGTTTCCCTTATAACACTTGTTTTGCGTAGGAAAATGCATTTACGCACTACCCGGAGAATTAGGTGTATGTCGGGCTTGCTCGAACATCGCTCTCGATCGCTGCAATGGTCCCTGGGGGGCCTCATGGCTCACAAATCCAAACGTCCATAACAAACTAAAACCACCAAAGTGTCCGTCCTGTCGCCAAAACAGTGGGCACACGGGGTCTTCGTAGCAGTCACTGCGCCCGTCACGGCCATCCGTGGCCGGACCCCTCAAGGAAGAAAAACATCCTCCCCTCGCGACTACGCTTTACACAAACGTAGTCACTCCACCTCGGGGACCACACAGTCAAACGGCCGCCAGACTATCCGACAACTGACGTCCGTGGCCTTCTGCGATAGGCAGATTCAGCTGCCCTATCGGCTGCTGCTAGGACCGCTCCTCTTGGGCTTAATGGCAAAGCCTCTCGCGATCGGTCCCGGCTGGACCGGATGCAACGCCGTCTGCAGCTGCCTCTGGTCTATGGGATCTCTTCGCTTTACCGTGGTGGACCAACCAAGATTATTAAGCCCCCCGCCACGACAAGGCGAGATCCCGTTGGGGATGAAAACTTTTGCACCTAAGTTGAACCAATAGCTTGTGGCTGCACCTAGATTTAGCTGGGTATTACCTAAGTCACCATACGCTCCTAAGAACAGTATTCAAAGATACTATTTCTAAAAAAAAAAAAAAAAACTTCAACTTAAAACGTTAACTTCCCGTCTGTCAACGCGAGACGGGACGTTAAGACGAACGCACCGCACTCAAGATCCTGGTGAAGGCTTCCGGAAGAAGCCGAAACAATTGTCGACTACCCGTAAGTGCTACGTTATATCCGTACAAACAGTTTAAAGCATTCGAAGACTCATGATTTTGCAAATAATTATCTGCAAACAAAGTTTCGAAACACTTTTGCCAAATTTCAGACGAATACCTACCGGTACTTTCAAACTCAACCAACTGGAACGTCAAACCGAAACCATGAATGAAGTGCAACATGGCATTTACGAATAATTGACATTCGAGCAGAATGGTCGGCTAACCTGTCAATGCCTTTATCTTTTATCAGTACGAATCTCTTCGTAATTAGTCGTCAGTGGGTTTTGTCAATGCTATGGTTGATTGGCGATGATAAGGTGCTTTGATAAAATCATATCTGATCGTTGTTTTCTACGGGTATTACTACTGATATAATTTTGTTTTCATTCGAGATTTCATACTTTTTTTTGTTTTAGCTCCGCATTTCATGTGCATTTAGACAGTGTCAAGAATATTCTAACTTTTGTTGCTAGTTATGGGCATAAACTGAAAACTTAGTCAAACAGTCCAACCCCATTGAAATAGAGTTATGTTCACTTTTAAATTGTGTATTGAAAAAAAAAGATGATATGCTACTACATTTGGATCAATGGGTAATGCAGATAGATAGTGCACGGTCTGAGATACTTCTTAAGAAATATATATACCCTCACTTGTTATATAGTTATGAGCATATCTATTTCTACTGCCAAGCAGTAGTGTTCGCATTACTGTGTTCCGGTTTGAAGGGTATTGTTCCCGGTGAAATTACAGGCACATGAGACTTACCAACTTTATGTCTCATGGTGATGGGCGAAGGCTTTACGAATTGTATCGGTCTACAGGCAGAGGTTACTTTGATTGTGTTTGTGCCTTATCTCATAAAAAAACGCCTTTTTCTCACAAGCATTCTTAACGGCCAGAAGCCAACGTGGGGCCTTGTAACGTGACCTAAAAATTTGAACCGAGCGACTTCATACACCTGTATTTTTAAAATATTTTCCTCGATATCATAAAAACTGCTCAGACGACTTTTTAAAAAAAATAATGGGACTACTTCACAAGCGTACTCTTTCAAATAAGAAAATATTTTTTTTAGTTTGTTGTTGTTAGTTGTTTTTCAGTTGGCTGTGAAATCGGTCAGCATACATAAAAAAATACATAGGTACAGAGTACGATATAATCTTTTTTGAAGTCGGTAAAAACCGCTTTTGTATAAAACATGTTTGTCAATATATTCAGAACCAATTATAAATAAGTTCCGTATAGTCTTATTTTATATATTATCCCGGCTAAATACTTAGCTGGGGTGGCAAAATGTACAAAGACCCGAGAAAGTCCAGACTAAGAAACTTCGGTACGAAATACAGACAAACTTAACTGGACTAAGTTCTACAACTAAGTATTGCCGCAGTTTAAATATAACTTAGTATATTTTGTTATTAAAACTGACGTGGTTTTGAGACATTATCAATGTATAAAACACGGGAGTTACTCACGTAATAAGTCAGAGGGTTCCGACTATAGTTTCAACCACATTCGGTGGTCTTTTTCAAGGAGAATACGGGGCGCTCGCGGACGCGGTCGCGATTCGCCTAGTACTGCGGGCGGCCGCGCGCAGCGCACGCGATGACAAATGCTGTTGCGGGGAGCGGGGTGCTACTAGCTGCGTCGGTGCATCCCGGTGTGAGTCCTCTTCGTCACTGCAGGTGTCCTCTGGGATGGTGTCGGGAACACTCAGGCACACAGTACTCACTGTATCCTCATCACCGGGCACTTCACACACACTCGTGTACGCTCCACGGAGACATGGCTTCCAGGTTGGTGGCAGAGTCCATCCTCTGTCTCGATTGAAATTAGGGCGCCTTCCTATTTCGATCGCTTCTCTTATCTTTCGTGGCACGTAAAACTTCTCTCGTGCCAACACTTGAGCTTTGTCGAACCGGATATAGTGCCGCGAACCAGAGTCCAGAGAATGTTCTGCCACAGCGGAGCTGATACTTTCCTGATTCTTTATGGAGCGTATGTGTTCAGTGAGCCTCGTCGAGATGTTTCTTCTTGTTTCACCAACGTAGCATTTTCCGCAGTCGCAAGGGATCATGTAAACACCGGGGACACCCAAAGGATCTTGATCTTTGGGTGAGCGAAACAACTGCCTTAATTTCCTGAGGGGACGGAAGATTGTCTTGATGCTGTACCTTCGGCGTAACAAGTTTCCAATACTGTCCGTCACTCCTTTGATATATGGAAGGTAAGCTGCTGCTCTTTCCACCGATGCCGGGCGTGTTTTTGACGACGAATTGGCAACTCGCCAACTCTGAACTGAAAATTTCAGTGTGTATTGTTTAGTAGGTTATTTGAGAAGTTTTTAAGCTTATCCCGTATTTGTTTTATTTAGAAATAAGATTGAGCTCATTTTGTTGCCACATTCCTTAATATTGTTTAGAGTAAGTGACTGCGATAAAATTCAGGAAGGACTGCAACTACTGCAGTTTTTAGTGAATTTTAAGCATGTTATCTTACGATTCAAAGTCGAGTAAGGGAGGAATCGAATGAGGGTCATAACCCTGCTCTGTCCACCCCTGGTTAAATATGTCTGTGGCCAGTCATTCAATTAAAAGGTTTATAACAAAACTTTACGATTTTTTGTTCTATTTTACTAGATATAGTTTATATCATTCCCAAAAACATATGTACCTAGTAATTTTGTTGTAGTTTTTGATAAACTGTCACCAAACACATATTATGATCAAGCAGCTTTCCTCGAATATGCAGTCAACGATCTGTCTTAAAGAGTCTCACTGTCGATCGAAAACGCGTGTTTTTAAACGCCAGCAATCGCACTGAGCCCCTACTTGAAATTGCAACTTCATACCTATTTCAAGCTAAACGTAAGTCTATTAAAGTCCACACTAAGCCTACCGAGGCTCTATTAGAAACTACGTGGTCTTTTAGTATCGTTCTTAACTACTTCTATTACACTGTGGTGCTAATGGACAATGGTTATACGCTATATACGTAAATATGTAGATAAGTAGCCTTATGTTTAGAAATTTGTATAAACATACGATTTTTTAAGCAACAATAGCTCAGCGGTTAAGGCGTTGGCTGTCAAACTGACGGACGCTGGTTCAATTCCCACCAACGGCTTGAGCTTCCGATGAAGGTAACACCGTTATCAAATTCCCAGCATGGTCGAGTACCCGCCTGGCTAGCTACCACCCTCAAGTTTTAAATACTGTCACCATATAGTGTGTTCGGGCAGCAGTCATTGATAGCTAGTAAACATTCTAGGTTTAGCATGGTCACTTCTTCGACCACATCGTCACTGACCATCAAGTAAGATAGTGGTCAAACGCTAGATCTATACAGTGTGAAAAAAAAATTATTATACTTTCACACTCAGACCCCCGAAACTCTTCCTCAGTACTTAGCTCACTTGTAAGTTGTATCATAAATTATAATATACTGTATTAATTTTAATACTTACTCTTGTCTGCCCTCGCCTATTGACTTCGGGAAATTCATATGTTTAATATCCACAACGGGCACTACTAAGCGTCGCGTTAGTTTTTATTACGAATGTAACGACATATTTTATTGACTCATTACTAGCTGACCTAGTAAACGTTGTTCTGCCATATAAATTATCGAAATGTCAAAGTAACACTGGTAAATGACACTTCATTTAAATTATTTCACGTCAATTATCAACGGGTAGATTATTTAGATTTATGTTCAGACAAAAATACTAAAAACATGATAAACAATGGAGGGTGGGGATAGGAGGGTGCAAAATACTTTTCGACCCATGCACCATCAGTGCTCGCCTCCCTCCCCCCCCCCCCCCCCCCCCTATAATATTATCATGGCTTTTTGTATGAAATAGAAAGAACCTCATTTTCTGCTGCAGACAAAGATTTGCTCGGATAAAGATGTGCCTATAGACACTATTACGAACAGACAATTTGAAAGCCTGTCAGAATGAAATAAATGAGTATTCAATGACAGTAACGTCACTTTTGTCACTGATTCGGGTCGTGTTATTATTATTTCGAGTGGTCGATATAGAACCGAAAAGTCCTTTTCGGGTTCATTGTTATCGGGTGAATTGGAAATCAGCACCGTTTCTACTTATCGGAAACGAGATGGGTTTTTTTCTGAAACACGTCTTTGACAGTTCGTTAATTTCAATCGTTTTGTTTTTTTTCGTAGCAATGTTTGCATTGGTATTGTTTAATGAGTTGAAGTTCATTTGTTAGCCAAGTAACGCTTTCACATTACATTACGTTTTTACATTTCCGAAGACGTTTTCCCAGATGAACCTATAAACATACGATAGGATATTTTAATATAACAAAAGGTATAACGACTGGTGAAATGCTACTTATATGATAAATGCAATTATGAGTATGGATGTATGGATGTTTGTTACTCTTTCACGCCTAAACGGCTGTGTGGATTTGGATGAAATTTGGTATGGAGATAGCTTATACCCTTTTTTTTTTTTTTTTTTTTTTAACGAGGTTAATCCCTTTACGGACTTCCGCCTGTCATATGGGACACAGGCGACGTCTGTCGGACTCAGTTTAATGGACACTCCAACCCAGAGAAGCCGGGCCCATAACGACCAAACCACCTCGGCGAGCAGACGCAGCCTGTCGGGGAGAGATGGGGAAGTACTTTCCATCCCGCCCCGGCTTAAGGTCCGGTGCCATCAACCGGACCAACGGCAGACAGAGCGGCTTAGCTCAGACCTTCAGCCGCTCCCAGGCACGTAGGGCCATTGAGTCGGTTGGGGCAAGATAGCTTATACCCTGGACTAACTTATGGCTTTCCATCATAACTATTATTACCGTTTTTCATTACCACGCGGTTAAAACCGCGGAGTGCAGCTAATATCACATCACAAGTAAGCTTTGTAGTTTACCAATTCACATTCAAATAACACGAGATTCTCAAGTTCTTAAAATGACATATTCAAGAAATAGTACTTGTACTACTCGTACTCTGCTGTGACGTGTTGACGCTCAATGATCAGTAATGCTGAATTATAAATCGCAACCCCAGTTTGATATCCCGCATGAATGTTTTTTCAAACATTATAAGCGCACGTTTAACCACTGTCTCACCTGATGTTGAGTGACGACGTGGTTTAAGGTACTCTCTCGAGAACTTACTCGCGACTTGAAGACTCCGCGGTTGTACCATTTAACATTTTTGCGATGAGCATCGATGTTCTTTTACAGTTCTTGTATGTAAGTTGATTATATATGTGCCCATGCCTCCAGCGACACAGAGTATCCTAGTGCGAAGGTGTGAGTGTGAACGCGTTTGCTTTTTGCGGTTGCTCGCAGAAGCAAATTATTTCTTGGAAAACCCCTACCTAAAATTTACTCACTAATAGACACACTGAAATATTTTTTGTACCGAGAAATTGATAGATGCAGATGTCAATTTGCGGAAATACATGTTGAAAGGCTTACAATAAACTTTATCATACATTATTCAGAGATATAAATTTAGAAAATATGTTTTGCTTAAATTCCAAAATAAATCTCTAGATGGCGACTACTAAGTTTAAATAATGTGAAACGATTTATTTTGATTTCTTAACTTACCTCCTTTTCGCCGGGTAGTTTATCACAAAGTGCATCGGAAAGATAGCAAAATTATGACGAAGCGAAAGATTTTTAGCATTTTTCTTGAACATGGTAGAAATTCTCAGGTCTTGATGCACTTATAAGAATTATTCATTCTTATAAGATTTGTTTGTCCTGATACGTGTGTGTATATATGGGTATGTTTGTACGTTTGTTACAACTCAGTCACGGTAATATTATGTATCAATATTACTGTGACTCCTTGCTGAACCGGTAAACGGATTTATATAAAATTTGATAGCGAGATGAAATCTCACTAAACTAAACAGTTCGAAGTAACAGATACATTGTTGTCCACGTCAGTGAAACAGCAGGGTGCAACTATCTAACAAGTTACGCATAAATTGAAAAACGATGATATGCTTAGCTATATTATATATATATATATAATAACTAATTAAAACGCTCATCATGTATTTATTATACTGTTTATGCGGATAGTCGTTACGCGTAGTCGATATCACGATCGACACAATATGTTTCGACTTTTTCCGGAAACCTTCGGATAGAATACTTCCTGATTGTTCTTTTTATAAAAAAATTAACACAGGTTTACATTTTCTCTTAAATATTCACAAAAAAAATCCAGACATTGTTGTTATCACAACCGTCATTCATTAACATATTGAAAAAAATTTGATTAGTCTCATAGAAGTAATAGAGCATAGAAATTTTCTAGAAAATTTTGCGAATCCGCGTATGCGTAGTGTAAGTATGTTACTCTAGTTTTTAAACTATATAGTGCTTATTTTTAAGATAACATTTCAGTTTTTTTGTTACTGGCAGTAGATGGATACCTTTGTTTTAAGTTTTATCCGGCAGCGATCTTCAGAAGCACATCCAATATGTGTCTTAGATTTATCTCGTTGAGAAAGTATGTTTAAGCTATTGCATAGCTTCTCTCGCGGGCCTTGAGCGTGGAGACCGAATCCAGAAATTCCGTAACGAAAATAACCTAACACCCCCCACTCCGACCGGCACAGCGGTGATACTGTTTAGTTTTGCCATCTACCGATGAATAGCAGAACTTTTTTGAAATTTCACGCTTGTCTATTTAGTTCAACAACTCGCCTCTAGGTGGCATTGGTTGTATCGGCGTTACTGAGTTATTCATATATTAATAGCATAAGTTGATAAAAAATGCTATGCAATAGCTTTACCGCGGCAGTCCCCGAGTGTCACACGTCTTTTTCTTATTAAGAAAATATGTACATATTGTTGTCTCAGAATGGTTCGAGTAAGCTGCGTGCTCGCAAGCTGCGTGCTCATCGCCCTGCTTCTGGCCGTGCCCTCTTCGGCTTATCCCAGGTAGTGGTATATTATCCATTAATAGGTTTAAATGGGTTATGTTACATTGAAATAAGTTTATATATTATTAGCGAAACTATGATAGCACAGCAGGGGGAGCGTCGGCTGTCAAACTGACAGACACTGGATCGATCCCCTACAACAGCTTGAGCTTTCGGTGAAGGTAACACCGTTATAAAATTCCCAACATGGTGGTAGGGTACTTCGAGTAACGCCTGCCTAGCAACCATCCTCAAGTTTGAAAAACTGTCACTAAACACATAGTGTGTTCAGATGGCACTCCTGGAGAGCCAGTGAGCATTCTAGGTCTAGCGTAACAACATCTTCGATCAAACCACGGCGAGTATGTATCCCATTAATGAACACATTAGCTCGGCTTTAATCAACTTTTGTGCTCATGTTTCAGTCCCAGCAACTACTACCGTGACGATGGCCCTTACGAGCCCGAAGAAATCATGGACATGCTGAATCGCCTCGGGAACCTCATCCAGATCGAACGCAAAATGGAAAAGTAAGTAACGCATTCACACGCTCACCCCCGCACTAGGACAGCCTGTGTCGCGGGAGGCATGGACACACACAATCACAATACAAAAACATCCAAGACCCGAGAACAAACATGTATGCTCATCACATAAATGTTTGCTCTTGCCGGGATTTAAACCCAGGGTCGCAGTCAAAGTCAAAGTCAGTGTCGCTGATCACTGAGCCACGACGACCTTTAAATTAAATAAGTTAATTAGTTAAATCTTTCGTTTACCTACATAGCAAAGTTAAAACGAAAAACTTATTTTGTAGAGCGTAAAGAAAAAGTTGAAGGGATGAATTTCATGCAGCAGAAATGATGGTGATAATTTAGTTTTGATTTGATGTTTTCACGATTGATTTGTATATTAAATTTAAAATTTTAAAATTTTGATATGTTTACGATGTCTATTCATTAGTAATAATTTAGATATTTACCTAAATGGGGCGTTTCATATGTAGCAACAAATAATGATATTTACTAAATTAATGGTATTTAATAATTGTAACTTGAATATGGACAAATTCCAAAACCTCACTTTTTTACCTGTCCGCTTCATATGAAATACCTCAAATGCCAGTTTGAATTATTTTAAATTGTTTATTCTTATTCCAGCTACAAAGATGACATTACTAGGTACGTCACCATTGTCTTGAAATAGTTGATATAGTTATAATTTTAGTTCTTTAATTTGAATGAATTGACGCTTTTATTACTTCTTATTTGCATAAGCTTAGGAAGCTTAGGAGTATTTTGCCTGTTTTCACTATAAGAAGGCCTAGTTTAGTAACTCTTATATTAAGCAATGTCTTAAGCAAAGTCATCCGTTTCACCAACTGAGTTTTAAATGCGAGTCCTAAGTCATGAGTTGCCTATTTTAGTGCCACCCCTTCAGCCTTGTCTATGGTTTTTACTATTCAACGCAAAACAGCTGTTGAACTGTAAGTTTTAGTGTTGCCTATTGCATTACGCACCGCCTGCTCGCTTACTCTTCAACTCAGGTTTAATGTCAATCTAATTGTAATCCGAATCAGTTCCCATCTCATTCAACGTAATTTTTTGTTTATGTCAAACTCCACCGAACTCGATTCCAATCGTGCGCTAGTGTTAGTGTTGTGTTTAAGAGTATCAATCTGCGCTAACTCGATCGAAATTACAATTTACGATCAGAATCGAGTGTCAAGAATAAGCTCGGATCGGTGTTGTGACTTTAGGTGCCGCCCAAAGTTAGGTATCTCTCACCTTAAGATTGGCAAAACGCGTAACACAACGTAAAACATACTCGCGCGGTGTTGCTATAGTTAAAATGTAAATATAAGATTTTAATGGTTTAATTTACCCACCAGGGTAGTTAAGTCTTAGTTAATCAATAAAATAACAATCTAAAAACGTTTTTTCTCTCTAAGGCCTAAATATTTCCTACAAATGTATCCTACATTTCGGGGAGTGCGCTCTGGAGTTGCATAATTTGATACCGCCATCACCATTTCATCTTAGGACGACTAGACGGACGGCAAAGCGACATCCATACATGGTGGACATTCCAACTTGTTGCACGAAGCGTTTTGCTTCCACATTCTTAGTACTTACAGCTAACGAATGGAACTCATTGCCTAAATCTGTACTTCCGCAAAAAATACGACCTGGATATCTTCAAGTCACGAGTGACTCGGTATCTTCTAGGCAGGCGTGCTTCATCGTAGACTGCATCATCACTTAACATCAGGTGAGATAGTGGTCAAACGCCTGCCTATTCCAAATAATATAAAAAGAACCGATTTAGGCGTCTCCCAGGGTTAGTGAAACCGGGCGTTTAATGTTTCTAGCTTAGAGTTATCTCCTTCGCATCTGATTATGCAAAGATAATGCTTTTAATCCTTGAGCTGTTGTTATAGATACTTTATCTCCTATTTCTTCGTTAGTACGTGATCTTTTAAATCTTATTTCTGTGTAAGCGCTCAGCCGTGACGCTATTTTAATCTTTCCTTACGTCTTGGAGCGTGCGTCAAATATTAGACTCTTTTGCATAATCCGTTTCCATATAGAAGCAGAAAGATAAGGTTATAAAACAAAGGACAAGTCGTGATAATTGAGCTTGATATGTATTGTATATGTATTTACTTGACGTAAGCTAAGTCTTTTCTGGGAGAGGCCATCGGCTCCTGAACCACAGTCCCAGTTTCCATATAGAAGGTTTTTTTTTTTTTTTACATATTATAAGTTTGCGTTTGACAACTGTCTCACCTGATGTTAACTGATGACGTTGTCTAGGATTTAGCACGCAAACCTAGAAGGTACCTATTCACTCGCGACTTGAAGACTCCAGGATTGTACATATCGGGAAACACAGACTCGGGCAACGAGTTCCATTCCTTGGGAGTACGTTTATTATTATTTTTTATTCCTTACTTAATATTTGTTTGTACACTAATTATGACAATGAAATATTTTTGTTCGTTTATTGATAATTTTCCCACATAATAATTTATGTGATCACATAATAATCCAAACTAATATTTGTAATCTAAGAACCGGCTAGGACTCACGTGCTAAGATACGTGAAAATTGGCTCGAAACTAGTCGGAGAATAATTTTCCAGTATATACTTACCATGTGAGTCTTAGTCGGTTCTTGGTGACACTCGCTATAGTTTTCAGACTCAAACTAATATTACACATTTTTAAACTCTCTCTCTCTCTGTCTGTCTGTTACGTTCGGACGCCTAAGCCTCTGAAACCTTGGTTGCCTGTTTCAAAAACCACGTGCAAGTTCAATCTCTTCAGTTGAAATATTTCAAACATTTCTGTACCCTAAGTGGAAATTGACGTATTTCATAAGCTTTGTAGTGAATTCCTCCATTGAATCTTGTACGTTTATTGTTACGCCAGTTTGTTGTTTGGAATGCTTTTTAGCCTTTGTAGATGTAGCTTATTTTGTAACAATTCGTTTTAATGTAATACAATTGAATGTTTCTTTGGCGTTTCCAGAGTTTAACCTTAACAAAATGTTTTATCTGTGGCGTTTTAGATAGTATTTGTTTAATATATGTCGTGAACTGCGATCTAATTTGTTTATGCTTGACATCATGAGGCCTATGTTGAACAGTGGATGTCCTAAGACTGATATGATTACATCATGAGATTGTTTTTTTTTTGGTCGACTTAAATATGTGTCACTTGACTGACTCTGAATAAAGATTTGTAGGTCATAATAAGATTAAAGGTTAGAAAGTTAAGAGTAAAGTTAGCGTTTTGCGAATAGTGCTTAGCTCTAAAAATACTGCGATAACGATTTTATACGTGCATTTCTCAGTATACACCAATTAAATCTTAATTGATGCGAAAGGATCCGTGAAACTGATGTGTTTTGAAAATTGATTTTATCTTAATTTTGCAACCTCTACTAAAGTTAAATCTTACCTCTCGTATTTCATCACTTGTCACTCTCGTGCACTTCTTTTAAATTGAGTTTAAAAAGAGAATGCGTTTCACAGATTGAAGTAGAAAGTAAACAACTATTATAAGATAAAGCATTTCAATTGTCGATAGTTCAGATATAACTATTCATATATATTATATCATACAACTAATAACTCACAGATCCAAATTGGGATATCACTTTCTTTAGTATGTTTTCACACCTTAACTTTTTTTTAAATATTAATACGTCTAAAAACTTCGTTGATCATAGTTGGAGTGTCGAAGAATTAGAATAATATAAGGGCGTATTATGCATACTTAGTAACCAGGGTTTACACTACTAGTCCTTATTGCGTTGAACAGCACCTCTCTTTTCACACTCTCATAAAACAAACCCTGATTTATTTTTCCTCTTTCAGCGAGAAGCGAGCGCTTGATCTTGGCTTGAGCCGCGGCTACTCCGGAGCACTCCAAGCCAAGCACCTCATGGGCCTGGCTGCGGCAAACTATGCTGGTGGACCCGGCAGGAGGCGACGAGATGCCGCTCATTAAACAACAAGAAACCCTATTGACTAATATGTTGAGATGAATTTTGTATAACAAAACGATCCTATTATTGTGTACTTAGAACACATTTCTAGTCATTATTTATGGAAGACTTATGTAATTTGCGGAAAGGTTGGATTTCGTAAAACAACTGCACCTCATAAAAACATATATGTACTATTACTTGCCTATGTACGGAAGGAGTATATGTAGGCTTAAAACAAATATACTAGTAATCTTATTTTTTAGTTACCGTAATACATTTTATATAATCTATAATCTCTTAACTTTTTTTTGTGACAAATATTATCTTATTTATGTAGCAATTTATGGATATTTTTTGTCTCAATATATTAGTCTACTAAAATGTTTAGCCAATCCCCATTTCACACTGAATGGATTTCAAAGCATTTCTTCTTATCAACGCTTAAATGCATCTCAAGTTTTGTAATAATGTGTCCATTTTGTAATGTAATTATATAACTTATGTAGTACAAAACGTATCCTATTTTGAGTATATTGTATATTTTTTATTTACAATATATCTCGTCATACACAATAGATCAACTTATAAAAGTTCACACTAATTGAAATAGACAATCTTCTGTAATACAGGACTTTACATTTCGAACAGTGTACTCTAATATAATATCCCTTAGGCTATTCATATTATAATATAACGTCTCCTGGGCCAATCAAATAAAAAGTCCCATGTTACCATACTGTTTAATTATGTCTTCTAAATGATTAAAAATCAGAAATAAGACTAAATAGATATATTTTGAAATATTTAGGTTTTATTTTATTATGTTGCAAATAATAATACCTCAGTAATTTACAACCTTTTTAATTACTTATATCCTACATTATGTTATGTTATATATATATATATCTTTTAATTTATCATTTTCATTTTACGCTCCCCACCAATCATTTCCCAACATTACATTTACCTAATTCCCAGTATTTTAGCAGTATTAAAAAATTCAAGAATATATTCCTGTATGCTTCTAACTGTAATTTAGAAATAATTGTTAGAACTTTCTCGTCACAGCTAATTAGATAAATATATTTGCATAGAGAATTATTGTAACTAATCCCTACCGTTTGTACTTACTTATGTGGCAAATACTTAGATCTATATTAAGTGATAATATAATATAATACATCCTGTCTAGAGTTTATTGTTGAATAAAGAGATATTCATATTTATATACCAATGTTTTAATATTTGCTGTCACGGTTTTAAATCAAAATTTCGGCATCCAACTTTGCATTGATGTAGTTTTAATTATACATAAATATAATTATAATCAAATATTTTTTCTCGTGACCATGACCGATACAACTTGGTCGAAACGTCGAGGTTTTTTCAATGTGTTCGACTCGCGAAAGTATAAAAATTATAATTTTTACGTTTTTTCAAGATTTCTCAGCATAACGAATAGAAGCAGAACGTTATTTAATACACAATATTAAGAGTTGATGCCGCGACACATTACGAGCAACTTCAGAAATAAAATAATTGATGAAAATTATACAATATTTAGTAGTAAGCTCTGAGATGCAATACGTTTTCATCGCTTTAAAATTTTACGCTACAGCATTCAAATCATCCAGCAGTGGATGTCTTATCGCTGACATGTTGATGATAATGAATACCTAGATGGCGCTGATATTAATGTGCAGAAAACTACCGTATATAAAACTTAATGCATAAAGTAACCAAAGAAGGAAATCACAAAACTTGTTATGAATCCCACTAATATCATAAAGGCCAAAGTTTCTGAATCCCCAAAAAAATTGAATGCTCCCGTGGGATGACGGGAAGCCCCTAAAATCGTCAATACCATGTACCATTTCACCGCAGGGCACTACTATTTACAAAATAACGCCAAGTTTGAAGACCAAGATTTAAAAAAGAACTCAGTGTTATATTGCTTTCATTTGATGACAGAATTATACAATACAAAAAAAAATTACCAAAAAAGTCGCCATTAAGTGAGATAGTGGTGAAAGTAACTATTATCAAAATATTGTGCTCATGGTATCGACTTCGACAAGTTATTTCACACTTTTGAGTGTTGAAGTTGGTTCAATTTTTTGCAAAATATTTTTTTTTACCATTTTTGGTGACCTTTGTTACTTATGGGATCAAGTTTGTGTGGAATCCATTTTTGTACAAGTTGGAAAAAAATGTCATGGTGTAGGTTCACCGATTTCGTCACCCGCAATTAGGAAGTCGATCAAGTAGACGTAGCACTTTTCAGTTAATAGGGTGTAACTCAAAAACCGCTTGTCCGATTTTGATCAAGTGTAAATGGGAAGTACTTACACTCTATCAAACAAAAAAATAATTTGAGAATCGGTCCAAGAATGGGGAAGAAATCGGTGAACATACATAAAAAAATAAATTAGAACATAACCTCCTGTTAAAAACAAATGATTTGATTTGGCGTGCAATTTATAAACTAGGATATGTTGCATTGTCGTGATTTGTAGATATTTTAAGTAATTAAAAAAACGACGTTGAACGAAACGTTTCTCAGAAATGACAGAAAAAAAATTCTTCTTAAAATATTAAAATGAGAGGTATAGAAAACGTGTATCAGTTTTTATTTATGTCAGACCCATCTAGCGGCACAATAAGAAACCTGTTCTCGCTACTCAGTTATAGAGCTATAGGCTGTGTATTCACAGTTAACTCATGTATCTTCCATATAAATTTATCCATTCAACAGCAATGAAAACATACACTTCAGGCATAATTTATTCAATTAACTTAAGTCAATTTATTGGTATTTGAAATCTATTTAATTGGTATTTAAAATCATTGCCATCTATCACCTTCACTGAAAATTACTTACCACTTAAACAAGAGAACTTCTACTGTACCGACATCTATATGTGTAATCTGGAACTTTCTTAGATCTCAGGACATCAGGAGTACTTACTAATTTAATTAAATCTACTTCCGCTAGATGGCAACTCGTATCACTAATTCTAATGCGACGCGACGGAGGAATTGTTCTGCATAAATCCTTGTAGTGCTCTAGTAACAGTAAAAAACGTACCAAAGTAGAGACCCCTATTTTTAAAGTATGTTTTACGGGGACATGAATTACATAAGAACACATTGTTGCTGATCGAAGATATAGTATTAAAATTTCAGCATTACTATTAGTATCCCGTATGGTCTAGTGGCTAGGATACCTGGCTTTCACCCAGGAGGCTCGGGTTCGATTCCCGGTACGGGAAATTTTTGCATATGGTTTTAGAAAAAAACGAATTATCCAATATTGAAAAGCACACTTTTAACTGATAAATTAATCTTCTATGGTAACTAATTAGTATTTATAACTTTTTCCAACAATTACTATCGCGCTGGTTTGCTAAAAACTCCTTAAATATTTTGATAGTTTCCGATTTTATTGTAAGGTACAGTACAACAATTGTTGTAACGAAAGACACTGTCAAATATTATACGAAACAATGAAGGACACTCTCAGAGTTTTCAGACCACCTTAAAAGTTCCGATCTTTAGTCTTAAAGAACGAGACCGACGACAAAAAAGTATCCCCGGAAGAACGGAATAATCATCATCATCTCATTCTTAGGACGTCCACTGCTGGACATAAGCCTCCCCTGTTGATTTCCACCGGAAAACCGGACCGGTTGGAAACGGCCCCATCAAGCTCTTGGATGTCCGCTTAGTCCGGTCGTCTGATGTCCACCTGGCCGTCTTACGCTGGGCTTGCCAGTCCGTGATCTCCATTCGTGAACGAAATCGATCAGTTGAAAATGCAGATAGCAGTCACCTATCAAAGTAGTGGTGCTGAGTACGTTTCGATCGATTAAGATAAGAGGTAAAATACTAGCCCTATATAGCCCTAAAGTAAGTCTTTAGCTGGTATCGATCAACTTTAAAGTACTTCAGTAAAACAGCTGTATCAATACTGTGAATATAGGTGCTCACCAAATAAACCGAAAAGGCCAGCTGAAGAAGACCCCGATATCGGACGCCCTGTCCATCAGTGCATCTATATTTGTAAACATAGTGCGGGGGTGTGAAGGTCAGAATGTATCGGCCGGTATATAACTGGGCAGGGTGCTCTTCGCATGAATGGCCTTACGTTATTTCAACATGGCTGACTCAAGCGCTCCTTGTAGGTTTTACTTTTTATCACACTACCCTCTGTAAGGCCTGAATAATCGGATTACTTTTGCTATGCTATCATCGCATTTTTGTATCTATGGTATGAAATCAGTTTTTATTTGATACCATAGTACAAATATAGTGTTACATCGCTATTTGAGTCATGCGGGTACTGAAGGGTTTTTCTCGCCTTTTACTTTTAAACCAACTTAAAAAAAGGAGCATTTAATAATACTGTTTTTACGTTACCGCAGAACTTTTTTGTGGAAGAACAAATTTTAACTATTCTTATTTTCTTATCAATGATGATCTTGTTGTCCAATTCAAAAACCTGTACTTTTTGAGTTACCTGTTAGAAAAACTGTCACCAAGCACATAGTCTCTTCAGTCAGCACTGACAGCCAGTATACATTCTAGGTCCAGCTTGATTACATCTTCGACCACATCGTCACTGATCATCAAGTGAGATAGTGGTGAAACACTACATATATAAAGAGTGAAAATATTTTTTTTTTTTAAATGAATTTAAATTAGCTAACGGAGGGCAAAGTTCCCAAAATACTGGCAGCGTAGTCGCGTTGTATTGAAATTTATTCTAATTCTTATTCTACGTGGGCCTGCACTGACGTCCTGCTTGGAATGTATTGTGCGTTTCCCCCGCCAACTACCCCAGTCATCCCAACTCCTCTAGATAATCATGAGTGAACAGGGATCTTCTAGGCAGGGGTGAATCATCGTAGACCGCATCATCACTTAACATCAGGTGATTTTTTTTAAAAATCGGAGTATTGGCTTTCGGTTGATGGCACATCTGTTCCAGTTTTAAATTAGATGAAATGACAATAAATACAATAAATTTAAATGACAAATCTTAAATGACAATAAATTTAAGACTGGAGATGTTATTTTGTTAAATGTTATTATTGAATAAAAATATCTAATTGCAATTGTTATTCTTTATTAGACATTCTTATTTAACTATTTAATTCACTGCTCCTACCTTAATTTCGAAGGAAAAAAACGTGAATTCATCACTCAAATACTTTTAATGAATACTCACATTCCAAATACTTTATTTTACTAATACTTTAGGGGGGGCATAAACACCGGACGTGTTTCATAAAGGTGTCTCTGGTATAAAATCAATAATTTATGACGCATTCAGTGTTTTATTTTGGAACGAGTAACTGAGATAGACACAACCTCTATAGCTCACTAGTAGCGCCCCGCGGTTTCCCCGCTACCTCAATTATCCTACGGGAACTATACTTTTTCCGGGATAAAACTAGCCTAATCCAGGGTTTTAACTATCTTCATACCAAATGTCATCGAAATCGCTGTAGCTGATTGAGTGTGAATAAGTAACAAACATACACACATACACTCAAACTTTCGCATTTTTAATATTAGTAGGATTTTATTATATTGTATCATAGACCAATATTCTATATTGGTCTATGATTATTGTATTGTATATTAGTGTCTGTGTAGTATTGTATGTTATGAATAAACGTTTCTTAACATCAGGTGATTCTGCGTTTCAATTTGTAGGCTTATATATATGTTCGCCATACACCTGCAAAATGTGGAACGAGCTTCCTCCTTCGGTATTCCCGTGTACCTACATGGTACATGGGATTCTTCAAAAGGAGAGTTAACAGAGTCTTAAAAAGATCGACAAAATGACGTACCAAATCTGCATATCGTTAGGTACAGACTAAATATCGTTCCCTTTTGGCACTATGCCATTTTATGGTCAGTGACGATGTGGTCGAAGGTGCAATCTCGCTGGCGCGGGTACTGAAATTTACCCGCCGGAAACCATAGAGTTTCCCTTTAACGTAGGTCGATTCAATTAGTTAAGACTTTTCTTAGAAATGTAGTGTTTGCGATGTTCAATTGGTTATGCACCGAAGAGGGATGAAAATTATGTAACAAAAAGAGTACTTAATATAAATGTGGATGGATATAGAGGTAGAAGAATGCCGAAGAAGGTATGGATAGACTGTGTGAGAAATGATATGTTTATGAAAGGTGTGAGCACTGAGATGACAAATGATAGAAGAGAATGGAAAATACATGTTGTTCCGACCCCACCTTGTGTGGGATAAGGACAAGATGAAGAAGTTCAATTGATTATGAACAAACCCTTCGGTCTCTACCTTGTCCCCGCCTTTCCACGCCTTTGACTCAAGGTTTTTGTTGAGAGCCATTCAGGGATGGGTCACGATGTAACTATTATTAATACTGTGACTTGGGGTGCAATATCGATCGAGGACGTTGACCCCATTGTGCTTTCAAGATGTCTTGTGTGCGGGAAATTGAGTATAGAAAAGTTTGTGTTTTTTTTTTAAGACCTATTTGAATAAATACTTGCGGCCTAAGTAAATGAAATATTATGTAAGCCCTTCCAAGGCAGAATAAAAACATGTGTTTTTTATTGATAACTATTTATATAATGTAACGTATTTTTAGTAAGTACGTTATATTATATGAAAAGGTATAAGCTATAGACATAGGATATATATACTATATGGACTAAACTTGAAATCTAGTTCTAGGTAGTTAGGACTAGCTTTCAAGAAAAGCAACTTGGATAGACGCATGCTGTAAGTATCCTATTGTCATTCTGTGAATTTGATAACGTAAGTTACCTACACGAAAACTCCGACCGGGGTGGGGCTCGAACTAGAAACCCTGATATTGACGGCCGGAATTTAAACCCCCGAGACATAAACGCTGTATTTTTTATATTAAGGCTTTCCATTTGCTAAATAGACAAAATTGAGTCATTTTACCTTACTTTGTTGAAAGTGATACGAGTCTAATAAACTTTTAAAATACCACTTATGAGAACATTTAATAAAGATTAATTCTGATTGAACAAAATTTGATTTCAAATTACTAATGATTGAACAAAATTTGATTTCATTTTCTAAATTATTAGTGAAAAATATTTTTAAGCGACCATAGTTTTTCTTTATCATAAATTCTCGCGGTAACAACAAACACGCTTGAACTGTGTCTTACGCCAGAAGAAAGGGAATAAAAACGTCTGGAAAATATATTAGAAATATTTTTTCCATTTAGTAGTTTCATTTAGTCCATTGGTACATCTGCAAAGTACATACCTAACAATATCCCACTAATATTATAAATGTGAAAGTTTGGATGGATGGATGGCCACTAATATTATAAATGTATGTGAAAGTCTGGATGGATGGATGGATGTATGTTTGTTACTCAATCACGCCAGAACGGCTCAACGGATTTGGATGAAATTTGGAATATAGATACTTCAGGTCCCGGAATAACACATAGGCTACTTTTCACTATCATGATCGTAATCATCAATTATCACCATATAGGTAAAACCGCGGGGCGCAGCTAGTTTGTGATATTTTAAATCAAAATGCATCAGTTGTCCCGCCAAGGGGAGTTAAAATAAACGAAAATGTTCCTTATTCGTAACACATTTAAGTTTAAATTTCAACAACTCTCCCTCCGTCTTACAAATTTTCGACGTCACGCGCCTCAAGAATTTTGCGATCAGTGTCACGTGTCCTGACGCGAAAGATCATGACGCGAGTTCAACATTTTTTCATCATACAAAAGTACACAACGCCGCTAAAGAAGTTTTCACTTCAAAAACACTATTCGTATCTCATTTCGGATTATTCACTTTCATATCGACGAATGCAAAAAGGCACAACCGCCTTATTATTCACGTAATAAAATGATTCGCAAAATAAATTGAATAGAAACACAAATAGAATATTCGAATGAGGCATACTCGTATATTCATTTCAGCAAACTGACATTAATATTAAGGCTGAATTCTCAACTGGCATCAGGGGCCGTACCATCAACTTTTACAAAACCATCATGTTTCAAGAACGTCATACTTCAAGCTTAAGGTAATAATGCTCAGATTCGTACCATGAACGTCTTAAAACATTATTGTTTTATTATCGCTCAGTGACGTGTAGAATGAACGAAGAAACATTCCTGCTATAAGGGCAAGCGAGACAACATTATATTTTCATATAGCGTTGTCGCTTTCGTTGGCGCTGGCTCATGGTACGCTTTGAGTGAACGAAATAGAGGTTTACGTCACAAAACTGCTTAGTCTAAACAACATTAAAGTAACATTGCTTATGTGGCCTTGTGGTACGAAAATTCAAAGTAAGATTACAATAATACTGCTATAAGAGTTGGTGGTAGGCCCCCAGGGTTTCTGCTCAAATATTCAATTTGTCTGCTGTACAAATCCGTTTTCATGAATTATGTTAAAGTGGACTTGATTTTATATATTTACTTAATAGAACATATAAAAACCATAATTATGTGTGGATTTTTCTATCCTCATAATCACATGATATTATATTTATTTTAAGAGATTTTCATTGTGTATCGCATTAACATCATGCTAGGCAGAACTTCCGTTCAAATATTTGAAGGAAAGAATTCGGCTGCTATTGGGACTTGAACCCACGACTACAGAATACCGTCCTGTTGCTTTGTCCAACTAAGCTATAGCAGCCCATAACACTAGGGCCGAATTACTTCCTTCCTTATTAACATCTTGCGGGGATGTTATTAGCGCCATCTACCTTTAATTGTATGAACAATTAATTAATAGGACTGATAGACCAACATTACAGTTGATATCGTATCAAACGAAGGCACCCTACCCTTATTTTAAGAGATTTTTATTGTGTATCGCATTAACATCATGCTAGGCAGAACTTCAGTTCAAATATTTGAAGGAAAAAATTCGGCTGCTAGTGGGACTTGAACCCACGACTACAGAATACCGTCCTGTGTTGTTTATTATATTAATTTAAATATTATATAAAATAAAATTAATTATTATATTAAGTAGTCTGAAGTGTGACCCAGTCAGCGTCGTCTGCTCCCATGCATTCGGCGATGACAGAGATCACAATGATGAGGACAATGCACTATGGCATGCACTATGCACACTTGGATTATCTCCGTCATCTAGGACGATGACGCAGCGCGCTACCAGTCCCGGACGCTCCGCTCCAGCTCTCACGGCGAGCTGAGCTGCTGCTATCCGCAGTGGTCTTCGTGATTTGGCAGCATTAACTCACCTGATGATGGTCATCGGAAATCCCTGAAACCTAGGTTGAAACACTTCGACTACAAAGGTGATTTAAGCCGGATAAAACATTTATGTAATAATGTATCAAACTCACGAGAATTTCCTATCAAAAGTACAAATATGTCGTGTAACTAGTTCTTGTGTTATCTCCCTATATTTAGAGTTCGTTCAATTCATAATTCCAGCCCCAATTTGTTTGAAACAGGTGACCCTATCAACATAACCCAGTTAGCTTGATAGAGCCCTCGTATCTGGGGCAAGCCCGCATTTCTGCCACGAATACATTATTATTATATATTCATAGTTAGTTAGCTAAGGCCGGCTTTACTCGAATTATTTTGTTAAGAGTACCTACTCTTAACAAAATAATTCGAGTAAAGCCGGCCGGAAATTTAGATATTATTCATACCAATAAAAACCTTTTTATTGGTATGAATAATATCTAAATAGTATTTTTAAGTAACCCCCTGGCTAATTACCTACAAGTTTGAAATCGTGATCTAACCTATTCAGGAATAATTATTAAATTGCATAATAATTAAATTTATTAGGTTACTTTAATTTTATAGAACATGTTTATGTTATTTGTATAATTTGTGTTTCTAGGAATAAATGATTACTGATTACTGAATAGTTATAACTAAGCTAACCCATCGAGTAACCCCCACAACTTTCATATTGTTACTCGTTGGGATAATCTTAATTAATAATTCCTAACCAGTATCAGTGGCTCTAATTCTGTTAATCACACGAACTAGCTAAAATTAACTAAAATTCTTCAAAATGAAATAGCTTATATTTTATTTACGCTAAAATTAAAATTCGTAAAACTCCATACAACGCTCTCAGTAATATTAGACGAGCTTTATTCCATTGCTGGCCAATTACGGGTAGTTTTAGTAGGCACCAAATAAGTGGCGACTTAATTTAGCTAAAACTACCCGCAAATGTAATAAATACATTTAATTTTTTAGTGATGGTTTTGATAAGTGACATACTAATTTAGACTTTATCGTAACCGTATAAGAACTTATTTAGTTTTCCAAAATTTTAGTTTAGTTCAGTTGAATAAGCGAAGTACTACCAGTGTTACTCGTTGGGACAACTTAATAAGTGAGTCATAGTCGCAAGTCAGGAGGTTCGGGATAAGAAAGATATCAAAAGGAACAGTTTCAGGAAGTTAGAGGAAAGAAAGATATCAAAAGAAATAGTTCAGGAAGTTATGGGAAAGAAAGATTTGAAATAATTTCGAAAAGTTTTGCAAACGCAGCTATTGGCCTGTAACCACTTCAACCACGCGCATGTTTAGGTAAAGGAATTACATACGTGACATTCCATCCGTCTGGATATTATGTACGTGACTTTAAAACTAAATTAAAAATATGTTGCAGCAGTACGATGACCCGTCCACAATCTTTTAAAATTAAAGCTGGGATTTCATACGGACCGTCCTAAGCAAATTGAACTAAGCAAAGAATGTAGCCAGGAAAAGTAAGTGGAGGTCTTTGGTGAAGTCTTACCCTAACGGAAAATATTTGTACGTACGAGTATTGTTTACCTATGTATCTATGTACTGGACGACATAATATCTAACACTCATATGGAATAACACGTATTGAGTCAATGCAATAATTCTTGTTACAGTTGTTGCAACAGTTCAATGACATTCCCCACAATCCTAAAAAACTTAGTTTCAACGTTTCTTCAACGTACAGTTATATTAGTTCAGTTTTCGTTTTTTCGTTCAGTACAATTCGTCACTTTTCCACGAAAAACGTCTCAGAAATACTTCACAACATCCTATTTATATCAAGAAAGTTCTATTTTGGGGATCAGACAGTAAGCCGATTCGTATTTTTGTAAACACGAACCACGCTTTTACAATACACAACAACATAATAAGCTTAAATCAATGGGCTTTTGCCTATCATAAAATCATAAAATAGATGTCAAATACACCGTATGAAGAAAAAATATTATAATGATATCAAAATTAATGCAATTTATGCTATATTAATAAAAAGTCCCTACCGCTGCGTCTTCTTTTCGATTGGTTACCTTCGCCGGTCCCTCCCGCGGCGTCTTCTTTTCGTTTGGTTGCCTCGCCGGTCCCTCCCGCGGCGTCTTCTTTTCGTTTGGTTGCCTCGCCGGTTCCTCCCGCGGCGTCTTCTTTTCGATTGGTTACCTTCGCCGGTCCCTCCCGCGGCGTCTTCTTTTCGTTTGGTTGCCTCGCCGGACCCTCCCGCGGCGTCTTCTTTTCGTTTGGTTGCCTCGCCGGTTCCTCCCGCGGCGTCTTCTTTTCGATTGGTTACCTTCGCCGGTCCCTCCCGCGGCGTCTTCTTTTCGTTTGGTTACCTTCGCCGATCACTACCGCGGCGTCTTCTTTTCGTTCGGTTGTCTCACCGGTCCCTCCCGCGGCGTCTTCTTTTCGTTTGGTTACCTTCGCGGATCCCTACCGCGGCGTCTTATTTTCGTTTGGTTACCTTTGTCGGTCCCTACCGCGGCGTCTTATTTTCGTTTGGTTGCCTCGCTGGTCCCTACCGCGGCGTCTTCTTTTCGTTTGGATGCCTTCGCCTGTCTCTACCGCTGCATCTTCTTGTCGTTTGGTTGCCTTTGCCTGTCTCTACCGCGGCTTCTTATTTTCGTTTGGTTGCATCGCCGGTCCCTACCGCGGCGTCTTCCTTTCGTTTGGTTGCCTTCGCCTGTCCCTACCGCGGCGTCTTCTTTTCGTTTGGTTGCCTTCGCCTGTCTCTACCGCGGCGTCTTCTTTTCGTTTGGTTGCCTTCGCCTTTCCCTACCACGGCGTCTTCTTTTAGTTTGGATGCCTTCGCCTGTCCCTACCGCGGCGTCTTCTTTTCGTTTGGTTGCCTTCGCCTGTTTCTACCGCGGCGTCTTCTTTTCGTTTGGTTGCCTTCGCCTGTCCCTACCGCGGCGTCTTCTTTTCGTTTGGTTGCCTTCGCCTTTCCCTACCACGGCGTCTTCTTTTAGTTTGGATGCCTTCGCCTGTCCCTACCGCGGCGTCTTCTTTTCGTTTGGTTGCCTTCGCCTGTTTCTACCGCGGCGTCTTCTTTTCGTTTGGTTGCCTTCGCCTGTCCCTACCGCGGCGTCTTCTTTTCGTTTGGTTGCCTTCGCCTGTCTCTACCGCGGCGTCTTCTTTTCATTTGGTTGCCTTTGCCTGTCTCTACCGCGGCGTCTTCTTTTCGTTTGGATGCCTTTGCCTGTCTCTACCGCGGCTTCTTATTTTCGTTTGGTTGCATCGCCGGTCCCTACCGCGGCGTCTTCCTTTCGTTTGGTTGCCTTCGCCTGTCTCTACCGCGGCGTCTTCTTTTCGTTTGGTTGCCTTCGCCTGTCCCTACCGCGGCGTCCTCTTTTCGTTTGGTTGCCTTCGCCTGTCTCTACCGCGGCGTCTTCTTTTCGTTTGGTTGCCTTCGCCTGTCCCTACTGCGGCGTCTTTTTTTCATTTGGTTGCCTCGCCGCGCCGGTCGGATAGAAAATTAAAAAATCTAAAAGTGTGATTACTTAGCATTTTTATGGGGGAGGAATATGTCCAGCAGTGGAGGTCCTATGGCTGAGATGATGATGATGATGAGCAATTTTTTTTGAGCCCTTAAGTCATTTGTAAAGTACATCTTTCTTATATTTTATTATTTAAATCTACACGCACGCGGATCTGTTTCGCCCCTTCTACCTGTAAACTAATATATATAAAATCTACATACTGCGTTTGCAAACCCACCTACCGCGCTTGGCGATTACTAGCAACAACCCCTCTAAAATAAGACATGGGGGAGTCAAATGTCCAACAGTGGTTGTTCTATGGTTTCGATGATTATGATGATGATGATGATAAGCCAAATTATGTGCCCACATTTCAATCAAGCGTCGTCCCATCGACGATAGTTCATTATGTACAATATATAGAAATCTCGTGTCACGATGTTTTTCCGGGCTAATTTTCGAAACTGCTGGATATATTATAATGAAATTTCGCATGGATCTGTAACTTGGACAAAGTTACAGATCTGTAACTTGGACAAAGTTACAGATCTGTGCGAAATTTCATTATAATCTTGAAATATACGCTAAATTTTTTTTTAATAATTTTTTAATCGATTTTCGTATTTGTGTATGACCAATTACCGAGAAACCTCACTTTCGTGAAGTAATTTAAAAGAAATGTTGTGTCACTTTGACATTTTAATCACTTATATGTTAAAACAACGTTTTGGCAAACGTTGTTTTAACATATAAGTGTCAGCTAGTACATTTATAAATTAATGAAACGAAGTGATTATAAAGTCAATACAAAACTTATCCACACGCGAGAAAAAAGGAGAGCAAAAAATTTTCAATACGTTAGAAAGAGACAACACAAACGATCCCTTAACCTTACTCACAAAGTTTGAACATAACGCGTGATTAATGGGCCTTGCGCGCTAATTTTTCGTCACATACTTTTAACGATGTTTTATGGCATTTTTGAAACGAGATAAGTTTGGTACGAATTACAGCTTGTTATTTAAGAGCAAGATATTATTCACATTGTTATAGACAACGTGATACGTAACATGTGTACATTATAAGTTAATATATTTATAATATTTTTTTAATAATATATATTACATATCTTAGTTTTCGGATAGATAAGATTTTGTTTAATTGTTTTACATACTGTTATTTTTCAACTTGATTCATGTATTATGCCTATTTTGGGGCCGACAAACTGTTTGCTGCAACAGAGAGTATGTTAAAGTATTAATATATTCTAAATATTTTGTGTTCATTTGTCTACCTGAATAAAGAAATTTGTATTTGTATATATTCAAACGCGCGATTGTTATAAATAACAAGACAATAACAATAAAAAATGTATATATATATATATATATATATATATTATATATATATATATTAACAAAAAATTAAATAATTACAAAACCATTTTCATATTAACTACAATACACTATACAAATTTATATACCTTCTACATTAAAGTCTCACAATCATCTATTAGTGGGCAAAGTTCCCAAAATGGTGGCAACATTGCCACTTTGAATAACCCTTAAATCTCCACAAAGTATACATTTTTAGGAAATTTAATCTAACTAATCATTTCCTAAATGTTTCTCGATATAAAAATAAATACAACGCAGTTTGAAAAACTACTATAGTCTTTAATCAGTTTAACATATTACGCTTCAAACTACTATAGTCTTTAATCAGTATAACATATTACGCTTCAAACTACTATAGTCTTTAATCAGTATAACATATTACGCTTCAAACTACTATAGTCTTTAATCAGTATAACATATTACGCTTCAAAATTATTACCGACTAGCGATCCGCCCCGGCTTCGCACGGTTTATAAATTTCAAAGTTAAAAATAATGAACCAACTTAATTTATTTGAAAATATAGTATAGTATATATATAGTGTATGTCAACCGGGGATAGTAGATAGTGTAGCTTTCCAACAGTAAAATATTTTTTTAAATCGGTCCAGTAGTTTGTGAGCCTATTTATTATTTATTTCACTCAAACCACTAGAATTCCCTGTGTCGCGGGAGGCATGGATACACACAATCACGGCACACAATTAACACCCATCACACAAATATTTGCCCCTGCCGGGTTTCAAACCCTGAGCCCCGGAGACACAGAGGTCATGTCATTGACCACTGAGCCACGGCGACCGTCAAATTTATAATTCGTCGTCAAATTCATTCAATGCAAACAAACAAACAATCAAATCTTTTCTCTTTATAATATTAGTATAGATATCCTGATATTTGAACACAATATAATCATGTAACAATTTGTTACTTCCGCCGAACGGACGTTACTCCAAACCGGTGAGGATAGAGGAGAATTTGCCATTTGTTTTTCATCATGAAAACTGTGTGCTTGTTAATCGGGCTGGTGCTCGGTGTAAAGGGGAATTACCGCGGTAATTCTACATTAGATGCTGCCTCACTACAACTACTGGACTTCAGGATTCGTAACCCGGTACTAATATTTACAATAATTATTATATTTATTTATAACTAGAAGCACCCCGCGGTTTCACCCGCGTGGATTACGGTTTTCCCGCTACCTCAATTATCCCACGGGAACAATACTTTCTTCGGGATAAAAGTAGCCTATGTGTTAATCCAGAGCTTAAACTATCTCCATACCAAATTTCATATCGAAATCGGTGTAGCCGTTTGAGCGTGAAGAAGTAACAAACATACACACATACACACAAACTTTCGCATTTATAATTTTAGTACGATATGAGATATGGTGACGGAAGAAGCAAAAGGCCCACAGTATGTTAAGTAGTATCCTCTGACTATAGACAGATACAATTCGTAAAGAACTGTACTGCACGCGTCACCCTGAGACATAAAGTTGGTAGAAACAGGTATGGTCGCAGTACTTCCCCGGGCAAACTCGCAAATAGAGTGCTGTTGTTCTTATTAGTTACTAGCTCTAATTACTACTAGCTAAATTATATGAAGTACTAGCTGACCCGAACGACGTTGTCCTGTCTAAACCATATGTAAAACTACTAATAGTAATATCAAATGAAGTTTGCATTAGAAATGTTGATATGGACAATAAATTTTCATAATTTTTTAAATTTTTTGCATAGTTTTCTTAATTTGTTCTTTCATAAGAACCTTCTCTTGACATATCAAATAAGTTCTAGTTCTCACCATTGAATCCTTCAATCAAGAATACAATATGATATTCTTGATCCAAGGATCGAAGATTAAATCAGAAAATGTTTCACCGGTTTGGTAATATTGATTACCAATCTTAGATCAGAAAATATTGAACACGTGAATGATTATTTCACGTCTAATTATTTTGCAATGTGGATGGGAACTTATGCTGTATGTACCAGTCCCACACAATCTCCTGAGCAGTATTAATTATCATTTTTCTGTGTCATGCTTGTACCAGTTATGACTGTAAGTAGGTACTGAGTTCAATCGTTATAGACGCTGTAATAGACGGCGGCGTTAGAACTGCGATAATGATTCCTGCTATACATTAAATATTCATTAGTACGGCGTAATGATCAATACTTTAAATACATGAATAATTTTCAATATAATTACTGTGAGATGGGGGTATATTTTTATATAGCGAAAACATTTAAACAATATCGACTATTATTATTCTTCATGTTGAAGAATCTGTTATGATCTATTCAGATAGTCTTACTCAGAGTCTTGTCTTATGATATATCATTTTAAATTGTTTTTTTATTAATTATATCCATGCGCTTTTAATGAAAAGTATTTATAAAATATTTTATAATTAAATTATTATGCTATTTTTTAAAATATATCTCTATTTTTTAACATATATCTATATTTTTGTAACTTCCATTGAATTTTTCAGGTTCCAATTGGAGTATTGACAACTAGCGAGGGAGAACCAGTAGAAGTTAGAGACACCACCAGTATCAATAGCAATTTAAATGATAATGAACACTATTTGGATTCAATAACACATTTAGATAGAGAAAGAATACCAGAAAGGTTAGTACACGCGAAAGGGGTAGCAGCTTATGGATATTTCGAAGTAACCAACGATGTTTCAAAATACACTAAAGCTGACGTATTCAACGGTGTTGGTAAGAAGACTCCACTAGTTGTAAGACTTTCTTCATCTCGACAACATTTGGGAGGTACTGATCTTGGTAGAGAATTCAAAGGTCTTGCAGTGAAAATGTATACAAAGGAAGGAAACTTAGATTTTACTTGCTTGAATGTGCCAGTATTCATAGTAAAAGATCCTCTAGATTTCCATAACTCTATCCGTGCCTTCAGGTGGAATCCAGTTACTAATCTGGTTGACATAACCGAACAATGGGATTTTAATATTTTAAAATTGCACAGAATGTTGCCGATTCTTTGGATGTTTTCAGATTATGGACTACCAAAGTCGTACAGGTTTATAGATATGTTCCCTATACATACATTTGAATTAAGTAACAAATATGGTGAAACATATTACGTTAGGTTTAATTTCAGAACTGAGCAGGGTCTATATAACTTTACATCTGCTGAAGGTTTAGCTGTGAACGCTGAAGATCCCGATTTTTTGTCCAGAGACTTATACAATGCTATAAATGCAAAGAAACATCCTTCATGGCGACTTGATATTGATATTCTTACCGCGGATGACGTAAAGAAAGTAGATTTCAATCCCTTTGACTTAACCATAATGTGGAAGAATGGAACGTACCGTACTGAGACAATTGGCCGTATGGTGCTAAATCAATTTGGATCGAATCATTTCAAAGATTCTGAGCAAAGCGCATACTGTCCAGGGAATTTAGTGCCAGGAATCCCAGGTCCAGTAGACACTATATTCAGAGCTCGAAAATTTGCTTATAGAGATACGCAAAACCATCGTTTAGGTGTCAACCATCCTAACATCGAAGTAAATATGCCAAAGTACAGACAAACATACAACAGAAATGGTGTGGCACCGGTGAGGGAAAATATGGAAGATACGCCCAATTATTATCCTAACTCTTTCAAAGGACCTGTGCCGTTTATAGACGAAAAAAAGCCACAAAAATTAGTAGTCTTAGAAAACAATGCAGTTGATTTTGAACAGATTGCAAACTTCTATAACTATATATTGGCTGATGATGGCCATAGGCAACGTACATCTGATAACATTGCAGCTTCACTAGAAACTGTTGTTCCACAGATTGCAGAGAAGGTAATCAAATTATTGTCACTTGCTGACGTAGACTTTGGCAAAAGAATTGCTCTTTCTTTGAAAGCCTTAAAAGCAGAAGCGCAAAAACAAACTACTCAGCAAAGATACACAGAAATAGCACAATGTTTGGAGAGAAATAATCAAAATTTGATTAATTAACTGTTTAAGATTTTTTTAAAGATTTTCTTTTTAGTTTTATGACTTTAATTATACAACAACTAAAGCTCGATTTACTTCACCGTTTTATTTTACTTTTAAAAAATAAACAATTATGCCCACGTATTTTTCTTATATGTTTGCTATTTGTTAACCCAATAGTAAAATTGTCAAAATATATCAATATCACTTTGAAACTGAAATGAGACTGATTGGGCAGCTCAATGCGACATACGTCTAAAAAAAGCTATTATATAATTGGTAGCATAAAAGTTTTCTAAACTTATTTGAGCTATCCTATCTTACTATCCTATCCCACTATCCTATCTTACTATCCTATCCTACTTCCTACTAATATTATAAATGCTTCGTATGTATGTGTGTATGTTTATTACCTCTTCACGCTCAAACGGCTACACCGATTTCGATGAAATTTAGTATGGAGATAGCTTATATACCCTGGATTAACAAAGGCTACTTTTCATCATGATCAATCATGACCACGTGGGCAAGATCCACGTTTCCACCCAGGCACCCAGTTCAGCTAGTAGTATAAGTATAAGTAACTAGTAGATATTTATATTCTTGTTTTTTCGGATAAAAGTAGCTTCATTCAGATCCGTTCAGCATTTCTGGTGTGATTCAATAACAAACATACGTTACAAATTTTTAACGTGTATGCTATTAATGGGATACAACGAAGTGCTTAGAATTATATTAAACTTCTCTCATCATGCGACATGCGACAGAGAGAGTGGACAATGTTTCATATGAATACGTTAAAACGAGATGACAATACGACGAGATTACTAGCAAAATTAAAACATAACCCGTGATCAAAGAGGGTATGTGCGCTAATTTTCCGACGACATATTTTTTTTAAAGGTTTTGAGGAATCTTTAGAACAAGGTCAGTTTAGTACAGATAGCAACAAAAGCAACTAATAGACAAAGATCAAAGGACAAGTGAAACATTGATACTTACAGGCTGAAGAACTTCAGCCCGTAAGCCCCTGCCTCAGGCACTCTCTTACAAACACTCGTTTATAAGACTCGAAAATCGTATTTGACCATTTTTTTTTAATTACACTTAGACCCCGCACTAGGATTCCCTGTATCGCGGGAGGCATGGACACACACAATCACAGCACACGAACACGCAAGACCCGGAACAAACATCTACACTCATCGCACAAATGTTTGCCCCTGCCGGGATTCGAACCCAGAAGTGCGGAAACACAGAAGTCATGTTACTGACAGTAACCACTGCGCCACCGCGACCGTCATTTGACTTAACTTCTGTAAGATATTGGGCTCCCGATGAAGGTTATCAAATTCCCGGCATGGTGGTACTTTGAAGTATCTAACCGCCTGGCTAGCTACCACCACCCTCAAGTGTGAAAAACTGTCATCAAGCACATAGTGTGTCTAGACAGCAGTCCTTGAGAGCCAGTAAGCATTCTAGGCCTGATTGATAACATCTTCGACCACATCGTCACCTACCATCAGTGTTCAAATGCTAGATCTATACAGTATAAAAAAGATATATGATATTTTTCAGCTTCGACTTTTCTCTGATACAAATTATAATTTTACCAAATGAGGTGGATTTTTTGATTTCAAATAAAAAATGTCTCAAAAATCGTCACTGGTGATGCAAATCACCGTATTCAGTCAACGCGACATCTAATTATATATGGAACTATGGATGCTGTCTATCCGTCTTTTGTATTAGGAATCATCTCAGCCACAGGATGTCCACAGCTGGACATAGGATTGATTTCCACAAGGGCCTGTTGGAAGCGGCCCGCATCCAGCTCTTGCCTGCGATCTTAGTCAGGTCGTCTGTCCACCTGGTCGTCGGACGTCTTACATGCGTAGATGGAATAGGAAAGTAGAAATCAAATTACGTAGCTCCAAAGCACATACCCCGATGTAGTAAATATATGAATAGTATGTAGATATAGTTCCCACAGCAAACGTACTGTAGCTAGGTACTTAATGTCGTTATGCAAAGAGAACCCGCCTTGTGTTTGAGGTGAGGTGATGACGCATTTGTTACGCAGATTTGTGTAAAGCGAACATACAGTGTGGTTTTCAGGGTGCGCTTGTCCAGTCGTAGATACGATTTCTATCTGATTTTTTTTCGTTTGGCTGCGACTCTTTTTGCATTTGGCCAATGATAAAATAGAACAGTGTGAGTTACCAGTGATGACTTACGGAACTGCAACGTGGTCTCTGACTATGGGTCTTCTGAGCAGGATCAGAGTCACACAACGCGCTTTGGAGAGTGCTATGCTCGGGGTTTTCCTACGCGACCGAATCAGAAATGAGGAGATCCGTAAAAAAACCGAAGTCACCGATATAGTCCAGCGGATTAGCAAGTTGTAATGGCAGTGGGCAGGGCACATAGCTTAAGAACCCATGGCCGTCGGGGTCGAAAGGTTATTGAATGGAGACCACGGACTGGCAAGCGCAGCATAGGAAGGCCACCGACAAGGTTTACAAACGACCTGACTAAGATCGCAGGATGCGGGCCGCTTCCAACCGGTCCTTGTGGAAATCACTGGGGGAGGCATATGTCCAGCAGTGGATGTCTTATGGCTGAGATGTTGATAATGATTATGACAAATATTTTAAGGAAAGCGTTCGGTGACGATGACGCGAGTTCCACGATTTTTGTTCACCCAAAAAGCTTTCCCAAAGCGCATAAAGAAGTTTTTACTTTAAAAAAACACCAGTGATATAAGCAAATATTTGGCATATAGGAGGACGCTTTGTGATCGGTCAACTTTGTTTGCTGGGTTACTAATCTGTGTAGGTTATATCTAACCTCCCAAAAAAAACAATGCTGAGCTTAGAAGCTCTAAGCTGTGAAAATCACTTAGGTATGTACAGTATTGTACAATGTACCTGAAATCACGAATACTTAAAAATCTTTAAATATATAATTATAAATTATATAATTAGTGCTTCGTAATATATGTATTTCTAAGTTGAACTTCGTACATCCACCTATCTGCCTATGATATATATATATTCTATATATCTTCTTTGGGGCTTCAATAATATATACATCAGTAAGGTCACCTTCATACTATATAAAGGAATTATAAAATATTTAAAGAACCGCCGTCATGATATAGTTTTGTAAGGACATGCCTTAATTTGACATTAATAGGTATATATAAAATTATTATACAGTGATATTATCCCCAATGTTATATTTTATACTGACAATGCATTTTACAGGTCTATGAAAAAAGATGTTTCATGTACCGACTTTTTGGCCTTTACAATTATACCGTAGTAATCATTATTATCACGTCAAGCATAAGAAGTTCAATGCTAGATATCGGCCTGCCCCATGAGATATATATTATATATACTTACTTGACTGGCCGGTTGGCGCAGTTGGTAGCACTCTGCCTTCTGAGCCGCTGGTCCCGGGTTCGATTCCCGGACAGGTCAAACATTTGTGTGCATGAACATGTCTGTTTGACCTGTGTCTGGGTGTGTATATGTATATAAGTATATATATCAGTCATCAGGTTACCATAGCACAGGCTCTGCCTAGTTTGGGACCTGAAGACCTTGTGTGAATGTTAATAAATTAAAAATTAAATTAAATAAATTAAAACTTACATATAAAGCCATATTTTGCTCTATTATGCATAATTTGACCTAAAATTAAAGTAAACGTAATCAAAGTTTGAAGAAAGCGTAGCAAATGTGGTCCAGAAATATTCCATATTCCAATGTTTGCAGCATGATGGTAGGGTACTTTCGAATACCCGCCTGGCTAGCTGCCACCCTCAAGTTTAAAAAACTGTCACCAAACACATAGTGTGTTCAGGCAGCAGTCTTTGAGAGCCAGTGAGCATTGGTCGAGCGTGCATAATATCTTCAAACACATCGTCAGTGACAATCAAGTGAGATCACTATCTCACTCTCTAGCGGTCAAAAGCTAGATCTATACAGATTTAAAAAAAATAAAAAAAACGTCTGACTTGAATATGGTATGCCGGTGGAGAGAGCGATCGCAGCCCAGTAGGCCTAGACAAGGTAACATTCTACGAGTGGCAGCACTGAGAGTAACATAAAAATGTATGAGTTTGACACTTGAAAGCGATATACCACGTGATCAACGAGAACGAATATTCATCGTTAACGGTTAGAGAAAGAGAATCGCAATGAAGCGATGCATCTTGCCTAGGCCATCATGGCGAGCTCAGCTAACCGCGTCGCAATCGCCTCGGCGCGAAATCAAAGATAAAAAAGTGCTTTATCTCGCTATATTCATATTTAGAACCCTTGGCTTCAGGTATAAATAGGCGCCTTCCAGTAGAACGGTCGCAGGACAGACCGGGACAGATAGGGTGGGGCTGGGCGGTTTTCCGAAACAACGGGCACGGAACAGCGCTACCGTTCCTAAGCTATTTACATAATCTGATGAAGCCCATCTCTATAGCGCTGTATAGTTGTTCCCCATTTTCAATCGTTCGTATATTAATATTTATGAATCGATGGTCTATTATTCTATGAGAATCAATAAACTTCGAGTGTTTATTGTTGACGCTTCTATCATGTAAGGGGTCTCTTAGTTGAAATTATGTAAAGATCTTTGGCATCTAAAGCCCGCATTTCTTAATAAATTAGCATGCTTTGGAGTTGTATAATATATATATATATTATCATCATCATTTCAGCCATAGGACGTCCACAGCTGGGCATAGCCCTCTCCCATTAATTAGTCAGGTCGTCGGTCCACCTTGTCGGTGGCCGTCCTACGCCGCGCTTGCCAGTCCGTGGTCTCCAATCGAGAACCTTTCGACTCCAACAGCCATCGATCCTTCGAGCTATGTACCCTGCCCACTGCCATTTCAACTTCCTAATCCGCTGGGCTATGTCGGTGACTTTTATTCTTCTACGGATCTCCTCAATTCTGATTCGATCGCGCAGAGAAACCCCGAGCATAGCCCTCTCCATAGCTCATTGTGCGAATTTGCTCACAAGGCCGAACATTATTTATATCATGCAATAAATCAGTATGAATAGTATTTCATTATACAGGCGAAGAGAAAACGGAGATACCTATGTTTTTACGCTTAAAATTGTGCAGTTCCCGCGGATAACGTGTTAACGGGCCGATTGGTTAACAGGAAACAAATATTTAACTAATCAATCATTATTTTGTTTTAACAGGTATCATCGTTATGGTAATTTGAATCGAATTACTTGATGTAACCTAAATTTATGCAATTGTACCTACCTGTTTTTTAAATACTTAGTTGAGTATCAAAACAATGGCCAGTCATTGAGACTGTAACAGAAATGTTATCATTAATTCTTATATACATTTTTTGTACAAAATAGGCAGACATTAGACCACTATCTTACCTGATGTTAAATGTTGATGCGGACCAGGATGGATCACGCATGTCTAGAAGATACCCATTCACTCGTGACTAGAAGACACCCAGATTGTATCTATGCGGAAACACAGACTTAATTAATGCAATGAATCCTCCTTATAATGAACTCCTTGGCTTTAAAGTACTATGAATGTGGAAGCAAAACGTTTCATAATAAAAATAATATAATAAAATATATGAGCAATGTAATAATAAATCATCGTTCAGTCTTCTCTTCTTGTCTTTATCTCACAATTCTCACACTAGGTAGGGTCACACTATATGTTTCTCTCTGCCATTCTCTTCTATCATTAGTCGTCTCAGTGCTCACCCCTTTATAAACATATTCTTCACACAGTCCATCCATGCCCTCTTCGGCCTTCCTCTACTTCTATATCCATCCATCATGATAAATCATCGTTCAGTATGCATTCAAAAAGTGATAATATAAAAACGAACTCAAGAAACAATTATAGCAGCCAAAATACTTATGTAAGAAAGGGTGACGTTTCGTTCATAGTTTTTTTTTATTAGTGTAAGATTCTACACGTCATTGATGAAATGAAAATATTACCATACAAATCTTACACATTATGTACAGTAATAATAACAAAACAATTTGTAGAGACACTATTGACGCTAGTGATATACACAAATTACCATTATGATATTAGTACGAAAAGCTAATTGGGCGCAGCAATTGAAGCGGCAAAGTTTTGCTAACCTAGGTAGTGGTTACATATTTGGTCTTTTTGTAATGAACAAATTGGGACCGTAGGGACAGGGGGCTCATAGGATTTTACAAAATTTATCAGAACGTTTGATAGATGCGACGCCTGATCAAAATTATGGCACATAATTATTTCGCTCAAGGAATCATCATTGCTATACAACGGCGCAAATTGAAATTTTGCTTGGGTTTTGGGCACTCTGCCAACTAGTAGCGATTTAGAGCATTTGCGCTAGTAAGCTGGTTACGGCTAGCGGATTGCCTAAATGTTATTGTAGTACCAGTAGTATTGTTATAAGTTATTAGTATTTCATTTTAATAAAATCATCTGCCCAGTTAAAAAACTGATTTATTTTAATACTTAATTTAAATTTAAATTGTAATTATGTAATAAAAAAAGTTCTTATGAAGTTACGATAAAGTCCGAATTGCTATACTTACATTTGATAATTTAATACCTATAATAATAACTGTTGTCGATCAGCTATGTTTGTTTAAGTATATTCCGATAGATGTCTTTTTTTATACTGTATAGATCTAACGTTTAACTGCTATATCACAAGACCTGCACGTGAAACCATTGTAACTTCACAGGAGTTGTCTCTGAAAACTATACGCCATCCTCCGTATTGGCCAGACCTTGTTCCAAAGGACTACCTTTTTTTTCGTGATTTGGACAATTTTTTACGTATTTTTTTTTTTATTTTTTATTTATTAACATTCACACAAGGTCTTCAGGTCCCAAACTAGGCAGAGCATGTGCTATGGTAACCTGATGACTGATATATATAGTTATATAAGAATAAGAATAAGAATAAGAATAACTTTATTTCCACGGTCACAAAGGTAATAATATAATAACAATCTTAAAATAAGTGCTAATCTAATTGGTAACACTAAGTAGTGGTTTGGATTCTGATCTCCACACTAGGATTCCCTGTGTTGTGGAGAACAGTTTCACACAAACATAGATAATAGCCAAGAGCGTTACAAGTGGTGTGTTGACTTATTACAAAATAGCTTGAGACAGACTGTTAAAGGGAGTACACAGTGTATTACGTAGCAGTAGTGTAGCTTACAATTATTATTAACGTACATTGTTGTGATAAAAAAGAAAAAGAAAAAACAAAAAGAATTTCCTAAAAGTATATAAGCAAGTGAACAGTTATATTTACACTTAAACTAATATAAGAGTAAATTACTTAAATAGAAAAGAGTGTTTGTTGTACATATATAACTATACGTACATATATACATAGATACACCCAGACACAGGTCAGACATTTTTTCCCAAGAGGCAGTAAAAAGGCTTTCTACACAGTTTGTCGAAACTAGATCCCAGATTATATTATGAAGGCATAAATGAATTTCCGATTAGATGGCAGCAATATATGGATAATAAATGTAAATATTATCACAAAATACACAATATGTAAATTTATTAACATATTATGTTGCATCATTGATAAAATCGAGTTTCATTTTTCAGTAAAAATCAGCAATTTCATATTTTAACGGTATCGAATTGCCAAAACCTGTGTACTACCTGATATACTAACCACGTACCAGATACTTTGTTAAGGTGCTTTTTCCTTTAATTCAGCCATTTATGATTAATCCCAAATATATATGAGTCTGCCGTGAAACATGATTTCATATAAAGCTATTTCAGCTGTGTTATAATTTAAAAAAAGCAATAAAACAATAGACGCCCTCCCTCGTTCTCAAATGTTAAGACAAGAACCCTGCCTCCAAATTGCTCAAGCCTCCCACAAACCAGAATTATGAATCCACGACTGCTGTCAGCATAAACCCATGGGGTAATGTACTTCACTGAGATATGGTATCAGCAGTAGCGCGTTATAATGATGTAATTGCAAACCAATATTCCAGGACGTTTCATTTCTTGTTTTCGAGATCAAAACTAACCGCCAAGAAGATCAGGCTATTTTTAACTTTTTCTCAGAGGATTGAGGGGAAACAGACACCTGACAAATTCAAAAACGGAACTAAATGCCAAATCCGTGAAATCTTATCGCCTTTTCTGCAAATCATAACATAGGTATATGGCATACCTAATACCTTACGCTCTCTTTGGATGACCACTGTTGCTTTGTAAGCGACAAAGCAACATTGGTCATTTACGTGATATATACCACAATTTCTACTTCTGAACATAACATCTATTGTTAAGTATTTAAATTAGAATTTGTAACCGAGAAACCAAAAAAAATAAAGCAATTTTCATAACATATTGTGCTCAGACAGCTGTCTTTAAGAACCATTCAACATTCTGAGTTATAGATGATATAAAACTAGGAAATTCATTTAAAAAAAGAGATGAATAAATCATCTCTTTTTAGAATAAATGAATAAACAACAATCTATGAAATGTTTATTTGTAAAATAACGCAATATCATCATTAGCAACAATGTCAAATCAAATCCTGAAAAAAATGAGAAACAGTATTAAAACATTTTTTACGTCAAAATTTAACGCATTATAAAAATCATAGTTTTCGTAAACCTTTCAATGGATTTCTCTCATAGCATTGAGCGTTTTGCTCCCATCTCACTTCATTGGGTACTTTCATGGCAATAGCTTTCAGTTTTCGCAATGACGTAGCAGTGCGTTTTACCAAATCTTTATCAATCAAAGATAACACTTTAAGAGCTCTTTTAGCAACGGTAGATATCACTGTTTGCAGTGTGGAAGCCAGATTATCTGCCAGACGCTGTCTATGGGCATCGTCTTTGATTACATTGTTATAGAAATATGCCGGTTCCCCAAAGTCGACAGCATTACTTTCAAGCATTAATAATGTTCGCTCGGGTCTTGATTCATCCACAAATGGCATAGGTCCCTTGAAAGAGTTAGGGAAATAATTTGGGATACCACCCATATTTCTTCCTAATGGAGGATTACTATCACGATTGTAAGTCTTAGCATAACGTGGTAGATTCACTGCAATCTTATTATGATTTCTTCCAAGCCGGTAATTATGAGCATCCTTGTAAGAAAGTTTTCTACCCTTGAAAAGGGAATCAATTGGCCCAGTTATTCCAGGAACTAGATTTCCAGGGTTGTAAGCTGCTTGCTCAGAATCTGCAAAATGATTACCTACTACCTGATCTAAGACCATTCTTCCAACAGGAACAGTGTGGTAATCTCCTTCTTTCCACAATACAGTAACATCGAATGGATTATAATCAACCCTTTTAACATCTTTTTTTGTCATAATATCTAATTCCAGGTTCCAAACTGGATAGTTTTTACTTGCTATAGCATTGTATAAATCTCTCGATGCATAATCAGCATCTGATGCTCTTATTGCCAAAGTTTCAAATGTAGTAAGGTTTGCTAAGCCTTGTTGGGTTCTAAAGTTGAACTTCACGTAAAATGTTTCTCCATGTTTGTTATATATTTCATACGTTTGGATCGGAAATCCATCCATTTTTCTATATCCATCAGGGTTACCATAATCTGATTGAATCCATAAAAAGGAGTGTAAACCAGATGGTCTTAGAGTGAGCATGTCCCAAACCTGAGTATTATCTAGTAAATTTGTGCGTGGATTCCTTTTTACAGCGCGAACAAAGTGAGGTAAGTTTAGCGGATCCATGTAAAAATAAACAGGCACTTGAAGACACAGAAAGTCTAAGTTTCCATCCTTAGTATAAAATTTAACCGCAATACCTTTATTGTCATGGCCAAGTTCACTCCCACCAAGGTTGGCAACAGACGTAGAAAACCGTGTGATCAATGGTGTCTTTTTCCCTATCCCGTTGAAGACATCGGCACTGGTATATTTGGAAACATCATTGGTCACTTCAAAGTATCCGAAGGCTGAGTATCCTTTTGCGTGAACGACTCGTTCTTGAATTCTTTCACCAGCAATGTGCGTTGCGATATCTAAATGGTATTGATTGGCAAGTGTATCGGTATTGATTGTTACACTTTTTCTAACTTCAACTGGTTCACCAGAGCTCGTTGTCTGTACATTGGGCACCTGAAAGTAATATGCAAACATTACAAAGTAAAGTAAAGGAAACAATTTTCAAACAATCAGTTATTACAAAAAGCTACAGGACCTAAAGGTTTTAACAAAGTAGACATGCGTGTGCAGTGTCTCCGCAGATAAGAGCGCGTGCTCTCTGTTAAATGTGACTTAAAAATTGTACCAAAAAACCGAACCGACTTTAACGCCTACGCCTTCAGCACGAAAAACATGCTTTAACTATTGGTATCTTCGAATTATTAAATAAAAACATTTAGCGTATACATTTGGTGAAATAGAGATGTAGCGATGTAGATATACCATAATTCATAATCTATTTTGGTAATCTATAAAAAACAATATACGCTTATTCCATTATCGTATTGGTACATACGCGATTTGTTTGCTTCGCACAAACTATAGATGGCAGTATATTCAATTACTACTTTACGTAACGCCTACGCAACATTTACATTCGATTATTAAATATTATATTACGTACCGGGTGCTCAAGAGCAAAGTCTAACAGCTGCCTTCCCGCCAAATCTCCCGTATAATTCAAATTATAATAACATTTCACAGGATCCCAACTAAATATCAATAGAAACACGCATGTGAGAACAGTTGTACGTCGATCCATGTTTAGAAAACAAATAGATTTAAAACAGACGATTCGACCTTATATCATCCGTGATTAGTATAATTACAACGGTATCGGTTAGTACGGATGAGTAAACAGTTAAGTTAATACCCTAAAGAAAAATGACTTCTAACCCGTTGCGTTCAAGACTACCCGATTTAAGCCACAGAGAAACTATAAAGTGTCTCTGTGATTTTACCCGACACTCCGAGGACGGGGGTTATATTAATAATAGCTGCGCCCCGCGGTTTTACACGCGTGGTGATGATTGATAAATGATGATGATGAAAAGTAGCCTATTGTATTATATTATTATAGCATTATTCCGGGACCTGAAGTAACTACATACCAAAGTTTTATCCGCATCCGTCCAGCCGTTTGAGCGTGAATGAGTGACAAACATCCATAGGTACATCCATACAATCTTCTTCTTCTTCTTCTTCTACAAACTTTCGCGTTTTTAATATTAGTAATATATATATATATATATATCTTGATGTAGGTCGCGAATAAAATTTTGTATTCTCGAAAGAACAGAACTGCAGACTGCATAACTTTTTAAACTCAAATCCTAAAAGGAGAGAAGGAGGGCGTTCTCAATTCGCTTGTTTGTTTATATGTTTGTTACCGTTGACCTCTGAACTCCATCATATTAGTTTGGATTTCCAAGGGCGATGCTTCCACACTACGGAATAGTCTTGTTCTAATATTTCTAATGTTGTTACCGTTATACATTTATAAAATACTAGTAGCGCCCTGCGGTTTCACCCGCATTGGACTACAGTTTTCCCGCTACCTCAATTATCCCACGGGAACTATACTTTTCCGGGATAAAAGTAGTCTATGTGTTTGTTATTCCAGAGTCTAACCTATCTCCATTTTAAATTTATTCTAAATCGGTACACCTTTTAGAGCGTAAAGAAGTTACAAACATACACACAAACCTTCGCCTTTATAATATTACTTGGATAGACCGATTTAGATAAATCACGAAAGGGTCTTTAAGGAATAGTCCCCTAAAAAAGCATCAGAATTGGTTCAGTGTTCTCTTTATTTCCAAGAAATTGTTGTATTCATTCCGCCCATTAGTATTGGTAATCAGTTTGTTTATAGCTATTGAACTAAGTAATTATTATATTACAAAATGTGGAGACGAAGTATAAAAGTAAGTGCCACTAGTCTGTTGCAACAACTTATTTGCGCGGGGCGCTGCTAGTAAATAAAATATAACCACCATGCTGCATTGCTTATACTGTCGGGAAAACCTCGCCAAATAGATAGTCTGCGATCAAAGAGTTTTCTGCGGTCAGAACTCGGAAGGGGACCCAAGGGTATTATTTTCAATTATACGCTTTTGATGTGCTTCGGAGGCATATCGCACTTATCGCAATACCAGTGCCGGCGAGAAGATACTAACTTAAATCGACATTTACTTTTTAAATTTTTATTATGACCTACTTATTTTTATTTTTGACTATTTTAAATTTAACATAAGCAATGCATTTTTTACTGACATTTTATTGTATTTCATTGTATTTTTTTTCTTTTTTTTAATCTTTGACTATTTTAAATTTGACATAAGTAATGCATTAATTTTGAACTGACATTTTCTTGTATTTAATTGTTTCTTATGTGAACAAAATGGGTATAATTTGCCTGAAAATAAATAATTTTGATTCTGATTTGTAGGCCACGTCACGCCGTCGCGTCGTTACCAGAACCTTTCTTGCCTTTGGACAACAGTTGTGACGCCAAGGGCTCTCGGGTAGCGTGATAACGCCACCATTATGATGATATCCTTTAACCCTTTAAGAATTTAGGTGCCTAAATTCTACATACTTACAATACTGCATATATACAGATACTCCAGGTCCCGGAATAACACATAGGCTACTTTTTATCACCATCAAGCATCACCACGCGGGTAAAACCGCGGGGTGCAGCTAGTCCTTAATAGTAGTAATAGTATGTTTGTTATTCCTTCACGCAAGCTGAAACGGCTAAACGGATTTGCATGAAATTTAAAATGAAGATTATTTACACTGAAGTAACACAGCTACTTTTTATCCCGAAAATGTTGACTTTTCCCATGGGATAACGGGAAGACAATAATTCATCAAAACCACGAACCATTTCACCGCGGTTAACACCGCGGGGCGTAGTTAGTTTACTAATAAATGCATAAAGCATATTTAAGATACTAAAGTTGCTGAGAGCGCGTTTTTATAAGGGTTAATTATAAATAAATATAATAATAAAAAAAACGCTTATAAGAATATATTTTTCTATATGCCAAAAATATTTAAGCCTCTGTTACATATAAATGTTTTGTGTATTCGTTTACATTCCACGTATGATGTTTGCTCAATTATTTAGATATAGTATTATATAATTAGTTACATTATACATGATATGTATGTACTGTTTTTTTAAGTAGTAGCAACCAATAATATTGAACCGAAAGTTTAGCGACTTGCTTGCTATAAGTCACTAAATATTCATATATTTAACCAGACTGATTTGCTCTTGCGGAAAGAATAGCCGCGCTTAGTCCTATTTCCACGCGTTTCCCCAAATCGTGATCGACCAGATACAACAGTCTGACACCTCTTTCCTGAACTGGCGGATTCACTGGAACCAGGGTCTCCACTAAATTATCTGCTAGACGCTGCCTCTGGGCGTCATTTTCTAAAACATTGTTGTAGAAATTTGCAGGTGGTTCAAAATCAACCGTATGACTTTGTAATAGTAGTACATTTTCACTAGGTCTAGTCTCGTCTACATAGGGCATAGGACCGTTAAACGAGTTCGGATAATAATTTGGAGTATCTTTCATGTTATCATTCAAAGGGGGTCGACCATCACGGTTGTATGTCTTTGCATATTTTGGCATATTAACTTCCAGTTTGTTATGATTTCTGCCTAAACGGTAGTTTTGAGTGTCTTTGTAAAAAACTCTACGACCCTTAAATAATATATCAACTGGACCTGGTATTCCAGGCACAAGGTTTCCAGGATTAAGTGCGCTTAACTCGATAGATCTGAAGAAGTTGTCAGGATTTCGGTCTAGAACAACACGACCTATTTGTACTGTGGTATACGTGCCATTTTTCCATTGTCTTGTAACATCAAAAGGATCGTAATCGAGGTTTCTGATTTGTTCTAAAGTCAACACATCCATTTCCATTCTCCATGCAGGAAATTCTTTTCGAGCGATCGCATTGTACAAGTCTCTGATAAAGTAGTCCAAATCTACACCCTGAATGGCAGCCGCTTGAGTAGCTGTAAGATTAGCTAAGCCTTGCTCCGTTCTAAAATTAAACCTGACGTAATGTCTTTCTCCATCTTTATTACTTAGTTCATAAGTATGAATTGCAAAACCATCCATAGTTCTGTATCCATTAGGAACACCATAATCTGATCTTGTCCAAAGAAACATATGTATCGTATCTGGTCTCAGAGTCAAAAAATCCCAAAGAGTTGTAGGGTCAAATAAACCAGTGCGTGGATTTCGTTTAAAGGCGTGTACCATATTAGGAAAGTGTACAGCATCTTTATAAAGATATACTGGTGTTTGCAAACACAAAAGATCTAAGTTACCCTCATCAGTGTAGAATTTCAAAGCCATGCCCTTTAGTTCTCTGGCAAGATCTGTTCCACCCAAGCCCTCAAGTGATGTGGAAAATCGTGCCACTAGAGGGGTTCTTTTACCGATTCTGTTAAAGAGATCTGCATTAGTGTATTTTGTAACATCGTTAGTTACTTCCAGGTATCCAAAAGCTCCCGCACCTTTTGCATGTACCACTCTTTCTGGAACCCTTTCGCCATCAAACGAAGTTTGATGATCTAAATGGTACTGACTGTTAAACTGATCCGAATTTAATTGAATCGTTTCTCTAATTTCAACTGGTTCACCTGAGCTTGTTGTCATAAGTCCAATAGGTCTCTGAAATTTAACAAATACACATTGCTTAGTGTTTTTTACACATAGAACATAAAACATAAATGCCCGTGACTGGTGCTTTGGCGTTAGCTGTGTTGCAGCAGTTTCGTTTGTGATTTAAGATTATTTTGTTAGTTTGTATGATTTAGAAGAGAAATTGAGTGCTAGATAAAATCATCTCAGCAAGTTAGCTATAGCGCTGTCATTTGACACTAACTTGCTACAATAATAATTATTACATATATTTTGTTTGAATTTTCTAACTAATGTAAGAATGGTCGGTACCTTTCTATATAGTCAGCAATTGACGAAATCAAAATTCAGATTCGAATTCACTAAAATTGACAAAATTATCAAGAAAGTGAAAGTTCTCCATTTAATCAATTTGGTTCTCGAACTCTTTCACGGACATTTAACAGCTAATATTACACCATTACCTATCTCATCCCTCATTATATACCTACACCCGAAGAAGCACTCATTTTGTAAAATAGGACAAAAGGTAAATTTCCCGCCACAAACGGATAAAACTTCTTGTCGCACGACCACGATTATTGAACAATATTAATTTTAAATATTATGATGGCTACACTTGATTGATCTACAGTGGTAGGCATTTCTTTTTCGACCTGCAAGTACAAAGCGCTCCCTTTTTTATCCGTCACCGTCATTGAACTTACCGGATGCGTAAGTTTGAAGTCATAAAGCTGTCGCAGCGATGGCTCAACGGTAACATTATCATAGCTGATGCTGGTCACACTATGACCAAAGAAACAAAACAAAAAAATCCTACCCAATGCCTTCATAGCTGAAGCTGTAATGCGTGTTTCATACTAAAATCTTGCATGAAGTATAAATAGGTCTGTATATATAATTGACGATTATTGTGGAATTAACTTACATCGTTAAGCAAATTATACCAATTCTTTAGCATTTTGTAAATTGGTTGAAGATGCGCCCGTTCTAGCGTGTACGTCATAGTTGAGTTGGTAAGATAATAATATATTCTAGAACTACCTTTACTCAAAAATGCATTTACGAAGCCTGTATACATTGTTCGACAATTAAAAATTACGCAGATGTGTGGTAAAATACTCTCAGTCTACTCGTAATTACCTGTCTGCCACACACTCCGTTATATGGCGCCGGGCATATTCTTTACGATTTTTTAATTTCAATGAGCAATAAACAATTCCACCAAAGAGATTCACATTACTTGAATATAAGTATTACAATCTAAATGATCGAACCTCCTTGGCGTTTGTCTCACTTTAATTGTAAACAGAAAATGAGATGATAGTTCTAAGTTTCACCACGCGCACGAGCCGCCATTTGCATATTATACTTCAAAGATTGTTCCTACTTTCAGACTAATGTTTATAAAAAACAAAATAGCAATGAGTTTTCTTGCAAATGTCTTGAACAATGTTGAAGCCGGTCTGTGATAGGGGTTTCTCCTAGGCTGAGGGAGTATAGTTAAAACTCATCGCTCTATGACGAATGCATGAGGTGTGAACAGATACACTCAGATTTCTTTTTGCCTAATAACTGTTGTCTAAAACCTGACCATTACCAAATCCTTATCGAGCAAGAATTGGCTCAATTGAAAATGAGAATGAAAAATCCTGTCCAAGTTCTGACTGCAGGGTAAAAATGTATCCAACTTGATTAGCAAAACTGCGCAAGCGTATTTATTGGACTTCAAAACCACGACAAAGACATTTTTAAAACCTTTTAAGATTATTAAAAGATATTTTCTTAAAGTTGGCATAAGTACCATAATCCTTTAAAAATTAACATAGGCTTTATGTAGGTAATGAAATTATTTCAATAAATACCAAAAAAGAGATCTCAGTATTAATCAAAAGGTTAACGACATCAAGAAAATTTTGCATCATCATCATCATCATCTCAACCATAGGATGTCGGCTGCTGGACATAGGCCTCTGTAGAATATTTTTATATAGTTTGAAATAATGTTTTAGTACTTACGTACCTCTAAATTGCCTCTACATTGAAATACACACTCAGTGTTTAATTTATTATTCTCGGTCAGCGGAAATGCCGATCTTGTTACGTAAAACGTTTGTAATTGGTTTAATTATCATTTTCGTGGAGTAAACAATTAAGTTTGGAACAACAACAATCTTGTTTCATTTAATACATATCTACGTAATGTCCAATTGCAGAAATGTAGACATGCAATAGTGCCCATTCAGATAAAGGAATTCTACGAAATGTTATGCGCGCGGTAGTGGAGAAGTTAATCTATATACTTATAGGCTACAGAGTATGAACGTACATAGAAAATATACACACACAAAACCCATCAGAGGACAACCATTAGAACAAGAAACTAGAGTTTATTCCATTTTTGTCTATCTGTCTGTCTGTTTGCTTGTTGTTCCTCAATTGCCGACCAGACATAATATGTCTTCATATGAAACCTTTTGGTTGTTTATAAAAAAAAAATATTCACGCCTACTCTTAAAATTCCAAGACATATTTTACTGTGTGTTCTCAACAAGGGGTGATTTTTAACGGCCTTCAAAAAAGGAGGTTCTCAATTCAACCCGTATGCTTTTTTTGTACTATATAGGTGGCTTGAGATTACGTGACTGAAGCCGGTGCCTAGAGTGAAACTCAGATTTTAAATTTAATTTCATGGTATCTAAACTCAGTTTGCTCTGCTGTCAAGCTTTTTAATGTATAATTTCTAAGAATTAATGAATGATTGAGTCAATGAATGTTTCATTGACTGATTATTATATTATATTTTTTAATTTAGTTCAGTGCAAACAATTGAATGGTAGTGATTCGCTTATTCAACTTAACTAAACTAAAATTTTGGAAAACTAGATCAGTTCTTATACGGTTACGATAAAGTCTTAATTAGTATGAGACTATAAATAACATCACTAAAACGTTGAATAAAACTCGTCTAATATTAGTGAGAGCGTTGTATGGAGTTATACGAATTTGAATTTTAGCGTAAATAGAATACGAGCTATTTCAATTTGAAGAATTTTAGTAAATTTTAGCTAGTTTATGTGGTTAACAAAATTAGGGCCAATGTGACGATTTTAAACTCTTAAACGTATTTATTTAACGGGAAGGACCTTATTATTAAAACACAGGCCTGTGAGCCTAGTTTAATAGTTAGTGCCACACATATGTACTATGAGAAAATAAATAAATAATTTGATTTGATTTGAGTCACTGAGGCGTCTTAGGCAAAAATCATCCGAGATCAATCACTTCACTACTTCTTATCCCAGGTCTTTACGAACTGTATAAAAATGCCCTCCAAAAGAATATTATATAAGTTTGGTCGAGTTTTCTTATTTGCAACAATAAAAGTAAATAATTACTATAGCTTATATGCTATGAAAAGAATTTGACATACCTTAGTATCTAGTTGCCAGAGAACTTTGGCTTAGTCATTGTATTTTTTTGATAAGGTGGCGGATCAAGCAAAAGGCCCACAGTATGTTAAGTGATAACCTGTGCCTATAGATATAATTCGTAAAGAACTGCACTGCGCCAGTCACCCTGAGACATAAAGTTGGTAGGTCTCATGTGTGCCTGTAATTTCATCGGAAACCAGTAATTCAAGCCGGAACACAGTAATGCGAACAATACGGCCTGGCGCGCCGTATTGTTTACTACCGCTATGGCGGTAGAAATATATGGTGACTGCCACTATATCTATACATCAGTATAGATATGGTATATGGCACTTACTATGCCCAAAACTCTATCGTCAGTAGATTACAGAGGACCTACAATAACAAATTTATAAGATTACTTACTTATTTTGCAATAATAAATTAAAGTTTAAGAGCGAAATGATTAAAAACTAAATCAAAGTTTCGACTTTGATTTGGAATCTCAGTCATTCAAGTAATAAAGCACTATACCGGCTGCTACTCATTTATACACGGACACACAAACGGGTAAACATACACATAAACCCAGACACAACATACATACACTAATGCACCTAAAACCTACTAGTTCACATACTATGACAGTCTATAAATACATAAGTTACATCAGTAAAATGTCACACAAATACCGGGCTCACACAAATACCGGGCTCACAAATACCGGGCTGAGCACCATCTGTGCTCGCCCCCCCCCCTCCGGTGAAGCTGTAAATGCCGGTAGAGGCAAACAGCATTAGTACGTTAGAAAAAAAAAAAAGAAAAAAGTAAAATGTCAATCCGTTATTGGCCTTAGGTGTAAGCTACTTGTACAATAATTTGTGTATAAAGGGCTGTGGATTTTGTAAATAAATAAATGGTGGTATCATACTTCTCCGGGCAAACTCTCACATAAAGTGCTACTGCTCTTAAAAAAATTAAAAGTAGTTAAGTATATTGCGTAGGTATTACGTTTAATGGTGGTCTTTATAATAATATGATATTATACTTATGTAGGTACGCTGTGATCACAATCATGTTATAATTATCTAAATTATATCTTAGTTATTTATATATTTTTCGACTAACTACGTTCATTTTTATAAAGTTGTACGATTTAAAGTAGATTGTATTGATTTCGTGTGATCGGTCGAGACTTCAACGGCTTGCTTGTGATTTGTTCAAGAGGACTTGACCAATCACAAGCAAGTAAGAGTATAACAGTGGGGGTAAGCGAACAGGCAACGCATTTTGGAAGTATGCCGCCATTCGTTTTCCGACATTTGTCTGAGTAACTTGTATCGTGCCGCTGTAGGCTTTGTTAAGTAAGATTGTACCTCTAAATATATACAGCAATAGCAACTAAAGCAATAAAGCTGATTTTCAAGTTCACAAAGAGTGTTTTTGATTCAAAGTCCTTGCTTCTGAGTGTTAAACCAGTACGGTTAATAATCACCACACATAAAAATCGCAGTTAGCAAGTGTATTTATTTTGGAACTCTAGCGGTTTTTAATTTAATTTTATGTTTATGTATATTTAACATGTACACGTACATACATGGTGATTATCCCGACAAAGACTTAAACAGTTGAAGAATTAGAATTATTCAGACACCTTATTTTTGTTTTTAACCGCAGTCCGCCCCGGCTTCGCACGGGTAAAAAATTGTTACCGACTGCAGCGCCATCTGCCGGGCTGATTTGTAAATCTAAACCATCCAGGACGCCACTCAAACGCGTACAAAAAATACATTCAATTCGGTCCAGCCGTTTATGAAGAGTTCAGTGACATACACACGTACGGTAGAATTTTAAATATAAAGATTTAATATTTGTCTCGATGATATAATTCTGGACACGCCAAATCAAATGGGACTCCAGAGAACACCATTCAAAAAGCATCTTATCTAAAGGATACCGCTTCAAAAATATTCGTCTTTCTTTGGGTACAATCAAAACTTGAAAAATACTTCTGCGGAAAATTCCGCTGTGATTGAAAGTAAATCAAGAAACAGCCTTGACAAAGAACTTTTGCTCGTTCTTTACGAGTAAGGATTGGGATACACTTAACTACTTTATTTTTATACATTAACTAACTGACCTGGAAAACTTTATTCTGCCATATTAAATATGGAAATGTCAAAGTGACAGTTGACAGTTCAAATTATTTGGATATTTTTTCATACAAAAATACTGAAATCACGATTAAAAAATGGGGCATACAGGTGGAACGGAGAAAAAATAATTTATGACCTATTCTCAGACCTACCAAATTTACACGGCAAGCCGTTTCGGTTGATTTTTTTAACTGTGCGAAGCAGGGGCGTACAGCCAGTCTTTTCGATTCCTTTGTTTCCTTTTGATTTTATGTTTATGGTGGAATGCCTAAGGCTACTGTTCACCAAAATTTAAACGTCTGATTATCAATTAACCCTCGTTTAACTGTATCGACTAATAATAGTAGTCTTAATCATTTAGTTTATATTAACCTCGATATTTTGACCAAATTTTTCTGTTTATGTTAGTATCATTATAATTATATGGCTATAAGATGACTTTTCGTCGAGGTAAACTAAATATTTTTACGAGATCAAATTTCGTTAGAATTTTATTTACTACTTAGCTTATGCTACGATTTAACTGACGGATAAGTATTATTCGACGGGTATCTCGACCGGTTTCGTGACCTTCTAAGTCACTTTTTCATAGAGAGCACTCTTTCGGCCAGGTTCGTGTACATCTGCACTAAGTTTATTTACCTCTGGCTGCGGCCCGCGGTTTCACCCGCGAACATCGCGGTTACCGTAAATAAAAAGTAGCCTATATGCTTTTACAACCTATATAAACTATGTGAAAATTTTAATTTTATTTCCGCTTAGCGTGCTGGCTTGATTTTTTTTTTATTTTTATTTATTTATTTTGTTATTTATTTATATAGTACATACAATAATTATGTTACATTCTAACTTATTCTAGTTTATGACTATGTAGAAGTATATCTATATATAATGCATCTATAATAATAATAATCTATAATAATAGCATGCATTTTTAAATAAAGTTAGTCTATTTGAGCTCTAGCTCTCACGGTAGGATACCCTGAGTCTATGAGGGCTAGCTCGCTTCCGAATGGTTCTATTTTTGAATATTTGTGAGTTTGTGCAGAAAGTTGTTTTGGTTGACATAAGAATAAAGATAAGCATAAAGGAGTTCAATAATTAAATTTAATAGAATATAAATAATGAAAAATAAAACAATCAAAAAATAAGAAATAAAACAATCAAATGATAAAAAATAAAACAATTGATTGATTGATCAACCTATATACCTAATTTTATTAGTGAGATGTGTTTCAAATAGGTAAAACATTAATATCATAGCAACATAGCACACTAGTGTTTTTTAATTTAAAAATGTAAAGTCTGTAAACTCTAACTCTAACTCTTGCATGTTGTATGTATTGCTTCCGGGCTGTTTGGCCGTGGTCTATGTGAAACTTTTGTTCCAGACGTTTCGTCGATCACTGCGGTCGACATCTTCAGTGTAGTCAGTCAGTGTAGTTCATCACAGTACTCGTTACAGACTTGTTCAATGAAATCCTCGAAAAGGAAATCATTCCGGAAGACTGGACCAAATCGTCAATCATACTACTGCATAAAAAAGGAGACAAGGGCGATATAAGAAACTACAGGCCGATCAGTTTAATGTCCAATATTTATAAAGTATTTTTAAAAATCATATTAAACCGAATTACCAACACACTAGAGGAAAACCAACCTAAGGAACAAGCTGGTTTCCGAAGCAAATTTTCAACTATTGACCATATACACACTCTAAGGCAAATTATACAGAAATATAAAGAATATAATAAAACGTATTACATAGGATTCGTTGACTTTAACAAAGCGTTCGATACATTGGAACATGAGTATATATGGAACGCTCTAAAAAAACAAGGGGTCCAAGCAAAATACATACGAGTAATTAAAAAGGTATACACAGCGAGCACAGCACAAATTAAACTGGAATCTACGGGTAACGAATTTCCTATTAAAAGGGGTGTACGCCAAGGAGATCCTATATCACCTAAATTATTTTCAGCAGTACTAGAGATGATCTTCAGGAATTTAAACTGGACCAAAAATGGGCTCAATATAAATGGCGAAAACCTCAACCATCTACGTTTCGCTGATGATTTGATTTTGTTCTCAGAGGACGCAGGAACTCTGGAATTAATGTTGCAGCAGCTATCCGATGAAAGCATTGAGGCCGGTCTGACAATGAACCTAACTAAAACCAAAATTATGACTAATTCCCAACAAGCAGTAACCAACAAACAAATAACAGTAAATAACGAACAAATAGAATATGTAAATGAATATATATATTTAGGTCAACTTATATCTACAGATGATTGCATGAATAAAGAAATAGAACGCAGAATAACTAATACTTGGAAACGGTTTTGGTCTCTTAAAGAAATAATGAAGGATACAGAAATGCCAATGAAAGGAAAAAAGAAAGTATATGAAATGTGCATTTTGCCATGTTTACTATATGGATGCCAGACATGGGCGCTAACAGAACTACAAGAAAGTAAATTAAAAGTCTGCCAAAATGGAATGGAAAGGAGTATTTTAGGTGTAAAAAGAATTGATAAAGTAAAATTACAAGAAATAAAAATGAAAACAAAATTTAAAAATGCACACACTGCCTACAGGCAGCATAAATGGCGTTGGGCGGGACATATGTTACGAGACAGTAAAGAAAAATGGACTAAGTTAATAACAGAATGGTACCCAAGAGATGGCAAAAGAAATAGAGGCAGACAAAGCAAAAGATGGGAAGATGACCTCAAGAAAGTGGCTGGTCCGGTATGGACCCGCTTAGCAAGAGACAGGAATACGTGGAAATCTTTAGAGGAGGCCTTTGTCGACAGACAAGCTGTTCTACACAAAAATCCAGTTGCCGATAGTTCAAATATATTAGATTAAATCAATTAAGTGTTTAGTAAGTAGGCATGTACATACTAATTGTAAGGAAAAGCAGCATTAAATGCTATTTTATTTTTATTTTATTATTTTTATTTATATGTTACTCGTATATGTGAGTCATTGACCATCAACTAAGATTGAGTTCAAGCTCTATCCTACGAATTATTTAAAAAATTGCCAACGTTTCTCTCACCCCCCCCCCCCACCCCTTTCCCTTTCCTTACCACCTCCTCACGTGGACCCCCATTTATAATATGCAAAGGTATGGTATTAGATAAAGAGGTACATTAGATCCCAGTGTGTCCACAGCCTTACTTGGCTTTTACAACGCTATATAAAGGAGCGGAGTGATGGGATGACACAACCAAACAAATGAAACCTTTTCATTGGTACGTACCATACTGTATCTATTTTAAGACCTCTTGCTAGTACTTACTAGTACCTAACCATCTCATTCAATTTTGGTGTATCTAAATTGAAGATCTACCAGTACTTTAATAAAACTGGTTTTTCGTTTTCCTTACAAAAAGCTATCATAGTGAGATCAACCAAACAATCTCTACTTACTCAAAATATCTTAGAATTACTTAGAAAAGATATGATATGAATATTATCCTTCATACATGTAATAAAATATTTTTTACATGTAATAAGAAGTGGACAAAAATTAGACCACATTATTCTTATCTTGGTTTTTATAATTGGCTTGTGTTCTGTGATTGTGTGTGTCCATGCTTCCCGCGACACAGGGATCCTAGTGCGGGGGTGTGTGAAAAAAAACCTAGAGCGAGTGCTCTCATTTAATAAGGCCATACAAAAAAAACATAAAAAGACATAAAAGCTGACCAAACGATTGGAAAGGTACATAGAAAGAAATCGTGGTACTAAATAAACGCGTGTGCCATTTACCAAAAATAGACCTGAACGCTACCCACGCCCAGATACTTTGTTTTGCTACGGACATGAAAATATAGATAGCTTTTATAAACTTACAACCGCCCCAACCTCCCCCGTTACGTCACAATTCCAAGTTTAATGACGTCACGGACAAAATACGTAGTAAGTACACAGAGTTGTAATCAGAATAAATTATATATCTTGCGCGCTATGTTTAGACATATACGGAGGACTTTTTAAATAATAGGTTACAAACAAGTTGACGGACCGCCTGATGGTAAGCGATCATCGTCGCCTATGATGTCTGTGTTCATTGAATCTTGCACATACATGATAGTCGTATTCGCTGTCTGTGCAAGTTCACCATTTCCCACTCTAGGTGAATATACTTCGAAATAACATGTATATGTTTATTTGCAGTTACATACCCCACAGCCATAATTATTAGAAAAGTTTTTACTTTTGACGTGATAACGTTTTATAAATTGATGAATACCAGCAACACTCATGAAAAATAGTAACGTTCCGCGTAACGTTCCACCTGAGTTTTGTATTACATAAAATAATCAAAGTCAAAGTCGAAGTCAAAGTCAAAGTCAAAGTCAAAGTCAAAGTCAAAGTCAAAGTCAAAGTCAAAGTCAAAGTCAAAGTCAAAGTCAAAGTCAAAGTCAAAGTCATAAATGATTATGACGTTATCACGTAAATCTATCGTCCGTAAACCGACTTTACAGACAACCAATTTTTTTAAATTTTTTTTTTATTAATATTAACACAAGGTCTTCAGGTCCCAAACTAGGCAGAGCCTGTGCTATGGTTACCTGATGACTGATATATATACTTATATACATATACACACCCAGACACAGGTCAAACAGACATGTTCATGTACACAAATGTTTGACCTGTCCGGGAATCGAACCCGGAACCAGCGGCTCAGTAGGCAGAGTGCTACCAACTGCGCCAACCGGCCAGTCAAACTTTAGTCGGCTTTCTCCATGACAGTCTGTTAAGAAAATACGTCGACAAAGATATTGCACCTGTAAGTCGTAGATGATTTCTGCAATTGACATGTGCAAAACATTTGCTTTGGAATACCCGGCCAGCTAAGGGTTTTTGGTACATCCTTTCGCTCGATGGACGCGGAATTACATCAATTACTTTCGTCAGACAATTTGTGCAGTGTGAGTTTAATACAATGATATTTTACTAAAGATGACGTATATTCATACTGCGCGGTGGTCAGATTTAGTTCCTTTACGGCATATACAGACTTACCTCTGGCGTATCTATAGCTTACAATAATAAATGAGACAGATAATACGGTACAAATAAGTAAAGGATAGCTATAATCAAAATTACGACAATTGCCTTAATTTTGTCGCCTCAGTTTCCTTGCGCTTGTGCGACATCTACCTCATATAAACATATAATATCATTGGTTTAATATCCAGATGCCTATGGGGGTTAAGAGGTGCCGGTGACCTTCTCGGAGGCTCGCGGGTGCGACAGACAGAAGGTAAGACCACGTATGCTACTTTGTTTGTCATCATCATCTCAGCCATAGGACGTCCACTGCTGGACATACGCCTCCCCCATTGATTCCAGAAAGGACCTGTTGGAAGCGGCCCGCATCCAGCCCTTGCCTACGATCTTAGTCAGGTCGTCTGTCCACCTGGTCGGTGGTCGTCCTATGCTGCGCTTGCCAGTCCGTGGCCTCCATTCGAGAACTTTTCGGCCCCAACGGCCATCAGTTCTTCGAGCTATGTGCCCTGCCCACTGCCACTTCACTTTGTTTTTATGTATACTTAAATACTTACCATGTTCTGACAAATAAAAATTATCTTATTTTATCTAGGGCGAGACAAATCCATAGCTCTATCCATAGTTCCTATGGAGACTACACTGAATGCAATTAAGTAAATCAATTGAAATATCATAAGAAACAGGAGGCGAAATTTTTTATTTTCTATTTTTATTATTTTACATAGTTTACACATAAATGCATCCCTAATAGATATAACGATCTTGTCTAAAAATGCTAAAAAGTAAATTAAGTCTAACTTACTAAATTTACTGTACTAAGACTTCTATTATTGTCACTATTTAAGACATGTTTTTCATGTATTCTCTATTAGCAGTATTTTACCCACATTACACATTAAACAATTTATAAACAACCAGTTCAATAATTGTATAAAATTTATAGCAGTGTCAGCAATAGCATTGTCAAAGGAAAGGATCCGTTTCATAGTGATTAATTTGTTTTATTACCAGCATAATTAGCATAATAAAACTCCAGAAGCAATTAATTATAAATTACCCCATTAATTTTATATCCACGGCCTCAAACAATCAATACAAAGCTGGATGTCTCGCGAATCTATTTTGGGAAACCACACGATTCTGGCAAAATTGACTCTTATATTAGTGAGATAAGATAGGTATTTGTGTAGCCGGTGAGTGTCGTATTGACCTGGGTAGATGAGAAGAGAAATGGGTCATGCGAGGTCGCCGTCTCGCTCCGATACTTTTTAATAATTACGTGGCTTCGCAAGGAATTGTCTGCAGCGTTCACCTGTGTACTGTTTTAATAATTTCAAGCTATCGTAATTCTAGCGAACATAGCACGAGCGCTGATCAGTATCGATATCGAAGCGTTTTGTGCGTATTGCAGCGTAAAACAATTGAACTCAATACTAAGTGTCGTCTAGATAAAAGACAATTTTGACATAAGACAGTCCAATTGATTTACGCTTCGACACGTTTTAATATATGACAGCACTGAGTTCAATTGTTTTAGACTGTAATACTCATTGTTTTTAATTGAATCACACCTTCAAAGATAATAATTTGACTTAACATTAAGAGCTTGGTTAGTTTTAAAAATAATTCTAAAAGTGCATTATTGCTGACTTAAATACCGTCACAGAATGTCACTGAAACCAGAAGCGTTAGCTTGAAATTGCATTCAAATTGGTAATTCCAGATCGGCGGCAAAATCGACGGTTACTTCTACTCTAGCATAGTTTCAGTATGATAAAACGATTCTCATGTTTGTCGATCGACACATTTCATTTTAGTGTTGTTTTGTCTACGACGGCATAAAGGCTAAAAATTCGTCGCTAGGTCGCGTTAGGTCGCTCTAGTCAACTGCCTCTTGGCAACATTGTGGAATCAGAACGTAGGTATTCATCGCGGAGTGAGTTTGCTATTTCATAATAACGGCGATTCTCTTCGCAAATGGCCCTGAAATAATTCATGGTTTTTATTTCACATTCACAAACAAAACTGCTCTATCATAATTCATAATCGATTGTACTGTCAATAAGATGAATGGAATAGATGAACATAAAATGTATGATTTTATTAGTGAATAATTTTCTTTGGAAATACTACCATTAAGGGATGTTGTATTTTAATCAAACCTTTTCAAATTACGCTGAGTAGTTTGGCCACTAACGTAACTTGCCATCCTTTTTGCATCTTCTGTGTTGCCATCCTAAAGCCTATCAAAGAGACACGAATAAATTCGTCATTACGTCAAATTCGTACAGCAATCATATAAACAATTGACAAACGCACATATTTTACACACTGACCGCCATCTCTTTGCGCCAGAGTCTACAGAATAAATTATAACTTGCACTGAGTTTAAATATATTTTTTAAGTTTGTCGTCTCAGATTTTTCATTTAAGAGGATATTTTCAAATTGGACTCATAGAAATATCATCTACGTAAATCAAATCCATCCTTTTCTTAATTTTCAATAGTGTTGTCATTTCCAGCCTTACAGTTTAATGATTTTAAGGGCTTTACAGGTGCTGATGACATTATAGATGCTCAAGAGTGTTTACGGGCAGGAAGGGAGGGACAAATTCTGATGCGTGTTAAATATTAGAAGTATGTATTTTCAGATGACTTGGCTCAAATAAAAAAACTTATCACATTTTTAAAATTTTTATCTCTTTCTCCTATCTTCTTGTATAAGGCACAGTTCCAGAGTATTAGTCATAACCGCCCAGAATTTTTATATTAAGGCTAAATATGGTGATCTTGAACATATTTTTTGACTAATAAATAGACAAACGAAATCAAAATTTTGTTCGACCAGAACCTTCCGTGAGTCTGTTGTGTAAGTTAGTGTCATGAACATTTGAGTTAATTATGTCAGTAGATAGTTTTAGTGTTTTAATTGTCCTTCTAATGAGTTAAATTATTATACAAACCCACATAAAGAACTAATTTAAAAAATTAATGAATAACATGCGCTCTGGTTGTTCAATTACACTTCAATATAGCCGATATCCTTGAAATCATTGTTCTTTTTTCTTTTGTATATATTTTCTAAGAAATTTCTTTGTTTTTAGCATAAATAAACAAATTTGAATCTCCTGTTCCAATTGCTGCAGGAAAAAAACAGAATCTTGTTATAAGGTCGTGAGTACAAATCCCAATAGTAGCCGTATTTTTTTCTTCATAAAATTTGTATATGAGTTCCGCCAGTGTATGGGTGTCAACCACAACCACCTATACAGCCAAATTAAATATCCACTTTTGAGGATATTTAATGAAATATCGATCACGTATCGCGTAAGCTGTTACGCTGTTAGTGCAGCAATAATTGAAATAAATAATTAGCATCTTTTAAATTCTAATCTCTTCAACATAGCTGCGATAAAAGTAGAGAAACTATAAAGATTAGCTATTATAAATCCGAGATAAGGATCTATTCAACCTTAGTATGGCAACACGGTTTCACCACCGCACTAGGCGTGCGTTCAGCAGCTCCATCGGCCAAGCCACGAGCGGCGATGCGGCGTTCACGAACTCAACTAGAGCATTATTTGCTCCTCCCAATATTTGATCATGACCGTTCACGTCAACCTGTCAGAGCAAATTATGCTCGACGAGACCATAATCTTTCTACCTCTAGAATCGATCAAATCTTGGTCGGCTGTCAAAAGTGGCATATGCAGTAGTAACTATCATGTGATCCATGAACAATGTAAATGACTTCTTCTCCTTCTTCTGTAACATGCTATGAAGTAGCCGTTCGTGAGACATCGATCAAATATTGGTCAATCAATCAATCAATATTCTTTATTGCGATAAAATGGTAACAATGTTGCCCTTATTGTAAGTTACATCTACATACGTAAATTTAAATTGCTTCCGTTACATACATATTTAGTATCTATACTTGTCTGCAGCGATTGTCCAGCCACCAAGCCATCAAAAAAAAGTCCTGTTTCCCAACTAAGTCAATAACTTGTATCTCGGATAACAGACACCTCCCCAGATAGATACCGGCTAGAAATAGTGCAGGTAGTAAGGTGGTAAATCTGCGCACAAGTTACAAGTTACGATCAATATTTAGCCAACGAAGCTCTTGAACGCAGCCAAGCCGACACCGCTTGACAGCTCATCCATAACTGACTCATCCACATCACACACTATGCTATTCAACCGATCATTTTTGCCATACACCTGCAAAATGTGAAACGGGTTTCCTCTCTCGGTGCTCCCGAGTAGCTACAATATAGGATTCTTCAAAATAATAGTTAAGGGAGTCTTAACTAAGATTAGCAACGTATCGTAATGCTCTCAGTGAACAGTTATTATAGGTATAAGTAATAACAACATTTTAAAAGTATAACCCTACTGTACTGTTTTATTTACAACTAAATGAAAATTTTACTTTGTTACCTTATCACGCTTATAACACTCAAATGCTATAATAGATTTTGACGTAATATCGATGACGTTAATAAGTACACAGTTGAAATTTTATTTTACTTTTGGCCATCATGGAAACGGCCCTAATGTGTACAATTTGAGTGAAACTTTGTATACGGATAATATTATGCTTAAGTTTATATTTACGTGACTTACCCGAGGAAACGCCGAGTGAAGCTCTGTCGTCCAGTTACTAATTGTGAAATAGCGCAAGTTTACCTTTATATGGTAAACATGTTTTCAACACATTCTCTCAAATTTCGAATATTCGATATGTGAACTTACATTGTTCTAAGGAATCCTTCCATGGCACAGGGAATCCTAGTGCGGGGGTTTGAGTGTAATAAATAAATAAAAAAATTGGTTGTCTGTAAAGTCGGTTTACGGACGATAGATTTACGTGATAACGTCATAATCATTTATGACTTCGACTTCTGACTTCTGACTTCTGACTTCTGACTTCTGACTTTTGACTTTTGACGGAAACGGAACGCTACACGGAACGTTACTATTTTTCATTTTGGCATTCATCAATTTATAAAACGTTATCACGTCAAAAAGTTAAAAAATTACGCCAAATTAGGAACACATAACGTATAGCGCCGCATAGAGTACAGTTATTTACCCTGTTGTCAATACAACGTAGGTAAGTATACAAAATTTAGTAAATATTTCCTCAGCCAATTTCCATTAATTTTCTTGTAGGTATGTATGTTGCTTGTTGTTGTTGCTATTTTTCTTTCAATTTAATACGACTTATTTTTTTTATGAAATGGTCACTGTTGTCGTAAAATGTGTAATAAAAACTCTGCTGCGAGCGAAGCTCACAATAATTATTGTTTTATAATTTTAGGTCTAGTTGTAATTTTTAAAGTAAGAAATTCAGCTTCTCTTATGGGAGCAACTAACAGCCTTCTATTACCATCAACAATTTTAACGTAAGTTCCACCTAGACCTTCAAATACAATAAACCATAAAACTCATATTCTATCAATTTGATTGGCCGGTTGGTGCAGTTGGTAGCACTCTGCCTTCTGAGCCGCTGGTCCCGGGTTCGATTCCCGGACAGGTCAAACATTTGTGTGTGTGAACATGTCTGTTTGACCTGTGTCTGGGTGTGTTTATGTATATAAGTAAATATATAAGTATGTATATAAGTATATATCAGTCATCAGGTTACCATAGTACAGGCTCTGCCTAGTTTGGGACCTGAAGACCTTGTGTGAATGTTGTCCCATATTATTATTATTATTTCAATTTATTTTATTGAACAACATGAAATTATATGAGATCTTAACTTAATTACAGTAGAAGTTAAAATCAAATATGATTTACCAGAATTTAGAAGCAACGCCTCCGCGCTAGCCTCTGAGCCCGTGTCGTGGAAATCTATACGTACCTTTAAGTATCTTTTTTTTAAACACAGGCGCAGGAGTTTTACCACTATCTCACCTGTTTATTACATGATGATGCGTATTACCTATATACTTTAAAATAAAATGGTGGCTCCAAAACCTTTTATAATATGAAAGAGTTCTTTAATGATTTTTTTCGGTGCAACTGTAGTTTATGTAATTGACATTAAGTATTTTTTGACGTGATAACGTTTTATAAATTGATGAATACCAGCAACTCTCATGAAAAATAGTAACGTTCCGCGTAACGTTCCACCTGAGTTTTGTATTACATAAAATAATCAAAGTCTAAAGTCAAAGTCAAAGTCATAAATGATTATGACGTTATTACGTAAATCTATCGTCCGTAAACCGATTTTACAGACAACCAATTTTTTTATGTAAGTATGTAAAATTTGTAACACTTATAATATACCTAAGTATGACGGTCGCCGTGGCGCAGTGGTCAGTGTCAGTGACATGACTTCTGTGTCTCCGGGACCCTGGGTTCGAATCCCGGCAGGGGCAAACATTTGTGCGATGAGTATAGGTGTTTGTCCCGGGTCTTGGTTGTTTGTGTGTTGTAATTGTGTGTGTCCATGCCTCCCGCGACACAGGGAATCCTAGTGCGGGGGTCTGTGTGTTTAAAAAAAATTATATATATATATATAATACATACAGACCACTATTATTGAATGCTGGGCAGGCTGTTAAAATTTCATTTTAAATTGTGACATTTATATTATATTATCACACAGTAATTGTTCAATAAATATTGCTGATTTCTGATTTCCCATTTAACAACTATTTGTTTTTTGTATATATGTTTTTATATTTTTTTTATTCAGCTACTTGCCAATGTTTAAAATCCTTTTTAGCATATCTACGTGATAATTCATAAACTTAATAAGGAATTTCAAAAGCAGTTTGGATAAGTTCCATTGTTAAAAACTTTAAGATATGAATTGGGCAGTCAGTCTACTACCCCGCAAGGGACTACTATTGCACGACCCCTTAATATACATTATCTTCTTTTAACTTCACGAAGAAAATGGTTCTTATTATACTGGTCGTTGAGTCATCGTAGATTTCGTGCGTCTTTTGTTCTTTTTATTTCTCTTCAATCTTGAGATGATGGTCATTAAAATTTAAAGGTTAGATCAATTTATCTCTTTACCCGTGAATAGAAAACTTTATTTTCGTACAATATTTTGATTATCATGTTCCATTGAAATATCAGAAAATTGAATTTGAACTTTACGCTCGGAAATTTTATTTTTGTCTATGTTGGATGAACTTCAAAATAGCCTACGCTGATAAAAATAAATAACGGGTTGCATTCCGGGAGTGCCAGCGGAAGTGAAAACTTGAACATTATGGTTGTGCGTTTTTTAATCATTTGGAATTGTTATGAAATTTTGCACGAATCGATTTTTTTTATATCACACTCAGACCCCCGCACTAGGATTCCCTGTATCGCGGGAGGCATGGACACACACAATCACAGCACACTAACACCCAAGACCCGGGACAAACATCTACACTCATCGCACAAATGTTTGCCCCTGCCGGGATTCGAACCCAGGGTCCCGACGACACCGAAGTCAATGTCACTGACCACTCCGCCACGGCGACCGTCAGTTTATTTATCAGTATGAAAGTACTATATTTTATGTGGTAAAATACAATATTCATTTATTGCTCTATCGTACACAAACATAACAATTCTACTCTCCCTCCGTCTTCATCGAAGACGTCGATGACGTCACGTGTCTTACGAATTTTCGATCAGTGGCACTTGATCTATCGCGGGTTTAACATGATTTCCCCATAAAAAAGGTCACAACGCCGATTAAGAAGTTTTCACTTCAAAAACATACCCTATGGACAAACGTAGATTTAGACTCCACGAACCTGTTATAAGGTTTAAAATATGGCGTAGGTACTTGAAGCTATCACAACATTATGTGTTAATAAGTAGGTACTTTGTAGTAATGCGCGATTGGCAAAACGAAACGCTCTTCAGAATAATGAAACAAAATTTCTATAGTAACATCTTACACTCCCGACTCAACATCTCCTTTTTACCTACAAGTGTCAATGCGTAATTATAAATCTTGCGTTTCCCTTCATCACAATTTTGCGATGTCAGTCTCAAAATCAGCTCTTGATATTATATAAAATATCTGACACCATCATATCGATTTTAGATACAGATGAAATTACAAGAAAATCTAACGAAATATTCCTAATCATTCATTAATACTTGTTTAAGTTTATTGAATGATTGTATTGTGTAAAACGCGAAGGGCCAGTGACAAATGTATATACTACTAAATATATTTTTTATTTTAATTAATCAATATATTTTTACAATATGTGTAATATTGTGTAATACCCTTTGGATGCATTATGCTGATGGATCTTCCATCAGCATAATGCCAAGTATCCGTCCAGGCTACCAGCTGTTTTTCAGATGTACGTCCTCTGCACGGCTAGCTTCGAAAAAATATTTGTTCACTTAATAAGTATTACACGATATTACTACACACATTGTAAAAATATATTGATTTATAAAAATAAAAAATATATTTAGTAGTAAATACATCATCTCAGCCACACAGCTGGACACAGCCTCCCTCATTGATTTCATCACAAGGACTGACTGGAAGCGGCCCGCATTCAGCCTTTACCTGCGATCTTATTCAGCTCGTCTATCCGTGTGGCCCGTGTCGGTGGCTGCGCACTAGCCAGTGCGTGGTCTCTTATCTCTTAAAAATACTACTAACCATAAATATAATAATAAATTATCATCATCATCATCCCAGCCGTAGGATGTCCTCTGCTGGACATTAGCCTCCTCCATATAGGGGGGATAAGCCAATACTCGCCACGCTTGGCAGGCGGGTTGGCGAGCGCAGTATAATTTCCGATCCTTAGAAGGCGTTGCTGCCCACCTTCTGGTACGTGATCCCTTAGCCGGCTCTTACATCACCCGCGGGAAGAGATGGGGGAGTACTATTAATAATAAATTATAAGATTATCAAAAAGTATAAAAAGTAATAACATGAATATTAAGGGTAAACTCTAAAGCTTTCACGGCCGGCGTTGCATGTTGTATGTATTGCTTCCGGGCTGTTTGGCCGTGGTCTAAATGAAACTTGTGTTCCAGACGTTTCGTCGATCGAATTACGAGTAATAGAGAAGCCCTCTCTATGTTATACGCATAAGCATAGTTTATTCTCACAATTATGAACCGGCCCTTGAAATAAGCTGAAAAAATGAATTGTTCCATCAACCTAAATACTACTTAAAATTAAATTCATCTACCTACGTTTCAGGTATCTTAAATATCATATACTTAAAGTGTACATTGGACACTGATACGAATCGCTGAATTAAATGCGAATTTCACTCTGTGTTCCCAGGGCTACTGTGGAACAGCGCGCAGGTGCCGAAGGGCGGTTACCACCCTATGACGTCATCGCCCAAGATCAAGGCCACCCTGATTCACCGCCCTACGCGGTTTACTCTTGTTTTTATACCCTTAATATAACACATTTTTGACCTTTGTAATTGTTCGGTCACAGAAATATATTTTTGGAATATTACAACGTCAATAAAAGATATCCACTATGTGCTCTAAATATATAAATATCTTCTAAATATGTAATAATTTATATATATAAATTAAAAACGCGTGCGTATCGCTACCTGAAATTAACAGATTAAATCGCAGAAAATAAATTAAGAATAAGATCTAATTCATTCTATATGAAATTTTATGAGGGAGGATTTTATTATTTTGTGAGGTGGAAATAAATATTTGTATTTCTGATTAATTAGTTAAACAATATAAACCGATCTATGCTACAAATGGACGGAACATTTTTAACAATTTATTGAAATTTCCCGTCATTCTGAGACATAGAGCAAGTGAATGTAATGTGCCTCTAATTTCACGAAAAGCACACCCTTCAAACCGGAAAATAGTAATACGAACACTACTGCCCGGCGGTAGAAATATATATATATATAAAAATGAAACCCGTTTTCCGTTGTCACGACATAACATGAAAACGGCTTGACCGATTTAGATAAAATTTGGTATAAAGATACATGGGACTTTGGAGAAGGACATAGGCTACTTTTTGTCCTGGAAGAAGTATGGTTCCCGTGGGATAACTGAGTCAGCGGAAAAAGCGAAAAACGTAGTGCACGCGGGTGAAACCGCGGGGCGCAGCTAGTATATATATATATATATATAGTGGCAGTCAATGATGTTTTACTAAAGATGACGTATATTCATACTGCTCGGTGCTCAGATTTCATTCCTTTATGACATAAACATGCTTACTGCGACAGATAATACGGTACAAGTAATATAGAAAAGGATAGCTATATGTTTAGACTTGCGCTTGAAATTAAATTTTCAATTTTTCAATTTATTTATTTGGTACAAAAACATGGTTTGTTTACAAACATATGAGAAAACGATGACAACTGCAGAAGTATGTAACTGTGTCGCAGATGTCAACGCCCTCCTCCGAAAGTTGTGTTGTGTGTGTGTGTGTGTGAATACGTGCGTGCGTGCGTGTGTGCATACAGGAGGTGACATTTATTTTAAAACTTTTAAAAGATTTTCAGTGTCATCGTATGATAACGATTGAAGCCATTCAACACACTTTTGTTTACATCTATGCGATGTAAGAGGATAGATGTTTAAATTTTTATTGACTTTATTATACAACATTGAACTTAAATACGCTTCGTAATGAAAATTACTACAATTAACTTAATTTTGCCGCCTCAGTTTCCGCGCGCTTGTGCGACATCTACCTCATATAAACATATAATTATCATTGGTGGCAGTACTTCCCCGGACATCACATATAGAGTGCTACTGCTCTTGTATAGATAAATATTAGACTGATTTCGGTAAGGGGCTCATCCTGTAGGGATGGATCCACCCTACACTTATCAGTCTGTGATCTCCACTCCAGAATCGTTAGAGCCCATCATTTCAAGTTGCAATTTATCGTTGACAAGCATTTAGAAAGTCACTAGTGTCTAGTCACAGTAGATAATAATAATAATAACAGTCTGGTCAAACGCCTGCCTATTCCCAATAAAAAAAAAAAAAAAAAATAAGATAGGCCAACTTAATTTTGGAGTTTTCAAACCGCCCAAATTTCCGTGACGAAATATCGAGTGGTGATTAAGAAAAAAAATTTTCTCACTTTTGAGCGTTGCAGGCGGTTCAATTTTTTGGTATAAAATTTTTTTTTCCCTCTTTTTAGAGTCATTGTGGTATAGGTATGTTCACCGATGTCTTCACCCGCTACTATATATCGTCTAGGTATAAGCACGCAGTTCCCAGTTATTGGAGTGTAACTCAAAAACCGCTAGACTGATTTGACTGATGAAATTTAAATGGGAAGAACACTGGAAGCACCACCTTTTAAATAAATAAAAAACGATCAAAATCGGTTCACCCAGTCGGAAGTTATGCGGTAAAAAACATTTAAAAAAAAGAAACATACGGGTAGAATTGAGAACCTCCTCCTTTTTTGAAGTCGGTTAAAAACTTGCACCAACTGTTTAATGTGCTCTGCGAGATATTGCAGCGGTCAGTTGAATATGCTCTTTCCGGTCACCAACCCAAGCTGTGACCTGTGACCGCATAGGACATTAATCTACCCAATAAATTAATCAATAAATTAATAATTATTAATTAATCGCGTAGGTAAACTCCGTAACGAGCAGTTCATAGGACGTTTATATTGTAAGCGAATTATTGAAGCTATAATAGCTCAGCGGGGGAAGCGTCGCCTGTCAAACTGACGGACACTAGTTCAATCCCCAACACTTGCGAATACCCGCCTGGCTAGCTACCACCCTCAAGTTTGAAAAACTGTCACCAAACACATAGTGTGTTCAGGCAGCAGTCCTTGAGAGCCAGTGAGCATTCTAGGTCTAGTGTGATAACATCTTCGACGACATCGTCGCTGACCATCAAGTGAGATAGTGGTCAAACGCTAGACCACTATCGCTACAGTATAAAAAATTAAAAACATTTTTCCGAGACCGGTCTGTGTAGGTAGATACTCGTATTATGTACATTACGCCCCACCCTATTTACGATAACAAATCAAAGCCGTGAGCTGAAATCTTGTTTATGTAGCATAACTGATTAATTGAAACACTCACATTACGTAAATACCTTTTATTATTCACCTTTTCACTGTCAAGAACACAAGAAGAGATACGGTACGTTCAACTCATCTACCTACAATTCGCGAAACACAACGCTTGCGCGTTTTAAGAGTGCCCCAGCGCCATCTAGTGACAGTTTAAATAACTAACGTGAGTTCAGCTTTACCGCTGGGTTGAACAATAACCTTGCCCAAGGGCACAATAAACATCGCGTAGTAATAAAATTGTAGGGTAGTAAATTGTATTTTCCGCAAAGTTTACTAGAATTGACGCGTGTTTGTTTCGTTGAAACTGCTGACACACGCGCCAATCCTCTTGCTTAATGCTATTATACGAACTGTTTTGTGTACAATGGTCAAAAGGTTTATTAATTTGGCATTTTGTTTCATATTGTTGAGGAAATATTTTTTTCCCGTATACTTATACGTGGCTGGTTTTCCACCCAATTTTATACATATATAAATATATGTAGGTATGTTTACATTATATTCACATACGTGAATCATCGTAGACCGCATCATCACTTAACATCAGGTGAGATAGTGGTCAAACGCCTGCCTATTGTGAATAAAAAAAAAACATTATATATATTTGTATGCATATTATTATTTATTTATTTATTACATTTTAAGGAATCTTACGGCTAGGTACTTAAGCTAGGGTTATTTGTACAGGTTCTTAAGGCTACTTACAAGATTCCACTGATAAATTTCATAAGAAATAGAAATATATAAGTTTAAATATATTTATATGCTATGCCTTCCTTAACTTAAAGTATCAAAGTATGTAACCAGTGCATTCCTTAAGTTAAGGAATCAAAGTATGACTTAGTAATTGACCGCTTAAGGTGGTCGACAGGCGTATTAAATATATCAATATCGTGCTGTAAGGATATGTCGTTAAAAATGCGGCTGGCCCGTAATAGAAAACTGTTTCCTCTATAGTTAGTTTATGTTATAAATCCTCTGAGCTTGAGTGTGAGTTTAGTTATAAATTGCGAATTGAACATAATGTCATGTAACATTGCAAATTGGGGTCTACCTCACGCATATTTAGACCCACATAGTAGTTCATGGTTATTTATAACTGACACGACAAAGAATCTCAAATTTCAAGTTTTAACTGTCCCACCTTTAAGTAGAAGAACATTTTTAAACTTTGAACACTACGTAATATTTTTTATTTTTTATTTTTTTTATTATGTGTGTGGTTATGTGAAGAGATCCCTGTACCCCGTACTAGTATGCACTGTGTTACAGGGTAAAATAATGAATTAATATATCATCATTATCATCATCATCACCTCAGTCACAGGACGTCCACAGCTGGACATAGACCATCCCCATTAATTTCGACAAGGACCTGTTGGAAGCGGCCTGCATCCAGCCTTTGCCTGCGATCTTAGTCAGGTCGTCTGTCCACCTGGTCGGTTATTATGGTGCATGCAAATTGAAAGATCCAAATTTTGACTTCATTGCACAGGAACCATGTCTGCTAACTTATAGTCAAACAATTTTGTATCATCCTACCTTCGTATAGGGCATATATTTGTAGACTGGAAGTTTCTTGCTTTATTTTATTTTTCCGTTTTAGTTTAAATTGTTTTCAAAGCCACTGAACTGAAAACGTTTGTGATCTTCCGGTCTATACGCTTTGCCTCCCCTATGTGTAAGAGAAAACAAACTCTTTTTCAAGCCGAGTTAAAAGAAAATTGTTAGTTACATAAGCACACTTATGTAAAAAATATATCGTTGAAAAATTATATTGACGAATAAGATCGCGCTATAATTATTGCGTATATATAATTATTGGACAGACGACCTGACTAAGATCGCAGGCAAGGGCTGGATGCGGGCCGCTTCCAACCGGTCCTTGTGGAAATCAATGGGGGAGGCCTTTGTCCAGCAGTGGACATCCTATGGCTGAGATGATGATGATAATTATTAGGGCCGCTTCCAACCGGTCCTTGTGGAAATCAATGGGGGAGGCATTTATCCAGCTGTGGACGTCCTTTGGCTGAGATGATGATGAAGATGATGATGATAATTATTGCGTGATCTTAAAAAGTGGCGTAACAAATATTCTTTTCTTCCGATTGATTTTTTCTTTTCAAAAGTAGGTAGATGTTTTCGAAATTGACACACCGGAAAAAACTAGTGTCTAGGTGTAGCCAATGTTAGGCTACTATCTGTTTCCGGCAGTGTGACTGCGTCTCTGTTTGACTGTCTGTCAATGGCCCTAATTCTGTTAATGAGATGAAGTAGCTAAATTTCACTAAAATTCTTCAAATTGAAATATATCGTATTTTATTTAAGCTTAAATTCAAATTCGTATGACTCCATACAACGCTCCACTAATATTAGACGAGTTTTATTCCATTGCTCGCCAATTGCGGGTAGTTTTAGTGGGCACCAAATAAGTGGCGACTTAATTTCGCTAAAACTACCCGCAAATTTCATAAATACATTTAATTTTTTAGTAATGGTTTTGATAAGTGACATACTAATTTAGACTTTATCGTAACCGTATAAGAACTGATTTAGATTTTCAAAATTTTAGTTATGTTCAGTTGAATAAGCGAATCACTACCACCATGTACTGTCTATGATACTCTGAAACTAGTGATTTAAAAACCATATTTTTGCAATACGTAATATAATAACTATATTTTTAATAATAACGTAAAATATGATTATATATTACGTTATTACTGTTATAACTCATCTTTTATTGAAATCGGTCTATTAAATAAATTCAAGTAAGTCGGGCTTTATTTCTATTTTTATTGCTTATTAGCTGCAGTCAGCATTTTCATTCTGCGCCCTCATTTTATGTTTTTGTTTTAAATGGAAATATAACAATAAACAATTGTTTATTCTTGAATGAATTAGTCTACGTCACTCCTAACATATCCTTAATGGAAAGTCCCGTCATAATCAGTTCGGGGACAAACAGATGCTGACATTTAAAAAAAATACATTTTTATTTTTTTTGTTTTGGTTACTTTTTGTTTAACGATCACAGAGGCTCGCGGGTGTTTACAGGCAGAGAGGGCGGGACTAATTCTGATGCGTGTTTATTTGAATCAGATGTTGTGTACTTTACAGATGTTCTACGAGCTAAAAAAAATTACTAATCACATTTTTAGTCTTTTTAATTTCCTTTCTTGTAAAATCGCGCAAAAATTTTTGATATAGAAGAAATAAGTACACCTTAAAATATCAAAAATGTGAAGCCTTAAAAACAATTTAATATTTTGTGAAAGAGTAAAGAGATATCTTAGTTATATTTATCTGTACGATAGGCGTCTGTAATGAAACTTTTATAATAGTCTAAGATACGGCTTAAGAAATATATACCCTCATCTGTTATATAATTATGAGAAAGATTAAATGTTACATAAATTATGTAGATTGTAGATGGATAAATTGCACATGGGTTGCCGAGCTGAGTCACCTTTACTGGTAAATAACCCAGTAATTATAAACATCTCTCTGCGTCTTTGTCTCTCGCGCTTCAATCTGAACTTTTAAAATCTAAGAAACTATATACATGACACACTTTAAGCGCTAACTAGGCGACTTCTTCTTTTCAGCCATAGGACGTCCACTGCTGGATATATGACTCCCCCATATAGGGGGGGATTTGCCAATACTCGCCACGCTTGGCAGGCGGGTTGGCGAGCGCAGTATGATCAGTATGATCCTCAGAAGGCGATGCTGCCTACCTTCTGGTACATGATCCCTTAGCCGACTCTTACGGCACCGGTGGGAAGAGATGGGGAAGTACTATTCTAGGCCGGTACCACCACGGCACTAAAATAAGCTCTTATTTACAACCAGGTACCAAGTACCAGGTACCAACAACAGTTACCACCAACAAAAACCAGGCCATCACTGTTTAATATTAAAGTTAGTATTGTTGAATAGTTACCGGATTTTGCAAAGCAACCCATGTGCAATGTATCAATCTGCATATTATTTGTCTAATCGGTGTCATAAGTAAATCATAGATGAGGGTATATATTTAAGCCGTATTCGTATTACTCGTATTAGTATATAACATATAATAAATGCCTTCATTAAAATAAAACACTAATTACAATACTGCAGCTACTACAATAACATTTGATCAATCCACTAGCTATTGGTAGCCTATAGATAACTCAAATGTTCTAACCCGCTACCGGCTGGCAGCGTGCCCAGAATGCTAACAGCATTGCCACGTTGAATTGCAATTCTGATACGTTGAGCCAAATATGTGCCAGCATTTTGGTCACACGTCGCATCGATCAAACGCTCTGATAAATTTTGGAAAATCCGATGAGCTCCAGGTCCCCACGGGCCCAATGTCTCGACCCCAAACGGTTCAAATATATAACATATAATCGGTGTAATAAGTAAATAACAGATGGGAGCTTATCTCGTACTATAACGAGTAAACATAAGAGTTTGACGCATGAACTATTTTATGCATTTATCTTATTTTATATGTTTACCTCCGCTCAAGATATTCTTATTACAGTAAGAGGCGAAGCTATTGCTTCCTATTAACTGAATTTGCCAGTCTTGTTAAATAAAAGATAAGCTAAAATGCTATGAACGATTCAATCTCCCAAAGCTACCGTCAGTTAACAGGAAATGGAAATGAGCTTATCCGGAATTCGAAAGCCTTATTCCGGATGACCGCTAACGTTTTAAGTCTCATCTCAAAGGCGGGGCTCGAATCGGAAATACAGGAAGTGTAATAAAGTTTACCTTTTTGCTAGAAATTTAGCAACGTAACAAATATTTATTGAAATGGTTGCGTAAATTATTTTTTTTAAACTAGTCCTAAAGATCTGGGTACAACTACAACTGTTATGGGCGCGGTACTAAACTTCTACAAGACGTTCTGATTGCCCATCACTACGATAGCTTCCGCGAAAACCAATAATAGAACGGTCTCTTGGTAATACTCCCCCAGTCTCATTAGTAAGAGAGCTTTCTGGACGTGACAAAACTATGTACTTAAGTTGTTTTACGTAGGCGAGGAGTAGGCTACATTATAGTTACGTCATTTAGGACGCACTTAGCCATAAGTCATTAATTCATTCATTCTTAATCATGCTTAAAAGCCATTGTTTATAAAAATGTTACTTATATCGATTGTATAATGAGTAATCCTTGATGACAACTTTTTGACCTTCTTCTATCTAGCCACGTTTACGAGCATAAGCCGCAATAACGCCTTTATGTTCACCCCATGTTGAACAGGTTTTGATTTCCCGCAGCGTTCAATTATTTTGCGAGTATTTATGTCATGTAAAATAATGAAACAACCTTCCATTTTTGTGCTTTCCTCCCTCAAAGTTTCAAGGGGTCTTTTAAAAGAGTCGTCAATAGCGACGGAAATCGTTCAGCATCTACTGGGCCTATATGATTGTAGGCCGCTCATCAGAATTAAAACAAGACTACTAGTCTAAGACCTCGCTGGTTTCTATTTGTTCCTGTAATATTTCTTGAAAATGTTTTTTTTTTATTTACCCTGTGCTACTAGCGAACCTAATTAAACGTAAAATATATAGCTTGCTGACCATCAAGTGAGATAGTAGTCAAACGCTAGATCTTTACAGTATAAAAACAAACAAAAAGTTTATTTGCGTTCTATCGCAATTAAGAATTAGTATGCATTGTGTTAGTATTCATTATAATACACATTGTAACTTATTTCTTCTTATAGCCGTTGATATTTCCTTTAAATAAAATATTTCCTCAAATAATTGATCATTTCGTTCAATGTATTTCTAAATTCTTTCTGAAAGCTTGATCTGAAGCAGCTAAATCACCTTCGTCAGTACGCAATGCCAAATCACGACACGCTTTTGGAGAGATTCCCTTCTTTATCCATTTGGAATAGAATTTACAATTATAAATATTTCAGATACCTGGCCGCGATTGACTGCGAGATTGACTACCCCTGCCACAAAACAAACAAGATACCACATAAACACAAGTACCATTGTTGAACAAGCAAACTCCCTTAGTAGTGTCCTTCCTAACGCTACAAGACATACACTCTAAACCATGGATGCACAGACTTATTAAGACTAGGGGCCACTCGGGCAAATTATGAACTGATGGTGGGCCACCAGAAGTATAGGTAATTAAAGACAATGAAAAATTGATAATAATGTATTCAAATTGAAAAAGAATTTATTAATTTGAAGCGTGGCACTGCATAGTGCTTACAATCTTTTTTATATTTGGCTCAAATTTACTTGTAGCAACACGTAAAACTGCTTCCAAACTTTCATTTGCAAGGCGGTTTCGATTTTTTGTTTTATTATTATTTAGGATTGAAAAGGTTTGTTCACATATATAGGTAGAACCAAATAAGCTTGCACATTTCAGAGCGTTTATGCGCAACTCTTTGTACGTATTTTTATCAATGCAGCGGTAAAAGTTCAGCAAGTCTCCTTCGTTGAATTTGTTGCGTAAATCTTGGTCGTTCTGAATGTCGATAATTTCTAACTGCATTAACTCTGGCGCATTTTCAACTGAAATCGTGAAAGGATTGCTAAATATGTCCAACAGAGGTTTCACTGTTTTAAACTCCGAAAATCTGTCTTGAAAAGATTGAATCAAAATATCTAGCTTTTTTACATAACTGAAATTAATAGCAGTTTTTTTGAATTTTTCAGCCATTTTCTTATAATTCGGAAAATGATTGTAATTTCCAGAATTCAATTGCGATCTGAAAAGTGTCAGCTTGCATTGAAAGGATGATACATGTGCGTAGAGCTGGGATATCAGTTGATTTTTGCCTTGAAGCCGTGTGTTCAAGACATTCAAATGATTTGTAATGTCAACTAAAAAAGCCAAATCACACAACCAATCAGGACTTTTAAGTTCCGGGACGTCCCTTTGCTTTTCCGCCAGAAAAATATCAATTTCTTCTATTAAATTTAAAAATCGTTCCAGTGTCAATCCACGACTTAGCCACCTTACTTCTGTATAATACAGTAAATCTCCATGTTCGCATTCAATGTCATCAAGGAATTGTTTGAATTGCCTGTGATTGAGTCCTCGTGATTTTATGAAATTCACAGTCGAAACTACCACTTTCATGACATTTTCAAATTCAATTTTTTTAGAACAGAGGGCTTCTTGGTGTATAATGCAGTGAAACTGCATGAGATCTTCAGCGTTTAAGTTTTTTTCTTGCAAATGCTTTTTCAACAAAGTAACTAGCCCAGAATTGACACCAATCATCGAAGGAGCACCGTCAGTCGAAACTCCCGATAATTTCGATAAGTCCAAATCAGTTTTTGAACACTCGTCCAAAAGTACATTGAGTATATCAACTCCTCTGGTTTGACCTTTCAATGAACACATTCCTAATAACTCTTCGAAGACTTCAAAATCTTGAGTAACACCTCGTATGAATATAAGAAGTTGAGCTGTGGAACTAATATCAGTGGATTCGTCGAGTGCTAATGAAAAAAAATCAATTATCTTAGTTTTTTCATTTAATTGTTCCGCAATATTATCTGACAAAGACATAATTCGTCTTTGGATGGTCATACGATTCAGTTGAATTTTCTCAAACTTTTTTGCTGCTTCTGGACACATTTTCTTAGCGGCAATTTCTATGCATTCTTTTACAAAATCCCCATCATTGAAGGGGCGACTCCGCTTTGCTATCATTCGAGAAATTTCATAACTAACTTCTGTAGCTGTTTCTGTATCTTGAATGGGTTTTGTAAACATAGCTTGTTGACCAATAAGCTCCCGTTTTAAAGACAAAACTTTTTGCTTTCTTAATTCGCCTGTAAACTTCGTAAAAGTAGGATGCTGCGTTTCATAGTGCCTTTTTACATTATATTCCTTTGCAATCGCAACAGAATTCTTGCAAATTAAACAAACGACTTTGTTATGCGACCATACAAAAAAGTATTTCTCAGTCCAAATTTCTTGAAACTGCCGATTTTCATCTTTAACCTTACGTTTTTTACTAGTTCCTGGCATGTCCATGTTGCGTTTTAATCCTGACTAGGATTACCACAGCACCTAAAACCAATTACTAGGCATGAGTTCGATATATCAAAACGTAACTAATAACCGATATGAGTTTCATATCGTATCATATCGATATGACGGTTGCACATAACCGATATTACAAAAACTATGATATCTATATTATCGAGACGATATCAAAACACGCGCGAGAATACCTACGTTATGAAAACTGCAAACGATATAACCAAAACGCAAAACCGTGCACACAACTGAATGGATTGATATTCGTTTCTTCTCTTTCTTACTAAAGAGCGGTGTAACGGTTTTGGTGATATAACGAAAACGCCCATGTCTACCAATTACAGTTCCTAATTAATTACCAAAAATAATTGATAAAATATGTAGATAAAATTAATAACAGTTTTACTTACGATTTCACAACACAATTATACACGGCACTTGACGGGAAATCTACGTTGAATGTGGATCAAAATATATTATAATTATGACACCGGCTAGTCGAGTTAAAATCTACACTAGAACTAACGACACTTTACTCAAATTAAAACCGAACTGTCGGTCGCTGCGGTTAGCGTGGCTTTTATACCACGCGCATAGAGTCGAAAACTGTCTGGAGAAATCTCGAAACCGACTCTGGAAGCTTCGTGTATCTACCTACGCGAGCTATCGGGAATTTGGGACTATTGCTATCTCGCTCGCTCGAATTTAACCGAGATCAGCACGAACATTACCGACCGCTGTTACCGACGCATGCACGGCGCACCGATAAGATTGATAGAGCGCGCGCGCGAGATTCAAATTACTTTTCGAACATTTGTTATTGGTTTTATTCTGGAATAGAACTCAATATTTTCGAATGTACGAGAGTATTATTTTTGCTGTCGGCGGGCCACCAGTATTCGACCGGCGGGCCGCATGCGGCCCGCGGGCCGTAGTCTGTGCATCCCTGCTCTAAACACATGGTGTATGCTACTTATTTAAGTATAACACGAAAGCCACTAAATTTTGAGTACTACACGAATACATTTTAATACTTTCGCTTTGATCTTAACTATGCACCATTTTATCTTGACTTTTAGTGCATATTAGACTACTCTAGGTCATTACAAAACGTTTATTGGAAAGACGCTCCAATGCATGCGCTATCGTAAATATACCAGGAAAACACAAACTTCTTTCACATCTTAATAAAATCAAATCCAGCATATGAATCTTTTACATTTTTTTTCATGGGGCAAATGCCTTTATTAAAATAAAACACTAACAACTAATTACAATACTACAGCTACTACAATAACATTTGAGCAATCCACTAGCTATTGGTAGCCTTTAGATAACTCAAATGTTCTAACCCGCTACCGGCTGGCAGCGTGCCCAGAATGCTAGCAGCATTGCTACGTTGAATTGCAATGCTGATTCGTTGAGCCAAATATGTGCCAGCACTATATATGTGACACAATATGTGTCACGCGTCGCATCGATCAAACGCTCTGATAAATTTTACATCATAAATAGCTCCCTTACTTCAGACTGAATTCGAATGCATCTAATAATAACTCAATCCAACATTTCTCAGAGGTCGTTCGTAGTTCTTTGTAATTCGATTTCAAAGAGTGAAGAGACTTCGCTGTAAGGGCGGTATAGGATATCACTAGAGCGGCACTGACTCGCAGGGAGAAGGGTGGGGGAGGTTCCACGCCTACAATTCGTATTACGTCACGTACTAGAAGAGATCTGGATACTGGAAAGGCCGCCTCAGGTGTATAATTTTCCTTTGGCATCAAAAAGGTGATAGAAAATTTCATACATATTTAGAGTTTACGACATTCGAAAAGCTTCTATCGAAGTATTTAAATCGATACATGCGCGGCTCGCCAAATTAGTTGAAATGACGTTAATGATGTAAAGAGATTTAATTAATTACCAATATGTACAATATAAGCTATAAAAAATATAATAATATAATATAAAATATATATAAGCTATAGTTGACCGGCCGGTTGGCGCACTTCGTAGCACTCTGCCTTCTGAGCCACTGGTCTCGGGTTCGATTCCCGGGCAGGTGAAACATTTGTGTGTATGAACATGTCTGTTTGACCTGTGTCTGGGTGTGTATATGTATATAAGTATATATATATAAGTATGTATATAATTATATATATGTCATCAGGTTACCATAGTACAGGCTCTGCCTAGTTTGGGACCTGAAGACCTTGTGTGAATGTTGAAAAAAAAAACAAAAAAAAAAAGCTAATTTCAATTGATTATTTCAGCGGTTCATGCGCGTTACGATTAAACAGACACAGGAATTTTCGTACGTTAAATAATTTCTATGAGAAACATGTTGTTACCCGTTTAAATGACAATAGGCTTTTTTATAGCACGAGATACGGGATGAGAAATATATACCCTCATCTGCTATTCACATATGACACCGATTCATAATATGTAGATTGATACAATGCACATGAGTTGTCCAGCCAAATCTCAGAACTATCCTGTTTAATAATATTGACTTTAATATTAAACAGTGCTACATACTGGTTTTTTTTTATAAATTGATAACCATTTTATTGTCTATCCAACAGTATTAGGTTCCCTACTTAATGCTGTGTTTTGCGGTTGCTTAGATTAGAAAAAGTTGGAATTGAAGCGGGAGTAAGAAGAGTGACAGAGAAGCGTTGCTCGCGCTACTCTATGCGAGAGACAAAGACGCAGAGAGACTTTTATAATTATTGGGTTATTCAACAGTATAGGTACGGGGATTAGTTCGGCAACCCTTGTGCAATTTATCCATCTGCATGTTATGTAACATTTAATCGTTCTCATAATTAAATAACAGATGAGGGTATATATTTCTTAAGCCGTATCTTACACTAATACATGCTTTGTTTCGATGCGAGCGATCCTCTTGTGCAACTTGTCTGTGGATCGACGATCTAATAAGGACGTGTTTCTTGTGACGGTAGCTGTTTTTTATATCTATTGTTTTATCATTTCCAGGGCGAATAATTCCTTGTGGAACGTCCTCTCAAGGTCACGACGCGTTCAGTAACTTGCTCACGGCCCGCGAGCGGTTCGGTAATGTTATGAAACTACACCTACAGAACCATCCACTTAGCCAAATGAAAACGGAATACGACGCCTGAAAATGATTACGGTAATGAGTAAATATTACCAGTATTTGTAAAAGCGTCTTAAGTAAATATATATAAATGATCATTTACTTGAGTTTCTGGACTATCAATTTCACCACCATTATTTTTATTTTTTTGTTTTCAATTTTATTTTTTTATGCGGACATAAATAGTAAATAATATATTTGTAAAGTTACATGTTTACAGTAAGAAGGCCGAAGATGGTATGGGGATGGACTGTGAGAAAAAATATTAGGTGTATAAAATGTGAGGCCACTTAGACGACTAGTGAGATAGAGTGCAATTAAAGAGGAAAACATATTGTGAATACCGCGATTGGCATGAAATAAGGTGCGATGATAGCTCAGCGGAAGGAGGGTCGGCCGTCAAAACTGACGGACTCTGGTTCGATCCTTCCAACGGCTTGAGATTCTGGTGCCATTATCAACTTGCCAACATAGTGGTAGGGTAATGTCAAATATCCGTCTGCCTAGCTACCAAGTTTTGGAAAATCCGATGAGCTCCCGGTCTCCATGGGGCCAATGTCTCGACCCCAAACGGTTCAAATTCTACCTAGGTCAGCATATTTTCGCCGCTTCAAATTGCTCCGCCAAATAAGCCGCGGCGCCAGCCTGAACATGTGTTAATAATGTATCGCAATTGAGCACAGATTAACTTACCTTAAAAGTACACATGTTGTCAAATTTCATCTAAGATTTAGGGGGTCGCAGGGGTATTCAGTAAATTTCACATCATACTAAAGGTATGAGCCAAAATCGCACGTAGCTCGTTGATGTTTTCAATCGACAACTGAGCAGAGTAGAAACTGTTATTGTGTCTTCTCTTATGGAAAGTGTGGCAGAATCCAAAAGTATAAGCATCACACATGAAAAATGATGTAATCTCAAACACTGAGTCTACTCAAAAAGTGACAAATCATACAACACAGCGAACAGACAGTACAAAATTACATTCGCTACATCTAGTGAAAGCGCACATTTAGAGCCCACCTACCTATCGCTCCAGAGAATTTTTTTAACTTCCCGGCCCGTTCACGACCCGTAAGTCAAAGTAATAGAGACGAAAATTGAATTTTCTTTCATATACAAAAGGAAAATTCCCGTCAAAGAACGACGGGCAAAGGGAATTTTTATTTAGTTTAACGCCACCCTCGCTTTCGAAATCTTGTATTGCGCCTTTGTGATATCCATAGAGTTTGAACTGGGTCAACATGAGCCGAGAATAAAGGGAAACGTGTACGGTTAATTAAAGAAAATGCCAATTACGTAACAGGTTTCTGTATATTAGTTTAACAGCCGTTAATATTCTCATGAAATGGTTTCCGAATGACTATGTTGAACGTAGAGACGCAGGTTTATTAGTTACTAGTAATGCCCCGCGGTTTCCCGGCGTGGTTTACAATTTTCCCGTTACCTCAATTATCCCACGGGAACTATACTTTTTCTGGGATAAAAGTAGCCTATGTGCTCATCCAGGGTAGTCATGTAATCCAGGGTTTAAACTATCTCAACGAAGTAACAAACACACATACACACATGCACACAAACTTTCGCATTTATAATATTAGTAGGATATCCACACTAGTAGCGCCCCGCAATTTTACCCGCGTGGATTATGATTTTCCCGCTACCTCAATTATCCCGCGGGAATTCTATACTTTTTCCGGGTTAAGGTAGCCTATGTATTATTACAGGGTCTAACCTATCTCCATACCAAATTTCATCGAAATCGGTGCAACCGTTTGAGTGTGACAGAGCAACAGAGGAATATAATGTTAGTGGGATAATGACACCCCCGTAGCGGGGAAAACTCATTTATCTGCATTAATTTGTTTGAAATGAATCATTAGCTCAGATAAAAGTCCATTCCCATTGGGTTCCCATTGGGTAAAATTGACCCTTAACCATTAACGCTCACTTTTGAGTTTGTGGCTTAAATCTGCCATTAAAAAATCCTATTCATATTTTACCACCAATTGTAAACCAATGCCGGTGAACTATCGACCTTGGGGGCAATATATTCGGCTTTAAGTAGCTTTGTCCGACCTTTGTAATTCTAGGTTATTTATTACCGTTCCCCGATATCGATTCAGGAGCTAAATACGGCTTACCGATACCGAAGTCGAGTAGACAATCGGAGAGTTCATGATATTTTAGTGAATTTCAATTGCTACTGTGTTATTTATTTATGTAAATACTTACTGCGTTTAAAGCTTTCAGTCAACTCACACAGTAAACTGGACTCGATTAAAAATTGTAGCTTAAGAAACATTTACAAAAATTAACAAATTTTGGTAATGTTGTACAAAATAAATCCAGGTTGGTTTCCCAAGCAATCAGAGCATTGAGAAGATTTGTGGCCTGGGCCGTAGGAGCAAATTATATAGTTTAGAAGAAAATTAGAAATTCCTTTCTGTCTAAGCACCGGCTAGATATAGATTTGAGTTATAGGGACAAGTACGTGCACTTACTTGATTATTTTTTGGGTTTTAGGCGAGTCGATCGCGCACGCGCTTATAGAACGGGTGCACAGCGCGCGGTGGTTAGTTTTGGGCTCGTCCGAATTGTTTGTAATGGCGCGGGCGACGGGTTCGCTTCCCTTTCGCCGCGCCATCCCCTGTGGTAGACTTGCTGAATATACTTGTAGGTAGATTTGGCATATATGGCATAGATTATGTACGCGCTGTGGTGCGCATACACTTTCTTATGAGAATTCTATGCCAAACACTGTTTTCGCGTAGCAGTAATTAAGCAAATGTATTGCTATCTCAGCGTTCCCCGCAACCCCTGCAACCGACAGAGAGAGTTGCAGCTCGTGAGATTAATAGGTAAATTTTTGGTAGAATTCACGTTTCGGGACAAACCTTTTTTCTCTCTCTAAATTGTAACAAAAAAATGAAAATGAATTGAAATGAAAAATCATTTATTCAAGACAGAACCGCACACAGCAACATAAAATACGATAATGATGTCAATCGCTTGACATATCTATATGAATACGTTTTAGTTTTTAAAAAAGTTTATGGTTTTTGTAAAATATTAGTTTTAAATAACCACAGTGTCAGCGCAAAAAATGACTGGTTGTGATGCTTGTAAATTTAAAGTGATATAAAAACTGGAAAAAATAGACGTATTATTAAAATTATGTGCAGATCATATTATGGAAAAAAAAACCAAAATCGGACAATATTCAACGGTAAAAAAGGAAAAAATATTTTTTTTTGTATGGACAAGTATGGGGTATATAATCCTTTTAATTCCACTGAATAGACCACTATGCCACGCATATTCTATTTTATTCAGCATCGCCTGCAGCAAGAACAATTTCCCGTTCAACTGTAATAATAACGTTTCTTCTATGCAAACAATAGGGTTATAAACCTTATTTTTTTAAATGCCCTTATTTTATAGACACATGGATATAAACACCAAAATAATAGCGAATTAAGTTGATATATTACAAATTTCAACAAAAACAGACTTATCTTAAATACGACTTATAATAATAATCGATATCAAAATTCCCGCTAAATGGTTCCAAACTGTCACGTGACTATGGCTGCGTTTCAATTTGGGCTCACAGTGCACACGTTCGTACGGAAGGATTTAGCTGTTCCGAGATGAATTTAGTACTGACGCTCGTAAGCAAATCGGAACGGCTTTTTGTGTGTGAATGCACGCGAATTCTTAAAATGTCAATTCCCATCAAATTGATATTAAATCATTCACTTCCGTACTTCATGGGCATTAAAGAGTCATTTTTTTCTGATATATAAAATTACGTTTTTAATTTTTAGTGGACGGACTACCAATTTTTCGACAGATTCTCTCAATGAGTCAGGTGTTTCAGACTGGCTGAGAATCTTTCAGCCTTTATAAAATAACGAAGCTCTGAAATTCACGGTTTTTCCTCCAATAGGCCTCAATACCCTAGATGTTTTGTAAAAGATTTCTGAACTTGGTAATAGCGAACCGAAGTGCAGGCGCAGAAAGTACCCCACACCTGGTTTGCTATCACTTGAGTAGATTTGTCTCTTCTCTTTGATTTGAAATTCTTTCAATATCATCAGATTCCGCCGACCCTTGGCTATGTCATCGCTTTGAAATGTGGGTAATTTTAGCAACAATATTAGTGTAAGAAACATGTGGCTTACCTCCAATTTGTCCAACAAACTGGAGCAATGTTTGTTTGTATGCACGAAGCAAAGCCCGTTGATAGACATTTATAGGCGTCGTAAAACTCTTTCGTCTACAATACACTTTGAGGTATTTTTTTTATGTTTTTGAAATAATTTTACTGTTTCCTAGTACCTACCTCTGATTTGAAGCAAGTACTGGCTAATTTGTAGCACGAAACTGGATTCGTGTTCCTGCGCTGCACTTTAAAATCAAAATCGATCCTTATTTTACCATTATGCAATAGGTAGCAATCAAGCCATCTGAAGGTAAGCAATCACAGTCGCTTGATGATATTGCAACACTGGCGGCATTACAAAACGTTGCCAATCCTTTTTGCCAAGAGTCTGTTAACCCTCATTTTGAATAATCCCATATACTCGGGAATTCAATTTTATACATAATAATATATGAACTACTGTTCTTAGCCTAAAATAAACAAATGTGCTAAAGAAAAGTGTGAAAATTCGGGAACAAAAGTAAAGAAATTCGACAATAGTTACTTTCAAGTTGTTTAAACTAAAGACTCATTCAATGTCTCCTCACTCAAACTGCCAGCATCTCTAAAATAAAAAAAAACACATGAAGATATAAATGAGCAGAGATATAACGAGTTTATAAAAGTTCGTTTTAGTTCATAGATACTGCGGACCCTATAAGATAATAAAGAGATAATCAAATTTTCCAAGTCTAGCTCTAAAATAAGATTAAGGGTTCCTAGTTGATAGCGTCAAAGTTTCTAACTAGAGCAGCGTCTATCAAGCCATTGGAAACTCAATGTCTTGGAAAGCCCGGAAAGTTTTCCAACTCCATAAACTTACGGCTATGTATACGTATGTAAGTATCATGGTTGACAAGTTGTTTTTCCCGAGAAGGAACTGAGCAAGTTGAGTTTTTTTTTTTTAGTTTAGTTTTGTATTCCAAGTCATTATAAATAACTAGTGTACCGTCTTTTCAGCTGGCCCACACCTTGTACAAGATTCTCGCATATGTGAAACAGTGATGCGCGTAATGCAATGATATTATATGTTTATATGAGGTAGATGTCGCACAAGCGCGCGGAAACTGAGGCGACAAAATCAAGTCAATTGTACTAATTTTGATTACCATGCGTATTTCAAGCGCAAGTCTAAACATATAGCTATCCTTTTCTATATTATTTGTACCGTATTATCTGTCGCAGTAAGCATGTTTATGTCGTAAAAGAACAAAATCTGAGCACCGCGCAGTATGAACATACGTCATCTTTAGTAAAACATCATTGGCGTAATGTGAGTTCAATCATAAATGTCAAAGAAATTGTGAAATCATAGTTATTACTGCTAAGTAGAGGTTGGCCCAAGTTGTATCTCGTAAACTATGGTACCTACGGGTTATTGAAACGTAAGTCGACGTATTGCAATATTGGTTCAATGTGCATATCAAGTCGTAAAGTTGCAGATTTTACCATAACCGGGTTAGAACATGACAGTTTTAGACCAGCTAAAAATTCATACGTTTTTCCAGCAGACTCAGCTGGAACAGCTAAACCACATGATCCAGGTTCACATATCACATATGCGTGAATCTTATGTAAGGTGTAGGCCTGATGAAAGGACGGACACAACGACTAACTTTATTTATTTATTTGAACCCCAACATAATGTATACTGATACAAGATTTTTTTTAAAAATGCTATAATATAACATCATATGCTAAGTGTCACTATAATTATAGGGGAAAACAGCTTGCGTAGAAAAATGAGCGAGCAGTATCTAGCTATTGATGGCCACTGCCATAATTGTTATATGGATTGTGGAATAACATTTAAAATAATAATAATAATGATATGGGACAACATTCACACAAGGTCCCAAACTAGGCAGAGCCTGTACTATGGTAACCTGTTGACTGATATATATACTTATATACATTTACACACCCAGACACAGGTTAAACAGACATGTTCATACACACAAATGTTTGACCTGTCCGGGAATCGAACCCGGGACCGGCTCAGAAGGCAGAGTGCTACCAACTGCGCCAACCGGCCAGTCTAGTCTAAAAGGTTATGTACCCTTAAAAAGTTATTTTATAATGACCCTATGGTGTGTTGGGTGTATGAAATACATCATTCCCCTCAGACCACGTTAAAGACGCCGAAGATGGCAACATCGTCATCATATAATATAATCATATAAAATCATCATAAAATAAAATAAAAAAATAAAAATAAAATATCTACGGCCTGGTTAAAGGATACTTTAAGACAGGGATGCACAGACTACGGACCGCGGGCCGCATGCGGCCCGCCGGTCGAATACTGGTGGCCCGCCGACAGCAAAAATAATACTCTCGTACATTCGAAAATATTGAGTTCTATTCCAGAATAAAACCAATAACAAATGTTCGAAAAGTAATTTGAATCTCGCGCGCGCGCTCTATCAATCTTATCGGTGCGCCGTGCATGCGTCGGTAACAGCGGTCGGTAATGTTCGTGCTGATCTCGGTTAAATTCGAGCGAGCGAGATAGCAATAGTCCCAAATTCCCGATAGCTCGCGTAGGTAGATACACGAAGCTTCCAGAGTCGGTTTCGAGATTTCTCCAGACAGTTTTCGACTCTATGCGCGTGGTATAAAAGCCACGCTAACCGCAGCGACCGACAGTTCGGTTTTAATTTGAGTAAAGTGTCGTTAGTTCTAGTGTAGATTTTAACTCGACTAGCCGGTGTCATAATTATAATATATTTTGATCCACATTCAACGTAGATTTCCCGTCAAGTGCCGTGTATAATTGTGTTGTGAAATCGTAAGTAAAACTGTTATTAATTTTATCTACATATTTTATCAATTATTTTTGGTAATTAATTAGGAACTGTAATTGGTAGACATGGGCGTTTTCGTTATATCACCAAAACCGTTACACCGCTCTTTAGTAAGAAAGAGAAGAAACGAATATCAATCCATTCAGTTGTGTGCACGGTTTTGCGTTTTGGTTATATCGTTTGCAGTTTTCATAACGTAGGTATTCTCGCGCGTGTTTTGATATCGTCTCGATAATATAGATATCATAGTTTTTGTAATATCGGTTATGTGCAACCGTCATATCGATATGATACGATATGAAACTCATATCGGTTATTAGTTACGTTTTGATATATCGAACTCATGCCTAGTAATTGGTTTTAGGTGCTGTGGTAATCCTAGTCAGGATTAAAACGCAACATGGACATGCCAGGAACTAGTAAAAAACGTAAGGTTAAAGATGAAAATCGGCAGTTTCAAGAAATTTGGACTGAGAAATACTTTTTTGTATGGTCGCATAACAAAGTCGTTTGTTTAATTTGCAAGAATTCTGTTGCGATTGCAAAGGAATATAATGTAAAAAGGCACTATGAAACGCAGCATCCTACTTTTACGAAGTTTACAGGCGAATTAAGAAAGCAAAAAGTTTTGTCTTTAAAACGGGAGCTTATTGGTCAACAAGCTATGTTTACAAAACCCATTCAAGATACAGAAACAGCTACAGAAGTTAGTTATGAAATTTCTCGAATGATAGCAAAGCGGAGTCGCCCCTTCAATGATGGGGATTTTGTAAAAGAATGCATAGAAATTGCCGCTAAGAAAATGTGTCCAGAAGCAGCAAAAAAGTTTGAGAAAATTCAACTGAATCGTATGACCATCCAAAGACGAATTATGTCTTTGTCAGATAATATTGCGGAACAATTAAATGAAAAAACTAAGATAATTGATTTTTTTTCATTAGCACTCGACGAATCCACTGATATTAGTTCCACAGCTCAACTTCTTATATTCATACGAGGTGTTACTCAAGATTTTGAAGTCTTCGAAGAGTTATTAGGAATGTGTTCATTGAAAGGTCAAACCAGAGGAGTTGATATACTCAATGTACTTTTGGACGAGTGTTCAAAAACTGATTTGGACTTATCGAAATTATCGGGAGTTTCGACTGACGGTGCTCCTTCGATGATTGGTGTCAATTCTGGGCTAGTTACTTTGTTGAAAAAGCATTTGCAAGAAAAAAACTTAAACGCTGAAGATCTCATGCAGTTTCACTGCATTATACACCAAGAAGCCCTCTGTTCTAAAAAAATTGAATTTGAAAATGTCATGAAAGTGGTAGTTTCGACTGTGAATTTCATAAAATCACGAGGACTCAATCACAGGCAATTCAAACAATTCCTTGATGACATTGAATGCGAACATGGAGATTTACTGTATTATACAGAAGTAAGGTGGCTAAGTCGTGGATTGACACTGGAACGATTTTTAAATTTAATAGAAGAAATTGATATTTTTCTGGCGGAAAAGCAAAGGGACGTCCCGGAACTTAAAAGTCCTGATTGGTTGTGTGATTTGGCTTTTTTAGTTGACATTACAAATCATTTGAATGTCTTGAACACACGGCTTCAAGGCAAAAATCAACTGATATCCCAGCTCTACGCACATGTATCATCCTTTCAATGCAAGCTGACACTTTTCAGATCGCAATTGAATTCTGGAAATTACAATCATTTTCCGAATTATAAGAAAATGGCTGAAAAATTCAAAAAAACTGCTATTAATTTCAGTTATGTAAAAAAGCTAGATATTTTGATTCAATCTTTTCAAGACAGATTTTCGGAGTTTAAAACAGTGAAACCTCTGTTGGACATATTTAGCAATCCTTTCACGATTTCAGTTGAAAATGCGCCAGAGTTAATGCAGTTAGAAATTATCGACATTCAGAACGACCAAGATTTACGCAACAAATTCAACGAAGGAGACTTGCTGAACTTTTACCGCTGCATTGATAAAAATACGTACAAAGAGTTGCGCATAAACGCTCTGAAATGTGCAAGCTTATTTGGTTCTACCTATATATGTGAACAAACCTTTTCAATCCTAAATAATAATAAAACAAAAAATCGAAACCGCCTTGCAAATGAAAGTTTGGAAGCAGTTTTACGTGTTGCTACAAGTAAATTTGAGCCAAATATAAAAAAGATTGTAAGCACTATGCAGTGCCACGCTTCAAATTAATAAATTCTTTTTCAATTTGAATACATTATTATCAATTTTTCATTGTCTTTAATTACCTATACTTCTGGTGGCCCACCATCAGTTCATAATTTGCCCGAGTGGCCCCTAGTCTTAATAAGTCTGTGCATCCATGCTTTAAGATGTACCCGCCGCGCCGGCCTAGCTGCCATCTTCAAGTTTAAAAAACTACCACCAATTACAAAAAGTGTTCGGGTTGCTATCGTTGAAAACCAGGTAACATTTTAGGTGTAGTTCTGTTTTAGTAGTTCTAGCGAGATCTACTGATTTGCTGCGGTCTGAGAATGTAGTTGCAGATTCAATACACTCATTTTTAACATACATTTACATTTTTCTCAGGACATCCGCGTTACCATTTGTTTGATAACGCGGCGTCATACTATTTCTTTAATAAGGCGTCAAAGAGTACCTAGTACCTAGGTTGTTCCGAAATTTGCTAGCCGCAGAATATATATAACCTCTTTATTCCTGAAACTGTTTGGAATTGACGGCTTAATTCAATACAAATCTCCTTGGTGATAATCATTCTAACCTAAATATTTCTGACTTCGAATAAATCACCAACTGTTTTTGCAACAGCCCACGTATTGTATATACCTACTTATAATCTATTTTAGTCCCTGTTTCATGCATTACATTTTAAAATTAATTCGCAAATATTCTCACCACGCCTATTATAAACTGTGTAGTGAAATGAATTCATTCCTGTTGCTACTAATGTTTTAAAATTACAGAACAGCATAAGCTTGCTCATTGCAATTTCTCGCAACATTGCAGTTTCCTAAAAATATGAACCATCTTTAATAATTTTCTTTATTATTCTCATTCTGTTGTATTTTTTTATATACTGTGCAGATCTAGCGTTTGACCACTTTCTCACTTGATGTTCAGTGACGATGTAGTCTAAGATGCTATTATGCTAGCACTAGATTGCTTACTGGCTCTCAGGGACTGCTGCCTGAACAAACAATTTTTTTGTGTTTTGTGTTTGTTGACAATTTTTAAAACTACCATGCTGGAAATTTAATAACGGTGTTACCTTCACCGCATGCTCAAGCCGTTGGTGGGGATCAAACCAGCGTCTGTCAGTTTGACAGCCGACCCTCCCAGCTGAGCTACAATCGCTTTTAAGATGCTTAAACACATTTACATACTATTTTGCCCTTCCTCTGTTTGGAAAATATGTAAGGTCCGTCAAAATGTCACAAAATATAAACCCAAAACCTGTTCAATGTGGTAACATGCTCGACTCACAAAGGCCGATTTTGACAGGTGTAGTAACTAATAGGTAGGTCTACTAATTTTAATTCATCAAACTGATTGAATCCTAGATTCCATGACACAGTATATCAGGATTCATAGTCTGTTAGCGTTAGCAGATACCATGTCAAATGCCCTACCCTACCTCCATACGTTTCAGATTCAGCTTATGGCTGCGTCAGTGCATGCATTGACTATTCATCATATATGGTAGTCACACTTTTAAACTTCGTTTAAAAATAAATGTACTAGTTGGACAAAATCACAACTTAGAAACATCTTTTAAACCCTTTGCGTTAAAATGATAATAATTATAGTACTTAAATGCAACTTTAATACACACATCCAATGACACCACACATCACATAATCACACACAGACACACACGAAAACACATATACCGCGCCCATTCTCGAACAATACTGAGGCTGTTTTGTTTGTACAATGTTTATTTAGCTTCCTAGAATTGTTAAGCTGCTGTCTGTGGGTGTTCCCTTTTTTTTGCTCTCTCTGTATATCTCGGTCAAGGCCATAGCCGAGCTTAGGGGTAGGCTGAAAAACAGCGTTATGGTCTCTAAATTGTGGGAACATGACACATGCTGAGCTAATGCCTTTAGCCATAGTTAATTAATTAAACACACACATTTAAATAAATAAAAATAATTAAATATATAAATATATTTTTTGTGGCAATAAATGATTTATTATGCGCTGATTCTGAAGCTAAAAGACATAAACTAAATGATTTTATATGTATGACTACAGACATATAACATTATAGATTATAATGTCTGTAGTAAAATCATACAGATAATAACTAGAACAATTCCTATTATTCATTATCCTCAACACTTTACTCACTCCCAGCTCCTAAATTAGCAAAGCAATCATAAAACATACATATTCTCGATAGCACACTTCTAAGCCCGCTAGGAATTTTATTATGGATCTAACCCATCTGAGATTCGTTGCGAGAATCAATTAAAACAGTTCCAACTTTGAACGAGTCCAATTATTGGAATTTAGATTACTGTTCCGCAACTTTTTAATTTTATGTCAGTCTTGGCTCTCCTAAAGAGAAAACAAGAAGGGTTTTATTTGTAAAATTTTCTACCTTTACCCATTTGCCTCTTATAATAAAAGTAGGTATATTTAATAAACACCAAAGTAAAAGTGCAGGTTCGCTTTCAAGAATCTATTATATCGCTTCGCTTAGGAAGACAATCATGATCACCATGTGGAACTGCCAACCTAGCGCACTATACCGGTTTTATAGGCTTTTGGGCAGAAGTATAAGTAATTCCTCCTTTTATGCAATAAAATGCAAAATGTAGTAAAAAATATTGAGAAATATCAGGCACAAGAGGCCCATGGCGGTATGGCTGTTATTACACCTATCAATAATATTATCATCATCTCAGCCATAGCACGTTCATTACTGGACATATGCCTCCCCCATTGGTTTCCACAAAGACACAGTTGGACGCCGTTTGGTATCCAGCATCTAACTTCTCTTGGCGATCATCATCATGTCGTATGTCTACTTTGTCGGTGAGCTCCCAACGCGAACGCTTTGCCGACGCAAACTTTAATCTTTCGACTCCATGGGCGGTGATAGTTGCCCTGCATAATATATTTTCGAATATTTTTCTTAAGAAAATGGAAGGATTAACAGTTTCCGTTTAAGGCAATAATGAAAAGGAGTCCAAACGACCTCGTGACCACGCTACAGTTATTAAAACTTTCCACCGCTTCTTATTGAAATCGTCTCACAAAATCTCAGACGGTTTTAATGACAAAAACGCTATCAAAAGACTTAGTACTAAAATTGATCCAAGCAAATTACAACCATAACACTGCAGGTTAGGTCTTATTTTTGTGGTAGTACCATTCCGTCAGTGTATTTTTCTTCCCCCGGTATTCGTTTCTCCATGCTCCTATTTTTTAACCGACTTCAAAAAAAGGAGGTTACTCAATTCGACCGTAAATATGTTTTTTTTTTTTATGTGTGTTCGCGGGCAACTTCGTCGTTTATGAACCGATTATGATGATTTTTTTGTTAGATAGAGATAGACTTCTGTGGTGGTCCCATTCAAATTTCATCAAAATCGGACAAGTGGTTTTTGAGTTATACTCCAATAACTGAAAAGCGCTATGCGTATCTTGATGATATTATTGTCGCGGTTGAAGACATCGCAGAACACACAATGATAATTAATTGATCCCGTGAGTTGCAAAGGTCAGAAAAGGGTGAAAAAAAAATGTTTTAACAAAAAATGCATCCGACTTCAACACTCAAAAGTGTGAAATAACTTGTCGAAGTCGGTACCATAAGCACTATATTGTGATGATACCTACTTTTGTGTGAACTATCATGGTACCGACTTCAACAAGTTATTTCACACTTTTGAGTGTTGAAGTCGGTTGCATTTTTTGTTAATTTTTTTTTATTATTATAAAGCATCCGCGCTTGCTATTCATTTTTTACCGATATCAAAAAAAGGATGAGGTTCTCAATTCACCCGTATATTTTTTTTTAATGTTTGTTACTTAGAAGTACCTAGCAAAGGTCACTGAAAAGGGTGAAAAATTTTTTTTACCAAGACATGGAACCGTCTTCAACACACAAAAGTGTAAAATAACTTGTCGAAGTAAACATATATGTTAGTAAACACTTAGCTACTTAGTCATGCGACCAGAACCCCACACGATCACCATACGTGCTGACTAATGACAACCATATCTTGCTGCGTTGCATTCACACGAGGCGTATGATGCGATAACGCGGGTGGTCTTCTGTGTCCGGTGACGGCAGAGATGTCTAGAATTAAGTTAGAATTAAGTTGACTCTTGCATTGAATAGACGTCTAAAAGTCTCTTGCGTTTCTTTTTAAAAAAGCATCCTGGTGCCGTCCCAATTTGACTGGCGCAGCCGGTAGGATACTCGCATTGTCCTACTGCCGTGCTTACGCTTAGTAAAGGCCCATAAATCGGTTTTGGTGCGTACAAGTACGGTGAAAGTGGTTCGAGTATCCTGACGAACAAACAAATAAGTCTCCCGCGACGCGCAATCCAGGGTGAAGGAGCAGCTGATTCTCAGGAGAGGAGATGTGTGGCTTGTGAGTAGTTCACTTCACTATTCCTTGTTTCCCTATCTTATCCAATCCATAAAATCTGTTATACTGTATTTTAGGTCTAGAAATTACCTAATTTAATTTGCGTTAACTGATTTTCGGTATAATTGTACTAGAATTGACAATTATATATCTTTAGTTTACATAAGTATTTTAGTATAGCATATTGACTTCGATCGAGAAGTATTACTCGTATTATAATTGTACTAAAACGCGGAGAGACGAGAAACTTAGGAGAGACGCGCCCCGCGCCCCGTGCGGTAACAGTTGCTCCGGCTATTTAAAATTATTATAAATGTATTTGTGCAGTGTTAACATTGCAAATTACTAAAATATTGTCATCGCAGTGCCAGCTAATAAGTGATATCGTTTGCAAATTTCAAAAGTTAACGTGAAACATTATAAGTACAAATTAGTGAACCATCACATCATCTTCTACTTATAAAGTCTAATACCATTATTTGTTTAAAATAAGTGCACATACTACAGTGGTTTATTATAGTACAGTGCCAATAAATCTAAATATTTGTACCAGAAAGCAGTTTATCACGAAATTTGTCAAAAACAATGGTAAGCGTAAACTGCAAATCATTACAATAAAAGTGACCTTTGGACTCAAGCCGCCCGTTTGAATAGTTAGCAACAGAATACGTTAAGCGTCACACTCAATGACTTGTTACTTGGTAGGGCAATTTTCGTCAGCATTATACAAGCCCGATTGGTCTAGGAGTGGAATGGTTGGACTGTTGAGCGCGATACACAATATCGAATCTCAACTAGTGATTTTTATTTTGCATGATTTTTTGTTATTGCCATATTAAAGAATCAATTACGGGAAGTTATACGCATATTATTACTAGCTTCTGACAAACTTTTTATTTGTTTTGTGAATACAATGGACAAGACAGGCACAGAAAATATTACAATAAGGAAGCCGCTGCAAAGAACAAGTTCATTGAATGATATAACGGTTTATACCCATAACAGTACATTATTTGAGATAACCGCTTTAAGCCTACCAAACTCATCTCTAGATGAAACACGGATTACTAAAGAACTTCAGGATACAATAACTAAACTGCAACAGGAATTACAGGTAGCAAATAATGAAATTGATAACTTAAACCTCGAAAACACAAAATTACTGAAGAATTTGGAAAAATCAAATAAGATTATTGAACTGTATAAAAAGATTGGAGTTTCGGACTCAAAGTGTTTAACACCCCTGTCTCTGAAAAAAAACAAAAAAGTACTCGTAAGAAGCAGTACTGGTAATTTTAATACTCCAATAAAGTCAACGAAGTCACCGAATAGTAAAAGCAGTGATGCCTCAAGCCCCTCTCCAATATTAGTACAACAAGAAGCCCGAGAAAATGGCACCGAAACTATAATAAACAAAATCGAGCATGTCGGGGAATTGCAACAAAATATTTATAAACGAAAATACGATCCAATTACCCCGATAAAACATTTAGACGGAAAAAGAAAAATTATTATTGTTGGTGATGAACAAGGACAACGCTTACGATCAACTCTTCAAAATTTAGTTGGCCTTCAATATTCAGTGGAAAGCTTTCTAAGGCCAGGAGCAAAACTTAATCATATACTATCAAGCCAAGGAGATAAATTAAGAAGCTTAAATAAAAATGATTATATTGTTATTTTGGGTGGATCAAATGAAACGAGTCCTTACGGATTTCAAACTCATCTGAACAGTTTTCTGACTAAGATCGATAACCCTAATATTATTGTTTGTGAAATACCATATAATCAATCACTACAAGTTAAGAAACTGAATATTGACTTGAAATCCATATGTGACACATATAGGAATGTACATTTTGTAGATTTGAATTACAGTAGATATACACCAAGTAAAAATTATCTCGTTCTCCATACAGCTAGGAACGTGTTAAGAGATATTATACGATTAGATTATAAGCACAAGTTAGAAAATATGACATTACGTTGCAAAACTCCACGATCAATAGTTATGACTAATAAAAGTACACAAACAGAAGAGCAAATAAATCAAAGTGGCCTTGATATCCCAACCATCATAGATAGACAAAATCCAGACGTAGGAAATAGAGAGTTTTTTCGTGTATAACTTTGTTCATATAATGCATCAGAACATAAATGGTCTTGTCACTAAAATGGAAGATTTAATTGTATGTATAGATAATTTTAGAGAACTTAATACCCTTATTGATATCATATGTGTAACTGAACATAATATGATACAATATGACTCTTTATTACTTGACATACCAAACTATACCATAGCTAGCGAATTTTGCCGACACAATAGAGCAGGCGGCTCTTGTATATTAGTTTACAGTCAACATAAATATAGACAACTGATGGACATCAACTCATTGAGCGTTACAAATATTTTTGAATGTTGTGCGATAGAGTTGATTGAACATGCACTTATTATAGTGTGTATATATAGATCTCCTAGGAAAAGAGAGTCTGTACGGGAACATTTTTTTAAAAAACTGATAGAGCTGTTAGATATTATCAGTTATCGTAGTAAAAAAATTGTTATCTGTGGTGATTTTAATATTGACTTACTAAAAAAAGAGCCAAGTACACGGCGATTTGAGGAAATAATATCACAGTTTAATCTTAAACCGAGTGTACATCAACCTACTAGACTTTCTAGCAATACATGTCTTGATAACATAATCCATAATGTAAGAGGCGGCAAAACAACAGTTTTGGAATGTGCACTATCAGATCATACTGCTCAAATTTTGAAATGCCCAGTAAAGAAAAGTTACTTCATAACTCACTTTTTCAGATGGAAACGTGTTTTTCAAAATCAAAATATTAATAAATTTCTCGAATGTCTCTGCAATCTAACTTTTAGTAATGTATACAATGCTGGAAACGGGGATGTGGCTTATAGTGAATTCATTGATATTTTTCTGCTATTCTACAATCTATGTTTTCCATTAGTAAAGGTTAAAATTCCTTTGATCAAGCGTCCTAAATGGCTGAGCAAGGGAATAAAGGTATGTTCGAGACGAAAACGTTGCCTTCTTTGGAAATACAGGCACTCTTCAGCCGAAGCTGACAAAACGATATTCAAAGAGTACTCAGCCAGGTTAAAACGCGTCGTAAAGCTAACACAAAAATCTCAAAATAACTACTACATTCAAAAATCATCTAACAAATCTAAAGCTGTATGGGAAATTATAAATAAAAATAAACAGCATAATATTCATGCCGAAATAACGCAAATAAAAGTGAATGGGACAACTATATCAAACCCTGCACAAATAGCTTCTAAATTCAATATTTTTTTCATAGATGAAATAGAAAAATGTTCAATCAAAAGTAATGACGCACTGAAGACATTAAAGCTAGCTAATTTACATTCGTGCTATATGGGGCCTACAACCGAGTATGACATTAAAAATATAATAAAATCCCTCAAAAGCACGAATAGTACAGGTAGTGATGGCATCAGTACAAAAATTGTAAAATTAGCAGCCAACATCATATCACCTGTTCTTAGCCATATTATTAATAACTGCATAGAGGATGGTGTATTTCCCAGTAAACTTAAGATATCGATAGTAAAACCTCTTTTCAAAAAGCAAGATAAGGAGGATATGCACTGTTATAGACCAATAGCTTTAATATCAGTATTTTCTAAAATTTTTGAAAAAGTGATACATAATTGTTTTAACAGTTATTTTGAAAACAATAAACTTTTCGCACCCGAACAGGTTGGTTTTAGAAAAGAAAAATCTACCAACATGGCAGTTCTTAATTATCTTAAAAACGTATATGCTGGTCTTGATAGTAAGAAAAGAGTTACAGCACTCTACATGGATATGACTAAGGCATTTGACCACGTAGACCACAACATTCTTATAAAAAAACTAGAAGCTTATGGCATAAGAGGAAACATACTAAAACTAATAACTTCATATATTACAGATAGAATACAACACACTGAAATCACTAGGTTAAATATGGATACAAAAGTAGAAACGAAATACAGGTCAGAAGGCAAAATTGTAAGATATGGAGTCCCACAGGGAAGCATACTAGGCCCTTTATTATTTTTGATCTATATTAATGATTTTCCTCATGTCATCAACCATCCAACAGTTATGTTTGCCGATGACATCACTGCAATATTTACTGACAACAAAAACGGCGAACATGAAAACGATATTAATAACTCATTAGGGTTAATAATTGATTGGCTAAAAATAAACAATCTTAAAATAAACCTGGAGAAAACACACATAATGACATTTAAAAATATAAACTCTAAATTTGACATTCTAAATATTAATTACAATGGTACACATGTTGACGAGTTACTAAAAACCAAGTTTTTAGGCATTCACATAGATGCGGACTCAACATGGGATTCACATATCCAGTATATATGCAAAAAATTAAACCAATTTTCATATGCTTTGTATATGTTGGGTAGGGTTGCAAATAAGGAAGCTCTTTTAAGTGCCTACCATGCCTACGTAGGCTCCATCCTAAGATATGGAATTCTGATTTGGGGTAATTCTAAAGGGAAAGAAACAGCATTCAGAGCCCAGAAAAAATGTATTCGTTCAATATGCAGATTGAGATCAATAGAGTCATGTAAGCCACATTTTAAAACATTAAAAGTTCTCACCCTTCCATCTATATATATATACGAAGCCGCTTTACTTGTTAGGGATAACTTAAGTGAATTTAAAACTATGACTGGAAAGCGACATCAAAATACATTGTGTGCTCCAAGATGTAATAAGGCTCTTTTAAGTAAAAGTGTATTTATAAAGAGAGTACATATATATAACAAGCTTCCTCTGACTATAAAAGAGTCAGAGACTCGTGAAGTTTTTAAATTCAACTTGAAAAAGTTTTTGCTTGATAGAGCATATTATGGCATTGAGGAGTTCATAAATAATAAAATGTGATGACATATTATGAGGAATAAGTAAAATATCTTAATAGCTTAATTATATTAGTTTTCATGAATTGACATGTAATTTGCACACCTTCAAAGGTTGGAATATAGAGCAACATAATAAATTTAGCATAAGATCTTTCTTTACTTATATTCAAGCAAATAAATTATTTTGATTTGATTTGATTTTGATTTGATTGATAAAATTGACAGTTATATATCGTAGTAAAATATAATATAATTATATAATCTTTACAAAAGTATTTTTAGTTTAGCATATTGACGAGAAATATTATTATAATTGAGAATATAGAACAATTTTGAAACCGTGACATTTTAGATTTATTGTCTAGGTTTGATTGATTTACATACTTAGACGACTATATATTAATTTTAATTTGTGTAAAAGTGTATTCTTTAAACTTTTAAAATGACGGAAGCTAGTACTACTAAAATCCAATCTGTGCCGATAGAGATGTCTTCGATCATCCCTAAATTTGACGGGGATGAAAAATTACTGAATCTTTATATAAAGAAATGTGAATATGTGATTAGTTGTTTTGTACATGGAACCAACCCAGCCCAAGAGTTGTATGTGTTTCACGTTCTTACCAGTAAGCTTACTGGCAAAGCCGCTCACCTCATAAGTGAAAGACAGGATATAGAGTCTTGGGCCGAGTTGAAAGCCGTTTTAACTCAACATTTCGGAGATCCGCGTTCAGAAGAATGCATTGCCATTGAACTGGAGACCTTAAAAATTAACCATAACGAGTCATATCTAGACTTCTGCAATAGAATCCAGCAGGTTAAGAGTACGTTAATAGCGAAGGTTAATATGATATCAGATAACAATGTTAGGAAAAGTAAGATCACAATTTATGACAACATGGCCCTTAACGTATTCCTCTATAACCTTCCTGAGGATTTAATACGCATTGTCAGGCTTAAGGGTAGCGGAACTCTAGAAGAAGCATTGAGTATGGTGCTGGAAGAAGTAAATTTCCAATTTCAGTACAATGCTCGAAATAAGATGCTGCGAATAGGTACAAATAAACCACAACCATCATCGTCTCACAATCCTTACGTCGAAAAATTTGGTCTAAAACCATACTTCTCGGCCAATAGCACTCCTCAGCAGCAAGGAGGTTTTAGATTTGGTATTCCTAACCAATTCAAGCCCAACGTCCCACAAAATCCAAACTATGGGGCACAACAGGCTCCGCAGTTCAAATTCGGAGTGCCTCACAATTCAGGTTATAGACCACAGCTACAACAACAGTTCCAACAACCTAATCAGAATTTCAAATTTGGTATTCCTCATCAAGGAATTAGGCATGGTAATCCACAAGGGTACAGACCCAACATACCAGGACCTCAAGGTTATCGACCCACTTTTGGTCAAACACCACCTAGGCAGGCGTTCCACCAGCAACAACCAAACCAATTTAAATTCGGAATACCATCCCAATCTAAACTTGACAACACAGACGTCACAATGCGTACAGCATTGCCTGCGGCACGACCTAACGCTGTATTCCACAATGAATTAGAAGTGTATAGTGACAACTATGACTATTACGACTATGACAATTACTATGAACAAGCCGATTACACCGTTGACATGCCCGAGACCTATGACGAGACAAACAACGATGAAAATTTTTACAAACCAGCCTCGGACACGGACAATCCGAAATAATAAATATTAATTGCGATAACTTTGCTAAACTACCCTACATTAGATTACCTGAAATAAACGCAAAATTCATGATTGACACCGGTAGTTCACGATCATTTATAAGCCCCCATAAGGTTGATGAGTACTTTAAGGAGTATAAGTTCTCAGTTCCGTTCGAAGTAGTAAGTACTCATGGCCGAAGTGCCCATGGAGAAGCAATCCACATCCCACTTTTGAAGTCGTTTAAAAGTAACCAACAACATACATTTTATATATACGAAGTAGACAAAGACTACGATGGACTTATTGGTTCCGATCTGTTGGCGCAAATTGATGCTAACATAGATATGAAAAATCAAATGATACATACTCGTGATACGGCTATACCATTTATATATAATCCAGAGCTAAATTTACAGTTGGAACCGCGAACTGAAACTCGCGTAAGACTACCGACAACCATGCAGAATGGAACAGGTATTATGGATTTTAGAGAATTTGAAGATGGCGTCAGAATGCCGTGTGCATTAGTTAACTGTGTCAATGGACACACATATACAGTTATACAAAATTCATTGGAGAGACCAGTTAAACTTAAAATTAATCAACTGATTAACATAACCCCATTCAAACCTCAAGTATGTGACTTAAACGTTATCACTGACAATGACTTAGAGATTGACGATTATTTAGTGGAAAATTTAGGAAAGCTGAGACTTGACCACATGAATCCAGAAGAAATGGATGCAATAAGTATGTTGTGTTTAGAGTACCGAGACATATTTTATTGCGACAAGGTCCCGTTGTCGTTCACCAATAAAGTTAAGCACCAAATAAGAACGACGAACGAAGACCCTATTTTCGTGAGACCTTACCGACAACCACATACAGTGAATGATGAGATTAACAAACAGGTAGACAAATTACTGAGAGACAATGTAATCCAAGAATCACATTCACCATGGAACGCTCCAGTTCACTTGGTTCCCAAGAAAATGGATGCTTCTGGAGAAGCGAAATGGCGCATGGTCGTTGACTTTAGACGGTTGAATGACATTACCATAGACGATAAGTATCCACTGCCTAATATATCGGACCTATTCGATAAGTTGGGTAAATCGACCTACTTCACTACCTTAGACCTGGCCAGTGGGTACCACCAAATTGAAATTGACAAGAAGGACAGACCGAAAACCGCGTTCAGCTCTCAGGCAGGCCATTTTGAATTCTTACGTATGCCCTTTGGGCTCAAGACAGCCCCGGCTACATTCCAACGAGCCATGGATAGTATCCTGCGAGGTCTCCAAGGGATACACTGTCTAGTATATTTAGATGACATCATCATCTTTTCCTCCAGCCTCCAGGAACACGTGGATAAGCTGCGTAAGATTTTCGATCGCTTAAGACAAACAAACCTAAAAGTTCAACTAGATAAGTCCGAATTCCTTCGTAAGGAAGTGCTTTACTTGGGACATTCTATAACTAAGGATGGGTTAAAACCCAACACGGATAAGATCGACGCTGTCATTAATTTCCCATTACCTAGGACCCAAACAGAAATCAAAAGTTTTTTAGGGTTAGTGGGCTATTATCGGAAGTTTATTAAGGACTTCGCTAAATTAACTAGACCCTTAACTGTATGCTTAAAGAAACACCATAAGATAGTTATTGATAGAGACTATATTGAAGCGTTTGAGAAATGCAAGGAGTTGCTTACAAATGCACCTCTATTGCAGTTCCCAGATTTCGATAAACGCTTTATTTTGACAACGGATGCCTCTGATTTTGCTATCGGAGCCGTCTTATCACAGGGTACAGTTGGTAGTGACCGACCTATTGCTTATGCCTCGCGGACATTGAACGATGCCGAGAGTAGGTATAGCACCGTCGAAAAAGAGGCTCTCGCAATTATATGGGCTGTTAAGCATTTTCGCCCATATCTTTACGGTAAACGGTTTACTATATATACCGATCATAGACCGTTAGCATGGCTCAGTTCATTCGAGGAGCCGAGTAGTAAGATCACTCGATGGCGCCTAAGACTCGCCGAATACGATTATGAAGTTGTGTATAAAAACGGACGCCAAAATACAAACGCAGACGCACTCTCTAGGGTTAAAATAAATGCAATAGGAAAAGCCGCTAACGATGACAGTTCTATACAAGTCAATGTAGATCAAAGTGAAATGGAATTGCAAAGACATTGTGATAGCTTAACTAATGAAATAATCAAGTTAGGAAACAAAAAGAAGACAAAGAAAGTACAACCAAAATCTCCGATCGCTCTCTCTTCTGATTCAGAAAAAACTCTAACTGTCTCTGATTTAGAAAGCACAATCAGCATATCTGAACATGGTTCATATCACCTTCCATCACCATCTAGTGTAACAATCACAGCATCAGAATCAGAGTCGATTCATTTAGGTTCCGAGACTGTGCACTCTGAACGTAATACTGACTCAGTAGGAATCTCTATTTTAAAAGAAGCAGTCGACACAAAGCCGAACCAGATATTGGTATACACGTGGTTTAGGGATGAAACTGCAATTAAGGATATCTCAAACAAAAGGCAAAGAATTTTAGAAGTACACATGCCTTTAAATAGACCTGACCTGATACGAGACTTCCTAAAGAAATACATACGAAATAAAATTAAATACTTCATATACTTTGAGGACCAACATCATAGGGCAGGGTTTACAGAAGCGGTAATAACTCTATTCAAAAAGGGTACAGTTAATATTTTTGAATGCACTGAACGGGTAGTTAACGTAGAAAACGAAGACGAACAAAAAGAAATTATACAAAAGTACCACATTGGCAAGAACTGCCACCGCGGTATTAAAGAAACAGTATCGCATATAAAAAGAACTTATTATTGGCACAACATGGATATTACCGTAGCTGCGGTAATAAACGCATGTGAGGCTTGCAAAAAACTTAAATACGATAGAAAACCATTTAAACCCGCATTACAGCTCACACAAACTCAGAACCGACCTTTTGAGGAATTATTCATTGACATATTCAAAATAGAAGGGAAATCATTCCTTACTATTATAGATGCATTCAGTAAATTAGGTCAAGCATTCGAGGTATCTAATTTATCTGCACCAGAAGTTGTAAGAGCTTTGATTAAGTATTTTTCCCTTTATGGAACACCTAATAAAATAAGTGCTGATTCAGGCTCAGAATTTAACAACGCGCTCATAAAAGAGCTATTAACGTTTTATAAGGTCGAACTACATCTAGGTACACCGAATAACCCGAGTTCTATGGGCCTTATAGAAAGATTCCACTCCACTCTTCTTGAGACATACCGACTCGCTAAGTTCGAACAAAAGTTGACTGACGCAGCGTCAGTAATGACTTTTGCCATTATAGCCTATAACCACAGCATCCATTCGGTAACGGGTTTCACGCCCTTTGAAGTAGTATTTGGACACACGGAAGCTAAGAGTCCATTCAATATAAACTTAGATAAAAAATACATGCAGGTATTAATTAGCGACCATGTTAAACGAACTAAATTCTTATATAAACATATAACTGATAAAATGATTAGGAAAAAAGAAGAGACCATAGAGAAGAAGAGAGGAGAAACACAGTTTCATATAAATCCCGATGACGTTGTTTTCTTTAAAGGAACAAATGTCAGAAGGAGTAAAGACAAACCCAGGTATGAACGAGGTGTTGTTGTAGGAGAAGTTGATAGAAATGTAGTGACTGTTACAGCCAAAAATCGCGAGGTAAGAGTCCCTATTAAAGATATCAAACGTCCTTCACAGAAACACCCGAAACCTGGTGCTGGTCCTGATGGCAGTGACCCAACTCCAGGCCCTTCAACTTCAGTCACTTGAGGGCATTCCCGGGGTCTTACCTATTAAAGAAGGAACTGCGGTCGTCAGCACTGAAAGTTGGACGTTACTTAAAAGACTAGACCTTAACCTTATATCAGAAGATCTAAATCTTAACATTTTGAAGTTTTCAGAATTAAATAGTATTATAGACACCACTTATAACGAATCGTATACAGCCATTACGTTCTCTAATTTTAAAATCCAAACCGAATATGTAATGAACCAAACTATCACCAAGTACAAACAATTAGTCCCTAGTTATAGGGTAAAGAGAGGTATAATTAACCCTTTAGGCTCTATAATTAAAATCATTACAGGAAACTTAGACAATGATGATGCAATCAAATTTGACAAACTAATTAACGATATCCAGTTAAAACAGAATCATCAAATTAAAAAGGTCACGCTGGTTTCCGAAGTTGTTGAAGGGTTTTATAACATTACACAATCTATTAAGAAAAATGTGATTCAGCTCAATGTTAAATTGGAAAATATTCAAGAAAATCTAGAAAATGCACTGAAGGCAGAAAATGTACACTTTACTAGCAATATGATAATAAATCTATACTCTGTGATTTTACATAATTTCCAAAGTATTTCTTTGAAACTAAGTGATGTCGAAACTGCTATAGCATTTTGTAAACTTAATACTCTGCATCAATCAATTATCAATTCTAATACTTTGTTGACTGAGCTTAAAAAGATTGAACAAACAGACAAGTTGCCTTTTCCGGCTAACCATGAAAACCTAGTTAGAATTGAGCAGCGTATTGGGCTGAAGTCATTTCTCAAAGAAAATCAGTTAACATTTGTAATGGAAGTTCCGTTGATTAGTAAAGAGATCTATATATATTACAAAGTGTATCCTATACCTGTACTCCATGATCACAATACCTACATCATCCTACCTAAATACCCTTACCTTTTAGTGAATGGACTTACCTCCGAGCCACTGTCGCAGCCATGTAAGCCGTTGGGTGACTCCAGTTTCATGTGTTTTGAAGACAGCACTGCCCAAATTGTTGAAGACAAATGCATTTCCGATCTAATGAAATACGCGAAAAATATGAGTTCCTGTACCCTGGTTCCAGTAAAAATAGACAATACACTTATTCAGCACATACAGCCTAATAGGTGGATAGTATATTCCAAAAACCGGAAACGTATTCAAAAAGTCTGCGCAAATGAAATAGAGCAGAAATTCATTCAAGGAACGTACATAGTTACGCTAGAAGATACCTGTGAAATAAAAATAGATAAGTTTTCTTTGAAACTACGAGCGCATCAATTGGAAAACGTAGAATATGCCAGACTGCCTATTGTCAACCTACCTCATATAAGTGAAGTACATACGGAAAGAGGAAATCCTGTGGTACTAGAAAGTATGGATTTGAAAACGGTTCAATTGAAGATTAACTCCATAAAAAGCATTGACTCAAGTGAAATAAGTGAAGTTAAAATCTATAGTGTCAGTGTTTGGACGATCATACTATATGTGATTATTGCAGTTAGCGGATTAGTTATTTTATATGTTAGACTAGTAAAAATGGGTTATAAGTGTACAATTCGAAATTCTCCAATTCAGGATAATTTCGAATCTGAGGAGGGAGGAGTCATGCGACCAGAACCCCACACGATCACCATACGTGCTGACTAATGACAACCATATCTTGCTGCGTTGCATTCACACGAGGCGTATGATGCGATAACGCGGGTGGTCTTCTGTGTCCGGTGACGGCAGAGATGTCTAGAATTAAGTTAGAATTAAGTTGACTCTTGCATTGAATAGACGTCTAAAAGTCTCTTGCGTTTCTTTTTAAAAAAGCATCCTGGTGCCGTCCCAATTTGACTACTTTTTATCTGGCCAACAAAATATATACATATTTATTTGGAAATCTAGAGCTTATAGGTTATTATACTTACTTACTTCTCAGCAATTGGACATCCACTGCTGGACCATCGACCATCGTCGAAACCATCGACGCGTGGCTCCGCAAGCATGTTCGATGTACTGCAGAAGCAGGGCAGCCCCTTCAGCAAACTAAAAGCCAACTTAATTTCCAGGGTAATAATTGTCATACAGACATTTTTACACTCAATCCCCCGCGGGAATTCTTGTGTCGCAGGAGACATTGATACACACAATCACAGCACACAAACATCGAAGAGCCCCGGGACAAACGCTCAGACAAAAGTTTGTCCCTTCCGGGATTCGAACCCAGCGCCCGAAGAGCCAGAAGTCATGTAACTGACCACTGACCCACGGCGACCGTCATAGAACATCGAAATCGGTTGTACTGATTTTGACAGATATTAGATCGCTGCCAGATTTCTGATGTTATATGGAGGATTATAGGCTACTTCACGTGTTGTGGTGGTACCGGCCTAGAATAGTACTTCCCCATCTCTTCCCGTGTGTGTGTCGTAAGAGCCGGCTAAGGGATCACGTACCAGGAAGTGGACAGCAGCGCTTTCTAAGGATTGGAAACCATACTGCGCTCGCCAACCCGCCTGCCAAGCGTGGCGAGTATTGGTAAATCCTCCCTATATGGGGAGGCATATGTCCAGCAGTGGACGTCCTGTAGCTGCGATGAATGAATGAAAAGCTAATTCTATTATATGCCTCTGAAACTGCGACTTCTAGAAAAACCGCGGGGAGTAACTTGTATGAAATAAAATTACTATTGCCTATTGTTCTGTATTCAAGCAGTACTTTTGTAATTACGTCGGGGCCTATCAGAAACACTCGTTCGTCACATAGGACAGAACACTTCGCTCGTGTAAACAAATCTGCTTACGCGAATATAATAACGTTATGGAAGTGACAGCGGCACCAGATACGGATAGCAACAGTATCGAAACAGACAGTACGTAAATTCCTTTACGCAAAGGATTATGTTACCAAAAAAGCCATGATAGTTCAAAAGTAACTAACTATCATAAAATATTGTGCTCGTGATACCAACTTTGACAAGTTATTTCACACTTTTGAGTGTTAATGTCGGTTCCATTTTTTGGTAATAATTTTTTTTTCACCGTCTTCAGTGACCTTTGCTACGACTCACGGAATCAATTGTCATTATGTATGTTTTCTGATATCTTCAAACGCAACTATAATATCGTCGACGTATGCGTAGCACTTTTCAGTTATTGAAGTGTAACTCAAAACCGCTTGTCGAATTTTAATAAAATTTAAATGGGACCAAACGGAAGTATACTCTATACTTCATTTAAATTTTATCAAACAAAACAAGAATCATCAAAATCGGTTCATAAACGACGACGTTATCCGCGAAAACACATTTAAAAAAAAATACGGTCGAATTGAGTAAACTCCTTTTTTTGGAGTCGGTTAAACAATACTATTATAAAACATTTCTCAGAAAGTCACCAGATTCAGTTCAGTATATTTCGTGCGTTTGTCCTCCTGTTCAAGTTTGCTATTGTGTCTTGACGAGGTTTCTCTCAATATGGATTTCTTATCAAATCTAGAATGTTGTGAAGTGTAGGTCAAATAGTCATTTCTCTGTATCTTGGTCGCTGATTTCCATGATGGAACGGTCACGTGTTCCACTCTGCCTTCACGTCATCCCATTTTGCAACAGATACACATGGAAACATTGAAAGAGGGTTTTAAATATCGATGATTGTCTTAAACTGTTGTTGTTTGATTATATTGTACAAACAATAATAAATGTTTTGTGTTTGAGACGTTTCGAGGTATTTTTACTGTAAAAGTAGATCTAGCGTTTGACTATCTCACCTAGAATGATTACTGGCTGTGATAGACTGCTGCCTGATCACACTATGTGTTTGGTGAACATTTTTTCAAACTTGAGGATGGTAGCTAACCAGACGAGTACTCGACAATACCCTACAACCATGCTGGGAATTGGATAAAGATGTTACCTTCATCGGAAGCTCAAGCTGTTGTTGGGGATCAAACCAGTGTCCGTCAGTTTGAAAGGCGATGCTCCCCCGCTGAGCTATCATCGCTTCAAAAATTGACGGTTGTGAGGACAAGTGACACTCAATTTATGTCCAGCTTATCATCGCTTCATATGAGGTCAATTTCTGCGGGTAGATCGGAGTTTCACAATTTGAATTTACGTAGTTACCTGCGCCTATTCTAATAAACTGAGTCAGTCAATGCATGCGCGGACGCGGCCGTGAGCGCGCACTATCAATGAAAAAGTGACTCAGGTCACGAAAACGGTCGGAATACTCACTCGACTAATATACGTAAGTTAAACTGTTATTAAACCTAAGCAATGTCGAATAGAAGAACATAAATAACCTCGAAGAACCGATGGCCGTGGAGACCACGGACTGGCAAGCGCAGCATAGGACGGCCACCGACCAGGTGGACAGACGACCAGACTAAGATCGCAGGCAAGGGCTGGATGCGGGCCGCGTCTAACCGGTCCTTGTGGAAATCAAAGGGGGAGGCCTATGTCCAGCAGTGGACGTCCTATGGCTGAGATGATGATGATGATGAATGTCGAATACTTACGAAACTATAAATCATTATCATCATCATCACCAGGCGAGTGTAACCGCAGGGCGCAACTAGTACGAAATAATTTTATGTGGCGAAAATGTCATTGTTTAGTCAACTTGAAGCATCGAAACTATTAACAAAGTAGCACATTGGAAAACCACTTAACATCATAAATCATAACTGACCACAATTTGCGGCCACGTTATTATTATAAGAGTCTACGTTTGGGAATTTCCCACATTTTATTAGCATAATTTAAAATAATGCTAATAAAAAGATACTATAGCCAAAGTAGTACGTCATAAGTACACCTGCAAAATGTGGAACGACCTTCCTACCTCGGTATTCCAGAGTAGCTATACAATATGAGATACTTCTAATGGAAGGTCTTATAAAGATTGGCGACCTGTCGTTATGCCTCGTGTTACAGATCTATAGGCGACGGTGATCGCTTACCATCAGATGAACTGCCTGCATATATACCACCTATTTCATTTTAAAAAATATTATTACTCAGGAAATAGACCGGATTGGAACCGACGGTAACCCTATGTTATTGTGTGAGACAGTCATTGCAAGTACCTAGACATACGGAAAGTAATGTTGAAAGACCTTTTTCCAACAGATCTGTCATCTAGATCTCAATAGATCGATCTCAATAGAGGTGACAGATGCAATATTAGGTCCTTACATGTGAAAGTGGCGTTATATCAAACTGGCCACTTTTATCTCAAATAGGTATAGATCGCGTTTGGTTAGGAATTCCAAATTCAAATTTGTTTCAAATTTAGGATTGTGTGTATTTCCAATTTAGTGATCCATTTCTTTTCGCACCATTCGATTGTTCTTCGACATTGTTCTGTTAACAATACGGAAAACTATCGAGTAATTTACGAATACGAGTTCCACCTGGCACCAGCGCCGAAGAAACTGCTCGAAGGATTAATTACATGTATGGGGAAGCTATCGTAAAAGAAAACACGATGTATGGTTCCAACTTTTGTATTCTGGAAATGGTGACCTAAAAAACAAACCACGGCCGGAGACCCTACTTGACAATGAGAAATTACTAGTCATCGTTGAAGCAGATAAGGTTAGGCTTCGGTGTGAGTGATAAAACAATTTTATTCTTCTCTCAGCCATGTGCGTCTACTGCTGGACATAAGCCTCCCCCATATAGGGGGATTTGCCAAATCTCGCCACGCTTGGGAGGCGGGTTGGCGAGCGCAGTATGATTTCCAATTCTCAGAAGGCACTGCTGCCCAACTTCTGGTATGTGATCCCTTAGCCGACTCTTACGGCACCCGCGGGAAGAGATGGGGGAGTACTATTCTAGGCCGGTACCACCACGGCACACAATTTTATTAACTTGAAACAAATTGGAAAAATGAGAAAGGTAGAAAAATGGGTACCGCATGAAGCAAGCTAACGGTCACGAGTCGAGTGCTGCCTTACATTACTCAACCGTCACAATAACGAAGAGATTCTGGATCGCATCGTTACTTGTGATGAAAAATAGACCCTGATAATTGGTTCCGCAACTTCCCCTTCACAGGGAGGGGTGATATACACCAGCGCCTCCTACCCCCATTTTTGAGGAACAACCTTATGATGGCGGCAGGCGTGCTTGGTAGCTAGCCAGGCGGGTACTCGCAAGTACCGTACCACCATGCTGGGAATTTGATAACGGTGTTACCTTCGCCGGAAGCTCAAGCTGTTGTAGGGAATCGAACCAGTGTCCGTCAGTTTGACAGCTGACGCTCCCCCGCTGAGCTTGCATAGCTTCAATGTTAAGATGGATGTGTGGAGTGACGAAAAAGGATGAGACTAGAAATGAATATTGGAGGAATAAACATTATATGTTGTGCTTGAGGAAGTTTGAAAGTTGTACCAGTCCGCGGTGTTAGGCTATATACAGACCCAACGAATGCGCAGTGAACGACATGCGAACGGCGCACGAACGGCGCGCAAGCTGAGCATTCGTCAGGCCTGGACACAGCCTTAGAAAAATGAAATAGAAATCGTTTGGCTTGGTATGGGCAATGGGCATGTTATGAGGAGGAATGAATCATGTGTGTGTGGGATGAAGAGGTCGGACAAAGAAAAGGTTTGTTTTTCGTGAGATTTTTGCAATTATCTTTCCAATATTATTTATTAACTTTGTTCCATTGTTTTATTGGTATTTCTCTGTGGCCCGCGTTCTATTCAACTTACCGCAATTCTGTGGAACAGTGAAACAGAGGCAGAGGTTTTTATAGTAATTATGTTATGAAATTGTATATGAAATTTTGTAACCTTGAACGGACCAGACACCCACGATACAAGAACTTGTCGTAGTGTGGGTTCTGTATGTAATTTCTTATAGTATAGTATATAATAAGTAACATAAGCAAATATGAACATAATTTCTTGTGTATGTTTCTAAGATGAACCTTGTATTATTTTGAAACAATAAACTTTTGTATTTGTATTTCTTTGATAGTATTGACTTTGTCAATGTTTTACGGCTAGATTAAAGATTGAATAGGTATATGGTAACACCAAACTTTTCAATTTATTTTGTTTTACTAAAATTCAAAAAAGCTTTTTCGTTTAATTGTACCCCAACAGGACTGTCCCTACATCCATTGCGTAAAAACGTATAAAAATCGCATAACATGAAAACAGATTACCTAGCATTAGAACAAGCATGAACGGCCAACTATGATTTAAACAGTTGCAAACGAAGATAAACCTAAGAATACGAGAAAACAGGGTGTAACATTGTATGGCAGACAAAGTTAATGAAGAAGCACATAATTTTATCTTGGTATGAATCGCGTAAATTGAGATATTGCTTGACGTGACACGGACCTCTTCAAGGGGTGTTCTAAGCCTGCCGTGAAGAATAATTTCATGGAATACTTTTAGATAAAATGTACCTTTGGCACTAGGATGAGTTGCCAAATTAATGTACTGCGTTTGATGAGTAAACGGAGAGCCATTATGGTAAGCAGGTACTTGTAGACAGAGCTCACTTAGATATACCTATACGTGTATATGACTCAAGCAGTCACTCACTGAATCTGATACGACCATGAAATGATCTTGAACATGTATACTTGTATGTTAATCCATGATCTTCTACCTATGTGTTAATAGAACGCTTTCGCTGCTAGCCTTTTTTACGCCTAGGGTATTTTTTCGGAAATTATTATTCACATAAGTGGGTATACGTAGGTAGGTACTCGAAGTTTGCAAAATTGTGATAGTAGTGTCATGATTTTTAAATATTTTGCTATGGCAATCAAATAACTATACCAATATTCTGAAATAGCAACATTGTAGTGATTTGTTTTTGTAAGGTGGTTGTACTGTAAGGTGATTTCATTTTGTGAAATGTGGTAGCATTGGATAACATTACCAATGTGAACGTTTGACCAATCAGAATACTGGTAGAACTGAAGGTTTACGACCGGAGCTAAAAAAGTTACTTGAGCAGTATTGTAATCATTTTTGAGGATTCTAGCCCGGATCGTCAGCCAGTAAACTCAAAAGAGATGTGGAGTGTAAGCTAATAAAGTAATTGTTATTAGATACAGTATAATATTGTCACTAAGTATTGTGAACTGCAAATTATAACGAATAATTGTACAAGCTGAGTTTGATTTATCACAGTAGTAAAGTGTCTTTCTTAATGGCGGCGCCGCAACAAAGACAACAACAGTGTCTCTTATTTACGACATCCAACCGTGATATATTATATACCAAAAAGGCCATACAGACGGAATACAAATGGTATTCAATTAAAATTCAAATTACCTATACGCGTCTCCAATTCTAAATGTAGCTTAAGAAGCAATAAATGGGGTAATTCGCGTTAAATTGATGTTGTATATTTTATCTATTGGTGGTCGCCGCGATCTGGCAGCGTAACCTCACCTGAGGATGAGCATCGGACATGCTCGAAACCTAGGTCGAAACTTCGACTATTAACGTGAGTAAAGCTGGATACCACATATATATAATAATGTGTCAAACTCACGAGAATTTCCAATCAAAAATATTTTATCTATGTATAAAATAAGTATAACAAAAAAAATAACCAAAAAATGGACTAGATGCGCACATTTTGATAATAGTTACTTTTGAGCTGTCATGGTACCGACTGCTACAAGTTATTTCACACTTTTGAGTGTTGAAGTGGGGTCCATTTTTTGGTAATTTTGTTTTTCTCTCTTTTCACCTTTGCTACTCACTGGATCAATTCTCATTGTGTATGTTCACCGATTTCTTCACCCTTAATGAGGAAGTCACCCTCTCCAAGTAGACGTAGCACTTTTCTGTTATTGGAGTGTAACTCAAAAACTTCTTGACCGATTTTGATGAAATTTAAATGGGACTACATGGGAAGCACCAGCTATCAAATAAAAAAAGAATCATCAAATTGTTCACCTAGTCGAAAATTCAGAGGTAACAATAATAAAAAACATTCTGTACGAATCGAGAACCTCTTCCTTTTTGAAGTCGGTTAAAAACAAGTGACAGAGTGTTTCGACCATCGTGCAAGACTTTGAACTGTTCAAATTTGTTAGACATAATTGTAATGTAACAAATCGACTAGGACTCACGTGGTAAACACTGGAAACTCTCTTTGTTAGACATGTTTAAGTTTTACCATGATTGAGCAAAACACCAAAAAATATCTAATAATATATAATTTTTAGACTTTCGCGATTCGAACACATTGTTATTAAATCAAACGGGGCTAACCACGACCAATGCAACTTCGTCGAAACGTCGAGGTAAATAATTACTAAATGTTTTTCTCGCGACAAATTAAAAAACGCGCCCCGTTTGATTTAATAACAATATCTAATATAATAATAATATGAAACAAAACTACTTACAAGTTATAAAATATAAAGGGCGTTTTATTTTACACAAAACGCCCTTTTGTATTTATAGTTTTTTAAATTTCGCATTAATTGTTATAGAAGTAACATTAATTTATTAATACACTTTATCATATCAACTATTTATTAATAGTTTTTGATATTCCTCGTTTTCAGTCAGATAAGCAATGATATTATATGTTTATATGAGGTAGATGTCGCACAAGCGCGCGGAAACTGAGGCGGCAAAATTAAGTCAATTTTATTGTAGTAATTTTCATTACGCCGCGTATTTCAAGCGCAAGTCTAAACATATAGCTATCCTTTTCTATATTATTTGTACCGTATTATCTGTCGCAGTAAGCATGTTTATGTCGTAAAGGAGCAAAATTGAGCACCGCGCAGTATGAATATACGTCATCTTTAGTAAAACATCATTGCAGAGAACACAGTTTTGTTATGATTTCGGAACATTATCTGCGGGGTGTATCTACTTGTTTATACAATAATGTTACGAGAACTTTAACCCTATTATGAAACTTCTATTATGTAGTGATGCGACAGCGTCGGCTGTCAAACTGAAGGACGCTGGTTCAATCTCCACCAATGCCTTGAGCTTCCGGTAAAATTAACACCGTAATCAAATTCCCAGCATTGTGGTAGGGTACTTTCGAGTACCCGACAGGCCCTCAAGATTGAAAAAAGAGTCACCAAACACATAGCGTATTCAGGCAGTAGGTAGTCCTTGAGAGCCAGTAACAAATCTAGGCCTTGCGTGAGAACCTCTTCGACCATAGCGTCACTGACCATCAAGTGAGATAGTGGTCAAACGCTAGATTTATGCAGTATAAATAAAAAAACAAGTTATTTATGCCAAAAGGCATAATTTATTTACAATTTATTTTTTATTTATTTAATAAATAAATAAATAAAAAATAAATTGTAAATAAATTATGCCAAAAGTACAGTTAGAGCGGCGACTTGAATCTTGATCTGTTTCACACAGAAACGAAATGCGCGCCAGCGGCATAGAATACATAATAGTACGGTTAATTGCGGAGCGGTTGACCTCTAAAGGTCGTTTTCTAACTAGTAGCGTTCGGGCTGTCAACTCGTATATTCAATGTGCGTAATCACTATAGTGAGGACATTGAGATAAAGCGTTAGACTTAGAAATAATAAAGTCACACACAGCGTAATTGAACATGGCATAATGAAATATAATTTAATCGAGGCGAGACATTGCGCCCGTGGCCATGGGGCGCACATCGGATTTTTAAAGTCCGATTACATTATATAATGTCAGTCGAGCAAATATCTAAAAATATAAATGCAATAGTTTTTACTCTATCTAAAATCCATAACGACAATACGAATAGGCACAAGCTGTCAGACGTACTCTCTAGACAGTTGAACTTTAATTTTGTTGGTCCTGAGGCGAGAGATGTCAACGGAGCTGCCTAATGCTGGAGATTTTCAAATATCATTTTAATGATATTTTAAAATGCCTTTATTAAAATAAAACACTAATAACTAATTACAATACTGCAGCTACTACAATAACATTTGAGCAATCCACTAGCTATTGGTACCGCCTACCGGCTGGCAGCGTGCCCAGAATGCTAGCAGCATTGCCACGTTGAATTACAATGCTGATTCGTTGAGCCAAATATGTGCCATCATTTTGGTCACGCGTCGCATCGATCAAACGCTCTTATGAATTTTGGAAAATCCGATGAGCTCCAGGTCCCCACAGGCCCAATGTCTCGACCCCAAAAGAAATGATTATTAAATAATTATTTGAAAAACATGAAACACATAAATAGATATATTTTACAAATTTAACTCTTCGACCACCGGTAAAACTACTTCTAGGCCGAAACAGTGCTGGTAGCAACATAATACTTCTAGAGAAAACATTATCTAAAAGTTAACAAACTATACGCTCTGGATGAAGATTCTGAACACTTCCCCTTATTGTTATTAAATCAAACGGGGTGTGCAAAAAAAAAAAAAAAAAACTTCCCCTTATTTTTTTAAACCATCTTCGGAAACAAAAGGTTGCAACAGATAGCAATAGTAATAATATAATAAAAAACATACATATAAAAAAAAATATTTAAAAAATGGGCTCAGCTGTAAGGAACGGAAGAAAAAAACTAAAGGTTACTGAGATCCAAAATGTACTAATTCTACGATCAAATTGAACAACCTTAGCTTGACGTATCGTATCAAAGTGAATGTGTTTGAAGCAATCTATTTTGACGCCAATATAATCAAATTTCATGGAATCGTTTGATCACAGCGGCTCAGAGGTTAACGACCTCTCACAAATATGACTAAATAAATCATAACTGCTAACAAAAGGGCTTGACAAAGCGCCTTCGCTTCACCGTTTTATCGTTGGTAACTGGTTACAAACTATCGACTGACAGACATTTAATCACAATTCAAGGTAAACTGCTATTCGCTACACTGCTTACTATATGTATGAATAGATCATTGATATCCACATAATAGCTATGTACATAATAATATACAAACATGTATATAAACATACGCTCAAACGCTCCTAGTGCGGAGTCGCACTAGGATTCCTAGAGTCGCGGGACGCGTGGACTATTTTTTTTTTTTTTATTGGGAATAGGCAGGCGTTTGACCACTATCTCACCTGATGTTAAGTGATGATGCGGTCTACGATGGAGCACGCCTGCCTAGAAGATACCTATTCACTCGTGACTTGAAGATACCCAGGTCGTATTTTTTCGGAAATACAGTTTACAGAGTACAGGAGTTTGGGAATGAGTTCCATTCGTTAGCTGTACGCACTAAGAATGTGGAAGCAAAACGCTTCGTGCGACAAGTTGGAACGTCCACCATACAGGGTGTCCCAAAAGTCAACGTCCAACCGAAAACCCAAGCTAGGCCTAGTTGTGGGGGCTCTCAAAAAAAAAGAAAAAAAAATCTATCTCATGTAGTTTCGAAATGACAGCCATTTTCCTTAAATTGACACCCTGTGACGAGTTTACGACTACTGGGGCTACAAATGAGCTCTTTTATAATTTTATTTTTGTGTGGAGTAGTCTTAAGTGATGCTCCTACAAATTCCAATTCATCATTTGCACACAACTTCATTGGAATTTCAGAAAATATCCGTTTTATACCGAACCATGACGTGAAAATGACTACATCACTAAACTTTGACAGTCTGTACTGAAAAAAAAATCTACTATGCAATTTTGGCAAGTGCCCTTAAAAGTTGGCGCATTTAATGGGCTTTCCAAAATATTATAATACTTACTAAATTAAATAATTATTACTTACTGATGTTGTAAAAAGTCCAAATAAGCTGCCCCATCGAGGTTTTCTGGCAGTTCAAAAGGCCCAATAATGGATCCATTTAAGATCCCAGTCCACATGTTTATTTTAAAGCGGTACTGTGACCTATCTTCGCGCATCAAATGTGGATTTTCGACGTGCCACTCGTGCAAATTATGCAAATTCATGTATCCGTCTTTTTTGAAGGTCGATTCATCAGTCCAAAGAATTTTACGCAAGAATTCTGGATCTGCTCTGTGCCTTTCGAGCATTGATTGACAAAATAAAATCCTGCTAGGATATGCAGGATACAATTCGTTTCTCTTCAGTATCCGATGTGCTGTACTTTTAGGTACCCCCAGACTTTGCTCGATTCCACGTACTGAGATACTCCGGTTCTCTGCAATTGCATTTAGGACATCTTCTTCATAAGGCACGACGGTTCTTCCCACTCTAGTAGCTCGAGTAGGAAGTTGATTTTCTGATAATAAACGGTGCACATTTACAAAAACTCGATGATCTGGGTGACGCTCGGCATTCGGATATCTCTCACGGTAGAGTCGAGCTGCAGCTCTAGCATTGCACCTACATTCCCCATAAATAAGGTGCATGTTTGCATATTCCTCTGCAGAGTACAAGAAAGGCATTTTCTTACAAAAACAGTCCAGGAGAAAGCCAAGTTCGTCAGAAACGGTTCGAAAACAAATCCAAGTCACACGCAATCAAGTCCAGTAAACAGAGCCAAGGTTGTAAGCACGAAATAAATACAAACGAATACAAAAAGATGCGCAGTAAACGAAGGCACGAAACGTACTGAATTATTGTACGTATACCACGCTGTTGTATTAGCGTGCTATCTGTTTCACCCACACTAGCCAAAATGTCAATTTCGTCTCGCTCACACATTGTAGAAAGATTCACTGACACCAAGTAGCGTCACTCTCCGTCCCGCTGTAACATTTCTTCGTCTCTTTCTTTTAGTAGCGTCACTATCCCGCTCTAACTTTTCTTCGTCTCTTTCTTTAATTACACCTTACAGAACGCCTAGATGATATTAGAATAATTTTGAGAAAGTTTTATGACTAACTAATAATAAGCTAAATATCGACTTTCTTAATTTTTTTTTTCTCGTCGTCTAAGAAATAATTTAGTAAGTATTATACCATTTTGGAAAGCCCATTAAATGCGCCAACTTTTAAGGGCACTTGCCGAAATTGCATAGTAGATTTTTTTTTCAGTACAGACTGTCAAAGTTTAGTGATGTAGTCATTTTCACGTCATGGTTCGGTATAAAACGGATATTTTCTGAAATTCCAATGAAGTTGTGTGCAAATGATGAATTGGAATTTGTAGGAGCATCACTTAAGACTACTCCACACAAAAATAAAATTATAAAAGAGCTCATTTGTAGCCCCAGTAGTCGTAAACTCGTCACAGGGTGTCAATTTAAGAAAAATGGCTGTCATTTCGAAACTACATGAGATAGATTTTTTTTTCTTTTTTTTTGAGAGCCCCCACAACTAGGCCTAGCTTGGGTTTTCGGTTGGACGTTGACTTTTGGGACACCCTGTATATGGATGCTGCCTTGCCGTCCGTCTAGTCGTCCTAAGATGGAATGGGGATGGCGGAATCAAATTATGCAACTCCAGAGCATTGGATTCACACAATTATCCAAGACCCGGGGAAAACACATAAACTCATCTTATAAATGTTTGCCCCTGCCGGGGTTCCAATCCAGGGACCAGAATCCCGGGGGACCAGAAATCACGCCACTGATGACTGAGCCACGGCGACGATCCTATTGGGAATCATATAAAAATTACACTTTGTATTCAGTGACGTTATCAAGGGATAGGGGTAAGTGTTAGACCAACAATATTGACTGACGCTCAAGGATAGTTGGCGAAGGCCTGTGATGGCTTTGGTGATAGTTTATCCAAACAACTACCCAGGTGGTCCATTATTATTCAAGTGTTGTTAATATGACCCGAATCTCATCTATGCTATAATTCGACCATCGCTCGCGACGAACGTCCAAAGTCCACATTAACATTTCTATTGTCCACCGCTTCTATGACGTCATGAATATGGTTGCTAATTGAGCGTTATGAAACTTAAATATTAGAGTTTTTTTACTTATTCGGTTTGTACTTTGTCAAACTGAAACACGCTTGAGATAGCGTCGAAAGGTTGTCAAGTGGCGACCACGGACTGGCAAGCGCAATGTACGATGTCCACCGACTAGATTGATAGAGGATCTACATTGGCCAACAGGCTGGCCACCAGCCTATTCGTCAACCCGCCTTTTTCATAATATGGTTTTTATTATTTTATATCAGTCTGCATGTTAGATTATTCCCAACACTCCGCACGAGCCCACAATAGTCCTCACGGGCGATACCGCGGGGCACAGCTAGTAGCTCCTTAAAACCACCTCCACCACATAACGATACATTATGGGTGGGCGTAAGAGGGCGACCTCCCCTTTCAATGTTTTGTAATCAATTCATTGTTATGAAAGTTAAGTGCGAGCTATTTAACCAAAATAGCACATTTGAAATACACAAAGCATTTATTATAAACAGTAGGTATTGTAATTAACTAATTATAACTATTATTAACTTGAGCGAACAAAAGGCAAGGTTGGTAATAATTTCGAATTAACCTTGCTCATGAAGTATTTCACTAAATAACTAATCAAGGTCACTCGTATGCCCTTTAAAGGCTTGTTTCGATCTTGACTCCCTAAGGCCTGTCACCATCATCTCAGCTATAAGACGCGTCCACTGCTAGTAACATGCCGCCTCCATTGATTGATCGTAAGGATCATCAATGGAGGATATGCATTTAAGCTAAAGTGAAGTAAAATAACTATACTTCAGCGAGGCTGTCAGATAAGCCGAAACTCCCTTCCTAATTCGTCTTATATTAAATAAAGTTTATTTGTCGATTTGTTTATAAAAGTGTCCCAAATTTCACTAACTGTTTTCTGAATTTTTACTGAAACATTTCTCTCATATTTTTGACAAAAACTATTCTCCATTTCTTTAACTTTGACTTCGTATAGATATAAAATACATATATTTTACAATTGAAATTATAAATCATATAAAGTTAAAAAGATTAGCTTTTTTTTGCCTTTATTAATGCCTTTATTAAAATAAAACACTAATAACCAATTAGAACAGATTAAAGATTAGCTTATATATATATAATTCCCTTAAAGTTAGGAGATCCCTTCTTCTTCTTCTTGTCCTTATCCCACACTAGGTGGGGTCGCCACGACATGTTTTCTTCTTCCATTCTCTTCTATCATTGGTCGTCTCAGTGCTCACACCTTTCATAAACATATCATTCGTCACACAGTCCATCCATACCAACTTCGGCCTTCCTCTACCTCTATATCCATCCACATTCATTTTAATCCCATGACCAGCTAACGACCATATGCAAAATTTTACGGGGGAAAGTTGAAGCACCATATGTTCATAACCAGCTTTGTCGTTTATTTGTCGGATTCATAAACTGCTGTCTGTCCCGAAGTGTGGAACCGTAGCGCAAGCAGTTTCCCCGACACCGCGATCCCTCGCTTCGCTCAATGCTCTTCTCAAAGCAAACCCCGAGTGTGATCTCTTTGACGACAGGTGGCAAGATTTATCTTGACGGAGTGTCTTAGTTACTGTGAGACTATTTCGAAAGAGAAAATACAATTTCGACTGTAACAAAATATACTAGGCGTAATATTTATCTAATCGTACGTGTTCTTAGTTGACATTTCTCATTTTATATTTTTTGTTTGACATTTTTATATAACTATTCATCATCTTTTTATCATTCAATTCGTGTATATTTGCCGTTCATATTTGAAATAAATATACACGTTTAATTTATTTATGTACTATCTAAAACATAAGCCTTCAGATTTATTAATAGAAACACATAATAACAAATAACGTACTTAAAGCAATAAAATAATCTAACTTAATATAAAAACCTTAAATATTTTATAAAAACTAAATTAAATCTAAAAAGGGCCCCTGCGGCATTGTGCCCAAGACGCTGGCAGCGTTCCCTCTTTGTATTGCTAGGCTGATACGTTGAGGGAGGAACCTGCCAGCTCTTCGGTCTCCTGAGACGTCGACCAGCCTCTTGGAAATTTCCATAAAGATGCTGAGCGCGCTAGGACCCCACGGGCCAAGGGTCTCGACGCCGAAAGAACCAAAATTGTATTCCATGACGAGACCGCTGTATTTGGCGACTTTTGCTTTTTCGGCCGCTTCTGCCGCCGTTCCTGGCCTCGTGGAGGTTTTTTGAAATAAATAAACATATTTATATATGCGTGCGTAGTGGATTGTGCAATTTTATCCAAACGACTGAGCTTAATTAATAAATCCAAATTTAATTTCAATCCACAAAATAAGTCTGTATCAGGTACAGTGAGTGTCTGCTCAGGCAAGCGGCGATACTATAATAAGCCAGTCTGATGGATGATATCGTATGGCGTGAAATTCTACCAGCACTTCTACGGGTGTAGGCCGAATTTGGCCAACTAGTGTCCCCACTTCTGTGAGGAGAGTTTCCAATTCGGACAGCGTCCGATTGGGAGAGAAGTACACTCCCATCACTACTACTTCGCCCAACCAGACAGCGACGAAACCATTGAACAGTCTAAAAGTAATCGAGTTGATTATCTGCAGTACTACACTGAAATAACAATAATAATAGAATAAAAAAAAACAAAATTAAAACAAATCAACTAATTTATAAATCATGAATCATTATCAAATTATCATATTGAATAGATTTTCTTTGTGGCACTGTAACGACTTGAAAATTAGGTACATTGAAACTTTTGACTCTTTCGCCTGAAAAAGGTTGCCTGCCGATCCCTGCCCTACACGATATTATTATTAACGATATTAGTATTTCAAAGCAACAGATTAATGAATGTCTTTATTTACATAAGACTTCAGAAATGGACTCAAGACGCCGACGACGATCTTAGTCAAGATATTCCAGAGTTTATACAAAATTTAGGCCTAGTTGAGTTTCTTTTTAGAATAGATAAAATCGTTCTGCAAGCGTCAAAACTAAGTATAGGTATAGTTAGATAAAAGAAAATTAAACTGGAACAGTGCTCGGAATTCATGCACACAAAGGCTTTACGCTAGCCCAGTTGTGTAGTGACAATATTATAAAATAAACGTGAGACATCTTTGGTCAAACTTTTATCCGCGGCTCTGAAGCGTAATTAAAAGATTATGAAATTATCTGACTACATTATTCCTCAAGGTAGTTTAAAAATCACAGATTTGTTTTTATGTTCAGCTTTGAAATGTTGGTCTTTTTAACAATCGCCTATTTTAATTTCGCATTGATTTCGGCCACCACAACCTATTGCAAAACAAAAGATGCCTATGGGTATGAGATGTACCCAATGAAATAGTATATCAAGTCATCACAAACAAGAAATTTCAAGTAACTATATTATTGCATGAGTTGACCACTAATTTCCCTGTCTGTACATGAGCACATGATCGCTTTGCAACAGGAAAATTAGTGGTCAATGTTCCAAATTCCTAACCAATATTATGAATGTGATCTTTGCATAAAAACGAACATTTCAAACTGTTCTTTTTTATGCAATGATAATTATTTTAAAAAAGTAATATCGGGTATAAGGAATTTCACAACTATGTCTGCGTTTTCTCTCAGGTAATTGTATCTAGTCCAGTTTGTACTGGATAAACAACAAATCTTCTAGGTTTGCGTGCTAAATCCTAGACAACGTCATCACCTAACATCAGGTGAGACAGTTGTCAAACGCAAACCTATTGAAGCGGTGAAAGCTAACAGTGTTATTATTACATTGTTTTTGTAAAAAAGAGTCTTCGCCAGAATTGTGGTCTTCTTACCAGTTGCCCACACCTCGGGCGTCGCGCCCCACATACAGTGTGGTCACATCAGCGCGTTCTATTTTTGCATGCTCCATATTACATCCTGTTAGAGAAAGCTAGCTAGAGCTTAGTGTAACGGCTTTGTCTGTCACTTATTTATTGTATACGCTAGCACTATGAAATGCTTGAAATTCCGGCTTGAACAGCTTTAGACTCGCATCAAGGAAAATATTGTCTTCAATGTGTAAAGTATGCAGACAGGTTTAAGCTACAAACACATTGAGGTTATCTGGAATATAGCGATTGTTATTGCAGATATAATAGGAATTTTGCCGAGAGCTCTTCGTGTTCTGCTTAGGGTTCCGTAGCTGCGTAACATTATTTTCTCATGACTATCTTTACTAAAAAAGATACAAACATTAACAAATTTTCTAAATGTCTAGCAAGTAGCATTTACACTCAAACTTTAGATGTGATAATAGGGTTGTAGTGAGGCAGAGGGAGCTGAACGCGCAGTCGCCGTATCGAATTCTTCCTCGTGTCTAAGTTTTCGATTTCACATCATGATGAGGATACAGCACAGCATGATGGTGGCTTAACTTTCTTGTGGTTACCTGGTTAAATACTACTACCCAAGTCTGAAATACAGTGCAGAACAATAAATAAACCAAATTCGGCCAAAATATATGCAAAGTTATAATGAATGTTGAAACCGTGAGTACGAATGGTAAGTCAACCGTCTTAATAAAAACCTTCTTATAAGACTAGTTGCACCGCTTTCGCCTTCGGTGTTGCCAGAATATTTTTGAAGCGGCTTCGAGCTGAGTTACACATTTCAAGTGTTTACCACTTATTTATTGAATTAGCTGACATTATCGTCCAATCGTATTAGATTCGAAAACGTTTTTTATTGTTTATTGAGTAATTTATTTTTAACGGAAATGTGGTCTCTTATTGCTCGCACAGCGAGCTATGAAAAGAACTATCCTCGGGGTTTCTCTACGCAATCGAATCAGAATCGTCCTTAACAGAACGAAAGTCACCGACATAGCCTAGCAGATTAGCAAGTTGAAGTGGCAGTGGGCAGGGCACATAGCTCGAAGAACCGATGGCTCTGGGGTTGAGAGGTTCTCGAATGGAGACCACGGATTGGCAAGCGCAGCATAAGACGGTCACCGACCAGGTGGACAGACTATCACGTCATAAGTTACATACAATGAGCTCTATCAAAACAATAGAATGATAACGATTTGAGATATAGACGTGTGGAAATAGAACATGACATTGCAATATTTCTTCGACCCCATTACATTAACAGGCTATAAAACTCAATAGAAATGATTGTTGTTCGAGAATGATCGAGTCCATTACGCTCGTCAATTATAACATAGCGCTTTTATAGAAGTGTGGGTAGGGCTGTACTGTAGTCGTGGGGTAGTGTAGGTAGATCTGGTAATACCAGGACTTCATAAACGATTGGTATTGGTTTTGTTGTTCAATCCAACTATAACAAAAATTTTGTTGAATTCAATCGAGTTTATTAAAACTATTCTGCGTTATCTGCGAATCAATAAGTTTTTATTTTCATATGTTTAAGAGCTAATGTAAAATTAAAGGAAAATATAGTACAAATGAATTAAAATTGTATTTAATAATACAAATGTTTTTAATGTTTTCTAAAACGATCATCATCATCATCTCAGCCATGGGATGTCCACTGCTGGACAATAGCCTCCCTCATTGATTTCCACAAGGACCGGATGGAAATGGAAAATGATAAAGTTACCGCTGAAGCAACAATAATTATATTCTATTAAGAATGTGTTACTTAAACTTTTAGGAATCTAGTTAATGTGTTGTGATTATTTGTGAAGAAAGTGTGTCTAAAATAACCATACACTAGAAAATGATTTACTTTTAGGCAAATCCATTTTGATCAACCTCGACGATTCGATCAAATTACTTCGACCGTGGTCATTAGAATCAGTTACAAATTATGTTTTAATATTTAAATTTCCGCAAATTGACTTGATAGCTTCAATTTGCTAGCGTGCGGTACATTTAGATAAATTTCCTAAAATCCTTTCCTACGCGGTAACCTAAGAGTTCAACTTAAAAATGAAGTTTAACATTAGTAAAATCACAGACAATGTTGTCAGACAATGTTGTCAGGTCAAAAAGTGAACGGATTTCACAATTGCAAAATTGCCAATCAAATCGCGGGCCCCCACGTGTAATTTAGGGGGCCTCATAATTCGGTCGAGATCCGTTCGCAGCACGAGAAACACCTACGGAACATGGCAATTGCTTTTGTATTTAGAACTATACAAATATAACGGTCGCGGTGGCTCAGTGACATGACTTCTGTGTCTCCGGGGCCCTGGGTTCGAATCCCAGCAGGGGCAAACATTTGTGCGATGTGTGTAGGTGTTTGTGTGCTGTGATTGTGTGTGTCCATGCCTCCCGCGACACAGGGAATTCTAGTGCGGGGTTTGAATGTAATAAATAAATAAAATAAAAATGTGTCTTACCACACCCTTAAATCAAAGAAGTTGTTAATCCGTCGGTCCCGGATGTTGACAATACGAAAGAAGACGAAGACAAAGAAATGGAACTCATTTATTTCTGACATAACATTCACAACACTAAAACATTTAAGACATAGACAGGTAATACATAAATAGAACTTACAAACCATCTATCTTGAATGATACATTTAAAGACAACGAAAAAAATTGAAATAGTAAGTAGTAGTAGTTAATTGAATCCACAAATGAGTCCCTACTCAGCATTAAGCGAAGGTTTGACAACCGTCGAGCTATTAAGACTCGTTAGGCCATGTCGGAAAGAGGTTTGAAACCTCCGACATTGTCTAAAAGCCTATCTGCCAATCGACATTGGACAGTGTGGTTGATTTTTTTTTTTTTTTTTTTTTTTTAATTGGGAATAGGCAGGCGTTTGACCACTATCTCACCTGATTTTAAGTGATGATGCGGTCTAGGATGGAGCACGCTAATTACTGATTACGGCCAATACACCCCCCTCTGAGACGAAAGCCCCGCAGTGGGTTTGGTGGTCAAGTTCTAGAGTGTTCAATACATGATTGGCATTGTTACATAACAATGCCCCAATATTTTAATAATATTGCATAGTTACAAAATCAATTTAATTAGTTTGAAATGCCAATGTCATATTTCAAACAATCGTCGATAATAATCGTTTGATCGATGCGATGCGTGACCAAATAGCTGGTACAAATTTGGCTCAACGAATCAGCATTGCAATTCAACGTGGCAATGCTGCTAGCATTCTAGGTACGCTGCCAGCCAGTAGCGGGTAAGAGCATTTGAGTTATCTATAGCTACCAACAGCTAGTGGATTGCTCAAATGTCATTGTAGCAGCTGCAGTATTATAATTAGTTATTAGTGTTTTATTTTATCTAAGTTAGTGGTTTAAGAGGTGCTGATGAAATTAGAGACTCGCGGGTGTTTACAGGCAGGAGGGGTGAGACAAACTGTGTTGGTGATTTACAATATTAGAAAAACTTACTTGATAGCTGACCTATGGGCTCAAAAAATTACTTATCACAAATTTAGACTTCTTAATTTCCTTTCTTGGTGTAAGACACAGTTCAAGGGTATTTGTCGTTACCGTGAGAGTTTTTGATAAAAGTAAAATATGGTCACTCGGAAATATTTGTTCACTAAAGGAAATGAAATAAAAAAAATATCATTAAAAATGAACCTTCATGATCTCTCTCTCTTCTCATCAATGGTTTTTTTAAAAGTTTATTTGGCATGTAAACAACGAAATAAGCTGAAAAGGTTTAAAATAGATAGATAAATAGATAGATAACACTTTATTGCACAAAGGGGACATTACATAGATAAATTTAACATTTTTATAGTAAATTAAACTGCACTATCGGCGACCTTATCGCTAAACAGCGATCACTTCCAGGTAACCGTAGGCTAGATGGATACACTTGAATTTTGTTAAATAGGTAGTGTGCAGTGTTAACATAAAACTAAATGTATTAATATACTAATACACAAATAACATATTTTTAATACACTAAACCATATTATAATACATAATGATAAACTAAATATATCAATCCATCATCATCATACATCAATACTAATACCATAATATTTATTCTACTACACTGTAATAGTACTAAGTTAAGTTTAAGTAGTGAGTTTTTAACAGACTTTTGAAACTGTACGGCGATGTTGCCTTTCGGATTCTTTTTTTTCTTTTATCACACTCAGACCCCCGCACTAGGATTCCCTGTGTCACGGGAGGCATAGACACACACAATCACAACACACAAACACCCAAGACCCGGGACAAACACCTATACTCATCGCACAAATGTTTGCCCCTGCCGGGATTCGAACCCAGGGTCCCGGAGACACAGAAGTCAAGTCACTAACACTGAACACTGCGCCACCGCGACCGTCGATCGGATTGTAACAGGTAGTGAGTTCCACAGACAAACGGCTTGTACATTAAAAGACCTGTTGTAGAAAACGCTTGAGTGAGCAGTAGTTTTCAAAACAAGATTTTCTGATGAAAATATACTATTTAGCAAACTGTAAAGCCTTACCATAGTCGTTATTGACATTAACACAATAGCCAAGTGACGTGACACCTGTCACGATACGAGCATGGCAGTTTGCACGATTGCGTAACGAAAGAAAAATAATCGTCATGTGGACAATGCATTCACGGAATGCAATTATAAAAAGTATACATTATTGTCGTGTCATGCTTTCCATGAATTTACATAGAACGTGACACGAAGTGAAGAATGGCATAAACAAAACATGGATGGCTTTATTATGGCATAAACATAAAGCGATCATAGCCCAGCTTGAGCTGAATGAAGGTAACACCATTATCGAATTCCCAGCATGGGGACTACATGCTGGGAGCATGTACTAGGTAGCCATAGGCGTGTACTTTCGAGTACACGCCTATGGCTACCTACCGCTTTCAAGTTTGAAAAACTGTCACCAAACACAAAGTATTTTCAGGCATCAGTCCTTGAGAGCCAGTAAGAATTCTAGATCTAGCGACATAACATCTTCGACCACATCGCCACTGACCAAACATAGGTAAGTAGTTGTCAAACACTCTATACAGTACAATCCTACTAATATATTATGCGAATGTTTGTGTGTGTGTGTGTGTTTCTTCACGCCCAAACAGCTACACCGATTTCGATGAAATTTGGTATGGAGATAGTTTAAACCCTTGATTGACACATAGGCTACTTTTATCCCAGAAAAAGTATAGTTGCCGAGGGATAATTGATGTAACGGGAAAACCGTAATCCACGCGGGTGAAACCGCGGGGCCCTACTAGTTAACAATACAACATTCACAGAAGACTCATTATCTTATCTATATATATATATAATCTCTAATACGAATTCGTGAACATAAATATTCACATGAAGCTTGATGTAATACAGTAGAACTCCAATTATCCGAACTCCGACTATCCGAATCGCCGATTATCCGAAAACGGTTGAAGACCGCAAAACAGCTTACATTGACGGAGATGTTTAAAAAACAATGATTTTTATTTCTAAACTTGTACATAAGTACATTTTATTTATATTTAAAACATGTGAAAATTTCATGTTTCTTTCATTTAATTCAATAAAAAAATAGTGCAATATCAAAACGTAGCTTTTATTCTCTCCAATGGCATTTTTTTTTTTTTAATCCGATTATCCCAATATTTGATTATCCGAATGGGTCCCGGTCCCCATTAATTCGGATAATTGGAGTTCTACTGTAATAATAAGAAGAGCTGGCAGCTTCCTCGCTCAACGTATTAGCCTAGCAATACAAAGAGCAAACGCTGCCAGCATCTTGGGTACAATGCCGCAGAGGCCCGTTTTAGATTTAATTTAGTTTTTATAAAATTTTTAAGGTTTTTATTTTAAGTTAGATTATTTTATTGCTATTCTAAATTATTTTTAAATTATGTTAATGTTACCTTGTTAATGTTGTGGATATAAATTAAATTTTGTTAGTTATTTTGAATAATAATTTATTTGGGCACAGAAAACTTAAATCTAGGTTACATCGAGTTTAGGCGAAGCTAACTTATTCTTAAAAGTAACTATGACAGTGCTAGGATATAATTTGGAATTACCTACATGTGTAGATTTTTTTAAAGATATACAGATAATCTAAACCGGTGCTTGATAGTAATGACGTCATGAAACAATAGATAGCGATACCAGCAGATAAATCGGCAGATACATATGTTTATATATGTGATTATCTGATAATGTGATAACAGATGTCGGTTGATTTCATGATCCATTTGTTACACAATGTCAACAAGCCTATGGGACTTCTCGCAAAGAATATGTTACTATTCGATATTTTTTAGAAGGTGAATGGCATATCGCAAACCATCTCACTAGTAAACACTGTGTAGCTCAGATTAAAGGGGTTTTTCTATAAAAAATGCTACGAATATATCTTGAATGATATACGAATAGCAGTTTGGAAACGTTGTGCTTGCATAGCAATAGTGTTTTGCACATTTTTTAACCTCTTTTACTATATAGATATAATATTTTGTATAAAATCTATTCATTCGCACCAGTGCGAGACGGAACGTTACGACGAACGCAATGCACTCAAGATCCTGATGAAGGCTTCCGGAAGAATCCGAAACAATTGTCGATCGTGATATCGACTACGCTTAAGTGCCACGTTATACCCGTAGAAACAGTATAAAGTAATTATGAACGTGAGTTTTAATAATATTACAAAAATGATGTTTTTAAAACATCTGGTTGCAGCAGCGAAGAAGCTGCATAGTTATGAAGTACATTGTTAGAGAACGCTAACAACCCCGTAGCATGAAATAATCTGTAAAAGTACTCATAAAGTCGTCGTGTAAACAAGTGAATAACGCCTAACCTAACGTTGATAAAAACCACAAATCTGTGTCATAGTTTTACTAGATAAGTTATAGTCTATAGCTAGATAGTTTAGTTGTTTTACGGTAGTGAGGTACGATTTCGATAATGATTCATGCTTAGGCTACACGCATCATGCATCACGTTTACGACACGAATAAGGACCTAGAAGCAACTTTCTCATTAAAATAAAATTGTATTCTACATTAACTTATGAATTCGGCTGGCCGGTTGGCGCAGTTGGTAGCACTCTGCCTTCTGAGCCGCTAGTTCCGGGTTCGATTCCCGGACATGTCAAACATTTGTGTGCATGAACATGTTTGTTTGACCTGTGTCTGGGTGTGCATATGTATTTAAGTATATATGGTGGTACCGGCCTAGAATAGTACTCCCCCATCTCTTCCCGCGGGTGCCGTAAGAGTCGGCTAAGGGATAACGTACCAGGAGGTGGGCAGCAGCGCCTTCTGAGGATCGGAAATCATACTGCGCTCGCCAACCCGCCTGCCAAGCGTGGCGAGTATTGGCAAATCCCCCCTATATGGGGGAGGCATACGTCCAACACTGGACGCACATAGCTGAGAAAAAAAAAAAAAAAAAAAAAAAATATCAGTCATCAGGTTACTATAGTACAGGCTCTGCCTAGTTTGGGACCTGAAGACCTTGTGTGTAAAAAAAAATGTACAATTTTACTGGCAATAATATGTACTCTGGTAAACGAGTCCTGGTACATATCACACGGGCCTTTGTGAGCCTAGTTTAGGTACCTAGAGCTCATTTACCTGTCTGCTTTAATTGTCTGTTACGAAATAAATGATTTTTATTTGTAATTTTGTATTTTTACTATGCGCAAGAGCCAGCAAGTACCAGTGAACCGGCCACGTGAAATTTTCAATTTAAACCCAAAATGGCCGACGCTAATTCACACGGACGTTCTAATTGTGTTTCCATACATTCAACCCAACAAAAGGCTACGTGACTTTTTAAAATGTTCCACTTAGGTATCAGGCTACGTACTAAGCCAAGTAGTGATGTCGCTTGTTTTCATATTTGATAACGATTACATGTAAATCGTGTCTATACAATGTTTTAATCGCAAGCATTTTACAAACATCACTCTAGCCGTCGGAGACCTAAGCATATACGCCTCTCTTTTCATCTCCACAAGAACTGGTGAAAAGAGATTTTTCACAAGTTCATCGGTCCACTTAGTGGTTAAAGTCATTCCGAAATGGACTGACAGCTGTTCACAAAATTGATATGACGTCTTCGTCCTATGCTTAGAACGCTCATGACTACGAGGTAGAGCAGTATGAGCGCTGGCAAACATCTGATGGTAATTTAGAGAATCTATCGAAAAATTGGTAATCCCTCCACGAAACATTAAAACGCAATTTATACTTTCAGAAAAAATAAGTACGAAAGAGAATGATTTAATATGAATTTAATGGGAACTGGCATTTAGCATTCGCGCTCTTTCAAAACACACACACAGTCCGTTTCGATTTGCTTACGAGCGTCAGCACTGTCAGTACTGAATTCATCTCGGAACATCAAAATTCTTACGTACGAACCATACACGAATACCGTCTATGGTACGAACGTATGCACTGTGAGCGCAAAAAGAAACGCACCCATAGAGAATGTATGAAATAATATTTTGCACTCGGTACTGTGTAGGAACGGAACTGTGGCGTCACTAATAATTGTGTGAATCGACCTTTAATCGATGAATATGATCTAACGTAAAACAAAACGCTATGAAACGTCGTGTGACGTCACTACACGGATAAAACTTATCTGAGGATTTAAACGGTTTTTCTTTTATGTAGTATCCAAAGAGCACTATCTCTAAAGTTTGTTGTGAATACCTACACTTGTTTATATGCAAAGCACGGTCGTTAGGTACATTATGCTGTTCATATTCATACTTTGACAAAAGAAATCTTATCAATATAGGTAATGAATGAGAAAGTATATATGTGTATACGTATGTGTGTGTGTGCATGTTTGTATCTCAAATAATTATTAATTTCAGTACAAAGGGTTTTTTTATTAGAATCTTAATATTTGACCCAATCTACCAGTCCAATTAAAAAGTTTTAAAACATATTTTTTCTTGATGTGAAATGTATTTTGATTACTCCAAAAAACAACAACTGTTAATTAACTAAATATTTTCCAAATTCTGTTTCCATAGATGTCGATATAAAAATTTCTTCTTCTTCTCATCAATTGGATATCCACTGCTGGATATGCCTCCCCCATATAGGAGGGATTTGCCAACTCTCGCCACGCTTGGCAGGCGGGTTGGTGTGCGCAGTATTATTTCCGGTCCTTAGAAGGCGCTGCTGCCGACCTTCTGGTACGTGATCCCTTAGCCGGCTCTTACGGCACTCTCTATATTATATTTTTATTGGAGCCTTTATATAAACAAGCATGCGAGAATTTTTTTTTTTAAATTCGTTTTTTATTACAAAAATTTTATGTTAACACTCACATTTTGATTAAGAATTTACACTTTTTTGAACTTGTGATCTGAACTAGCTAGGACCGGAGTGGGGTCTATCTAGAGTTCGTCTCAATGACGGCCGACATTCACAAATCTTTTTCGTCTCACATAGTGTAACTATTATAATATTAATATAAACCTATTCTAACACAGCTTCGTGATAAACAAGAACGTCATCGCAAAAACAAGAACAGCCGTGATTAATCTAGCAGATCCAGAGAGCTTAGGGGCTCAAACCCCCTTTAAAAACAACTGGGTCCATTTCTTAATCATAGAAGTTTTCACATTAGTTTGCAATCCAGAAGTAGTAATTATCACCCGGCAATGGGTAATCGTTAACGGAACGTTGAAAACTCACGTTTACAGTTGTAATGGTTATAGAAACCAGCACATTCCCATCTGATAGTTGAACGCTAGAAAAATTGGAGTTAGTTATTTCTACTTGACGTTGACAAGTGGCTGTCCCATAACTCAAATTTACTTTACACTCATTGCTCGATAAAGAGTAAAGCACTTGGAAACGCAACCTTTGTCTACCCGGAAAATGGGCTTAATTTCAAGCTGTTTTTACTTTATTAATCGTCTGGGTCAAATCCTCCCCAAACTAGAGTGCTGGATCCACCACTGCTAATCACGTCATGTTTATTTATTAACTTTAATTTTCATATTTCAGATTTCAGAAGAGTTTGTGATTCTGCCAAAACATTTAGATTGGATTGATGTGAAAACCCAGATTGACTTCATTAATCATATTATATTTCTCACAAGGTCTCGCGCGGATATTTGTCGGGAAATGTTTGCCTCTCGCTGTTGTAGAGGACGCAAATAAACAACTTAGCGGAAACAAGAATATTTTTACGCAACAAAACATAAACATCAAAAGGGTAAACTTTGAACTTGTATTTTTATGGTATCTGCAATGTGAAAACAGCCACGTGACATTTGTTTTCATAATAAGCACACACATCCATTATGTTCCCAATGCTAGCCTTTCAGAGAGAAGGAATTCGAAATTCAAATCAAATCTGTGAACCTCTTTGCTTGTTATATATTATTATGTTTGTGAAAAAAGTTTGTACCATTTTCAAACAACACGACACCTATGATGATTTCCACAGTAATTATGCGACTTGCATAACGCTACAGTTGCGAATTTTCATACATAACTTCTAGGTTAGATTCGAAAGATGTGTGTATTATTTCGAATTAGGAATGATTAGGAAGATATTTGAATTAGGATGATCACTGACCTAGCCCACTACTCCATTAATGGGTATGTCAGTGGGAAGGTAAGCAAGAAGTCAGGCAACAAGTAGATGTAATGGCCGGTGAGGACCGAAAAGTTCTATGTGGAGGCCACAGACTAAAAAACGAAGTGTATGACATAAGGTTGAACAGACTACCTAATAAAGATTGAACATGGATGCACTCCGTTTCAATCTGGATCCTGTGCGCCTAGACAAGATGCATCGCTTCATAGCCAATCTCTTTCTCTAACCGTTGAATGTTCATTCTCGTTGTTCATATTAAAAATAGTGATACGATAAAGGACAGGTGAGATTAGGAACATTAGGTATTCACAATATGAATGACTAATACTTATGCTGCCCTGTGACTAACGCAAAATAAATGCGAAAAACTGTTTACCAATTAATTACATATGAAAATAAAGGTTTTATTGGTTTAGGTGGCTTTTATAGAAAATACGTCAGTCTTGAGCCGATTGAAAATGTATTGAATAAATTTATGAAAATGAATGTGTCGCTAAACTAAACGTGACGTAATAACCCTTTGTTTGTTTTTCGGTCCCTACTATACAAAGTAACGTTCTACAAGCGTTAATACTGAGAAAAAACATATACAATGTTAATGACTATAGGCAGTGAAAACGAGAACAAACATTCAAGAGTTAGAGAAAGAGATTTGCTATGAAGCGATGCATCTTGTCGCTCTGATGTTGAATAAAGAGCAGAGTAGCAGTAGACGCCCTATTGCTGAAACGATGATGATATAATAAATAACTGTAGGATTGTATGGAATGTAGGATCCATAGTTTTGTTAGTAACAAATTCTTAGAAGTATGTTAGTACTTTTATGGGACGTACTAAATCATCATCATCTCAGCCATAGGACGTCCACTGCTGGACATAGGCCTCCCCCATTGATTTCCACAAGGACCTGTTGAAAGCTGCCCGCATTCAGCCCTTGCCTGCGATCTTAGTCAGGTCGTCTGTCCACCTGTCCTATGCTGCGCTTGCCAGTCCGTGGTCTCCATTCGGCCCCAACGGCCATCAGTTCTTCGAGCTATGTGCCCTTCCCACTGCCACTTCAACTTGCTAATCCGCTGGGCTATATCGGTGACTTGCGTTCTTCCACGGATCTCCTCATTTCTGATTCGATCACGTAGAGAAACCGCGAGCATAACCCTCTCCATAGCTCGTTGTGCGACTCTGAGCCTGCTCAGAAGGCCCATACTAAAACAGTGGCACAATAATTTGAGTAGTGGAATAATTTCGCACGAATTGGTTTATTTATCAGTACTCTCATTTATGTGGTAAAATACAATATTCATTATTGCACTATAATACACAATCAAGCTTATTGATTTTATGTACAGTCTACACATAGAATTAGTCAGTCGTAACCTTCCAACAAACTAAAAAGTTCCTTATTTGTAACACGTTTAAGTTTAAATTTCTCTATTCTTCCCCATCTTACATCAGTATATTTTATATCAGTAGTTATATATATCAGTCATCAGGTTACCATAGTACAGGCTCTGCCTAGTTTCGGACCTGAAGACCTTGTGTAAATGTTTAAAATATATATATATATCTTACGAATTTAATGACGTCACGCACCTGACGAATTTTGTCCTGACATTTTTTTCCCATACAAAAGAGCACTACACGGCTAAAGAAGTTTTCACTTCAAAAAAAAATTTAGACTATTTCCAAATGCTGTAGAATGACACAATTGAATTATCTTGTGCACCTTTGGTAGATAAAAAGTTAGTTGGTAGATAAAAATAGTTTGTATGGTTAATAAGTGCGTTGTTTTTTTTTTATTCAACTGCTTGTGCGACTGTAACGCAAGTTATTTCTGCTTCAGGCGCTAAACCTAGTTATTTTAGTATTATACAGTATTATTAATTTAACCATAGTGTGAATGATAGTTTTTAGATATTTTCTTGTTAGCAATGGCCTAAATGAATAAATATTCAATACGAGAAGAATGAACGAAGTAATTAAATGTTGTCAAGACAAACATTATACGTGTTATTATAGGCACTGAATAATAATCTGTAAAATCACACAATAGTAGGTATATTCTGCTAGCATCATCTTAGAGAGAGCAGAACAGTATGAAAAATGTTACTTAGGCGTAAACATCGCTATAACTCAAGAGATAAGTGGTCGTTTTGTCTAAGGTAAGTCTGTAAGTTGCATATCTTGTGGTAATTTGTTTTTGCCTGTGCTTAAAATGTCTCCGTGTGATTGAAAGTGTAGAGGAGTGAATTTGTGGAAGGGAAATTCTTTAGGTAAATGCTCTCATTGGACATACCAAATATAAAATACTAACTAATTATAGAGTGCTTCTTCATTAACCACTGCGAACACAAACATTTAATGAAATGTTTAATTACCACGTGTGCAAATCTTGAAAAAATGTTATGATTGAAGATGCACGATTAGACCTATGTCACGTACAACATTATTATGTTATGAATGTTTAAACGTCATCAAAGTATATAATGCACTTTTTCATGAAAACGTTCGAGCTGTGTATTTGATGCGGACATGTACTTAAAAGTAATTAATTCATTATAATATTTTCAATTATAAGACGTCTACCTATTGCTAGGGTTAATTTCTCCATAGATACAAGAAGGTCTCGTTAGTAGTAGTAAGACAAGGTTGACAGACATAAACAGCCATTACTTATTTTTTCTGTAAATAAAGCAAAGTTTCTAAATAAACACCTTACTCAGAAGTACCGCCACCTCCTATACAGTGTATTTCTTAGCAGATTCATGTCTCATATTCACTCTAGAATTACATTATTATATATTCTGCAACTTTGGCGTGATGTTTATTACAAAAATGAACGCAGCAGACTCTCCACAAAGCAAGTTTATTAAGAAAACAGAGAGAAGACCTTGGAATATCTTCGTATTAATCTCAACATCTATTTGTGTGAGGGATAAATAATAATATAACCGTCCTAGTAATTTAAAAATACATATTGTTTTACAAATACATATTGTTAGTACCTTATGATGTTTGAAATATTAGAGGTTTTAAGTTTTTCATTGCCTAGAAATCTGAGGTTCTCACCACAATATATTTTTATGTTCTTATCTTTGGCTCCGCATTTCAAGTGCATTAAAATCATCAAAATCCGTTGCGTGGCTTAAGAGGAATTAGCAGTTATACAAACAGACGCAGAATACTTATAATAAAAAAAAGTTTTCATCGCGTATACTTAAAGGTGATTCGCAAAATAATAACAATTTCACTGTTCACAATACAAACTAAGAGAACACATCAACGTGTCTGAAATTTTAACAAGTGAAAATATCCGGTACATTATGCAGACTCAAAAGGAAGCCATTTACAAACGCTCCAGTCACCCGAACCGCTTTTGTTTGGTTTCAACCGGATTCTTATTAGTTCGACTTTTTTCACAGATTGAGGAATAGTTGGGTAATGATATAATGATTGAACCATTCGTACCGCTATGTACCTACTTTCGAGTCGATTCTCGTACCATTCCTTCATTTAACACTTAACAACTGGTGCATTGAACTGCTGGAAGCGGCCCGCATCCAGCCCTTATTATATAATATTATATTGTTATATAATACCATTTATTTCGACCAGAATGCTGGCATATAATTGGCTTAACGAATCAGCATTGCCATTCACGCTGCCAACTGGTACTAGGTTATATATAAACTGACAATAGCTAGTAGATTGCCTCGATCCGATAACTCCCTGTCCTGGCGACAGCTCAAGCCGAGGTCCGAACCTCAGTGGTGCCCTTGAGCTAGTCGCCTCGTCCTCTCCTAGTGGCACAGCGCCGTCAGCGCTAGCCTCACTAGGCGGTGCGCCTTCTGCGACCGCACAAATACCGGGCTGAGCACCATCTGTGCTCGCCCCCCCTCCGGTGAAGCTGTAAATGCCGGTAGAGGCAAACAGCATTAGTCCGTTAGAAAAAAAAAGTAGATTGCTCAGACGTTATTGTACTAGTTGTAGTAGTGTGGTATCGGCCCCTAGTCTATGGTAATAATGTATGTTATTTTAATGTGATTGGACTGCCTTAGTTTAATGTGATAGAGCCAGCGGCTCACCGTACGTTAAGCCATCATTGTCACACATGTATTATACGCGGATTCAGTGGTCTCGAGGATGCGTTCCCAGTATCTAATAGGTTTTTTTATACCTTACGTTTAACTACTGTTCTGTTTCATCTGATTTTAAGTATTGAGGCGGTCTAGGAAGTAGCACCCGAGCCGAGAAGGTACATATTCACTCGTGGATTGAAGACTCCAGGATTGTGTATACTATGTATATGACACAGACTCAGGCAACGAGTTTCATTCTTTGGCAGTACGCGTTATGACAGTGGGATGCGAAAGTCGTACGTTTAATAAGTAATGGTGGTATTTCTTCCATATAGCGATGGCGCGTTGCCGTCTGGTCGACCTATGTAATAATGTAATAAACATTAAGCTATCAAAATATTATAAACGGTTATCTGAGCTACCATGAAATCTAGATACACTAATATTATAAAGAGAAAATAATATTTGTAACGGAAAACTCAAAAACTACTGGACCGATTTAAACATTATTTCACCATTACAATTCTATATTATCCCTGAGTTACATAGGCTATATAAAAATACCAAAACTTCAATCTGACACACACAATCTGACTGGCCGGTTGGCGCAGTTGGTAGCACTCTGCCTTCTGAGCCGCTGGTCCCGGGTTCGATTCCCAGACAGGTCAAACATTTGTGTGCATGAACATGTCTGTTTGACCTGTGTCTGGGTGTGTGTGTGTATGTATATAAGTATATATATATCAGTCATCAGGTTACCAAAGCACAGGCTCTGCCTAGTTTGTGACCTGAAGACTGTGTGTGAATGTTAATAAATAAAAATAAAAGAAATATTAAAAAAAATAAAAAATAATTTAAAAAATAAAGAAATCATGTAACCGTGCGAAGCTGGGACGGACCACTAAATCTCACTATCCCACTAATATTATAAATGTGAAAGTTTGGATGGATGGATGTTTGTTACTCAATCACGCCACGGCTGAACGGATCTGGATAAAATTTGGCACAGACATAGGTTATAATAGTCTGGAATAGCACATAGGCTATAAATTGATGTAGCGGGAAACCCGTAATACACTCGGGTGAAATCGCGGGGCGCTACTAGTATAAAATAACACTTCCTCGCAACGGGATGATGGAACTAATGGCAAATACAGTGACAAGCCGCATCTGAGTTTCCAAACACACTCGTATTATTATTCTCTCGCTGCCAGAGCGATATTAAATAGCGCCAAACGAATACGCTATAACGATGCTTTTTCTCTAACAATAACTAATGGAGAGTGTTATTTTCTGAAGTCGCTGGGCACTTCGTGTAGATAGACGATAAATATTGATGTTATGTTTGTGACATAATTGTTATTATGATAGTGAAATAACAAGTTATACAGTAAGATACGATTATTACCTAAAATGGGAATCACTGAACCCAATAAAATTGATGCGCTTACAATCTATGTCAGTAAATTATATTTATATCCTACTAATATTATAGATGTGAAAGTTTGTGAGTATTGATTTTTGGATGTTTTTTTTTTTTTTACTATTATAAGTTTGCATTTGACAACTGTCGGATGTATGTTTGTTACTCTTTCACGCCTTAACGGCTGGATGGATTTGGATGAAATTCGGCATGGAGATAGCTTATACCCTGGATGGATATCACATAGGCTTATTTTCATCATCACCATCATCAGTCTTTTTCATCATCACGCGGGTAAAACGGATTTAAATTATTATTTGATTATAGATTGATTATAGATATTATTAGATTTGAATTACTATTGCATTGTTTATGAATTGTTTGTCTTAATCAATAAGAGAATTGGAACCCAGGGACCGACGGCTTAAGGTACCTTCGGAAGCGCTGATTAGAAAATATTACCAGCGGATGGTTAGCGGCTTCCATCCAAGGTTTGACCGCGTCCGACATGGCCTAACCCACTTGCGCTCCTAAACTCCGCTGCGAGCTATTCCTAAATAATTTATGCATTAATATTGATATAAGTATATTGACTATTCTATTTTGAAGCGATGATATAGCTCAGCGGGAGGAGGGTCGGCTGTCAAACTGACGGACACTGACACGGTTTGATCCCCGACAACAGCTTGAGCTTCCGGTGAAGGTAACACCGTTATCGAATTCCCAGAAAGGTGGTGGGGTACTTTCGAGTACCTACCCGCCTGGCTAGCTACCACCCTAAAGTTTGAAAAACTGTCACCAAACACATAGTCACACACGTTCTTGAGACACACTGACTCTGAAGGACTGCTGCCGATTCTAGGTCTAGCGTGATAACATCTTCGACCACATCGTCACTGACCATCAAGTAAAATAGTGGTCAAACGCTAGATCTATACATATAGTAGAAAAAAAAAGTCATTGTTCGATATTTCGGCAGAGTTACATACGCCATTACACACACACATTATTACACATGAGTAAACTGACAAATAACATGGTAAATGGCCTGATAATAATATTAACTCGTGAATAATTCAGTCTATTATATTTTTTTTCGTATATTTTTATAAGGTACAGCAATAAGAGTACATAATCATAATATAACTGCCTAATGTACCCTTTAGAAATGACACTTATTATGCAGTTAGCATAATATGCATAGATTTGGCAGTACGCCAAGCCATATCTAGAGCTTTGACTCTTGGTTATGGCAAAGCTATAACTAGAATTCTTATATTATCTGCTGTTTAACTAAACAATCGCGCTTTCTCTACGCGATCGAATCAAAAATGAGAAGATCCGTAGAAGAATGAAAGTCACTGACATAACTCAGTGGTTCTCAAATGGAGACCACGGACTGGCAAGCGCAAGATAAGATGGCCACTGACAGGGTGGACAGACGACCAGACTAAGATCGCAAGCAACGGCCGCTGCCAACCCGCCCTTGTGAAAATTAATGGGAGAGGCATATATCCAGCAGTAGACGTCTATTGGACGTGGACGTATATTCACGCCTGTTTCCCGTAGGGGCAGAGACAGCTTTCCAATTATTATTATTATTTTTTTAATATAATGGGACAGCATTCACACAAGGTCTTCAGGTCCCAAACTAGGCAGAGCCTGTACTATGGCAACCTGATATATACTTATATACATACTTATATATTTACTTATATACATATACACACCCAGACACAGGTCAAACAGACATGTTCATACACACAAATGTTTGACCTGTCTGGGAATCGAACCCGGGACCAGCGGCTCAGAAAGCGGAGTGCTACCAACTGAGCCAACCGGCCAGACAAATGCTACTCGAATATGGATATGAACATCATAAACATAAATCTAACAGATTGAATTTCTTTGCACTGTTTCTACGGGCAAAACGTGGCACTTACGCGTATTCGATATCACGATCAGTGAGAGGCGGGACGTTGTGACGAACGCACCGCACTCAAGATCCTGATGAAGGCTTCCGAAACAATTGTCGATCGTGATATCGACTACGCGTAAGTGCCCCGTTATACCCGTAGAAACAGTGTAAAGTAATTATGAACGTGAGTTTTAATAAGATTGAAATTCGAAACAAAACATAGTGAAATATTTTCGTTACCATCCAGGATTATTATTTGTAAACTTTAAAACAATTTCGAATTCACAGACTTATCACACCACATTAGCTACATATCCACACGAGACAATGAAATACAAAGTCATATTCATTATTTAGATCATTACACCACGTCTGTAAATCCATTGTTATTCAAATTATGTTGACGAGAATGACTTTATTTCAATCGTTGGTCATCGAGAAGGTAACATACAAAGCGTGCTTTGTCTTCTGCTAACTCGTTAGTGCAGAACATTCACGGAAAGACAATGATAAAAACATCGTAACAAAAGAGGGTTTCCATTTCTTAGGTCGTATTAAACTATTAATGTCAGCGTAATATTTGCGAAGGGTTATATCATGGTAAATAGTCATTTGTTTTACATATAGGTAAAACTGATTTTTGCGTGAGTGCTTGAATTGAAACCTGAGCAAGCGAAGAGTTCTAGGGTTGGACCGCGAGCGAAGCGAATGATTCAAAAGAACAACCGTAAGCGTAGAGCGTAGCTAAAGGTTTCAAAACACCAATAATGCACCATAAATGTACGTAAGGCGCAGGCCACATCTAAATGGCGTATGGCTCGGACGTGGTTATGACGTCCGAGCCCTAACAGCCAACATACCGTGCATCCGAAATTGCGCTTTAATACCACGCATTATGTATCCAATTTGAAGGGAATAGGAAGCCGCCCGTGTCCTGTCCGCGCCATACGCCATTTAGATGTGGCCTGCGCCTTACATACATTTATTACGAATAAATATTGATCAGTTGTATCAGTACAGTATGCATCTTTAGTTCCTCCATATTATATGAGCACATATTTTAGTGAATGAAATGTATTCTATATTGTTCCCAGGATGGCAGTACCCAGCCAGAATGTTACATAACAGAATTGGCAAGAAATGTAACGATCAAATGGAGCATGGCTGCCAAGACAACAACACATTAACATAAATATATTTAACTGAAATGATCACGAATGCTGATGGAAACGATTACCTACTTTGAGACTTTGAAAAAACATCATCATTACAACTAGAAGGCGACGACAGATAGAGTTCTTTAAGAATGTATAAAACACGGGAGTTACTCACGTAATAAGTCAGAGGGTTCCGACTATAGTTTCAACCACATTCGGTGGTCTTTTTCAAGGAGAATACGGGGCACTCGCGGACGCGGCCGCGATTCGCCTAGTACTGTACTGAAACTATAGTCGGAACCCTCTGACTTATTACGTGAGTAACTCCCGTGTTTTATACATTCATAATGTGTCAAAACCACGTCAGTTTTAATAACAAAAAAGAGTTCTTTAAGTTATATTATGGAGATGATGTAACATAAAGAATTTAAATCAAGAAACCTTGGAGACCAGTATTAATCAATGAATCAATATTTTATTTGCAAGAATAGAGCTTTACCGTACATGCAGCTTATCTTTGTGGTTCTGTGAGTAGTGGAAGAGTAAGCGAAATAGAGATATGCGAAACAGTTTCAAGGGAAACCGGGTGTAATTTCACCGGGTTCCGGTGAAATTACAGGCACATGAGACTTACCAACTTTATGTCTCAAGGTGACAGGCGCAGTAGAGTTCCTTACGAATTGTATCTGTCTATAGGCAGAGGTTACCACTTAACATCCTGTGGACCTTTTGCCTGTTCCGTCACATTATCCTATAGAATGTATTAGACACAAAATGGCGACCCAATTATCTCACCAATATTATGAATATGAAAGTTTTGATGGATGGATGAATATTTGTTACTCAATCACGCTCAAACAGCTATTTGGTATAGTATATATAGTATAGGTATGTAGATACTTCAGATCCCGGAATAACACATAGGCTACTTTTCATTTTCATCATTAGAACGTGGTAAAACCACGGGGACTAGGGTGAAATAAACGATCACATCAGCGCAATGTCGTCGTCGTCCTCTCCCCCCTTCCCCCCCTAACCAATGGACAGTATTTGTCGCGTTTACCTATTATAGTAACGAGTAGAGTTTATCGTGTTCGCGGTGGACGTGCGTCACTTGCCATGTGGTTACCATGGGTTACTGTTAAAGTAAGACTGAATGATACCAGTCGAATATTAAAATGTTCAAAATTTCATTGTAGTTTAAATCAAAGGTAGGTAAACTTAATTTTTTAGGAGTCAGAATAAATATTTCAGGAGGGTTCAATAAAAAAGCTGTGGGAGCGTCGGCTGTCAATCGGACGGACGCTGGTTCGATCCCCACACCCAAACAAGCCGTTGTGAACGTCGGAGATAAATTCGTTATCAAATACCAGTAATAGGGTAATGCTTAAATAACTCGTACGTAACCTTCGGCCACATCGTCTCTGACCATCAAGTGAGATAGAGGTAAAACGCTACAACTTTAAAGTATTTAAAAGCACAGAGAATTTGGTGGGTTTACAGGCTCATAATTTAAATAATTAAATATTTATTAAAAATTAATAATTAAATTACATTTCAATTATTATTATTGAAAAATTAATTAATATTAATAATTTAAACTAACTGCACCCCGCGGTTTCATCCACGTGGTTTCACCTACGGTTTTCCCACTACCTCAATTATCCCACGGGAACTTTACTTCTTCCGGGTTAAATAGTAACTTATGTGTTATTCCAGGGTATAAGCTATCTTCATTCCAAAAACAAACGACAAACGACAAACTTTCGCCTTTATAATATTGGTGTGTACCTACGCATCAGGATTTGTCCCGACCCTTCTGCCTGTAAACACCCGCGCGCCTCTGTAATGTCATCGGCACCTGTTATAACGTTAACAAAACTGTCGCGAGGGAGTTTATGCTAATATGAACGTTATTTCAGTGCGCGTTGAGTATGATTTTCATACTAGACTTCAATAACATCGGAAGCATTCTCCCCAAACTAGTTTTCATGGTCACTAGAATCATCAGTCAGAAACAGTCAAAATGGTGTTCCATAACAATTGGTATAGATCCATTATACTTTCATGCCACCAAATCTTTAGTATTCTTACAAAATTGAAAAAAATATTCGAACTCGATTTTCTTGTTTCGACTATATTTTTATGGAAATAGACGTTTTTCTAGTTGCGTATCACACCTACTGGAGACCGGACACCTACTGGAGTGGAAAGGACCTATTTCCAGATCTACTTTAAAAAACAGGCAAGCAGTTTCGGAGGAGTTCGATAACAAAGACTGTGATATATGTATTATCCGGCTTTACTCACGTTTATAGTCGAAATTTTGACCTAGGTTTCGGGCATGGATCTATGATGGAATAGAATGGCTTAGGATCGTTAGGATGTAGCAGCGTAAACTCACTTGAGGATGGGCATCTGACGCGCCCCAAACCTAGGTCGAAACTTCGACTATAAGCGTGAGTAAAGCCGGATAATACATATATTGATAATGTGTCAAACTCTGGAGAATTTCCAATCAAAAAAACACAGTGACTTAAGATTTTTATATATTACATTTGGTTAACTTAATTATTTATACAAAGCATTTCTTCTCCGGATATTTTGGTGGTGGTGCCAAAATAAGTATTTCTAGTCAATGATTTATTTAAGTTTGCTAGCAATTAATACGCGCGTGAATCGTAGAATCAAACGGAGCTAAATTATGCATATAAACATTTACAAACCCATGAGGTATAAAAGATCCAGTAGATTTCCACGAGAGCGCAACGGCGACGCATTCTACTATGTTTATAGTGTATGTAACAATCTATGAAAATAATATACATGGGGAAAAAAGCAACGGAGCCGGGAAGTTAAAATATGATTTTCAATAAAACATCTCTTAGATAAGTCTCCTTTCTTGACAGTTTCTCCAACATAAACCTAAAGGTCAGTTTGTCCGACCGATAAACTTTAGATCTGCCTATAACATGCCTCATTACTGCAATAAAACCTCGCATTCGGCGACTCAAGACGATCAATAAGAGCCGGCTATATGACCCGATAATATGGCACAACGACAAACATTTTTATATTACATACTAAAAGCTGGAAAACCTTAGCCACTCTCTAAGACGATTTTGATTTGCTGACTTCAGAATAATTGCGTCACAAACTGTAAAAACCTACATTGTGCTTGAAAATTCAGAAAACTATTTATCTATCCGAGCGAACAATCGGAAATTGCTTATTCTAAAATGCTCCTAATTGTTTGCACATATATACTATGCATTATAAGATTTGGTTCCAAAACCCGATAACATAATAGTGATCGATTATCACTTCCTTTGAATGCTGTTCGACCTACTTTCAAAAAAGGAAGATGTTTAAATTCGACTATGTGCTTTTTATAATGCAACCTCAGAACTTTTTTCTGGGTGTACCGAATCTTATGACTGTATTTTTAACTTCGTAATTATCGAAATTATGTATTGAAATAACTTGCATTGAAACATATATTTCGCAATGAGTTAGACACTGCACCTGCATTTGTTATTTAGGAAATTTTGGCATTTTTCGGAGATACGTGTCGTATCAGTTTGTCGAGAGAAGACAAGCAGGACTAATTGTAGACCTTTATTTTCAGAAATTTCACTGCTTATTGGACGAATGACCTTATTAAAATAAACACATCAAAATAATAACAATAGCTACTAATGTTTAAAGAGGTTAAGGTCAGATTAGTCAAAGGAATTCAAACACTTGGGTACTTGTCGTCTCTTTATCATAATATATTACTAAAGTTTTATTTGCGTCCGTAGCGGAGTTAGCTGAAGTGCGGGTTAAGCGAAGGTCTTTGTGGTCATACGGTCATCATGGGTTGACCACCGTTAGTGGCATTACCATCCGTGCATCGATGGCAATGACTATAAAACCTGTTGACTACCTGAAGTATGTGTATGTCATTTTATCGATATGTTATTTCGTTCGTTAGTCGTTAAAGAATCACTATATATGGTCATAGCTCGGATTGTGTCATCCAAAAGATCGGCCAATCGCAATTCCGGTGATTTCCTCGCCCCCTACCCACAACGGTGATTCGTGTTTCTTCGAGATATTATGTTCATGAGCCATCAACAGGGTATACTTATGATCTATGATAGGAGGGCACGTTCAAAGAACTAATGGCGGTTGGGGCCGATAGGTTCTCGAATGGAGACCACGGATTGGCAAGCGCTGAATAGCACGGCCACTGACAAGCTACCGACCTGACTAAAATCGCAGGTAAGGGCTGGACGCGGGCCACTTCTATCCGGTCCTTATGGACCCCTATTGATTTCAATAGGGGGGGCTTGTGTATGTCCAGCAATGGACATTCTATGGCTGAGATGATGATGTCATATTTATATACGATAGCTTCTAAAAAAGCGAACAAATACTTTTCGTCTGGAGTTAGGATGGCCTGGGTAGAGGCTGGCGAAAGGGAAATGCACAAAACACCCCCACAAAACCGCTCGCGAGGCATCATTCGTGAATTATTACAAAATGAACAAAAGTAGGGGAAAATTTATGATTTACTATTTATATTTCTTTTCAGTAATATTATTAAAAGGGGAAAGTTTGTGTGTCTTTTTGAAATTTTGATTACGACGCGTATTTCAAGCGCAAGTCTAAACATATAGCTATCCTTTTCTATATTATTTGTACCGTATTATCTGTCGCAGTAAGCATGTGAATGTCGTAAAGGAACAAAATCTGAGCACCGCGCAGTATGAATATACGTCATCTTGAGTAAAACAACATTGGTTTAAACAACAAAAAAAGGTTTAGAATGTATACATAAAATCACATCACGAGCGTGTAGCACTGGCTCGTTTTCCAGAGATATACTTATCTGGATACCATACGATACTTGTCTATACACAAGTATCTTCCAATCAATTCCAGTGTAAACCAAACTTATTAGGTATTTATTATCATCCTATTTGGCAAGACAACGGGCCGCCGAGACGATCAATGGAGGCACGTTTATTGCAAAACATCTCGCAGCCGGCGCGGGCGCATTCGATAAATGAAGTCAAGGTGACAGTAACCAAGTTTGCAACTAACGGTCTGACGTGTCAATGTACGACACGATAAATTTCAACCAAGACGACACCGTAAGTGGACACGGCTCCGACGGGGTAGAGATGAAAATTGCTACTGGGAGCTGGAATTGTTCGCCGTGTTTCTAAATTACTTTTACAATTGAAATTGACGGTCGCCGTGACTCAGTCGTCAGTGGCTTGACTTCTGGTACTGCGGGAACCCTAGGTTCGAATCCCAGCAGGGGCAAACATTTATGGGGTGGCGTAGGTGTTTTTCTCGGGTCTTGGATTTGATAGTGTGCTGTGATTGTGTCCATGCCTCCCGCGACACAGGGAATCCTAGTGCGGGGGGGTTAGTGTGAAAAATAAAAGAGAAATTTAACAACTGATAATGATAACGACGTATGAATGAAATTGATATGTCTATAGAAGTCATTTTTATTTAGGCAAGTTGCTAATACATACTTTTACGTTCAGTTGAAATTTATACTTCAGTGAAGCTTAGTATTCGAAGCGACGATAGCTCAGCGGTGGAAGTGCTGGCTGCCTAACTGACGGCTCTGATTCGATCCACAGCAACGGCTTACCAGGATTATTATAGTGGTCAAACGCTAGGTCTTTAATATAAAAAAGTGAAACTTTGCAGACCGTAAAATAAAGTTTAAATTTTACCATGTACCGTCTGTCATCCCACCGCTCGTCGAAGAAGCAAACGGTAATTTTTCTTACTGTTTGTCCCCATGGGGGGACAGACGGGAATATTTCAAATAACTTTGCTTTGATAAAGTGCAAATGGTTTTTCTGATGTCAATCCGATGAGAATTCATCCATTCTGTTGATTTTCCCACAAATGAGAGAGTTTTACAGATTTGTAAGTGGATTTTCCACTGTATTGTTTGTATATTAAGCTGATGTAAGATTAATACTTAATTATGCACAATAAAATTAAAAACATTATCTAAGATTGGACTCACTATAAATTAGAACATTTTTAGAACGCCAAGCAAATACCTAAAGTATAACACATATTATAGTCGACATTTATAAAAAAAAAAAGAAAATTGAAGAGAATCGTCCAAGGCACGAAAGTAAGAGAAAAATAATCCTTTTAAGATTATTTTTTATAAAAAGTAGCCGACGCAGGATTTACTATCGCATTCCTAGCGCATCCGTATCGTAGCGTAAAACAATTGAACTCAGTACTAACTGTCATTTATCTAATACAACTGTGACACAGAGAAATGATAGTTTGAACGGACGGTTCATTAATTGTTTACAATATAGCTATGCGATGACTGTGAAGCAAGCTACTACTGCCTCAGACGCTGAAACTGAAAATGATTTAACTTCTTTCAGAAGACTGTCATAGCACTCACCCTTGTATTCCGCGCGGAGTGTGTGAAGTCGATATGTCATTCTATCAAATAGAAGTAAAAAAAGTATGTAAACGTTGGAAAGTCACCAACATAGCCCAGTGGATTAGCAAGTTGAAGTGGAAGTGGACCGGGCACATATCTCGAAAAACTGATTGCCGTTGGGGTAAAAAAGTTCTCGAATGGAGACCACGGACTGGCAAGCGCAGCATATGACGGCCACCGGCATGGTGGCCAGACGACCTAACTAAGATTGCAGATAAGGACTGGATGCGGGCCGTTTCCATCCGGTCCTTGTGGAAATCAATGAGGGAGGCGTATGTCCACCAGTGGACGTCCTATGGCTGAGATGATAATGATGATGATCAGTGAGTGTAAAAAAATACTAAATCTAATAACAATTTCAAACAAAATATAGTTAGGATAAAGTCATATATACAATTCTATAATATAAAATCCTTGTTAAAAAATCTATGACTAACCTCGCTGACGGTACCGATACGCCAATGTCGATGGCAAAGCAAAGCTAATCTCAGACACAGTTCTCAGATGGCGCTACGTACGGTTGTTCCCGAGACGTTAGTTTGACTCATCCAGAAGCGTGTAAAACAAAACAAATAATATAATATTGGAGAAATTGTGGATAATTTTGATAACATGGACGCGAAAATGTATTCTACTTGGAGCTTGCTTCAACTCAAAGCAGAAGAGGCGAGGTACGTCGTTATAGGGAGGGGATAAAATCGTGTAAAAAATCTCAGAGTTTATTTCTTCTACCTGAAATTGATATTTTCTGAACAAATTTGATGTAGTTCAATAAATAAATATTTATCTATAAGTTACATATATGCTATATTAGCTTTTCATCAGCATCCTCATCATCAATCATCATCACGCGGGTAAAACCGCGGGGCACAGCTAGTGTCTAATATATTTATTACACATGTAGGACTTTCAAATAATACTGTCTACTACTAATACTAGTCTGGCCGGTTGGCGCAGTTGGTAGCACTCTGCCTTCAGAGCCGCTGGTCCCGGGTTCGATTCCCGGACAGGTCAAACATTTGTGTGCATGAACATGTTTGTTTGACCTGTGTCTGGGTGTGTATATGTATTTAAGTATATATATCAGTCATCAGGTTACCATAGCACAGGCTCTGCCTAGTTTGGGACTTGAAGACCTTGTGTCAATGTTAATAAATAAATAAATAAAAAATAAAAATAATACCACTTATAAGAATAGTTTAGTAAGGACGCGTAGTCGATATCACGAACGACTACGCGTCTACGTTATACCCGTAGATACAATGTAAAGTAATTTTGAACGTGAGTTTTAATAATATTATTAATAGTTTATGAAAGCTAAACTGATTGAACAAAATTTGACAACGATTTAATTTGCTAATTTATTAGCAAAAACAATTTTACGCGTGACCATGTTCCCTTTATCAAAAAATCCCACGGTAACGACAAATGCGCTTGAACTGTGTCTTACGCCAGAAGAAACGAAATGAAGAAGTCTAAAATGTGATTGGTATTTATTTGAGCCCTTAGGACCTTAAATAAAATAAAATAGAATAAAAAATAATTAGGTCATCTCTAAAGTACATACTTCACGCGCATCAAGATATGGCCCCGCGCTCTCTGCCTGTAAACACCCGCGAGCGTCCAGATTTTCAAGCTGTTTTCAACATTACTTATTTAAGTAATGTTAAAACAGTTTAAATCTTTATGCTGGAAATATTTATTTCAGGAAAGGTTTAAGGGTTTAGGCAGATAATAAAGCCTAAAGTAAAAGCTAGAGTAGAACATATTTTATGCTCACTGAGACGCCGAATAACATACTTACATAAATATAACCAATGCGATTTTCCTGTCGCCTAACCATGGTTACCAAAAATAGCAAACATAGTTGCTTTGCAGCGCAATTCTGTACAAAACGCATTTTATTTGTGGGGAGTTCATTTTTTTTTCTTTTTCTAAATTACATACCTGCGAAGAGGTGGATCGCTAGTTTTTAATGACACACTAAAAGCCATACTTAACTAAATAGTAACAGCTGTTCGCTGAACTAATTATGGCTGCTTTTATCGTATGACATCATAAGCAAACAAAATAAAACTAGCTTTGTAAACATCTCTTTACATAATTAGAATTGTGTTGATTAAAGTTATTACATTTCAATACCCAGGAAAATAAATATAGCATATTCTCAAGGCTACCCGCATTTCCATATTATTACCTACCAACAATGTACCAGATTATTACACTGTATTTGTAGCATATTTGTAGGTATGTTCTTTTTGGTGTTGTTTCATTAATGTAAGTATTAAGTAGTTACAATATTATTATTAAAACTGACGTGGTTTTGACACATTATGAATGTATAAAACACGGGAGTTACTCACGTAATAAGTCAGAGGGTTCTGACTATAGTTTCAACCACATTCGGTGGTCTTTTTCAAGGAGAATACGGGGCGCTCGCGGACGCGGTCACGATTCGCCTAGTAGCCGCGACCGCGTCCGCGAGCGCCCCGTATTCTCCTTGAAAAATACCACCGAATGTGGTTGAAACTATAGTCGGAACCCTCTGACTTATTACGTGAGTAACTCCCGTGTTTTATACATTCATAATTACAATATTGTTTTAAGCTATTGATTATACCTCTTCAAACAGATAAATATCAATAATAATATACATCTTGGACCGCATCCGAACTAAACAATTCCAAGGCGCCAGGAGACAGTAAGACAAATAATGTGACTATAATATTATAGTTTACGTTTTTCTTGCACTGTTACATATAAGTGAGCCAATCTCACTCTGCCTTCGAAGCCGGTGGTCCCGGGTTCGCTTCCCGGACAGGTCAAACATCTGTGTGCATGAACATGTCTGTTTGACCTGTGTCTGGGTGTGTATATGAGAATAGAATTGATTAATGAATATGATTTTATACCTACTCATATTTTGTAGGCACCTGCACTTAACATAGTTTATTCTTACAATCCTAAGATTACCTTATTTTTGTGTAAGCTGTACATGCCTGTAATAGGTATACTATATCAGAATGTAATACATATGACTTCCGTCATAATCTTAGAGTTAATGATATATTTATATATATATATATATATATATATATATATATATATATATATATTTATATATATATATAATATATACACTGTTGGCGTATCATAATAATAAATAAATGAATAAATATATGTATTATAAGTATATATAAGTCATCAGGTTAGCAAAGCACAGGCTCTGCCTGATTTGGGACCTGAAGACAACGTGTAAATGTAAAAAAAACTTATAAATCACTGATGACTTACCTTATTGGTGTCTTAAATAGCGTGTGCCAGGTTAAGAAAAACAACCATTTCATTAGTGGCTAATTTCTTCAACAATGGAGTACAGTTTTGGCGTGTGCGATCTTTATCTCGGCTTATTATCTCGCCTGTCTGTCTGTCTGTCCTATCTCACCTGGCACAACACAGAGTTGACGAAGACTGTACATGAGAATATTCATTTACTCGAATTCATAGAAGAACATTTTATCGAATTCTAAGACAAGAACTTTGATGAGTTCTTGTCTTAGAATTCGATCGGCAACTCTTTTTGTCATTATGGATTAGAGATGGTTTTCAGTAAATTTTTAACCGACCTCAAAAAAAGAAGGGCTACTCAATTCGACCGTGTCTTTTTTATGTATGTTCGTGGTAACTTCTTTGTTTATGAACCGTTTTTGACTATTCTTTTTTGTTTGATAGAGTATACTTTCGAGGTAAGTTTGATTAAAATTGGTCAAGCTGTTTTTTAATTATACTCCAATATCTGAAAAATGTTACGTCTATCTGGATGGTTTCCTTATTGAGGGTGAATGACAGTTGATCCCGTAAGTAGCGAAGGTCACTGAAAATTATGAAAAAACATTTTTAATCTTAAAATGGAATTACAACAGTGTTGCGAAATCAGTCAAGACAAACAAGGTCTCGCAACTATGGGGATGTGAGCATGGGATCCACTCACAAAGCGATGAAGAGAGGCACACGGAAATTCGGTCAAACTAGGAATTTAGACAATACAAGCAGACTTACCTAAATAGGTCCCACCAGTGGTATGTAGTTCCTCGAGGAATGTCTATTAAGGGTCACAACACGTCACATTTAGTGTTTGAAGTCTATATTAGATTTGCACTGCACTTCGTCCGATGTCGGTCAAGGTTAGCGGGTGACTGCTGGGTGAAGCGGCGGTAGCAACGAACATCGTGCGTGCATGTGTTGCAGTCGATACTATTAGATATCGCGGTTGACGTCTGGAGTCGCATTGCTCCCCCAGAAAGCCTGCTGGTGCTTATCATCGCACTTGTCCTTCAGTTCCTTAGTCAACTTAAAGTACAAGTGCCTCATACGATCGCTCAGAAAATAGATTCCCATTCGTCGAATTTGGGACGACTTATGATGACGATACAGCAGCTACAGCTCCTGAAATCAGGAGGAGCTACAGTTCGGAAAGAACTCCAAAACATCTTTAATTCTGTCCTCTTTTCTGGGAGAACACCAGAGATGTCGTATGTACTTTTCTTCAAAAAGGTTCAACAAATCCTAGCTGAAGAACAACCGACCTATTTCACTCCTAAGTCACATTTACAAGTTGTTCTTAAGAGTTGTCACAAATCGTCTTCCAAGAAGACTTGACGAATCCCAGCCCCCTGAGCAGGCCGGGTTCCGAGGAGGATACGGCACCATAGATCATATTCATACAGTGCGGCAGATTATACAGAAGTCCAAGGGGTGTCCTCCGGCCCCTGTGCTTAGCACTTGACGTATAACATATGACGTCTCACGGCTGAGATGATGATAAAAACCAAGGCACTACCTTCAAACCTGAATCAGGTTTGTCTACATGACATGCGTAAACGAAGATAAAAAGACCATTGCGATCTTTGACATTTACTCCCCCTACAGAAGGGCGAACAGCAGATTCTCATTAATAGAGCTCTGTTATGTACACTTCGGATGCGATACCCTAAAAATGCAGTCTAGTGCGGTAATGACGTGATTAATTCAATACTCGTGACTCGCTACTTGTTTATTACGCTAGCACTCTGTGTGTACTTTTTATATAGATAATTTCAGTGTTGTGGTCATCAGGTTTGTCAACGCGCAATCGCAGATTGCGCGATAAAAGCTCGATAACATATGATCAAATCTTTGTACGCACCACATGGTTAGTTGTCACTCTTATCAGTTCTAGACAGAAATTTTATTTATTAATAAAAAATATGATTATTACCTCAGAACTTTAGACTGGCAAACCGATTTTGATGATTCTTTTTTATTTGAAAGCTGGTGCTGCCCGTGTGGTCCCATTTAAATTTCATCAAAATGGGACAAGCGGTTTTTGAGTTACACTGAAAAGTGCTACGTATACATAGAGATTATAATTGCGGGTGAAGAAATCGGTGAACATACCCAATAACAATTGATCCCGTGAGTAGCAAAGGTCAAAAAAGGATGAAAAAAAATTTACCAAAAAATGGAACTTCAACACTCAAAAGTGTGAAATACTTGTCGATGTCAGTACCATGACCACAATATTTTGATACCAGTTACTTTTTAACAATCATGGTTAAAACATAGTGATAAATAATTAAAAATAATAAATACCTTACTCTTGAAGTCAGTTTTAATTTCAATCCAATTCTAATCCTAATCAGTTCCAATCTCATTGAACGTAATTTTGTATCGATGTCAAATTCTATCGAACTCTATTCCCGTCGTGCGCTAGTGTAGCAGCGTTCAAGAGTACCTATTAATCTGCGCGAACTTGATCGGAATCGAGTGTCAAGAGTAGGCCCGCTGACCGGTAGTTTTTTTTATTTAACCGACTTCAAAATAAGGAGGAGGAACACATACATATAACACAAGCGCGTAACGTAATTATGCCTGCATTGTTAAATTAGTACCTTGCTGCAAATTATATTCGAGTTAACAGAGCGTTCTCAATCTGATCTCTCAAGCTCCTTTGTATCGTAATATGTTTTATACGTTAGATATAGGTCTAGCGTTTGACGACTATATCACTTGATGGTCAGTGACGATGAGGTCGAAGATGTAATCACGCTAAACCTAGATGTGTCAAAACCACGTCAGTTTTAATAACAGTACTGGTTTAGTGAGACTCTACTGTATATTGCAATAGATTTTTTAAAGATGGTAAGCGGTAGTGTGGTAAGCACCGTTTTTTTAGTAGTGCCTAAAAAATAGTTTCTAAATTATGTACTTACATGTATAGATCGAACACAATCAGAAATTTCTAGTGGCCATAGGATTGAGCTGCTTAGTCAAACAAAGTTAATTTTTCCTTTTACCTTTTACGCTTAAACCCATTAACCACATAAGGTAAATAATAATAAAAAAATTAACGCATCAACTGTTTTGGTGCCGTGGTGGTACTGGCCTAGAATAGTACTCCCCCATCTCTTCACGTGGGTGTCATAAGAGTCGGCTAAGGGATCACGTACCAGAAGTTGGGCAGCAGCGCCTTCTGAGGATTGGAAATAATACTGCGCTTGCCAACCTGCCTGCCAAGCGTGGCGAGTATTGGCAAATCCGTATATGCTGGAGGCATATGTCAATATGAATTATGATGTCAAAATATGATCAACTGTTTTTATTTTAGTTCATCGACTCCTACATTTGAGATAAAAAGATTCCACGAAATTTATAGTTCGCGACTGGCAATTGTGGTGAAAGGTGGCATGAATTATTTATTTAAAGTACTCGTACGCGTAACCATCAATCTTTACGCGTGAGCATACACATATATAATTATTAAGCAATCTCAGAAGGCACATCTAATATATAAAAATCTCTAGTCAGGGTGTTTATTATCCAACTCCTCCGAAACGGCTATTTTTTTATGTAGGTACTGAGAAAAGGTCGTAAAGTATTTTTCAACCTCCAACCCCCACCCCCATCACATTACCGCAATTTTATTATTTTTGTTTGCACAAATAACCAAATAATATAACCGTCGATCATTGACTTGAAATAATTTAAATAGTGTCGTGTCTCTGACATTTTGATAATTTATATGGCAGAACAACTTGTGCCAGCTCAGCTAGTAATACAAACAATGACAGCTCAGCGGGAGAGCGTCGGCTGTCAAACTGACGGACACTGGTTCGATCCCCAACAACAGCTTGAGCTTCCGGTGAAGGTAACACCGTTATCAAATTCCCAGCTAGGTGGTAGGGTATACTTTAGAGTACCCGTTTGCCTAGCTACCACCCTCAAGTTTGAAAAACAGTCACCAAACACATAGTGTTCAGGCAGCAGTCCTTGAGGGCCAGTAAGCATTCTCGGTTTAGCGTGATAAAATCTTCGACCACATCGTCAATGGCCATCTAGAGAGATAGTGGTCAAACGTTACATCCATAATATACAAAAAAACATAAAAAACAAGAATATGTCCACCTGACAACACTATGCCCGAGTATAGGATACAATGTGGCTTATTATAATGATTAAACCCAATGATGTTTTACTAAAGATGACGTATATTCATACTGCGCGGTGCTCAGATTATGTTCCTTTACGACATAAACATGCTTGCTGCGACAGGTAATACGGTACAAATAATATAGAAAAGGATAACTATATGTTTAGACTTGCGCTTGAAATACGCATCGTAATCAAAATTACTACAATTGACTTAATTTTGCCGCCTCAGTTTCCGCGCGCTTGTGCGACACCTACCTCATATAAACATATAATATCATTGGATTAAACCGTACTCAACTCAACTGTAACTGAGCGTGTTGTATACTTGCAATAGATAGGTATGGATAGCAAGGCCAAACTGCCTTATTATTATTTATTAGATACTGCACAACATTTTATATATAACTGTTACCAAGCTAGCAGGGCTGCGTTCAGCAGCTACTTCGGCCAAATATTAATCGATTTCCCACGACCGGCGGAATGTATGTTTGTGAAGAAGATGTAGTCACTGACTTCATTTTATTTTTTACAAATTGATAATGGAAGACGTTATAGTTACTATAGCATATGTTACTCTGACAGCTGACCGATATTTGATCGAATTTAGAGATAGAAAGATTATGGTCTTGTAGATCAAAGTTTACACTGCAGTATTTTATTATTATTACATATAACACTTCAGTTTCGTGAAGTATACATTTAGTATCCAAGCCTCGAAAATTTAGTAAACACTAGTAGCACCCCGCGGTTTCACCCGCGTGGATTACGGTTTTCCCGCTACCTCAATTATACCACGGGAAATATACTTTTTTCCGGGATAGAAGTAGTCTATCCAGGATTTATACTATCTCCATACCAAATTTCATCGAAATCGGTGTAGCAGTTTCAGCGTGAAGAAGTAACAAACATACACACAAGCTTTCGCATTTAAATTATAAGTCAAATTCTAAATGTATGGAAAAAACGCTGATATCACCGCGGGCGAAAATGAAGCTAGCTTGAAAACGATTTTAAAACGAATTTTCAGTTTTCCCGTCTACGCTATGTTACATTTAATAAAATGTAAAACATATATAAACGGGCGGGTAGAAAATGAAATAAAATGACTATCCCCAGTCTCGCTACCGTTTTCATATTAGACGTGGGCGCCGAAATGAAAAGACAATAAAACTCGACCCTCGTCTTTACAGCGCTTTTATTGCAAATATTTAGTATCAAAATACTAGTCTTACCTATGTATAGTAAAAGGGACCTTTTTAAAGCCGGAATTAAGTAGGCAATAAGATACATATTGTGATAAGACTTAACTTTAGAAATGGAATATAGGTAAACCGATTTCAACGATGTTTTCGCCTAAACGCGACTAAAATTATAGCTCCAGGGTAAGTATCACTGCAGGTACCACGAACCTGTGCCATCTTGCCGCGTCGTCGGCGTCGCGTCGTCTGGTCAGGGAGATATCGAATCGAATATCGGTTGATTATCGATATCCGATATTCGATACAGAGAGCGCTGCTGTCCAGTGCCCGCATCGATATGGGCACTGGAAAGCAGTGCCCCATGTATATAAAGCTACCAAACTGCGCCGGCCAATTGATCGGTCAAGCGTAGTTAGTGTTGGCATAACCGGCCAAAAACAAAATACTAATAATTTTATTACACATTGTTTTGTGCATTAAATAATACACAATCTATATTAAATGAAGCCCCGCCATCTGCTTCAGTACAGTAAATGTATTCAAAAAACTGCTACACTAGAATCCAGTCTGCAATGTATAAAAACCAGAAGGTTCCGTAATTACATAATTTCCATTTTTGACGTGATAACGTTTTATAAATTGATGAATGCCAAAATGAAAAATAGTAACGTTCCGTGTAGCGTTCCGTTAGCGTTCCGTTTCCGTTTCCGTCAAAAGTCAAAAGTCAAAAGTCAAATGTCAAACGTCAAAAGTCAAAAGTCAAATGTCAAATGTCAAATGTCAAAATCAAATGTCAAATGTCAAATGTCAAATGTCAAAAGTCAAAAGTCAAAAGTCAAAAGTCAAAAGTCAAAAGTCAAAAGTCAATGTCAATGTCAAAGTCATACATGATTATGTCGTTATCACGTAAATCTATCGTCCGTAAACCGACTTTACAGACAACCAATTATTTTTTTTCAAGATAAGGTCTACCGTGATTCCGTCTTCGACCACATGACGATATGACCTGACTGCCCATCAAATGAAATAATGGTCACACGCTACGTATATAAAGTACTAGCGGTCCGCTCCGGCTTCGCACGGGTAAATAATTTGAAAATTAAAAATTATAAGGATCCCTAAGTTTTGAAAATATAATATAGCCTATGTTACTCAGTGTGAATGTAGCTTTCTAATTGTGAAAGAATTTTTGAAATTAGCACAGTAGTTTTTGAGTTTATTCATTACAAACATACTTACATACAAATCTTTCCTCTTTATGATATTAGTATAGACAAAAAATCGTACAGATTTTATAATACACATAGGAATAGAGCTGTGTGATAAAACCACGCCATGTACGATGTTGGTACTTATAATTAAGTACAACTGAGCAGAAGTGCCTATAATTCTCTCCGCACAATTCTCATGCTTTCATTCTCACCGAAACGATAAGAAAAACCAGTTCGATATTACCAACAGAACTGTAAGTGCGCTCACATATTAATTACTTGATTACGAATTCCAATAGTTGTTCAATCGAGTTAAATGCTCACATCGCGTGCTACAACAGACATTTGAGTGAGTTAAATGTACACCTGGTTCTTATCGTGATAAACCTACATGGCGAGGTGTTGAAGGCGTTCTCGTTAGATATACTTTATATACGAATGCATACAATTCGTCAATATCAAATGAGAAAGACCATTAATTAACGAATTCTTGTCTTTAGAACTGGGGCTTATCTGCCTAAAGTTATTGTTTTGACTATTGCTATAGTTTTCAACTTCCTTTTCGTCTTTTTGAACCTAAGAAAGCTACCAAAATGAATTCATTTATTACGTTCAATTTCCGCCAGAAAACTTCCGCTTGCATGTTGTTAATACAATAAACAATAAAATAATTAATTTATTAGGTAATAATTAATTGTTGAAGCTTTCTTAGGTTCGAAAAGACGGACAGAAGGTCGAATACTATAGCAATAGTCTAAGCAATAATTTTAGGCGAATGAGCCCCTCAATAATCATCTTACCGGTAGCGACTCTTTGGTATATAGAACGCGGGCTTCAGCCTTGCAAACCGGCGTAGAGTTCCTGGCTAAGGAGAATATGCATTGAAATTCTAGATTTCAACGCCACCTGCCCCATTCAATCATCGGTCGACCAAGCGCGACAGTGCGGCTATACGCCATGGCCACACGCATGGCATGGTATAGCCATTGTCGCGCATATAGCCTATATGGTAAATATTCTGCCTATCGAACGAAGCGTTTGCTTCTCAGAGCCATGGTCACTCGGAGGTTCGCTTTCGCTTATTTTCACGCGTACTGGAATGGAACTCGTTGGCCGAGTATATGTTTTCCAGAAGGTACATTCCAGAAGTTTTCAAGTCACAAGTGAATAGAAACCTTATAGGTTTAAGTGCTACATCACTTAACATCTGGAGGAACAGTGGTCTAACGCAAGCTTATAACGCTTCAAAAAAGTATAAATCAAAAGGCGCGTGTACGTACCTACGTTGATTCTTCTCCCAGAAGCTTTGTCATCGTCTTTGGTATCCTGCTACGGACGTAGATGAATCAGCTCTCAAAATACGTGATATGAGCCCATCGTCTGGCACAAGCTGTAACAGATCTTATTCGCTGCACAGTGGAATTTCAACTTGTTAAACCACAGCTTTCACTTGTTCTCTACAAATTAGCTACGAAGCTCCTTATTACAGAGCGTATACGTCTGCATTGGACATTCTGCCATTTTAAACTTGATAATAGATATTCTCTAATTATAAGTGTCAAATAAGATAAATACTAGCAATATGGGCACGCTGCCAACTGGAAGCAGGTTAGAGCATTTGAGATACCTGTGCCGTATAGGCTGACAACAGTTAGTGGACTGCTCAAACGTTATTGCAGTAGTTGTAGTATTGTAATTAGTTATTAGTAATTTATTTTAATAAAGGCATCGACCGGAAAAACAATAATTTATAGAAAGTTACATCGCTTTACTTTCAAATATCGCATTACTGCTAACACACTGCTCGAAAACTTGCACGTCATAAATTTAATTTTAATATCACGTACATTTTCTTGATTATAAAAATATTTGTTATAAGCCTAAATACGAAATACGATTTTAATTTTTTCGGTATATCGATAACATTTTATCGCTATTTTACATGCTTTCTATAAGTAGCATGTAAAAAGTTTGAGTTCTTTATATTTTCCTTGTCTTAGGTTGTCTGAGTATATTAATAGACATTCTATGGGGTTTGCTTATTTTCTCGTTTGAGTTATAGTTGATTAGAACTGTGTAGTACCATGTTCTATACTATTTCAATACCATGTAATTTTATTTTGTAAAGGGTTATAATAAAATATTGTGAATACTAGCTGCGCTCCGCGGTTTTACACGCGTGAAGATGATTGATGATGATGATAAATAGTAGCCTATGTGTTATTACGGGACCTGAAGTATCTATGAAATGAAATAATCGAATATTACTAGCTGCGCCCTGCAGTTGTACCCGCGTGGTGATAAAAAACAGCGATGATGGTAATGATAAAAATAAGCCTATTATATCCAGGGTATAAGCTATCTTCATACTAAATTTCATCGAAATCGGTGTAGCCGTTTGAGCTCGAAGAGGTAACAAACATACGCATATACACACTTACACACAAACTCGCATTTATAATATTAGTAGGGGGATAGTTGAGTTTAATTTTTTTAAAACATTGGTTCAAAGAATTAAAATCATTGCATCAAAAATTTGTACTGATAGAATGTATCCAGTCATTTTGAGACTCTTAACTATACATCTATAAGTAGCACTCATACAACACTAACACTTCTGTAAACGCATGCAATGAGTTTACAGAATTACCGACTGATGAGTAAACGAACAAACAGGAAAATTTACTTAGATAATAGTGTAGTATCAGTATAATATATAAAGAAAAGATATAGAATATAAAGGCTCATAGTGTAGCTTACCTACATATGCAATCATAAGTTGGCAACTGAGTTAAGCAACGAACTATTTATTCCGTGGTCCAGGGAAGCCAGATGAAACGGTCTTGGTATTGATGGCCGCCCGCGGTTAGGAAAGCCAAACCTTGTACTGGTAATATGGGCCCAAGGAGGCTGTTCTGTAAACCTTTGACATAACAGAGACGTAGCTGACATGGCGGAGGGGGAGGCTAGATTGGTACCAATAGTTGCTTCCAGATACGACAGAGGGTCTTACCGTCTCTCTTTAATTTCATTTGCTACCCCTTTCAAACCGACGTGAAATCGCAGATCTCGTATTCCTCTTCAATAATTATTACAGCTGGTGTCATAGACTGTCCAGAACTGGTAAATAGGATTGCACTAAACGTTCCAGTTAAATTAACCAGACTCAACGCACCCTTACATATCCCTATAGTTTCAACTAACTATCATCAGAACTCGTACTTATGGCGAGCAAGCAACAACTTCAACACTATAAGTAGGCGAATTGTTCTTGACCTTTATTGTACCAGCGCGTCCACGGCGAGGCGACGGCTGAGCAGTGAGTTCTTCATGGTAGAAGGCTAACGCAATAGCATGTTACCAACAAAATCAGGACGAGGAAATGTTGATCGTTGCACGGTTCGCAGGAAACATCCCGTGTTGCTGTTTTATTGTTTTCGCATGTTCCATCACCCATATTACAACTACCCGTGAAAACCTGTAATTGGCTTTCTATAGTTAACATAAGTATTTAATATATTGTACATAAGCTGTTGGTTTTCCAATAAATAAATAAATAATCATTCACTTACCAATCAAATGGTTTACTCTCTGGAACAATTGTTGACGCTGCAACGTTCACCCCCACGTTCCACGTCCATGCTTGTAAGCATGGACTTCCCACTCCGTTCGTTTCCACAGATCTTTTTTGCCCCACACAGTTTAAGGCTTTACCATCTGCTTAATAGACAATTTTAGTCATTTCATCTTTTTTTTTTCAAATGTCCTACGAAGAAGTAAGTTTCACGAAGTGTTGACATGTTGTTCCAAAATAAGCTGAAGAGACTCAAAATTCGGTCTCAAAAGTGTATTTAGCAAATGGTCAAGCCTTAATAAAACTAACTCTATGTCCCGCAAAATAGGAACCATTCTGGCCTAAAAATGTCAAGTCGAAGCATACCATACAAACATTTGTCATGCTCTTGGTGACAATGTTTGTATACCAACCCGGGCATATATACGAATAATTAAATAACTATTGATATACCAATTACCAAATATGCGGGCATTTGTTTATGGTTGTAGGTCGCAAACAAATTACCTGCCAATCTAGTCATCCATTACGAGTAGCCTGGGTTTTTCGCAAGAACTTCAAAATGGAATTACTTACTGTTTGTTTGTAATCACACGAACTAGACCAAAAATTCACTAAAATTCTTCAAATTGAAATACTTAGCTCATTTTCTATTTACGCTAAAATTCAAATTCGCATAACTCCATACAACGCTCTCACTAATATTAGACGAGTTTTTTCTGTTGCTGCCAATTGCGAGTATTTTTGTTAGGCACCAAATAAGTGGCGATTTAATTTCGCTAAAACTACCCGCAAATTTAATAAATACATTTAGTTTTAGTGATGTTATTGATAAGTCTCATACTAATTTAGACTTTATCGTAATCGTATGAGAACTGATTTAGTTTTACAAAATTTTAGTTTAGTTCAGGTGAATGAGCGAATCACTACCATTATAGGGTGGTGTATTATCACTTTTGTGTGAAGTGTGAACTATCATGGTACCGACTTCGACAAGTAATTTCACACTTTTGAGTGTTGAAGTCGGTTGCATTTTTTGTTAAACATTTTTTTTCACCCATTTCAGTGACCTTTGCTACTCACGGCATCAATTAATTGTCATTGTGTGTTCTGCGATGTCTTCAACCGCTACAATAATATCATCAAGATACGTGTAGCACTTTTCAGTTATTGGAGTATAACTCAAAAACCGCTTGTCCGATTTTGAGGAAATTGGAACCACCACAGAAGTATACTCTATCCAACAGAAAGAATCATCAAAATAGGTTCATAAACGACGAAGTTATCCGCGAACACACATAAAAAAACATATATACGGTTGAATTGAGTAACCTCCTTTTTTTTAAGTCGGTTAAAAATACATCAAAATGTCAGTGATGTCAGTGTTTTTGCTAATCTAACGTCACTGTCCGGTTAATGTCTGCGCTCAAACAAAAGATGCACTATGTAAACAAAAAATGTTAGGAATTTGGATCGTATCCAAATTGCATTACTGTATATAGTCGAACACTCTTGTTGGCCACAAAAGACGATAGATTGCCTTTTACATTTTCGTCAGGCAGTGTAACGACGTAGTGATCTGAAGGAAACCTTGAAAGTATCGATTTTAGACTTTCTGGTAGTATTTCTGGCGTGCAACATATATGTGTTGTTACACGACAGGGTGAAGTGTCGTTAGTTTTCATTTTGACTGCGAGAGCTGTGGACGTATTGATGATATATACCATGTATTGCTGGAATATTTGATTGAAGACTTTTTTTTATAGGGCAAATGCCTTTATTAAAATAAAACACTAATAACTAATTACAATACTGCAGCTACTACAATAACATTTGAGCTATCCACTAGCCATCGGTAGAATATAGATAACTCAAATGTTCTAACCCGCTAGCGGCCGGCAGCGTGCCCAGAATGCTAGCAGCATTGCCACGCTGAATTGCAATGCTGATTCGTTGAGCCAAATATGTGCCAGCATTTTGGTCACGCGTCGCATCGATCAAACGCTCAGATAAATTAAATTAATAATTGCTGGAATGTGTCCAGAATGCCAATATTAGAAGTTCGTGTGATTTGTCTGGCATAGGTACATGCAATAGTATTCTGGCTGATCCACTTTCAGATACGGGTAGATCGCTCTACTCTTTTTTTTTACTAATTATAGGTTTGTTTGACAACTGTCTCACCTGATGTTAAGTGATGACGTTGTCTAGGATTTAGCACGCAAACCTAGAAGGTACCTATTCACTCGCGACTTGAAGACTCCAGGATTGTACATATCGGTGAAACACAGACTCGGGCAACGAGTTCCATTCCTTATATCTACCATATAGCGATGGCGCATTGCCGTACGTCGAGTCGACCGATGATAGAAAGGTTATGAACTACTTACTTTTGTCTAAACGTAATTAGTTTATATATAGTTAAGCACATTGTATTAAATAGTCATAATCAGGGCGGCATACTCGCAATTGCGACAAACCTCGTTAATTTTGATTTAAACTTCGTTGTAATTCAAGTCGAAAGAGAATGTACTATGTTGGTTGTATTGAGATATTTGATATGCTACATACTCACCGCATAGTAACGCCTGTTGCCCGGAGAGGTCCCGGGCCCGGGAGGCAGAAAAAATAAGATTAAAATAAATAAGTAAAAGCAGTTTCACCCGCGTGCATTAAATATCATATATAGGTACTTACACTAGCGGTCCGCTTTTTTATCCGGCTTCGCGCGTATAAAAAAAATACAAATTAAAAATTATAAGGATTAAAATAATATATAAAAAATAAGGAATCTCTACTAGCAATAAATATAGCCTATGTTACCCAGGGTGAATGTAGCTTTCCAATGGTGAACGAATTTTTGAAATCAGCACAGTAGTTTTTGAGTTTATTCATTACAAACATACACACACACATACACACAAAAATACACATTTTTCCTCTTTATAATATTAATAGTGTATAATATAATATAGGTCTAAGCATTGGACCGTTTTTACAGAAACGCTTATTTATAATTTTGAACTTCCGTTACACCAATTTAGGTTAATTTGCGAAAAACCATTCATAGCGATAAATAAAATAAAACTGAATCCTACGTCGTGATAACTTTATAATTATGTATACAACATTTCAGCCCAATCCGTTCAATGGTTTGAGCTATAGTCAGTCAGTCAGTCACTGTTCTTTATTATCTATGGACTAAGTACAGTCGAGAAAGAAAATGGACTACTTTAGACAAAAGTTTCTGCACTCCTTTTTAACCGACTTCAAAAAACGAGGCGGTTCTCAATTCGAACTTTTTTTAAAGTTTGTTACCTTTGAACTTTTGCCTTGGTGAACCGATTTTGATGATTCATTTTTTATTTATGGTACCGACTTCGACAAGTTATTTGACACTTTTGAGTGTTAAAGTCAGTTCCATATTTTGGTAATTATTTTTTTCACCCTTTTCAGTGACAATAAAAGTACATACATAGTTATCCTATAAGGCATCTAAGCAACAATAAATAAATAAATAAAAAAACAATAACGTTAGTATTCCATGTTCTGTCAAGATCAGTTATTAAAAGGAAACTATTTTTATAGTTCGTTTGTACTCGGATTCAAATCAGGATGAGTTTATGCCATGAATAAAACGTATATGAAAGTACAAAAATAATGTTTTAAACTCTCAACTGCGCTGTCTGCGCGACCCACGTAAACTCGTTTAAATATTCTCATGGATCTGACCTTCCCACACATAAATCTGTTATTAACACGGAAGCTTGACTCATCATTATTCCAGCTGCTCTAAACTCTGAGTATTTAGAGACCACAGAGAGAGACCTGTCCGGGCTTTATGGATGTACACAGTTAAACTGCTCTCTATATATATCAAATTCCCGACAGCACAGAATACAAAATAACTAAGAGAAGTAAATGTATAAGTGGGTGTAATGCTCTACGGGTGTGGCAGAGCTATGAAGGTTCAGTGATTTCCAATCCTTCTGAACGTCGGATTAAATTGATTCTTTGCAAACTCATCAAGGACAGACAATGCAATAATGTAATTAGTTTGCATGTCCCATTATCCTTACCAGGAAAAAATCCTTAATCCCCCTGGGATTAGGGATTTTTTATATCCAACGTAGGGACTTTTTATTTCGGCTGTCTACCAAGTTTTCTTTTTTGTTATTTAGACTATTATTTTAACAAGTAGCCAGTGCATATAGTCATATATATAACTAGCTGACCCGGCAAACTTCGTACCGCCTAACAGTGGTTTTTTTTTTAAATACTTATTCTAACACCGGGTCAGCTAGTAAGATGGAATAAGAAAGTTGATAAGTCAACTTTATAATATTATGATTATTTATTAATATATTGATAATATTGATATTTATATTTACTTTATAATATATGATTATATTACGATAATATTATGTCAAAAAATAAAACGTCACTCAATTGTTTTGCCTTCGCGGAACCCCTCCACTAACACTTAAACTGTATGGTATGGTATTAAAGTTCAAATTGACTTTTAAGTATTATTCAGAAAAGTGTTTTTTTTAGACTTTTTCAGGCAATTTTTTACATTTTATTCTCCGTAAGAACCTTCCTCGTACTTCAAGGAACATTAAAAAAAAGAATTAGCGGAATCGGTTCAGCTGCTCTCGAGATTTGCGCTTAGCAACACATTCAGCGATTCATTTTTATATTATAGAAGATGATCTTCAACGTTTTTATAATTTAGTAGATAGATAGTAGGTACATAGATTTAATATTGTAATATAATATATATTTATAAACATTCCTAATATTAAAACTATTTCTTGTTTTCAATAATTTTATTGTACATCCGAAATGCGCAAACCTGCAGTTTTTTACAATTACGTAATTTACCATCAGTACACAGTTTAATGCATTAAATATAATCTGTGTTCAGTGAAACTAAAGGAGAACTTCTGGCACCGATATCTTCTTTCTGCACTGATTTAAATGAACTTAATCCAGGATTAAACACGGTGCGTCTTTATCCCAGTCTCCAGCCTGCCGTCATCTCACCCTTTTCTTTCTTATGGACTCTGAAACAATCTACCCGTATTAATTGTCTCTCGTTTAACTTTTTCCTTCGATGGATGGAAATCCATCATTATATCGTCATCAGTGCCAGCCCCAATTCCAAGATTAGGCATCAAACGGACGGTCAGAAAAGCAAGTCCAACTACTAGAAATTGTGTAGTAATTACTACGAATTGCCGGCTCTTAAGCCTTATAAAAAGTCCTGTCTGATTGGTTGCCTGGAAGAAATCGCTTTAAGCCATGGATGCACAGACTTATTAAGACTAGGGGCCACTCGGGCAAATTATGAACTGATGGTGGGCCACCAGAAGTATAGGTAATTAAAGACAAAGAAAAATTGATAATAATGTATTCAAATTGAAAAAGAATTTATTAATTTGAAGCGTGGCACTGCATAGTGCTTACAATCTTTTTTATATTTGGCTCAAATTTACTTGTAGCAACACGTAAAACTGCTTCCAAACTTTCATTTGCAAGGCGGTTTCGATTTTTTGTTTTATTATTATTTAGGATTGAAAAGGTTTGTTCACATATATAGGTAGAACCAAATAAGCTTGCACATTTCAGAGCGTTTATGCGCAACTCTTTGTACGTATTTTTATCAATGCAGCGGTAAAAGTTCAGCAAGTCTCCTTCGTTGAATTTGTTGCGTAAATCTTGGTCGTTCTGAATGTCGATAATTTCTAACTGCATTAACTCTGGCGCATTTTCAACTGAAATCGTGAAAGGATTGCTAAATATGTCCAACAGAGGTTTCACTGTTTTAAACTCCGAAAATCTGTCTTGAAAAGATTGAATCAAAATATCTAGCTTTTTTACATAACTGAAATTAATAGCAGTTTTTTTGAATTTTTCAGCCATTTTCTTATAATTCGGAAAATGATTGTAATTTCCAGAATTCAATTGCGATCTGAAAAGTGTCAGCTTGCATTGAAAGGATGATACATGTGCGTAGAGCTGGGATATCAGTTGATTTTTGCCTTGAAGCCGTGTGTTCAAGACATTCAAATGATTTGTAATGTCAACTAAAAAAGCCAAATCACACAACCAATCAGGACTTTTAAGTTCCGGGACGTCCCTTTGCTTTTCCGCCAGAAAAATATCAATTTCTTCTATTAAATTTAAAAATCGTTCCAGTGTCAATCCACGACTTAGCCACCTTACTTCTGTATAATACAGTAAATCTCCATGTTCGCATTCAATGTCATCAAGGAATTGTTTGAATTGCCTGTGATTGAGTCCTCGTGATTTTATGAAATTCACAGTCGAAACTACCACTTTCATGACATTTTCAAATTCAATTTTTTTAGAACAGAGGGCTTCTTGGTGTATAATGCAGTGAAACTGCATGAGATCTTCAGCGTTTAAGTTTTTTTCTTGCAAATGCTTTTTCAACAAAGTAACTAGCCCAGAATTGACACCAATCATCGAAGGAGCACCGTCAGTCGAAACTCCCGATAATTTCGATAAGTCCAAATCAGTTTTTGAACACTCGTCCAAAAGTACATTGAGTATATCAACTCCTCTGGTTTGACCTTTCAATGAACACATTCCTAATAACTCTTCGAAGACTTCAAAATCTTGAGTAACACCTCGTATGAATATAAGAAGTTGAGCTGTGGAACTAATATCAGTGGATTCGTCGAGTGCTAATGAAAAAAAATCAATTATCTTAGTTTTTTCATTTAATTGTTCCGCAATATTATCTGACAAAGACATAATTCGTCTTTGGATGGTCATACGATTCAGTTGAATTTTCTCAAACTTTCTTGCTGCTTCTGGACACATTTTCTTAGCGGCAATTTCTATGCATTCTTTTACAAAATCCCCATCATTGAAGGGGCGACTCCGCTTTGCTATCATTCGAGAAATTTCATAACTAACTTCTGTAGCTGTTTCTGTATCTTGAATGGGTTTTGTAAACATAGCTTGTTGACCAATAAGCTCCCGTTTTAAAGACAAAACTTTTTGCTTTCTTAATTCGCCTGTAAACTTCGTAAAAGTAGGATGCTGCGTTTCATAGTGCCTTTTTACATTATATTCCTTTGCAATCGCAACAGAATTCTTGCAAATTAAACAAACGACTTTGTTATGCGACCATACAAAAAAGTATTTCTCAGTCCAAATTTCTTGAAACTGCCGATTTTCATCTTTAACCTTACGTTTTTTACTAGTTCCTGGCATGTCCATGTTGCGTTTTAATCCTGACTAGGATTACCACAGCACCTAAAACCAATTACTAGGCATGAGTTCGATATATCAAAACGTAACTAATAACCGATATGAGTTTCATATCGTATCATATCGATATGACGGTTGCACATAACCGATATTACAAAAACTATGATATCTATATTATCGAGACGATATCAAAACACGCGCGAGAATACCTACGTTATGAAAACTGCAAACGATATAACCAAAACGCAAAACCGTGCACACAACTGAATGGATTGATATTCGTTTCTTCTCTTTCTTACTAAAGAGCGGTGTAACGGTTTTGGTGATATAACGAAAACGCCCATGTCTACCAATTACAGTTCCTAATTAATTACCAAAAATAATTGATAAAATATGTAGATAAAATTAATAACAGTTTTACTTACGATTTCACAACACAATTATACACGGCACTTGACGGGAAATCTACGTTGAATGTGGATCAAAATATATTATAATTATGACACCGGCTAGTCGAGTTAAAATCTACACTAGAACTAACGACACTTTACTCAAATTAAAACCGAACTGTCGGTCGCTGCGGTTAGCGTGGCTTTTATACCACGCGCATAGAGTCGAAAACTGTCTGGAGAAATCTCGAAACCGACTCTGGAAGCTTCGTGTATCTACCTACGCGAGCTATCGGGAATTTGGGACTATTGCTATCTCGCTCGCTCGAATTTAACCGAGATCAGCACGAACATTACCGACCGCTGTTACCGACGCATGCACGGCGCACCGATAAGATTGATAGAGCGCGCGCGCGAGATTCAAATTACTTTTCGAACATTTGTTATTGGTTTTATTCTGGAATAGAACTCAATATTTTCGAATGTACGAGAGTATTATTTTTGCTGTCGGCGGGCCACCAGTATTCGACCGGCGGGCCGCATGCGACCCGCGGGCCGTAGTCTGTGCATCCCTGCTTTAAGCTATAAGGCCGCCCTTTGTATCACTATATTTATACATGTTTGTTTTGTTTATGTGTCTGTTTTGGGAATAGTGAGCAAAATAAAGAGTAATCTATCTATCTAATCTGAATGAAACAGTCTTGAGGTGACGAGAGTATTGCCTAATAACTTACCTAAATCAAAAAGGCAAAAATTCCAACAATTATACCCCGGTGGTCAACACTAAAGATTGCAAATGCAACTTCGAGAACGAGGGCAACTGGCAGAGAAGCGTTTGGGAAACTTGCCTACGTTTTCTTTTATAAAATACCTGATAAATGCTGAACCAAAGATACTAAAACTGAAAAAACCAAAGCTCTGTCTTCTACACATGGCTTAAAATACATTTTTAAAAATAGCGGTTTGTCTACTCACAGCGCCTTAAAGCTTCACGAAGAGTCGTCGATCAGAAGTTGTTACCAGTAATAATGATGGAACTAAAACTATGGGCCTTATAATAAAGCTCAGTAGAACAAAGAGCTAAGACTCCAACGAGATCCAATCAATAATGAGACCCTTACAAAAAATAGGCACCGACATACCACAGCGGAGAGTTGAAATGGCAGATGTTCTTACAGGTAATATGCCTCTATAAGCGTTATTGACTGGTTATATTGTATTATGCTACCGCCCACACTACCACGGTAATTGTGGCGGAGGCGTTGTATTAATGGGTCATATGTATGACGATACATATCTAGTTTATATATATATGATAACCAGGTTTGTAATTAGGTAATAGTATGAATATTTATCTGCTTCGCTTATTTCATGCTACCGCTACAGAAGATACTTAAGTGCCAGGATTCAAGTCAATGACCTATTTAGAGCAACATGCTTATTAACTATCTTAATGAATGTCTATACATTGGTGGCCAGGTTATGGTGTTCTGTGTGAACTCACCTAAAGGTAACTCCTGTGATATCCGTACTGTTCTGCTGTTCACATGTCACTCGGGCCGCGGGCGCCAGCTCAGTGAACACGTGAGGTGTGATGAGTGTACTGCCACCCCATAATATTCACCACCTGTTGTAAGATTAGATACTATGACTTCAACTGCGTTGAAGCCACTACAAGATTGTCATCGATTATCGTTGAAAGTGTTAAGGCTAAGCTTCCTAACCGTGTTGGCTAACCCAACACGGTCTAACCCAACGATCCTACGTCATCGCCTGACGTCAAGTCACGGCTCGTACCTTCGATAGGCGCACAACTGAAATGTGCGCCCCAGCCTACAAGGTAGTTGCTACTTGACATTGTGTCTCATAGCGGAATAGTCAGTCCCTCGGACATGACCTTGTAACCCCATGAGACGTGGCCCAGTCTTCAAGGGCAACTACCGAGTGTAGATGCCCCGCCTATAAGACAGCCTTAGTAGTGTGTCTCGTAGCGTAGAAGGGTATTTAACGCTCTGTCCATACATCCCTGCATGGACAGGCTAACAACACGTGTTACATTTCATGAAGCATACTTCCAAGCTGTTACCAACCATATTTCTTCATCAGCAGCATCTCTACAATAGTTACGAAGAGAAACTTAGCTTTGACACAATTATTATGATCAAACACAATAAGACTTTCAGTAATTAGCTGCTTAGACAATTCTCATGCAAGTTAGTTATTAGACAATACTTGTTCAGACTTAGCTTTCAGACCGCTCGGATACCGGGCACCTCACTCACCACACCACATTTAAACTTAACTGTGCAATGAACAGAAAGAAAAAGGGTAGCTTACCATAGACTACTATAGAAAACGGCGGAAATACGATTCATCAGATAATGTTGCTATATACAATATATACAATTCGCGATCCTTCGCGACACACCCGCCGAGGCAAGCTAAAGTAATGTGGTCATCAGGTGGCGCGTCCATTCTCTAATCTTGGCCATAGCTCGGACCGCAGCACCTCGTTTTTCCTTGTCTTCTTTGGACTGTCCTTCTGTTGTATTATCTCTCGAAACAGAATTATTATCTACATCATTTTGATCATTTGCCGAATCTATATTTTAATTTGTATTGTCTGTGCTCTCAGTTGTCTCCTCCATGGTTTGAACCATCTCTTCAGTTATGTCTGTTACATCCATATTATCAGCCATCTCATTTGCAACTACCTCCAGCTGCAAATCTGTCACTTCATCTATCTCAATTGCTGGAGTATGTAAGTTTTCTTCAGTCTCCATTCCGTGCGTTCTAGACTTAGTCTCGGTTTCTATATTATTACAAGATAGATTTCCTGGTGTTTCATTTTCATCTACTTCCAAGGGATACAGATGTCCGATGGATCTTGTAAATATAGTATCACCAATCTTCACCTTTGCAACTCTGCATAATCCGTCTGCGCCCTTAAGTAGTTTAACAATTTGTCCCACTTTCCAGTTTTCTCTGTTTCTTGACTCACCCTTTATCTGTACGATGTCACCAATACTAGGTTCATCATGAGCCTTGACTCTGGGTTGTTTTGGTGAGTGTCTATAACGTTCTCTTAGGCTTGATAAGTACTGGTTCATAAACATGTCCTTGTATTCGTTCATTACAATCTCGCCACGTTTCCATCCTTCAATAAGTTGTCGTTTAGTAGTAGTGGCTGAAGGTAAGACTTCTTTTGTTGACATATGAATTCCTAAGCATTTTCCAGGTGATAAAAAGTCTGCAGGTTTCAGTACATATTCTAAACCAGCTCCAACGTAAGTAAGTGGTCTTGTGTTCACTACAGCTTCAACTTCTTTTATTATGGTCAGTAGTTGACTGTCGTTGAGAAGATGCTTTTGTAGAGTACGTTTTAGACAGTGTTTGATGACAGCTACCAATCGTTCATAAACACCTCCATGCCATGGGGCTGCGGAAGTTGCGGAATAAATTTCCACTTTATTCCTTGTGTAGTTAGGTTTCCACTTGCTATGACTTCGGATAATAGTTTGAATTGTAGAGCATTATAATCTGTCACTACTAGTGTTGGCGCTCCTCTGCAAGCTATGAATCGTCGAAACGCAAGCAGACATTCATCAGATGTTAAATCCTTCACTATTTCGAGATGAACGGCTCGTACAACAAGGCAGGTAAATAAGCAAATCCATCTCTTCTTTCTGCTATCATCTGAAGTTACAAACATTGGACCAAGGTAGTCTATGCCCACATATGAGTATGATGTATACTTAACTCTCTCTGCTGGTAGAGCAGGAGTATCTAGTAAAGCATACGGTCCACCTCCATGTTTTATGCATCGTGAGCATTTACTTATTACCTTCTGTACTTGTGTTCTCCCTTGAGGTATCCAGTATTGTTGTCGAACCATGTTTAAAGTGTGTGCTACACCAACATGATAATGTTTTTCATGAGTTTCCTTTATTATATTCATTGTAAAAGTACAATCTTTCGGTAATAGAATTGGATGTTTTGACTCATAAGATAAATCTGAGTGGGTCAAGCGACCGTCGCATCTAAGTAGTCCATCAACATCAACAAATAATCCAAGGTTTCTGAATAGATGTGTCTTCTTTCCTTTGACTTCTTCGGGAAATTACTGCAACTGCAAATTTCTTATTTCCTCAACCTTGGAATTCAAATTCTTGGTATTAGATGTTGTATTCTCCATCTCCTGGTTTACTCTTCTGTGTTCAGTAGTTTGAAGGTCTGTTATGTTCTTGAGGGTTCTCTTTCTCGTGAGATGTTGAACTTAAATTAACTGTCTCTGCGAGTTCGTTTTGGTCATACGTCGGCAGATCCTCCCCCACGGAAAGGAAAATTCATCCTCACCGTGAAGTCTAGATGGCCAGATATCTGGGTTTTCACTAAGAAATGATGGGCCATCAAGCCACTTCATTTTGTCTTCCCTTGAAGAGGTAGGTTTTGTTCCAACATCTGCTGGACTAAGTTCTGATAGTACATATCTTATGTCTAATATTTGGTTTTGATTGATTTCTTCTACTCTTCTCGTTATAAAGCCATTTATATATAGCAGGTTATTTAACTTGCACCAGCTTATTACTATTTCCTATCAGTTAGCAAATTTGTCTCAGATGTAGAAATCTGAAAATGAATTTCATAAGTCTGTTTCCAACTAGAACACAGTGGAGTGTTCCATTATACCTTACTTAACTGATCAGCTAATACTTCACTGTAGGCTGCTAAAATCTTCGAATCCAATCGTTTCAGAAAAAATGACTAGACGTCCATGAGCTAATCCATAATTAGTCTGTATGTCTGGTGGGTAACCATTCCCTGGCCAACTTACAAATATTTTTATCTTGAATAAAGTTTTAGAAGATGATTTTATAAGAATTATTGATCCAATAGATTCACAAGCATAGATAAGCGAGTTACCGCTATCTAATAGTAGGGCTAGTTTAAACAACATGATCAGGAATATATCAAACTGATAATTTACTTTTGGATTTAATTTCAATCTTGCCATAGAAAATGTAACCTAATTCTGAAGTTACTAAATATAAATTATCATGAATCTATAATTATCTTCTCTTGTAGATATAAAGGTTACTACTCTTTCATAATAAATTAAAAGACAAATGAAGACTAATTTCCTGCGGTTTCTTTGATACAAATTTGAATACTAAGAAATTTCTTCATATTCTGAAGTTGAAATCCTCAGAAATTTTTTCAGTGACACAGCTACGTTGACTTCTTAAAAACAGCTACGTTGACTTCTTGAACACAGCTACGTTGACTTTTAGAATCTAGCAGAAGAGTGCCGCTTTCAGATAGAATTTCCGCTTAAGATTCCATCCAGTCTTGTTATTTGGTTAACGCAGTCTGTAAAACTGTAGAACTCTTTCCATTGATATGTAAAGTTTTTGTAGGTTCCTCTTCATTATGAATTTTCTTCGGGCACAATGCCCTGTTATGCTGCCCATATTTACCACAATGTATGCAGTTCACCTTTCTTTGACAAACATTTGCCGTGTGTCCGAACTGAAAACAATTGAAGCATCGGTATTGCAATATGGACTTCCTTTCATCAATAGTTTTGAATTTTGTACACTCGTCGTTATGGTGAGCCTCACGACAAAATATACACTTGAACTTCTTTCTCTTGTTATTAGTACCATGACTTGTTTCAGTCTTCCACTCATATGGTCTCTTTCTTGACATGGATGAATTATTAAAGGTAGATGTGCTAGGCTTGTACCTTTGAGGTACCTTCCTTCTGCTACTGTTGAATTTAGAGCCATTGAAGAGTCGCTTTGAGGTATTGTTTCTTGTGTGTAATACTTCAGTGGAGTAACTGACTTCCTTGCTTGTGGTTTCATATGCTCTTTTGGCATCTTCACGTGCTGAAATAATTACATTAAGCTGCTTTCTCATTTCTTCAATAGTGTCTGCACACATCTTCATCCTCATCTCATAAATGATATCTTGAGGAAACTTTTCCATAATTAAGAATCGAAGATGATTAATATCTGTGTTTTCTCCTAGTGACTGCAGTACTCTGAGATGTCTATCAATCTCATCTAATGTTTTCCTACAATCTTCAGATTTTTCAGCCCTCTTTAATTTGTAGAGCGTAGAATAATGTGCATCAATTATTTGAGTCTTTCTTCCATATCTTTTCCTTAAAATGGTCACCGCAATCTTGTAATTATTATTTGTTGACTCTAATCCGTCGATCACCATCTTTGCTTCACCCTTAAGAGAAGCTTTGAGGTATAAAAGTTTGTCAACATCACGAATGTTTCTTTGGTCTATGTTGGAAGTAAATTGGTCCCAAAATTGGTACCATTCCAAAACATTACCTTTAAATACAGGTAAATGTAGTTCTGGTAGTTTGCCTCTGGAAATATCCATGTTTGAAGTCGATGGTTGAGGTTCCTTACTGACTTTTACTCACGCGTTGAGTTCAGCTAATGCCTCTTCTCCTTCTAACTGTTTTGAAGTGAGTGTAGATACTGCGTCAGCATTTGGACAGACAGACTGATTGAAGTACTGGTATAATTCAGTATTGAATCGATTAAGTATGGATGTTAATTTAGAAACGGTGATTCTAGCTTGTTCTAACTGATGGTCATTCCATGGAGTAAATGAGCACAAACTAAGAGCATTGTCAGATAAATTTTTAATATTATCTGCAAATTTCGAGAGTCTATTCAGAAATATTTCTTCCATGATTCCAAAGAGTGGTATTAATCTGCGAGTAAATTGAACAGAAATGTGATAATATGAACATGCTTGTTCAATAAACAACAATAAATTTAATGTATTACCAACACAATCTATTTACTAATATTCTCCCATAAATTTGTATCACTTTGTATGATTACAATTTGTTTGAAGCTGGTAATGCATATTCAGAATACTAATGAACGCTGGGTTTTCATCATAATATCAAGACACAGTTAGTATATAATTATGCTTATCCACCCTACTGTCATAGTAGGCATGAATACATCCTCATGTACATATGCATATACATGAACAACTAATGAAATAAATAAATAAAGAAATTCACAAATAAAGTCAATTGTCCATTTATATAACTTGTGAATTAATCAGAAGAAATCATAAATTTAATTAAATTTATATAAATTCCTATAGCTTAATTGAGTATAAAACTAAGTAGATATTAATAGACAGATATTCATTTAATTCATTATTTAAAAAATGAGAACATATATCTCTGTGCTATACTATATTTAAGTAAACAACACATATTAAGTAAATACATATTCATCAACATTATTATATTCATATGTGTTAATGACTGTAAAGCATTAAATTTTAATTTAAACTAAGTGACATTTTCATATGTGGTATCAGCGCCATCTTTCTGGCGTACACATAATCCGGTATAAATACGATCATAGCTACTCGTTCGCATGACGCTTAACGAAAATTCAGACAAACAATAGTCCTTTATTCCTAGAATAAATAGAATAAAGAACTAACATTATGACAATAACTATAAGTATATTTGACATTTCCATCAATTTTAAAATTGTGAATATCAATATCACTGTTTAGAGGTATCTATTTCCACATACCTTAATGTCGCTCACTTGTTCGTGTAACACACGCGTACCGTTCTATGTAGGTGCGCTCCTTAGTAACAAATTCGAATTGCTTGCTGCTTTCTAGCAAACGTAGTTTGCCTTCAGTTCAAAGTGCTTCGATGATGTACCTATTGATTAATAAATAAGTTACAACCAATTTCTTAATTCAGATAATATGTAGCTCGAGTTTGAAATCGCAATAACAATATAGGTATTTGAAAGCGTCGCCGGTATATTTGATGTTTCGTTTCGATTCACAGTTCCAAGTAATTCAATGAAGAAAGGTTGTGCCCTTAATAATTTACGCAATTAGAGAGTCAGGATCTCTTAGACGATGATCGATGTTTCATAACATTCGATGGCTAGTCGATATGCGTATAAAATTTTAAAACAAGTAATCTCGATGTAACGCTGCAACTTCGATTTTACATTTCTGGCTGTGAAATCATTACAATAATGTAATCCACATAATATCATGCTCACCTTCTGTTTATGTACACTTTGCAAACACTTTGAGACCTGTAAACCACTAAATTTCACAAAATAAAACTACTTTGAATTTTAAGATATTCACTGCTTGAAGAAATTAGCGCCATATTGCGTTCCGTGACGTCATGGCGTGGGTTCCCGCCACGATTCATTATGAGTATTTAAAAAGGTCGAACAATACTTTGATCTTAAGATTAAATTAATAATTTCTAATGAGTAATTTATCTTATTAACTACTTTATCAAATAAAGTTCCGTTTATAAATCTAATATAAATTTGACTCCAGAATGTATGCTGGTAGACATGATTCGCCATTTACGTTCCGGTTTGCCGTTTCCGGTTGGCCTTAAACATAAACAATTTCCAGACTCCTAAACTTAAATTATGTCGTATACTTATAAATAATCATTGCGCTTTGCGCCATTTATTACAAATGAATTTATAATAATATTAAAATTACGTTATTCCCTAGGATTCCATTGTTAATTTTGGATTTACCTATGGGTGCCACAACTTTAGTTTTGCCGCTCGTTCACAGGTGTCGCCTTATGAATCACAAGATCATATTAGGTTACAATTTTAGTTTCCCTACTCGTTCACAGGTGTTATGAGTCACACAGACAACCAAATGACAACCATTGGCCGACCAATGAAATAAGTAATGATTTATTTTAATTAGATATTTTCTAGGATCACGTGGTCAGAAATCCCAGCATCTCCACCATTTCTTCTGTGGCGGAGGCGTTGTATTAATGGGTCATATGTATGACGATACATATCTAGTTTATATATATATGATAACCAGGTTTGTAATTAGGTAATAGTATGAATCTTCAACTGCGTTGAAGCCACTACAAGATTGTCATCGATTATCGTTGAAAGTGTTAAGGCTAAGCTTCCTAACCGTGTTGGCTAACCCAACACGGTCTAACCCAACGATCCTACGTCATCGCCTGACGTCAAGTCACGGCTCGTACCTTCGATAGGCGCACAACTGAAATGTGCGCCCCAGCCTACAAGGTAGTTGCTACTTGACATCTGCTTCGCTTATTTCATGCTACCGCTACAGAAGATACTTAAGTGCCAGGATTCAAGTCAATGACCTATTTAGAGCAACATGCTTATTAACTATCTTAATGAATGTCTATACATTGGTGGCCAGGTTATGGTGTTCTGTGTGAACTCACCTAAAGGTAACTCCTGTGATATCCGTACTGTTCTGCTGTTCACATGTCACTCGGGCCGCGGGCGCCAGCTCAGTGAACACGTGAGGTGTGATGAGTGTACTGCCACCCCATAATATTCACCACCTGTTGTAAGATTAGATACTATGACTTCAACTGCGTTGAAGCCACTACAAGATTGTCATCGATTATCGTTGAAAGTGTTAAGGCTAAGCTTCCTAACCGTGTTGGCTAACCCAACACGGTCTAACCCAACGATCCTACGTCATCGCCTGACGTCAAGTCACGGCTCGTACCTTCGATAGGCGCACAACTGAAATGTGCGCCCCAGCCTACAAGGTAGTTGCTACTTGACATTGTGTCTCATAGCGGAATAGTCAGTCCCTCGGACATGACCTTGTAACCCCATGAGACGTGGCCCAGTCTTCAAGGGCAACTACCGAGTGTAGATGCCCCGCCTATAAGACAGCCTTAGTAGTGTGTCTCGTAGCGTAGAAGGGTATTTAACGCTCTGTCCATACATCCCTGCATGGACAGGCTAACAACACGTGTTACATTTCATGAAGCATACTTCCAAGCTGTTACCAACCATATTTCTTCATCAGCAGCATCTCTACAATAGTTACGAAGAGAAACTTAGCTTTGACACAATTATTATGATCAAACACAATAAGACTTTCAGTAATTAGCTGCTTAGACAATTCTCATGCAAGTTAGTTATTAGACAATACTTGTTCAGACTTAGCTTTCAGACCGCTCGGATACCGGGCACCTCACTCACCACACCACATTTAAACTTAACTGTGCAATGAACAGAAAGAAAAAGGGTAGCTTACCATAGACTACTATAGAAAACGGCGGAAATACGATTCATCAGATAATGTTGCTATATACAATATATACAATTCGCGATCCTTCGCGACAGTAATCATTATGCATAGGCTAGAACAACTATTATATCCAATGATATTGTAAGTATAAATGAGGTAGATGTCGCACAAGCGCGCGGAAACTGAGGCGGCAAAATTAAGTCAATTGTAGTAATTTTGATTACGACGCGTATTTCAAGCGCAAGTCTAAACATATAGCTATCCTTTTATATATTATTTGTACCGTATTATCTGTCGCAGTAAGCATGTTTATGTCGTAAAGGAACAAAATCTGAGCACCGCGCAGTATGAATATACCTACGTCATCTTTAGTGAAACATCATTGATCATATCATATTAGAAATGTATGTCATTTTGTGTTATTAAGTTTATAATATGTAATCTCAACGGAATTGATTGCGTGTAAGAAGAGAATCTTTTCTCGACCACGGCCAACGCAACTAGGTCAAAACGCCGTCATCGTAAATATAAACGTAATATTTTTTCATGCGATCAAGTCGTGTTTTTATTTTATACTTTTATTTTATACCTCCGGATCAGGGAAGTCTAAAAATGACTTTTGTGTGTTCCACCACCTACATAATGTGCTTTGTTTTTTTTTATGTTTTCACCTAATTGTGCGTGCGCCACTTATAGGAATAGATTCAGTTTTTTACTTTAATTATTGCCAGGCTTTCTTTTTATTTTCTTCAATATTTCATCATCATGGAGTATCCAATTCACGACCTAATAAGGATTTAAAGTTCATAGACAAAAACAATTTTAAAAAAAACTACATATAATTTTCTTCTCTAACATGGAAAGCGTACGGTGACGATGACGCGAATTTCATGCTTTTTGTTCACCCAAAAAGTGCACATATGTATATAAACAGTATACATAGGTATAGCTCATGGAAAGCGTTTGGTGACGATGACGCGAGTTCCAAATGATATTACCCAAAAAGTGCTCAACGCACCTAAAGAAGTTTGTACTTCAATTACCATAAATAAACAACAGCGTTTTGCGCAACTGATAATCAACACAATCTAGGCTCAAAAGAAATTACGAACAATTACTTCACTACACAAAAAAATCGGTAGCACGCCTTCGTTGCCTCAAAATTACGGTCTTCTCTGTCAAAGATTCTAATTTATACGTCGAGAATTTTAACTTAACGGTAATGAATACTTCACCATTGAACAAACGCAAATAATACATTCAGGAACAACTTTATCAAATTGTATCGACCAATAAGCAGGCGAATTAGTTAGTTTTATTAGTTATTTGTATAAGCAGTTTTGGTCTTTTCTAACGTCCACATTCTAATCAATGTAGAGACGCACTATCAAAAATTGAAATATTATCAGTTAGTAAGGTGGCTTTAGCTCGAGCGACAGACTTAGCACTTAACAGATAAGACCTCACGTCCTTGCAGCAGTTTCACAGTCACAGTTACCAGTCCAAGAGCAATGCCATCCAGAAATAGATAAAATATAGCATCATTGAAAATCTGTTGAAAACTTGCCAAATCTCAAACAGAGACAGACAAAAATACACCAACAATGTTGGATAAGACTGCTAAAACTAGTTAATAGAAAAAAATGGTAATGTATTATGTAAAATACATTTTGGCAGAACAAGACTCTTCTCATTAGCCTGTAAATAAATCCTTCAGAACTGAACGGCTTCGCGTAAATATGTATATGAAATGTACATAAATTATGAACTCACCAACATCGAAACAATAACAGCGGGCAACAAAATAAGTCGATTAAGACAATTACAAGGTATAATTATTATCCTGTATTGTGTTCGGTTACTAAGGAATAAAATATAACCTATTAAATCAATATTACTACAAAATGGGGGATAAAGCACTGTCTCCTAGGGCGTGGACCACATAAATTGGGTACATTCACATAAGGCGCTCTAGTTGCCATAGCAGATTAAGTGCTGACTAGGACATTTCTCAGTAAATTTTCGAATTTATTGAGTTGTGCCTGACCACGAATGAAGTATTTACTGATGTAAAAGTGACGTTGCGCTCTATGACTATTTGTTGTCATCTAATTATATCGTGAATAATCTCAATTTTTAACAAATTAGATCTTAATTATAAAAAACAAATTAGAAAAACACTAATTAAATATTTATTTTGTATATATAATTTTATAAATACTTTATTTCTTATTAACCGTGAAATCTGCAACTTTCAGACTTTGCACGCTTATCGAACCAACATTGAACTAAGTCGACTTTTCTTTCAATGATACGTAGGAACCATAGTTTCTGTTTTTCACTGGTCGGTTGGCGCAGTTAGTAGCACTCTGCCTTCTGAGCCGCTGATCCCGGGTTCGATTCCCGGACAGGTCAAACATTTGTGTGTATGAACATGTCTGTTTGACCTGTGTCTGGGTGTGTATATGTATATAAGTATATATCAGTCATCAGGTTACCATAGTACAGGCTCTGCCTAGTTTGGGACCTGAAGACCTTGTGTGAATGTTGTCCCATATTATTATAGAAAAAAATAAAAAAGTTTCCGTGCACGGGCCAGCCAGGGTAATCTTTCTAGCAGGCTCGGCCTCGCAGCAGACTGAATATGAACTTTGAATTAGACTTGACACCCTGGGTGTGACACCTGGCATTACCTACACTCTTCCTTAATATCACATTCCAAAACATAGCTAACTGTTGAAACATGCAAGTTTGTAATTCTCAAACGTCTTTGGACTGTAAAGATATGGAAAAAATTCCATGTGAACATTGAATTTGTGCCGACCACTAGCAGTTGTGAAAATCACCTTGAACAAAGACACAGACCACGTCAACAAAATACATGCCACCACCAAATACATACCACCTAGCCCAGGCATACAATGCGTCCATCCGTTTCCAAGATTTAAGCAAATAGCCGTGAAGATAAAATATCGTTTGGAACTAATATATTCAAATGAGAGAATTCTTATCAATAGCCAAGCATATCGACTGCGGCCATTGTTCAATAATGTTGGTAACAAGAAAGGCAAATATATGTATAAATATATATTCAATCATAGCAGCGTACGTTAACATCGCCATCTGTAAGAACCTATGGTGGCTATAGGTTCTTACAGATGGCGACGTAACGTTACGTAGGTACGTTACGTATCTTGAGCTTGACGAATTGATAACTATTGACGTAAATAATCTACTGTCGTAGGGAAAAAGAAACTAATTGATACAAAAAAAATATAAATACACAATCATGACTCAATTCTCTCCATTTTTTTTATTACACTCAGACCCCCGCACTAGGATTCAAACCTGTTAATGAAAAGTTGAACCAAGGGGTGTGTACAATTCAAAACAGCAATATGCTCGGGACACTGAGACCGATTTTGATACCTTTGGCAGTTGCTGCTATATTTAATTCGTTATTAATGAATCAATCTTGATTCAATGGCAATCGCGTTATTTTCCAGTCTGTTATCACATAAAAAATATGTTTACCAAATTATTGAAGCAACTTCACTCATAAATGTGATATAACTTGTTAAAGTCGGTAGGTTCACAAAAGTAACTATCATTACAATATTGTGCTCATCGTACCAACTTCGAGTTATTTCACACTTTTGAGTGAAGTCGGTTCCATTTTTGGTAATTTTTTTATTTCACCCTTTTCAGTGAGCTTTGCTACTCACGGGATCAAGTTTATTGTCATTGTGTTCTCCGATGTCATCGACTGCAACTATAATAATGTCGAGATATGCGTACTACCTTTCAGTTATTGGAGTGTAACTAAAAAATCGCAAGTCCTATTTTGATGATATTTAAATGGGACCACCACGGAAGTATACTCTATCAAACAAAAAAAGAATCATCAAAATCGGTTCATAAACGACGAAGTTATCCGCGAACACACATAAAAAATATACGGACGAATTGAGTAGGTAACCTTTTTTAAGTCGGTTGAAAACGTTAAATGCCCAACTCATTCGGCATAATCTGAGCATAGATTCATTATAGACTGCTATGAACTATACTACAAATTTTGGATATTGTTTTATTGGAATCGACTCGGCCTCACACCGAACATAAAGTTCAGTGTTACCCCGGTAAATCCAATGTTTAACACCCTGACTGATGATTCGATTTCTACAATAGCTTGTCTGATATTGAACATTTTAAGCTATGTTCTGGTACATACTCGTATATACAATTTTCACAGCTGCATAGCAACATAACCAGACTGCAAAAGCCGACATCATGCTGAGTTTGGTTGGGACCTATTTGTGACAGTTTATTTTGTTGTACGTATTGCTTCCGGGCTGTTTGCCCGTCTTCTATGCGAAACTTTTGTTCCAGACGTTTCGTCGATCACAGCGGTCGACATCTTCAGTGGTTCAGGTCCGAGCGGCGACAAGAGCGTAGAACTCTCCTTCGCGGCGTCTTCTCTGATACTGAGTAAACATGCAACGCCGGCCGTGAAAGCCTTAGAGTTTACAGTTTATTTTGGCTCATTATTTTTGTTAATACTATATTTTTATTATGTTGTTCTAGTGTCACAAATATACTAATTACTTTTCTTCAAAGGATGCAACTAGATCTTCAATAGATTCCTTCAATCTCTAACCTGTAAATAAATAACAAATGAAGGTTTATTGATATACAATTACTAAATGTACGAAAGAACCAGTCGGTGTACAATCTGACGCGACCTTCAATCGATTTCTTCCATTGCCTCCACAATACCTTTCCTAGAAAGACTGTTTAACACTTTTAAAGCGTTTTTCGTTCTATAAAGAACATAATTTCATAGAAATATAAAATCGAATAGAAATGATTCTTCTCATTACGTAAACAAATGGGTACTATTTATAAGGTGAGCTAGAAGCGATTTCTAATATAGAATCGCTCAAGAACGTCACCAAATTGTTACGCAAACAAAATACAATATACCTTCAATATACCTATTGACATCATCATCATCATCTCAGCCATAGGACGTCCACTGCTGGACAAAGGCCTCCCCCATTGATTTCCACAAGGACCGGTTGGAAGCGGCCCGCATCCAGCCCTTGCCTGCGATCTTAGTTAGGTCGTCTGTCCACCTAGTCGGTGGCCGTCCTATGCTGCGCTTGCCAGTCCGTGGTCTCCATTCGAGAACCTTTCGACCCCAACGGCCATCGGTTCTTCGAACTATATGCCCTGCCCACTGCCACTTCAACTTACTAATCCGCTGGGCTATGTCGGTGACTTTCGTTCTTCTACGGATCTCCTCATTTCTGATTCGATCACGTAGAGAAACCCCGAGCATAGCCCTCTCCATAGCTCGTTGTGCGACTCTGAGCCTGTTCAGAAGGCCTATAGTCAGAGACCACGTTTCAGTTCCGTAAGTCATCACTGGTAACACACATTGTTCGAAGACCCTCGTTTTCAGGCATTGCGGTATTTTGGACGAGAAGACGTCTCGGAGCTTTCCGAACGCTGCCCAGCCGAGTTGGATTCGACGATTGGCCTCTTTCTCAAAGTTGGACTTACCTAATTGGACTGTATGTCCTAGGTAGATGTAATGGTCAACAACTTTGAGAGTCGAGTTCCCAATTGATATGGGGGCGGGCGCAACATGGGCATTTGACAGAATTTTCGTCTTGTCCATGTTCATTTTAAGGCCCACCCTTAGGGAAACTCTGTTGAGGCCTTCGAGCATCGTGCTGAGGTCTTCCATGGATTCTGCCATGACCACAATATCGTCGGCAAACCGAAGGTGAGTGATGTACTCGCCGTTGATGTTGATGCCGAATCCTTGCCATTCCAAGAGCTTGAAGGCGTCTTCCAATGCGGCAGTGAACAGTTTCGGAGAAATAACGTCTCCCTGTCTCACGCCTCGTTGCAATGGAATCGCCCTCGAAATTTACTCTTGTACTCGGACCGACATGGTGGCGTTATTGTACAAACACTTCAGCACTTCGATATACCGATGGTCAATACGGCACCGCTGGAGAGACTCAAGCACCGCCCACGTCTCGATCGAATCAAAGGCTTTCTCATAGTCCACAAACGCTAAACATAAGGGCAAGTTATACTCTTCGGTCTTCTGTATAACTTGCCGCAGCGTATGGATGTGGTCTATGGTGCTGTAGCCTTTTCGGAAACCGGCTTGTTCGGGAGGCTGGAAGTCATCAAACCTACGTTCGAGACGATTCGCGATGACTCTTGAAAACAGCTTGTAAACATGGCTCAGAAGCGAAATGGGTCTGTAGTTCTTAAGCAATGTGTTGTCACCCTTCTTAAAGAACAACACCACTACGCTTCTGTTCCATGCTTCCGGCGTTGACCCTTCGAGGACAACGGAATTAAAGAGCTTCTGAAGGACTTTCAGTATCGGTGATCCACCCGCTTTCAGAAGCTCTGATGTGATTCCGTCGTCACCCGGTGCCTTGTTGTTTTTAAGCTGCTTCAGAGCCATCCTAATCTCGTATAGGCTGATGTCCGGGATGTCTTCGGTATAGTGCCGGGTCAGCTTGGCTCTTGGGTCTTTGGCCAAGCTGTCAACAGGTTTAGCGACCGAAGTGTATAGCTGTCCATAGAACCTCTCGATCTCTCCAAGCACCTTTGCTTTGGTCGACGCTATACTGCCATCATCTCTCTTCAGCTTAGTCATCTGGCTTTGCCCAATAGACCTGTCTCTTGCAAACACTTTGGAGCCTTTTCTCCGTTCGATCGTATCTTTAATACGATTTGTACTAAAGGTACGGATGTCGTGTCGCAAGGATTTCCATATTCGTCTATTGAGCTGCCTATATGACGCAGCATCATCGGATGATTGCAGTTGCAACGAGCGTCGTTCAGCCATGAGGTCGAGGGTATGGCTGGAGAGTTTTTGAGGTCTATTTGTACGGCGGGGCTTAAAGAACTTAGACCCCACTTCGTGGACAGTTTCTACAAACCTGTTGTTGGTCTCGTTCACCGACGCAAAGTTCTCAAGGCAAGCAAAGCGATTGGATAACTCAAGTTGAAAGCTCTCGGGGTTTTGGATTTGGACATTTTGAGGTCGGAGCGTGGATTTCATCAAACGGGACCTCTCAAGTTTAACATTAATATTTAATGTGCCTCTTACCATGCGGTGATCACTACCGGTTTTGACCATGTTGATCACAGAGACATCATTGAATATTTGTTTCTTGGTGGTCATGATGAAATCGATCTCATTTCTTGTGGAACCGTTGGGGCTCAACCAGGTCCATTTCCTTTGAGGCGGCTTCTGAAAGAAAGAGTTCATCATAAAGAGTCCCTCTTTCTCCATGAAGTCGGCCAGCCTCTGTCCCCTAGGGTTCCGTTGTCCATAACCAAATTGCCCCACTCTCAACTCTCCATCACTTCTTTCGCCCAACTTTGCGTTTAAAGTCCCCCGTAAGCCGTGGGGTACCGGCTAGCCGTGGGGTACCGGCTTAGAATAGTACCCCCCCATGTCTTCCCGTGGGTGTCGTAAGAGTCGACTAAGGGATCACGTACCAGAAGGATGGGCAGCAGCGCCTTCTGAGGGTCGTATTATATATACTGCGCTCGCCAACCCGCATGCCAAGCGTGGCGAGTATTGGCAAACCCCCCCCCAGTATGATACAACAAAAAGTGACCAGGCCCCCAGTCCCCGGCAGCTCCGCTAATGCTCGCTCCGGTAGCGGCCAGTGTAACGGTGGAGCAGGGGGTGCTAAGAATCTCCGGCAGATTCCCGGCTACCACTCTCTGAAAAAACGACCTCTGGCCCTGGTAACACACAATATAAGATCTTTGTTGGCAGACGAGAAGATCGTCGAACTGGAAGAAGAAATGAGTAGGTTACACTGGGATATCTTAGGGTTATGTGAAGTCCGTAGAGAGGGTGAGGACACCATAACTCTCAAATCCGGTAACTTGCTCTACTACCGGGAAGGCGACCAAAAGTCCCAAGGTGGTGTCGGATTTCTCGTTCGCAAGTCCCTCGCTAACAACATCATCACCATCGACAGCGTTTCGAGCAGGGTGGCATACCTAATACTCAGAATATCAAGCAGATATTCGTTGAAGGTCATTCAGGTATATGCACCGACCTCGAAACTCGGAACCGATGAGGAAGTAGAGGCTATGTATGAGGACATTAGTAGGGCCATACATACCTACAAGACCCTATTGACATATAAGACATATAAGTAAGTACTTCAAAATACTAATGTCGAAATTGTTGTGAAAACAACTAAATGATTGACCTCGTAGATTGCCTTCCAAAAGCGAACGCTCCTTATCGCCGTGATAAGATATCAGACTTTAGACAAGAAGCCTGAAGATAATATTCAACGTTTTATCTAACAAATTCGTACGTTCAACTTTGGTCATCAAAAAATTACATAGTGTCACGTTTGGGTTCAGGTGCTTCATCGAAAGGATTGGACATTATTGGGCATATTTAAAACCTGGATATCAATTCTACTAACACATCCCTTATCGATTGTTAATGAATTGTCGTTTTTGCTAGTTTTGATATTCTACATGTAGTATCATTGTAACGGTTCATCATCATCATCTCAGCCATAGGACGTCCACTGCTGGACAACGGCCTCCCACATTGATTTCCACAAGGACCGGTTAGAAGCGGCCCTCATCCAGCCCTAGCCTGCGATCTTAGTCAGGTCGTCTGTCCACTTGGTCGGTGACCGTCCTATGCTGCGCTTGCCAGGCATTGGTCTCCATTCGAGAACCTTTCGACCCCAATGGCCATCGGTTCTTCGAGCTATATGCCGTTGTAATGTTGACATAGATCTAATTTCTACCTACACTACAATCGAGAAGTATTTTAGCGTAATACCTAGTTTTGTTTATGATTACATTTGAATGACTAATACATTATTCATGAATAGTTCGTCTTAATAAATAAGAGAATTGGCACTATGATCTATACAGAAGACATACTCTTAAGCCAGATGATTACTACTACTAAATTTTAATAATACTACACTATTTAGATTGTTCCTACAGCGTTTAAAAACGTCTTTTTAATACAATGCTATAGCAAAAACCGGCCAAGTGCGAGTCGGACTCGCGCACCGAGGTTTTCGTACAAACCTGGTATTTTTATTGATGTAACTATAAATTTAAGCAATTCTCAATTTTTCATCTGTGCTATAAGACGTTGCTTCCTACCAAATTTCAAGATTCTGAGTTCACGGGAAGTGTAGTTTTTGATTTCCTTGCGAGTGTCGAAAATTTGCAGCATAAACGGCTATAGCTTTTGATTGCGTTGGCTTACACGTTTGATTTTTTTCACAGCTCCAAGGGACAGTAGACCTGAGTATTTGATACGAATTTCAGCTTGAAACTTCCACGCGTTCCTCTGAGAAAAATGGGCTTGACAGACAGACGGACAACAAAGTGATCTTATAAGGGTTCCGTATTTTCCTTTTAATGTACGGAATCCTAAAAACCACCTTAGTCCCTCCATTTAATTCTGCTTCCATTACGCCACACTCCGCTAAAATAATTCAACTATTTGTTTTCCCCCTAAGACACATATATGTATAAAAACTTTTAAATTCAGCAGAACTCGTAATACAAGTTTCATACAACAGGTTATTTACAACGTAATTAATAAAAGACTCGAAACGACGTAGGTACCTGTATAACATTCATCTGAATGTCCTCTGCCACAGTACAATTATTGTATGTTTGCAAATGCTTACGTTCACTAGGGTTGCAATCCGGCCAAGTACGCCGAGGCATGTCACCGGTATGGAACCTGTGTCCGGGACATTTTGTAGGGAGGTCGTCCCGGTAAATCTACAAAATGTCCCGGTATGTATTTTAAATTGCAAAGCACATGCTCAACTCGAAAACGGCGCAGCGCGTGCAGCTGCGAAGTAGACTTAAGAACGTCATCGTGATCAAATGGACACAGTCAAAAAGAAAATAATAATTAGTGTTTTCTGTATGTACCTAATTTCTTTTTGACGTGATAACGTTTTATAAATTGATGAATACCAGCAACACTCATGAAAAATAGTAACGTTCCGCGTAACGTTCCACCTGAGTTTTGTATTACATAAAATAATCAAAGTCAAAGTCGAAGTCGAAGTCAAAGTCATAAATGATTATGACGTTATCACGTAAATCTATCGTCCGTAAACCGACTTTACAGACAACCATTTTTTTTTAAATAAATTTTACTTTGACATTTATTAGCTATTAAGCGAGATTAATAAAATTAAGTAAAAATGGTAACAATTAATAGTCGTAGATCGCGATGACACTTAAAATCAGTATAAACACTTAATTCATGCAAGTCAACGAATTCGAAAATTACAAATTGTCCCCGTCTGTACCTAGGCTGTATGACAACCCTATCCAGCTGGATCTATTTTTGGACTCGTATATAATACTAATAACAGTAGAAAGCGTATTCATTATGTATTCAGTACATCATCGATTCTATCGTCATGGTCCTTATAACTCATCAGACTATTTAATAATTAGAACAGTAAGTGTTTTCTGATTGGTAAAATTGGGTACATTAAATTTACTCTTTCACAAAATTTATGAACATGGTTGAATGAGTTTCTTAAAAACATTTTTGTGTCACGGTACACATCTTATTAGATACAGTTGAAGCGATTCTAGAACATTTCAATAAAAATATCTTTCTTTTGCTGGGGCCCCTTTTATTATGTAAACGATTTGCATTTACCGAAGATAATTGATTAGATCTACTTTTAAAAAATGTCACACTAATCAAATCGACAAACCACCTTCTGTCCACTATCTTAGAGCTGGTAATTGTTATGTTCTTCTACATTATCTGCCAACGAAATAGTTTTGTATGTACAGAATATATTCCGTCGAATATCTGTCCAAAATATTTTTTTCAATAATGAGTATCCAATGAATAAATCATCTATGTTAGACGCTTTTTTATCTACTTCCAACCGGTATTTACAACCGATTGGAAGTACATAAATAAGCGTCTAACATTTGGAATTTCCTCGCATAGATGGCTGGCTGAAAATATATTAAATAATCTCACTACATACCACAAAACAATACGTGCCACTTCCTATAAACCTTGAGCGGGTCTCCCGACCTCACTTTAATAGAACGATCTCTTTGTCAGCCACTCCACTCCGCGAATGCTTCTATAATTATTTTATACTACCTAATACGTAAAATGTATATTCTCATATTACCCGAAATATGTCTTTCATAGATTCAAAGAATTACTTTGTCTCTCCGACATTCCTGACAAAAAAATGCGCTATTTACACTTTCGTCACGGACAGTTACTGGTTGCAAACTTGCCAATATTAAACAATTTGATGAAAGACAATACAAAAAATGGCGCTACTGTTAGTTTACCGTCGTATATTAATCATATGAACAAAAAATCTGATATCATTTTGTAAACTCTGCCTCAACACAATGTTGGAAGCCCGAGCTCGTCCTCGACCATGCAAAATTAAAAGTATTATGCCAATCATGAAATCGCAAGTAGCTACTTCATTGGGAGCTGTTATTAGCTGTTATATGAACTGAATGACATTCAAGTCGCGTCGTCGCCAATCGACATCCAGATGTAACTAGAACGATTGTTGTGAGTGAACCTTGAATGACATTACCGCTTTGGACTGTGAAAATTAACACGTGTGCTCAGTCCATAGCATAGACCGATAACGTAGGCAGTGAAAAAGTACAGGAAAACGTACATCTGCCAAAGAAAACATCTGGTATAAATGGATTGGAATCAACGTTAGTTAACTCGAACCAAGACAAAACATGAGGTATCTCTAATTTACAGATATGTTACACTTCTACTAAATGTACGAATATATGTACCAACACAATAGGGGAGGACTTGAGACGAGCGCCTCGGGAGAAAATCGGAGAGAATACAAACAAATGGCTTACAATATAACAGTCTGTTTGCCCAAGCAACTGCATCAAGCGAGGATGTTATCTCGGAGGATGAAACTCAAGGAGAGTTTATTTTTGTTGTCGTGACTCAATTTGTGTATCAAACGCTACAATTAGGTATCCAAACAGCAGTGTCGTGTTTAGTTATCTAATTGAAAGATGTTGTTGAAGAAGCTCAATCATTGACAGTGTAGATTATTCGGCTTCACCTTACCATACACACACAAGTATAGTTAGGTGCTAGCAATGTGTGTGTACTAAATGCTTTCTCACACGCTTCAAGGTTGAGACAAGCAGTTGCGCGAACATACCTTTATTGGTAACATACCAAGGTACGGCACATGAGCCGTAAACATAAGCATTTACCTTAACTCGATTTTATACAGTTGCTTTAAGCTTTATAAAGTCGGTATTTCAACGTCGAATAGTCATGCCAGTCTACTTCGTCTGGACGTTAATTGCTAAGCTGATAAGAGCAATAATATTGTTATTAATACTCAATGACTCAAGTCTGCATGTTGGCAGTTGAAACTAACTGTTAAGGAGGAAAACGGTATGATCCTGTTGCATGGTTTAAATATCCTATAGTTATTTAGTCATCTCGATACACAATGGGGCATGTTACTTCAACAAATTAAGATCATGTTTCAAAAACAAATATGAAAGCAAAATTGAAATTGTAATTGTATTATTCAGCTAGCAGTCACTGTAGCTCATCAATGAACACTACCACAATAGTGTCAATCTTTTCAGCTCAAATTTCAAATTTATCAATAGTCTTGTGTAAGTAATATGTTAAATATTACCCAACCATAGAACTGTGCTTGCCATTCGCTGCGGACGCGCCTTGAACAAATGCTAATATGAGTTAGGTAGGAATATGTGGCAACACAAATTTGACCTCAAAAATATTCAACGTGACCTCTGAAGATGGACGGGAAGTGAAGAAAATTTAATAATCAATTCTTGTCTTGGGGATGTTAATCATAATTGCGCTATTTTACGGGTACTATAAAAGGGACCTTGAATTACAAAGCTAATTATGGATACACAGATAGATACACAAGTATATAAATGACATGGTTTAATACAATATCAGATTTTAAATAAGGTAAACAATAAAGTCCGATTCTTATTGTCTGACAGATCCTCCATGACCCGGACCCGCCATCTCGGAGGCCAAGAATCATTTTGGGACCCTGCGCCATAATGAATGATATAGTCAGGTAATAAGTTCACTATTGTCTGAGACTCACAACAGGTGTTGAAAAAAATTACATACCGTACCTATGGTACTTTTTGTCTTGTCCATACAGTTATCACAAAGATCAGCCTGTTGCCATCAGCCAGCGCCAAATAAATCATTATATTCGGAATTATTCTTTAGTAAAGTAATGATGTTTCTTCCTCACATTTAAATATATACATATATATATATATATATATATATATATATATATATATATATATATATATATATATATTTATTTATATATATATATTTATATTTGCAGGAAATGGCGAGGCTAAATATGTGGCCTAAAGTTCTATAATTTAGTATAAGATTGATTGTATTGAAAATTCTGTGTTTTCCTTAATATTATTTGTTGCTATGTTTGTATACATAGATAAGCAAGTATATAATATATACTAATTGTTTGAAAACCTCGAAGTTGAAAACCATGCAAAATTATTGATGATGATACAAAAGCCTATCAATATCTTTTTTTTATTTGACACCGACCAATCTCCGTCATTTGTTTCTCTTCGACCCAAGCTTCAATTGGCAAAGTTATGGCGACCCAATATATTAGGCTCTCAAGAAAAAATTAAATTAATTGTGGTTACCAACTGAAGTTGGTACTCTCCGAACACCAAACCCTGAAATTTATGAATATGTAGTAGGTAAGTTCATGAAGATTAGGAACTTTATATTTTAGGTGGAACCTATAAATATACAGATTGAGATTAAAACCCCTAAGATGTTTTAAGATGGTTTCTCTTCCACCGAGTTAAGAGACATCTAAAGTCGTAATTAAGTACTTACTAAATGATAGTATGTACTACTTTGGTGCATTATTAAATGCTTTCTTTTGCCAGGTGTTTATAGCGCAAGTCTTCTCGGTGATTTGTTTGTGATATTGTAATTTCGATACCCATTTACATTGTGAATTAATTACTAACTCAAATTGATTTCAGCGCTCACAAATTTTTTGACACCTGTTACGACTTCTAGAGATTCAGCATATGTAAGATACACTGATCTTACATATGCTGAATCTCTAGCAGTCGTAATTTTTCCAATAAAATAAAAGATCAGGAGTCAGGGCAGCCTTTTTTTTTACTATAACATATCTACGGTGATTTTAAACATCATTACAGACGGTAATATTCGACAAACTCAAAAACATTTAGTCGAGACAAGTGAACACGGATCACAATCTAACCTTGAATATCCGCTGATATATTTTATGGCCGCCTTTCAGCCCATTCTAAATTTTGTTTAAGTACCTAATCCAAAAAAATTTTAAAGAATCTTTGTAAGAATTTAACATGATACATATTATTGATGAATATGCATGTTTTGTTAAATTCTAAAACAATATATAGGTAATCGGTAAAAGTGAGATTTTTTAAAAACACTAGCACCAATTGCCGTCTAGTAAGCGGCTGTAACCAATAAAAACTAGTATAGATATCAATATAAATTAAAAGTATTCGCCGAACGTTACTTGGAAGAGCGAAGGGAGAAGATAATAAAATAGAAAAAAAAATACGATAAAGTTAGTTTCATTAATGATTTAAATAGGCAGATCCTTACCAAATCATGGGTGTTGGCAATTCAAATTGGATTCTAAGAGTAAATTGATGCAAGCTCAACCCTACATACATTATTTCAGGATCGTAGATAATACTTATAAAAAGCTGTCGGCTCTGCCTAACTTTCTGGAAATAGGCGTGAATGTATTGATTAATGTGTAGGTGTGTTTAGGTAAAGGTTATTCATGGTTTTTCTCCGTATACAAGCGAGTACTGAAACAAAGTAACAAAAAATGATAGATCATTGTTTCTGTTGCGACATACCAATGCTCAAACTAGGAACTGAAGGAGATAAAGATGCTTAGAATGCTTCACCTCAGCCAAGTCATCGTGTTGATGTGTAACCTAATTGATTAAATATTAAGACATTGTAAAACCTATTTGTAAAGAGGGCGCCATAATATTTTTGAAGCTTATCTAGTTAGCAAATTATCAAATCAAGATCCACTCCACGTCAGCCTGGAATACAGGCGATTAAAATAATAAGTAATTACATTTCATATGAAACACATCACATGCGTTGAAAGTGTCAATAGTTAAATGGGATTTTGAGCGGTTTGTTTAGATGAAAATATGTCGGAAAACGTGGGCGCAAGATAAGTTTTTCACAGAATTTAGAAATCTTGAATATTTAGGCTGTTGATAACAAAATGTTCTCCTGGCCAATTTGACCACAATTCATTTAAATTAGAATATTAAACATTATTAAGATTAGTTTGTCAAGAACTATGTATATAGTCAATTGGTCAATTGATTACACATTACACCAAGGCTGCAACGTTATATACACGGCTACATTCAGAACGACTATAGATATTTAAGAGAAACAATTTAATCTCTATTCAGTATGATCTGAGGCATTGACCATAAACAAGAGTATACACATATTAAATGTATCTGTGTGTTTGTGTGTGCGTCAACCATATGTTATATGTATTTAATGTATTTCTAATGCATACTATAAAAGCTTCTATACTTTGTCATTATTCGACGCCGTTTTTAATTAAGTACCTAGGTATAGTTCATTTCTCTTAAACCTCTGCAATACATTTTGGCAAAAAATTGTTCAAAATACAATCTAAATGTCCGCGTATTATTATGGGAGCTATGAAATCTCCCATAAATGCCATGCATGTTGAGTGTCCTGCCTACCTACCCTCAACATTAGTAGACAATTTCTTTCAGATAGATTCGAATTAAAATAATTCAACTTACTAATAACCCTCTATATTCAACTCCATATGAAGCACTTATTTATGAGCCAAGGATCCTGCTACATCTCTGTATTGACGAAGATTCTCAAAACCACGAGCCCTTTTCAATCATAAAATTGGCTCCCATTTCACTTGGTGGTCTTTTATTCACTGATGCATCTAAGCTGTCGACAGTGTCATTGGCTTCTGCGTCACAAATTGATTCTCTCGAACACTGTAAAAAAATTCTTACATGACCTGTGTCTTCTTACTATCAAGAATCATAGTCCAATAATTGAGAGACTAGTAATAAGTAACTGCAATTATACTGAAATCCAACCTGCAGCCTTACTATCATCTTTTTAAAAACCGTGCAAGTTCCGAGCAGTCCTAAAACCTGGCTAAAACATGCCAGAGACAACAATAACCGTTCACCTTTGAGAATATCAATGTTCAAACAGTTCACCTATAGGAGCGTGATGCCGTGGTGATGGTATGATTTCACACTAAGCGGTTTAAGCCAGGTTTTAGAACTGCTCGGAACTTGCATGGTTTTTACAAAGCTGATAGTAAGGCCCCTGATATCCCGAAACCTCTTTTGGTTTTTATATTTCGTGGATCTGAAAAGTAGCTTCTTGTACAATCTGACGGCTTCGATTGGGGCATGCTTTTACTGCAGTTCACATTACTTAACTAAGGATCAGGGATCACTCCATCTGCAAGTGCGGCCTTGACGAAGCATGGATCACATATTTTTGACCTAATTAACTGACCTAATTTGCGTCAATCTTTATATCATGTATTATCCCCAGTTATTAATAATCTATTATGTAAGTAGAAATAATATCTATTGTAATTTTTAGACTTTCGCGATTCGAACACATTGTTATTAATAATTTACTTACCTCGACGTTTCGACCAAGTTGCATTGGTCGTGGTCACGAGAAGACTGAGACTGAGTCTTCTCGTGACCACGACCAATGCAACTTGGTCGATACGTCGAGGTAAATAAATTACTAAATGTTTTTCTCGCGATTAAGCTCCGTTTGATTTAATAACATAATATCTATTAATTGTAATATATCTAATAGTTAGTTTTAGATTAAGAACGAGTTTACATAAAACTAAGTTCTTTAAGTCATCGATTATTATTCTTACCTATAATTGCTGTAAAATTTGTATGTGTTGTTTATTTTGTTTTAGCTGTATGATTATACTATAGCTAGCTAATCATCATGGTCTGGAAAGAATCTCACTACTCAAACTAGCAGGAACGGACATTAGCAGAATTGTGGCCAACAGATACAGAAGCCATATTTTAAGAATAAAAAGACTAAAAATATTAGCTTTCTGCACTCCTCCGTACATGACCTGTGCCAATTTTCATACTTCTAACGTGTAAAAAGTTTTTGCTTCACTCATTAATACATAGATTTCGATGCAATGACGCTAAAAAGCTAAGCATTAAATTATTTACGGAAGTGACTAGACATTTATATTTGCATCAGACAAAAATAAAGCAGACGTTACAGTGGTATGATTAATTACGCGCGGGCTGTAAACGTTGTTTACATAATGCCCGATCGTTTTTAGAAGCGTACGCAACATGACATGCGAATATGCGATTAATTTAACTATCGTGTAGGCTGGCCAGATAAGACAACGAATAAAATCCATTCTTCATCCGACCGCTGTCAGCGAGTTGTGAAGAGGAATGCGCGTCAAACCGAAGAGCATTCAATTTTATTAGGAAGCTACGTATTAGAGCAACTTGTCGTGCCCACGTGCGGCCTCCGTGATCTTTACCAAACGTGTGAACGACGTCAAACAATACATGTACACCTATATGATATTATTATGTATATACTAGACATTATCTTTCATGTAGTTGCCGGGCCAAACCGTCTAATGAAGTCCGCCTTGCCAAATAAATAATCGCTAGCACAAGCGGTATCATAACTCTTACGTGACACACAACTCATATCATAACCCATTAGCCTTATTCCATAATAAATTAAACCAATCTTGTATTTGTTACATCGATATTTTAATTTCATCGTAATTTTATGGAAGATCAATACATGGTGACAATTACTGAAACTGACTTTTTACACTTGAACTTTCAATGCTATAGGCACTCAATATAATAGATCTAGACGTGAACATTTTAATATTAATACGCACAGATATAAAAAAGACGATTGTTCGCAAATACACATACTGAAACACTAATGCTTATAATGTCCAAAATGGATGTTCACATTAGAGTGGTCATACTCAATGAGTGAGATGTCACAAGCTAATGGAATCAAGTTGCAATATCAATGTGGATTTCACTTCACATACTCCTAATAGGGACACAATCACCTCATCTAGACTTAATATTATATAAAATGACTGCAGAGGATGTATATATAATCTATGAAACTCCTAATTTTAACATTTTTTTAATAAAAAAACTTTCGATTGCTGTAACATTTCAAAGAGTAAGCAACACAATATATGCAAGAGATATTGTGAAACAATGTCCAAGTGGTGAACGTCATTGGATTGAAAAAAGTCAGTTAATCTTCGATAGTATGTACGGCACAATAACATAATACATATTGATTCTCACAGAAAAATATCACCAACAACAAAGAGTCAAGAGTGATCTATGTTCAAGCTCTCTTTGTTATTGCTGAAACAATACATCCACTCACTTTCATGATTATTACTTTAATATTTAAATATTTTAAACTAATATCTCTACATACTAATTCTAATAAGAATTCTAAAGCGTTTTGCCATCATGCTTCATTTACTTATGCCATTTGCAGCATCTCATCATTTACAAAACTAAGTTTGTAGAAAGCAGCACTTATTGTGCTAAAAGTGACTAGTTACTATACATTAATCCAAGTGAACTGATGGAGTTCGACACATTGTAGTACAAAAAAATAAAAAACAACAAGTGCAACTATTAATTAATAATGTCATAAATACATTTTTAAATAATGTGACTCCTATGAACATGGATTGAGAAAAATAATGATCATAGAAAGCACTGCTTCTATAATAGTTACCATATTAGATATTATTGACACATGAAATACAGTTTGATAAAATATTTTATGGCACCAAATAAATATACATAAACAAAATTGCAATAAGCTCGGGTAGTCCAGAGACTGTCACGATTTTTATAGGACATTTCACCAATAAGACATTGTTTTATAGCATAGCTTAAGTGCTGAGATTGAAGTACTAATTTAGTACAATACATAGTCTCACAATACTATACAAATTTCGTTCGTTTATATAAAATAGTAGATGATTGGTTTCATTACATACATAATAGAATTATTATATGATATACAATGCACGATTCACAAATGACACTATTATTTTGTTACAATTTGATATGATTTTACACATAGCTACTATCACTTAAGTCACCAATTTTCTTTTTGTGAAGCTTTGACTATGATAATGCTAGTCATTTTGCTATCTGTGCTACATAATTCTGGCTGATAAAGATGTGTAATAATAATTCTCTATGATTCAATTATTATTATTATTTCAGACAATATTGATGTCAGTAATATGTGTACACTGACTCAATTAAAAAGTGCATGTTTTTTTTGGTTGTTATGAAGAATTTTTAAAATTTAGTAGGTGCAACCTTGATACACATATATATGTATTTGTATTACATCTTGAATAATATGCAATGTTTATAAGTTACTTTAGTTAGTTACTCGATTATTTGGACAATTACTTGTGTCTACAACTTAAAAAAATGATTTCTTGTTTAAATGGAGACTTATAATCATTTAATAATGACAATAAAACTGTTAAACTATTGAATTAAAAAATGATAGTCTACCGGCTTTAAGCTGTATTCCAACACGTTTGTTGCCTTTTCCAGTAATACAATAACTGACAAGTCAATATGAGTAAAGCCTGACAAGTTAATGTGCAATTTGACTATTAGGGTTTCAATACCAATTATGATGATGATGATGAATGTTTTCTTTGTACAAACATGAATAGAACTATTGCTCATAAAGTCTGTTCATAAAGTTACACAGGGTGGATCTCTTTTCTTCACTTTAGATATTGTGCTGGTTGGTTAGGTTAATTACTGCCTAACAAGTTATCCAGATAGTTATTATAGCAATTCACTGCATTAGCAATTATGATTGCATGTTAATTAAATAATTCAATACAGTAAGTACAACCATAATGCTTTGGACTTTATGTGCAATTCTTGTATTTGAATACAATTTATCACCTATTTTAGTCTGCATCACTCTTATTGACCTCAACTTACTTGATTTGGGACAATCTTATTTTCATTGTCGGAGACATTCTACTAAGTATGTTGATCAACTTGTTTGAAGCTTTATTATTTAAAATCTGCCAAAAACAAGTTTCCTGCATAAGAAGTTCTGGTGCAATAAGCTCATATTGGGACCTAACAACTATGTACCACAGAATGCTCACATGACCACAATGTAAAATGTGCTACGATTAACTAGTTACTTGTACAGCCTGGATTCAAAGTCCTACATCTAGTAGCTAACAAACTTTACAGTTAACATCGCCAATTTTATGCATCACTTGTCCCTTCCAGCAGTTTGAACAGTTTCACCTCCCAAATTAACCACAATGATCTCTGTTTCTTTAGCTTATTGGTAACATCAGTCTCAATTTACAAGATATATGCCAATATAGTGGCAATTTCATGATTTATAACAAGTTTATTCCTATTACAAACCAAAAACCTTTCAGAGTAGGTACTTATACAAATTCTCTCATGATATTGTTAATGCTGAATTCGTAATTCAATATATGTACATACTAACTAGGTGTGAGTTGCTTCTAATTAAAGTAGTAATTTGTTCGAGGAAGAAATTGAAGAAAATTATTGCTTGATTACATTTATTTAGAGCTGATGCTAACAATAAGTTTGAGGATATTAGTATGAAAAAGTACTATACATACTAGATGTATAAGTATAATGCATGATTTTATGATTATCAAATAAAAATGTACTTGCTTAAATGTAGAAAATATAAAGGAACTAATGCAAATTACACTTAAAATTAAATGAACCCTCACATCAGATCACAAACACATAGGATCAAATTGCACAAGTGAACACAACTACCTACTTGAATAGGAATATAATAAATTAATCTCTTTGATATTTAATGTTATTAATAGTTTCTTATATAAAAAATATCAACTGATACAACAATATTAACTATAAATAAAATCAACAAAATGTCAATCATTTAAAACATAATCATTGTTACATTTCAGTTATATTAAAAAATTTAATAGAAGTATATTTCATGAACCCTAATTTATCAGTAATTCATACTCAAATGATAAAAACCTTTAAAAGTGGTATCAGTAAATACTACATCAAAAATCTGTAGATGCATTTAATTAAAGTAGATTTTGTTTTTTATTCTTATAAAAAAATAATAATGATATAGAAAAATATGGTAATAAAAATGCTCACCATATCTCCAGATAGTCAGCAAATTAAGGTACCACAAATAAACACATAGAATAGTAACCAAACTTATTTCACTGAATGATAGTGAGTTAGTATACAAGATAGGTATGAATAAACAGTAAACACAGGAATATCACCAGTACAGGAACCGTTCCACATCTACTATTTGCTATGTCAATGTTTAAAGGGCACTAAGCATATGAACGCCACCAAAATATCTGAATTCAGTTGTACACCACCTCTCCTACCCTGACCAACAGCACCGAGCGTCCATGTCACCCAAGCCGCCAGCCGCTTCACTATTCCATGACCACAATATCACGGAAGATTCACTAATACAAAACACCTACTCACAGGCAGGTCCGCTTGTAGGTATCAACCGCATGCTCAGAACTCAGCAAACTCCTTAGCACACTTCTCAGTTGAGGAGATACGTAACGCTTCCTCCTCATAATCATCAAAGTTGCTTGTGTCGCCAGGGCCTCGACAGCGTGGAATAAATGGAGCTTCTATCTTCTTCTGGAATACTGCAATCCAATCTGTACTGGCAAACCATCTGTGTCCTTTGATATCATTCACTCCCGCTTTTAAGTTGCCATATCGCTTAGTCAAGTCCACCTGTAGCAGGTTGCGCAACAGATCCTTCAGATCCGATCCGAAATGAGAGGGGAAACGCACTTTGCCAGATACAATCTTTTCGTAAATCTGGATAGGTTGGTCGGCGAAGAACGGCGGGTACCCCGCCGCCATTTCATACACTAACACACCAAGCGCCCACCAATCAACGGCCTTGTTATAACCTTTGGAGAGGATGATTTCAGGCGCTAAGTACTCAGGTGTTCCACACAACGTCCACGTACGGCCTTTAACGCGCTTCGCGAAGCCGAAGTCTGTTACTTTAAGGTAGCCCTGGGAGTCGATAAGAAGATTTTCGGGCTTAAGGTCTCGATAGATGAGGTCAAGGTAGTGTAAGTATTCGAAGGCAAGCACGATCTGCGCGGCGTAGAAACGGGAGTGCGGCTCTGAGAAGCGACCCACTTTGCGCAGGTGGGAGAACATCTCACCACCCGGCACGTACTCCAATACCATGTACAGATTAGAATTATCCTTGAAGTGGAACCTGAGACTCACTAGGAACGGGAAGTTGATTGCCTGAAGGATTCGTTTTTCATTCAGCGTATGCTCAACTTGCTTCAGTTTTACTACCTTCTGTTTGTCTAGTATTTTCATAGCATAGTATTCTTTCGTGGGTTTATGTTGGACTATCATGACCCGACCGAAGGAGCCGGTACCGAGGGTCTTTATTCTTTCAAAATCATTTAATCCGGCGGTGTTGGTTGGATTCTTCTTCCATTTCTCCTCAAAGTCTTCTTTAGCCAGGTCGAGGAACTCTTTGACGCTTTCGGCGGCGTCCACCTTCTTGTTGGCGGTGGTTGCATTGTTGCCCATGGCGCACCCCCTAACTAGTCCAAAATTTTCGATTCGCCTTTATTACAGGCCGCCTTGGTGCACTAATCGATGCTTGCTGTGCGACCGCGTAAGGAACGGGGCAGTCAACACAGACCGATTTGAAATAAGTACATCCTCTATTTTTGAAGCACGATTTCAGGTCACGAAACACACTCGTTACGAGCACACATTGACACGATTATTTTCAGTAAGCACTCACGAAAAACACAAAAAAAGAGATTTCGTCACATCCACAAGAAATAAAATGGCTTCCACAATCGGACTCGATCGTCAGAGCGAAATCGCGCAAGGCGAGCGAGCGAACGATTCGCTCGCGGCTGGCGTTCAATTAAATTGATGTTACCACGTTTTACGGTGAATTCTACTATGAACATTGTTTTCTACTATTTTGATGGATATAATATAAGATATAATTAATGTTCGACTGAGAGGAGAACATGGACACCCTGGAATTTATTATCAACGTTTGTGTCGTCTACAACATGCCCTGCACCCCACGTATGCCTGTAACCTCTAATATGTGTGGACGATCCTTGAAATAAAGCTTAATATATTTCTGTAAGAGATTGTATTATCGATAAGACCACCGAATGTAAAACGATAAAGCTGCATACAATAAATACGATACCTACTTTTCATGTAAGTATATTTTATGATAGGCAATATTGAGTTAATCTATATTTTCCTCCTTTTGGTCGTAAATAGTAATGTACAGTACATGAACAAATACTTCTCAAGGTATAAAAATAGTATTAAAACAATCGTATAATTCTTAACTTCTCTTATTTATTATCAATATGTAAAGTAGCCGCATATTATTTTGTCTTTATCCCTCAGAAATACACAAAAAATAAATTTGTTTGTTATTAAGTACTTTTGCTTTATTTTTAGTGGAAATCAATGGGGGAGGCTAATGTCCAGCCGCGGACGTCCTATGGCAAAGTTTTATAATGAGGATGATGACTTTTTAAAGAACTGTTTTATGCTTACGTTTGGCCCCTGTCTCGCCTGATGTTGAATGACGACGCGGTCTAAGGTGTAGCATGTAAACTTAGAAGGTAATCTTTATATAATATTCATTAACTAAAAACCAGCTAGGACTCACGTGATATTTGCTGGAAAAATACTCTCCGACTTGTTTCGAACTGATTTGCAGTTTTTCATCTGGGAGTTATGATCATGCCAGACGGCGGGAGCGAGTCTCAGCACGTAAATGCCGCTGACACGGTTGCGCTGAATCCTTCAAATTTAATCCGTGTGCACTATAACTTATGTCATTTTTACTAAGAGTGTCACTTTCACTGTCATTGTCACTTTGTCGGAAAGAGGGCACAATTGAATCTTATTTATGAATAAGAGTTTTGTCCGAATGTTTCGAACAAACTCATCTTCATAATAAAATACATAATACCAGCTTTATGATCGCATAAAAGACGTTGTTGGTCGTCTTTCTCTATGTGTATTTATGTATAATAAGGAAACAGTGACTGACTGATCTGTCAACACATAGCATTTCAAAGAATAGATTTCAGCTAAGCGCGCATACGACAAAATTAAAAATCTTTAGCAAGAAAACATTTTGACCATCAGCCTGTATTGTATGTCAATTTCAGTTTGTAACACTCTACACCTACAAGGATTTTCATACGCCCCAAATGCTTATATTCTTAGGGTTACTTTTATTAGAAACTTTCCTCTTCAATTATATCCAAAACGATTATGTTGATAGTGGTCCAAATCAAATACAATTTGTCTAAATGTTACCTCAAAAGGTAAACAATCAAATATTCAAAAACTATCGACAAATAAAAAAAAACCTACTAGCATGGTGACATTATTTTTATACGGGCAGCACCAAACAAATATTTTCTAAACACAATCATAGATGGCAGCACAAGGCACAATACATATATCTTCGTGCTTGTTGCCGTTTGGTAGGTACCTTGGTTGGTGGTAGGTACTTGGTTACCTATGTAGACAAATTAGAAAATATGCCAGCTAGACTAGACCCGTGACTAGACTCACTTCTGATCTGCTTTGTGCTTCTGTGACTGACTGTGTTTGCTATGTACGATGTAGGTACAATAATTAGATAATATATTCTGCGTAGTATTTATACATCTATACTGGGTATAAAATAAAATACATTTCTGATAACACCTGTAGTAAAAAAAAGAGCAACGCACAGGAAAATAGTTTCACTGCAATGTTTTTTCATGGATGGTTTTTACTGGTTCAAGAGGCATGAAAACTATTCTAGAATATTCATATTCATCAAATGAAGTAGCACACAAAATACGAACCTACGTAATGTGTTTTATCGCAATAAATACGTTAGTAGCCGATGTAGATACTAACGTATTTATGTACATACATGGCAGGCATATGTCATGATGATGATGATGACATAAATTATTCAAAATAAATGTCACTTTCAAGTTATAAAATCGGACTCTAATTTCATTACCATGAAGTCATATGAACTGTAGAATAGTTTATTATCAAAAAGCTTGTTAATGTTTTCTTAAAATCCATGCAGTAATGGCAAGTTTGATGTAGCTAGGTATATGCAGGTTATTGAATGTTTTTATTTTTTTTATCTTCTTCTCAGCCATAGGAAGTCCACTGCTGGACATATGCCTCCCCCATATAGGGGGGATTTGCCAATACTCGCCACGCTTGGCAGGCGGGTTGGCGAGCGCAGTATGGTTTCTCATCCTCAGAAGGCGCTGCTGCCCACCTTCTGGTACGTGATCCCTTAGCCGACTCTTACGGCACCCGCGGGAAGAGATGGGGGAGTACTATTCTAAGCCGGTACCACCACGGCATTTTTTTTATAAATGCTTGCAATTCCTTGTTTTTGCACCTTAGCAAGCCTCTGGGCTCATAAAGTTCGCTCGCGCTGCTTGTATCTCTTAAGCCCAGGCCTTCCTTACTCATCCCGTGATGGGTAGGGAGGCTACGGTCTTAGGGGAAGCGCAGGTCGTGATGACCCTTAAGGCAAGTCTGGCTGTTACCTTCTCGCGGTGCTGCCTGTTATTGGTCTAATTCCTTCTGAACTAGACATCGTCAGGCGTCGCGTGTCTCATATCGATGTATGTTTATTTATATCCATTTATTTATGTATGTTTATTATATGCCGGGACTGCTCCCGACAGGCTTAGTTAACTAGGCCGACGAGGAGCGATCCACTTGACGGTAGGTTGCGACTGCAAGTCACTCCTACAGAGGTGGGCAGCTGTGCTGTGTTGGACGGCACCGCAGCTGAGGAGGCGCTGCGGCGGGAGTGATTCAGTTCGTCACCTGCTTTGGCGCCGATGGGGCCTATCCTTGTTTCTAGGTTACTTGTCCTTATCATTATACACCCCTAATAAACTTAATTGTTACACAGATATTACATAATCATATTAGTCATAATCTTGTTCTGAGTAAAATACTTTTTCTCTCTTACACCATTATTTGTTTAGTACATGTACATCTCTTACCTCTTCGTTTCGGTTTTGGCCAAAAAATGCCCGAATATTTTGGCTACGCCGGAACTCGAGTGTTCGTGAATTATCGTGGGCAACTTCGCGGCTAACACGTGCTCGTCCGACGTACCGCGCACTTCAAAATATATTTGTTACCAATGACCTCTGTAAATAAATGTTTGTTACGTAGGTACCTAACTACTTTAATATAATCTGTCTGTGCTGTGCACCATTGTTCAGTCGGTTGTTTTATTATTACACGTATTCAGCATGAAAATTTAATAATAAATTGTGATGATTCGCACAGGTCCTCGTAGAGTTTTGTATAAAATCTGCTTAATAATTACAACCTAGGTGACCTACTATGTAAAATGCAAAAAAATAGTATAGATAGTAGGTAGGTACCTAGTCTGAAAACCACTTTAACACTTCAACATCATCATCATCTTTAACACCAATGATATAATTATGTTTATATGAGGTAGATGTCGCACAAGCGCGCGGAAACTGAGGCGGCAAAATTAAGTCAATTGTAGTAATTTTCATTGCGACCCGTATTTCAAGCGCAAGTCTAAACATATAGCTATCCTTTTCTATATTATTTGTACCGTATTATCTGTCGCAGTAATCATGTTTATGTCATAAAGGAACAAAATCTGAGCACCGCGCAGTATGAATATACGTCATCTTTAGTAAAACATCATTGTTTAACACTTATTAGTAGGTATTAGAACACCGCAACCAAACATTTCTAAGAAAAGTTTTAATACGCAAGCATGACGATCGACACGTGCACCAATCGCCGAAAGAAAAGGGGTACGTGCAGCAGTGGCACCAAGTAGAAGGTTACCTGTTACCTATCCCAAAAGCTAATACAAACTGTTATGGTTGACGAAATTCAAATTCTGACGAAATCATTGACTAGTGCCAAGATTTCTTTCAAAAGGCATCGACCTATTAACGTGGCATAATTATTATTTGCCGTTCAATACTTTGTACATCGCTTTTATGATTATACCTAAAGAGCTCAAATTTATTTAAATGTTTTGAACGTGGTTACACTTTAATTTGTCGGACGTTTCAATGATTTTGTGACTCAAGTGAAAAACCACAAAAAAACCGGGAAATGGTAATGTATTTTTGTACCTACTTAGATATGGATTATTATACTATATAGGTAGTTATATTGGATTATGTAGGTACTAACCCATCTGCACATTTTTATCCGTCTGTCAACTATAGGTACTTATCGCGTTTTGGTTCGATATTTTACTTCGATCGAGAATATTGTGTTGTAGATAAATAGAAGATATTTTACATACCTAGTACCTATGTCATTACAACTCTGAGCATTTCTGTGTTTCTCACAAAATTTGATAAACTACTATAAATTGTTATTAAAACTGACGTGGTTTTGAGACATTTATCAATGTATAAAACACGGGAGTTACTCACGTAATAAGTCAGAGGGTTCCGACTATAGTTTCAACCGCATTCGGTGGTCTTTTTCAAGGAGAATACGGGCGCTCGCGATGGTCGCGAGCGCCCGTCTATAAATTGTTTTTTGGCATAGAAGTGACTCACAAGTTACGGTAAGAAAATTACCGTCTGTCCTCCAACAAGCGATGCTGGATCAGACGGTAGATGGTAAAATTAAAACCGGTACATTATTATTACTACCGTTTGTCCCCTTTTAGGATTTAGTTACCTATTGGAGAGTTGTAAGCTAGGATAGAAATAATCAAAGCAGCCCACAGAAGTTAAGACGCATACATATTATTATGGTTGAGTACAGTAATGACAAATAGGTACATACCTAAGTAAGTTTATAATATGTACCTACATTGACATATTTACAACTAGGTCCGCCCCGCGGTTTTACACGCCTGGTCATGATTAATGATGATGATGATAATGATGAAAAGTTGCCTATGTGTTAATCCCGGGTCTAAACTATATCCATACCAAATTTCATCGAAATTGGTGTAGACGCTCAAACGAGCGTGAAGAGGTAACACACAGGTACACACAAACTTTCGCATTTATAATATTAGTAAGTAGGTACCTATACTTTATTAATAATAATAAATACTATATCGTAAGAGGTATGGATTTAGCTTCTGTATACTAAAATAAAAGACTAACGAGTTTTAATGTAGGTATTATTAATTAATTTAGAATTAAACTTTTAAATTTATAATTCGAAATTCAAACTAGCGTTGAGACTAGCGGGCGTTGAACCCACAAAAGCTGCTATTGGATTTGGTAGTTTGATTAGCTTATAATAATTAAATAGAGATAAGTAATAGATTGGAATATTGGATTGCGAAATATGTAACTTCATACTACTGAACATACCTATGTATTGTATATCGGTACAGGCGTGCAAATAATGATATGACAATGATACAAATTATTCTAAGACCCGAAACCACAAAACTTTGTGCCGAAACTTCATCAACGTGAGTCTAGCCGTGAATCGTGACGCGCTTACTAGGTATGTCTCTCTCGCTCCTATTAGTCGACTCGAGGCGACTTTACCCGAACGAGGGTTACATTTATTTTATAGCCAACCGTGGCAGCCACTGATGAATTGATGCCAACTTAGCTACCTTCCTTTTTGGAATTCGGTTACAAATAAATAAAAAGAAAACTAAAATTGGATGTAACTCACATAGGTAGGTATACCTACAGTAGGTACGAATCTGAACAGAAAGTTCCGTGAAGTCCTACCTACTACCTATTCTTCCTCTTTATTAATGGTAATGTATTATTTGTGTTTCCTATTTAACAGCCATCAGCCTGACACAAACACATCCATGAAATATTCGTTATCGTTTTATACCCTTATTCTAAGCATGTGAGGTCAATTAACATGTAGGTAACGATAATAATGTACGATTCAATTATACCTACCTAGCTCATTTGTATGAAATAACAATATAGATGATATAAAATATATCATGGCCTAATTCTGCGAACTAGGTATTACCTAGTTGATATTTACTAAAATTGTTCTAAATTAAATAGTTCGTAGGTAGGTAGGTAGGTATTCTCTTTACTCTTAAATTCAAATTCGGATGAGTTCATACAACGCTGTCGCTAATATAAGACGAGTTTTAATCAATTGCTGGCCAACTGCAAGTACCTAGTTTTAGGAGGCACTAAATAAGTAGCGACTTAATTTAAGTAAGTAGATACCTAAAAATTACCCGCAAATGTAATAAAAACATCTAATTTTAGTGTTGTTATTGCTAAGTGTCATACTAATTCAGACTTTATTTAGATATGGGATGTTAGTTATCTTATTTTACAGAATTTTAGATTAGTTTAGTTGAACAAGCAAAGCTACCCATAATATCTCTATAGATATATCCAATCCGAGATATAAGGAACAGGATAAGACAGAAGGAGACAGGTCTCGTATCGGACCATCAACGGCCTCCGAATACCCATGAAACTCAAACACAATAACATAATAATATTTATAATACTACCTAGGTTTACATAGGCAATAATATCATTATCAAAGACACTTGTATAAAGGCTAAGATGGAATTTTAAACGTAAAGCCTGATAGGTAGGTAGGTTCGTAATTAAGAACGAAAAAAAATAGTATAAATAATAATAGTTTAAATGGGAAAAATATATATTATTTACGTAACTGACTAAATACAAATGTATGACCTTAAAATATTGACGCCATAAAATTATAATAAATAATTTGATTTCCATTATCTTATTGATTAATTATTATCCCAATATTGATTCAATTTTCTCTAGTGTATGTAATAATGTGTACCTATTCAGTAAAACTTAATGATGCGCCTTCCTCTCTTCTAAAGTTGCTGCCCGACAGGGTCTCTAATGAACTGTATTTTATTGTAATACCACGACACTTGTACTACCTATTAGAGATTGCAATAAAGTTTTGAATTTCAAGTGAAAACTATCTTGCACAAATTCAAAAGTAGGCCTAGGCCTGTAGGCCTACGTAGCTACCTACGTACTCCCGTCCGAGATAGAAAGTCCCATATTTTGTGGAACAATTTTTATTTTTATTTTATCACACAAACATCGAAGACCCGGGACAAACATTTACACTCATCGCACAAATGTTTGCCCATGCCGGGATTCGAACCCAGGGTCACGGAGACACAGAAGTCGTGTCAATGACACAAACCACTGCGACCGTCAAGTTAACTTAGAAACTTAATTTATTAACACATTCACATGAGAAACAGAAGAAAATTTTACATACATAAAGGAACACATTACCTACATACCTACAGTAACAATAATTGTTTTCACCCAACTACAGCGGAATCTAAAGATAACTTTAGTAATTTAAGTAATTAGGTAAAAGTAGTTAGAATCTCAAACGAAAAAGATGCTGACACTTCCCCGCATCTTCCTACTTTATATTTATCATAATTATATTATCTAGGCGCCTAAATATAATTAAATATTATAATAATATTATTATCAACGTGGCTCCCATACCCATAGCCTCCATAGTATTACTTACGTATACGTGCTATACCTGCCGCGCTATGTATATTCGAATTTCAATCAAATCAAACAAGACAGAAAGAGCAAGGTATACAAGCTTGACGCCCGCGGCAATCAAGTGGAATTCAAGGTTATTTGAAGCTATTCTGTACTACTACCTATCTCGTTTTTACGTGTCTGTTATAGCTATCGCTGTCTGAAGTAACTGAAGTATACGCGCTAGCTTCCGTCCTTACGAAACCCCGCGCAAAGCGGCTCGCATCATTTTTTCCCTGTTCCTCATTCATTTGGTCCTCGGTGTTTGTGTGGTGAACATTGTGCGACACTGTGCGTAACACGTGCTAGTTAAATTAAATTATTACTTCAAAACTTCACCAAAAATAATGGCAGACGCAGCAGTTGAAAACAAGTAAGTTTTAACATATTCGTAATGTCTTTGTGGCCAATATAAGAACATTTAATTTTTGGCGGCTTCTGTAAACGTGATCAAAATGGCTTCCTATTTTTATTAAAATACATGTTATACCCTAATTTATCGCAATTTATGTGCGTTATATACTAATTCTAGTATATATAGGTACTATAAATAGTATATGGACTGATATATTAGTTTGTAAATGCCGCCTATTGATCAGGCGGGAAAAGCAAACTTTTGATTTAGGTCGATTTTTACAGACAGGTTGACGGAACGTAATACATTTTTCGTATTTCTGGTTTCATATTTAATTTATAGTAGCGTGGTAGATTGTGTTCTTATTAAAATGCTGAAAGGCATCTAGAAAGCACGCCGGTTGGTGTGGCGGCGAGCGGGATCGGGATCGGGTTTTCGTCCAAGATGGCGCCACCGGCGCGGCGTGTTGGAGCGTCATCGCGCGTCCCTTTGCGCGCGCTCCTTTGAATTTGCCGAGACCTCGAGTTTTGCAAGTGTGCCGTGTGGCGGAAAATCGGTTACGTTATTGCCGGCGGCGGATTCGTTTAGTGCGCGTGTTGTCATTAGCTATTTTTAACGGCTTACTCTAGGTACTTATTAACTACTGCAGTGTCCATTAGAGCGGGCAACATATTCATTGAGCGACGTAGATAAACCGAACGTAATGTAACAACGTTCGGTTTCCTATGTTGAAACTTTCCCACATGCAGGCTTGCGCAACTGCCACTTGTTTTTGTTCCGGCAGACTTTTCCTTTTACGCCGTCCCACTTAGCCGCTGAACATTGGAACTGTTGCATTGTTGCGTTCCGTTAGTAACCGGCTCGAGTCGACCGCTCATTTGGCACGGTACAACCGCTATTTAGATCGTTCGCATCTTGATGTTCATAATGCATACGTAACGTTCGTTAGTAGACCGTGGGACCATACACCGTGACGCAATTCTTCTAAAATACAGTAATACCTACTTAACCGCCATCTATTCTAGGTAGCAGTTATGTTTAAAAGTGGCGGCTATTGACTCTTGCCTAAGTTCAGCGACCTTTGAAACAATAATGTTTGAACAAAAATAATTACGACACGAAAACTCATCTTGTTATAAAGATGTAGTATCCGGCTTTACTCACGCCGCGACCGGTAGTCGCCGCGATCTGAAAGCGTAAACTCACCTGAGGATAAGCATCGGACATGCTCGAAACCTAGGTCGAAACTTCGACTATAAACGTGACTAAAGCCGGATACTACACATATATAATGTGTCAAACTCACGAGAACTTCCAATCGAAAAACTCATCTTGTCTTGCAAACCTCGACTTGCATTAATAAATAACTTGAAGAAAGGTACTTCTGAGACAGCAATATCTTGGCTTTGACATTATACCATGTCTTACCTTGTACCTACCCAGATAAAGGTCATTTTGTCGATATTTTTTTTTTTTTAATACAATAACGGGTAAACGCTCATCTTCTTTCAGGGAAGTCGCGCCCGAGGAAGTCACATCCACCGAGACAGTTAAAGAGTCTCCAGTGAAAAAGTCCCCTGCCAAAAAGGCAGAGGCTCCAGAGAGCAATGGCAAAGAAGAAAATGGCAGCGAAGATGCACCAAAGGCAGAGAATGGTATTGAAGTGGACAGCAATGAGGTTACTGAGAATGGCGAAAATGGTGCCACAGGTAAGAGTTAACAACATTATAATGGAATGGCCTGTCTGTTTGTATGCCACCTTTAGTTAGATGACCATTTCCATTTTAATCTAATCTCCAGTGGCCACTCCTTCCTTCATCTTTCACACAGCTTATAATACATTTCGCTTAAATAAGATATAAATATCATAAACTTAATTTAATATAACAATAGATAAATATTATTTTTCTCTAAATCACCTGGAATTTTTCTATTATATTAATTTTGTGACTAGTGCTACATTTTATATAACTGCTCAGTACCTAAAAATCAATTGTTTGTGGCAGGGTAAGAGTTAACATGCAATACCATATCTGAAACTAATGATTCATTCATTTTTTTGATGTACTGTTGTGTAAATACAGTTAAGGGTAGTATACTTTTTGTTTTTAATTTGATTTAGTTCTCCGCATAAATATATAATGTATAAATATTAATTAAATATATATAAATATATTATATAATATTTCAACTAATAAGGGCTCATATATATAATAAGAACCAAAAAAACAAGTTTACCTGGTACTGTCATACTTTTGAATGACTATCTTTTAATAATATAAAGAACTATGCTTGCAAAGACAATCTAGAATGTACCATTGACACAAATACTGACATAAATGATGACTCATATCAGTGGCCAGAATTTATTTTAACCAAAAACCCAGCACTAAAAGATGTATATGCCTAGAGCTGAGGCTTATCAGTAAAATTCATCCACATAATATCACAATCTTAAATTAGTATTGCAGGAATAAATAGCAGATTGTTAATAATACTTTTAGGTTGTCAGAATCTGAATCTGAGCAATTATTCTAAATAGGCAATATAGTGTACTTACCCAAAAAAAATCTATCTCTATAAAAACTAGCTCAGAGATAACGCTCGGACAAACATTTCAAACATGACAAATAAAAATATTTGTGTCTATTTTGTAACATGTACCATGGGCAATGATTGATACTAATTTCTGAAATTAAGTAATAGGGATTAATACTGAAATTTTACCTTGGACTTTTCCAATAATACAATATTTCTTTCATTTTATTTACAGAAAAGAAAGAGGCTGCTGTGAAGAGGAAATCAGCTGCAACCGACAATGGCGACGCCCCAGAGAAAACCACACCAGAAAAGAAGGCGAAAGTCTCCGAAGAGGCCCCTGCGGCTGAACCAGAAGAAGCCGCTGCCTAGACGCGCCACAATACCTCGCTTGGTTTACTGCAATGCATCATGTTCATTAGAGCTCAACTCCACCACATCATATCCTCCAAACAAAGCCAAATCCAATAGTTTTATACAAATGTATATTTTTATTACCAGATATTTTTGAGTTGAGCTCTTTTGTGACTTAAGCTTAGGTTAATACACTATGTATCGAATCTTACCTATGAAGTACCTGTACATTGTAAATGTTAAAATGATTGTCAGTCGTGACACGCGTGCATCGCAGTGAACTGATCACATCGCATTTTGGTTTAGGTGGTGTGTGTATGCTGTTTTCGCGTATTGGTGTCTAATTGAGACCTAGATATGGGTTACTGAATTGATGTTGATTAACGTTCGGATAAGATTCAGCCAGTAAATTTACTGCCAAAGTATTCACCACGTGTGAAGTCAATTCACGATCCGTTCTGTGAACGTCGCGCGTTTTTTAAACAGCTTCCGAGAAACAAAGGATTTTTAGAATAACTAAGATTAATTAAATGTTTAGATAATAATTACTTCAGTTTTAAATTTAAGTTAGCAGTTAAATGTCGCACATTTATAATAGGCATATTTACTTAACCATTTAAACATTCCTTTGATATTTGGTTACGGATTGCTTTGTGAGCCGTTTTATCCGCCTCGTGGGTCGGTTGGAGCTTGCAATGATGTCACTCAAATTAAAAAAAAAACATCTTTTTGTGATTGTAAATTCCAGTCGATGCAGAGAGGTCGCGTTAAAAACATCGTTCACATTGTAAACACTAATTTTAGGATGTGGAATCTAAAAAAGTTCAAAGTTGACAAATAGGTGATAGTACATATTTTTTGACATAATATTAACTTTTCGTGCTATTTCTTTATTCTTTGGTCAACTTTAAAATACCTCTTATTCTGTTTTTTTAATTTATTTTCTTTTATGTGATAATTAACAGACCTCGAATGTAAGGATAACCTTTGGAAACGAATCTTCAACTTTATTCTAACTGCCACATACATATTTATAACGATTTGTGTTCCTTGTTAAGATTTTAAATACCTAGTAATAATAATACTGACAACGTTCATATGCAACATAAGTACCTATTTACTAACAGCTTGTTCACTTTATAACATCTAATATTTTTTATTCGAATGGAAATTTTAGTGTTACATTTATAGTGGAGTGTACAGTGTAACACTTATTTTGTATGTGGAGTTCAGTGTTTGTAAAACATTTCAGGCAATAAAATAGTCCAATCTATAATATTGTTTTTGTATTCGGGCAACCTTAGACACCTCAGTAGTTAGTTGTCTTTTATTGTGACAGAGCACAACAGATACAAAATATGAAGGCCATCTCGGTTCCGCACCACATCCATTAGTTATTGTTATACAGAAACTTGCTTTTTACACTTGCACTAACAAGGTGGGTTATACATGTGTAAGTTACATAAATATGTTGAAATATTAGTGTACGATCGCGGTACAAGGTCGGGTGGGCATCACCGTGGAAACAAGACGTAGTACACAGACGGGAGGGAGGTATAACACTCGACCATCCCTCAGTCAGAGGGCTGACAAGAAATAAGTAGCCTGAAAACTGAAGTTCGTAAACAAATAGAAATATAAAAACATGTCAGTGTGTGTTTTAAATTTGATGTTGCTAGGTTTTGTTCGTGTTGCATTATCTCAAACTACGCAAAATATAAATGTTTGTAAGTACGATTAATAATTTTCAATTGTTTCTGGCGAATGTAAGAACTGTTTATGCTTGAAGGCCTCCGGCATTTCCAACGGACCGTTTGCCTTAGAATAACTCAGTTTTTTAATTCGTTGCTAGGTACCTACGTTAATTAGAAGCGATTAGAATTCAAATTACATACCTACTGCGTTTTTGTAACTATCAAATTCTCCAGTTAAGTGTTGGTTTAGAAAAATATTTTTTTAATTAAACAACACTTTTCAGTGCTGATCAATGAAGAAAATAATGCTTTAGCTGAGAAATCTTTCGAAGTTGCTAAAGAATATGTACGCCGTAACCCGAGTTTGGGCCTCGCTGTGGATCCCGTTATTGTAGTGGGGAATCGCTCTGATGCTAAATCTTTCTTGGAAAATGGTAAGTACAACATTGACCACCACGGGTGCTGAATATAAACAAGCAAATACGACGAACAATATTTACCATTCATATTTTATCAGTTTGCAGAAAATACAACGATATGCTCTCCTCAAAAAAGACACCGCACGTGGTTTTAGATTTCACGATGACTGGAGTGGGATCAGAGACGATAAAATCCTTCACGGCAGCATTAAGTCTACCTACCATCTCTGGTTCATTCGGGCAGGCTGGCGATCTAAGGCAGTGGAGGAGTTTAAATGCTAATCAAAGCAAGTTCTTGCTACAAATTATGCCGCCAGCTGATGTTTTACCGGAAGCGATAAGAGCCATTGTTACCAAGCAAGACATTACAAATGCCGCTATAATTTTCGACGAATTTTTCGGTACGAATGTAGTCTTACGACATAAATAAAATGAATACGTATATAGTTCAGATAACACCCGCATTAGCTCGTGTTGTCAACTGATGTTATTGTTTTTCGTATCCATTATCGCATACCGGCTAACTACAATGTTAATATAAACCGTTTGTTCACAGTAATGGATCATAAATACAAGTCTTTGCTACAAAACATTCCTACAAGACATGTGATAACTCCGGTGAAGAGTTTTAATAAAGATGAGATAAAAACGCAGTTACGGAGCCTTCGAGAGTTGGACATCGTAAATTTTTTCGTAATTGGTAGCTTGAAGACGATTAAAAACGTTCTCGACGCTGCTGACGAGAACCAATACTTCGGGAGGAAAACTGCATGGTTCGCGTTGACTTTAGATAAGGGAGATATTAGTTGCGGGTGTAAGGATGCTACTATTGTTTACCAAAGACCGTCCCCGGATGCCAAAAGCAGAGACCGTTTGGGAAAGATCAAAACTACGTACAGTATGAATGGAGAGCCGGAGATCACGTCTGCGTTCTACTTCGACTTGTCTCTGAGAACGTTTTTAGCTGTCAAGTAATGACCTTTACTACTCTAGTATTTGCGTTCCCAATTCTAGTGCACCGCGTGCCGTGTTGTCGCCTATTTATAGCCGGGTTTATTCCATGAGAGTTCACGTTTATGAATTTCCAGATCCCTGCTGGACTCTGGCAAGTGGCCAAACGACATGAGATATATTACTTGTGACGACTACGACGGCAAGAATACACCTAACAGGACCTTGGATCTCAAAAGCGCTTTTCATGAGGTGGGTTCACACATTCGAGAACAAACTAGAACATTTCAACTCTATTCTAATAGTAAGCGGTCGAATTTAGAGCATGACTAGCCATACAAGTACCTACTAGATTTGTTATTTTTTCCAGGTTAAGGAAACTCCGACTTATGCTCCTTTTTTTATCCCGGAAGATGATCCTATGAATGGGAGGAGTTACATGGAATTCAACACAGACTTATCTGCCGTTACAGTGAAGGACGGTGCATCCATCGGAAGTAAAGCACTAGGTACTTGGAAAGCGGGACTGTCAAACCCTTTGACGCTGAGTGACCCTGAGAACATGAGCGATTATTCAGCACAATTAGTCTACAGAGTCGTCACTATAGAGGTGGGTTAATGAACTCTATATTGTTTGGTTGGCAACTTGATAAATTTTCGTCAGTTTGCTTAATCGCAAACTGTTCAAACAATAGTGTCATTATCAACTCTTATTTAAGTGACATTTTGATATGAATATTGCACAAGGTTTATAAAATAAAGTCACGAGCGAGACGGGTGGTAACCATAAACGTAAGTAACGTTGGTATTTTTTTATGAATTGCAGCAAGAGCCATTTATTATAAGGGATGACTCTGCGCCCAAGGGTTTTAAAGGATATTGCATTGATCTCATTGAAGAGATACGTCAGATCGTCAAATTCGACTATGAAATAGCATTGTCACCTGACGGTAATTTCGGAACTATGGACGAGAATGGCAACTGGAATGGGATAATAAAAGAACTTATGGAAAAGAGAGCTGACATAGGGCTGACGTCATTGTCAGTGATGGCAGAAAGGGAGAATGTGGTCGATTTCACAGTGCCTTACTACGATTTAGTTGGCATCACTATAATGATGAAGCTCCCAAGGAATCCCACTTCGTTATTCAAGTTCTTGACTGTACTGGAAAACGACGTGTGGTTATCGATTCTAGGCGCATATTTTTTTACCAGGTAAGCTATAAACTGACGTCATGTTGGTGCAGAACTTGTTTGTTTCACCTTGCTTACGGTTGCGGTGCGTTCCCCCGTTATGATTTCGGAATTCTTGACAACCAGCTGGTCTTTCACTCTAACAAAGGCGATTAGAGAGGGACAAAAACTCCGACATTGTAAATGGGCAAAATATTTCATTTTTGAGTTTCCAACAGTTAGTGTTTTAAACGCAAAGGCCATGATATTTCGACATTTAAGTGAGACTGAGTTCGATCGATGCCGATGCGGTGGCACGAGCCCACCTGCTTCGATTTATTTCTTATCTGATTTGTGGCACAAGGCCGGCCGACGGACTCGAAACACATACACTTAGGTACTCGTACTATTTATGATTATCACTAATGTGCCGTGTCAAGGGAACATGTCGTTTAATTTAACTAAGCGGCAGGGAATGTTATCCATGCATTTAGACACGCTTTTGCGATAAAGCAGTTCACAACTATCTACATTATTCTACTATTAATATGCGTATTTGAAGATAAAATGAATGTCTTGATAAATTGAAATTCATTTAGAGTTTTTTTACATCTTGACGAACAAAAATAAACATAAGATTGCATGCATTGCGATTCGTAAAATAAAATTGAGTCAGTTATATTTCTGTCGGTGTTGGCATTTTACTCGACCGGCGCGCGTTGCTAAATGTGTTGGTACTACATAAACACATGGGGGGGTCACCTGGATTTTTTTCTTGCTCTAAACTTATCTCTAAGTTAAAAAAAATATATCAAGAGGTAATAACTTTATTTCTTCCTCTTCTTTCTATAAACCTATCGAGTACATATACCTATCGAGTCTGAAAAACAAAATAAAACACCTCAAGATGCAATAGTTATAAAAACTACCTTATTAATCCTCCAATTTGCAATTGCACGAATTTATTCAATATAGTGCTGTGGTGGTACCGGCCTAGAATAGTACTCCCCATCTCTTCCCGCGGGTGCCGTAAGATTCGGCTAAGGCACCACGTACCAGAAGGTGGACAGCAGCACCTTCTAAGGATTGAAAATCATACTGCGCTCGCCAACCCGCCTGCCAAGCGTGGCGTGTATTGGCCAATCCCCCCTATATGGGAGAGGCATATGTCCAGCTGTGGACGCCCCGTGGCTGACAGAAGAAGAAGAAGATTAAATATTTTTACAACTAATTTCTTTGTACTATTGGTATCTAATAATTCTATTGTGGTCAACCGAACTACTAAAATTGTGTGATAAAAAAGTTCTTTATCAACTAAGTAGGTACTTACGTATTTTCAGTTATTTTGAGTAAAGAAGAGAATTATCACCATTATAAAAGATATGTAAGAAATTTAAAATCTGTCCGTCTAATTATCTCTACATTTTCTAATTTCAGTTTTCTAATGTGGGTGTTCGACAAATGGAGTCCGTACAGTTACCAGAATAATCGAGAAAAATACAAAGAGGACGAAGAGAAACGAGAATTCACTTTGAAGGAGTGTCTATGGTTTTGTATGACGTCACTGACTCCTCAAGGGGGAGGGGAGGCGCCGAAAAACTTGTCCGGGAGGTTGCTGGCCGCTACTTGGTGGCTTTTTGGGTAAGCGATTATGTAGAAAATGAATACAAAATTTTGAAATATGTGATAGGACTAGGTATGTGCTAATGTAAATTTTATTGAAAATAAGTACAAAGCGGTCAAGCGCGATTCGGACTAAAATAGAATACCTGATAAAATATATCGCATAAAATGTACAACACTACATATAACACTATGTTCTTTTTAACCGACTTTAAAAAATGGAGGAGGTTCTCATTTCCACCCGTATGTTTTTTTTTATTTTTTATAATGTTTGTTACTTCAGAACTTTTGACTGGGTGAACCGATTTTGACGGTTCTTTTTTTATTTGAAAGCTGGTCCTTCCCGTGTGGTCCCATTTCATTAAAATCGGTGAAGTGGGTTAAAAAGTGCTACGCATGCGTTGATGACGTTATGGTTGCGGGTGGAGAAATCGGTGAACATCAATGATGGTTTACTAAAGATGAGGTATATTCATACTGCGCGGTGCTCAGATTTTGTTCCTTTACGACATAAACATGCTTACTGCGACAGATAATACGGTACAAATAATATAGAAAGGGTAATATGGAAAGGTATATGTTTAGACTTGCGCTTGAAATACGCGTCACAATGAAAATTACTACAATTGACTTGATTTTGCCGCCTCAGTTTCGGCGCGCTTGTGCGACATCTACCTCATATAAACATATATAATATCATTGGTGAACATACACAATGACAATAAAATTGATCCAGTGAGAAGCACGCACATCCCACGAGTACCGTTCAATATAGATTAAAATTTTCGTCAGAATCTTTTGTCACGACGGCAGTCAAGCAGGCAAATACGACTTCTTCCTGCCTTGCCTTTCACCTGAAGCACAGAATAAGCAACAGTAATAGCCCTACACCCTTCTTTTTTTTTTTTTCTAACGGACTAATGCTGTTTGCCTCTACCGGCATTTACAGCTTCACCGGAGGGGGTGCCCTTCCGTGCGGCCCTTTAATTTATAACCATATGGCTATACAGCTGCCTCACTCACATCGCCGTGCAAGAAAAGAGAAACAAACCGAATTCTCACAACACATTGCATTGTAAACATTATATCTACACAGTATAGCGTTTATATTGGATTAAAAGATACCATCCCAAAAACTGGAACGTCGGCTCTGGTAGTCTCTTGAAAATTCAGAAACACTCGCTATCTTATTTGTACGTTAATTCAATGGGAATAATGTTCAAAATCGCTTGCTAAGTTCTGTCCTGAAAATGAGTTTTGGATCTAATGTATTATCTTCCGCGGTAATATGACACATCTAATAGGTTCTTTGAGGTTATAACTTGCATCACCGTAAAATATTGGCAAACAAATGCTGGACGCGCTTTAATATTATAGGTAGCTGCGCCCCGCGGTTTTACCCGCGCGGTGATGGAAAACGGTGATGATGGTGATGATTAAAATAAACCTAGGTGTTAACCCATAGTAAAAGCTATATCCATACCAAATTTCATCGAAATCGTTGTAGCCGTTTGAGCGTGAAGAAGTAATAAAGATACTAACAAACTTTCGCGTTTATAATATTAGTAAGATTACAATATTTACCAATATAATATATAAATAAATACTATACATAATATATGGACACCATGAATCGTTACATTTTGTATCTTATATACTATACTAGCTGCGCCCAGTGGTTTCACCCGCGTCTTGATTCTGATAAGCCTATGACACTCACAAACACTTCGATAAATGTGTTATTTTCACCAGAAGCTTAAGCCGTTGTCGCTAGCGATCGAACCAGCGTCCATCAGTTAGACAGCTGACGCTCCCACCGCTGAGCTATCATCGCCTCGTTTCTTTTGTTACAGGTTCATAATTATAGCATCGTACACGGCGAACCTGGCCGCTTTCCTCACGGTTTCACGTTTGGACACCCCCATCGAATCTCTGGACGATCTGTCGAAACAATACAAGATCCAGTATGCACCGTTGAATGGATCAGCGGCGATGACGTATTTTGAACGGATGGCGCATATTGAAGTACGGTTTTACGAGTAAGTAAGTTTTCGTATGCTTTTGTGTACAATTGTGTATTAAAATTTAAAAGTGAGAGATTGGGTACTGTATCTTCGAGTATGAACCGCATATATTAGGTTCAAAAAAGGAAGATACCTAGAGCACTACCTCCTTGGGTGTCGAATGCATAAATTAGTTTCATTATCACCAAATTTTTTTTAAAAACTGTATAGATTGACGTTTGACCACTATCTCATTTGAAGGTCAGTGATGACGTGGTCGAAGATGTTATCGCGCTAGACCTAGAATGCTCACGGGCTCTCAGGGACTGCTGCCTGAACACACTATGTGTTTGGGGACAGTTTTTAAACTTGAGGATGGTGGCTAACCCTAAAGGTTACCAAGGTACCCTAAAGGTTGTGTACTTGATTCCCAGCGTGATTCCCACTCCCGGGTTTCTGATTGATAATGGTGTTCACCGGAAGCTCAAGCTGTCGTTGGGGATCGAACCATTTTCCGTCATTTTGACTGCCGACGTTCCTCCCGCTGAGCTATCATCGCTTCAAATCATCGCCTCCTACTCCTGCCGCACGTATTCTTATTAAATATTTTTATAGTTAATCAAAAATGCCTTCTTTCCACAAAATGCACAAATAGTTCGTGTAAAACTAACAATTGTGTGTGCGTTTGTTTGTATGCTGTATCTATATAGTTCTGTTTTAGTTACGGGATCTTAGAGGGTGCCGTATCTTACTTAATAAATAATATCATTGATTGTGTTGTTTATACATAGAACTACTGACTTCTGAGCAACATTTAAACTTCTTCAAGACAAAAAAGTAACAGGCAAGATTCGAACTTGCATTATCTACATAGGTAGCCCGAACAAATGCTGCAAGTTCGTGAAACTAAGCTAACGACTAGTTTCACGAATTATTATTTTATTGACATAGGTACTACTACATTTGCGCCGACAATATTATCCGATATTTTCACCACAATCCCGGATTAAACGGCAAATTTGCAGGCAAAATTACGGTTTGTTCCGAGAATCTCGGATAATTTGGTTGGTGCATATGGGGATAAATTATGGGGCCGGTTTTTGTATTCATTGTTAAGGATTAAATTTAATTATTTAATATCGTGCCGTATACCTATTTCCTGAATGTAAGTTATGCGGAAGGGCGGTGTACACGACATGATAGCTTGGAATAATGTGTCTCACAGCATTAACACTCAATATTGTATATATAATAAGCATTTTTTTTTTTTTAATCACACTCAGACCCCCGCACTAGGATTCCCTGTATCGCGGGAGGCATGGACACACACAATAACAGCACACAAACATCCAAGACCCGGGACAAACATCTACACTCATCGCACAAATGTTTGCCCCTGCCGGGATTCGAACCCAGGGTTGCGGTGACACAGAAGTCATGTCGATGACACAAACCACTGCGCCACGGGACCGTCAGATTTAACAAAACTCAATCATAATTTGTGCATCCGCTCAGGAGCTATGATGCCTCAAATACAGACAGAGATAGACAGACACGTCGAACTTTCACTCCTCTTTTTGCATCACAGGTTAAAAAACGGCTATAGCGATTTTGATAAAATATCCAAGAACCTACTGCAAACTAACCTGCGTTCAAATAAAAAAAAAACCGCTTCCAAATCGGTTCGTCAAATGTAATAAATGGATAACAGAAGAGGTGTGCACGTGGCACAGGACACAAAATAGGTTGAAAGATACATACTTATATACCTACTACTAACTAATACACTAGTAACTGTTGATTATTCTATGTACATTAAACATCATCCACAGAATAATTCATAGGTACAAACATGAAAAGGAGTAAACGAAGTGTTACCAGCCACACGTGTACGACTCGATTTAGAGTTTTCGTGTGAATAAAGCATTGAATCAGTATATTGGTACTCAATGAATATCGAGTATTATTATTTATCGAGGAAGCTATATTAGTGTTTCTATTTCGAAAAGGGTTAGTTTCAGTTATAAACTATAAACCATTTTATTTTCCCACACTATTATTAACCGACTTCCAAAACGGAGGAACTTTCTCAATTCGACCATATATATATATTTTTAGAAAAGCTAATTAAAACAACGTATTTCAGGATCATTCAACCTACGTATGTTCTACGCCCACTGCTATTTCAGCTGCGCTGGGTTACGTGTCTGTCGTTTGTTCCTCTCCAAATTTTCTCTTTTCATTCATTCTCCTAGAAACCTTAGAAGGAGCATAACAACTAAACTTTTGACTGGCCGGTTGGCGCAGTTGGTAGCACTCTGCCTTCTGAGCCGCTGGTCCCGGGTTCGATTCCCGGACAGGTCAAACATTTGTGTGCATGAACATGTCTGTTTGACCCGTGTCTGGGTGTGTATATGTATATAAGTATATATATCAGTCATCAGGTTACCATAGTACAGGCTCTGCCAGTTTGGGACCTGAAGACCTAGTGTGAATGTTAATAAATAAAATAAAAAAAATAAAAATAAACACACTCAATTTTTTAATGAAAATGTTCGGCTACTGGGGGGATTTGAACCCACGACTACCGTTCTGTCGCTTTGCCATCTAAGCTATAGTAGCATTCCATTCGCTGTCCGTCTATATTCCTTCAGTTTAGTTACAATTGAAAATCATTTATTCAATTGAGGCATCAAGGCTGCTTATGAACGTCAATAAAGGTATAATATTCAGACTACTGTGTTTACTGTTTACTACTATGTTTCAAAATATGTAGGGCCACACTGAGAAAGACCGGCAAGGAACTCGGGGCCATTCTTTGCATAAAGCTTCATTAAAGTACATAGTTTACTGTAACAGGTTAACCTTATAACATTTTTATGGTGACTCGGCGGATGTGGAGAATTCCAAGCATCCTTGTCTAATAAATATTGTCCAACATCATAGTATACGTTTACAATTAAAACCTGTTTAGGAGCCGATTTTAATTTTCCTGCTGTGAGCTATGTTAAAGGGAAGGATTTACTACTGTACGAACAATTGATTACCTGCGATCTCTTAGTCAGGTCGTCTATCCACCTTGTCGGTGTTCGTTCTATGCTGCGCTCGCCAGTCCGTGATCTCCATTCGAGAACTTTTCGACTCCAACGGCCATCAGTTCTTCGAGCTACGTGCTCCGCCTACTACTACTTCAACTTGCTAACCCGCAGGGGTAGGTATGTTGGTGACTTTCGTTCTTCTACGGGTCTCCTCATTTCTGATTTGATCGCGTAAAGAAACCCGAGCATAGCCATCTTCACCATACGATTGGAAGAGGTGAAGGAGTACAAGTTAAGGCTGCGGCCTGCGATTGAGACCTAGTTCCTCTCGCCCCCTACAACAGTTCGACCGTGGCTCTCCGTCCGTAATACGCGATTGAGTCTAAACAGTTCAGATCGAGTCGTGATCCTTTGAAAAACCCCGCTGTAGTCACAGCGAAAAAGCTCGATAATTCATCCAACCCCAAGAGGTTGATGACGCATGAAGAAAGGAGTACGTAGCGCTCAAGACAAATATGAGCCTGGGGGTCGAATGGCTAGAGTCCCCGCATAAAGTCACGTTTAGTTTAGCCCGTTTATGGTGAGGGGCCAACATCTTTCGACCTTCATGGGACCTCAATTTTAGCCAAAAGATGTAAAATTCCGACGGTTTATAGACCGGATGTTGGATACCGCAAAAAGCACATCTGCTGTCCGTTTTTACAAAAATTTACTTAATAAGAGAATAAAGGTACTTAGGTCTTATAGAACATGTATTGTTAGTGTTTAGGGTATATATTTCAATCGGTCTTTTTTGTGTACTTGCTACAATTCTTTGTTGTCTGAGACAATTAATTAAAAAAATATCTTATAGATGGAACTCATGTAACTATTATTTGTATGCTCGCTTGTAAATTATCTTCAGTTATGTACTTTTTAGTAAAGCCTCATTAGAACTGGACATGTTTTTTTTCCACTATTTTGAATATGCTTCATTCAAGATGACCTTAGAATCAAGATGTTTTTGTCAAATGTTTTTTTTATTTGGCTTTTGTGCTGTCTGTACTTACCAAGGTTGAGAATTCTTAGTATACGTGCCTTCGAAACAATATTTGCTAAACATTTTATGAGCCACTATTATGTTTGTGGTTATACAATTTTTTATTTGTATCGATTAAGTAATATTAACTATTTGCATAATCTATGGTTAATTAACCGAAATGTATTAGTGCCCATACATACATGTTCGATAGCTGTAGGATTTTCACCAAATCATTTGTTCCAGGCAGCTCATATATTTCGTTGTATCAAAATTCTTGTCGAATCATCATGAATCATCATGAGTATCATCATCATCATCATCTCACCATCTTAACGTCGCGGAGTTTCCCGAATGCGGGGCCTAGCCGACTAGGTTTAAACTATTGAACTTTTTCTGAAATTTTGACTTGCCTAATCATCTATAACCAATGATGTTTTACTAAAGATGACGTATATTCATTCTGCGCGGTGCTCAGATTTTGTTCCTTTACGACATAAGCATGCTTACTGCGACAGATAATACGGTACAAATAATAGAGAAAAGGATAGCTATATGTTTAGACTTGCGCTTGAAATACGCGTCGCAATGAAAATTACTACAATTGACTTAATTTTACCGCCTCAGTTTCCTCGCGCTTGTGCGACATCTACCTCATGTAAATATACAATATCGTTGTCTATAACATAAATATTGGTGCTGCAGGCTTAAGAGATTCTGTAATGTACCTAATCAGCTAAAAGCAGCACGTATGGTACCGTGGATTTATTAGATATCCACTACGGGGTATTGGTGCTGTGCTATGTTGGTGTGGGAGCAAGACGCATCATCGATCATCTGCATTAAAAAAACAGACACATAAAACAATGTCAGCGCAAACATTCTAGTATTTAGAAGACAGCAGGTAAAGCTGTCACAACGTGAAGGTTTGGAAATAAGGGCATCTGTAGGACGAAAAAGCTAATGCCCTTCGAACATAGACTCTATAGAAAGTGAAACCTACAGCGCCATCTTACAGACGTAAACTACAAATTCGATATGTGTGACAGTTTACTTGACTCACCACGCAATGATAATGTACCGACAGAAGCTATAAATCGTTTTTTTTTAAATGGCGTATATGTCGCGGGTGGTACTAGGCTTCTATAGTGTAGTATATCAATGTTCGAAGCAAATGCCATATTTTCAGTCTATTCTATGTTCAAATATAAAAATAATGACAGAAGACACAAGTTTTAAGCCAGCAATAAAAAATCAAACGCAAACTACACCAGTGGTTTAAAAAGAAAAAGTTTTATAATATTGCTTAACGTGTAATCTGTACGTTCGTTCTTATCTCTTCATATCGGTCAAATCCCTTACGCGTTTAGTTATTTCTATCTTGTGATAGTTCATATACAAATATAAACTGTCTACATCTTGTTTCATTTTCGGTGGAATCATAAAGTCATTCAACTTTGCAGTTTCGGGGTTTTTACGTGCAGAGTCTGTCAACACAGTGCGCAAGTATAATGTTTTACATTTGTAGTATATAATTATATATTACAACTATATATTAATTTTTATGGCTTGCTACTTCCTAATTACAAAAATAGATAATTTAGCTCGGAATATAGAGTTTAAATGCATTCTTTTGTATTGACCTTTGCGCGCCGCATGCATAATGGTAAATGTTAATTATGCATGCTAGCGTCAATTATTTACTTAACCCAACGGTGAGCGTGTAAGACTGGTGGTAAACTTTTACCGGGTAAATATTTACAAGTTTTGCATTTGACGGTCGCCGCGGCTCAGTGGACTCCGAAGCTCTGGGTTCGAATCCCGGCAGGGGCAAACATTTATACGATCAACGTACATGTTTGTCGGGTCGTGAATTATTGTGTGCTGTGATTATTTGTGTCTATGCCTACCGGGACACAGGGAACCCTAGTGCAGGGGTTTAGGTGTAAAAAATAAATAAATAGGTACCTATATGCGTAACTCAAGAGGGAAGGATGAGCTCTGAACCAGACCGCGACTCAAGTTTTTGAGATTTATGTACTAAGGAATCATTTCACTGATTGACTCAATTTATATTATATTGTTATGAATTTGGTACCGCATTGTTTTTTTATTACATGTTCATTTAAGTTTTTCTACATTTTCGAAATGTTAACTTTGTTACTTCTAGTTAAATTAAAAGATCAATATCAAGATAATTTTGATTACAGCAACAGTTACTAAATTAATTCCAAACAACAATTTTTTAAGTGTAGGTATCCCACAACAAACACGCGTGGGGTCACGAAATATAGCATAAAAAGATACTATCTTTTTACCCGAGAAACTTGTTTTTTTTCGTCCGGCCGATGCCTTTTTTATTTTTAATGAATTAAGAAAGGCATTTATTATAAAACAATATTTACTAATTATTATCAACTAATTAAATAAGTAATCTAAAAACTAATTACAATACCACACCTACTACAATGACACAATTGTCATCCAATAGATAGCTCAAATGCTCTTACCCGCTACCAGTTGGCAGCTTGCCCAGAATGCTAGCACCATTGCCACGTTGAATTGCAATGCTTATTTGTTGAGCCAGATAATGTGCCAGCATTTTAGGCACTCGATCGCATATAACGCTCTGTGCTCAAAATATAAGTATTGGATTACAATTTCATTAGATAAATCCTAACATTAGTAAAAATAATAATGAAATAAGACAAAATAATAATGAAATGGGCAAAATACCTACTTGCCTGTGGCGAGTGAGTGAGAAATTTAATTACATAGATAAACGCTTAGGTTTAGAGCTATTCTGTATGAGCTCTACGTCGGTGAGGCGGCTGATGAGCGGAGAATTCGTTTTTGTTTAGAATTTCGTTTCTAAATTTCGAGTCCAAAAGTTTTCCTCTTGAGAATGTATAACTTGTGTTATTTACTGTATTGTAATGTTCATAACTTGTGTTACTTATATTTTTTTCTAGCCGCGAGGACCTGTAATTGCATTTCTATATAAGATATGTGTAATTTATTTATTTATTTATTTACACCAGAATGGTTGAATGCTGTTGGTTTTCCTCTGAAAGATAAAAAAGACGTGTGGCACTCGAGGACGGCCGCGGTAAAGCTATTGCATAGCATTTTTTATCAACTTATGCAATTAATATATTAATAACTTATGCAGTAACGCCAATACAACCAATGCCACCTAGAGGCGAGTTGCTTAACTAAACAGACAAGCGTGATATTTCAAAAAAGTCGCTAAAAGTTCTGCTATTCATCGATAGATGGTAAAACTAAAAAGTATCACCGCTGTGCCGGTCGGAGTAACGAAAATAACCTAACACCCCCCGTGTTAGGTTATTTTCGTTACGGAATTTCTGGTTTCGGTCTCCGCGCTCTCAGCCCGCGATAGAAGCTATGCAATAGCTTAATAAATAAATAAAGATAAAATTATCAAATCTTTTCAGAATCTGGAAAGAGATGAGTCTAAACGACAGTCTGACGGACGTGGAGCGAGCCAAGCTGGCGGTGTGGGACTATCCGGTCAGCGACAAATACAGCAAGATGTGGCAAGCGATGCGAGAGGCAGGACTGCCTAACTCGATGGAAGAGGCGGTGCAGAGAGTACGGGATTCCAAGACCTCTAGCGAAGGTAAAGGCAAAACAATCAGGCAGCCGTCTTACTTAAAAAATAATAAAGTCCATCGTAAACACCATCACTTAACATCAAGTGAGACAGTGGTGAAACGGTTGCATAACCTAAAAAAAATTATAGAACGTAGCAGAGGTGAAGAGGCGTACTGAGGGATTTTAATATCTAGTAAGCACTTAGTAAGTTCTAATTTCAAATTAAATTTATATGTCCTTCATTTTATATATCCATTCATACAGTGGATTCGCACGTGTCGATCTAAGTTACTAACTCTAATGAGAAAATGCAATTCTTGTAATAGTTTGTTTGCGGTGATAGAAGGGTAAAGGAACTAGAAGCAATATTGCAAGAATGCCAAGTTTTGCAGAATGTTTCACTAGGGACCATGCGAAAGGCAGATAAGTGTGTCCGATTCAAGGCAAAAGCGGTTAAAAGTTAAACTGATACGTTATTGTCAGTTGTTATGCAAAACAAGATTAGCATAAATTGTCCACGGCGTGACGTTCCAATACTCGAAAAAGTTTATGTCTAAAACCGAGCGCTTGTGCGTAACGTGAATCATACAAATAAATGACATTCAATTGTCCGTTCACACTGACCAACTTACAGTTTTTTTTTATCCCACAGACTCCCGCACTAGGATTCCCCATATCGCGGGAGGCATAAACACGAAATCACAGCACACAAACATCCAAGACCCATTTATAAACGTGGTATTTGTATGTAGACATTATCATCTTATATATAAAAATCTCGTGTCACTGTGTTTGTAACCAAACTCCTCAGAAACGGCTTGACCGATGTTTATGAATTTTTGACGTGATAACGTTTTATAAATTGATGAATACCAGCAACACTCATGAAAAATAGTAACGTTCCGCGTAACGTTCCACCTGAGTTTTGTATTACATAAAATAATCAAAGTCAAAGTCAGTCAAAGTCGAAGTCATAAATGATTATGACGTTATCACGTAAATCTATCGTCCGTAAACCGACTTTACAGACAACCAATTTTTTTTTATCGCGAGTTAGTATCTTTGTATGATCAAATATCCGAATAGTTAAACCGTCGATCGTTGAAGTATCATGCCACTTTGACATTTCGAAAATTTATGTGGCAGAACATTTGCCTGGCCAGCTAGTCTATACTAATAATATAAAGAGGAAAGATTTGATTGTTTGTTTGCATTGAATAGAATCCAAAACTACTGAACTGATTTGAATTATTCTTTCATTGTTGGGCAATTACACTATCCCCGGGTGACATAGGCTATATTATATTTTTGAATTTAGGCTATATTCAATTAGGGATCCATATAATTTTTAATTTTAAAATGTTTTACCCGTATAAAGCCGGAGCGGACCGCTAGTATTATATAAAATAGGGAACTAGTAGTATTTTAGAGTCCAGTTATATTTTAGTCATAGTCATAGTCACTTTATTAATAACATTTCATATGTTACAAGTCCAATTAAAATACAATATCCATCAAGGAAAAATACAATATACAATTATTCTTAATTAAATAGTAATTCTTAAAATTCAAAATAAATTAAAAACAATACAATTCAATAAGTCAGTTAATTATTTTTATTAGAATCATAGCATATGTAGCTACTTATTTAAGTGACAGCAGTTTTTATCTTAAATAGGTAATTAAATTTATAGAATGTTTGTTCTATAAGACATTACTACACACTACTACACTAGGACTAGTTCTAAAATACAACTGCTTGGACACACTATCAGTTTGTTGTCAGATTTTAAAGGTAGTACATGAGGAAACTGAACTCAAAGGTTATCAAAGCGATTTTACTTTCACTGAACTAAAAAATATGATAACTAATGAAAAAAAATTTTTTAACAAAAAATGCAACCGGCTTTAACACTCAAAAGTGTGAAATAACTTGTTGAAGTCGGTACCATGATAGTTCACACAAAAGTAACTATCATCACAATATTGTGCTCATGGACAAGTTATTTCACACTTTGGAGTGTTGAAGTCGGTTGCATTTTTTGTAAAAAAATTTTTTTTTCACCCTTTTCAGTGACCTGTGCTACTCACGGGATGTCGATGTCTTCAACCGCGACAATATGATCATCAAAATACGCGTAGCATTTTTCAGTTATTGGAGTATAACTCAAAAACCGCTTGTCCGATTTGGATGAAAGTTGAATGGGATCACCACGGAAGTATACTCTATCCTCTCTCTCCTCCTCCTCTTCCTCCTTCTTTATTAAAGTCGTTTAAAATGAATAAAGTGGATCCATCCACCGTCTGATTGTGTATTTTGTCATTACAATTTGTGAATTATTTCAGGTTTCGCTTGGTTGGGAGACGCGACAGATGTGAGATACCACGTGCTGACCAGCTGCGACCTGCAAATGGTTGGAGACGAGTTCTCGAGGAAGCCGTATGCTATAGCCGTTCAGCAAGGGTCGCCTTTAAAGGACCAATTCAACAATGCGTAAGAATTTATATACATATAATAAATATATAAAACACGAGAATTACTCACGTAGTCAGAAAGTTCCGACTATAGTTTCGGCCACATTCCGTGGTCTTTTTCAAGGAGAATACGGGGCGCTCGCGGACGTGGTCGCGGTTCGCCTAGCTAGGCGAGGCTAGAAAATAAATGTCTTGAACAGTTAACGAAAAAACCAAAATAAAAACACTTTTGGATGTTAATCTTGAAATTATAGTTTTTTTATAATATTTATTTATTATGCGGCTGTTTCTCCGTAAAATAAGTTTTCATGGAATATCAATTTCAGTTATAGACGTTCCAACTTGTCGCACGAAGGGTTTAGCAGCCACATTCATAAGGCGTACATCCAACGAGGGCAGTTTTTCCTAAGTCTGTTTCCGATAATATTATTAAAATACACGTTCATAATTTATCTTTATACTACCTATACTTCTACGGGTATAACGTGGTACTTACGCGTAGTCGATATCACGATCGACAATTGTTTCGGCTTCTTCCGGAAGCCTTCATCAGGATCTTGAGTGCGGTGCGTTCGTCGTAACGTCCCGTCTCGCAGTCTGTGTTTCCGCATAGATACCGCATAATCTTCAAGTTACAAGTAAATAATATAATATAATCTTAGTGTGATCTATCGTAGACCGCATCATCACAGACCTTTAGGTGAGTGAGATAGGTGGTGCTGGAGGCATATGCTGAGGCTGCAAAGCACACAAATGTATGCTAAGAGATAAACTGTCCATGATTTGTTACAGTCATATTACATTATCCTTATTGGAAGGAAAGGCCCACGCAGAACTCATCTTGACGACCTATATTTTCCTAGAAACCCAAAAAAACTTATTTGAAGAGAACCGAACATTTATGAGAGTATCATAAACGCCAACTATTATCAGAAAGATTTAAGCCCACCTACAACTTCACCTGTATCTATGCGGGTAAATTTTATTGCAGCGTTTGCAGCGCAATTTGGATATTAGCAGGATTGTGTATCGAGCAGAACTGACAATACAATGCTAAAAACTTTTTGAAGGCAATAGTCCGAAGATGGTTCAGTATTTATTATCATCATCATCTCAGCCATAGAATATTCACTGCTAGACATAGGCCTCTCCATGTCTTTTTAGGGGCGGTTTGTCACCGGTTTGGCGGTTCTTCTGGGCCACCACGCTTGGCAGGTGGGTTGGTGTGCGCAGTATGTTGATTTTATCCGCAGAAGGCGCTACTGTTCTTTAGCTGACGGCACCCACGAGTAGAGATGGGGGGTACGATTCTAGGTACCCCACGGCAAACCGCGCGGTCCTTTATTACTTTCTAGCTGCGCCCTGCGGTTGTATCCGCGTGGTGATGGAAAACGGTGAAGATGGTGATGATGAAAATTTGCCTATCTGTTATCCAGGGTATAAGCTATCTCCATACCAAGTTTCATCGAAATACGTGAAGCCATTTGAGCGTGAAGAGGTAACAAACATACATACACATAAACTTTCGCATTTATAATATTAGTAGGATAAGAATCTATGTACAAGTATTACCTATCTAATCCTACCTGCAAATACCAAAAAGTACTTTATATTTATGAGTAACCAAAATCGTGACTTTGTAAATATCACTTCACAGATAATAAATAAAACATGTTTAAGTTTCTGCCAGTAGGTAAACTGTTGTATAATCTATGCGTTAGTTAATAATGCCATTGTTCTGTGGCCAGGCTTGGAAGGGGTTCTGAATAAATGACTAATTATTGAGATACTTACTTAATAATTTGATCTAATTACAGGCACAATAGGTTTAAACTATTGCATAGAGTAAATTACCTCTTTCTGGGAATATTAGTTTATGAAACTGTATCATAATAAGGGGTCTTAAAACACGAGTGTAACTTGAAACGAGACGTAGGCGAGTTTTTTAAACGACTTTCCAAAAAGAAGGATGTTACTCAATTCGACCGTATATATGTTTTTTTTATTTTTTATGTGTGTTCGCGGATAACTTCGTCGTTTATGAACCGATTTTGATGATTCTTTTTTTGTTAGATAGAGTATACTTCCGTTGTGGTCCCATTCAACTTTCAACAAAATCGGACAAGCGGTTTTTGAGTAATACTCCAATAACTGAAAAGTGCTACGTGTATTTTGATGATATTATTGTCGCGGTTGATGACATCGACATCCCGTGAGTAGCACAGGTCACAGAAAAGGGTGAAAAAAAAATTTTTGAACAAAAAATGCAACCGACTTCAACACTCAAAAGTGTGAAATAACTTGTCGAAGTCGGTACCATCATTACTTCACTACTTTTCATAATCAGTATACTACCTACTACTTTTTACAGTCTGTAAATTCACGAATTGACTTTGGAATCATTCGGGCTTCATCGTCAACAATTCGTCTGTGATATTTAACATAGTTAGTTTCTCATTCTTATATAGTTTAACACCACCGAATGTGGTTGAAACTATAGTCGGAACTCTCTGGCTTATGACGTGAGTAATTCCCGTGCTTTATACATTCATGATAATGATGACTTACGGAAGTGAAACGTGGTCTCGCACAGCGAGCTATGGGAGAGGGCTATGCTCGGGGTTTCTCTACGCGATCGAATCAGAAATGAGGAGATCCGTAGAAGAACGAAAGTCACCGAGCGGATTAGCAAGTTGAAGCTGTAGTGGGTAGGACTCATAGCTCGAAGAACTGATGGCCGTTGGGTTCGAAAAGTTCTCGAATGGAGATCATGGACTGAAAAGCGCAGCATAGGACGGTCACCGACCAGTTGGACAGACGACCTGACTAAGATCGCAGGCAACGGCTGGATACGGGCCGCTTCCAACCGGTCCTTGTGGAAATCAATGGGGGAGGCCTATGTCCGGAAGTGGACGTCCTATGGCTGAGATGATGATGATGATACATTTATAATGTGTCATAACCACGTCAGTTTTGATAACATTCAAATATTATCATAATCAATATCTACACACATTTAAAACAATAAGGCTGCACCAAAATTCAAACGTCCGTTTATCTATTAACCGTCGGATAACTGTATGGTAACAACTGTTTGACCATCGGACGTTTTAAATGTTGGTGAACAGTAGTCTTAGTCAGACATTCTAATGAAGAACAGAAAGACCAACAGTTGGTATCATAGGAGCAACGCGCCCTCCAACCGCGCCGCCGCGCTCTTGGCTGATCGGTTCGCGGTTACACTATGGTTGGGGCCCATTGAAATGTTAACAATCATTATTTCTAAGGGGACTATTACTAAACATGGCCTCATTCTTTACAAGTTTTTACTATCAGCTTAGTAAGTATAATGAAGCTTCGGTGAATGGCATTATAGCTAATGTTCCTTCGTTACCATTGTTTATCTATTGTTCCGGCTACTGGAGAGATAAATAGGTTTCTATCGTATGCAGGACGCTCGGTAAGAAGTTCACTTTAGTGCAATCGCAAGATTGGCAGTGACATCATGTTCGGCGCGGACTGCATACTAAAACCTCGCTGCCACTTGCACAAATTGCAGTTAAATTTAATTCAAATTACATTTCAATTGGGTCAAAGACCACGAGTTACGTGGAGAAACACAGTTTCTGAGTTCTACATTTTCCTTACAAACTAAACATTTTTTTAACTAGTGACTAGTTTTCAGACTCAAACTAAACATTTTTTAAGAATTTATTGCGATGAGAGCGTTCAACCTGACGAACGCTGGTTCTATCCCGACCAACGGCTGGAGCTTCCGGTGAAGGTAACACCGTTATCAAATTCCCAGCATCATGGTAGGGTACTCACCCACCCGACTAGCTACCGCCCCCAAGTTACAAAAACTCACCAAATACATAGTGTGTTTAGGCAGCAGTCCTTGAGAGCCTGTAAGCATACTACGTCTAGATAACGTGAACCAAGTGAAATAGTGGTCAAAAGCTAGACTAATAATAAAAATTAAAAAAAAACACCAATCCATATCATGATGGTTTCGGGTTTGATCATGATACGAAATAAATTCTCAATGGTTTTTCAGTTGTTCAATCAAACTGAACTGTAATGGTGTTAAATAAGATAAGAGACCAAATAAGTATGACACTTAAGCATGTACAAACTTTAATTATTTATTAAAAAGCGTACTTAAGTAGTTTTAGATAAAATAAGTTTTCACGCTATTTGGTATCTACCGATGAATATTGAATAAAACTTCTAATATTAGACAAAGCCTTGTAAGGAGTTACATGAATTTGAGTTTTAGCGTAAATAGCATAGGAGCTATTTAATTTTGAACAGATTTAGAGCCAATGTGGGATTTGGTGCGACGGCCCTTTTATTGGCAAAATAAACACTTTGCATATTATCTCTTCCAACTTAACATTATTTATCTCAAACAATTAATTCCTAGTAATTACAACACTACAGCTACTACAATAACATTTGATCAATCAACTATCTATTGTCAGGCTATAGATCGATTACAAAGAACAATTAAGTTAATTACACCATCTATAAAACTAAAGATTCACTTAAATATTTATTATGGTATAATTTTCACGTTGACAGCTGTGTTACAGCTGTCAACTTCTTTCTTCCTGGCAGTAACAGTGATATTAAGATTATTACATTAATTTGACAAGTTTTTTCTTAATTATAAATATGCAAACATAAAACACCAAAAACTAAACTTTTAACTTAATACGTTAAACAGAAACCACAGCAGAAACACAGTTACCTAACAAATAATAATAATAGATAGATCGCGGGATAGAAGCATTTGAGTTTTCAAAAGTAATCATAAAGTTCAATAAATATCTTTTATCCGAATGTGAAATATGAGTAGATATATGTATAAGCTCTAAATTTAGCAAATCGCAGACGTGTCGGTCGACACATTTAAATAAATATTTTCTTGGAAAACTAATGTTCGCATTGGTTGGATAGAGTTGGATGGATAGAGGTTGAATGGCAAACGAGCACATATTTGTTGTTATATGTATGTAGGTATCCATAGGTAGCTAAATTAATGTATTATGCAAACGATAGTGTAGTTACTAGTCATGCAAAGGTGGCCCAGTTGACATTATCAACAACGAATTGCATTCACTGTGTGGCCATTTGCTCGACGCAAGTTTTTTGTTGGAAAACATTCCAGCTAGTTGTTTGATGTGAAATTTCATCCATTCATCCTACTTCCTACTAATATTATAAATGCGAAAGTTTGTGTGCATGTGTGTATGTTTGTTACTTCTTCACGCTCAAACGGCTACACCGATTTCGATAAAATTAGGTATGGAGATACTTTAAACCCTGGATTAACACATAGGCTACTTTTATCCCGGAAAAAGTATACTTAGTTCCCGAGGTAGCGAGAAGACCGTAATCCAAGCGGGTGAAACCGCGGGGCGATACTAGTATATTATAAATGCGAAAGTTTGTGAGTATGGATATATGTTACTCTTTCACGCAAACGGATGAACGGATTTGAATGAAATTTGGAACACAGATAACTTATACCCTGGATTGTCTTATAGGCTTATTTTCATCATCATCACCGTTTTTAATCACCACGCAGGTAAAACGGATTTGGGTAAAATTTGGTATGTATTTGCTTCAGATCCCGGGATAACACATAGGCTACTTCTCATTATTATCAATCATCACCACGTGAGTAAACCCGCGGAGCGCAGCTAGTATTAAATATATGTACAACATTTGAAGACAACGATATAAATACTAGATTTTTTATGGTTTATGCTACATTACCGATGAACAAAACCATTTTACCTTTCAGTATCCTTCAACTCCTAAATAAACGCAAGTTGGAAAAACTCAAAGAGACCTGGTGGAATAACAACCCCAATGCCATGAAGTGCGAGAAGCAAGATGACCAGTCCGATGGCATCTCTATCCAAAACATTGGAGGCGTCTTCATCGTCATCTTTATGGGGATCGGCCTGGCTTGCATCACTTTGGGAGTCGAGTACTGGTGGTATAAGTGGCGAAGGCGGCCTGTCGTTGGCACCGTTACTCAGGTTAGCAGGTTCAAAGCAAACTAGTCTTTTCTCTAGACAAATATTTCTTAACGTAAGAAAATAGGCTTCACTGAAGACGTCTGAAGTCTTCAGTGCAGTGTATCCTTTTCTTTCTTTATATTGTCTTGGTTTAAAACTTACGAGTCTTTTCTATGGGCTAGTCTGAAATTTCAAGACGCGTGTCATCGATTTCAGTGACATGAAAGAATGCGATCCTAGATTTTAAAAAGCACTTTCTATTTACTTGTCGATCTGCAGGTCATAAGCAGTAGAGAAATGATATGAATACCTAGAAGTTTTTTTTAAATTCTCTGACCATAGGCAACCTGAGGAAATTCATGAACACTGCAGAATTGTGTTACCTCCAATTTGCATTAATAATGAGGCTGATTTTTTGCACTGTAGCGTAAAAGTCATCTATCCGCGCGTCGACAAACATGCCCTAGGCGCTGCAAATCGAGGACTTCAAGTTTGTTTATCTTCTCAAATCTGCTGTCAAAAAACGCTCACAAAAGACCCAACCTCGGAGGTGGGTCAAAAGTGGCAGTTCACGGTGACGTATATAACACTTTTCATGCATCTCGAACGGTGAACGAAAACAGTTCAAAACGCCACCTGTGCCAAAACGAACTCGGAACGTGAGCGTTTTGAACTGTTCCCTAGCCCATCTCGAACGCACGGTTATGGGTTAATATTATTGGTGATGATAGCCCTCTCTGTCTCACACCAAACTAGATCACATACTCTTCTGTGTTGCAATCCCCACCAAACATATTTTTCCTGGTTTTAATACCAGAAAATGTTTGAGTATTGCCCTCAGCATCAACCCTTCCAAGATTTGTCCTTTATTCCTTATTGACTAAAGCAAACACTTTGGGAAGGTCTAAAAAGCATCTGTAAATAGGAGTTTTTTATTTGTGTAATATGCACATAGGATACACATAGGACATACATAGGTCACTGTACTCATAAGTTTGAAGATCGCAGGAGTACTTTCGGTAACAATATTTTACGAAAGCCGACCTGGTGCATCGTGTAGGATGACATGATTTAGATTATAAAATTATAATCAGATTATATGCCCCGTTTTAATTTTGTTATGAGTACAACAGTGTATCAGACACATATTTTTCAGGTGGAGCCTTCAAAATCGATCAGAAACAATGCTGACATCAAAGGAGAAGGATTCTCTTTTCGGTCTAGAAATTTGGGCCTTTCTACATTGAAGCCTAAATTCTAAACACAATTTGGTATATTAACCGACAATATAACCTATAAATCTTAGAATTTGGTAGTTTAGAAACGAAAAACTACTTACCGAAATAAATAAATTAAACTTAGTTGGAACTTGATCTCAAATAAGTATTGCTAGTGATGTAGGTAACTTGAGCGCTGAGTGTGTTTGATATTCCAAGGTATTTTTCATGCGTTGACCATGATGTGTGAACAAACTCTTGTTTGTTCGTTATGTTAGATGTTAAAAGTAGGTTCTGTCCTAGATTTATGCAAGTGTGTTTGCAATAAAATTATTTTGCACCGCATTCCGGCTTTCATTTCTATTCATAAGCGTACCTACTTATACATGATAACTATAGTAGTCAGCTTGAGGGCGCTCGTTATAATGCAAAATATAAACAATGTTCTAAATTGATATGAATACAGTTCCCACCATATATAGGATATATTCACATTTAATTTGCGTCCTCTTTGGGAACAGGTACGTCCAGTGTTCCAAAATAGTTTTATTCGAATGGTCCAGAGCATACTACCTGAAATGTATACGGTAAACAGGCAATAAACTAGCGACATTACGCCACCGACATAGGCCATCAAATCAGCAGCAAGTATTAGTGACAAGAAAACTGTTAGCCCTTTGAGTCGAAAGGTTCTCGAATGGAGACCACGAACTGGCAAGTGCTGCATAGGACGGCCACTGACGAGGTGGACAGACGAACTGACTAGGATCACTGAAAAAGGCTAGATCTGCTGGCTGGGGGCTGCTTCCAACCGGTCTTTTTGGGGATCATTGGGGGAAGAATATGTCCAGCGACGGAGCGAGTGGAAGTCCTTTGACAATGATGATGACCAGCTTGCTTATGAGGCCCAAAGATTTTTTAACAATTATTAATTGCAAACAAATAAATTACATCGTATTCTTTATTATCTACAATAACTTACGTATGTATCTTGTATAATTAATTAATACACTTATTCATGAACGTCTTTCAACATGTACAATAACATAAATGTGACGTCAAACTGAGTATTATTAACAAACTTATACTTTACTGTGAGTCGCATTAACGAAGGCAAGAAAAGTGTTACGCTAAATTATTTACAATAGCCTTGAAATAAATAATTAACTTTATGTTTTGGTTGTTACAGCTCTATCGCTTTGCCATGTTTGTTTATATTTTTCATATTCTTATTGCAAAGGTCCAATTCGAGTCTCAAGCCATCGACTTCTGCTTCCAAAGTGCGTGACCGTTTAAACATTTGGACGTAATTTAATTGTAATTGCTTCTGGTATCTCAATACTTTATCCTTTTCCTCAGACCACTTTCGCCTTTCATTATTGAATTGTGTTTCTTTTGCTTCTAACTCGCATTTCAGTCTTTCAACCATGGAGTTCGCTGGGCATGATTCATTGCACCCATCCGGTAGCTCCCCGTTTAGTCTTTGGACTTCGGCGTCTTCTAATGCACTGTCGCTAGAATTCCAGTGGTATTCATTCGATTTGCAAACGTCATATATCCCTCTCATAGTTCTACCACATTCGATTCCTTCGTAACCACTGAGGGAGACATCTGATAGTTCTTGTCTCAATTCTTTAATTTCAGTTTTGAGTCTTTCTACTTCGATTTTGTGGGCGTCTTTAGTTTTGTTCATATCTGAGACGCTGTTTAGTAAATCATTGGAAAGTCGATCAACTTCTGATTGGAGTCTGGCGACGGTTTTGTCTTTCTCTTCGGACTCGGTCCGTTGCCTCATGATTTCTTTTTCTTTTTTGTCAATGGATTCCCGAAGTTGGCGGCAGTCTGCTTTTAGGGTGAGGTACTCGTGGCCCTTTGCTGTCTGCTCGTTCTGAAAAGTAACAAAGACATTAGTTTAATAGGGTTCTACAACTTTAACATTTAGAGATACATTACAAGGAATACCTAGTGTAGACGTGCTTGTATCATGAATGTAAATAGTAACTGCGTTGTTGAGATCTCGCTGGCAAGTCCAGCAGTGGATGTCCTATGGCTGAGACCATGAGTTGTAACTTTAAGGCTTCTGTACCACATACTAATTAACTGGAAAAATTAACTGCCAACGCCCTAAAAATATCAAAATCGGACGTCAGAGTTAGCGAGGACTGAGGTAATTAATACTATCTTTTTATACTCTATAGATCTACCGTTTGACCACTATCTCACTTGATGGTCAGTGACAATGTGGTCGAAGATGTTATCACGCTAGCCCTAGAATGCTCACTGGCTCACAAGGACTGCTACCTGAACACACTATGTATTTGGTGACAGTTTTTCAAGCTTGAGCGTGGTAGCTAGCAAGGCGGGTACTCGAAAGTACCCTACCACCATGCTGGGAATTCGATAACGGTGTTACCTTCACCGGAAGCTCAAGCTGTTGTTGGGGAATTAAAATAATTGTCACTGTCCCATATCTTTTTTAAGTATACTTACTTGTTTTTATTATGCTATCCATGTAGCCAAAAACAGGGGAAGATGGCGTACATTCATAAGAGAAAAGATCATGCATGGGGGTGGTCACGACCCTCAGACATGAGGAATACAACTCAAGGAGGACTTGTTTTTACTTGTTAACGGCAGGGATACCGTAACATGGATTTGATCAATGATATTTCTAAATTATTTATTTTCTCAACATTAACAAGGTAACATTAACATAATTAAAAAATAATTTAGAATAGCAATAAAATAATCTAACTTAAAATAAAAACCTTAAACATTTAATAAAAACTAATTTAAATTTAAAACGGGCTCCTGCGGCATTGTACCCAAGATGCTGGCAGCGTTTCCTCTTTGTATTGCTAGGCTAATACGTTGAGCGAGGAAGCTGCCAGCTCTTCGGTCTCCTGAGACGTCAACCAGTCTCTTGGAGATTTCCTTGTAGAAGTAGAGCGCGCTAGGACCCCACGGGCCAAGGGTCTCGACACCGAAAGGAACAAAATTGTATTCCGCGCCAATGTCAATGATATTATATGTTTATATGAGGTAGATGTCGCACAAGCGCGCGGAAACTGAGGCGGCAAAATTAAGTCAATTGGAGTAATTTTCATTGCGACGCGTATTTCAAGCGCAAGTCTAAACATATAGCTATCCTTTTCTATATTATTTGTACCGTATTATCTGTCGCAGTAAGCAACTTTATGTCGTAAAGGAACAAAATCTGAGCACCGCGCAGTATGAATATACGTCATCTTTAGTAAAACATCATTGGATTTGATAGTATTTTATCTCTGTCTGTAATGCCATCTCGTTTAATTTTAGTTTTAATAAAAGCATCTACAAACTATAATATCTGCAGTTCGCTTTATACACTAGTTTATCCTGTGTTGCAGAAAGTATACTTTGTAATAAAGATACTATTCTTCAAGTCCCGTAACTGAGATGCGGGATTGTCTACCTGAAACACGCACTTCAAATGCGTTGTTTTAAATCTGGAGCGTGGTAAGAACGTAGTAACTGACTACGGCCATTCCTGGTAATATTATGCCTAAACAAAAAGAAATATCTACGAATAAGAGGCAATTTGCTATAACAGCTTTCTCTATTGCCGCTTATTAGCGGATTATTAGATGTCAATTGCGTGAGTATAGGTAGACATCACATTGACCCACCCAATTCATTGTCCCGATACTTCTAAGCACAGCCTAAGTCAATACCTGTGACCAAGGAAATACATGCGTAAGCTGAGGGCAAAAAACAGCCAAAAAGCCAGTGACTCGTGGTTGGTTACCTAAACCATGTGTATTCCATTCTGTATTGTTAAACTTTCCTCAGCAATTGGTAGGTTTTTTTTTTTTTTTTTTTTTTAGTTAGTCGTTTATTTGCCTATTCTCATGCCATTACGCAATAATAGGTAGGTACTATGTCGTAGTACCTCGATCCAAAGGCTGGCTGGCTAACTGGCTTATCCATCCATAACAAAACGCTACGGTATTGTAATAAAACTTCAATACTGACCTGAGCATCTTTGAGCTGTGTTTTCAAAAGTGCAATTTCCCCAGCTCGCTGGCACAAGTTCCACTCCGTATCCTCGAGCCTCTGCCTCAGCAACGCTCTGTCTCTTCTAACCCTGGCCAGTTCTGTGTCCCGTTCGTCTCTCGTCCTGCCTCCGTAAGATTGGAGCATCAGGCGCGGTGCTCGGAGACGCGCGTCGTGGCTTCGGAGGCGGTCAGTGGTGCTGGAATTGATAAAGACAGATATTAGGAAAAGCATAAAAACTAATTGTGAATACAACCACGCAACACTTAAAATACGACTATTAATTATACCTAATTTATAAATATCTTGAGTCACAGTGTCTGTTGTCGAACTCCTTCGAAATGCCTTGCCCGATTCTTTTTTGACTTTTCGTTTTTTTTGTGTATATTATGTGTAGGATATTTGGTAAGTCTGAGAGAGGTCGTGAACTACTTTTCACTCTCCTACCCCCACCCTTCATTTTCTTATCGCGATTTTATACGTATTAATAACAAATATAGGAATAATTTGACCGTCGATTACTCATTGACATGACGTATTTCCAATAAAGTGTAGTGCCAATTAAACGCAATAAAAAAAACAATAATACAAACGTAGAAAGAGAAGGTCTTCCCCTAGGTGGCAGAACGTTTGTTTGCCAGATCAGCAAGTATGTAGATATGCGGAAATCACAGTAATTGTAAAAAATAAGACCAGGAGAAAAAATGCTACGTTTTTGTATCAGTTCTCAGCACGTGAGTTTGAATCGTCACGTCAGGACGGCCAGCTTATTAATGCTAGGAGTTTGTAAATAAAATCTTTACACTAGTTACGATGAAGACTGAAACCGTATACCGACAGACTAACAATTATCTGAGAAAATGCTCAATAAATAACTAATAACTCTTCAACCTTATGCCTTACCTTCCAGCATCAAGGTTTTACCACCGCACTAGCCGAAATCGCTTAAAAGCTCGTCCACATTTATTTGACACATGGGACTCACACACTGTGCGATTCAACCGAACGAACTTTCTCTCTTTGTATTCCCGAGAAGGTTCAATATGAGATTCTTTTAAAGGAGAGTTATATAACAGAGCCTTAAAAGGATTGGAAACGTATCGTTGTACCCTCAACGTTACAGATATCCATAGGCGACGGTGATCGCTTACCATCAGGCGGCACATCTGCTTGTTCGCCACCTATTTCATTAAAAAAATTACTATGGCTTGTCTAAGGTAGACCTTAGACCAGCCAGAGTAATTTTTTTTAATGTTGTATATAAATTATTAGCTTGAGCTAGAGCTCAAGCTCAGCATTGGTTTATGTCGCTGGATAATTCAGCTTTAGTGTCCTCGAAATTCTATATTAATATTTCAAGGTTGCCCGTGGGCTTAGTCGCAACTTTGTAAAACCACTCAAAAATTAACACATGTCAAAGTATCTTCATGAATGAGGTATGAAAACATGTTTTATGGTGCTACCTACAAAAGAAAATTGCAACTGGAAGCTAATGTTGAGGTCACGGTAAAGGCCCATTGTTTTCTTACTGTGCCAAACCGCGGAGAAATGTACACATGCCCTAAATTGTGAGGCGAGCAATGATATTATATGTTCATATGAGGTAGATGTCGCACAAGCGCGCGGTAACTGAGGCGGCAAAATTAAGTCAATTGTAGTAATTATCATTGCGACGCGTATTTCAAGCGCAAGTCCGTATTTCAAGCGCAAGTTTATAGCTATCCTTTTCTATATTATTTATACCGTATTATCTGTCGTAGCATTCATGTCGTAAGCATGTTTATGTCGTAAAGGAACTAAATCTGAGCTCCGCGCAGTATGAATATACGTCATCTTTAGTAAAAGATCATTGGGGGTGAGGCATTAATGTCCAGAAATTTGTTTAAAACAGGTGATATATATAATATTGTTCGAGTATAGGTACTTTTACATTTGGTATAAACCTAATTTTTTCACAACTCTTTTACATTTGGTATTAAACCCTAGGAACATTGGAGTTTCAGCTCAGACGAGCCTAATATAAGTAAGTACTAAATATAACCTTTGTAATTCAGGAAAGAAATTAAAAAAGCGATTGATGGGCATTCAGATCTACACTGGACTCGAAGGCACTGAAGCGAATGGTTATCATAACTAATGACCCCTCAACTGCGATTCGTACTAAACAACAATGGCTGCCGTTCACTGGAGGCACAAGATGGCGGGCACTCACAGCGGGCCTTCGCGCGCTTTTGCCTTACACAGTCCATGGTTTCTCCCCTATACTATAAAAACTTTAGGCCGCGTAACCCTACATAGATTCCGTGTGAGCAAGAACATACGCTCATGTTCCTCGCACTGTTGCTTTCATTTGGCTGCGGATATTCTCATTCCAAATTCAATCTCGTATGACACCACGAGCGGCTCGTTACAAATCGACAAAATATGTTAAACTTACCTATAATCATGATGGTCTCTTTCAAGCTCGGAGACTCCAGAGTCTGCAGGGGACGGTGCAGGTACGGGTTCTTTGTTGTCGTGCCCGTTCAGACCTGTCGTGGATTTCGTTCTGAAAATAAAGATATAATCGTTTAATTCATAAACATATCTAGCAATTTTTATTTTTTTTAATCACACTCAGACCCCCGCACTAGGATTACCTGTATCGCGGGAGGCATGGACACACGCAATAACAGCACACAAACATCCAAGACCCGGGACAAACATCTACACTCATCGCACAAATGTTTGCCCCTGCCGGGATTCGAACCCAGGGTTGCGGTGACACAGAAGTCATGTCGATGACACAAACCACTGCGCCACGGGACCGTCAAAGTCAAATTGAGTGTTTGCGATTTGACCTTTTTAATCTCTTAATTTTAAATAATAAATTTACATTGAGTCTAAAGTGTATTAAGTACCACGACTCTTTAAAAGAGTCTTACTTAAAATACAGACTCAAATAAACAAACAATTATATAAACGACATAACTATACTCACTGAGTACCTAAATCCCTTCGCTTCGTCGACGTGTAACAAAGGAAATATCGAGACGAATAATCTATAAGTACATTATATATAATATAAAATATATTAAATATAATATAAGATATCTGAGGGTGACAGTAACTACAGTGCCACGCATGAAATAAAAGCTCCAAGTAAGTGCTTCTAAACGGTGCAACAGGTTCCGGATATCGCGCTAAATATCATCCAACCAATGAGCTCTTTCGTTACGAATCAGCCTAAAGTAAAAACGAAAAGATCTCAAATTCTCGGAAAAGAAATGCAAACTTGCAATAAAACGGCGACAGAGTTCACCGCTTCGCGACAAGTTCAAATCTAGGTATCCAGGACGTGCAAAGAGCGCTTGTAAAAGCAGTAAAGTAACTAATAAAACTACTTAAAATCCCGTTCACCGTTTCGAGCCGATTGGCTGCGATTTGCAATGAGATAATCACTGATAAAGTTTGTTCGCGAACCAGCGGGCTTATGATGCGCAACCACGAGAGAATGTCGTGTCGAGACGAGAAAAGTTGTCGTGGTCTACCGTTTTGTCAATAACTTTAATATGCACTACACTGTCGAAAATACACTCGTCGTAGACTTCAATCCTCTCACGTAGAGAAACCAGTGTCTCCCGGTAATTACTCTAGCCATTTTTTTAGGGTGCGCATGTTACCACTGGTAGAGATCGATAATTATTACGTTTGTCAAAGATTAAAACCACGACATAAATTATCTCACACATATATTATTTTTGCCCTTATGACGGCAAAAAAATCAGGGGCTCCTGCCTTGCTTCATTAAACGTATCGCACAGATCGAACTTATATTAGGATTAAAAAACAAATGGGTGATGCATAATTATGTTCCTTAATATTGATAAATTTGATAAAATATAAATAATAAACATACACATGCAGTAAGAAGACTCTCTATTAATTATTATCGCCACTGGCCCGTTTCATACTTTTTTTATCGCTAATTCTTCAGTTACCCTACCATGGTGAAACGGTACATAACCAGCAGTTTTAACATAGTTTTAGCATGAGTTAGTACGCTACGCATAGGCATATCTAAGTACTGAGTAGGTTCTGCATTCTGTAGAATGGACGCGTCGCGGTCGCCGCGCGTCTTGCACCACCGGTGAAGCGTGTCTGGTGTTATGTTATAACTTAGCTCTGCGACTTGATTTTCACAGCATAGATTACTTATTAGTTACCGCGTAAGTACCTTATAGATTTTATCTGTGTATATAAAAAATGCCGTGGTGGTACCGGCCTAGAATTGTACTCTTTTTTTGTACTGTATAGATCTAGCGTTTGGTCTAACCTTGATGGTTAGTGACGATGTGGCGAAGATGTCGTCACGCTAGATCTAGAATGCTTACTCCCCCATCTCTTCTCGTGGGTGCCGTAAGAGTCGCTAAGGGATCATGTACCAGAAGGTGGGCAGCAGCTCCTTCTAAGGGTCAGTAATACATACTGCTCTCGCCAACCCGCCTGCTAAACGTGGCGAGTATTGGCAAGCCCCCCCCCCCATCGAAATCAATGGGGGAGGCTATGTACAGCAGTGCACGTCCTATGGCTGAGATATTATATGTTTATATGAGGTAGATGTCGCACAAGCGCGCGGAAACTGAGGCGGCAAAATTAAGTCAATTGTAATAATTTTGATTACGACGCGTATTTCAAGCGCAAGTGTAAACATATAGCTATCCTTTTCTATATTATTTGTACCGTATTATCTGTCGCAGTAAGCATGTTTATGTCGTAAAGGAACAAAATCTGAGCACCGCGCAGTATGAATATACGTCATCTTTAGTAAAACGTCATTGATTTCATCATAATTTCGGACTGTTTCCTCGCGCAGTCATCCGCTGGTCAATACGAGATTCTAGGGGACATACCTATGCTCCACATACTTGATTAGCGTCAAACAACACAAGGCGTATTGTTTTACAATATCTTAGTCCCAAATCTACTTTTAAAAATTTCGCATTCTTAGAGCACTTGCAATGGAGTATGCATATACGACCTCCACCGATAAAAAAATTAAGTTGTATATATAATAGCCCTATTAAAAACTACAAAGTGCCGGATTATTGGAACTTTCGAATTATTGGACTGTATAGACGAAATAATAGTATTAAATTTTAAGGAGTCAGTCCTATGTGGCCTATCTTGATATGGTGTAGCTAAACTATTTTAAACTTGAAAATAACAGATAAACATACTTTTGAGATATATTTTGAGGTTATACTGATGCTGATGCGCGAGCATGGAAAGAGAGTAGGGAGGAGTGAGGGTGTCGGATTATTGGACGTACTGGCCTATTGAAGTGCCGGATTACTGAAACTCTACTTGCTTAAATGGTAAGTAGCCGGTAGTGATATTTTCATCGGACAACATTAAAATGTTGTCAGATACAACTTAAAAGTAAGCGTTGTCTTGAGACAGCAGTTTGCAGGTTACACACACGAATTCGGGTCGTCTGAATCCCAAGGTAGCAATAACAAATTTTGCATGACTGGGTGATAAACAGAAAAAGTAGGTCATAAAAAGCCGTAAATTCTTAAAAGCCTCGGTTGCAAAAAAATACCTTCGTTCCAGATGTTCATAACGCAAAAATGAATGACAATTATGTATAATTTAGTATTTTTTATTAAGAAATCTCCTACGGAGTGTAACGTTACGGTCAGTAAGCTGGTATCATAGTTTTTACAAGAGGCCAACTCTGCAATTTGAATAGAGTCATTAATTTGTAAATTAATCAGCATAAGCACATCAGCCTGTTAAGATCATCTCATTACTGAAAGACTTCTTTAAGGTCAGGTCATAAACCAGGTAATAATTTAATACACTGGCTAAAGCGATGATGACTCAGCGGTGGGAGCGTTGACTGAGAAACTGGCGGATGCTGGCTGGAGCCCCACAAACGGCCTGAGCTTCCGGTGAAGGTTTTCGCTATCAAACTCCCAGCATAGCAGAAGGGTACTTTCGAGCCAAGATAGCTATCACGCACAAGTTAGAAAAATATATATATACCATTCATAAATCATTCTAAAACTAGCGTGATTACATTATCGACTATATTGTCAGCCGTCAAGTAAAATAGTGGTCGCGTCGATCTATAAAGTAAGAAAAAGCGACCAGCGAATACGTTAGTGGCTATCCAGGGTTAAGTCGGAGTTTTCAAACAGCCACGCCCGAGTAGGCTACCTACGGCATTAACTAATGATTATTTTGATAACATGAAGGTGACAGTCATCCTCGCGTTACAGTTTTCATTAGATTCATTAAAAAATTAAACTGAACTCTAAAATACAAAGGTTCTTATAAATAGTAAGAATAAGCGAATCGAGACCCTGGACCTTTTGACCTTGCTGCAAACGGTTTCGCTTCAAGTGCCTGTAAAATATGATATTCTTACTTTTTATTGTTATGTTTATTCAAGTCTAGCGTCTGACCTCACTTGATAATTAGTGAGGATGTTTTCAAAGTAAGTACCAGTACTAGAATAAAGAAAGAAAAAAAGAAAGAAATAGTTTATTTGTGACTTACATACACAATTTTGTACAAATAATCATCACAACAATAAGTGCAATCAATAACAATAAGTTATTAGTAATTTAAAAAAGTACTACAAATGTCACAAATTGGCCCCAACTCAGCATAATGTTGGCTGCTAGCCAACGTTGGTCTTCCGTTGGCACTCAAAGACTGCTGTAAAGTGGTGTCGAATCTTGCGTGTGGTATTGTGTATGTCAGACTGTTCAATCTCGAAGATAGCTTAGTGTCGCCATAACCCATGTAGCGATAGCGCATTGCCGTACATCTAGTGCACCGATGATATATTGTGATCGGTGGAGTTTATATAAATCTTTAGTCTGCTCATCAGCCCCATGTGCGGACTACACGAGGGTTCTGAAACCCACATATAGACAGAGTCACTTAGTCCTGAAACTCACCCCAACGAAGCTATTGCGAATATCAAATATTTATTTACTAGGAAGAATTTATAAGTTTTTCAGGTTAATGACATTGTTATTTGTTATTTTATATTAAAGAATTATACAATTAAACAATCAAACACCTCAAACAACAATGAAGCCTTTCGAGGATGAGAATTATGAAAACAATATTATATCCGAGAACAATGATATATCTCACCAGATATCTAACATAAGACTACAGGTGAGAAGATGCAGCACGTATCTTTGAATATCTTCTAAGCGTATATAAATGTAAACCTTTTTTTTTATCACACTTAAACCCCCCAACTAGGATTCCCTGTATCGAGCCTCCCGGCTTGGACACACACATTCACAGCACACAAACATCCAAGACCCGGGACAATCACCTACACTCATCGCACAAATGTTTGCCCCAGCCCGGATTCGAACCCAGGGTCCCGGAGACACAGTAGTCATGTCACTGACACTAACCACTGCGCCACGGCGACCGTCACCGTATTACGACACGTAAAAGAAAAAAAGAACAAAAGTCACTCAGTACGCGCAGAGACAGATCTCTGTGTATTTTCTACTGGGGTAGGGTTCTGAAGAAATCTTTAACCTTATTCCGGTACGGGTTTATGCGGAAAGCTTGAGCAGCTACTAGCTGTCCTTAAGAGCCAGTGCATATTCTAACGTGATTCTACCTCGCACCTCAACGTCACAGACCATCAAGAACATTAGTACTCAAAGACTTCATCTATAAAGTATAGAAAAATCTGTCTACTAACGCGAGCACGTACCTACAAAATGCTTTCAAAATCCCTCACTAAAATTAATCATCACAAATCGAGATATGTACTCGTAAAAACCATTAGAAACTTGAAATTGGTACCAACTACCAACCTTCACAATGGGATACGAGATGAGCGGATCCACGCTCTGCCGCGCGCGAATCCAACTCATTTGCATACATGCTACAAATAGTAGTACTTTGAAGTAAATACATACCATATTACAATATATAAGTAAATACGCGTTATGTGCTGAATCTAAAACAAATAAATCAAAACTGAAAAGTACAGAAGTACGTTTAATATAACCAATCGTGACTTTATCGCGTAAAAACCATTTAGTTCTATTATTTACCTTAACATTTCAACCAAGTTGCATTGATTGTCACGAGACCGGCTTTATAACGGACCAGTCTTCACACACCCTCGCACTAGGATACCCTGTGTCGCGGGTGGTTTTGACATTGGATACACACAATCCCATTAAACAAACATCCAAGTCCCGAAAACAAATATCTTTGCTCATCACAGAAAATTATCCCCAGCCCAGGGATACGAACCCGGGGTGCCGGTTCAAAAATCAGTGCCACTGATCACCGAGCCACGGCTATCGTTGGTATTTCACGCTGTCAATTCCTGATGAAAGTCTAAAAGTTACCAAAACAAAAACTCAGTGCTCAGATTTTGTTCCTTTACGACATAAACATGCTTACTGCGATAGATAATACGGTACAAATAATATAGAAAAGGATAGCTATAAACTTGCGCTTGAAATACGGACTTACGCTTGAAATACGCGTCGCAATGAAAATTACTACAATTGACTTCATTTTGCCGCCTCAGTTTCCGCACGCTTTTGCGACATCTACCTCATATAAACATATAATATCATTGTGTTATGTCCATAAAATCTAACTTATCTTTAACTGTCATAACTTATAATAGTTTAGGATAAGTTATATTTTTTTGTACAGGTATTAGTAATACTGTATTACATGCTAATTATAATTCGTATCGTTATTTATGAGAATAGGGGAGTGATGAGGGGAAGGGGCGTTTATTTTAAAGGTATTATATATCTGAGTAAATGAATGATATTCTTTTGAGGTAATAAATATTCCGTAAGCCGTAATAAATAGTTAAGATATAATATGAAAATGTATGAGTATGTAAAAAACGAAATATAAACTATATATCTAATTACAATTGTTTGCTGCGATTGTTTTTTTACATTTATCAGTATTATGAATAATTTGAAAGGAAATACTTATGTGTGCTGATAGTAAATTGAACGGAAACATTGTTGACTATGAACCTATTGATAACAATAATATACCTACAGCTATTTGCAACCGTATGACTAATACCCTAAAGAAGGAAACACTGTGCCGCTATCGGTAAATATATAATTATGTATTACATATACAGATGGGAGAGACTAAAACAAATGATTAAGTTATAAAGGCTTTGATCAGCCATAATTCTGTTGAGATATATTATACAATCTCAGGCTTAATTCATACAAGTCTATATCATAATTGGCAAAGCGACAGAACGGTATTCTGAAGTCGTGCGTTCAAGTCTAAAAAGAAGCCGAATTTTTCCCATCTAAAACTTGAGTGTCATGATAAGTTTTAAGGTATCTTATAGTATAGTCCAGTCAAATAAACATTTAAATCAAAATTTCAGTCTAAAGGCTGCATTTTTTATATTATGTAGTTTTAATCGTATAAAAAAAATGTGTAAAACATTTATGGGTGCGCAACCACCGGCAAGGGTTGAAAAAAATGTTTTGAAAATTTCTTTTCGCAATTACTCGAAAATAGTAAAAGTTAGAGAAAAAGGTTCTGGAGAAGATTTATAAAGCTTAAAATTGTACATTAAAAAGGTTCTATGACTTTTTTTCCTCCGGTCAAAGTTAACCGAGTTTGAGAGGTGTGTATTCCAAACTAAGGACCATAATTTATGACGAATTTTCTACATATCTTTACAATCCAATAAGACATTAACGATGCTCCCAATGTCTCACTTTGAAGTTAACGGTGAACACAATAATGTAATAACTCCACCCAAGAATACCAAATCCATGAGTCAGAGGGAAGGACGATCGCGCCGGACCGAACAACCATGCGTTCCGAAACATGCCAATGGCCCTAATTCTGTTAATCACACGAACTAGCTATATTTCACTAAAATTCCTCAAAATGAAATAGCTCGTATTCTATTTACGCTAAAATTCAAACTCGTATAACTCCTTACAACGCTCTCACTAATATTAGACGAGTTTTATTCCATTGTTAGCGAATTGCGGGTAGTTTTGGTAGGCACCAAATAAGTGGCGACTTAATTTACCTAAAACTACCCGCAAATTTAATAAATATATTTAACTTTAGTGATGTTTATTGATAAGTCTCATTCTAATATAGACTTTATTGTAACCGTATAAGAACTTATGTAATTTTGAAATACTTTAGTTTAGTTCAGTTGAATAAGCGAATCACTACCACTATCTACATCTAGCTACTTCTAAATCGCAATCGAAAACCAGGATATCAACTCTAGTAAACATAATTATTGCTGATTGATTGTGAATGAATTTGTCTATTTTGATAGTTTTGATATTCTACTTAGAGTCTAATTGTTATGGCTACACAGATCTAATTTCTACTGCAATATATTTACCTATCTAATACGATCGAGATGCAATTGTTATTATTGATTTGGATAAATAAGAATTGGCAGTACGTTCTTTGATTTTCGTATTTATTCCATTTGCGAATTAATCTTAGCACTTTGCGCTATTCGGAACGCGTCGATATGACCCATCTTAATGGAATGGACTGTACTTGCATACTTTGGTATTCGATATCCTGTCTGCGAATTTTTTTTTCGGATTTTTTAAACTGTTTTTGTACTAATCTTCGCAAGAGGATCCTGGACGCTAAATAAAAAAATGTATATTGACGTTGAGGCGAGGAGTCGGTGAATACCCGACATAATGAACATTCAATTCAATTTTATTCAATTTTATTTATTAGTAACAAAAACAATAATTAAAAGAGGTCAATTCTGACTAAACCAAGGTAATGTTCGCCTTACTCTGTTGATTAAAGTTTAATTCACGTACGTTGTAATTTACAAATAACTAAATTATTACAAATTAACTAAATTATTACCAATCAATAATCAGCAACAGCTACTTTAAAAGGAATAAAAACAAAACTAGGGCTTATCTGAAAGTTAGCACATTACACTCCTTGAGCAGCGCATTTATGCTGAGTTGTGTCCTTTTTGGCGACAACTTTATCATTTTTTTGTATCATAGTGCCCACAAATGAATGCGTCGTCTTCTGCTCTAATTCTGTTTGTTGGTACCAACAAACATGGTGGGAAGACTAGGACATGGTCTGTCCTTTTATTCCTTAATTAATAGCCCGAGATATTCATAATAAATGTATTTATTTCAATAATACAATTCTATACCTAAGTCATAGTGATGCTACTTCACAAACAACATTCATGATCCTCAAACCACAAATGTTTAAGGGATGAAAAATAGTAAAAAAATGTCCAGAGCAATTGTGACTCTTGTGTAAAACGGTTAAGGGAAAATTGTGAGTGTAGTAAAGAACCTTTTGAACCCTAAATATCGCTGATTTGTATCACCATCGACCACATTTTCCCTGATCAAGTCTGATATACCCAAAGTTGATTTAAAAACAAATTAAATAAGTTTATACAGTCACAAATAAAAGCCTGCAAAATTTAAATACATAGCACATACTTGTTTGCAACTTATTTTGATATGAATGAAGAGATTTGCATGCGACCTCCGCGTATTTATGATAATGAAATGCTGGTCCATACCAGCGTACCATATAATATACCTATACTAGTTTTCCCTTTGTTTTGACCCCAAGGCTTAACGACAAAAGTATTGTAAGCTTACTATGGTTATCTATACCTTAGTTATCCCACGGGAACTATACTTTTCCGGAATAAACGTAGCCTATGTGTTATTCCAAGGTATAAGCTATCTTAATTCCAAATTTCATGCAAATCCGTTTAGCCGTTTAGCGTGAGGAGTATGCGTGTCTTATTTTAGCCGTTTATTTAGTTAGACCATCGTATGCAAAAGGTTACCTAGTAAAGTTTTATCTAAGTGAGCGACAGATATATATGCGAATCTAAAAAACTGTATTGCTTATGAAAATAATTTTCATTATATTTTTAGTGATATTATGTATTTTATTAACATAAACACGCTTTTTTGCTGCTATATATAATTCTTCTTGTTCTAGTATTAATGTTAATGACTAAGAATGCTTTATCCAGTACGATCGTAATTAATGTGTGTAATCACCGATTAGGGTAACCGGTACTTGCTCCAATAGTAAAGTAACTAAAGTAAAAATAGTTAAACCTTTTTTTCATTACAAAGATATACAATGCATTGCATTAGTTAAACAGTGGAGGGGGAAGCTGGTTGAAAATGTTAAAATTAAAGCGTGATAACATCTTCGCAACATCGTCACTGACCGTCAAGTGAGACAGTGGCTTAACGCTAAAACTAAAAAGTATATTAAAAAAAAAATGAAATACTGTTGTAACACTAATTTCTGCAGTTCCTGACTGGAACGAGGATGATCCTGATTCTAATAATAATAATAAATATTTATTTCCGAAAAAAAGTAAATTACAATATATATTATAGGTTACATTAGGTTTAGTATATAAGCACAAAGTATTGTAACAAAAATTATTCCTTATATATCAATATAATTTGATATTTCGTATGGAGCTTACCTATCCATATTTTATCCAGTCTTAATGAGTCACAATTACAGTAAAAGTCACATTTTAATCCTACTAAAGACACTTATATTTTTATTAAAATCACTATTTTATCGTTAAATTAAAAATAAAGCGTGCCACACAGTTCCGCACACCCGTCTCACGAGTAGTTTAGCGCGTGAATGCAGCGTGGCGCGTGCCTTATGCGGGCACCTAAAATGCTGCGATGCGACAAATAATAAGCATAAAAGCATAATATTAACAGGCATAACTGATGTCAATTAAGTGCAATGTGCCTACACTTTTTTAATGTTACGGTCGGTAATTTGAGCTTTTTAATCTTATTCTTGTTCGTAATTGTTTCCTGTTTTAAAACGTGCGTTCAAGTAGGTTATGTTTAATGTTAGTTAACCAGGAAAACATTATTACTTAAATGATATTTCGTAACTAGAATGAAGTTATGTTTTTATACAATCTTCATGCAAAATAATATTTATTATCGTAAGATTTGTAACGTATTAGCGTAGTGTAAAATATAATTACATTTACATACCTACCTCGAAGCATTTACTTTTATTTTATTTCTCTTCTAATTTAATGTTTATTTTAGAGAAATATCTATGCCTTAAGCTTTAAGCCATACGGGAGATAATGTAGCTATCTGTATGTTGTTATTATTGGGAATAATTAAGTTCCATCAAATAAGATAAGATTTTTTAATTATCAAATGTACACGTTTTATTTATATAAGTAAACACAAAAATATAATTAATATTTTAATCCAATGTGCGACAATTACTTTTGAAAAGACTATGCTTTCACTGCATTTTGTTTTACTAATAAATTAAAAAAAGAAATTTTCACCAAGATTTTTATAAGAGGCAAGAGTTCTTGCGTCATTTTAGTAGTGCTGTTTGAACACATACCCATTCGCTAATAACACGCCATGCGGGTGATGGCATCACGCGAAGACTCTCGTTAACTATTTTAATTAGCCTTAATTAACATTAATTATAGCAGCTTCTGTCTGTCGTGAAATACGTCTTCCCCTCTCTTTAGAGTGCTGAATGAGAAAATGAATAAGCAAAGCCAAAACCCTACGCTATAAATTGATTTTTCGTGAATACTTTGAATCTAAACCCGATTTCATATAGGTACATTGAAATCTCATTAATATTATAAACGGGAAGATTATGTTTGAATGTTTATTACTTTCACGGTATTATTTAGTCACAGAGATAGAATATAACCCGGATTAGCACATAGTCTAGTTTTTTCCCGAAAAATGAACAGTTCCGGTAGGTCTCGTAGTACAAGCGGGTGAAATCTGTGGGGGCAAAAGTAGTCGTTTATTCAGTCATCAGAAAACGCTACTATGTCGAATAGACCATTTATGTATTCGACAGACATTACGGAATTCCACGAATGCCGATCGACACATTCTTTAATGTCTTATTAGGAATTATTAACAAAAAAGCGTTCTATGATATATATTTTTATGAAAGAATTTAACAGGTGTTAAATTAAATTGTTAACCTTGTAATATTTTTCAGTTTTTAATATCACTGTGTGTTATTAGAATAGAATTGTTTCTTAAATATTCATATCAATCTAAATTCGAATGACGGTTGCGAATCAACGAACTAATCTCTATATACCTTTTTTTATACTGTATAGATTTAGCGTTTGACCACTATCTCACTTGATAGTCAGTAACGATGTGGTCGAAAATGTTATATTATACCTACCTACATATTCGGCAGCATATTAGAGGCATTAGTTCTACTGTAATTGAATGAACGGATGTCGAGAGAACCTTTTTATTGTTCTATATAAACAAATGGAAGCAAAATGACACGAACGCGCTGATGCAGCTGTTGATATCTACTGAAATGCCTGCCTCAGGACTTCTGCCTTGGAGACCGTAGAATTTACCGTGAATAATAACGTTATTTATGGGCCAAATTTTTGACCACAATCCCACTTGAGGGTCAGTAATAGTGTAATGTAAAGGTCAGACATACAGCATGTTCAATGATGTTTGATTTCAAACTGGTGTTAGCAATAGCAATCAATGTACATTATGCCTAAAATCTATATGCCTGGAAATCTAGCCAGAGATCAGGATATAGAATCTTCTACTTCCTCCAGTTAGCAATACCTAATGGTTCAATAATGAGGCACATATATTAAACTAGCAGCGCCCTGCAGTTTTACCCGTGTGGTGATGATTGATGATGATGAAAAGTAGCCTATGTGTTATTCCGGGACCTTCTATGTACCAAGTTTCATCCAAATCCGTCCGACCGTTTGAGCATGAAAGAGTAACAAAGTAACAACAGCCATCCATCCAAACTCTCATATTTATAATATTAAGTGGGGTAACATAAATATAGAAATATTATGAGTATGTTACATTATTTTCACATAGGTAAGAAGATAATATATTTCTATATTTCATAAAATATATATATATAATATATAATATATATAGATAGGCCAGAAGAAAATGTAAAATTGTTACTTTAATGTATAGTTAGGTATGCGATTTTCGTAAAATACTTACACGAGAGCAGAATGGTGTCGCTGATGCAGCGGTACTGGCAGGCCCGCGGGAGGTAGCGCTGATAAGGAAGCGGGCTGCGGAGAGCCACACCACCTGCCTTCACGGACGTCGCTCGAACCTGAAATGTGGCGGAAAGCCTGCCGTATTATTTTCATCCAAAACTAGTAGCGCCCCGCGGTTTCACCCGCGTGGATTACGGTTCTCCCACTACATCAATAATTCCACGGGAATCGTACCTTTTACTGGGATAAAAAGTAGCCTATGTACTATTCCTGACTATAATATATCTCTGTGCCAAATTTCATCCAGATCCGTCCAGCCGTTTGAGCGTGATTGAGTAACAAACATCCATCCATCCAAACTTTCACATTTATAATATTAGTACAAAATTTACTTATACGACAGATACATGTAGGAAAATTTACCTACGTTTATCTTATCGTCATATCCATCATTATAGCCATATTTGACTTAACGAATCAGCATTGCAATCCAACCAATGAAAATGCTAGAATTCTGGGCACGCTGCGAACTGGCAACAGGTTAGAGCTTTCTATATTTTAGCATTTGAGCTATCTAAAAGGTTGGCAGCAGATACTCAGATAGTGGATTGGGTAAATCTTATTGCCGTAGCATGTTTTGCGTAGTTATTCCTTTTTTTTTAGTTTGAAAAAGGCATCGTCACATTGAAATAATTACAGTAATACTATCATCATTCATATCATTCATATCATTATCATATCATATGTTCTATCTTCACAAAAAGCGGTTGGAAATAGCATAGATCTGGCTTCCTCCCGTGATCATCATAATGTTCATGTTGCCTGTGTATTTACTACGCAGGTTTTCATTCTGTGGTTTCTTGAACTTTACGATCATCATCAGGGCTTCTGTCTACATTGTCTGAGGACTTCCTATGCAGGTTATCATTCTGTGGTCTTTTGAACTTTACCGTACTGTGTGACATAAGACCCACCCACTACAACTACAACTTGTTAACGACAGTTATTCAGCGACCCACATAAGTGCCCATGGCACATTTTAGATCAAGGGAACATACAATGTTGTATTACAGCAATGAAAAGGCAACCATTGACAACATTAATATTAAAATAGATATAATCCATGCTTTTACTACAATTTTGGGCGCTCCAGGTAGGCCAGGCATATCCTATTAATTTGGGGCTATCTGTGGATAATACCGATGGTTCGGCTAGTTTGTATGAAGTACGAAGATTGCATACAAAACTAGCCGACCCGGTTTTTTTTCCTCTTCCATGGATTTGAATTTTTATTTATTCTCCCATTACCACCCCACTGCTTTACTTAACTTTCTAATGTTTTCATCATCATCATCTCAGCCATAGGACGTTTACTGCTGGACATATGCCTCCTCCATTAATTTTAACAAGACCCGCATGAAAGCGGCCCGCATGCAGCCCAAGCCTGCGATCTTAGTCAGGTCATCTGTCCACCTAGTGGTCGTCGTATACTGTGCTTGCAAGTCCATGGTTTTCATTCGATAAGCTGTTGATCCCAACGGCCATTCGTCGAGCTATGTGCCCAGCCCACTACCACTTCAACTTGCTAATCCGCTGGCTATCGGTACCATAGTACCAGAGTTACCTTAGTGTTTTACTGAAATATGTCTTTAGTTTGTTTTTACATCACTTGTGCGTTCGTGATGCCAGTCAATGAGTTCCTACTGAAAATCAGCGCGAAGGTTGTCAAATCCCCGCAACGCTGAGTAGGGACTCATTTCTGGCATTACGCAACACTACAATATATATTATAGTATTATTTAGTTTTTTGATAGGGAATGTTCTATACTAATTGTAAATGATATCTATGTTTTGCCTAAATGCGCCCTTCTTCTTTTGTATTAACTAATATTTATTTATTTATTTACTTGTTTAGTTCAACCATAATGTATATAAATATAATATAAATCTATGTATTGTATGTAGTGTTGTTTAGTTAAGTCAGTAATAAATAATTTTCTTTCTTTCTTTCTTTCTTAAATAAAACTTGTTCTTAGTAAGTAGGTAAGTTATTATTAAAATCGATACGATTTATAAATAGAAATTCCTGATCAGGTGATAGAACTGGCTCCCTGACGTACCGGGTTAACAGCGTAACCTGGTAATCTCAATGATAAGCAATACAACGATATAAATAAAATAAAAACAGAACTAAAGTTACTCGAAGTACGAAAGGTTTTTGTGTAAATATTTTCTGAAGACTTATTGGCCATTACATTACGGAATAAATAAAGAAGACTTAAGTTATTTTTTCTAGTTAGCTCCTTTCAGTAATAATTATTAGACTTACTGCCGTAGAGAGTCATGTGTGAGGGCGGTCTACTGGCTAGGGCGGGCGTAGAGCCGTAACGCTCGCCGCCCGCGGACAGCCTTCCGCCCAGCGGCTTGAACGCTATCGGCCGGATCACCGACTTTCCCTGCAACAATAATAATATTTATAATTAAGAAAAGCGTATGTGATGTATATGAAATGGAACCGACTTCAACATACCAAAGTGTGAAAGAACTTGTTGAAGTCGGTACCATGACAGTTCAATAGTGACTTTTAAAATATTATGCTCATGGTGCCGACTTCGACAAGTTATTTCACACTTTTTAGTGTTGCAGTCTGTTCATTTTTTGGTTATTTTTTTTTCACCCTTTTAGGTTATTTATTGTCATGTCTACTAAGGGATCAATTATTATCAATGTTTATGTTCACCGATTTCTTCACCCCCAATTAAGAAGTAATCCATATAAAAGTAACACTTATCAGTTATTGGAGTGTAACTCAAAAACCGCTAAATCGATTTTGGTGAAATTAAAAGGGACTACACGGGAAGCACCAGCTTTCAAATAAAGAAATGTAAAACAATAAAATATTATATCGCATTTGAATAAACTTAACGTTTGAAAGAAGTGCGTGCTTTATTGAATTCACTGACACAAATAGCGGTGTCAATACATATAGGAGAAATTGACCATTATATGAAAATTCATAATGAAAAGTATTGCATAAATAAGGTATGAAATTAAAATTATAATATATACTTATAATACGTATATAGAAATTATATACGTATTATAAGTACTACTTTGCCGTTCTACTTTATCCTGCTAATAGTATAAATGCGAAAGTTTGTGGGTATGGATGTATGTTTGCTACTGGATGGATTTGGATGAAATTTGGTATGGAGATAGCTTATATCCTGGATTAACACATAGGCTTTTTTTCATCATTTTATCAAGTTTTTCATCACCACGCGGGTAAAACCGCGGGGTGCAGCTAGTATTCCATAAAATAACTTTATTCTATAAGTCTACTTCATTCTCCCCTTATAGAAACTCGACTTGTTACATATTTATAATGCGTAGAACGCAACCATATAAACTGTTAAAATATTAGAAAGGGCATTTTAAGAGTTATCATCATCATTTCACCCATGGGATGTCTACCGCCTCCTCCATTGATTTTCATAAGGACCAGATGGAAGCAGCCCGCATCCAGCCCTTTAGGAGTTACTTGAATTTTATCGTAATTTGGATTTTAGAGATTTTTAGGTAGTAGAGTGAAATTAACAAATGACTATAATTTCCAAATTGAAGTGCAAAATTTTCCATGCTAAACTGTTTTATTATTGATAAGCTCTCTTCTACTTTCTACTAAATTTTTGAACTGATCATGAATTAAAAGTGTTTTAATTTAGGTTTTAGGCAAAATCAATGTAATAAGTGAATAGTTAAGAACCATTGTTCACTAGAAAGTTTTGGGAAATTTGCAAAAAACAGTTACGTGTGTATCAAAAAACTTTGCAACAGACTAAATGGAGCATCCATTAGATCCATCCACAAGATCATGAATTAAAAGTGTTCTAATTTAGGTTTTAGGCAAAATCAATGTAATAAGTGAATAGTTAAGAAATACTAGTTCACTAGAAAGTTTTGGGAAATTTGCAAAAAACAGTTACGTGTGTATCAAAAAACTTTGCAACAGACTAAATGGAGCATCCATTAGATCCATCCACAAGATCATGAATTAAAACTGTTCTAATTTAGGTTTTAGGCAAAATCAATGTAATAAGTGAATAGTTAAGAAATACTAGTTCACTAGAAAGTTTTGGGAAATTTGCAAAAAACAGTTACGTGTGTATCAAAAAACTTTGCAACAGACTAAATAGAGCATCCATTAGATCCATCCACAAGATCATGAATTAAAAGTGTTCTAATTTAGGTTTTAGGCAAAATCAATGTAATAAGTGAATAGTTAAGAAATACTAGTTCACTAGAAAGTTTTGGGAAATTTGCAAAAAACAGTTACGTGTGTATCTAAAAACTTTGCAACAGACTAAATGGAGCATCCATTAGATCCATCCACAAGATCATGAATTAAAAGTGTTCTAATTTAGGTTTTAGGCAAAATCAATGTAATAAGTGAATAGTTAAGGAATACTAGTTCACTAGAAAGTTTTGGGAAATTTGCAAAAAACAGTTACGTGTGTATCGGAAAACTTTGCAACAGACTAAATGGAGCATCCATTAGATCCATCCACAAGATCATGAATTAAAAGTGTTCTAATTTAGGTTTTAGGCAAAATCAATGTAATAAGTGAATATTTAAGAAATACTAGTTCACTAGAAAGTTTTGGGAAATTTGCAAAAAACAGTTACGTGTGTATCTAAAAACTTTGCAACAGACTAAATGGAGCATCCATTATATCCATCCACAAGATCATGAATTAAAAGTGTTCTAATTTAGGTTTTAGGCAAAATCAATGTAATAAGTGAATAGTTAAGGAATACTAGTTCACTAGAAAGTTTTGGGAAATTTGCAAAAAACAGTTACGTGGTTATCAAAAAACTTTGCAACAGACTAAATGGAACACTTCAAACCAAGTGTTGAAATCCATTGTAATGAGCTCACGCACTTTTCCCTATAAGGCAGACTTAATAATAGTTGAAACCTTATAAACGTACGTCATATGAGATTAGTCGCATAAATCCCCCGACGAGATTGGGTATCGTTCGGCACGAAAACGACATTTGTACGCAGCAAATGTCACGGTGCAAAGGTCGTGGTACAATTGGGCGGAAAAGTCACTAGGTAATACTTAGTAAATTAAATAACTAAAGTAATAAATATCAGGCCTATATTATGCTTTACACATATTTTTTTATTCTGATCGTAAATTTTATCTCTGCAAGTTTTTGACATGAATTTTTATACTATATGTAATATATTTATCGTTAGTTTAATCGGCGTAAAGCCGTTCTAATTTAATTAGTTTATTAGCATTTTACTTTATTGAAATACCTACACTTAAGAAATAAATATCGCACAGTAAAAAAAAAAGTTTTTGACGTGATAACGTTTTATAAATTGATGAATACCAGCAACACTCATAAAAAATAGTAACGTTCCACGTAACGTTCCACCTGAGTTTTGTATTACATAAAATAATCAAAGTCAAAGTCAAAGTCAAAGTCAAAGTCGAAGTCAAAGTCAAAGTCATAAATGATTATGACGTTATCACGTAAATCTATCGTCCGTAAACCGACTTTACAGACAACCAATTTTTTTTAAATTAGGTTCAGTTTTCCATAAACCATATGATAGGTTTATCAGAATCAGAGATTTGATTTGCACAAACTACGAAAAAAAACAAAAGCGAACACGAGAAACGTTTTATTGCATAAAATACTGCTCCAAGTTCAACACAACAAATATGACCCACAAACATAAATACCATAATGTGCAAGAACAAAAGCAACCGCAAGTCCGTTCGCAAGCACCAGTACTGACGTGATGGATCCGTATTCCGTAAAATAGAGTCAGACGTGACGTGACAGAACCGCTAATGTGTTACGTGATGAACCAGTATGGAACTCGTGGGAAATATTCACAGGCTTTGTTTGTAAACAAAATTCGTCAAGCCTCGTTTTTATTATTACAAATTTCTGCGTAACGACCAGATCTCAGGAGCAGATAAAATATAGCAGTGACTGCTCTATGAGAACAATTTTAGCGCAATGATACTTCCATTCGATACTTGAATGGGTGGGCCACAAAGTGGCATATATAACCGACTTCAAAAAAAGAAGATTCAATTTGACCCGAATCTTTTAAAAAAAAATATGTTATCTCTGATCTTTTGAGTGGGTAAACCGATTGTGATGTTTCTTTTTTACTTGAAAGCTGGTGCTTCCCATGTGGTCCCAAATTCATCAAAATCGGTATAGCTGTTTTTGAGTTACAGTTGAGTCCAATAACTGAAGAGTGTTACGTCTACTTCTAAGACTTCCTAATGGAGGGTGAAGTCGATAAACATACACAACGACAATTGATCCCGTGAGTAGAAAAGGGTGAAAAAAAATTACCCAAAAATGGAACCGACCACTCAAAAGTGTGAAATAACTTGTCGAAGTCGGTTCCATTTTATTTGGTAAATAGTTTTTTTCGACAGAGCGTTCCGTGCTTGGGTAAATATCGTGTCACGTTTAGCAGTCAGTGATATCTAGTATTCAGTAGTTTTTGAGTTTACAACAGTCAGACAGACAGAAAAAAAAAATATTGAAAAGGAAGTTTGGGTAAGCTCTAAGATCACGTAGGCCGTTCGACAAGGTGAACAGGCAACCTGACTAAGATCGCAGGTAAGGACTAGATGTGGGCTTCTTCCATCCGGTGATGGAAGTAACCATGGAAATCAATGGGAGAGGCATATTTCTAGCAGTGGACTTCCTATGGCTGAGATGATGATGAAGATCACGTAACTAAAAACTGGACTAGGTGCAACTAGAGGCGAACACACAAATAATAATAATAATAATAAATTATTCCAATAAACAATATATACAACTAATCTAATACACATTTCTTAATCATGGAAAAACAGTTTTTATATGTTGATACAGTGGTGTCCAGCGAGTTCCAAACTAAGCGAAGGCTTGTGTCTTAGAACTCTTGATGCGGCTTTTCTTTTTATAAAATTAAACTAAGCCTTTGTTGGTGCAATACAAGCTACTAGTTAAAATTATGGACATGAATTAATTAAGTACTAGACAAAATACAATAAGAATATTGATTTGAATTGAATTAAAATGAGTTAGTTTGTTGAGTAAAAGTAAATCATGGCACTAAAATTAATCGTAATATTATATTTATTATATTATAAGTATCTGTTTAATAACAAACAATAAAAGCATAAGGATTTGTAGGGTATCCAACTTTCCATGAAAATCCAAATATTTGATTGTTTTTAACGAGCAAACGAGAAAGCGCAGAAAGCCATTAATCCTGCATAATTATAAAAATAATTAGTGATAACCACAAGTGCTGCACAAATGCCGGCCCGATTGAGACTAAAGAAAATTAGGTACATGAACCAAATCTATGCGGTCCACGCTCGAGGAGATAGTGCCTAATAGTATTTATAATAATAATATATTTTATATTTATTATTTAGAATAATATACCATTTTTTTTGTAGTAGCATTCGCACAAGGGCTTCAGGTTCCAAACTAGGCAGAGCCTGTACTATGGTAACCTGTTGACTGATATATATGCTTATATACATATACACACCCAGACACAGGTCAAACAGACATGTTCATACACACAAATGTTTGACCTGTCCGGGAATCGAACCCGGGACCAGCGGCTCAGAAGGCAGAGTGCTAACAACTGCGCCGGCCAGCCAGTCAAGTTTTAAAATATATCATCGGATTTAACGCATGATTCTTTTAAGATTGGTTATTAGTGGCATCACTGACAGGTTTCTATCAAAATATTTTCTATGTACAGACTTTTTGGTCTTTGTAGTTATTTTTAAGTTTAAGGATGATAATACTCGTATAGAAAAATTATCGGAGATTGCGAATACGGTTATGAATGCAGATTGCATTTTCCTTTACATGTCGGCTACCGCCTTTTTGTGAAGTAATAACTAATCATCCGGAATGACGCATCAATCAGACGTTTAAAAACTAAATAGTTCATGGCCAGCCAAGTTGAACAAAGTGTCTAAGCCGGAATGTCAGGCGACCTGGCAAAAACTGTTGGTGTTCTTACTGGAGCATGAAACCGCTAATCGCGTCGCTCGTTACTCTGATTATAGTCTAATCTATTGATAAGTTTAAAAACAAAAACGCATCTACGTCTATGGCAGAGCGATAAGACATATACATATACTAGCGGCCCGCTCCGGCTTCGCACGGGTATAAAATATATAGCCTATGTCATTAATGAATGTTATTATACATATATAAACCTTCCTCTTCAATCACGCTATCTAGTGAAAAAACCGCATCAAAATCCGTTGCGTAGTTTTGCAGATTTAAGCATCCATAGGGATATAGGAGGAGGTTCTCAATTCGACCCATAGGAATGTTTTTTTTTAATGTTTGTTACCTCAGAGAAAGCGACTTTGTTTTATACTATGTAGTGTTAAGCAAGTGAATTATTGAAACATAAATACACCTACGTGCATGAGTTTTTAAAATTAATTCGGTACAATAAATTATTTACAAAAGAAGCATCAAAATCGGTTCACCCAGTCGAAAGATCTGAGGTAACAAACATAAAAAAATACAGTCGAATTGATAATCCCCTTCCTTATTTGAAGTCGGTTAAAAAAAATATAATCCAAGCCACACTCACAATTAAGACGAAACAAAAGACTTCCATGTTAAAATCCATCAAGCTACTTACGCTACAGAGCGTGGCAAAGAAACATACAAACATATTTACATACATACACTCGAAATCATAACCTTCTAACGGAGTTGTCTAATTATGGTATCTTATCAAGAGACTTTCACTTGCTTCGGGCTTAGAACTGAATCGTTCCGGTTCGATCTAGATCATACACTTGTCTCAGTCATTGTCAAACAATTTACAAGACTTTCAGTCAACATTCTCAGTTCAACTCTTGGAGTCCTTATCCCACGCTAGTCGGAGTCGGTATGCTCTCCAACAAAAAGAATAAAAGAACGAGAACGAGAACAGACTAGGAAAAATGACGAGCTATGTCACTGAATCTAGAATTGATTCATCATCATCATCATCTCAGCCATAGGATTCCACTGCTGGACATTAGCCTCCCCCATTGATTTCCACAAGGACCAGTTGGAAGAGGCCCGCATCCAGCCCTTACCTGCGATCAAATTTCAAATTGAAAAAAATACGAAAAAAAAAGACGTGTGGCACTCGGGGACTGCCGCGGTAAAGCTATTGCACAGCATTTTTTTATCAACTTATGCAATTAATATATTAATAACTCATGCAGTAACGCCGATACAACCAATGCCACCTAGAGGCGAGTTGCTGAACTAAACAGACAAGCGTGATATTTCAAAAAAGTTATTAAAAGTCCTGTTAATCATCGAAAGATGGCAAAACTAAAAAGTATCACCGCTGTGCCCGTCGGAGTGGAGGGTGTTAGGTCATTTTCGTTACGGAATTTCTGGATTCTGTCTCCACGCTCAAGGCCCGCGATAGAAGCTATGCAATAGCTTAAAAGGTTTTTTCAATATGGACGATTAAAAAATAACTGACTACCAAAGCTGTCAAAATTGGTAATTGTAAGCCGGACATATTTGCAATACACCACTGCTAAGCTATCATTGCTTCAAAGAATCCATATTTTTTTAATCAGATCATAAATGACCAAGTTATAAGGTAGCAAAATTTTATCAATGGAACATTTTCAACATTTCCTTCAAAATAAAGTGACATACGGAACACAATTTTTATTACATTTTGAGACTAATCATCAAAGATCGAATTAAAAAAATAGTTGATATCTTACAAGCTTTTATTTATTACTTGTAATGTATGTATGTTTATCGGGTGGATAAGAATAACAATGAAAATAAATGTATTATATAAACTGTGTACATACACGTTAAGATCTTATTAATAAAACAATAAAAGTGGCGACAGTTTTACCCATTTCGGGCATACAAATATATTTTATAGCAACTTAAAAATTAAGGTAATATAAAAGTTTTTAATTAAATGATGCTATAACATAAGTAGGCTACGTATCCAAATATTCACTTACGTTGTATATAACTTTATTTTTAGTGAAATAAAGATTGGTACTAATTAAGATGGAATCTTGCAACAGAATTTTAAATCAGTTATCTATGACTGATTTAGCTGAAATTTGGTACACTTATGTACCCTTGGTGACAATACAATAATATGGTACCACGGAGCTATACTGATGATGGAGCCGGAAGACGGCCGTAGGAACTCCTGAATAAACAAAATAAACTCATCGAGTTTAGGCTCATTTGTTTCGTCTTGGCAAGCTCTTTGGTGCTACATGATATACAGCGTCTGATGATGGAGTCGCAAGGTGGCTATAGGAACATCTAAACTAAAATAGATAAACCCATCGAGTTTGCGCTCATCTTAAAAGGCTTGCTGAAACGATAATGATGATATTTATTTATACCTATAAAAGCTTGTTTTATAAATACTTTTTTTAATAAAAACTTATTTCTAATCGGTACTCTAATAACGGAATTTTATGGTAAAAAACAAACAATCGACTTGAAAAGCTTCCTTTTTATTAAGGCAGATAAGATTCTATTCCTAGAGGGAATATCGTTGTAAACTTGGGAAAACCCGCGGGATGTTACAAGTCTAATGAAAGTGATTGTTGTATGTACTGTTGCATGTTTGTTTATTATTGTCTGTATTCATACAATCAATAATCATATCATACAATTGATCTACCTACTGGTGTCCAATTTATATCCTACTAGCTGACCCGACAGACGTTGGCCTGCCTTGACTGTCAAACAACTGAAAGTCATGTCAAACGTCATTATAAGGTTTTATTAAAAAAGGTTATATCGTCAAAGGCACTAAGAAGGTTACATTAGAAAATATATTATCTTCTTCATATTTCTATTTTTTCGCGAAACTTTCTTATTTTTTTCTTTCATTTCTTCTCCAGACAATAACAAACACAACAAAAAAAAATTAACGAAATTGGTCCAGCCGTTCACGCGTGATGCCGTGACCAAGAGAATTAGGAATTTATTTTTACGTATTTCTATATAATATATATAAATATATAATAATAATTGACCCTATTGCATCGGCGTTATCCTTTTATTGCTTTTGTTATTGAAGTGAACGGTAGTTACATAAATGTATTAATTTCATCACTGAATTCCAGTCGAATGGAATCCGGATTCAGTCGTGGTCCACTTACGTCTAACTAACCTATCGCAAGATGTAACATATTTTTTACGAGACAAATATTTTAATTACATTGGTGCTTAGTTGCAAGTTGAGCAATAAGTTTTTGTGTCTGTAAGTAGGTAATAAATTATCTAATGAACTTGTTTCATATAATGTCTATTCATAGGGAGTATTTAGTGATTACAGCTTGCAGACTTATCTATTTATACACATATATATATATTAAACAGAGACTTATCACCTTTATGTCTCAGGGACAGACGTAGTGCAGGGGCCTAAGCCTAAGTGTACTATCCAATATGGCATTAGCTCGGCTCACAAAGGCCGGTTTAGACAGCTTTGGTATTCTGCTATTTTTAACCGACTTCATAAAAGGAGGAAGTTCTCAATTCGACCCATAGGTATGTTTTTTTAAAATGTTTGTTACCTCAGAACTTTCGACTGGGTGAATCGATTTTGATGTTATTTTATTTTATTTAAAAGCTGGTGTGGTGTGGTCCTATTTAAATTGCATCAAGATCGGAAAAGCATTGTTTGAGTTACACTCCAATAATTGAAAAGTGCTACTCATAGCTCGACGTCATTATAGTTGCGGGCGAAGACATCGGTGAACATAAACAATGGCAAAAAAGTGAAAAAATAATTACAAAAAAATAGAATCGACTTCAACACTCCAAAGTGTGAATTAACTTATCTAAGTCGGTACCATGAGCACAATATTTTGATAATAGTTGCTTTTGCACTATCATGGTACCGACTTCAACAAGTTATTTCACACAGTGTTGAAGTCGGTTCCATATTCTGGTAATTTTTTTTTTTTCATAGTCTGTTAGCATCTGACTTGTCAATTTCGTATAACACCGACATAGGCCGAGCATAGATTCAACATAGATTCAGGCCGCTATGAACTTATCGGACTACCAATTTGTGACGTCATCTTATTGCTATCGTCTCGGCCTAGTACCGATCTAAATCAAAACATGAAATAAGTAGACTTATATTAATTGTTTAAGTCTATAGGCAGAGGTTGCCACTAACATCTCGTAGGCTTTTTGCGTGTTCCTTCACCTTAGCCCATAAAGAAACTAACATAAGCAATAATGAAATGAAAAAAAAAAAAATGACAGATATTGCAATACCGTAGCGCAGATGTAAGAACAAATGACAGACGGTATGTCTCATTCTTACTGGACATGTCACATAAGTGTCTGACTTCCCTTCAATTTCCCAAACGGTTTGCTTCCATAACGAACTTGGCTAAGTTCTCTACTGCCAGTAATAGTTGGAGTCGGAGCTTGATCGCGTGAAATAAAATTAGTTATTTGTTTACCTCCACATTTTGAACAAGTTGCATTGGTCGTGGTCACGTGAAGACTGAAAATAATACTATCAATTACAATAATTGATTTCATGAAAATCTTTTTAAGTTACACCAAGGGCACAATTATTACCAAAATTTAATGAATTTGGAAAGTAGATAGCTCGTAAGTAAGATTAGATGGAATGTACAAATAAATGACGATCGATTGGCCCTAAGGCTGTGTCCAGACCAGCCGTCAGGCTGGGACGAATGCGTCGTACGCGCGCCGTTCGCGCACCGTTCGCGCGCATTTGTTGTTCGGGCGCCCGGAGCATGAAATCCCTAACAGAGAAAAACAAAGACACTCCCTAACAGCCTCTGAGACTATAACTTTTTTCGTAGAGTTTCTGAGTTGGATTATTGCAAAACGCTAACAAAATAACGAAAGAAATAAATAAAATAGATTAGTAACAATAAACACCCAGTCGTACATATAAGTATATGGTGGTAGTAAATTAAATTACATAACGAAACAACTTCTGAGCAATGGCGGTAAAAGTCTTCTCTGAACAAAAATATCGCGCATCTACGGCAGGTTTACAGACGAAATCCAAAACTTTTGCCTTGCAAGGAAGCTTGGTGAGGATGGAACCAGCGGCGTCTTCTTCAAAACTTAGCTAGCGAGCATGGTGCGATGTAAAAATAAACAGTCAATACAAGTCATTACGCGGTTGCTATTAATTGACAGAACCACTAATCAAAAAGAAACCTAGTTACATAGGTAGTATGTGATCATTTCCCTTAACCATATAGTCGGTTTATAAATTAGTCGACTTACAAAACTTCCTGTAATTAGTTTCCAAGCTAACCCGGAGATCTGATCGAGCGGCAGATTGTGCATGTTCCAAAGATTATCTTGAACACTATCGTGAGTATTACCTACTTGTATAATAATAATCTAATAACCATAGATTTCAATAAAATAATTTATTGTAATCTATACTTTAAATTATAATGAGGTGCAGTTTGTGAGGTTGTAGGGGTAATCTCTGGATCTACTGAGCTGATTTTGAAAATTCTTTTACCAATAGAAAGCCACGTTATTTGTGAGTGTCATATGCGGAAAATAATATGCATATGAAAAACAGTGACGTTTTTCATTACCACGCGCGTAAAACCTATATAATAAACGTTTATATAAGACAAGTATGTCTTGGTAGCAATCAACATGCTGAGAACAGAATTGAACACGATCTCACGGTTATCACGGTACGGTGGAGACTAGGGCTGCGCTGGCCAACTCCATCGGGCAACAATTGCTCGACCAAATATCTATTGAACAACCTATAATACATAAATAAATATTCGAGTTTGACAGAGAACGAGAAGAAATATTTACCTACACAGATAATTTGATTGAGTAATAGGGCACTGCTTTGTTTGACAGTCGACCAAGATTTAATCGAATCTAGAGGTTATGGATTATGGCGTTGAGCATAAATTGATTCGCAGGTTGGGCTAACGATTGATTATTGCGCGGAGCAATAACATTCGGAAATATAGTGCATCAACGACACATATCCGCAGTCGGAACAAAATGTAGCTTGTAGCATGGAGGGAGTTGACGAACGTAGTCCAGAGGAACACTGAAGTCTGTCCCACATAGAACACGCTGCGCGCTGGTGGGTCGCTGTGATTTATAGAATAGCGCCCTCCGCCTTGATAGAAATGGGAAAGACTAGGTAGATATCGATGTTTCCGTTTTATATTTTATCGATGAACTGAAATTATTTTAATAAAATAATATAGCATTTGATGCTAATCGGAAAAAGATATCATCTATTTAAATTACCATTCCCTGATAATCTTCTAAGTGTGGTATGGATCAACACTTTTACGAGTTGCGAGACGGCTGTTTTACTTTTGGGTTAGCAAAGCGAAAATATTCCGCCCAGGTTTTATTTATAAACGCTACCGACACATGGAAAATCGTATTGAATTAATTGAACTTTGGTTCTATTATAGTTTTACAAAAACTTATTCAAGACATTAACTATACTATTAATTAATAGATAGGTACTAAGGTATAAGCCAGCCGGACTACCCAAAATATATTATAAACATTTTTAATAATCAAATAGTTCTTATGTTTTCGAGTTCCATTGTATGTGGTTATAAGTATAATGAAAGTAAACCACCACAACTAGCGTCAGTTCACATTTTAGATTTATTATCATATCGTTATCAGTTAAGTTTCGGTTATGGATTGGCACGAAATGTTTTGTCCGCATCAGCGAAGAGGTAAAGTTAATGCTCAGAAATTTTGATTTGACTCTGTTCAAATGACCATACTGTACGAGTCTTTCATGTTTGCAGTGTCAGCATAAAATTCGCTTGGAGCTTAAAAGGTTGGTGTCGATGAAGATGGTGTCGATGGTGTCGATGATACTTGGTGTAGATTAATCGATAACAATTGCCCATCCCTAGCAACATACGGTTATTATATATCCTGTTACTTTGTCTTGCGGATGGGATGTTAACTCAGTGTTAGAAAGCGTATTTATTACTTTATTAGTGTTAAGCTTCACTGTTATTTTAACTTGATAGGTATTGTCACGATTCTCACGCTTCTGATTTGGTAGATCATATTCTGGACTCAAAATCGTAAACAACATGTATGGTTACTTATAGTTATTTAGTAGTGAATTATAGAAGAAAATGGCATACCTTATTATTGGACCCCAAGAGAGGTTCGTTTTGGGTCCCTAGCCATAATAATAAATGAATAAAATTTAGTAGTGATATACGAGTATATCATTTGCTTCGTAGTTATGTTTGAAGCTTACTTACTCACTACATTATTTATTACAGGGTGATAGAGATACCTTTTTTTTGTATATACACACTCAGACCGCCGCACTAGGATTCCCTGTGTCGCGGGAGGCATGGACACGCACAATCACAGCACATAAACATCCAAGACCCAGGACAAACATCTACGCTCATCGCACAAATGTTGGATTCGAACCCGGAGTCCCGGAGACACAGAAGTCATGTCACTAACAGTAACCACTGCGCCACCGCAACCGTCAATTCACGACATAAAGGAATCTTTATTCCTTTATGTCGTGGCCGACCAAAGCTTAGTCACTCATTCGACGAACAAAACACTAGAACTCTTTTAATTTATGGATACAATAGGGTGAATGAGATCAATTTGCAGTTTTTCATCTGGAAGTTATGATCGTGCCAGGCGGTGGGCGAGGGCTTCAGCACGTAACGCTGGAAAAACCAGGAAATATCACGTGAGTCCTAGCCGGTTCTTACGTAATAATGATTGGTGAAACTCGCGATAGTTTTCAAACTCACTTTTTACAAACATCCAAGACCCGAGAAAAAATCATACTTGCTCATCACAGAAATGCTTGCCTCAGCCGAGATTCGAACCCGGCGTCGCGGTTCTAAAGTCAGTGTCGCTGAACTCTGAGCGACACCGATCGTCAATTAAGAACTTATTTAGTATGCAGCAATTTGCAATATGAAATGCGAGTGATACATTATGCCGGTCTCAAAATATTATGTTTGACAAATCAATGCAAGAATATATTAATAAATAATTCATAAAAGTTACATCACTCGAATACCATATCACGTTCCTTGTCAGGACACGGGCAGTATATCACGCCTACCTAATAATGAGATGTTGCAAAAATACATATTTGCATAGCAATATAGATTCTAAAATAACGTACAATAAGCATTATAATATCTAGAATATGAGATCATAAGGAACTAGAAGATTATTATAAATTATATCATTATATGTAAGTCAATGAACTATAAAATTTATGAATGACAAACAATGGTAGAGATTCTGTTGCTCAAACTAACTTAAATTGTGAAGAAAAAGATATATTTTATGGTATTACAATAAAGACCAAATTAGTATGATACATATGAGTGACAACACTAAAATTAAATGTTTTTATTAAATTGCGGGTATTTTTATATAAATCGTCATGTTATTTGGTGTCGACTAAAACTTCAATCTTCTAATATTAGAGATAGCGTCATAAGCAGTGGTACGAATTTCGAATTTGGTGTCCGGGTTTTGGACTAGAGTTTCAACAATGTCCGTAATTATGTTAACCACTGAAACTAGATAAATTTATCCAAAGTTATTGTTTTAAAAAGACCTTATTCGATTCAAAATAAGTTTTGAATTAGCGTATTGGACGCTAGACTCTATAATAATATTATTGAACGAGTTTCATATAAATGCAGGTACATAGTTTTAGTCGACACTAAATAACGAGACTCCTTGTTTTACTCCTAAAACTACACGCAATTTTAATAGAACACTATTAATTATTAGTATTTGATACATGTCATGCTAATATGGACTATATGGTAAACTTATAAGAACTTATTTTCCACAATTTTAGTTTAGTTGAACAAGAGAATTACTACTAATGACAGCCTATATAAACATCTCTAAACTTAATAAGTGTCAGGACAGTAAAATTCGTACGTGTTTTGTTTTAGTCGCGTTAGGTTTCCAGTTAGCTTTCAATTTAAGATATTCCAGTAACCGACCCTGATCAGGTTTCGTTTCTTGTCAGTATTCTGTGTACATTATCATTAAATTCACAGCTCAATTACAGAAAATTCACAAACATTATCCATTAAATATTTGTCAGAACGTTAAGGTAAATTAATAACTTCAAGCCATGTTTGTAAGGTAAACTGACCGATTTGCGACACCCGGGGCATTCTCCCACGCTCGACCACGCGAGCATCCAACCACGTGGTCAAGAACCGGATTCTAACGCTATTATTACACGGATACAAAGAGACAACAAAATCCCTGAAACACCCTCCAGCTAAATCCCAGGATCTCTGAGACCTCAAAACTCGACTGTACAAAACTGACTTCGCTAATTATTGCATTGCATGCCAGATATTGAGACATTCACCCTAAGGGCCTAATTCTGCCGCCATTGACCATTTCTGGATCATATTTTATTTCTTACACATTTCTTTGCAACTTTAATTTTATCGATTTATTTTACAGAACTTTTTTTTACACTGTGGATTCTGCGAAATGATTCGTCATAATTAAGTCAAATAACATTATGCAGGTGTTCACTCGCGTAGTTAGCCTACATATTTTTTTTATTTGCAGCATTTAAAGAAATTCCATGACAACCGTGCGAATTGGCCAGAATTAATTTTCAAATCGATTTTTCGATAGTCTTTAGCCATATTACAGTTTCCGCGGTAAGGCTTGCACATGATATAATACAAATGTATTCATTTTGTTATTAAAACTGACGTGGTTTTGACACACTATGAATGTATAAAGCACCGGAATTACTCACGTAATAAGTCAAAGAGTTCCGACTTCTTGAAAAAGACCACCAAATGTGAAACTATGTTTCAAGCACAAAGGCTAGTGTTTACTACGTAGTAAACACTAGCCGTGTGCCGCCATGTGCAATTGAAACTATGTTTCAACCACAAAGGCTAGTGTTTACTACGTAGTAAGCACTAGCCGTGTGCCGCCATGTGCAATTGAAACTATGTTTCAACCACAAAGGCTAGTGTTTACTACGTAGTAAACACTAGCCGTGTGCCGCCATGTGCAATTGAAACTATGTTTCAACCACAAAGGCTAGTGTTTACTACGTAGTAAGCACTAGCCGTGTGCCGCCATGTGCAATTGAAACTATGTTTCAACCACAAAGGCTAGTGTTTACTACGTAGTAAGCACTAGCCGTGTGCCGCCATGTGCAATTGAAACTATGTTTCAACCACAAAGGCTAGTGTTTACTACGTAGTAAACACTAGCCGTGTGCCGCCATGTGCAATTGAAACTATGTTTCAACCACAAAGGCTAGTGTTTACTACGTAGTAAGCACTAGCCGTGTGCCGCCATGTGCAATTGAAACTATGTTTCAACCACAAAGGCTAGTGTTTACTACGTAGTAAACACTAGCCGTGTGCCGCCATGTGCAATTGAAACTATGTTTCAACCACAAAGGCTAGTGTTTACTACGTAGTAAGCACTAGCCGTGTGCCGCCATGTGCAATTGAAACTATGTTTCAACCACATTAGGTTGTCTTTTTCAAGGAGAATACGGGACGCTCGCGGACGCGGTTGCGGTTCGCCTAGTACTCGTTTAAATTTTATTTTAAAAATTGCAAATTCATTAAGTTATTTCTGTCCAATAATATTATTGTAAATTTATTACGTTGCGCAGAGAATGTGATTCATGCCTCATTATGGGAAACGGTATTTGTCGTTTGACGATGCTGTTATGTTTTACAAATAAGTTAGTGATTGTGCGATTGTATACATCTTTATTATTTTAAACCCTTGGATTACTATCTATAGGAAATCGATCAATTTGGGCTCTGACCTCTGATATTCGACGGGTGGGTAGGTTCAACCCTTTCAAGTGCTATGTATTTGTTACTTGTTCTATGTAGTAGTCTTATCATTATCATCCAAAATAAGTAATATAACAGGCTCATAAAAATGCGTAGGAGCTTTAAAGCGCTTTGACGTGTACCGAATGCCAATGATATTTACAACCTTACTTTGTTGGATAAACAGAAGCTAAATTAGAGGAGGTGGTAGGTACGGTAGTGAATATTGTCCGTAAGGCATAAAATTATCATCTCTACCTTGGCTCTAAGCTTTCGGAGGAAGTGTACATCGTGATGAAATCCATAGCATAATGGTAGAGACTTAGGGAGTCCCTATCATATAAGCTAGAAATCATCACTCGCCTTTTGTGTAGGTTAACTAACTAGCTATTTATTATTAAGTGAAGCTCAACCCAACGGACGCCGCCGCCGGTTCGATCCCCACCAACAGCTAAAATCTCCGGTGAGGGCAACACTATTACCGAAATCACAATAGCTCGTTGTGCGACCTAAAGCTTGCCTATACACAAAGCCCTTGTTTGGTCATTGATGTTTAATTGGTTTTCAGAAATAAGGCGCTCGCGGACGCGGTCTCGGTTCGCCTAGTACTGAAAAAGACCACCGAATGTGGTTGAAACTATAGTCGGAACCCTCTGACTTATTACGTTCTCGTATTTTTCTTCTTCTTCTTCTTCCGGTGCCTCTCCATCACTGAAGGTCGGCGGTTATCTTTTGATATTTTCCTTGTTCAGGGCAAACCTAAACAGTTCCTCGACACTTTTGATCCCTGTACATGCATAATGTGTCAAAACCACGTCAGTTTTAATAACAAAATAGTTGTATTTGTTTTTCTCGTATGCTTTTCTACGTCAGCTGTCTGATATAAGTAACAGTTTTGTAAGGAGTACCAATTGCAACGATTAAAAAAAATCGTCGGCTAGTTACATAAAACACACACAAAACATACCATAAACCGGTTATAACTCGTTCATCTATATATTTGAGTCAAGAGTGACATCAGTGAAATTCACAGCAAAATTATCAAACGTTGGATTGAAATAAACAATTCCTAAAGAAAATGATAAAAAAAACTTGCCTATGCTGAGCGAGATATTCTTATGTCAATAAAGAAACTAGTATTTAGACCGTCGAACCCTTCAAACGGTTTCATAATACCGCCGCAGGTAATTACCAGGTCTTAAGATATACAGCCGCCATCTCGATCTTCGACCACATACGAGGCGGACCGGACATAAGGCTTACATCGCATAAATTAGGTGAATACAATCGTGCAGGACACATTACAATACCACAGATGTATATGAGATACGATACCCTGCAGCCAGACTTAATGGAGAAAGTAAGTAATCAGATAATGTATTGAGTAATGATGGAGTAAAACATCGAAATGATGCGCGTATGAAAAGTGAAGTTGAAAACATTAAAATGTGGTTGAAACTATAGTCAGAACCCTCGGACTTATTACGTGAGTAATTCCCGTGTTTTATACATTCATAAAATTACAAAAATATACGTCACATTCCTGGACATACTCGTGGCTAATTTCACGGTGCAATTGAACCGGCAAATGCAATGCTAACCTGGTTAGTATAGTGATACATATAGTGGTTACACAGTAAAGCTAGCTAGAAGCTTACTATCTACGGTAATAAATCCCATCCCGCTAAAAAAACGTTTGTTACTTAATCATGCCAGAACGGCTGGATCGATTTGGATGAATTTCGGTATGAAGCTTATACAACACATAGCCTTTTTGCAATTATCACCATCATCAGTGTTTTTCATCACCACGCGGGTAAAACTGCGGGGCGCGGCTAGTGAATATATGAAATTTGAGACGGTTAGTGAAAATTATCATTGCACCAATTAGGGACCTACATATTCACTCGAGATTTTAAATCTCCAGCATTGTACCTATCGGGAAACATAGACAAGTATATTAAAAGTGATTTAAATATCAGTTAGACGTTTTCCTCTATTAAACGGATTCATAACCATTTACCTTTCGCGAAATGACAATCAAAATAATCAATAAATGCTGTCTCCGATTCGACATCTAATAGTGTGTGTGCAATTGTGCGGTCGACAGTTGAACGACTTGGAAAGATCTGGAGAGACAAACGCATAACCAAGGAAACAAAGGTTCGTCTAATGAGGTGTTTGGTCTTTCCGATCTTTCTTTATGGAGCTGAAACTTGGTCACTTAAACTACAAGATCGCCGTAAAACCGATGCACTCGAGATGTGGTGCTGGAGACGACTGCTGAAAATACCTTGGACAGCGTTTCGCACCAATAACTCTATCCTCAAAGAACTCCAAATAAAAGATAGGCTTTCGTCGACTGTGCAGACACGAATACTGAAGTTCTTTGGACACATCTCTAGGAATGAACAATCGATGGAGAGACTTGTGGTACAGGGCCAAGTGGAAGGAAACAGATCGCGAGGTCGTTCACCAACAACCTGGACTGACCTGATTACAAAGGCCACACAGTCCACCTTAGTACAGTGTACACGCGATACCACTAACCGCCAGAAATGGAAAAACATCGCTAAGCGAGCTGCTACCCTGGACAAGGACGTCAACGAGGATCTCCCACCTGCCATCACTGTAACCACGACCACTCTGCCAAGAGTGCACGACTAAGAAGAATTGTGCATAACTTGGTATCGTGTATGTGTATATATTTCTCATACAGTTTAAGGAGATACATTGGTCACCCCAAAATCAAGATCAGATAAAATTGGTTATTATATTATCCATATCAATTGAAACCTTTTTTAATAATAGATTTTACCAAAACACATTAATGCCCCAATACTGTTCCACTTCCGGGTTCGAACCGGTCTAGTGTGAAACCTCACACGTGTTCAAAGCACACACGTGCCCGGCAGATGTGTTCGACATCTCGGTGGGTACCATCTGCCGGTTTATGACTGTAGGGATGTATCCCTAAAAATTACACAGACAAAAGTAGGGTTCGTCCAAATGAGGATATCTCAAATTCAATTTTACGTATTTATTTTAGACTAGCGGTACGCCCCGGGCTGCGCACGGGTAAAGAAAATCAAAATTAAAAATATCCCTAATTTTTTGAAAATATATTATTATATTATATTATAATATAGCATATATACCCCGTCACCCCGGGATAGTGTAGCTTCACAACAGTGAAATATTTTTTTTAATCGGTTCAGTAGTTTCGGATCCTATTCAATGCAAACAAACAACATTCAAGTCTTTCCTCTTAATAATATGAGTATATAAATATTAGACATACATAAATAAATATTTGTATTAAAAAAAGAGCAGAAATATAAAAAAAAAGGTCAAGAGTACTTAAAATCGACGCTCTTGTATGAAAGGCCTGATGTGTCGGGATCGTATATAGCGTTTGGCAGGCTGTGGTCTCTATCTACCCCTACGGGAAAGAGGCGTGAATATATGACGTACTAGTAGCGCCCCGCGGTTTCACCCGCGTGGATTATGGTTTTCCCGCTACCTCAACTATCAAACGGAAACTATACTTTTTCTGGGATAAAAGTAGCCTATATGTTAATCCAGGGTATCTCCGTACCAAATTTCATCGAAATCGGTGTAGCCGTTTGCGCGTGAAGGGGGAACAAACATACACACAAAACTTTCGCATTTATAATATTAGTATTAGAAAAGTCAAGTTCACTATCTAACCTAATACATGATGAAAGACAAGAAACTGCAACGTAAAATAAATATCGTTATTGGTAATACAACATAAACTAAGTAGGTACCTACTTCTAAACCAACATACATACACGTTTATGAAAAATGCCGTGGGAAGAACCCATAACGATACCTCGCCGAGTTGTCATTTTGACTCAACTAACTAAGCTAAGTATCACTGATCCACATTCTCCACAAGCAATCTCTTTTTTTAACGGACTTCAAAAAAGGCCTTTTTATTTTCTCAATTCGTCAGAATTTTTTGATGTGATAACGTAAATTGATGAATACCAGCAACACTCATGAAAAATAGTAACGTTCCACATGAGTTTTGTATTACATAAAATAATCAAAGTCAAAGTCAAAGTCAAAGAAAGTCAAAGTCAAAGTCAAAATCAAAGTCAAAGTCAAAGAAAGTCAAAGTCAAAGTCAAAGTCGAAGTCATAAATGATAATGACGTTATCACGTAAATCTATCGTCCGTAAACCGACTTTACAGACAACCAATTTTTTTGCCATTTCATCTTCAGAAAATTTGTTATATGTTAGCGGTATGTTTGTAAAATAAATGTGTTTCTACAGAATGTGGTCAAAATGAAATGTTAAATAAACTATAATTATAGACTAGGTAACTAAAATCTCGTTCTCTTACTGATGTTATTGTATAATACATTTAAAAAGTAAGAGTAAGCAGGGGTGCTGTGCTTAGCACCCCTCCGATTAATACTTTTGATAGGCAGCCCCGTATACCACTAATAGGGGAGCTTTTTTTCAAAAGGTGATGCTTACGGTTGAACTATGACCCCATAAAATTCGACAAACAGATCGAATAATAATATTATATTACTAAGCTTATGAAGTTTAGAAATGAATTAAGTTTTTATGAACGAGAATGTTTTTGGCGTACGTAGGTACATTGTCGTTGGATCCATAGAAATCTGACATGGATTTTTTTGACACTTCACTGCGCTCGAAACTTGAGCCGATTGGTTATTGAGTTTTATTCGATTTTTAATTTAAAATAGTAATATTGAGTTTGATTCGATTTTTAAAATAATAATATGAATATGTTCTATAGTAAAATGGATGTCCATACTAGATAGAACAGGGGCCTAAGTCTACTATTCCATATGACAATATGATCAGTTCAGAATGTGCGATTTTGACAGCTTTGGTAGTCCGCTATTTTTAATTCGTACATATTGAATCAATTTAATTCACATCTAGGTTCAGTGATGTAGTATACGCAATTTTTCATTGTCTGTTAGCATCCAACTTGTCAATTTCGTACAAAACGACATAGGTAGGCCGAGTATAGATTCAACCAGATTCACCATACGTTCAGGCCGCAAGGAACTTAGCAGACTACGGATTTTTGACGTTGTCTTATTGGCATCGAGTCGGTCTCTCGTCTTGGTTCTCTCGTCCCGGCGGTCAACGAGTCAACAGCTCCTGGGGATGTCTCGGCGGAGAGTCGGAAAGAGGCGAAATTAAGTTTATGTCTTTTTTTTATAGAATTCTGCAAAGTAACGATATAAACTTTCAAAAGATCCGGTTGAGAATCAACACAACTTTCCTAGTGCAAAAAGTCAAGCTCAATCGATTGGATTTATAAAAATAATAAATTATATCTAAAGAATACGGAACCTTAATGTAAGAATAATAAAGGTTAGAAGAAGTGTGTTGATTGCCTCCGCACCGACTGTGCAAATATTGAAGTGAACGGTGCGCAAAAAATACCATAAGAGTTTGCGATATCGACATTACCAATTACTAATTTCTATAGCATCGTAAATAACTTTCTATGGCTTACAAATTATATTAGTAGTAACTGACAGGTTTAGTTTCATTCGTCTAGTATCTGTCAATTTCTTTTAGCAATAATTACAAATACCTACTAACCTAATTCTATGTTTTTTGTAGAATTCTACTAATATTATAATGCAAAAGTTTGTGAGTATGGATGTTTGTTACTCTTTCACTTTTGTTATTCTTTAAACTACTGACTGGATTTTGATGAAATTTGGAACACAAATAGCGTATATATAAATTTACATACATTATTTACATATTTATTGATATATAATATGATGCAGCAAGAGCCCCTGCTTGATCTAAGGTGAAGGCCTCCTTTAGAGATTTCCAAGTCTCTCTATTTTTTTGCACTATTTGTCCATTGTTTGCCAGCCACTTGTACCATATCGTCTGCCCAGCGGACAGTTGGTTTTCCTCTCTTTCTAGTGCCTGATGGGCAGGTCCAAGAGGTCAGTATTTTTGGCCCTAAATTTTCGTTGTATGAGCATCGGTAACATTGTCTTTTTTCTTATAATTTGGTAAGGTGTTTATTGAATCTTTTTAAGAAACTTCTCTAGATGCTTCTTTGTCAAGATTTTATTTTATGTTTTAATCGATATATATACGTTTGGCTAGCGTAAGTCAATGGTGGTAGGATACAGCTATCCATCACTTTCAAAAATGTACAGGACCTTAAATGAAATTATGACAAGGAATATGCTAATCAAAATTTAACAATAATTACTACTAAATATATTTTATTGTTGAATAAAACCATGTGTGCACAATAATTTGAAAATGTATTATGATGATCGTTATCTCCGTACATAAATATTCAAATTAATGCGTTTTATGTATGTTATGTTATGGTTATGTATACATCACAGACTGAGATTACAGGTATAAAGCACATTAAGGTTATGAATGAGCACATTAGTGAAACCCGGACCTTGGCACGAATGTGGTGGACTTCGTGAGGAGCACGGCAATCCAGTCAAAACTAGCCACGATATACGCAAATTGTTGTGAAGATAGCGTATAAAATTTAATTTTGTAGTACTCCGGATTGTAAATATAATAATAACAGTGCTCGCAAACAACAACTGACGCGCGACATCAAGTAAGACAGTGGTTAAACGTAAGCTTAAAATCTTTTAAAAAAGAAGATAAATATAATTAGACGTTCACACAATATTAGTAGGTAATAGGATTATTTAATATATCTACATATACTCGTATACGATGTTGTGACACACGGACAAGAAAATCTGTTTCCCGACTATCAAACGCGATGAAATATAATTAATAAACTGATTACTGCGAGCCAATTACAGTTCATAGTCGACGGTCGCCGTGGTCAGTGTCAGTGACTTGACTTCTGTGTCTCCGGGACCCTGGGTTCGAATCCCGGCAGGGGCAAACATTTGTGCGATGAGTATAGGTGTTTGTCCCGGGTCTTGGGTGTTTGTGTGTTGTGATTGTGTGTGTCCATGCCTCTCGCGACACAGGGAATCCTAGTGCGGGGGTCTGAGTGTGATTTAAAAAAAACCTCGCAATACTGCACTAGAACAACTTAGATATGGAGCTGCCAAATCATTGAAATGCACGTGGAGCGAGAATCTGTCAGTTTCGTTTGCATTACTTGAAATAGTATTTTCCGGACCAAATACAAAATCGTCGCACTTATTAATGAAATGTTTATTTTTATCTTTATGTTTAAATGAAGTAAATTCTATCTATTTATGAATTGTTATCTACGAATCGACTAGGACTCAGGTGGTAAATACTGAAAAAGTAATTTTCCTGGAGAGTAATTTTCCAGTATTTACCACGTGAGTCATTGTCGGTTCGTAGATGACAATTATGGAAGAAACTTGCGATAGTTTTCCGACTCAAATTGTTATCTTATATGTGTTGATTTAAAGTAGGTATTACAAAAATGTACTTCACAGGTGACAAACAGGCTCAAAAAAATTACTTATCACATTTAAGCCTTTTTACTCCCTTCTTCTGCTGTACGACACAGTTCAAGTGAATTTGTCGTTACCGCGAGAATTTTAACACAGGGAAAAAATATTTTATCATTAGAAAATTAGCAAATGAAATCAAAATTTGTTCAGTCAGAATTAACCTTCATGAACTGCTGCCATAAGGGGTATTTTTTAAACGACTTCAAAAAAGAAGGAGGTTACTCAATTCGACCGTATATATATGTTTTTTTTATGAGTGTTCGCGGATAACTTCGTCATTTATGAACCGATTTTGATGATTCTTTTTTTGTTAGATAGAGTATACTCCCGTTGTGGTCTCATTCAACTTTCATTAAAATCGGACAAGCTGTTGCGGATTGTTACTGGGCCTGCTAGAGAGTTTGAGTGTAAGAGTGTATGTTTGTTACCTCTTCACACTCAAACGGCTACACTGATTTCGATGAAAGGTGTTGAGATAGCTTGTACCTTCTATTAACACATAGGCTTATTTTCATCATCACCATCATCACCAGTTTTCATCACCACGCGGGTACAACCGCGGGGCACAGCTAGGATCGAATAAAACAAATCTATGAAGAATGATTGTGATATCATTTTTCTTACGGGAACATGTTAAATGATATTTATGCAATGATATGATGCACGATCATAACTCCCAGATGAAGAACTGCAAATAAGTTGGAAACTGGTCGGAGAGTAATTTTCTAGTGTTTACCATGCGAGTCCTAGTCGGTTTGTTACATTACAATTATGTTACATGATGCAATGATATTGTATGTTTATATGAGGTAGATGTCGCACAAGCGCGCGGAAACTGAGGCGGAAAAATTAAGTCAATTGTAGTAATTTTAATTACGACGCGTAATTCAAGCGCAAATCTAAACATATAGCTATCCTTTTCTATAGGTACAGGTACGTACAAGGTACATATAACCTATTATATAAATTATTGGAACTTCATGAGCATAAAGATGTTTGTGTAAAAATAATTAATTTCAATGCCATTTAAAAAACTATTGCCATTTGCTTCGCAATTCTATTAAGAAGAGACCCATTGTACACGTAATTTGTACACAGGTATACAAACAAAAGGAGAAATAATAGAAAGCGATTTGAATTGATTTGCTTTGATTTGATTACAATGGTAGGTACATAGAGAAATCGAGTCATTCCCAACAACCGACGTATTGTTTCTGATTAGAACTAAATATGTTAAATCAATGTCATGAGAAGATTGAACCGCAGTTAAAGTCACATAGAATGGCACAATAATGTTTTACTAAAGATGAGGTATATTCATACTGCGCGGTGCTCAGATTTTGTTCCTTTACGACAAACATGCTTACTGCGACAGATAATACGGTACAAATAATATAGAAAAGGATAGCTATATGTTTAGACTTGCGCTTGAAATACGCGTCGTAATCAAAATTACGACAATTGACTTAATTTTGACGCCTCAGTTTCCGCGCGCCTCATACAAACATATCTATTTGACTGTCCGGTTGGCGCAGTTGGTAGCACTCTGCCTTCTGAGCCGCTGGTCCCGGGTTCGATTCCCGGACAGGTCAAACATTTGTGTGTATGAACATGTCTGTTTGATCTGTGTCTGGGTGTGTATATGTATATATATCAGTCAACAGGTTATCATCGTACAGGCTCTGCCTAGTTTGGGACCTGAAGACCTTGTGTGAATGTTTTAAAAAATAAAATAAAAATATCATTGGAATGGCACTGTTTAGTTGGATTTATTCAAAGAGGACCATTGTGTTGTGTTGTGCGATGGCGGAAGTGTTCGATGTCGATATTGTGTTGAACACGATTTCACTGCCTTTATCGATAACAACCGTATAATAAACAATGTTATTCGGTAAAAAGTCACGAACTATGTGTCGACGTGGCTATAAAAGATTACATTTGTTTGATATATGCGTTAAATTTATGTAGTGATTGTAACTACAACGAATCATGTATTTTTAACCGACTTCAAAAAAAGGTGGAGGTTCTCAATGCGATGTGTATGTTTTTTTTAATGTTTGTTACCTCATAACTTTCGACAGGGTGAACCGATTTTGATCATCCTTTTTGATTTGAAAGATTCACACAGATCCACACAAAAGCACCAGGCTTTTGTGTGGATCTGTGTGACCATATAAATTTCATTAAAACAATTGATCCCGTGAGTAGCAAAAGTCACTAAAATGAGTGAAAAAAAAAAATTACGAACAATAGAACCGACTTCAGCACTCAAAAGTATGAAATAACTTGCCGAAGTCGGTACCATGCTCATAATATTTTGATAATAGTTACTTTTGAACTATAATGGTACCGTCTTCACCAAGTTATTTCACACTTTTGGGTATTAAATACGGTTCCATTTTATGTTAATTTTTTTTGTGTGTATGCAATTTATGTCCAACAAGTTATGGTTGTAAATAATTTATCTTACTATTAATCATTACAACACAGTCATCATACTAAAGATACATAATAGATTTAAAAAGTTATATATTATGAACCCATAGGCTCCCGAACCAGTGTAACTTGGTTTCCGGAGCCAAACGTTATTTTAAAATCTAGCACAATTCCGCTCTGGCATCATTATTGACCACTTAGAGTGATAGAGCTCAAACACTATAATACACAAAAATGTGCTGATGATGATAGCGAAAAAAATTGATCTAGTAAAATAAAATATAATATTTTGTCTTAAACTGGCAGCCTTAAATTTCATTTTTAACTTAACAACGATAATGTTTATTCCTATAATAAACTCTCACTTTAGCTCGCATATTTTAAATTCCACGTTCGTCGCAGTAATGTAATTCAAAGAAGCTACGAACCCAATCAAGCTTTTATTACAACTCCTGTGTTGACAATTCAATCCTGACATTTAAGGACACGTAAATGAAACGCGTGCAACGAATGACGAAGAATGCACACAGCAGTAACAATCGAATAAAAAAACGACGCGCATTTAAAGATTTTTTTTCATTGAATCCAAACATAGCAATGATCAATAATATAATCAGTTTCTGGAATCGAATGCGACGCAATTTAAATTGAAATGATAAATGTAATATGTAATCGGCATCAATGCACGTTCTTGTGAATATGATACAAATTTTCGGTATTTAATTGCGTGGCTGTGTTGAATTTTAATGGAAGAGATGGTATATTACATTAAGTAAAGTTATTCTTAAAAAAAGTCTCATGAAGAGTGGACTTATTGGACAGGTGGTATTGGAAGCGAATGCTTAAAATGAGGAAATGATTATAAAAAATTCCGATGCGCCTTATAAAGTTGCGTGTCCCATACTCCCTCCTGACTTAATGTAAATCATTATGTAGACAACTACTGCTGTATGCGTTGCTAAAGTGTATTGACAAAAACAATTGAACTACAAATACGTTTTTACACATGTCAAAGAAATCAAACCTGACTTGAAAAAGCTCATCATTGCTGGCAACGCCGAAGACAAAATTGGTCTCGTTAGATCTCCAAAGCCTCTGTTTCTGTTTAAGTGTTAGTTTAAAAATGAATTCAAATGTCACAAAGACACAATCCTAAGTGAAGAAAACATTGAAACTGAGAGAAAGACTGAGCAACCACCTAGAACAGTAACAAATTTATTGCAACATTGCAGCAATTGAAAAAACTCAAAGCATAGATGCAAAAGTAATAGTATCAAGGATTGCTAATCCAAACCATTGCCCTCACGGGTCCGATCTCATAAATAGACTTGTCAGAGGCTGGCGCTCAATCTAGGAAGCCAAGAGAATGCAAAACAGTTCTACAGGTTATGACAATTTAACTATAAGACTGCGTTATGAGTCCTATAAGTTGAGCATGCCTTAGTATTTCTTTCCTTGTAAAGATGTAACTAAATATGTAAACGTGAATTAACAGCCTCCTGCGAATTGTAACTAACCAGAAATAGAAAATTTAAATTATGTATACTAAAATTTGAACAGTAGAAGGTTAATAATTAACGTTCATTATGAGGTTCTAATTAAAAACAATTGTTAGGACTCACACAATCTGAATTCGTAACAGTTCAAAACCAGTACAAAAGTGATTTATTCAATTTAGGCAAACAATACACTTATGAACCTCAATAAAGTTTCGCGCTGCGGTCCAATACAAATGGAACCACAAGAAAGTCTCTATAATTGTTTTAAAACAAAAGAGAGCTTTTTGTATATATAAACAATTGACCTTAATGAAAGTGAACTGTATTTGAAATATGAATTTAACGGGCGGCGTAACACTAATTGTTTTACAACAATACTTTTATTTGAATATGTATATATGTATTCTTAAAAATTCTTAAATAATACCTAAGTTGAAAAAGGAATACTTCCATTATAAATATAAATTTCATTGTATAAAATATAATTAACTTCACCAAAAACATCTATAAATAAAAAAATCACTTAAATTATTGTGTGCCGGTTAGGCGCCCAAAAAGTTGTCAACAATACCTCGTTCAACAGTCAAACATAAGCACTAAAATTTATTTGACTGTTTTATAATAATTCTGGGACAGCAAGTGTTCAGTTTATGAGCAGTTATGTAATTCAATTGTTATACCAACCGAGAAATAAATTGTTCCTGATATGTACAAGCTTGAGTACTGCCTCTATAGGCCGAAGCGTAGGCGATGCAATCTTAGCGCGGACATCAGACTCACGTCTGACAGCCGCAGATAATACTCCACATTACACACGTTACCGCCATCGGTTCTGTAATAGTCCTGCCATATCACTCACTCTATACAGTTTAACATGGCGATGGATTCCAAGGCCCTAGGTTACAACTCTAGTTGCATATTTACGATTGACTTTCCAAAAAGGAGATTTACAATTCGCTGGTATTTATTTTTATGATTTTTATCTCAAAGCTCAGTTTCCTTTCTTTCTTCTGTCGAAATTTGATCTTATTTATAAGAAACTTTTTAACAATGTTCCACGCTTAGGTAGGGGCAGTACCATACCACCACTGACAAAAGATGTTATGTGAAAAATCATCAATTAAGTTTAAGTTTCAATAATAATCCGAGCATTTTTTCTTTGCATAGTGGTAGCTTAATATCCATTACCCGTTTGGCTACCCACCCCCATGTATGGGGGTGCATATTACATCAGAGCAAGTCAACATCATAGACCCTAGATTGAGATAATGTTGAAACGCTAGAGATAATTAAAGTATTTAAAAAGATATTTCAATTATATATAATTATAATCTTTACAATGTAAACTCTAAGGCTTTCACCGCCGGCGTTGCATGTAGTATGTATTGCTTCCGGGCTGTTTGGCCGTGGTCTAAGTGAAGTGGTCTAGTATCGAACACAAGAATAATTATCCTACACGATTTACAATTTGCACAGATCTGAGGTTAAACAAACATAAAAAAGTATAGAATATCAAGAACTCTTCTTGTTTTCTCGTCTGATAAAAAATCAGAAGCCATATGAGTCACGTAGTGTTTTATAATTTCTTTTAAAATTACTCAAAGATAAACAAACAGTAACCGTATTGCGTTATTTTTTGTCGACTAAAATTACCCCCGATTGGCCAGCAATTGAATTAAATTTGTGTAATGATATGGATAGCGATGTGAGGATTTATAAGAATTTGAACATTAGCGTGAATAGAATACGAGCTATTTCATTTTAAAGAATTTTTGCGAATTTTCACTGAAGCGAGTGATAAAGAATTAGGGCCATTTTCACATACAACCGAGGTATACTTTCTAAACTTCTATAGTAATGTTGCGTGTCCGTATCACCGAATGAAAATTCCGGTGAAAATGACTAAACAAGTCCAACTTATGACAGCGAAGTTCTCTCGACAATATGCATACTTTTCTTTTTAAATTTTGTTTTTTTGATTACTTGTTGGCTTGAAATAAACAATTACATAAAAAATCCCTATTTACATAAAAAAACACTCCATTCTGAAAAGTATTTACAACATTGAAAGTGAATAAATATTTATAATTTATTATTTATAAAACGTGGTGCTGCTTATAAAAAATAATCTTCTTAATTTAATTTAAGTCAACGATTCTCGTGAACGCACACTTAGATAATAATTCTCCACAAAAAATATCGTGTGATGCAGAAAAAAAATCTTTAGACTTTTAAATAATCAGGTGAGAAAACTTATAGTTTACAGATTTTCTTACTGTTTCAAAGGCGAAGTGGTATAAAATGGAACGTTCCAGAAAAAGGGGCGGTAACCGTCAATTAGCATAGATAACGCTCGTCGACAGGTTCCTGTGGAGATATGCTAATGCTGGGGCTACATGGTGGTCTGATGCACTGGGCTAGATAAAAAACGTCGAGACAGGAATAAAGTTCAACGCTTTGGCCACCACAGACAAAAGCTTTCAATTTAAGTCAAATAAAAATAAACGAAATCATAAACTTTTACTCAATTCAGGCATACATTGCTCCTAATTCTGTTAATCACAAAAAGTAAGTTGAGTTCATTAAAATCAAGAGGCTCTTATTCTATTTGCGCTAAAATTCAAACTCCTATAATTCCTAACAAAAGCATCTCTAATATAAGTTTTATTAAATTGCTGGATTTGCTAGCTAATTGCGGGTAGATTTAGTCGGCACCAAATAAGTGACGACTCACTACTTAAAACTACCCGCAATTTTAATAAAAAGATCTAATTTTAGTGTTGTTATTGATAAATTGTCATACTACTCGTAATTGGGACTTTATCTTAACCATGTAAGAACTATCTTACCACTATATTACCATGGTTAGGATATGGTTCACCCATAATAATCCCGCTTTTAATCCTTAAAATAGTGCTAGTGACCATGACCATGATGTTTAAATGATCATACGTTTTCTGCTAAATAGGTACTTTAAGACCTCATGATATAATATTACAGAATATTCAAGCCTAAATATTTAAAAAAAAATTTAGACATCAAAGACGCAGTCATGAAAGTCAATAACAATTTATTGTCGTTCATAAGTCCTAAACAATTCTACGGTCGCTGTGGCTCAGTGGTCAGTGACATGACTTCTGGGACTCCGGGGCTCTGGGTTCGAATCCCGGCAGGCAGGGCGCCAAAAATTTCTGCGATGAGTCTAGGTGTTGGTATTGAATGTTTGTGTGCTGTGATTGTGTGTTTCCATGCCTCCCGCGACACAGGGAATCCTAGTGCAGGGGTTAAGGTGTCGTAAAAAATGGCTTAAATATTCAGACGCCGCGTTCCAAATAATGCATTGAGCTTTGGAAGTTTTAAAAATAACTTTTTTTAATTTTTTTATACTGTATAGATCTAGAGTTTGACCACTATCTCACTTGATGGTCAGTGACGATGTGGTCGAAGACGTTATCACGCTAGACCTAGAATACTCACTGGCTCTCAAAGACTGCTGCCTGAACACACTATGTGATTGGTGACAGTTTTTCAAACTAGAGGGTGGTAGCTAGCCAAGCGGGTACTCGAAAGTACCCTACCACCAGGCTGGGGATTTGATAACGATGTTACCTTCGCCGGAAGCCCAAGCTGTTGAGCCTGTGAGTTTGACAGCCGACGCTCCCTCCGCTGAGCTATCATCGCTTGAAAAACGCTCGCAATATAATTAAAACTTCCTCTCCAAAAAATCAATTCATCCCGGCAACTAAGAGGAGCACACAAAACAAAAACAAAAGGTGGAGCTGACCAGTCTCACTTTCTTTAGGTACCATTAAAGTTATGCATAGCTTCATAAGGATTTACTATTTCAGAGCGAGTTCGGACAATGAAGTCGATTAATAAAACATCAGGTACGATAGTTGGCCATGTAGTACTGTGGCTACAATGTGCACAATTCTGTCATTTGGATAAGAGAATCATCATCACCTTCTAGGCTTGCGTGCTCCATCTTAGACCGCGTCGTCACTTAACATCAGGTGAGACAGTGACTAAGCTAAAGATTATAATACATAACATGTAAGCTACACTACTGCTACTTAATACACTGTGTACTCCGTTCAACACAGTCTGTCTCAAACTATTTTGTAATAAGTCAACACACCACTTGTAACGCTCTTGGCTATTATCTATGTTTGTGTGAAACTGTTCTCCACAACACAGGGAATCCTAGTGTGGAGACCAGAATCCAAACCACTACTTAGTGTTACCAACTAGATTAGTACTCACTTTAAGATTGTTATTATATTAATACCTTTGTGACCGTTGAAATAAAGTTATTCTTATTCTTATATTTAAAATATGACATTATATTATTTATATTACAGCTAGTGTAGTTTATATTATAAGTAGTTCAAGTTTTATTTTAATACAATTTTAAATTATCATTCTGGATGATGGACATTCTAGGCCTATAGTGTGATATCACCAGATATAGTGGTCAAACGCTACAATTAAATTAAAAAATAATCATGTTAAGTACCCACACAACATTTACGGCCCGCATCCAGCCCTGTCTTGCCATTTTATTCATCGTCTGTCCACCTTGTTTGTGGCCGTTCTATGCTGCGCTTGCTAGTCCGTGGTCTCCGTTCGAGAACCTTTCGACCCCAACGGCCACAGATCATATACCCTCGAATGATCTCCTCGTTCCTGTTTCGAGCGTAGAGTAACCCCGAGCATAGCCCTCTCCATAGCTAATTGTGCGACTCTGAGCCTGCTTAGAAGGCTCAAAGTCAGATATCGTAAAATTAAATATAATTAATGAATAATATATTACATTTTCCCACACAAAAGGTGTTACATGGATGTGAAAAAAATGAAAAAAAAAATGAAAAATATTTTATTTGCAGCGTTAACAAGTAATTTACATAAGTACACAATATATTAGATAGCACATATATATATATTATAAACACAGTAAATTTCTTAACGCTGATAAAACTTCATCCAAAGCACTAAGTAAACGGTGATCTTCACACTAGGCAAGCCTGTATCGTGAAGATCTATATACGATTCTTATATTAACATATACACTAATGACACCTCCGTGTTATTAAAGAGCAGGAATATAAAGCTAGAATGTGAAAGCTTATATTTCAATGAGTGAGTTATTCAATTATTTATACGAAGACGATAAAAACATAAGTGTTTCTAGCAGCAAGTTATTCGTACTATAAGCACTGAGAATTGAAAAACAAATAAAATAACAGAATAGTGCACCGAGTCGTGGCGATGTCTGCGCGTGCTGGACTGCTGGGCCAGGACCGGCCCCCTTTGTGGGTCACACGGACAGCTTACAGACATTTCCATACGCACGCATCTCGATACCTCATCAACTATGCATCCGTATATAGATAACTCGTAAAAGGAGAGAAATTACTGAGATAACTCTTAAAATCTTAAAACAACGCACGACTTAATCTGAATATATTTTACAAATGGACTCGTAATAATATTGAATGTTGTGGGAGATGGTGGTTGAATAGGAAATGAGACAATCATTGAGATACACCGCGCGGTTCCATATAAAATCGAGATTAGTTTCGGTGAATGGCCGATCGCACGATGGAGCGCTCGTGACCGTGGCTGGACCACTCAGGAGCTGAAGAAATACGATACAACTACAAAGAACTAAATTATGAACACTTCTTATCCACTAGTGATGTCATGGTCGTATCACTGACAAGCTCAATAAATAGGCCGCGGCGCGGTCCGTATTACGCTAAAATCATTTTTAAAACGCTCCAACCCGTCTCGATGCTGTGTGAGCGTGCTAATGGCATACAATAAAACGTCATAGATGACGTCATTACCAGTTACCAGCACCATACTGGAATGCTCTTGCTCTTGCATGAAATCTCTGTAAGCGGTGTCACAGATTAGATAAAAGGTCATTTTTTTAACGTCCGAAGAGCGCTGTGATCAATGTTTTCGTGATTTCTGATTTGAACTAGGGATATCGCTGACACCAATGAAATTTCAAAAGGATCGCATCAATGGCATTATTAAAAAGGTATTATAATAATTTTTTTTTTTTTTTCACACAAGGTCTTCAGGTCCCAAACTAGGCAGAGCCTGTACTATGGTAACCTGATGACTGATATATACTTATATACATACACACCCAGAGACGAAGATCAAACAGTTTGTCTGTAGTTCACATCAAACATTTGTGTGTTCATACACACCAATGTTTGACCTGTGAAAATTGTAAAAATTGCATTGTGCAAAGTGCATTGCGGTAGTTGCTGAAAAATAATAGATTACAATTTCAATCGTAAACCTGTGTAACAAATTTAATACGGGCTAGGTATATGTTTCAACTTTCAGATCAGCGCCAATAAAATATTTACAGTAAATTTTGCCGATCAACACGTATATGAATCTCCAAGCAGAAATATACATTTATATCTATTGCTATTACGTAATTTATATATTACATTTATATATATACGCCCGTTATTATAGAAATTTTCCACTATCATTCAATTTTCATCATTAATCTTATAAAATATTTTTTTTAATAAAATTTGTATATCATAAAATTAATATATAATGTAAAATAATTAAACTTAATATGAGTATATATTAGAAAAGGATTTCCGTGATATGTCGTTGGCGGCTGTAAAGAGCTTATAGCGCATTCACTTATCAAAAATGGTTAACGGTTATTTTGTTAACGGCTTCTGACGAAATTCTTACAAATCTTAAATTTCACCGTTGCGTTTGATCCGATCAACATTTACTTAATCTAACAATTTACAAGGATTTCAAATAGTTTAAGTGCTTACGTAAATCCATTGCAATGAAATTACTTGTTAAATTACTGATATCCTAGTCACGCACACCTTATTAAAATTACTGATATCATGAATCATAATATGACACCCAAGACCCAATAAAAATCAAACTTCAATTGTAACTGAAAATAACTGGGTTTTTCTTACACTCAAACCACTAGATTCTCTCTAGCGCGAGAGGCATGGTATACATACAAACATCCAACACCTAGACTCATTGCATAAATGTTTGCCCCTATCGGGATTCGAACCCAGGGTCCTGGAGACGCAGAAGTCATGTCACTGACCACTCAGTGGCGATCGGCAACCGGCAAAACTATCACAACACAATGATAAAGTCATTGTGAAAGAACAACATGAACTGAACAAGTTATGTTAACAAAGTCTTTTGTGATAATAATAAATAGCTAGATTCGTTACCATTCTCTTATCAGAATCCTTTCATTGCAGTTCTCGGATAACAATTATTTAAATTTAGGTAAGGCCCCAGTGAATTCGTGTTCGTGACCAGCAGATCTCAAATCCGCCAACAGCGGCTGGCCTTGGACTATTTCCACACACCTTTATGCTACTGCTGAACCAGTAAAGGTCAATTGGAAAGTCAGTGCTTGCAATAGCCTTTGTTCTTCATGCGCAGAGAATAAGAGATATAGTTCGTTAACTTTTGATGAGGCAACGTTAACTGATTTTGTGAAGATTAATTACAGTTCGTTTCATCACTTTAATCAGTTCATCTGACACGCTAAGTGAAGTGATGTAACGAGCCTCATACAAGGTCAAGTGCAACTTAAATCGATTATGCATGCCAAAGCTTACTAAAGACGAAGAACGAAACATTTGCATATGTTTCGAGCTAATAATCACTTTAAAACGTCGTATCTAAATGAAGAGATCTTTTGAACACGGCGGTGCTGATGCCAGAAGAAACCGTTGACTATCACAATTGCTTCGACCGCACCGGCGGTGGCGGCAGCGTATATGCAAATTAAGTACTAGAAATTTCTCATGCTTTAGCTTCAGCAAAACAGCTTTTATTCCCGTCCCATCCATTCCCGTAGAATGATTCCAACATAGCTTTTGATAAATCAGAGGTCAATCGCTTCAGCTGCTCATTAACCACTCACACATTCATATTCCTGACTATGCCCTGAGCATTAGGTGCGAAGAAGCTCATTGATATTCGTAAATCGTCTCTTAAACTAACATTTATGCGTTTCTTATCGTAAAGCGTGTAGGGGCAATTCTTTTCAATTTTATGTGTGTCGATAAACCTTCTGCGGCCCTCACAACTGGTTTTGGTTTAGCATATTAACCCACTGGCCTCTATTGATGAAACTTCTCCCAATTATCGAATTCGCGGCCTATTGTTTACCCATTCCTTTTAAACGTTTCACGGTAGACAAGTCATTAATTTGTTTGTGATCGGTAACATCAGTCAACCGTCAAGATGAGAATTACTCCCACGACAGCCTCCACGCAAACAAGAGTCTGATTACTCTCAGAGAGGTTTTAACGTTATGCAACAATGTAGATAATTAAAAAGTCAGGGACACCGATCGCACAACAATGTGTTCAATAAAGACTTGCGCCATGCGTTTTAAATATTTATTGGACACATATGTCTATGACTAGAGGGCTGATGAAGTATAACAATTAAACCCCAGATTCATCGTTACAAAGACGTGTTCGTTTACGTGAGTGTAATGTCAATGACTCATAAATTGTGTTCTCGAATTATCAAGTGCAGGCTCAATATCAAGCACAGCTTTTTGTGGCCAGTTTTGTTTTTGTCCTAGGCAATCATAGTAATCATCGTGCACTTGTTGTTCAGCGTGGGCTTCATTATTTGAAGACAAATTTTGCGGAAATTAATATGAACTAAGCAAAAACGCCTGAAGCAAATGCCATCATTTGTAATTGCGAATTATATTACGAGTAGTGGGGCTTTAATTCAGAGGCCTCTTGACCTCGAAGAGTCGAATGCCGTGTCGAAAGGACTAACAAAAGAGCAAGTAACGAGAGACATTATTGTGAGCGGTGAAGAATGAGCTCTTGACAGAGATATACTTTTCTATAGGAGAAATAGGTGAAATATTACTGAGCCCGCTGTTGTGGTACAAGTGTCAACGGAAATAAATGAATAATTTTATGAGGCATTGTGTGATTCACAAAAGTAAATATGGACGCGACAATCATACTGTCACAAAGGAACTCCACAAAACATTACAACGAATAGAAATATACTGTGTTGTTGTATATGAACTAAATAGATACAGTTATACGTAATGGACAAAGTGTGACTTCGAAATAAGAAAATTAATGGACAATTAGATAATTTATTTCCAACGTTGAACTAATGGAAGAACCGACCCTGGTGCTTGCTAAAACTTGTTACTCGGATCAATTATAGACGCATTTAATCTATATTATTATCAGTCGATAACGGGATAGAACGGGAACCCTGTATGTTTCTCAGAAATAATTTATTTGTATCTTGTGATAAAAATTATGTTTTTAAATTAAATCTTAGCTAAACCCCGCTGACCTGGTATCATAATCTATAATCGATGCTACAAAACCGGCTGGTTCTCGGAATATAGAGGTTTCTGTGCTACACCATACAAGTGCCTACATTTCTATGTTGCCGCTGATAATGTTATTAGTGACCTCGGTGTCAGAGAAATTTTATGAGTGTTCTACGAATTGAGCCAAATTAACTTTTGAATATTGTGTCGCGTCGTATTTCTATTGAGATTACCATACCAATATTACTTAGCTGTATTAATAAAATTGTCGATAGTTCTAGCAAATTCTATATTATTAACTTTTATCAAATAGAAGGATCGAGATTGGAGAGACCATATTGATCAACTACTTCCCGGAAATTATTGTTACGTGTATGATTCAATGTGTAGTCACTATACTAGCTGCACTCATATTGCCTACCATGGCTTTGTATCGTCTTTTTTACCTTATGGTTTAATTATCTGGGGAATCTCAGTGCATTGGGAAAAAGCCTAGCACAAAAAGTGTGTCAGGGAAATTATTTATTTAATAAAAAAATCACAGTTTTCAATATTCATTCCATTCTTATAATATATAATTCGTTTAATTTTACTTAATCTGGAGCCAAATAGAACACTCAATGTGTACGCGTAACACGTATAGCATTTTATAGCAACCTGTAGATCTTTTTAAAACAAATGAATATCTTGCCTTTGCCTTCTTCGTATGTACATAATGACATGTGTATATTTGTTCGAAGTCATCATTCCATAACTGATATACTTGCCTTTAAAGGACGACAGCAACGGCGTAAATATAAGTTACTATAGCAATCATGTATACCGTATGGCTGTTACTATATACAATACTACTAGATTGGTTTTCGAATTAAATTAGAGTAAATATAATTGTATAGTCACAAACATATATTGTTCGAGTTTCTCGTCGACAATTAATGTTATTATGTAATTGATTGTTTAAGATACGCACAATCTTAATTTTATATTACTTTCATTATTTGTGATATAAGTCCTAATGAAATTCTTTGTACATCTATCAAGTTGAATGTTTGAAACATAGAGTTTATAAAACGACTACTTTAAGATATTACAATATTTTTTCAAACCTTGAACTGAACTTGACGCTCTTGAGTCGATAGAGATGCGAGCCAAACGGCTCATCCACAACGACTTTTTAGTCGGGAGGAAACGTCAATGCCTGCACAAGCGACGTTAAGTCTCTAATTTATCGGTGTTTTATCGGATAAAGTTCGGAGAGTGCGCTCTGGAGTTACATGATTTGATACCTTCATCCACATTTCATCTGAGAACGACCAGATGAACGGGATTGCGACATCCATGCATGGTAGATGTTCCGACTTGTTGCACGAAGCGTTTTAATTCCATGTTCATAATGCGTACAGCTATTGAGTATCAACCTGAATATCTTCAAGTCACGAGTGAATATCGAGGTATCTTCCAGGCAGGCATGCTCCATCGTAGACCCGTCATCACTTAATATCAGGTAAGATAGTGTTCAAACGATCGACTATTTCCAATCAAAAAAGACTATGCCCAGGTTTTTAAATCCATTGAGAATGTCAACAATGGTTTTGTAGTACTCCCCCATCTCTTCGTGGGTGCTGTAAGAGTCAGCTAAGGGACCAGGTACGTACCAGTAGGTGGGCAGCAGCGCCTTCTGAAGATTGGAAATCATACTGCGCTCGCCAACCCGCCTGCCAAGCGTGGCGAGTATTCGCAACGCAAATTCGTACACGCAAATCCCTCTATATGGGGGAGGCATATGTCTAACAGTGGACGCACATGGCTGAGAGAAGAAGACAGTTGATAATATTGCACTTACACACTTAGGTACCGACGAAACAGATTTACTCCAGTTACTAACATTTGTATTAGAATGCGATCTCAAATAGAAGCAAAACATCGTGGGAAGTAGTGCAAACTAAATCAAAAACGCGAAGCAAAAAGAGATCATATAATAAAACACATTATAATAATAGGCTGTGGAAGTGAATAATAAAACGATTAAGAGCACAACACGAAAGATGAAAAGAAATATAATTATTATTATACTCAACATTATAATGGTAGATGCTATAAATCCTTATGTGTAGGAGGAAATCCGGTAATAATAAGGTCGTTATTTGGGTTGTAGATAATTTCTGGATAACAAATATTAGCTTTTTTATTATGTTACCTTAAGATCTCTTAATATCCAGCTATGAAGCTTGCATATTGCGCAGTCTAATTTTCGTATCTGATATAATTGTTTTTTTTTTAATCTAAATTTAAGTTTTCGCTTCCATTACCGGATAAAGTCGGTTATTGTAGAACCTCTGAACTGTAGTGTTACGTGACGATAAAGCTAGTGTACAATGATTTTTCCGTTCCTCCATTTATGCCATCGATATTCATTATCACGTGTAATTTACTCAATTGTGTATTATTCAATTTACCCCCGTTGAATACTCACTTATTGGAGAACGGCCGCCATTTTCTATGTAGTTAATTTCGGCTTATTTTTCATGAAATTCCTACATGTCTATAAAACTTGAAATAAATACCATTTATAAAATCGCTCATGTAGGTAAATTCCGATCAAAGAAAATTTCATTACATCTACTAATTTATAATTGAAATAAATATTTTAAAAATAATAAGCGACATAAGTATTTTCGAGGCTAAGTTTTTTTCATCTAAAATGTAATGTAATTTATTTATTTTATTTATTTATTTGCACAAAACACTTACAAATACATTATACATTACTACAATACATGGATAAAGACAGATAAATACATATGTATGTGAAAACAATATAAAAAGGGCTTTAGCAGCCGTGCTAGGGTCACCTGTGTTACGGCTGCTAAGCTACTTCCTATAATCAAGGCAATAATAGTATGCAACGAGTATCCTCAAATGACATAACTTAATAAATATATTATTAAACAACATGGTTAGAAGAAATAGAATAAAAAACCAAGATAAGTTAGACAACTAAAACTTAAATAACCTAATATGTTGCTATAAGGAAATTAGGGACTGAGTATTACATTTTTAATTTAATATCAGTTAATATAGCAGTAATGACAAATGCACTTGAACTGTTTCTTACACTAGAAAAAAGGAAACCAAAAACTCTAAAAATGTGATTAGTAATATTTTTGAGCTCGTATTACGTCTAGTTGTTGTTGACATTAGCGTGTTGACATTACACAATGTACTTGACATTGTGTAATGTCAACACGCTTCAGCAATTGTCCCGCCCCTTCTGCCTGTAAACACCCGCGGACCTCTTCAAGATCATCGGCACTTCTTAATCCCTTAAAAATAATAAACAGACATCACTACGATACTGACAATGGCCAGTATCATTTCTACAAAATGATTTTTATTTGTACAGCAAACACAAAGAATCCAATGATGCTTGATACGATAATAATACGATAATAAAGTTTAAACAAAATAATGATAGGGAAAGTTTGCTATCGAGCTTTAAAATGTCTTTTGAAACTGTTCATAATAGCAGACCCTCGTATTGCAAACCTTATCACAATAATTCAGAAAGCAGTGAAAGCCATTATTATTGTTATAATGCTAACATTAAAATCATTGTCCCTCGAATTCATATACAAATATCAATCTCAAGATGATGAATGAACAACTTTCTTTTTAAAAAACGATATCATACGATACGAGTTAGGCAACAGGTAAAAGTAATAGTTATTACAGTGTAATTTCGTGTTATGAGCACGATTAATTTATAAATTAGTTTTGCGAGTGTTGATTCACTCTCTATGACTATAATTCAAAATAAACACCAATTTCCAATTTTATTATTTAAAAGCGCAGATAGGGTAGTTTAACTCGGGCATGGAGCGCAAAAATTAAGTTCATGCACCTAATTTTATTTAGTCTCAATCAATTGAAAACGCTATTTAGGTGTATGACTGATCAACATGCAAGAAATCAGCAACTTTAGAAGTTTTGCCACTTTTTTTTTTTTTTAAGATTATAAGCTTGCGTCTGACCACTGTCTCGCCTGATGTTAAGCGACGACGCAGTCTAAGGTGGAGCACGCAAACTTAGAATAAGATATTACTTTTGAAGTTGGTTTTTTAAAACCCCAAATGGTCTATGGCTATCGAACTAAGGATGTACGCATGTTGACCAAAATATAATACAATTTTCGCATACCTTTACCTTCAGATTACTACGATTACCAACATTCTTCACATCCTGGGCCTGATTTTTTTATAAAACTATATTTTTGCAATATATGTAGATATTTTTCAATAGGCCGATGTCTTTATTAAAATAAAATACTAATGACTAATTGCAATACTACAGCTACTACTACAAAAACATTTGAGCAATCCACTAGCTATTGTCAGCCTATAGATAACTCAAATGCTACCAGTTGTCAGCGTGCCCAGAATTATTATGTAGATTAGTTTGACATATAACGGATGCGTATGAGGATAATCTAACAGATAAGATATTTAATACTTTTATGGACATTGTGAGACGTTACCCTCATATTTTCACAGCCTAATTTGTGGGAAAGCAACTGATATGATATCGAGGTCTCCATGTTTTATTTACTTAATAGGCAACGTATTTGCACAAATTGTAACATACATTCCGTTTTATCAAACAAACGAAGCTCAATGCTAATATTTGAATGGATCGTTCAATAAATTCACAATAACGGTGCAAATGACAACGAACTTTCGATTTAAAAGAAAATAGAATTAAAATCACATAAAAACTAAATTTTATTGTGCGAGAATAGGCTTATTATACCGCTTTATGTGTAGACTTGTCACGATTATTCGATTCCAATTAAAATAATTTGCCAGTCAAATAAATCGTCTTTGATATAAAAGAAAAAATAATTGCAAACCAGTTTTTTTTGCCATACAATACAATACAAATACTCTTTATTGCATACCATGTAAAAGAAACAGGAATATAAAATATTACACTAAAATGGTATAGCAATCGGCGGTCTTATCGCTAATGCAATCTCTTACAGACAACCTTGGGATGGATATAAAAAAGATAGATACACGGCGGTGTGCAACAAGAAACTAAAGTATACACATAAATGTAACACAATAATTATCCTAATTTACTAATATTTCATATACATATTTACACAATATATCTACATAAATAGCTCAATAATATATATAAATAATCTTTGAGATACATATATAAACGTACATTCCAAATAGAATTAATTTATAATATAAGTATATAAATATTATAAATTTAAATAAAGCAGTTTTAGTAGGTAGACGACAAGTAATGATCTTTAACCATTTTTTTAATATCTAGTAATAATTCATTCGGTAAGTATAAGTGGCAGGTTAACTCGACGATCATTGTCCCGATAGTCGTTTTCATGAACGACCTAATAGCCTCGACCATCATCATAGGAGAATCTTGCTAGACGTATGGATCAAAGCTCAGATGCAGAAGGCGGTACTTCTCGACGTGGCGCGTATTGTGAGGAGGTTCCTCACTCTGCAGCCCTAACCACCGCCTTGAGCCCTAACCACCGATAGATTGAGCCCTATAACCTCCTATAGGTTGAGCCCTATAACCACCGATAGCTTGGACCCTGCCCCGCTGCTGAGGGCGTATATGTTTCATCCAAGAAACAGAACATAATTTCATAAGAGTTACTCACCAACGATGCCGGTGTCACCATTGACTAAAGGGCGATTCATAAAATAGTGTTGCGATGATTCAAAATCAATAAGATATCTATAAAGTTCCCATAAAATGTTCTTCTTGGCAGAGTACAAGATCCTGAAACTCCATCATAAGTACGAAATTTCAGAGAGCAGGAAATGATGTAATGAAGGCAAATATAATATTTAGTTTTAGGTGTTAATCAATATATTTTTAATGGTGGGTAGATATAAATTCCCTCCCTAAACCGTTTTATAACTATGCCTTAATGTTAACGGAAAATGTAAACAAATAACTTCGAGGTATGCTGATAAAATAAACAGCTAAAGTTAGAATGAACTCACTTGTTTACGTTTCTGGCAGTCTGTTATTTTATGGAACTATATACAAAACACGTCACAGGGCCGTGTTTACATTCACCGTTCCCAGAACTTACCCACACAAGTTTCAAAATTCAAAATGAACCCAATAATATCACTCAGTACAAATAAGATGTGTAAGGATTATAAAATATAGCACTCCAAAAGCAGGTAATTCAAATATAATTCGTTAAAAATTGCCCTGACCTTCATCGCCCCGCGAGGCTTAGCCAAATAGTTTCGTAGTAAATGTTTATAAAACTTTACAAAAAGGTTAGCATGTACTAAGAGGCTGCAATTACTCAACAAAAACCTAAATGCCAGTGGGAAATGTCGTGCACTCACCTCATTGTACACAGACGTCATCATGGTAGATAGCGAAATGTTTTGTTTGCAAGCAGAGCGATCACTATCAAACCTATCGCACATATCACTAAAACTATACAAGTTTAAAATGTTTCTCCGTTCGAAAACTGTAGGCAATTTGGTTGAAGGAACAAATTAAAAAAGTTGTCCGTCAAAAGTCCCGCCAAAAGCATATACGTTTTAAAAAATAAAAAGGCAAAGGCACACACGTTTACGCAGCCCGCTGCTGCGCGTGTAACGCGTTCCGTGTTTAGGATCGGCACTGAGCGACGAGCGATGGCGGCGGCGCGGCGGCTGAATGGGTTGCTCAGCTGCTGCCTGCTTGTGCTCAATGAACCATTCTAGTTCGGAGGTCAGTGGTCACCAACCATCCTAACCCCTGTTTCTGCTGGTTTCTCCACCTTATATCATTTACTTTTAATAGTTCCCAAGAATACTCTAATGCTACTATGAAAATATATTTAAAAGAAAATGTGTTTATATTTAGACGCTCCGCTCGTGTGTATAGTGTGGAACATTCAATTAGTTTTTGTCGGTTGCAGACATCCGAGTTCGACGACTGATCACTCGATTATTTGTCATAGAACCGGTGCTATTCCGCATGGATACTTGTCTTGCGGTATCGTCAAGTGCAGACAATTGATTTACTAAATTACGGACCATGTGCGAATTTTATTAGCACAGATCAATGAACGAGGTTCCACCAACGAGACTCAGTTTTTTTCTTTTCTATTTTAAATGTATTGCCAATATATTTTTTATCGTTTCCTGCTACTCACGTCGACGCGAATAGGCTTCGATAGTAAGTAAAATTATGCCGTTAATTTAGTCATGTCTCGTAAGAAAGACATTATTTTAAAAAATATTTACTTTCTCATAAAAAAAAATGAAATCTTTTATCAATGAACATCATCATTCCCAGAGTCATCAAGAAGGCGCTCTATTACCGTTCTAGTAATTTACAGTTAGCAATACTTACACCATGTTTCGCGCGAGCTCTTCCAGACCTATTGTTCTCGACAAACGACAAACTGCGCAATATATTACCAAACATGCACATTTCATTATAGGGATATAATATTGAGATTACTCTTGTGTAACTACATAGATAAACAATGCCCAATCAATCTTAAATGGATTAAGACGCGAAAATGTACTTCAATTAGACAATTACTTATATTGTTAGTTTCTCTTCAAGTAAGACGATTTAATCTGTGTCATGATTTGAGCTGGCGCCAATCAACACGCGGTAGTTACTGAATTTTAATGGTAATTCTATACAATCGTTATCGACTAAGCAACTACGGGCGTGCACAATAATCGATCCTTATGATATTATAGATTCTATCTCGACGTGGGAACGAAATACAAAGACAGACCGCTAGTTTACTGGCGACGCCGTCGTCGGATATCCATATAAATTCTGCGGGAAAATGCAATGCCCATCTGAATTTGTGATAGGAATCTTGATAGATAGATTACAATGGCGGCTGGGAATAGTGTTGTGAAACTTCTGTTTCGACAATATCATTCATGACATGGTTAAAATTATGGATATAGTTTTATGTCAAACATGTCGTGAAGTAACACTTAGCATCAGGCTACAGGTGGCCCTTTTCGGACTTTAGTAGAACGTGATATTTTTTAAAATTCACCTTTATAAGCAAGACTGTTTCGACAAAGAAGTCATGGGTGTAAAGAAATTAAACGAAACAAATGTTTAACGAAAATACATTTATAAATTAAAACGTTTAAAATCAGTTAAATAAAATAACACTCTTAATATTGAATAGGTTTTGTGAATAAAATAGAGAGTTGTAAAATATTTCCTGCGAAAACAACATTAATCCGATTTATATTATTACAGTAACAACCCTTGCAGCTACCTGCATTTACATCATCATATTCATCATTCATCTTACCATAATATAAATGGTAAGTATTATTTAAAATGTTAACTTGATCGTTATTATATTATTTTAAATCCAAAGTCAGGGTTTTACTAAACGATTGTAATAAACTATAAAATTACCAGTATATTACTAATTGGATGATAAAATATGTTGAATTCCGAAATGAAATAGGCAGAGAACAAGTCATTAAACGTCTCATTCTTGAGGCTAAATCTAGAAACTAATAAAATAAATCATTTCCAAATTTTAATATGCATGGATTTTAAAATATCGATAAAGTTTAGTGACAAAGGCTCTGGCGCGTCACTCGCTACCGCCCGCCGCGCGGCGACCAGCGCCGTTTCGCTGCCGTTGAGTTCGCGCAGTACCTAAAACAGAAAGGCTGCGCGTGCGACTAGCTACTTATCGATCGATCTTTGAGTTGTATATGGCGCTACACTACCTATTCTAAATCATTCGATTAGAAAAAAAATACTTCTCTCTATGAATTCATTACTAGCAGCGGCTTTATGAGATTACTACATTTGTATGACAATATTCTATTTTATCTTACGGAGAAACTAGGTACACAAATTTAACCTTCTGGCAATTGAAATAAAGTACTCTTAATTTTTTTTATGAATCTTCGAAAGAATATATATCTACAATGTAGATATTAGCGTTGCAAATCACAAAAGTTGAAAAAGTTGATTATTTTCATTTAATAAGTTAGTGTTATGATGATATTAAAATATAATATTTCATCTTTTAATTGATTATTCAAAAGTTATATATATGCGTTAAAAGATAAAATGCGATAAAATTGATTAAGAAAAAGGAACATGTCGACCACCCGATTGCGAGGTACTTACCTACCTATGTAGGAGTCGATATTAATATAGTAGTTTATGAAACTATCATAATAAGGGATATTAAAACACGAGTTTAGGTTAAAAAAACGAGCCGTAGTAGGCGAGTTTTTTTATAGCATTACACGAGTGTTTTAAGACCAAATTATGTGCAGTTTCATCTTTATCTAATCTAATTAAATAGATAGTGAAATTTACGTAAAATCACAGTTTAAGTTTGCATTTATTTGTAAACGTTTAGCGCCAAAATCCATTTGCTGGTCCCGCATGCGTGCTGTGCCGCGTCCACAGACTATAATTGTAGAAAAACCGCATTGCAACCTCCTTGGTCTAGCTAAGTTGTCTAATTGGAAAAAAGTTATCATTTCGATACAGTTGTCATAGAAGAGCTGTATCGAAATGTTAACTTTTTAAATTTGTCATTATAAAAATTATAAGTAAATTCTGTCATTCAAGTTCTGTTCTTGATTTTTTAATCTTTATATTTAAGAATGAGATTAGATACAAATATATATAGGTATTTGGGATCATCCACAGAGACAAACGCCGTCACAAGCATAAAATATTGCTATCTCATCAATGATACCTTAATTAAAATATGAAGATAGGTATGCTATGACGTAACTAAAAACTGGACTAGACGTAACTACAGGCAAACACACACCCAGTTGTTAGTTTTACAAGAGTTATTTTTGCGGAAGTAAAGGAAAGGATCATTTCTGCTAATATGTTAAAATATTTAGTGAGAACCATACGTGCAAACTGACGGCCCGATTGCGTCTAAATGAAATCAGGTGCATGAACCTAATTAATGCCCTCGTGCCCAATCGTGCCCCATCGCTATTTTTTTAATAACATCATTGTGTCATTTAATAGAATAGTCTTATATAATTTATAATCTATGTATTTCACATTATTTAACACCTCTATTTACGCAAGTTAAGTAGATGCGAGTTTATCTGATTTATCTAATAAACCATTATCTAATATGTAACACGGGGAACTCATACCAATTGCCGAATCGAATAGTAGTATAATTGTGAAACATATATAAAAGAACAAATATTTTAACTAAGATCAGTGTGTCATGTGTAGTTTCAATTTAAAAAATAGTTTGCAAAAAATTGAAAACATATGTATACTTATTCTTGGAGGCTCTTTAGCATTCAATATTGCTATGAAATATGATAAGCTCTGTTCAAATAAGCATCAATTAAGGACACACGCATTTTCGTAATCCCTACCACGTGCGTGTGGCGCCTGCAGGGTTTCTCCTCGCAAATTTGACACTGGTTTAATCCGGTTTTATGACAGACAACTTTCTAGAGATTCCCTGCAGATCTTGGCACCCTTAGAAATGTTTATTTGGAGATGATGGCAGGAGTACGATGTGTCAAGATCGAAATTTTAGTTTATTTTCAAAGAGAATGTTTCTTTGTGGGTTCATGAATGCAGCGTGTGATTACAATGATAGAATTATTTACTTAGCCTCTTCTTCTTCTTCTTCCTGTCTTTATCCCACACTAGGTGGTGTCGGCACAACATGGTTTTCTCTTCCATTCTCTTCTATCATTGGTCGTCTCAGTGCTCACACCTTTCATAAACATATCAATCTTCACACAGTCCATCCATACCTTCTTCGGCCTTCCTCTACCTCCATATCCATCCACACTCATGTTAAGTACTCTTTTTGTTATATGTTTTTCATCCCTCCTCATGACGTGCCCATACCAAGCCAATCTATTCGCTTTCAACTTATCATTAACTGGTGCTACTTTCAAGCTTCCTCTGATCTCATTCCTTATTTTATCCATAATCCACATTTACTTAGCCTCTTAAGTGTGCATAAATGCCTGCAAATGTAGTGAGAAACAAAATGGCCGATATTCGTTTCTTTACTTATCTCTATAATCTCTCAGTACTTTAGTACATAAACGAGGTTTTGGTTGGACTTAGGTACAGACTTGAATTGCTATTGAATCCAGGTTAGCCTAGAGGTAGAAGCGTCAGCTGTCATCTTGACAGACGCTAGTTCGATCCCCACCAATGGCTTGAGCTTCCGCTGAAGGCAACACCGTTATTAAATTCACAGCATGGTTGTAGAGTACTTTCCAGTGCCCGTTGGGCTAGCTACCACCATATAGTTCGAAAAAAATGTCACCATACACACAGTATTTTCAAGCAGCAGTCCTTTAACGTCAGTAAGCATTGACCACATCGTCACAGACCATCAAGATAGTGGTCGAACGCTGATCTATAAAGTATCATAGATAATATATAAAAAAAAACTGAAACAACAAAACATGACGATGGTTTAACATGTCTCAATGGCTAGGTCGTCCGGAGACTAAATCAAAATATTTTTTTTCGTATTTTGCATTATAGTTATCATAAAACATAAAAATCGTAATCTTAACGTACAGTTGCAGATTGCGTAGTTGTTTCCAGAAACAAACATGTGCATATGATATTAAATTTAATTACATTTAATTTTAGTTCACTCCAAGTCTTCATTTATAATAATATACCCCAAGTTAAACAGTGGTGGCGATTGTGATATGATTGTACTTTCATATATATTTAATAATTAATTTCAACTTAAACTTAAACTGGCAACGGCTAGTAGATTGTTCACATGTTATTGTAGAAGCTTTAGTTTTTAAGTTGTAGTTAAGTAATTGAACCAGAATCACGCCATTAATTTTCATATATAATTCAAGTATCTTCTATATTCAATTGAGCTCATTATAAAAAAAATCCACGAAATCAAAGGTTCGTGGCAACGGAAAGCAGTCTTTGTTCTAATTATACTAACGAGAACGGAGCGAAGGCACTAAGATTTAGAGTTATGTTATATGGCTTTCATTAATATCATACGTCAAATCGATTAAATCGAGACATAGTCGAATAGAATCAGCTTATTCGATCGTTACTGTTAGAAACATTAATTATAAAGTCTGTTTTATTATTAATTTAACATTAAAATTGGTTTTACGACGTCGCATTCATTGTGGTATTGATTAAAAGTAAGACACACCCACTTTACAATTTGCTTTGCCATTTTAAAAATAATAATAATAATATTTGACGTTAGATATACATATACGTATTTATAGGTTTTCTGTAAAATATTTATTTAAGATCATTCATTAGCTCTGATAAAATTTTTATTTTTGTTTAAAGTTTAGTGGGAGTCATATATTATAATACCCCCTGCTGTGATTATTAGCTTGTGAAGCTTTTATTTCCTTAAAATCTACTGCAAGCATCGGGTATTTAATGCGGTAGGTATATCTGAGGCGGTATTATGTACATTCTGAAACGGAAAATTTCAATTTAAATCTCAAAAAATGACAGATTTTTGCTACGTATCCATCAGCGATAGGCCCAAAACCTTGTTGCTAAGAAAGCGTTTGATTAAAACAGATATAGATAATCGCCTGCCAAGCGTGGCGAGTATTGGCAAATCCCCCCCTATATGGGGGAGGCATACGTCCAGCAGTGGACGCACATGGCTGAGAAAAGGAAAAAAGATAATCGCCCTGCTGTATTTATAAGTACCTATCTATTATAGAAGTGATTTTTGGATAATTTTCAATCATTAATGCTACTATTTCGTCAATTATTTAAACGTATATATATACATTACTTAACGGGTAAATATGACTGAAAGCCAAATCACAGAAATATAAAATAATAATTTTATTATATTACTATAAATCCCTCGGAGAAGCTGTCAATACCTATCTATTATCGGCAAAAAGATGCAAAAAAAAAAGAAGAGTAAATATTCGCAATAACTTGATATACAATATTTATTTACCATTGGCTGTATTTTTTAAAATTTGGATTAAGAGTGAATTATAACTCGAATTTGTCAAAATCTGAGATCTGCGTTCGTTCCGTCACGCGTCACTTGTTTTTTTTTTTCAATAGAGCATGTACGATACTTGTTAAACCGTGAAAATATCCGTGACATCAAGTCACGAGAACTATCATCGTGAGCAATACCTGTGTGCGATTAGTGCGATATGGTCATGCACCTATCGAAAGGCAGTGTCGATATGCAAATCGGTATCAAACGTAAACTAGCATATCTCATAATTCACAATTCCAACGACTAACCTCCCTTGATCGCAAGAATTATTTCTAATGAGGCATTTCCTCAAAACACTAGTTTGACAATTCTGATTATATGGCGTAAGGCAAAGAAATTGACCTGTAATTTTCAATCCAGAAATGCAAGATCTGTCATTTGTCTATATGATTATGAATAAAGAATTGGCACCCAGATTGTCATTTGTTTAAAAATGCGTGACATATGTATCGCGTTGGCTATTTGTGCACCCGCAGACTGAAAATTAAATGCCAATTTAAAGTAGATATCGGCTTTAAATAAATATCTAATTATCGTTGTTTATTATTCTGTACTTACCAAACGATAAATATAAGCCTTTTCTCTCTCAGCAACACCCATTTTAATGGAGCTGAGCATGTACAAGATATAAAATCAAATAATTTCTGTCGTGAAATTCCAAGAAGGCTAATATCAGATTCAATTTTGCGTAGGACTTTACCTACACAGATACATATAGATATAATTAATCCTACACAAATGCAATCTCGAATAGTCTTGATTCTAGAAGAGATGGTATCTTGTAACGAATTACATTCTAGCCTGCTATCATCTATTATTGCTATCAAGGTACTTGAAATTAATGGCAGTGATAGCAAGCACTATTGCTATCGACAGACACTTAAAGTAGGCACAACGTAAGTTTTGCCTCTGAAGTTGCCTGCAATAAGCTGCGCAGTAGGAAATTTTCAGTCGCTAGGGACTGGCATTAATTATTTTATAGCTTCCTCGCTCACTTGCTTACGTCTGTCGCATCTTTTATCTCGCTTATTCCGCGCGATAACACTGATTTTTCGGTAGACTTTTTAACCGACTTCAACAAATTATTTCACACTTTTGAGTGTTGAACTCGGTTCCATTGGTAAACATTTTGGTACATGCGCAAAGGTTCGTAGAGCCTAACTTTAGAGCCGCAAAGTTCGGTTGCGCGTACTATACCTACTTTATTTTATTGTATCTAACTAAACACCGGCGTAATTGATTAAAGCATATTTCAAAGAACAAGTTCTTCACTAATTATTTATAAATATTTATTTCTTTATTATTCAATTAGTCTTTTTGATTCATGACCTGGTCGGTCTAACTCAGATATTATTAATTATATTATAATTAAGATATGAGTAATATTAATTTATACAAATATAAGTTGACACAGATTTATTAAATTGATACTTTATGGATTAATTATCAAGATATTAAATATAGTATTACATTAGACAAATCACGCATATCATTCATATTCGGATGACGCAAATTCCAATGTATATATCTTTATAGATATATAATAAAACCACCACACTAAAACTATCAGTGAAACCAGTGTTGGGCTTTCATGAACCCAATACCATAAGTTGTTTATTATTTATAAAATTATACGATCCAGTAATATCCAGATTTAGCGTGATTACATATTAGACTACATGGTCTCTGACCATCAAGTGAGATAGTGTTCAAACGTTAGATCTATCTACAGTATAAAAATATCACTACAATGAAAAGATCGTCTTGTTTAAAAAATAGCTTGGAAATATATTGTTTTTGATATAAGATTATCTTCTTAATCGCATTCTTTGCGTCAGTGTCCATATATCTCCTTCATAATTATATCCACGCAATAATTAGTTTTTATTTCGCGTACAAACTATATATTCTCTGTGTACATTATGTACTAGACTAAATTAAATTGTAACATCTATATTATATTATCACACAGTTGTTCAATAAATATTTCTGATTTCTGATGTAACAAAAGCTCGTAAAAAAGCAGACAATGTGAAGGACTGACATATAAAATTTCGCAAATTTTTATTTCACTCAACTGCTTATTTTTTAGTAGGTACAATAACTTTTTGCTCATGAATTGTGTTTATTTGCTGATTTATATCTGGACAATGTGTCGAATCTGCTTGTACCTTTATTTATGTATCACGTCACCATGACTGAGTCACGGTGAACGAAAGTTTTATGCAAGTAGAGCGTAATTTGCCGCACCCTGACTTGCCTAGCGGCTAGGCTCTAAACCTGTACTCAATGAGTTCGCAAGGCCTCCAAGTGTATGTCTCTACGAAATACACGTGTACACATTTATTGAGATCTTTTTTAATGTGCTACCAGTGATGACTCACGGAACTGAAACGTGGTCTCTGACTATGGGCCTGTTGGGGCCTTACTATTAGCTTTGTGAAATCCATTCAAGTTCCGAGCAGTTCCTAAACCTGGCTTAAACCGCTTAGTGTAAAGTCATACCATCACCACGGCATCACGCTCCTTTCGGTGAACGGTTTGAACATTGATATCCTCAAAGATAAACGGTTATTGTTGTCTCTGGCATGTTTTTTTTATATAATATAGTCTATAATATAACTTATATTTTATAATACATTTTAATTTCACTATTAGAGAGGATAGTGAAGCTTGTTTCTCTCTCTTCTGGTGAAAAAAGATGGTGCGTGTTTTGATTTTATGTACAAAAATATAAGTTTCAATTATGACGTGAAACATTTAAAAGGTTAATTAGTAATTAGTAGCGGCAAAATTGATTCTAATTAAGCCCCGTTTTGAGATTTATCGTTTTTAAGTTTCGAAATTAAGTTACGCTTTAAAATGGATCGTTTATTTTACAAATGTCTTAAACTAGATCAACGGACTAGCATTTCCCAAATTATGGGCCGCGACCCCCTGGTGGATCGCAAGCTAATATTGAGAATATGGGCCCTGAAAAATACCGAATCAATTGAACATAGGCAACTCAGAATGTTTTTTGGTTGTTATTTGACATATAGTTATGTCTCTTTTAAACTTAAAAAAGGAGTAGGTTCTTAAGGAGGCATTTCATCAAAATCGGTCAAGCTGTTTATGAGTTACACTCCAATAACTGAACTGTGCTACGTATATCTGGATGACTTATTTATCGAGGATGAAGAAATAGGTGAACATACACAATGACGATTGATCCCGTAAGTCACTAAAGGTCACTAAAAAGAGTAAACTTTTTTTCGCCAAAAATGGTACCGACTGCAAGTCGGACCCTGTCAACTTTGGGAGCCACTGGTCTAGACATATGTAACGGATCTTATAATTAACTTATAAGATCTATTGATTGACAACATTTTAGTCCAGTTATATTTTTTGTGCTAAAAGTCTTAATTTGTTATTTTATTTCAAACACATTTATAACCTATATGTAGGTATATCTGTATGTGAAATGGCTATAGAGACATTTCTCACACGGATATAAAATAACGGACAGCAAGATGCTATTATATATTGCTTGTACATTTTAGATGGTTTCTTTCTTAGAAATCAATTATTTCCGGCAACAGGCGGATTAAATGTCACTTCTTACTAGTGAAAATACGAACGAACCAGTTTACAAGAATTGTTCGTATTTACAAAGTTTTTCTGGAATAGATCGGCATTAGTAATAAGACTTCCTATTGTATGGCTTTGTAAGAAAGTTCAAAGTCGCACAGCAAGAGGACAAAGCTAAAGCTTTCTTTACACTCGAGTTAAAAAAGAGGACATCCATAGAATGAAAGTCACCGATATAGCCCTGCGGATTAGCAAGTTGATGGCAGAGGGCAGGCCACATGTCTCGGAGCGAATCTCATAGACTGTACTTTACTTCATTTTTAACCGACTTAAAAAAAGGATGTTACTCTTTTCGACCGTATATATGTTTTTTTTACTATGTTTTTATACATTTTTATATGTCAGTAAATAATCAGAACTACCAGATTTGATGCAACCTATCCTTTTAGGCGACAAGGTTGCTGTACGTTTCTGTACGGCTTACCTTACTGTACCTTACCTTACCTTGCTGTACAAAGGCCCTAATTCTTTTTATCACACGAACTAGCTAAAATTCACTAAAATTCTTCAAAACGAAATAGCTCGTATTCTATTTACGTCAAAATAGACTCTCACTAATAATAGACGAAGTTTTATTCCATTGCTGGCCAATTGCGGATAGTTTTAGTAATCATCAAATAAGTGACGAATTAATTTAGCTAAAACTACCCGCAATTTTAATAAATACATTCAATTTTAATGTTGTATTGATAACTCTCAAACTAATTTAGACTTTATCGTAACCGTATAAGAACTCATTTAGTTTTCCAATATTTTAGTTTTGTTCAGTTGAATAAGTGAATCACTACCATTGTTAGAAGCCAATAAAGCTTGTAATGGAGCACCCCTGGCCAGTCAACTATCACTCAGCCGGCTCGGCAGAGGTGGATATTGTTCGAGCGTGGCTTTAGACAGAATATTTGTGGCTTATAAACCCACGAACATCTATTAGAGGTTCATAGAGCTTACATTGATAAATGATCCGTGAGGCGATGATAGCTCAGCGGTAGGAGCGCCGGCTGTCAAACTGACGGACGCTGTTTCGATCCACACTAATGGTTTGAGCTTCCGTTGAAGGTAACACCGTTATAAAATTCCCAGCATGGTGGAAGGGTACTTTCGACTTTGTTACTAAACACATAGTGTGTCCAGGCAGCAGCCTTTGAGAGCCAGTAAACATTCTAGATCTAGCATAATTACATCTTCGACCACATCGTCACTGACCATCACATATGTTAGTGGTCAAATTTTTATATCTATACAAAAAAGATATCTATATATATAAAAAAAAAGAAAAGATGCTTTCGAAATTATTAAAATTGTCTACGAGAAATGAAAAAATTGTCGAACTGATGATTGAAAAATGAAATTGGTTTCCACAAAATCTTCTATTTGCGGCAGTGGAGAGGCCAAAATTTAGAATTCTGAGATAGTCTCGAACGCGTCATGTTTCAAGTGATTACGTTGCATTTCGAAGTATCATTGTGCCTTTCAAGATCGTGGCGTTTGCCATTCCCATGACCTTACTCTGATTGGAGTGATCTCGTTCCAATGGAACTGATGGTCATTGTGAGCATCTATCGACCTTTCAATTCCACAACAAAAATAAATGCCCATATTCAAAGATTTCAATCTTTTTAACCAATATATATAATTAACCGTGGTTATACCGGCCTAGAATAGTACTCCCTACTAGTCCCTAGTACTCAACCGACTTCCACACTCAAAAGTTAGTTCAAAAGGTACCTCAAAATCCACTCGACCGATTTTGATGAAATTTAAATGGGACCACCTCCGAAGTATACTCTATCAAACAAAAAAGTATAATCAAAATCGGTTGGTAAACGACGAATTTGTCCGTGAAAACACATAAAAATAAATATACGGTCTAATTGAGTAACCTCCTCTTTTTTTTAAGTCGGGTAAAAATAGCCACACCAGGACAAGGTATCCCAGCGAAGTGGATATTTTCAGGGTATCAAGTCTACCTTGACTGTGATCCTCCCTCTAGGCAATGTGTACAGATGAACAATAATATTGGCTAGTAGACTTAGGCTCCAGGTGGTAAATTATATTATTATTTTAAAATTTTTTGAAGGAAAAAATTCGGCTGCTAGTGGGACTTGAACCCATGACTCACGTTCAAACGTGACTTACGTTCAAATAATTTGAAGGTAAGTTGCGCGTAGCATGTTGTTAATGAATAAACCATAAAACTCTTATATTATTATTGTAAATAATTATTCATCATCATCTCAGCCATAGGATGTCCATTGCTGGACATAGGCCTCCCCCATTGATGTCCACAAGGACCTATTGGAACCGCATCCAGCCCTTGCCTGCGATCTTATTCAGGTCGTTATAAATAATTATTAGTTAGCAGCAATTAAAAAAATGTGTTTGCTACTCGTATGTTGACATTTTATAAAATATGAATGATCACATTTCCAACTGTCTGAGGCTACTAATAAAGCTACCAATCTGTAAAATTTAATTAAAATATATTATTGCGAGCAATGATGTTTACATATTGATTGCGAGTCGTATATAATACACAATAAAAGTGATAGTGACGTTAGCTCAGCGGTGGGAGCATCGACTGTCAAACTGACGGACGCTGGTCCGATCCGCACCAAGGGCTTGAGCTTCCGGGGAAGGTAACAAAGTTATCAAATTTCCAATATGGTGGGTGGTAGGGTACTTTCGAGTACCGGCCTGGCTAGCTACCACCCTCAAGTTTGAAAACCTGTTACCAAGCATATAGTGTGGTCAGGAAGCAGTCCTTGAGACCCGGAAAGCATTCTAGGTCTAGCGTGATAACATCTTCGACCATCAAGTGCGATATTGGTCGACCGCTAGAATTATACAGCATGAAAAAACATGATGATAGTATAGAATGATATCTATATTAACCGACTTCAATAAAAGAAGAAAGTTGGCAATTTCGTCGTGTTTTATTAAAAATCTGTTACTACAGATTCTAAAGAAGAATTCTTTAATACATCAGTACTTTTTTTTAGAAATTTCTCAAAAATTGGTGTTGTCAGTTTTTATAGTTTTTAGACTATGCAATAATTGAATGGTTTACTCATATAAGCTAATAATTAAAATTATATGAAGAGAATCAAGTTTATAAGTACATAACGATAAATTACATATATCCAAAATCATACGCCATTCCTAACTTATAGCGTTTGTTGTAACTGCAACAAAGTATTGGCGGGAATCGGCTTGTACATCAATTCTACCGGTTCGAATAAACGTGTAGCAATGTTCAAGATCCCCTGTAAATCATTGGAAGAGTACTTTAACGGTGCCCTGAACGGTGCCAATAAAGTAAACCAGTAATTAAATACGAGGAAACAAAGAACTTATTGCTTAGGCCAACACCCCGTGGTTTTATCCGCGTGGTGATGAAAAACGGTGACGATGAGATAAGCCTATGTGTTAATCCAGGGTGTAAGCTATCTCCATACAAAATTTCATCCAAATCCATCCAGATCACCGCATCGCAAGATTCGGGCCAAACACCTACTCATCACACAAATTTTTGTCTCTGCCGGGATTTGAACCCAGGGCCCCGAAGACACAGAAGTTGTCAGTGACCACTGAGCCACGGGGACCGTCGACGGCGAGTTATTTCATGAGACCAACCCTACGTGTCACGGTACGTTCAAAACTTTTTAACCTAGCAAACGTAAGCAATGTTGAAAATATGACATAATGATTATACCATAAGCTGATTTAAACGGCATACCTCAAACGTAACAGTTGGGTAATGCATCGTTAGTGTATGAAGGCTAAGCGATTAGCGATGATGCAAGACAGGTCATCAGTCATTCTTCCTTTTTTATCCTCGGAAAAGACGGTTTCTACTTCTTAAAGCTTTAACTTTCGTAATGTTTCTTTTGCAGTTCAGGCTTTTGTGTCTGGTCTAGTCAACAATAGCGTTTGATTTAAGGTCGCGGTTTACCTCACGGGGTTTTTCCGTTTTATTTAAAGTACCTACGACCCAATTTATTTTATTTATTTATTAACATTCACACAAGATCTTCAGGTCCCAAACTAGGCAGAGTCTGTACTATGGTAACCTGAATTATGCGCAGGTGCGATGGAAGAAACCTTGTTGAGGTCCATGGTTAGCCTACCAAGTCCCTCGCCTAAGTCACGTTTTGGCTGCTCTCGTCACATATCTATAACAGAATCAGCTCGGGTCTTTTTCTTAAAGGGCCGAAACCGTTATCAATCAAACTAGTCTACGGGTTCTGGATACGCTATTGCCCAGTCTGAGGAGGATAATAAAGACCGACCGAAAGAATTTGAAACAACTGACTGTTGTATCAAGACAACATTCGACATCGACTGCTAAACATTTCCTCCAAAACGTGGAAGTGCCCATCTCAGAAGTATAAAGAAAAAAGTCTCCAAACCTTGACCAAAATTAAATGAGGGATTTATATGAATATTTTGTACATAGGAAAATAATATAAAATATGACAGAACACCTTTCCATTGCCGCTATCCGCGTTATTGCCAAAGACATTATGAATTGCTATAAGCATAAAATTAAAATACTACTCGTTAGATACATTTTTATATATATGTTAGTTGTTTAATGCGCGTTTTTATAAGAACTTGCTATGTCTCATTGTAATAATGAATTGCAGTTGTTTTGTTTAAATCTGTAATAAAAGCAAGAAGTACACTAACACAATGACATAACAAATGACAGAGAGCACAATTCATGTTTGATTCTTCGAGAAGGGAGAGAGAAAACTTCTTGTTACTGAGATGCAGCTACTCCGCAAAATAGGAGTCACTAAGATCAGTTAGCAGGATTGGCGGTAGCTGACAAATAAAGTACAAATAGTGAGATGACCAAACTTAAAGCACATAACGACTTAAAACAATGTTGGCACAGGAAAGTAAGAGCTAAAGTAAAAACGTGGCTGCTTACTCTACCATATGAGGAAACCGAAGCCCTGGTCAATGTGTATGATGCCTAGATTGACAAAGCGAACATCTTACAACTCCTGCATTATTCACGTACATTATACATTACACACATTACAAACATTAACACACATACACACACCAACACATACACACACAGCTCAACTAGATTTCCTATATAGACCAACTCAATATTCTTCCCTCCTCATCGTTCCTTTCCTCTTATGTTCCATTGTCTCTCGCACTGTTTTGTCATTAATAGTAATTGAATGTTATCTTAATCTCATGGACTTCCAATTTCAGTCTAGGAATATATTTAGTGATAGGTTTAGTATAGATTCATCAATTTTATGTTAAGTACCTGCGCGCGACTTAATTTTGTACTGTAATTCTTACTTGGGTCACCAAGATACAGGCTATGCCTAGTTTGGGCCCGTTGGGAATTTTACCATGTAGTTACATCGTGTTGTCGAATAAATATTTTCATTTTTCATTTTCATAACAGCATACATACCTTTGCAGATAAAAAAAATATTTTCCAAATCGGTCCACCAATGTCGGAGTTGTGAGTCGACAAATATACTGAATCAAGCTAGTGCTAAAAACAATTGAATTGCAAGCCACCACCTTTTGGGTGGGTACGATTTATAATGTAATTCCAAGAACCGACGAGGTAAAGATAGATATTTTATCGGCTATTGGTACCCTATTAGTAATTTTTAGACCTACCCAATTAGTAAAAAACATATAATATAAACAGCCCTTAATAGCGAGAAAAACATATCATTACAATTTATATCACGTTCTCAGTAAAGTGACATTTAATAGGGATGTGGACACACGTTACAAATTCATGCCAAATTATGTTTCACACATCTAAGACAAAGATTAAAAACCTAAATTGCGCTATTTATCTTCTACTATCACGTGACTGCGAACACCAAACCGAGTGCGTTGACATTACCGAGTCACAAGTATTCATTCTAGACAACATCATCACTTAACATCAGGTGAGACAGTCAAACGCAAGCTTATAATAAATAAATAAAAGATAGTACCGGTTAACCGTATCTCCCGATAATTTGACAGAACGCGGGGTTTGATCATCGGTCTGTGACATAATCATAGTCACATGACAGCTTGGAGCGTTTTAGCGGATTATAAAGTCTATTTTTGTTTCTTGTTGAAATTTGCCAAATTTTTACATATAATTATTATTTGTGTGTTTATATAGGGTCTATTTATAAAATAAAAGCAATTCCAAAAATATGTCATCATCCTTATTATTTAAACATGCTCTTGATATCGTAAACAAATAGCCCATAAAAAATCACAGACTTATAAAACACAGTTGTCACAATATCAGGTCGTCAAAGTTAGACAAATTGTTTACCACACATAAGCTGTTGCGTTTTATAAACTACATACCTTATTACATAACAAAAACCAAGAGGGAAGTAAAAGAACAACGATTACAGAAAATTGCAAATCAAAGTGCAGCTGATGGTCCGATCGGAAAAATAGCGTTACTCAAAACAACAATGGAGCGATGGGAACATGCATTGATAAGATCGTAATTAATATGTAACGGATGGGTAACCGAAATATATAGCTATGGAGAAAATGGTCTACAATTTCGTTTGTCCATTGTTTCAAAGGTTTCTCAAGAACACGGGATCTTTAATAGACCTATTTGCTTAGGTGAAGTAACAATAAATTGAATGCCACTTCAGAAGTTTCCAAAGTGTGCGCTCTAGACAAAAGAAGGGGTCCCTTGAGGCGCTCCTTTCTGTTTACTATTTTCTGTAATCTTTTAGTTCTCTTGTAACCTTTATAGTTTTTTTTTAAATGAATATATTCTTGTGTGTGTTGTGTGAATTCAAGTAAAACAAACTTGACTGGCCGGTTGGCGCAGTTGGTAGCACACTGCCTTCTGAGCCGCTGGTTTCGAGTTCGATTCCCGGACAGGTCAAACATTTGTGTGCATGAACATGTCTGTTCAACCTGAAAGTGTGAATATAGAAAAAAACCTTTTCTAAATTATGTTGATGTGCCTACATGCTTAAACTACTCAGAGTTACTTTTATAGGTACGTGATTACTAATTAGTTAACGACCATCGAAACGATGGTTCGGTTCCCGGACAGTTCAAATATTTGTGTGTATAAACATGTCTGTTTGACCTGTGTCTGGGTGTGTATATGTATATAAGTATATATATCAGTTTTCAGGTTACCATAGCACAGGCTATGGGCTGCCTAGTTTGGGACCTGAAGACCTTGTGTGAATGTTAATAAATATAAATATATAAAAAAGAAATATATATATATATATATATATATATATATATATATATATATATATATATATATATATATATAATATTTACACTGTATTTCTCGCTAATATATTTAAAAAAATACTGACCTGATTAACTATTGAAATCTGAGAGACTTATATATTTCCATAAGTATGACTTGATATTTATCTTCCTGATAGCATTATGCTCACTCCAGAAATGCTTCTTTCATGTAAAATAATAAACAAATAAGTATATATGCATAGAACATGTAAACAAAGGCGCGTGAAGTTCAAGTTCATTTCCCCGACGACCCAGAGACACAGCAATAAAATAAACTGGATGTGCCGCAATCATTTAGAATATATGTGATTTAAAATATCCTACTAATACAACTAGTATTATAAATGCGAAAGTTTGTGTGTCTGTGTGTATGTTTGTTACTTCTTCACACTCAAACGGCTACAATGATTTCGATGAAATTTGGTATGGAGATAGTTTATACCCTGGATTAACACATAGGCTTATTTTTATCCCGGAAAAAGTATAGTTTCCGTGGGATAATTGAGGTAACGGGAAAACCGTAACCCACGCGGGTGAAACCGCAGAGCGATGCTAGTTAATAATAATGTAAAAGATGTTATTTTCTGATCTGTGTCGTTAAGCCGTGGGGTGGGGCGCATAGAATTAACACAACGACGTTTTTTTTGAAGCAATGAAATCTTTCCATTTAATATCAATAATACTTGTAACAAAACGACTTTATCAAATAAAACTACCAACAAAAGAAAATGTTCCTTATTCGTAACACATTTAAGTTTAAATTTCAACGGCGGTACTGACGATCTGACGATCTTACGATCTGACGCGAATTTAACACTTTTCCCCATACAAAAGTGCACAATGCCGCTAAAGAAGTTTTCACTACCATAAAAATTAACTGCTACGGATTTATATATGCTTTTTTTTATATACTTCGAATGACACTGAAAACTGACACATCCAGCTGTGTTACCTCCAGAAGAGTACCAACAGTACTACACAATACGTATAGTAGTCGTTTTCCTACACTAATCTCAGACTAGTAAAGAAACCTGATGTAATGTACACACAATGTACACTGCCGTATACTACAAACGTAATATGTAACTGCTCTTATCTTCCTGTGGGTGTCGTGAGAGCACCAGTCCACCATCATACTAGTAGCGCCCCGCGGTCTCGCCCGCATGGATTACGGTTTTCCCGCTACCTTAATCTCACGGGAACTATACTTTTCAACTATACCTTCAAATATTTGAACTGAAGTTCTGCCTAGCATGATGTTAATGCGATACACAATAAAATCTCTTAAAATAAGGGTAGGGTGCCTTCGTTTGATACGATATCAACTGTAATGTTGGTCTATCAGTCCTATTAATTAATTGTTCATACAATTAAAGGTAGATGGCGCTAATAACATCCCCGCAAGATGTTAATAAGGAAGAAAGTAATTTGGCCCTAATGGTATGTGCTGCTATAGCTTAGTTGGACGAAGCGACAGGACAGTATTCTGTAGTCGTGGGTTCAAGTCCCACTAGCAGCCGAATTTTTTCCTCCAAATATTTGAACTAAAAGTAGCCTATTTGTTAATCCAGGGTGCAAACTATCTCCATACCAAATTTCATTGAAATCGGTGTAACCGTTTGAGCGTGAAGAAGTAACATTGCTATGAAATTTGATATGGAGATAGTTTAAGCCGTAGAATAACACATAGGTTACTTGTATTCCGTAAAAAGTATAGTTCCCGTTGGATAAATGAAGTAGCGGGAAAAGGATAATCCATGCGGGTGAGACCGGGAGGGGCGCTACTAGATTTTTGTATTTAGAATGACTTTTGAATATAATATAGCGTATTGAAATTGTACTTTTTGCTCCTAAAATGTTTTTGTATTGTTATTAAATGTATTGGTTTTGTTTTTAAATTAAATTAATTTCTGAATCTGAACCCTATGCACCGACAATAATAACCTCATACGGATAACGGTATGATCTTATAAGGGTTCCTTTATTCCTTCGAGAGGTTCGGAACCCAAAAAAAGGAATAGCGTGGATAAAAGACAGATAAACACTTAAAGGTGTGAAAGAACGCTGTAACAGTTTACTTAATCAATCAAATCAAATCAAAATTATTTATTTCAGGCAAATTACACCCATTTTTATAAAAACAAAAACAAAAATTAAAAACAATGAAATACAATAAAATGTCAGTAAAAATTATGCGTTACTTGTGTCAAATTTAAAATAGTCAAAAATAAAATAAGTAGGTCAAAATGAAAATTTTTAAAAATAAAAAGTCAATGTCGATTTAAGTTAGTAAGAAAGTTAATAAGTGCGTTAAAATGAGAAATATCACGATTGTTCTAGATCCGATATGAACGCGCCTTTGTAATATGGAAATCGGTACATTGACGCAAAACAAAGAGTGAGACATTGAGAGCAAAGAGCTTTGTAAGAAACAATGTAAGAACAGAACAATACATATATTTTTCTGTACAAAAAAGTGAAAAGAAAATGGCAGCATATTGTATTATTGCAATGACCGATCAGCTTTTATTATCATACTATGCTTCAACTATAGACAATAGACGGTCGCCGTGGTGCAGTGGTTAGTGTCATTGACATGACTACCGTGTTTCCGGGACCCTGGGTTCGAATCCCGGCAGGGGCAAACATTTGAGCGATGAGTGTAGGTGTTTGTCCCGGGTCTTGGATGTTTGTGTGCTGTGAATGTGTGTGTACAAGCCTCCCGCGATACAGGGAATCCTAGTGCGGGGGTTTAAATGTGATTAAAAAAATAATAATTTAAAAATAATATGTTTAAAGCATATTTTATGCATTAATGATTTAAATAACGTACTGCACCGGCCTATACTACTCCTAAACTATTTCACCCCTCTATTGTTGCGATGTTTTGTAGTAACTGTATTATTGCAACTAGTAATTAGTATTTTATTTAAATAAAGGCATCTATCCATTATAAAGATATTATAATATACCTAAATTAATTAATTATTATGGTGTAATACGTTAAAAAATTAAAAACAATAATTAATTATTAATATTATTACGGAATTGGGTAAAATTTATAGATTCTAATATAAATATCTGCCTTAATAAATATTTTTATAAGTATGCATAATTGCATTTTTATTAAATAATCGATAGTGAGATTGTTGCCGTGGTGGTACCGGCCTAGAATAGTACTCCCCCATCTCTTCCCATGGGTGCCGTAAGAATCGGCTAAGGGATCACGTACCTGAAGGTGGGCAGCAGCGTGTTCTGAGGATTGTAAATCATACTGCGCTCGCCAACCCGCATGCCAAGCGTGGCGAGTATTGGTAAATCCCCCCTAGATGGGGGAGGCATATGTCCAGCAGTGGACGCACATGGCTGAGAGAAGAAGTGAGATTGTTCAAATAGACAAAAGAAGAAATATATGTATATATTATTCAATAAGTATACATATTAAATTAAGTATCAGCAACTTAAAATAAATATCAGAATCCAATTATCCCAAGCGAACGAAAACATACAATTAAATTGAATTAAGCAATTAGATTGGATGTGCTTTATATCCTTGTTACAAAAGCAACTTGAAGGAATCTTGAACCAATCTTAAAGCTAATTGGATAAAAGTGTTGGATAAAGCTGTAACAACCACACTGACGTTAATATCGCTGGATATAAATTCATGATAAATGATGATTATAAATGTTATTATAACACAGGCTTTCTTTGAGTGGTTAAAAAAATAATTCAAAAGCAATAGGATTCAGTAGAGAGCATCTAACGTAAATTACAAAAAAAAATACCAAAAAATTGAATCGACTTCAACACTCAAAGGTATGAAATAACTTGTAGAAGTCGTTACCATGAGCACGATATTTTGCTAAGTTACTTTTGAACTATCATGGTACCGACTTCGATAAGTTATTTCATACTTTTGAGTGTTGAAGACGGTTCTATTTTTTGGTAAAAAAATTTTTATTGATCCTTTTCAGTAACCTCACGGGATCAATTGTCATTGTGTATGTTCACCGATTTCTCCACCCGCAATTATAAATCATCCACGTATGCGTAGCACTTTTCAGTTATTGGAGTGTAACTTAAAAACCGCTAAACCGATTTTGATAAAATTTAAATGGGACCACACAGAAAGCCACACCAGCTTTCAAATAAAAAAAGAACCATGAAAATAGGTTCACCCAGTTCAAAGTTCGGATGTAACAAACACAAAAAAAAAACATACGGGTCGAATTGAGAACCTCCTCTTTTTATTGAAGTCAGTTAAAAATCTAAAAAGCTTGCGGTGAAATCGGACTAAGACCCCTTGACAGTTTTTGACTAAATGCGTGTCGTATAGACATCGTATCTCTTGGACCTTGGATATCTTTACAAGATCAGTATGACTGAAGCATATGACTGACCACTAGCCTATTAGCCTATGGGCTGACGTATGCATTAGCCAGCGTGGTACATTATAGCCAACCCTCCTGAGGCAAGCCCGTGTCCCAGAACGTATAGGCCATAGATCTGATAAACAAGACCTTGTTTATCAGATCTGTGGTATAGGACATAAAGATATAGAATCAACTAGTAACGCCCCGGGAAAACCGTAATCCACGCGGGTGAAACCGCGTGGATTACGGTTTTCCCGCTACCTCAACTATCCCACGGTAACTATACTTTTCCGAGATAAAAGTAGCCTATATATATATAGGCTTCTATATAGTGTTAATCCAAGATTTAAACTATCTCCATACCAAATTTCATGGAAATCGGTGTAGCCGTTTGAGCGTGAAGAAGTAACAAACATACACATATACATACAAACTTTTACTTTACAATTTCAAAACAATACATTTAAAACTATTAGAACATTCAATAAGACAACCCGTGAAGCAGCCAAACCTTAACTACAATTGCACTGCACTATAAATGTAATAATTACTATGGGACACGTACAAGAAAATGGCTAGTGCCAAGACTATGTAACGATTTGCCGATTTAAAAATGCCCTGAAGAAGCTACTATTAGACAAGATGCCTCAGTGTAGTTAATACAATAAATATAACTTTTAGTAAATAAGTTAGTATTTTAGTAATATTTAAGTAAATTTAGTAGGACTGGTGTAAAATACACAAATATTTTACATCAGTTACTTACCTTTTTTCCATGTTTTCTATGTTTAATCATATTTAATTATTGTTATCTTCTCGTACATACATATGTAATACTGTAAATTTTATGAGAGCTATCGTCTGCCTACAAACTGCTACGCAGTTTGGCAGTATTTTGTGAGTTAATATTACATGTTTTGTATTGAATAAATAAATAAAAAAAAACCTTTCGCATTGATGATATTAGTAAGAGTAGGATAAACTACGTAGGGACTAATGATTTTTTGTTTTGTTGATGAATAATGCTACTTTCAATTAATCGTAAAATCCATTGTGAAGTTCGATTTAACTGAGCGGGGACTACTTGGCTGTTGTTTATTTACCTTTAACGATCACAGAGCATGCAATATCATTTTGATGGCTATAAAAAAGCTCTTAATATTCTTCGAGCTTACCTTGCACTTGACCGCGTGGTAGCCCAGCAATTATGCCGTAAACTTTCGCTGATAGGTGGTATGCAACTGACCTTCATCTCGGTGTGCCACAGCCTGAGGCGGCTTTCACGACCAATCCGATCGCCAAACGTATCTCCAGACCAAATCGGCCGCTCTATAAGGTGGTATTGTTCAGTGTTTTGTCTACACCATTGTATGTAAGCTGCAATCGCTGCACGATTTATCGGGCACCAAACAATTGCTACAAATTTATCAGAACGTACATTAACATGTGCTTTGATTTGCGTGATTGTTATAAGGTTTATGTCTGAATCGTGACAGACAGTGTAACATACATGTCTGTCAGATATTAGAAAGGTGGTAATGTCAAAGCTAGAAGAGCTAGAATAGCTTAAAAAGCTTCATTTTTTTTTTTTAACGGACTAATGCTGTTTGCCTCTACCGGCATTTACAGCTTCACCGGAGGGAGAAAAAAAGCTTCATTGCTAGTTTGTGATTCTCTGATAACGTTAACGCTAGCAGCTATTGCCAACGTTAACTAGCATTACCTACCTATTAGTTCAGATGGTCCAAAGTTTGACACTCAAAGTGAAATTCACATTTTACTGAGCATACCGTGATCCGTTTAAAAATCCAACCGACTGACAGTCAGACTTGCGCACTGTAATTTCCTATTTAACTTTAAATGAAAAAGAATTAAAAATGTTTATAGAAATATTTTTTAAACTGGGTACGAGTATATCTGTGACGTGACTAAAAGTTTATGTAAAATGTGATGTGTGTTATGTATGTGTGTGTAAAATGTTTATGTAAACGGATTTCGGATTTTTACTAGTGCTATAAGATATGTGAGTCTTGCCAAATATGATTGTAGGTGATCTGGAAGTACCATATAGGTTTTCATTCTTTTGAGAGTGGTATTGTACAAAACTGCAACATACTTTGATAAAGTTGACTTAGATGTTAGCTTTTTCACAACCCTAAGTGATTGCATACTTAAACCGATACTCATTCATATTATATATTGTTAAAACTCACGCTCGTTATTGCTTTATAATATTTTTACGGGATTTACGTGAACGCGTAATTTATTTATTGATTTTTACGCGTTGTCGATATCACGAAATAATTGTCGATTGTGATATCGACAACGCATAAGCTTTTGTATTATAAATGTTTGATAATAATTTATACTTGATCCCTCAGCGAGCTCCTGAGAAAAAAGATCTTGACAGACAGACGGAAAGATAACAAATAGGTCCTATAAGAATTTTTTCTAAATTTTTTAGGTTCAAAATTCTAGACATCCTTCTAGCTTGTAAAAATCAACAGCTATTACTAAGAACCATTTATCTAAAATGTATAAAAACCAAGAAAGGAGGTCATCAGCACAATAGACCGGAGAATCACACTAAAAACGGCAGCCAAAGCCCACAAATCGCCGGAACCGATCACCCGAGAGTTTGTGTGAACACATGTTCAGATAACCACTTTCATTTAAACACAATAGCCATCGAGATGTTCTTATTTGTAATACACGCTTTCTCTGCGATCGATGGCGAGATTTCTGACAGTCTACATAAGGTTCCAACTTTAAAAAACAATCATTCAAATCTTGAAGAACAGCGAAAGTGCTGTTTGGGAGAACTTGAATCGAAAGGTCGGGAACTTGAAAGGTCTGTACTGTTATCTAATCTTGTAGATCAATTTCTCAATGAGTTGTTGTATTCAATTTGTGTACACTTCAACTTTTTTTATTGTGTATGCCTCGTTGCATAAGTTTTTGTTCGTCAACTTACGCAAGTGGTCTAGTTGGATAATAGGTTCAATTTCACTTTGAGAAGATTTATCTTCATCCTTCAGTGTCTGTTGAAATTAGTGACGTTTACATGATGGTAAATGAACCATATGATCGTATTAAAAAACGATTTATTATAATAGCTCCTTTCAATATCAATAAGTAAAATAGGTTGGTAGATTATTTATGCAACATTGGTACTTAGTTCAGAATTGTATCTTTTCGTTCTTTCCTACTAAAATAAAGGTATTAGACAATGAGCTGTTCCGGCGTAAATTAAAATCGTGGCTGGTCTCCAAAACCGACTATAATATAAAAGAATTATTTAATGATTATTCTCGGTGCAACTGTAATTTATGTAATTGCAATTAAGTATTAAATTTTTGTATGTAAGTAAGTATGTAAAATTAAGCAGTAGTAAAGTATGTACAATTTGTAACATTTATATTATAACATTTGTATGTAAAATATAATATTAAAGACCACTATTGAATGCTCAAACTGGGCAGGCTGTTGAAACTATTTTAAATTGTAACATCTTTACTTTTATATCACACAGTTGTTCAATAAATATTTCTGATTTCTGATTTCGTATAAAGCGTTTCGCTTCCACATTCACAGAGCGCGCAGCTAAGGATTAAAATTCCTTGCCTGAATCTGGCCCCTCATAGATACAATCTATGACTTCAAGTCACGAGTAAATTGGTATCTTCCAGACAAGCAACGTATAGTGGTAGACCGCAACATCACTTTACATCACGTGATAAAGTGATCAATTATTATCTCCTATATTGACGTATATATTGACTATGTGTAGGTATTACTGTATTCATATGACATAGTTCATAAATCTCGGATAGTGACGATTCTATGGAGTAGGACTAAAATTTTTTTCGAATCAGCATCATGTTCATTAATGTTCTCGATTAATTAATTATTTGCGCCAGTTTTTGCTCATTACTTGCATAATATAATATAATATAATATAATCAATATTTTCTTCATGGTTTATTATTATTATTATCGATTGATTTTCATCCTTAGGAATAATCTTCAAGTAAATGTTAAATCAATTCGGTGATTCGTACGCATGTCTAACATATTAATTAGTAATTATATTTTAAGCAATTCAATGACCTTGCCGTTCTACCGGATGAGCAATCATATCTGGTTAAAAGTTAAAATTAGTATTCATAGCATATTTTTAATTATTATTGAATATATACGACCGTGAAACGATTCCAAATAAAATTACTTAAAACAAAAACAAATTACCTAATTGAAGTAATAGCGGCAATTTCAACACCTTTTGTGTTGCGCTCTACACAACAGTATAATATATGTATTTGAAGATCCATGGACATATAAAGCATTCACTTGGTTAAAAGTTTCGTAAGTATATAAATAAATCACTACTGAGAGCGTGTGCGCTCTCTATAAGGAGACCCAGAACGTCACGAAATAGGATATAACCGTAATTCAAATAAATATTACGCAGAAAACACTGTTCCGATTTGACACATTTGAACATAGAACTCTGTCAGTTATTTTTAATTAATGGCCAATGTTAGAGAACATTATTGCCAGACTGCCAGTGTCGCATCAAAAAGGTTCTCATGATAAAGAACTCTGAAATAACTGAGTTTTAACCGGCAGCACTGATTAAATTACCATCACGAAATTCTGAGCGATTCTATAGCCGCCTCACTTACGCTTGTTCCATCGCGCATCGTTCTATCTCACTTACTATCCATAGACGAACAGCTCTACCGGTCTTTCGGTATACACGGTAATCATAACCGTAGATGCACCGTAATGTGGCATAATCTAAAATACAAATACAAATAACTTTATTTTACATACATTTGTGGTCTATGATACATATGTAAACCCATTGACCCCGAACTAGTTTTTGCACTGTGTTTCAGGATACAATGACTTCTCCTTTAAGTAAGCCAAAGTATACAATAAAAGTCACTTAATAAAAAATAAAATACAAATAATATGATCAAGCGCTTATTCAATACATAGTGAGTGAGTGAGTGTTAGTATGTGTGTGTGAGTGTGAGTGTGTGAGAGTGAGTGTGTGTGTGTGTGTGAGAGTGAGTGTGTGTGTGTGTGTGTGTGTGTGTGTGTGTGTGTGTGTGTGTGTGTGTGTGTGTGTGTGTGTGCGTGAGCGTTCTTAACTTAATACAAATTCCCATCAAATCATTTTCTCGATACCATCATAATCAAACTTTGTTAGCCATGTAAGTATTACTTTTTTATGTGTGCTATGAAATTCTTTATCTATTAAATTATATAACAGCGGAACAATTCCTTCATACTTTTTTTGTTTAAATGTTATTTTCATTTTGGGAATGGGACAGCGGCTCACCCTTTTGTGTGTATTTACTAGAAGAGGCACAGTTTTTCTATGATACCGACGTTATCTTTCGCAAATAAACAGTTTTCTGACACTGAGAACAGCTTTTACATAGACATTTATTGTTGGATGCCTGTACGGCAGAAACAACATAACTTTGCGCACGCTCAGCAGATATAATATTTGTTTTAGCTGCACATCCCATCTACCGTTAATGTTATAGATTACTTTGACGCTAATTACAAGTTATCAAATTCTATAATGCAGTTGAATAAAGGAAAATGAACATGGTGATGAGAAAAAGCAACATAAATATTTCCACCTGCTATCGTTAAAAAGTAGGTTAAACTTAATTGATTTCAGGATTACTAGCATTATTTTCAGTAAAATTAAAATTTTATCCTTTCTACGAAAAATATCACTGCGTTGCTATGAAAATCCTATTGAGAATAATATATTCAAATTACATTTTTCTTGTTGAATTTTCCTGTGAAATTTACACTGAACACATAAAACTTTTTAAGAGTAATTTTGTCTTTTTAAGTATACCCTACCCCCCCGCAAACATTTGTGCGATGAGTACATGATGTACATGTTTGTCTCGGGGTCTTGGCTGATTGTGTTCATACGGGGGTTTGAGTTACATTAAATAAATATTGATTCTGTTAGTGTCGGTGTCCAGTTTAGTTCTTAATAGCTACGTAAGCTACAATGAAATGATTATAATGTATTATTGTCTACAGACCGACATCCACCGGAATGTTGTCATGGCAACGTACGTAAAACAATTTGAGGTGTCTATCTTATAAATAAAAATGAATGTTTGTCTGTATGTCCTTTATAGAGTCGAAAACTATGCATTTGACCATGTGATGATCTTTAGCAAAGTTGTTGTGCATGAGACAAAGGTTTCTGAGTTGGTATGACCAATTTTCGACAGATGGCGCCAATATCAATGTACGCGGGTAAAACCGCGGAGCACAGCTAGTTGAAAATTAGATTAAATGACTCTATAGTAGAAGAGCTTCATGCGTATTATACCGACTGCAGAAAGCACACGATTGAAATAGTAATTACGAATCCACTTTAATAGCTTTGAATAGTAAACGAATAACGCTTCGTGAGAATAATTTGTAATTGTTCGTAAAGGTTCATTTTATGGTGCAACGAAAGTAATTCATTTGTTTCATTCGTTGTTTCGTTCGCAATAAAATAATATCTAAGCACTACTGAACATATCAGATCCAATATAATAACATAATAAACACTTCTAAATTAATCTTTTGAGATCTAAATGATATACATGGCTAGCTAGAAACTGTTTTTACAGTGCGAAAGTGATGATTCTGTGTGAATGTTTTGAATTAATTTCGAGAGGTTTGGTAATAACGATAGATTTTGATACATATATAATTTAGAACGTGACTTCATGTGACAGTGTATTTTATGTAAATAACTTTAATTGTATTCGACTTTATTTTGTGATGACATCATTTAATTTAAATATTTGCAGGCTGACTCCATATACCTAGAAATAGTCCAAAAAGTTTTTATGTAATTTGTTCTATTCTCGCAAATAAAGAAGTAAGAAGAAATAATTCAAATCTTCTCCGTTGCCACGAGCTTCTGTGTCTTAACTGTCTTCAAAATAGAATCGTTTTGGCTCACTAGGTTTGTACCTAAGTAGTAAGTCCCTAACGGTCAGACCTAGTAGTTCAGACGCGTATATAGACACGTTATAGGATACATTTCCCTAACGAAAACTCTTGAGACTCGTTCGTGACACCGAACTGATGACTCCAACCAAAGATATTCTACACACCAAGTCTATCACTAACAGAAAACCTGACTGTCCCCAACTATAGTGGCATTAACTAGCTACGAGCCTCAAGTTTGTAAAGCTGTCACTAAGCACATAGTGTAGACGTGTTCCGGCAGAGCCAGTTAGCATTCTAGGTCTAGCGAGACTACATTTTCGACCAAATCGTCACTGACCATCAAGCCAAGTGAGATAGTGGACAAACGCTAGATTTGTATCAACTGAAAAAAAAGAAAAAAAAGGCGTAGTTTCGGCCATTTATGCCATCTGTTACAGCTTCCTATGCTCTGGCAGATTCACGAACACTTAACGGTTATTACTATGTATATGTAATTATACATAAAACATAATATTCTAAAGTAATTTATTGCACGTCAATATCAACACCTGAGAAATACTCGTACTGGAAAATAACGATCATCGCATCTAATTTTCCCGCCACAATCCCGCGGTGAAAACTTGTCGATAAAATACGAGCTTTCTGTCAAGTGTAGCCGTATAACGACAAGCTATTGAGCCAATAAAAAGTTTAATTTTAAGGCGGTTTTACACGTCCCATACAACCTTCACCCACGTAGGTCGAAGTGTGTCAGCAGGTTCCAATGGCCCACTTGCAGACTTGCACCAAAACATGTTTAGATATAAGTGCATCGATATGTACGTCGATGTATTTATTGGAATTACTAGTTATACAAGTAACTATTGTATTTTTCCTTTTTATGTATAATTATATATTACTGTGACTTTACACTGTGTGTATTTATTGCATATACCCAATGATGTTTTACTAAAGATGACGTATATTCATACTGCGCGGTGCTCAGATTTTGTTCCTTTACGACATAAACATGCTTACTGCGACAGATAAAACGGTACAAATAATATAGAAAAGGATAGCTATATGACTTGCGCTTGAAATACGCGTCGTAATGAAAATTACTACAATTTACTTAATTTTGACGCCTCAGTTTCCGCGCGCTTGTGCGACATCTACCTCATATAAACATATAATATCATTGCATCTGTGACCTCAATACAGTGTTAAGTCACAGTCATATAGAATTATTATACCTATATATAGATATAATAGGTAGGTAATAGATGTATTCTAATCATAAAATGAGACATTTACCAAGCCGGCCTATTTTTTAGATATATGTTATAAACTAAATGAAAGATGTTATGTATGTATTACACTGAATTTATAACAAAATAATAATGTACGTAATTTTGCATTTCCGTTTGAGATGGTTACCTGGCGTAACAGCCACCTTGAGGCGATCTAGAATATGATAGTTGTTACAAAAAAATTACACTTAATTTTATATTCGGATGGAGATTTACTTTGGTCTATCATTACATTAACCCGTCGCTCGCTCCGTTTCAAAATTGAGTTGCCATTAGCCATATCGGAGACATTCAGGCGGTCTGAAGAACTACAACGTCAAAGTTAACGAAATGTCATTTTCATTAGGTCATAAAATTAACAAATAAAATCATAAAGTACACGCTCCAGCAAGAATTGCTTTCGAAGTCGTAGCGTATGCAAACAGACCAGTCATGCTCACGAAAAGGTGTTGGCAAACGGTGGCATCGTGTGTCGGGCTGCCATCTTCCCACAAATACAGTTGAGGAAGGCGATGGCTGGCGCGCGTGTCAACTCGTGAACGGGTGCTGTTTGCGGACACCGGTCTGCTCTGCATGCATACGCAAATCGGACTTAAATAACAACTACTTTTCTTTTAGTTTAATTGTATTATTCTAGCTTAGTTTACATTGTTTATGAATTGTGTTCCTCACTGTACGTAAAATGTCTATAAAATTGTCAATCTATCAATTAAGTTTTATGTTACAAAATGGCACGGACCCTGGAGTCTGTGGAGAGTAATGTTTCAAATAAAAATATAAAAAAGTTTAACCGTGTCGTAAAACAAGTGAAGTCTCACTAACTGTCATTTATCACAGAAAATTGGAAAAATCAATTTACTGTGTCACAGAAAATTGTACTACGAGATGTGTAAGAAAATGTATCTATAGTTTTTACGTGCAATCGGTGTGTCATTCAATGGTTAAGTTGTTCATGAAATTGTAATCCAAAGACAAAATTAAATTAAATAAAATGACCCGAAGGGCTCAACTAAAGTGACATACCGTTTTAAGCCTTTCGAATTCTCTCTTACACAGAGATAACAACTTTTTTGACTTGTGTATTTTTTTATGCAAACAAAATTATTTAGACTCGATGAAACGACGTTGATGGATAGTCTCGTTGGTGGTATCGCTAATTGGTGTTTTGCATACCGTCGGCAGAACCCAACAACCGATATTCTATTAGGTGGCCATTAGCCACATCTAGGTTCTAGTTACTTAGACTCGATGTATACTCAGTTTGTTCTGAACTTAATTAAATCTAGCGTCAGAAGGAAACCTGAATAACCGATTCATGGCGGGTGGCCGACGAAGTATTTTATTTTTCTTTGTTTAATATGTTAAGGCTTGGCTATTTGCTAAATAGACGACTTTGAGCCCTATCAGCTTATTTTGTTGAAAGTGCAACATGACTAACAAACTTTATATCACTTATGAGAACAGTTCACGAATGTTCATTCTGACTGAACAATTTAAATTTATTTGCTAAATTATTAGTGAAAAGATATTTTCGATCGGCCATATTTTTCCTTTATAAAAAATTCACGCGGTAACGACAAATGCGCTTGAAAGAAGAACGGAAGAACGCACCAGAAGAAAGGATATTAAAAACTCGAAAATGTGTTTATTAATATTTTTTGCAATCCTGTAGTTATAGATATAGGTATAAGTATAGGTATATATCTGTAAAGAACAAATTGTTAAATTTTAATCAACGCGCATTTGGTTTTAAGCAAAATATCTAAATGTTTTGTAAAAAAATATTAAAATTTTTTACCGCGATCAAGCCCCGTTAAATTGATTAACAATGTGTTCAAATCGGGAAAGTACATCTAAAAATTACGAAATGTTCTCTTTTTAATATACCCTTGATAAGATTTGAATTCGTCTTTTTCACATGTGATAGCCGACATTCACAACTCGAATATAGGCTGTTATAATGACGGTCGCTAGTTCGATTCCCACCACCTCTAGATCTATTCAAGATTCCGGTGTAGATCCTTATCAAATGCACATCATGGACGTAGGGTGACTTTCGAGTAGTTAAACCTCTAGCAAGCTTCAAATGTGGACACATTAACATTCCGGGTCTAGCATCAACATACATGACTGCACATCTTCACTAAACATCAAGTGAGATAGTGGTTAATAGATCTAAAATGAAATTAATTTGTTAATTGTTTTTACACGAAACACAATAAACAAATTCGTCTCAAGTATGATACGTAATGAATATGCAACTACTATAGAGTTACGACTTAAAAGTATTTTGAAATTAATTTTCAAGCCAATGGTAGATATCTTTACATTAAGCGAAAGCTGTTTTGATATCAATTGTTATTTTTATTGCGAAGTGCTATTTTACAACTTCACCCATTCTTACGTATACCCATTAAGTAAGATTAATGTGAATATAATTCTGAATTTATGCGTATGCGCACTGTTGATGGCTTCAACGAACTGCCAATATGAATGAAAAAACATTGACTGATAGGTATACAGATAATAACTGAAAGCGTAAGACAAAGAAAATAATACAAGTAAAGCCTATATAATAACAAAGATTGCAATGATTTTAATATATCACACTTCACACTAAAATTATAAAGGTGAAAGTTTTTCGTTTGTCTGTTTGTTGTTTGTATGTTTATTACTCGTTCACGCTGAAACGGCTAAACGAATTTACATTGAATTTGGAATGGAGATAGCTTATACCCTAGAATTATCTAATCATAAGTAGGCTACTTTTTATCCCGAAAAAATTTTGACTGTTCCCGTGGGATAACGGGAAAAAAGGTCAATACCACGTATCATTACTCAGCGTACATGTAGTCTACAATATCATTTTTGGGAAAAGAACATCTCCCGTCAAGAAATAAATACTCGCGGGAGCAGCATCTTCATTATTAAAATTAAATCAATACAGTAAAGTTTCCCATCGTACTGAGGAAGAAAAAGTACGCACGAGACATAGCGAGGCACACAAAGTAGTTATTAATACATCCGCTGTTATAGTGTGCAAAAAGTACACTGAGATAGTCATAGCATTTCATTTTTCTTATTGCTCCAACATCCTGTTCAGACGCGCTAGATCGCACGCAGTTTTCTTCAAAATAAAAGGCAAATAAGTGTAATCTCGGAGGTCAGGCCGACTCGTGCACTGCCCCGCATTGTCTTCCAATATTGCTGGAATAATGGCCCTTCATTGCAGGCTTTGGGCTCGACGAACAAAGCCGCCTATAAACGGCCAGCTCTAAAACTGACAGCACAAGGGTAACGCCACTTTCAGACTCCTTACTCCTACCATTGTGCGCAACCTTGTAAGGAGGTTCGATCGATGGAACCTCCTTACAATGTCGTGGAATGGTCGCATGCTAATAAAACGGACTGAATATGTACTAAATAGGTACGTTCCTACTTCAAACTTTTTCGAATACGAACGAAATTCCTGCGTGACATCGACCAGATAATAATTACATGTTGTCGAGGTAATACGCGTAGAAAGTTTAAGGAAGTAAATTAATGAGTTCAAAAATAAACATTTCTGCGAGAGGCCGATCTCGGTCATGCTCCGGTGCGATGCATCTGCGAAATATAGCCGCGTTCGAGTAACGGTAGTCGCCTTTGCCAATTAGTGGACTCACAGAGTACCTATATAACGCGCAGGAGGTACCGTCCGCGTGTTAGCATGCGAGTTAAGTAACCCTCATGTAATGCAGTTCTAGACTGATACTTCTGCAGATAACGTCTAATCTCAATAAGATTGCGGGATGACGATCGTAACAACGGCTTGCGCTTGCTCAATCACTGGTTTTATAAGCACGAACGAGGAAGCTATATTTATAAACAAGTCAGATACGCTAATTGATAGAATCTCATTGTTTTTGATACCAACTCACATAATAAGCAGTGAATAAGACCCTGAGCCTTAGCGCAGTACCTACAGCATCATTATAATCTGTTATTGTTTATATTATGCCCCAAGGACCCTGTCATGGGGATCAGTGCGCTGCTCCTAATAAGAGCTCAGCGATCATTGAAGCAAGCAGGCAGGCAATTTATGAAGGTAAGGAGATTGTGCTTGGGCATAATCTGCAGTACGGCCGCCGCCGCAGGCCAAACGGACCGCTATAAATTGCTAACTTGTGATGCCTAATAGCGCTCTCCTTTTAGCAAATCGTTATAGAATCAGATTACACTCTTTGTAACTGAACGCGGGAAGACTTACGACTCCAGATGTTGCGTAAGAAGTCCGGCAAATTGAAAGTAGTCTACTTTACCGTGAATCGCCCTATACCATCGATCATGTCGGCTTATTAACCCATTGCGATGAAAGCCAAGGCCAGCCCGATTTGATTTACGCGTCACTTTTGTCGCTATACCGTTAAAGCTTTTAAACCGGCGCGGCCGGCGGATAACTTGGAGGAAAGTCGGCGAGCAAGATGGATGGTCTGTAGTGTTGCTTAATTTTATGCAAATGACCGGCGGCGCTGCGCCAGGGCACCTCGTTGTGTGAAATGGGACGGAATTTGACGTCAGTGATCGTGCATTATGACAATAAATATTAATAGTTCTGTGATACCAGCTGTAGATAGCAACCGGACTCTCGAACTCAGTTTCAATGTCAATCTAATTGTAATCCGAATTATTGTGTATTTTATTTCAAATTCCATTGAACTCGATTTCAATCATGCGCTATAGATACTCTTGAACGCATCACTATCATACTTTAATTAGTTTGTGATCACTATAGTGATGCGTTCAAGGGTATCCATATGCGCGAAGTCGAACGAAATCCAATGATATGATATGTGATGTCGCACAAGCGCGCGGAAACTGAGGCGGCAAAATTAAATCAATTAGAGTAATTTTCATTATGACGCGTATTTCAAGCGCAAGTCTAAACATATAGCCATCCTTTTCTATATTATTTGTACCGTATTATCTGTAGCAGTAAGCATGTTTATGTCGTAAAGGAACAAAATCTGAGCACCGAGCAGTATGAATATACGTCATCTTTAGTAAAACATCATTGAACGAAATCACAATTTACGATCGGGTTTGAGAGTCAAGAGTAAAAATATTTGTCAGTCTCATCTGTCAAGTTAGTTTTAAAAAGAATGGAATTGGTGTAGTCCAGTCAAATAAACTTTTAAATCAAAATTTCAGTCTAAAGGCTGAATTTTTGATATTATGTAGTTTCAATCGTACAAAAAAAAATGTGTAAAACATTTTTGGGTACGCAACCACCGGCAAGGGTCGAAAAAAAATTTTTGAATATTTCTTTTAGCAATTACTAGAAAATAGTAAAAGTTCCAGAAAAACGTTACATACATACCTGGTGGTTATGCTGTAATGTTATTTGCATTAAACACAAATCTATATGCTGTCAACAGCTAGTAGATTACTCAAATATTATTGTAGTATCATTATCATTAATTCATCATCATCATCATCTCAGCCATAGGACGTCCACAACTGGACATATTATTATGCCTCCCCCATTGATTTCTACAAGGACCGGTTGAAAGCGGCCCGCATCCAGCCCTTGCCTGCGATCTTAGTCAGGTCACCTGTCCACTTTGTCGGTTGCTCCATTCGAGAATCTTTCGACCCCAACGGCCATCACTTATTTGAGCCATGTGCCCTGCCCACTGTATTTAATTGGTTATTAGAAATTTATTTTAATAAAGCATCAAATTGTACTTCGATACTCGTAATATATATTTGAATATGAACAGATAAGTAACATTTTGAAAAACAAAACAACAAACAACTTTTAAATGCCACTTTGAAGAGCTTTTGTAGCAAGTTACGAACTTAATATGGCTCTCCTTATGAACAGATAAGTAACATTTTGAAAAACAAAACAACAAACAACTTTTAAATGCCACTTTGAAGAGCTTTTGTAGCAAGTTACGAACTTAATATGGCTCTCCTTAATAAATACTCCAGATGTACATGAAATGCTAACACTTCATTCAAACTTGTGATACATAAAGACATAATATGAAGCAAGGAAGTGCTAGGATTGCGAGTGTCAGCCGACCGTCTCAAGGTCGCTGATACCGGCTTGAGTTATCCTAGTAAGTAGCAGCGTTGTTAAATCTTTAGCATGCACTTTCCAGCACCCAGCTGGCTAGCTAAGATTTGGTCAAGTTTTGAATAACTGACACCAAACACACAATTAGTTCACAAAGCTGACCTAGTAAGACAGTTTCAACTCTAGGACCATCCATCCATCAAGTCAAGAAACCTCACTCAGCTACCATTATGTGCCCCAAAATGAAGAGTTACACGGGTATGGGTATATTTTCCCGTGTTGTTATTGCATTTGCTCTTCAAGCTTTTACGTATTTTAACCCAAAAAACTAAAAGATCCATTAAAATCGGTTCAGAGGCACCCAGGTTCTTCTTATCAAAAAAATATTGAAAGTGTTCAAACTCTTATTCAGCAAAAGGTTTTCTAGTCAGTTTTCTACTAGTGGTTGGTGCTTGGAATATGGATTTTTGACCGTTCGCGAATCCAATTCATGTTTTGATTAGACTATCGGGTCCATTGTTTATTAATATCTAAACTAAACCTTACATTTAAAAACGCGAATAAACCATATTATAACTATACGTATAAAGATACTAGTTGCGCCCCGCGGTTTTACCTGCGTGATGATGATTGATGATCATGATGAATAGTAATCGAAGTGTTACTCCTGGACCATTTAAATACCAAATTTAATTCAAATCCGTCCAACCGTTTAAGTGTATGAAAGAGTAACATACGTTCACAAAATTTCGAGCTTAGCATGCAGTATATTTTCGAAGCATTTGAGGCGATGATTGCTGTCAAAGTTAGGAAAACTGATGAATCATTGGCCCTGATTAGAGTTTGATTGTTAAGGCATAAAATGTCTGAATATTATAAACTTAATATTATGTCTAGTCATTCTTGGTTGTACTGTACGTAAATATTAATATAGCTGCATCAAAATAACCTTGTGGGACAAAGAAAACACAAACCGCCAGGACTGACAAAAATCATCAGGACAATGAAAATAATATCACTATTAATGATTAATTTATTTCTATTTTATCTATATAGGTCTATTGTTTGAAAAAACTAGTCGACTCGAAAATCTTTAGTTTACGCGTGGTATTAAGGGTAATGACATACATAGTTTGAAGTCGGTCAAAACCGAAGTTGTTTGTCATCAGTCTCATAATCGTCTTAATCATTTATTGAGATATTTTGCAGATAATATCCAATACCGTAATCATTCTTGCCCAAGTTATAGTATTAGATAATATTTACTTACATTGCCGAGGAAGCCGCTGCAAGGCTGGATGGGCGGCGGCAAAGGGGGTAGTTCAGGCGAGCGCCGCGCGCGCGGACTGCGCGTCTGCTCTGTTTGCCCCATGACTTAATTCATCCCTGGAACAAAATTAGACATTGTGCGCTGCCACAAATGAAAGGTATAACAATTATCTAAAATGCACTTTTATCCAATGGGCACGGTTCTTAAGAGAAAAACTAGAACTAGTTAGTTGAAGCGATGATAGCTCAGCGGGGGCAGCGTCGGCTGTCAAACTGATGGACACTGGTTCGATCCCCAACAACACCTTGAGCTTCCGGTGAAGGTAACACCATTATCAAATTCTCAGCATGGTTGTAGGGTACTTTCAAATATCCGCCTGGCTAGCTACCACCCTCAAGTTTGAAAAACTGTCACCAAACACATAGTGTGTTTAGGCCGCAGTCCTTGAGAGCCAGAAAGCATTCTAGGTCTAGCGTGACACATCTTCGACCACGTCACTGAAAACCAAGTGAGATAGTGGTCAAACGCTAGATCTATACAAGATACAGGCTTTGCCTAGTTTGGGGCCCACAGTTAAGAGGTTTAGTTTCCTGGAAGAAATCGCTTTAAGCGATAAGGCCGCCCTTTGTATCACTGTATTTATATTTGTTTGTTTGATTTCTTTATGTGTTTAGTTTTGAAATAGTGTGCAAATAAAGAGTTTTCTATCTATCTATCTATCTAAGATGAAGAGGAAACAATTAAAACGTAATCTTCAATCGGGAAACCACTTGGGCAGATTGTAAGACACTACCTAAAAAATGTGTTATCTACATTTTCTACCCCAGAACAGATACGTGTCAACGTGTAATGTACTAAATATTTATTGTATGTGTATATTTTCTTTGGCAATAAAGTATCTATTATTATTATTATACAGCATAAAAAAGTTATACTTCATTAAGTATCCTAATCCTACCTAATCTAGAACCATTGTTCTAGATTTTTCATGACAAAAATCCCAATCGTAGGACAGCGGCGCATAACGACCCATTGAAAGATAGTCATCAATAGTCCTGGACTATTCATGATAGTAGTAGAGATAATAGTACCCACTATTTGGAAGCTGCCTACAGTCAGGTCTCTCTCGCGATCATAATTGCATCCTAGTCTGCGGACGTCCTAAGCCATTTTGAAGTATATACCTAAGCCATTTTGAAGTATATGCCTAAGCCATTTTGAAGTATATGCCTGAGCCATTTTGAAGTATATGCCTAAGCCATTTTGAAGTATATGCCTAAGCCATTTTGAAGTATATGCCTAAGCCATTTTGCAGTATATGCCTAAGCCATTTTGAAGTATATGCCTAAGCCATTTTGAAGTATATGCCTAAGCCATTTTGAAGTATATGCCTAAGCCGAAAAATAGCTTACGGGGCTACTTAACTTTTACGGGGAGCGTTATCGTAGTCAAAGTATCCGTGAATAGGTAATCTTGTAGTGCGATATCATTTATTACTCGAAGGTGCGTATTACTCTAACTGCTTTTGGGCACTAGGCCATTGGCCATTGTGGTATTTTAGAAGTGAGGGATGAATTAGAACGACACTACCCTCATTCACCATATGACTGTTATAAAGAACACGAACTCTCCTATAAGCAGGCGTGATCCATCGCAGACTACATCATCACTTAACATCAGGTGAGATAGTGATCAGACACCTATATTTAAAAAAATATATACGCTTCGAGAACCTCATCCTTTTTTTAAGTCCGTTAAAAAGATGCCCGTTACTAGAGGCCCTGTTTTTAGGCAAAAGTAGAGATTCACAACATTTTTATATGATGGGCATGTATAAGATATTAAGCATTGGCATTAACAAACATTTGGAGTGCTATATATCGGAGTGTATCTATATACTCAGTTCTTCTTTTAGATATTCCTGAACGATGTAGCAGGCCACTTTGTCTTATTACCTAAAAATGGGGGAAACTCGCCGCCAGTCCACTAATGCGTTTAATGTGTGAAACAATTGCTAGATTCACCTATTTTGTTCGAGGAGTGTCAATATTTTAATGTTTTATACATAATTGTCATTTTTATTTATCTTTGTGTCATAATTCCTAATTTAATTTTATGGTTTACAAAATATGTGTACAAGTATTGATTTATAAAACAATTTGGTATATTGTTATATATATTGGTATAAGGTAATTTTTCATCTTCATTTTGATGTAATAGTTACCCAGCCGATATAAAGTTATTTCTTATCCTATCAACTACGGGTCCTGGCTGAAAACCAGCGTCAATTGCTAGTATCTGCATTTGGCACAAGGGGCAAGACCTATTAAACCTCACCAAATTTAAGACCTTTCATCATTTGATGAAAGGTATGTATATTATTTATTATTGTCTTATGTCTATTACACATCTACACTAATATTATAAAGAGGAAAATTTTGTATTTTTGTGTGTGTGTGTATGTTAGGAAAGAATAAACTCAAAAACTACTGTGCCTAATTCAATAATTCTTTCACCATTGTAAAGCTGCATTCACCCTGAGTAACATAGAGTATATTTATTGCTAGAAAAAGAGCCCATTGCCTATTATCCTAACTAAAACTTAAGTGACGTAACCCAAGGAGTACAAAATAGTGCACTATAATGTCTTTCGTCGCATATGCGTTGCGGAAACTATTGATGGTAGAGTATGATATGATATGATAGAATATCATCAATAGTTAGGACTCATGCCTGGTCCTTTATTTTATGTGTGTTGAACAAACGTATATTCTATTCTAAGTACAATATATTTTTAATTGTTGTTAATGAGAAAAGCTAATTTATTATTTATATAGCATTATATTCCATACTTTTTCGCACCAACGCGAACGTATCTCGCTGTCGTCTAATGAGGTAAATCATACCACACCTGTGTCTGTGACTCATTAGTTTTTTCTCTATATTTTGAAACCGTTAAACAGACAAAAGCCAGCATAAGCGAGTAACATAAAAACTTTCGGTGCTAAAAAGAACACATCGTTATATGAATAGGAAGATCCTTGCAGCTTTTCGAAGGTGCTAATTGGTTCAAGAGTGGATGCACAACGAAGGCTGACAAAGAAGGCGTTGTGTAATAGTTACATACCACAATAGGGGTATTATTTATATACTTTTAGGGCAAGACGTGTGGATACTGGAGTTAAAAATTGAGGTGGATCAATGTAGGTAATAGAAGGAACATTCCCGTCTGTCCCCTTGATCTGTCCCCTCATGGGGACTAATGGAATGGAAGTGCCAGTAACTCTCGCCTTTCTGAGATCACTTTAATCTTATCACACTTCGAAGTGATGATTGCTCAGTGGTGGAAGCGTCAGCTGTCAAACATTGTAATTATTAGTTAAACACGTTATTATTAGTTATGTATTAGTATAATATTTTTATATTTTCATTTTTTTAATTATAAACAACATACTTCTTGTCAAAACCCAGATCATAAGAAAGAAGAAGTTGCCAGATCCAAATGCGTGAGGATGAGGTGATGTAAGCCAGGTTAGTAAGTAAACTTCCTAATTATAACTAAATAGTACACTACTTGCTTTTATGTGTCTCTCTACTTCGTGACTATTAAATTAAGCAAGATAATCCTATGATGTACTTGCAGCAATAGCTGCAACGATATCATGTAACTAACATTTGCTAGTAACGGGGCTGGTCAATGTACTTGTTCCACTTGGAGTGAGATGCTAATATGCGACCTAACTAGCTTATGAACCTATATAGCTTATACATACATAATAACACTTTAGATTAAAGTAATGTAGCGAAGTGCAAACAAAACACGTACGATTAAATAAATAAATGACGATCGCCGTGGCTCGGCGTTAGTGACAGGACTTCTGGTTCCCGGAGACATTGGGTTCGAATCCCGGCAGGAGCAAACATTTATATGATGTAATTGTATGTGTCCATGCCTACCGAGACACAGGTAATCTTAGTGCCCTCCGCGCTTTCGTGAAATTCCGTTAATTAAAAAGAGGAAAAAAATACTAGACGCCTTTAAGGAACTTCGGGTTTTGTAAACGAGAAACTAAATGCAGGCTCTTATAATGGACTATAAAAGATCATTCACGATATCTTTAAACTTTGGCGACGAAAAATTTTTATGATAAAATACGAAAGTGATTGTTGCCATTTTTTAATGATATAAGTATCGATGTCCTTATATCATCGAAATCTGAAATTTAAGTCCAATTCTGATAATGTTTCATAATTAGTTTTCAGTAGGTACACTTTAATGAAAAGATTTCAAAGTCGTATTAGTGAAAACGGTAACTAGATTTTTAATTATAAAGTATTTTAATTATATGTATAGTAACTATCAACAGTATCAACAGAAAAAAAACTTAATTGCGTAAAAAATCTATGAACCAAAAGTATCAACAAGTTTGCTGACATTTTGCTAAACAGGCATTTAAATTTACTTACGTAGGGCATTTTAAAGTATAACTGCTTGGCTAGCTACCACCCTCAAGTTAGGAAAAACTATCACCAAACACAGTGTATGGTAATAGGATGAGTGTGTTTCAGGCGGCATTCCTTGAGAACCAGTAAACATTCTAGGCTTAGCGTGATTATACTTACGAGCACATCTTCACTGACCATCAAGTGAGATAGTGGTCAAACCCTAGATCCATAAGGTATACAAAAATGTATCTGCTTTTTCGTTAATGTAATCAGTGATATCAAGTTTTATGAGGTGAACAAACGACCTCGCCGTTTGACCGTTGATTTCCAATCATATACTTACTACACAACAATACTAAACTAGACATCCGCAATCCTGCGCAATCGTGTTTTTCTTGTTTATATAAAATATTAGATTTTAAACTTGGAACGATTCCAAAAACTGTGAGTTTTTCTAGATGATTTCATTTTCTACAAGGTCTAATACATAATGCCTCCTATCCTATCCTACTAATATTATAAATGCGAAAGTTTTTGTGTATGTGTGATATGTGTATATGTTTTTTACTTCTTCGGCACAAACGGCTACTCCGATTACGATGAAATTTGGTATGGAGATAGTTTAAGCCCCGGATTAACACATAGACTACTTTTATCCCGGAAAAAGTACAGTTCCCGTTGGATATTTGAGGTAACGGGAAAACCGTGCCCACGCGGGTGAAACCGCGGGGCGCTACTAGTATTACAATAAATATTACAAAGAGGTAAGATATATACATTTTATTTATGTTTGTAAAAAATAAACTCAAAAACGACTTCACTTATTTTTTAAATTCTTTCACCATCAGAATCTTCGTGTAAAATAGGCTATATTTATTATTAGATAAAATCAGGGATCCCTACTAAAACTTCAACAATGTAACCGTGCGGAGCAGAAACGGTCCGTTAGTATCAGATAAAATGAGTGACATCCGGAAGCGATAGAACATTTTGTTGTCACTCTTAAGTCAAAAAACCTCTAAATTTGTTGATTATTTGCATTTTTGCACATAAGCTATGTATGGTTTTATCGGCATGGCAACAATTTTAGAAATATGTGTTACTTCTTCTACTTGCACAGATACCGGAAGAACCAGAGTAGTAGCTCGTACAACATAAAACCGCAAAACGGTACAAATTTTTGGGACAAAGAAACACTTGAACAGCATGTCTTTTTGTCCGAAAAAATTGTACCAGTGTTAACAATGCTAAGACTGCTCCTGATATTATATTTCGGGCCGCGGATGTGAAAGTTCCACAGTTTATTTCTAATGTCAGTAAAGGTACCAATGAAGGTTACAAACAAATTTTACCCGATAATACCGCAAAACTTCCGGGTAAATATCGTCTTTGGAAAAAAACACAGGATTACAGATTTCACTCAAAGGTAATACAAACACTCTTACAAACAACAAATGAGTTAAATTAACCTCTCCGCTAATCAAATTTATTTCATGGAAACGATTTATCTAAAATGTACCATGGGCAATATTGCGAGTAGCCGTGATCATAAACTAGTGTATAATACAGAATCGATCGTTCCATTGTCTCTTCAATGCATCAGCTACAATTACAGGTTCAATGGACGTTCGGACAAGCACGATTCAAGAACTTATTGCCCACCATTTTTTACCACAAGCTCACGTAAACGGCGAGTCGAGTCTCAGACCACCAAGCCAGTTCTATCCTTGAACATATTAGATTCACTCGAAATAGACTTGATCACTAAAATTTTAACGTAGTCTTATTGCAATCATGACAAAAGCTTTGCAATACTTCTTCTCAGTCTAGTCACTTAGAAAATACAGATGATATGTGCAAGGACATCGTAGACCAGGGGCCTAAGTCTACTATTCAATATGATTGGCTCACAATTGGTGAATTTGACAGCTTTGGTAGTCCACTATTTTTGATTCGTCTATATTGAACCAATCTTGATTCAATTCAATGAGACAGCGCGTTATTTCCGTAGTCTGTTATTACATTAAATGTCAAATGCCCTACTAAATTGACATAAGCCGAGCATAGATTCAACATAGCCTCAGGCTGCTATGACTTAGCAGACTACAGATTTTTGACGTCTTCTTATTAGCATCGAGTCGGCCTCGCACTGGACTGAGAACATGAATTTAGTAGACTTGACACCCTGATGTAGAAAGGCATAAAAAAATGAAAAACAAGATTAATTCTGGATAAGAAAATACTGTTCTATTTATTCTTCTCCAGAAGTAATGGAGTCAATTTTATCAAAGCGGAAATGTTAGGCTCATTATAAAGTAACTGGCAAAAACCAGAAATAACTCGCTTTGAATGCTATAATGCCTCTGAGTTGATCGGAAAAAATAGTACCGTATTAGCCAAACATCACACATACATAACATTCAACAATTTCAAAGGTTTATTCCATAAAGCCGGTACCACCACGGCGCCGGTACCACCACGGCGCCGGTACCACCACGGCTGCTTTATGGAAGGTTTATTCCATAAAGCAGCCGTGGTGGTACCGGCCTAGAATAGTACTCCCCCATTTCTTCTCGTGGGTGCCGTAAGAGTCGGCTAAGGGATCACGTACCAGAAGGTGGGCAGCAGCGCCTTCTGAGGATCGGAAATCATACTGCGCTCGCCAACCCGTCTGCCAAGCGTGGCGAGTATTGGCAAATCCTCCCTATATGGGGGAGGCATGTGTCCAGCAGTGGACATCCTATGGCTGAGATGATTATGATGATGATGATTCCATAAAGCATGTAAAAGTCGACGAATTAGAAAAGTTACAACTGACTTAACTACATGGATTACGAGCAAGTAAAAAGCTAGGAGCAGTGTTTTTTTCTCTTTATATAATATATTTTAAACAGGATATTGATCTACTATAATATGCCACCCTTATAACAAAAATAATACGATTATAAATTGTTTTTAAAGTTGCTTGGTAAAGGCCCAGCAGCTTTCTGGCATCATCAGTTTCAGGTTTTTATAATATTCAGTTACAATCTCCGACCTGCCAGGAAACGTGGTCATCGTCAAATGGCTGCCGTCGGAGATTTTCGTTCCTGGCACATTCCATGAGATTACATGCAATACGTTTAACGCCACATGGCTCACAATTTGGGGATCCAAATTGTGAGTCCAATCCATCATAATCGCAAATTTATTAAGTGTAACTTGAAATGGCAGTGGTTGTTTGTAAATTATAATAACCTATGTCACGTTATTTATTACATAGCTACGTGAGTTTTAGGTCTTATTCCGCAAGCCAGACTTGCGCAGGCGTCTCAATCGATCTATGCGAATTAATTTATCGATTTATGCCCTTAAAAGGTGCTCGATCGACTGCAAAGAATGCAGTCCACATAATCACCGTATACAATACGACATACATATTAACACCCACATAAAGCATCGACCTCGTAAATTAATGCCGAATAGCGCTAGATAAGGATTTGATTAAACGAAAGATCAGTGTGACAATTTGTATTTAAATAGTTGTTAATCCCGTCTTGATATCGTCAGTTTAAGATTGTGATTTCTTATCTTTATCAAACTGAATATAAATTCACTACTTGATCCCTCTTCTATTTCTATTTCTGTTTCTTTTATATTATTTCAATAGTTCCGATGGAGACTGATTAGATTTAAGAGATTGCGTGTATCTATTCTTTATTTAAAAAAATATTTGATAATGTTTCTCGTCTAAGTAATAGACTTAGTACTGGATTTTTTTTTAATGTTTAAAAAAAACTTAGATCTATGTTTGTCGATCTCATTAGGGTGGGCTAAAATGTACGCAATGACATTTAATTGGCTGTTAATGTGACTCTACCAATGTATAATGGATTGGAATTAAATTTCAGTAATGGTACTGAAATTTGATTCCAATCCATTATACAAAACGCTTACCTGTCCTATTATATTATTCTACATACAACCTGGGTATCTTCAAGTCAAGAGTGAATAGGTATCTTCTAGGCAGGCGTGCTCCACCGTAGATCGCATCATCACTTAACATCAGGTGAGATAGTGGTCAAACGCTTGCCTATACCCAATAAAAAATAAAATAAAATAATTATTTTTCTTCTTATTTAAGAGCTTCGCTTTTGTCGTTGTTGCTTATGTAACTTTTTCCAGATTTTTCTTTCCGACACCATCTCTAACTTCTGTTGAATCTGTATGAAACATCTTCTGTTTTCGTCTTTCTATCTTTCCGTCTCTCTTTCCATCTATGATAATTTTTTATGAAGCTGTTTTATATAGAATTAAGCCCATCTACCTTTTCTATCTTTTTATAGTTTTAGGTAATCATTGTTAGAAATATCCCGGTGCATAAGTACCCACTAAGATACATTTTAGCCTTTGGGAACAGATCCCACAAGAACATATCCCTCTCACGTCTTCCGAAACGTGAAGAGTTAACCGTTAATCCCAATTTTTACGAGTCTCATTGCATCAAGACGCAACTCAGATACATATGTCACTCCGGTGGTCTCTACCATCTTGACTCTCTACAGGTGATAAATAAAAGACTATCGCGTATCGTCGATCCACCGCCGCCCGCTCTGGTCCGTGGGAACCCCATATCGATTACAAAACGGACCTACTTACGTTACTTCGTACAGTGTGATTGTTACCATTGAGATGCAGCTTTCTAATAGTTTTGTGTTTCACTTTATAATATGTAGTAAATATTCATCGGCGTTAAAGTTACATTCAATGACCTATCAATGAGAGTTATGAAAGTCAGGCAGTTCGTTGATAATAGATATGGTATTTATCACAAATTTCATCGCGTAACTTTTACTTTTTTTATTATTTAGCGTTTGATTACTATCGTATTCATTTTGGTGATCGGTGAAGATGTAGTTGAATCACGCTCTGTGGTCGAATCACGCTCCTGAAAACTCTGTGTATTATAGATAGATAGATAGATAGATAGAAAACTCTTTATTTGCACACTATTTCAAAACTACACACATAAAGAAAACAAACAAACAAATATAGATACAGTGGTACAAAGGGCGGCCTTATCGCTTAAAGCGATTTCTTCCAGGCAACCAAAATTAGGTGATTGTTAGAAATTGGGATCAGGCATGCAATAAATAGAACGTAACTTCGTTATTTACGCCATACGCCAAAGTGAACTAAAACCAAATGAACGTTCATTCCAGCGGTTGGGTTGCATGTTTTTTGTATATTTTTTGTGGGGGTTAAACCAACGTGCTTCAGTTTGACAGCCGACGCTCCCATCGCTGAGCCATCTTTGATGCCCATTTTTTTATACTGCATAGGTCTAGCGTTTGACCACTATCTCACTTTATGGTCAGTGACAATGTAGTCGAAGATGTAATCACGCTAGACCTAGAATGCTCACTGGCTCTCAAGGATTGCTCTGCCTGAACACACTATGTGTTTTGTTTTTCAAACTTGAGGGTGGTAGGATATTCGAAAGTATCCTACCACCATGCCAGGAATTCGATAACGGTGTTACCTTTACCGGAAGCTCAAGCTGTTGTTGGGAATCGAACCAGCATCCGTCAGTTTGACAGGCGACGCTCTCTCCGCTAAGCTATCATCACTTCAAAAAGTTTGTTAATCTCATTGGTATGGATAAGAGTTTGTTATTTAACGCAGTCACACTCAACCCCCGCACTAGGATACCCTGTGTCGCGGGAGGTATGGATACACAATCACAATACACAAACATCCAATACCCAAGAACAAACATCTATGCTCATCACAGAAATGTTTGCCCTTGCCAGGATTCGAACCCGGGGTCGCGGTTCGACATTCAGTGTCATTGATTGCTGAGCCGAGACTACAGTCAGAATAGGCGATGTTGAGGAATAAATTAGTTAGGATAATATTATGTACTAACAAACAACCATAACTTAAACACTATGAGTGTTAAGCGGATTAAGTAAAATATTCAAAGCAGGTTATTTCGCAATATTAATTTAATTTAGGATTCATAGGAAAATCCGGCGATTAATTCAAGTCTCTATACTGAACATAGCAGTGAGACGGACACGTAGGGTGGCCTTGATTCCATAGAAGACAGATACATATCACTTTCGACTATATTTAGAGATGAAGGCAATCATCCTAGCGCAAGATAAGGAGTAGAAATAAATAATCATACGTTCAAATATTTGAAGGAAAATATTCGGCTGCTAGTAGGACTTGAACCCACGACTACAGAATACCGTCCTGTCGCTTTGTCCAACTAAGCTATAGCAGCCCATACCACTAGGGCCGAATTACTTCCTTCCGTTTAATATCTGAGGCGATGTTGCTATTAGCGCCATCTACCTTTTAATTGTATGAACAATTAATTAATAGGACTGATAGACCAACATTGCAGTTGATATCGTATCAAACGAAGGCACCCTACCCTTATCTCAAGAGTTTTTGTTTGGTTTTTTTTACTTCAAATACTTGAACGTAAGTTACGCCTAGCATGTTGTTAATGCAATAAACCATTAAAACTCTTGATAATTAATCATATTATTTAAAAAAGAGATGGAGCTTATCAGACGTGGACCGCGCAAATTGGTTCATGCACCTAATTTGCTTTGGGTTTATAGGCAATAAGGCCCGCAGTTATGCGTCACGTATGGATGCCTCAGGTAGGCATTATTTCTGATTATAAATTTGTTGTTTTCATAAAATGCAAAAATGGCTCGTGTTTGCCTGTGGTTGTATAAAATCTAGGTGATCTGAGAGCATACCGTATCTTCCTTTTTTATTTTTATTATTGTTTGTATTAAGTGAATCCAAAATAAAATAAAATGATTGATTTTCTAACTATAGGCACTTAATTTCACAAGAACATCAGCGAACAATTTTTATGAAATATAATTCTCAGTAGAAGAACGTATTACATTTCAGTATTACATTACAGAAACTAAGTTTCTGTAATGTAATACTGAATCACCGCGAAAACCACCTAAGGTCTTTGGATACCGTACCGCACGATTTCGGCGGCGCCATCGAGGACAAAGAAACAGTGACCAATACATCTTCAACCGCATCAAATCTCGCCAGATATTGCCTAGAACTTAACATAAAGGGCTTAAGTTAAAAATCGTTGCTATAAATTTAGGCAGTACGGATCTTAGAGGTCGAATAAAGCTGGTTGCCGCAGCGGTTTGACAAAGGGAGTCAATTTGAACATATCTACTGATAGTTCGTGAGTCATTCTTCTTTAACTAGCGATTATCTTGGATTCGAAGCAATATGGCGGTGTCGTGCGCTTTGGAAACCGAAGGATTTGGAAGATTCGTTTTGTTTGAGTTATGGTTTGAATGATTGTGCATTATCAGAAGAGCGGCACGGTTTCAGTGGCGTGGGCGAAGCAGCGTTTGTTTATATGTGCGTTGAAGCATTGGCACGGCTATGTTTTACGAAAAACGATAACTTACTAGTAAGATCTAATAAACACTTCTTTTAAATCAATAAGATCTTTTTATTTAAGCAAAGGATTTAAATGTCACTAGTAAATAACATGTACCTATATGAACAGATTCGGGTGAGGAGTCCTACTGTTATAGGTCCAAATCTCGGAGTTGATATTCAAAGTGAGTTCATACGACGAATACAGTAGTATCAATTGTCACATTTGGATAATATGTTACATAGAACTCTTTTTTTGCGACTGTCTAGAGGTATCAATCAAAATCAGATGTTGTTTGAAAGGTTTACTAGTTGATTCAAAAACTATTTTATCTTGCCTCAACATTATTTTTAAATATAGACCGCTGCTAATGACCATTGCAAGAAAAGCATTATTTGATTGTAGCGATCAAGTTTTGTAACATCTGAAACACAGCGGTGTCATAACCACCATATGACATATCGTGTTGATATATAAGCTTTATTAGACAAATGTTTTTTTTTTCGTAATCAGAAAGTAATGGCTTAACTAGACTATTGATGACCTTAAAAGCTGGTTATATGGTATAGTCTACCTTCACAATGTAGACGAATAGAATTGTACACTCTCTACCTTCATTTGTTAACGCACACACTACCTACAAATGATGACGCATTGTAATTAATCCCAAGTGAAAGGATCCTTGTCGAGGTCTCGGCAATTACACTTAGGTAATTCCCAAAACACGAAGCTGTCTGTCCAATATCTAGCTCAGAGGATGTGGAGATATAATCGTAACTAACTCCACCTCGAGCACCTTTTCCGTCGGCAAACTCAGGGAAATTATTTTTAGGGTCCCGTACCCCAAAAGGAACCCTTAAAGAATCACTTTGTTGTTCGTGCGTCCGTCTGTCTGTCAAGACCCTATATCTCAGGAACGCGTGAAGGTTTTGAGTTGTAATTAAAACTATATGCTGAGACCTGAGCATATAGTTTTAATAACAAAATTCTAATCTGGCTGTGAAAAAGTCAAACTTCTAAGATAAGGTAAAATAGATACGACCGTTTATGCCGCAAAAAATATATTTCGACACTCTGCCGAATCAAAATTTCTAGGGTATTTTCCGTTCACCTAGAACTATGAAAGCAGGCAGGTAATACCATCTTATACTACGAATAGATGGAAAAATCTGAAAACTATACATTTTTAATTAAATCATAAAAAAAAGGGTCTTTATGCAAGCAACCGCGCAGCCCAAATTTTGATTTGAGTTACCGTGTCATTATGTGGGGTATCGTATGAAAGGGCTTCATTGACACAATTATTTTTGGTATTATGTATAGTTTTCGGTTAATTACAAAGAATGAAAAAGAAACCTTTTTAAGTAAACAAAAAACTATTTTTGATACCTAAAAATTTGTTAGGAACCCTCGGTGGGCGAGTCCAACTCGCACTTGCCCGGTTTTTTGTACTAATATTAATAGTAGGGGAGCACACGATGCTAAACGAGGATTTAATCGAACTTCATGTCGTCGTGGTAGACTATGTGATTTTAAACATTAAAGTAATATAATGTTTATAATGGTAAGCGAGCTAAATAGCAAGCTAAATAATGGTAGAAAAATAAAATAATGACGATGTATGAATTGGATTACCTATCAGTGGGAGAGATGTTACACTTTTTAACATGTGTACAAACATTTATATTATAGAAATATAAACTAAACTACCCTAAACCATTTGCCCATCGAGTGAGATAATGGTCAAACGAGTATAGAATATATTTAAATATATTATCAACCTAGAGAGCGTTAATCCCCTCCGATTCTACCGTTTCAATCAGCAGATCTAATTGAAAAAAATATAATTTATTCATAGGGTGCTACATCAACGCAGTGCCAGAAAAAAAATTAGTACGGGCTATCTTTTTGACTCATTCAGCCAGGTTCGAATAAATTACTCATTAAGTTTTTCTGCGTCCAGTGATGGGCATATACTTACAGCTGTACTTAAAGCCTAAAAGTTCTTCCCCGTTTCTCCCATAACTCAGTAAATTAGTGTGCACTGTTCTGAATCTTTTCCAGGACTGGACTATGCTCTTTGCTAAGTGCATCGTAAAGCTACTGCAAAAGAGGTCACTTGATAAAGAGCAAGTTTGATGGAAGACGCTTCTAGTGGTCTTTGTACAGTCCATTGCTGGACATAATCCTATGGCTGAAATGATGGTGATCAAGCCCAATCCTTCCGCAACCAGAAGAAAAATAGGTACCTCACGGACATATTATATGCATATTAAGTACATATTTAAAATGTACCATAGAATCCTGGTACTCCTGAAACCTAAAGTAAATTTGATTTTATGTCTATCTGTTAAGTTAACTGGGTTATAAATTTGGCCTCCGTAACGTCGCCGCGTCGTCCAAAAGTGCAATTACGGTGCTTTGACTCAATTTTTATAATCGATCAGTTAAATCGGTAAATTTGCATAAGTCTCGTCACCAAAGTTACACCACTTTTACAACATAGCAACATCAAGATTATATGATTATGCAGCGGTAATCGAAATCATTAATTGTTCACTATATTGTATACGTGTATAAAATCTATATCTCGTTTTTTATGGCGGGATTTTGTAATTTTGATACAGCAATTTTGTTATGTTTTCCAATTTCTCCGTATTTTTACGAAGTACATATTACGTCCATTTCGTTATGGCCATACAAACTTTACAATGCGAAAATAATCTGCGTTTTGTCATGCGTGACGTAAGATACCGTTTTATCTCTTATCATAATGTTCACAGCTGTTGTTAAGTTCATCACAATAAATTGAATAACCCTCAGTTATTTTTAAGGGAGTTCCATGTCGTCAGTTTTTCACAATTATTTTTCTTACCTTAGAATTTAACCTCGCCTTCTATTTCCCCTTTCCAAGCGTAATTGCCACCATGGACATAAAAATATCTTAATATTGAATCTTGAGAGTCTGTGCGGCAATCCAGCGTGTTTATGGCATAGTGTGGACAATGGTCCGTAATTAGGGGCCAGCTCATGTGAGACTACGGCTATCTAGGATCTGGCCTCGCTAATAAGCACTGCTGATTTGTGAGCCAATGAGCCTAAGAGTTAACAGGTTTTACTCCGGACTCTGTTCTCAAACATTTAGTTATGGGAAAGTAACGAGTAGATATGCATTGTTGACTTCAAAATATTGCATTTGTTATGGCTGTTCATTTTCCTAACAGTAAAATAATTTCGTGAGTAAATCTCCTTCGCTATTACGTACTTTATGGCACCATGGTGATAACTGGCAATTCTCCTGGAAATTACTGAATTCATTTCCCGATTTAAACACGAATTAAACACGATTGCTCGTGAGTAATTGAGGATGTATACATGTTTCTGATGTTTCTTACTTCTTCGTGCCATAACGAATCTGGATAAAATTTATTATATTTATGTATTAATAATAATAAGAACTTTATTGCCTTAAGAAAGATCACAAAAATTGCACTTACAAGACAATTCCATATTGTACAGAAACACAAGAAAAACAATTTACGTAAGTCTTAAAAAAAAAAAAAATTAGAAACATATCTTATTTGAAACGTTGTTGCCTGTTGTATAGTAATAAAACTGTAGTACAGACAACAACGCCCTCCGTAGGCATAAAAGGCTATACAAATTATTTGATTTTAGTTTCTTATCTTTAGACACTATTATCCGGCTTTACTCACGTTTATAGTCGAAGTTTCGACCTAGGTTTCGGGCATGTCCGATGCCCAACCTGAGGTTGTGTGTTTGCACTGCCAGATCGCGGCGACCACTGTCGAAAATTTGGCACAGAGATATAAAGATAGTCTGGAATTCCATATTAATTTCCAAGTTAAATTTTATCATGTAAATTATATGGTTCCCGCGATACAATCGCAAAAAGATCCGGGCACGGAAGTAACTTGAAAAGACCACAAGTATTTACCCATCCAAGTTGTGATTACAGAGAACGTGACTCATACTAGGTGATCAACTCTCAGAGCTACAAACATGTGCTACCGCAGTGTTAGATTATACGTGTTTTCAATAATATAACCTCCTTATTCCTTATCATTGCCTTCTATTTTCTTCTCTTCACCAACTATCATCTTCTTTTTAACCGAGTTCAAAAAAGGAGGAATTTATGTGTTCCACTGTATGGATTTTTTTTAGACATTCTGACGAATGGACCTAATCCTACAATATAATAGACGAATGTTATCATTTAATATATCATTTATTATACAAGCTGTATCACAATAGCCAAAGAGATCCCGGTAGAAGTTTTCACGTAAGAACTTGTTTCCTTTAAACGTTACGCATTATATAAACGACACATATTATGAAGCGACTCAAACGCCTGCGCAGTAAAAGTATGTCTTGTGACAATTAATGAGACGAGTCGTGGTGGTAGCGTCCAAGTTATTCACAGACATGAACTAGTTCATAAGAATATGTTGAATAGAAACGTTCTTTATTTAGGTATCAATATATAACACATGGTAAAGTAGGCCTTGCTGTATTCTGTCACTACTAATTCTGGCAGTTTTTATGGCCGGTAAAACCGATGGCCGTTAGGGTGCAGCCACATTGCCGTCGAACGATGTCATCGACTATTCAAATCGATCCAGTCTTCATCGTGCATGGTGAAATATTGTCATTTCTCATGGTCAGCTGATATTCAAGGTTTTGTCATATAAATTGAGAGCACAGATTCAAGACCTAGCATAAGTCGAATATTAGAAGCGGTATCTTAAGTACTAAGAGCTCCAGTGTAACAGACGTCTATACGTCTGTTACGTACAGACACGTAACTGTCTGTACGTAACAGACAGTTAACAGACAGATAAAAGACATTGAAATGTCTTTATGGAGTTTGATCGTACTGCGGTTACTTACTTAGTGCATATGTCAAACAACAAAATCAGAAAAAAGTAATTAAAACCTAAGATAAAACGATACTTTCGATGATTCGAAGCGGTAATAGTCTAGCTGTGAAAGCATCGGCTGTCAACCTGACAGCCGTACCTTCGATCCCCACGAACGGCTTAAGCTTCTAGTGAAGGTAACACCGTTATCAAATATCCTAGCATGGTGGTAGGATACTTTCCGGTACGTACCCGGCTAGCTACCGTTCGATAAACTGTCACCAAAACCATAGTATGTTAAGGCAGCAGTACTTGAGAGCCAGTAAATATTCTAGGTCTAACGTGATTACACCTTCGGCGACGTCGTCACTGACCATCAAGTGAGATAGTGAACAAAATTAATAAAGTATGAAAAAAAAATCGATTAGCGGAGTATTTAGTTTATTTTATTAGTTTCAAAGTGTTCAAATCTGTTCGTCTGTATTTTACTTGAAACGTACAGATCATGAATCTCAAACTCAATAATTTTTTTACAGTTGGCTTACAGTACATTTAGTACTAAATATACTGTAAACCAATTGTAAAAAAATACCACTGTAAGCACATACTTTTTTGTTTAAAAATATCATTTTAAAAGATATTTAATAATTATAATTTCCTATATGTACTTAGAACGCTTAATTAATTACATGATAAGGATGTACCTTGTTTTGAGAATCACTATCCGTATAAAGTTTAAAAATATTCAAAAAAAAAACTATCTACCCATAAGTGACCAATGATTTGTGTTGAAGTTAGTCGTCAATCAAAAAATTGGTGATATCACCAAGGAGATTTGTATTGAACTTAGCCGTCAATTCGAAATAGTTTCAAAAATAAAGAGGATGAATTTCTTCTGTAGCTAAACAGTTCGGAACAACGGAAAATTACATCATGTGTTAATGGAAAAGGAAACACGTATATAATAATTTAAATTCGTTATCGCATTGCCGTGCATCATTTGTTTTTGGAGTTAAATGCACGGATGAGGGACTCAGAAAATGTCCTATATCCAACACACACTGTCCGAAATGTTTCCGGTAACAGATTGACATATAAAAGTTCGTCAGTGGACTCAAATATCTCCTAGTCGTAAGCACGGTAAATATTACCGTGTCGTAAATGCTTTAACGTTGTCAGTGTCGTTGACTATTTATTGATGAGCTTTTTGGCTCATTTTTCAATTTTCTATTATCTTCGAGTAAGCTGGGCTGACACATATACTGAGACTTAAAATTGGGAATCAACTAAGGATTTAAGAGCTTAACAGGTGCCGATGACATTGCAGAGGCTCGCGGGTGTTTACAGGCAGAGAGGGCGGGACAAATCCTGATGCGTATTGATTTAAAATATAACAAATTATGTACTTTACAGATGACCTACGCGATCAAAAAAATATTAATCACATTTTGAGACTTTTTAATTTTCTTACCATTTTTTTTTGCCGCGAGAATTTTTGAAAATGGTAAAATATGGCCGCTCTAAAATATATTTCCAATAATAAAATAGCAACTTTCATGAACTGTTATCATAAGTGGTATTTTTATTAAATTTACATGTAGAACTTTTAAAAAAATAAGCTGGAAAGTCCCAAAAATGTCTATTAGTCCAGTCAAATAAACTTTAAAATGAAATTTTCAGTCTAAAGCCTGCATTTTTTATATTATGTAGTTTTAAAATCATACAAAAATATTGTGTAAAGATTTTTGGTTTCACAACCACGGGCAAGAGATAGAAAAATTTGAATCCATTTTTCGCATTTTCTCAAAATATATCTAGCAAATGGTTAAGCCTTAATATGGATAGGCTCAACGCAAGAACCCTCAGCATGTGAAAAATTATAGTGCAGACGCATACGCCTACGCCTTTAGTGAAGCTATGGTATAGAGACTCCCATGATGCTACATTTATGTAAATACGCGTTATCGTTTGTTTAATGTCCATCAATACACTTTTGATTATGATTTAAAAACGTCAGTGAATGTTTTATATCTTGTATCCTGTTTGCAGGCTAGCTTATCTAACGGCGTTTTATATGTGTTACACTCACTTCGTGTAATCTACAGTTCCTAGGTTGCAAAATAAATAGGCCGTAAGCAATGTATGTTACTGTTCAAAATATATCGTCTTGTCACGTCATTCATCATCCCAAATTGGGAAGCTGCTTATCAGGCTGCCTGCCATGTTTGGCTAGAACGCCCACCAAAATGCAGGTTATTATGCATCTACACTAGGGTTTATTCTGCATTTGGAGTCTCTTAACTTTAAATTTAACTAAGAATTTGAAAAACATTTCTCAAAATAATTTAGATCTAAAATTAAGAACATAATTATTAAATTAATTATTTTATTGGATTGATTGTATTATATCTGTGACAGCAGAGAATCCACTGATCCTCTTCCTTGACGATGCTCGTGAACTATTCGTGTAAGTAAATAAAAGCCTGTTACTTACCTTCCCACGAAACACGAGAGCTTATCTTCGCTATCAGGAAAGCCGGTCACAAAACGTCCGAGCACTATCACAAGAGAATCAGTTCGTATCACTGCAATGTCCGTTTACTTTGAGTTATTATTTTTGTTTGACGATAAGACTGGACGGTTCAGTTAGTTTGAACCGGCGTCTCACCCGCATCGAAGCACCGCGTGCATTTCAATGGATGAAAGTGTAAACCGTGGTTTTTGTATAGCGCCCTCTTACTCGCTCTGCTAAGCGTGAGAGGGACGAAGAAACATCGTCAAGTTTGGCTTCTTGAGTGGAGCAGCGCCTTCGCCCACCATGTATTTTATTGTTATTCTATTTTTCTGTATCCATATGTTTAGGGAGAGCTATAAATCTTAAGGCATTTCAATATAAATGTTTACATAACTAAGTAAATGTATCATGGACATACTTAGGTAATCATTTCCTGGTAAACTACTGCAGGTGGTGGTGTAAAGCGATCCGCAAACTGTGCGTCGCGGCACACTGGTGTACCGGTCACCAGTTGGTGTGTAGCGGACAAAATGCAAGATACATCTAGAAGTTATAAATTTCTATTAGTTATTGATTTTGTTCGTTATAACTTCTTTTTGTTACATCTTTTAGATGTGTGTAGTGAAGTAATGTGTGTGAAGAAGTGTGTGATGTAATTTAATTTTAACCCATTGAACAATGGGTTAAATTATTCGGGCATTTGTTCATAGTAAAATACTAAAAATGCGATAAAAACAATGTAGGGCGGGAATAGGAGGGTAGAGATATTTTACGAAATATTCTCAGACGTACCAAATTTACACAAAAAATCATAAAAATCGAGCAAGCCGTTTCGGCGGAGTTCGATAACAAACACTGCGATAGAATGTTTATATAATTAGTAGGTACTTTGATTATAAATTTGACTGGCCGGTTGGCGCAGTTGGTAGCACTCTGCCTTCTGAGCCGCTGGTCCCGAGTTCGATTCCCGGACAGGTCAAACATTTGTGTGTCATGTTTCAAATAGGTCAAACATGTCTGTTTGACCTGTCTGGGTGTGTATATGTATATAAGTATATATATAATATAAGTATGTATTTAAGTATATATATCAGGTTACCATAGTACAGGCTCTGCCTAGTTTGGGACCTGAAGACCTTGTGTGAATGTTGTCCCATATTATTATTATTATTATAAATAAATAAGCAGTCAATAATATTTGGGAATATTCTGGGATATTCCCAAGTTTTAAGTAAGTATTATTTACTTGTTATGTGAAAGTATGTATTGAAAATAATTTCTTAGAAAGTTGACCAGATTGTTTGACACGTGAATTAGCTAGAATATTTTTCTACCAAATTTTAATACAAGGTTAATTTTTATTCTCGGCTTAGGCTGCATATTTCCATACTTCCGTGTGTAAGAATATCTGAAAGTGTCAATTGACACGCGTGTGGATTTCTGAATTATGTTTGCCATTGTCGTAGAATTTAAAAATGAAGGCACCATTAATAACATCGTAATAACCACCTACAACGTCTTGCAATTTATCTCTTGGTATCTGCTCTCGCAGTCTCGCAAATTGCCACCGTGCGTCGCGTCGTCAATAGAACCAGCTGAAGCTCTTCTATTGTATCCATGAAGCCGTAGATTGTCGCTTCATTTAGATTGAAGGCATTCCTCATTGCTGACCTCACGCACGGTTCCTAAACATTATCAGTTCTTTGATTTGTGTTGATATCAGGAAATACTAGATAAAATTGAAAAATTCTTTCGCATTTTTAGTGTTGGATAGTTCATTTATCGAAGAAGGTTTAAGGTTATATAATATCACGCTGCATCCAATAGGAGAGAAGCATAAATGAAAAATGTTGCAAGAACGGAAAAAAATGATTCCTAGATGTACCTATTTCACGCGGTTGAAGTCGCAGGAAAAAGCTAGTAATAGTAGTATAGTTTTTTTTTAGGTAGTAGGTGGGCAAACAAGCAGACGGGCCGCCTGATGATAAGCGATCACCGATGGATATCTGTATTACTGGGGGCATTACGAATACGAAACGTCGCAAAGATGTTAACTCTCCTCTTGAAGAATACCATATTGTAGCTCCGGGGTTGTACCTATCGGGGAACACAGACCCCCGCAGTGAGTTCCACTCCCTGGCAGTACGCATTATAAACGAGGAAGCAAAACGCTTCGTACGTAACGGTGGTATATCTACCATGTAGCGGTGGCGCATAGTCGTACGTCTGGTTGGCTTTATGTCTTGTTATTACTTTTAATTCACATATATGTATCACCTATATATACCTAGGTCACAACGCAGAATGCCACGCGGGCTGTGCACCATCAGTGCTCGCTCCCCTCCGGTGAAGCTGTAAAGGAGGGTAGAGGCAAACAGCATTAGTCCGTTAGAAGAAAAAAAAAGAAGCAGAATGCCACAACCGCGGTAACAGCTTGTTCACTATTTAGTGCTATAAGGTACCTTATTACACGAAATCTATTTATTAAGAATTCGTTATTAGCTTGAAAAGTGTATGTGCGCTGCACTTTTTCTAACTGCACCCCGCGTTTGCCCGCAGATACCACATTAACTCACGACCGCAATTTTATAAGTAGCCAATGGGCCATTGAAGACTTATAATGCATCGGTAAAATTTGATCCAGGTCAATTCAGCCGTTTCAGCGTTATATAGTAATAAACATAATGAATAGTATAATTACGATAGCTAAGAATAAGGAACAGGTATGTTATATTTTAAAAAATTCTGTCTGATCAGTTACTAACCGTTTCACGATGCTCTCAGTAATATAACGCTGCCTTGTCGGTTGATTCAGAAATTTAGATAAGCATTCCTCCTATCTGTAGTGCTCTAAAACTTGATATTACGTCTCACTCAGTGACGATGGGATCGCAAGTAATATAACACTCGACTGTAAGGCTGAATGAGTAGTGGGTGTTATGTAACAGATTTTCAAACCTGAGGGAGGCTACAAGCTAAGTAGTATAAGTATATATATATATATATATATATATATTGCCGCCGATGCAATCTGGGAGCAAGTCATTAGTGAATAGGTTCTTGTAGGCAGAATGATCCATGGTAGACCATGTCATCACTTAATATGAAAAGTAGCCGAACAGTAACAATATATATATATATTGTTACTGTTCACGTAACGCAATATACTGATACATAGGTAGGCGCCAATTCTGTATAAAAGTCCGGCCTAGCAGTTTCGGATATGACAGGACAGAAAAAATTACTCAATATCCGCTTGGCCGATATTAATGAATTATATATGGGACCATCTCGGAGGTACACTATCAAACAAAAAAAGAATTTTGAGAATAAGTCCGCAAATGGGGAAGAAATCGATGAACACACAAAAAAATAACATTAAAAAGATCTAAGTACATATAGTGAAACATATACATGACCTCCTCCTTTTTTAAAGTCGGTTAAAAAATAATATAATTGATAATGATAATAATTATGTGCATAGTATTTTTAATCTGTGCCACACAGTATAAGCATGCGCGCACTACGAATTATGCGTAGTATTAACGGTAAGCGACTTGTATACCTACAGATTTTCTCTTTACACAAGGACTCAATGCTAAACAATAAAAAACCGATTATGTGGATTGTTTATGTTTATTTTCCCACAGGTTGAAAAAATAATTGAAGGAAGGAGCAGCATAAAACTAAATAATGAACAATGGTAACTATTATCAGGGATTATCACATCGAATATAAAAATAATATAAATGAATTTGTTTCCTAATGAGTAATAATTACAATTTTACATATAATTAATTATTGCTGAAAACATGATTAAGTGCCATAGACGTGGAAAATGTTGGCTGTTATTCTAGTTACTTTGCATTTACTTGCAGTGCAAAATTTTGAAAATCTCATTTGACAAGAATTGTGTAATCCCTTTTACTGCTCCCCCGGCTTAGAAGTATGTTAATATCTAATGATTTTACGAATTTCAAAACAGAAAAGATAGGTACAATATTGTTGATAAAATATAATATTCTATGTCAGACACAAATATGCATGTAACCAAGGCCACTATAAGCAGTCGGTTACACGCCGACTTGTCTCTAGATGAGAGCATTACATTTTTGCATCTACCTCCAAATATATTTCAAACATGTGCTAATTAGCTACGAGTCAGAGTGTATGCTCTCATCTTTACAAAGGGTGTAAAACAAACTTTAGCTATTCGCTTTCCAGGGGGCGCGGTTATGTTATCACAAAAGAGGAGTAACAAGGTATTTAAGAATGTCAGATTTGTGTATGCAAAGAGACCAGTCATGCTCACGAAAAGGTGTTGGCAAATCGTGGCATCGTGTGTCGGGCCGCCTTCTTCTCACAAATACGGTTGAGGAAGACGATGGCTGGCACGCGTGTCAACTCGTGAACGGGTGCTGTTTGCGGACACCGGTCTGCTCTGCATGCATACGCAAATCGGACTTAAATAACAACTACTTTTCTTTTAGTTTAATTGTATTATTCTAGCTTAGTTTATATTGTTTATGAATTGTGTTCCTCACTGTACGTAAAATGTCTATAAAACTGTCAATCTATCAATTAAGTTTTATGTTAAACAATGGAACGACCCTGGAGTCTGTGGAGAGTAATGTTTCAAATCAATAAATAAAAGGTAACAAGTCATGATACCAATGATGGCAATTATAGATAACATGCCATTGTCATGTGAAGAAGGAAAATATACAGACGAGATAATTTTCAATGTGGACTCTGCTCCACGTCTAATGACCAGTCAGAAGCAGGTATGGCAGTTGACAGGATTGCTATTTCCATCTCTACTAATTTATAATAATTGTGTGTATTATTCTTCAGAAATTTTAATACATCATAAATGGCAAGTCAGATTTTGAGTCAATTATAAACACCTTTTCATGGTCATTCGCTGACAGGTGAAATTGCAAATGACAGCGGTGGCGACTGGTTCATCTTAGAATATAGGTACATTTTAAAATTTCTTGTGACTATTGGCCACAATTCTGTCAATGTTTGATAAGCCATGTGGAGTTTGTAATACATATAATCTGCGTGAAGATTCTTACCATAGATCATACAGCATAGTGAATGCATGATAACATTATATATGATAACATAAGTAATGTATCTATGTTTGTATTAATAAGAAATAATTCATATATTGTTAATATTTATAATATGATACTACTAGTACTATATTGTGAAATAGAATTATTTTAAGAAGACACTGCCTTTTGTAACCTTTAAAATTAGCAATAAAGAAATATTTGTATTTGTATAGTTGTAAGTTACCTAATCACATAACCGCGCCCAATAAGATAAATAATAATCGATATACCGATAGATTAACCGACGAAAGCTCATTTGGCCACGTAAATGATATATGTGGCTTACAAAGTGATTTGTAATTGTTGGGGACGTGCAGTGATCTTGAGACGTGCGTCGAATTGATGGAAAATGTTAACACGATACAGCGTGCAGATATACAGACGCACGACAACTAGGTTAATGATGTGACATGAACTACCCAATACTCAATAGTTTGTTAATACTCAACCTTCGGAATAGCGAAAAAAACGTGGAATAGTTGATGTCACATATCATATGAAACTTGCAACGGGCTGTTGTCAATGTGCCTGTCCCCTAGACCGGATGCAAGTTTCAGTTTTTATCACAATATATAATTGTAAAAAAAAACACTAATCCACAGATGATCTGGATTTAATCAAGCGCATGGATATGAGATTTCATATTGTATGCGCAGACTCTTACTTTTTAACACTTTTTTTTTAGATTTTTTATGTTTTTTCGAGGTTTTCATTAGCGAATATCTTTAATGGAATAAGTACAATATGTGAACTTATGACAGATAAATGAAATAGTGATTCGAAAAATAAGAGTTAATAAGTTTGAATGAGTTTAAAGATACCAAACCTCACTAGTGATAATTATAACTTTACGACAGAATAAGCTGTCTATGTCTTGAATGTCAAAATTGTAAAATATCGTTTACATAAAAGTACTAACATAATTGATATTCTAGACATATACATCTTGCAACTGAATAAGTGAACAAATATATGAATCAACAGAATGACTACATTAAATTCAATATACTAAATATATATACAGATAGCCTTTTCGATACAAAAATTGCAAATACATTTTTTTTTTGTATGTTTTCTCGTTTTCAGTTATACAAACAGAAGTAAATTCACTCTACATAAATAATAATACATACCAAAACACGACACAAGCAAAGTTTGCATGAATATTAAATTTTAGATGTAACTAGGCAAGGCTTTTAATGTGATAATGAAGTATGAGGGATTGCAACATTCATCCAAATATCACGATTACTCCCATATGGGGTTTCACATGGAACAAATGGGCAAAGTCTACCAATTAATACAGTTACATACTCAGCTAATTCTTGGCATATGTTTAATCTGATTCCATAATAGTATTCGTCTATTTCTTCTTAAACTTAGCCTATGTTGTTTTCGGTCACAATACTTGTCCTTATTGATTGAATCTAATATGATTACAGAGACAAGAGTCTTCTAGAACATAATGGCAAGTGCATACCAACCATAGATTCAACATCGTTTGACACTTCTTAGTCATCGACTCAACCGGACATCAAACTAGACCTGAACATGAAATTAGTAGACTTAATTATGAATCGCATCCCCCACGCGAAATGAAAATACACGTAAAATAAACATCTTATGTTTTACATGATCTATCAGTTACGCCTATATGAACTTGCAGTAACAATACCGACGCACGAGTCGCGACAATCGAGTCGGAAGCGTTTCGAATCCGAGACTCGACCGGCAGTATATGCAACTGTACAATACACAATTTGAATCCGTCTCTGTTGCAACACTACCGTGTCGACACATTGCGAATGTTGACGGTGGAATTGAAACAGGGGCAGACATATAAGAGCACAATACATGTTGTTGTCGAGCACAAAGGGGCGGCAATGAGCGGCCCCACTAACAATCCTTACGAATCCTACCTCGGAGGACGTGCGGGCAAGAACACAAACCGCGTCACGCGCTTCCTCTATTCTATATTTATATAATGCGGCTACTCAATAAAATTGCCGCGTGTAAAACTACATTGGACGAACCGTAAAAATGTCCAATGTTTTCAATATATAACATAGTTTTTAAGGCCCATATCGATTCGCATCCTACGGTCGTCGGTACATCTTTCGCGACAGAGGGTCAAATGAAATTAAACTCGTTGTATCTATAACTTCATAGGTCTGAAATTCCCAAGAATACATTTCATAGTTCTAGACGGTTCCAGCTTTGAAATAATTTCTACGGAAATGCTATTGTGCCCTCAGACGACGTTTCGAAAGACGTATCAGCGGCCGGGATCATTGAAGATACCTTCACAAATCAATCGTCGCCTTACCATACAATATTGTAGTAACAAAAGAAATACGAACAAATTTCATAATAGTATAAAATTTTGAATGAACTCAAAACAGTTGAAAACGAAAACGAAACCGAAGTTATGAACAAAAATATTTTTTGAAAAAATACCAGTTTTTCCCTACTTTTATAATTAACAAATAATTAAACAACTCGGGACGATATTACCTTTAAGAATTATATTAGAATCGTCCTATTATGCTTTATCATGGAATGCTGTCACCCACATGCGCTGGTCAATAGCGTGGACCAATAAAAATTATTAAACAGAATTATGAAACAGTTTTGACAGTGCAAAACTGTATATAACAATAAAATATAAAATACGTTAACTTAATTCAATTGAATTATATATAAACGTCACATAAAATGAATAAAGACATCCGATAGTTCAATAGATTCAACGCGAGCGACAGCATTCCATCAAACACTCCTACATTAATTATGAAACTCCTACAAAGAAAACATTGAACTAAAATTAACTTTACATTAAACTCCACCACATAATATTCTACACTCAGATATGTTAGCAAATAGCCTTCCACAAGTACTTCACATAGGATCGCGTTACGTTTAAGGCTTCCCTAATTAATCCTATTATTATTGCTAACATTCCCCTTCTAATGCCACTTGAACAATAATCGATGCATCTTCGATTATCGACATATCACTTGAAGATCTTTCCACCGACCGACACCAACTCGCTATTACTCAAATACATTCAAAGGGCTATATATATACAAAGTTGCAGTACATTAAATGAAATAATCGACACGGCAGCCACCTTGACACGCTTTTCTACGCGGTAAAGTTGTAGTTTCTCGATAAAGTTCATTTCTATAAGCAACAACACGATCGCGCATCGGAATATCGATTTTTTTGGTTGCGTAATGGCGGCGTGTCAATATGGCCGCATATACTATCGTGATTATCGACCCGAGGCATTTGTGACGTCACCGCGATCGCGACACAACTGACAATAGAGTAGATCGGTTCGATCTACCGATACTCAGCGTGCGGTGCGACGTTGACGATCCATACTTCATACGACCCGCCACCGCTCTCTGATCCTAACCCGGTCATTGGCCGCCGGGGAGGCCAACATCGAAAATAACAGCTCTTACGGAATCTACTACGGCTACGCAAAGGCTGGATTTCACGAGAACGTCGCTCAATAAAATATTATCTAAACATTGGACAAATCAAAATTGTGTATAAACAAATGAGAGCGATTAAATATTAAGGGGAGCGATGACAGGTATCCCCGCTTTTGGTCTGGAGCTTATCTGTAAACTCCCACCTGGTTACAAACATGCGTAAATATAACACTGGTTAGGTTGCGTCCATAAAAAATTAAACAATTTCGAAAATTATGCTACAAAATATGACTATTGAAATTTGGAAACAGTTCCACTAACATTGAGATTTACACACACAACACCCAACTACAGAGTACTGTTCTGTCGCTTTGCCAAGTTAGTTACAATTGCATTCTACAAGCATTCGGAATTGATTCCTATTACTGTCATATTTGAAGTTTATCAATTTTTTCCTTTCACAAATTCCAATGTAGGTGATGTACCTGATGCAACAGATAAAAAAATCAATACAGTGCTATATATGAGCAAGGCTTGTACCGAGAGAAAACTCACAGTCGAGCTAGAGACCGTCGTGAGTAGCGCTCGCAGTATAGAGCGGTAGGTGTGCTAGCAGGCGAGCGATGCGCTAGCGGGTCAGCGGGCGGTCGAGCGCGCAGCAGGGCAGGAAACGCGCGTGCGGGTGCGCACACTGGCGCGCGCACCGCAGCGCCGCGCTGTGCCGCCGCTTGCGGTCCGCGCTAGCGCTCTCCTCCGCCCACGCGCCCGCCTCGCCCCCGCCTGCGCCGCCGCCCGCACCTCCGCCTCCGCCCGCGCCTCCGGCCGGCTCGTCCGCCGCCGCCGCGTAGTTAGCGTGCGCCGCGCTGATGTCCGCCAGCAGCTCCTCCCAGTCGCGCGACAGTTCGTCCGGCGGTGGCGGCGCGCCTGTCAAGGGCGGAGGCGGCGCGCAAGCTGAGCACGCGCGCGGCTCGCTCCATATACCGGCGTCCGGGCGCATCTTCTTGGCGGCTCCGGCGCATTCATCGCAAGCGGCCCAACCGTCCGTCTGCGCGCCAACGTCCGTCTGCCGCAGCGGGAAACGCAACGGCAACGCGGCCCCGCCTTCCGCTTCTTGTTGCGCTCGGGTTAACGCCAACCGCCCGTAGTCGATCCCTCTCTCGCGTTCCTCGGCGCGATATTCGAGGTAACGCACCCGCGCCGCGCCCGACCCCAAGTACGCTCCGCCACTATCGCTGCGGCGAAACTCGATCTGCTCCAACTCGCCGCTGATATCGAAAGTGTCGCCGTCGGCGTACCGCGGCGCCTCCGCGTTCGACTCGCGCCGGATCGGACGGAAGTGCGTTCTCGCCGAGGTGAGTGGGTCTTCGGTGTCGGTGTCGGGTTCGGGGGAGGTCGAGGCAACGGGCGCGATCGGCGGTGGCGGCGCGAATGCCGGTCGAGGGGCGACGCGACTCCGAGGTGGAACTTCGGCGAATCCGCTCGTGTCGCGACTGTGGTTGATGGCGGCGAGACTGCGCACGGAGTCTGCGACGGCGGCGAGCGCGCGATACAGCTCGTCGCTTTCCCCATACAGGGAGAAGGAGTCTAGTTGCTGCTGCGGTGGCGGCGGCGGCGGCGGCGGCGAGGCGAGGTGCAGCGGCCGCAGTCGGTCGTGGAGCGGCGGCGAGGGCGGCGCGGACGGTGGAGCGTGCCTCCACACCCCGTCGGCGAGCGGAAGCGGCGGATCGAACGAGCGGTCGGAAGGCGACGCGAGCAACTCCGCGAAATCTATGGGCAACTCTTGATAATCGTCGTCGGGCGTGTCTTGGTCGCGCGCCCAGAGCGCCTCGATGCTGCGATCGAACTTTGCCTCGAACTTCGCGTAAAGCTCCTCTTCAAGCGGATCTCGGTCGCGCGGCGCGTCTTCTTCGAACACCCAGTCACCGTGCAAGTCTAGAGAATCGTCCCAGTTGGGCACGGCCATGTCGCGCGGCTTCTCGACGCGGATATCGTCGGTGACTGTATTCTCGCAGGTGCCGTAACCTTCGTCTAGCGCGATGGCGCGGATGAACTCCCTGACCGGGTCTTGAGTCTCCATATCCCAGACCCCTTCGTGCGTCACCCACTCTGGTAGATTCTCGTGACTCTGCAAAGACCTGTACACGTTGCACCGCTTCTTGTTCTTCTTCTGCCCTTGGTAGGAGTTGCGCCGCTCTTTGCTAGTTAATTTCTTACTTTTGGCGTTCCAATCTTTCGACATCGACAATTCGCTCTGCATCTTGTGATCGTTGGCCGACTTGCGACACCACGCCGGTGGCGGCAGGTAGTATTGTCGAGGCGACTCCTGGCCCTTAGTCAGCGCCGGGAATGCAGCGTAGTATCGACGGACGGCTTCAGCTCTTTCAAAGGAACACGTTGGCATGCCTGCTTGTGGCGCACCTTCTTTATCCTTTATTTCTTGCAGGCGAGTTGCTAGTTGATCAACGATGTTGTCTAGATTTGGTTCCTGAAATGAGAGGTATTATTTAAACATTTGCAGGACCTTGATAGTATAACATTGTCAAACGTGATTATGAGTTAGGAAAACAAAGGACTACAAATAAAACATTTAACAAATTTGTGATAAATAAAAATACAGTAATAGAAAAATTTCAAGAAAATAACATGAAAGGGTTCATACAGATGCATTATTTTACAATAAAATCCTACGTAAATTTACATATGAAATACTATGTTAAGAGTCTGAAAAGATGCAAATTATAAAAAAACAAAAGAGATTATATCATGAGATAATGGAGGCCGAAAACCTATAATCTAAAAAAACAATGAGATAAAATAAAAGTCAATGTTATTTATACTAAATTCTAGACAACAATAAAGTTTACATAAAATTCTACATTACGTTGTGAAAGACGGTATTGTGAACGAATTATAATAAGTAGCTGCATACAATAGAACAAAGGTGGTATGCAAGCAATACTCTCAAACTAAAGTGCAAGCCATACAGGGACAATAATATATGTGCATTATAATTTCATAGGCAATAAAAATGTGGAATCACCCACTTATCATAAACAAAACTTTGTATAATTTTAAGTCTTGTGTTAGGTGTTTCAGATTCAAAATCAATTAGCATAATAAAATGCATTATCATCCGAGGCTTTAAGACATTGAACTTCAGATTTCTCATCATATGAATTTATATAATATGTGACATCATCATGTTACTAATAAAGCATAATATATAACTTGTTTCCTTTCAGTGATATAAAATATATGATACTTTTATTAAAAATGTTAAATTTGAAAACTATGAACAGAATGACTCGAATACATATTATTAATTTATTATAATCAAATGTTTAGTACGCTTTTCTGTGGTCTTGGAGACGTTTTTGCATTATTTTTTGTCTTGATTTGCCTTCATAAAGATTTTGTTTTTCACATAAGTACATCAGTTTTTACATATTTATTTATACTGTATAGATCTAGAGTTTGACCACTATCTCACTTGATGGTCAGTGACAATGTGGTTGAAGATGTTATCACGCTAGACCTAGAATGCTCACTGGCATACATACATTAGAGTTGATATTTTACACTTGATTTTTGCTGATTGTTAAAATTTGTGTGTACTATTAAAAAGTACATAAAAACTAAATTATAAGACAATTCTACAACATACACCTCTATATGTAATCTTATCAATGTCCTTATCAGTATTATATATTATCAACCTAAACAAGAGCCTCAATGCAGGGTTGTTTTGCAATAGCTATAATAAATACTGAAGTATTATTGGTACTTTGCAATCTCACTTCACTTAAGAAGTTTGGATAAGTGTGTATAAAACAATCATGCCTTGCATTAATTATACGATATAAGACTTTGTAATACTGTACAAATCTAGAGTTTGACCACTATCTCACTTGATGTCAGCGACGTTGTGGTCGAAGATGTTATCAAACTAGACTAAGAATGCCAACTAGCTCTAAAAGACTACAGCCTGAACACACTATGGAAGGTCAAACCGTTGGTGGGGATCAAACCAGCATTCGTCAGCTTGACAGCCGACACCCCCACCCCTGAGCCATCATTTCTTCAGACTGATTATTACTTCATATAAAACAAATTAACACTGACATAAACTGACATCATATAAATTTTCAAGATTTAGGGGATGGATCTTTGCTCGAATTTCCCCAGGCAAAACATACATATACTTGAATAAACTTATAAAGATATAAGAATTGTTCATATAATGTACAACATATAGCCAGTACAATATATCAGCATCAGATATAGATAATATATAATATATGACAAATGAACATATGTATTTTGTTAATTTTGTAATTTGTTTATCCTCCCAAACAACTCCTAAAACAGTAAAAAAGGAAATCAACTAGAAAACATGACAAACAATTACATTCAACAGGATGATAATGCATGTTTCATGTACCCAAAATAGAATTAGGACTTTCCCACACAGGCGTAAACATTGTGCAGCTTCATACCCCAATATGTATATATATATCCCCATAGGAAAGATATCACTTATGAACTCTATGAATAGTGATTTTATTCAAAAGCAAAAGTTATTAAAAATAGAAAAAATTTTTATTTAAAAGTTACGAAAAAGAAATAATGAAAAAGAAAGTAGCATTTATGAGTCTGTGTTGTAAGGTATATATATAATACAGGGGTAGCCATATTAATTACACCCAGAAACCAAGGGTGGACTAGAATTTACAAGATGTAACAATTGCAATAACCAAACCGATTTTTTTCATATTATCCATAATATGTTATTTACACTGTGTATCTGGTGGATAGAGATAAGGCTAAGTAGCTACAAAACATCTTGGTTCCTTAAAATTTGATATAGATTTCATTAAAAACCATTTCACCTATGAATTAATCTTTAAATCAAATTATAGTAAAAAAAATTAAAAGACCCCCTCTCAATAGTATCAACAAGAAACCTACCCTCAGCTGGGTCAAGCCCTGCCTTCCAAACCATATTCCTAGATCCACCACTGGTGTGTATTGTACATTATTCCTTACACAGTAAGAATATAGTTATCTCCTCAAGAGGGTTTTAATCTTCTTTTTGTTTAATTAATCTTTTAATCTCAATTGAAATACCTCTTTGTTCATATAATTGGAGTTGAAGGAGCATTATTTGGAGATATTTCTCTATTATTGAAATTACTATGATAATAGATATTACAAGGATAAAAGTATTGTTCTTTGCATCATCACTATTAACTAGTGAGCCACCCCTGCACAAAGACATAGAAAAGAAACCCAAAATCAGCTATAAAAAGAGATTTCGTCAACTACCATTCTATATTGTCAGTATAAGAAAATATATTCTCATTGCCTATGAAACACTAGGGGTCATGAAATGCAACAAGACCAACCTTTTTGTAAGGGTTCTTGTAAGAGTTAATCATCTTCATTCTATTACTCCCACAGTGATGCTCACTGTCCGTCCTAACTGAGCACTGCATTGCCTCTTGACAATGGAACAAACATAATAAATTAAAACTTCGGTTACATTCATAGTTCCTATGAATTGAAATTTCCAGTCTTCAAATTAGGCAACTAATGAATTGTAAAGAATTCGACTTCTGTGTAGCTATGTGTGGTTAGCTACAGAAAAATACTTAAAATGTTGAACTTGGATTTAATACATGAACTTAGATCTTCATATATGATTGAAAGTAAATAATATGACCAGGGCAGCGTTCGGCAGATACATCGCCCAACTATTAGTCAGAAGGACAGCTATTCTTATGTTCATCATCATCTCAGCCCAAGGACCTCCACAGCTGGACATATGCCTCTCCCATTGATTTCCACAAGGACCAGTTGGAAGCGGTCTGCATCGAGCTTTTGCCTGTGATCTTAGTCAGGTCCACCTGGTCTGTGGCGGTCCAATGCTTAGCTTGCTAGTCCATGGTATCCATTCAAGAACCTTTCGAGCCCAACAGGCATCAAGTTTTATGTATATGTTAGTGACGAAGAAGATGAAGTCACTTACATTGATAATGCATCACATGATAGTTACTACTGCATATGTCACTTCTGACAGCCAACCAAGATTTGATAAATTCTAGAGGTAGAAAGATGACAAAGAAACTGTCTGGCAGGTTGACATGAATGGCCTTGATCAAATACTTGGTGGAGAAAATAATGCTCAAATGGTGTTTGTGAATGCAGAATAGTCATTGTCAGAGCAAGATTGGCTTAGCTGATGGAACTGCCGAACACACACCAGAACTGAAACTTTTGGTTTGTCATTGAATTCACAGTTGGTAATCTTTAGCGTAGCTGCAGAGAGAATGCATATGAAATTTCATTTTTTAAATATATCTTCCCTTTTTTATATATATTATTTACAGGTTTAGCATCTGACCAATATGCCAAATTGATCATGAATGATGATATCGTGGAAGTTGGAATCATACTGTAGTCAGATTGATATTTGACTATCTCTGAAGTAGTTGTCTTATGCTATAATCATTATAGTTAGTGATGGAATTTCAAAGTTCAGTGATAGTTAATTATAGCTAATCAGTTATAGAACAAAGCCATTATGGAGTATCATAGGCGTTGTTTAACACTAATTACTGTAACTTGTTTGATCAAATGATAGTTTTCTTGTTTCCTTCCTCTTACCAAAATTGTAATAATAAACAGCCTACCATCTATGATTTTCAATATACCAGTGTGCAGTGCCAACTCAACAACATAATCAATCATATTAGCTATACATTTATCATAAATGTCAACAAATAGGGCTTTGAATCAGGCAGTTTTTCAGTTGTCTGAATAATTTATAATTTAATTGGTCAATTTATAAAATTTTTTTTTTTTAAATGTTTTATTTAAATTTGCTAAAACCATCTTGCTTTTAGTATGTTAATATTTATATAATAGACCACAATATACATGAAATAGAAATAAAAAGTTTTTCACTTGTGTAAAATGTCGCAACTGGCATGTCTATGCAATGACTTTACCATGACATTTCTTTGTTTACAAAAAATATCTAAGATTTTGGAACAGGGTTTATTGTAACATCGTTTGATTTCATACAAGATCTAGTTGTATATTTCACCATATTAAGATTCTACAACAATACAATTACATTTTGTCCCATGTATTCTCTCTGCAACCACACTTTAGATAAGACTAGACAATCATTGACTAGCATAAAGTTGACTAATTCACAGTAGCAAAACTTATCTATAAGAAACAGTAAGTTACCTGTGGTGGGGGTATCAGATGGTTGATAGCGGATCCCAGTGGTGTTGTCTGGTGGGTGCAGTGGAGCAGGCAAAAGCCTGACCCTCTCTTTTGTGCTTACGCATCCTGCCCTTCATAGTGCTTGCAGTTATTAAACACCATCATATATTTTTTTAATCGTGAGTCCATTTTACATTCGCCGTGGGCCGTGTGGTATAAATCGATCCTTTATTTTCTCTTCTTTACTGATACATCCTTGATTTCTTTGGCCTTTTCTTTGCTATTTAGTCGATTCTTTAACAGGTTCTGCGTTCGTCCTTCAGCAAATTATTTGCAATGGCATTGTAACTTATCGATGAATGACGCACTACGTGCTCCCCTTATTTCTGTAACATACAATTTATTTATATTGCATGCAAGTTTGTATGCAGAGGTCAATGAGATGAAGCGAATACAAAGAATTTCTAGCGTACACCCATGCTTGCCCCGCGCTAAATGGGTCGATGGCGCCAAAACGTCACGCAAGCGAGGGTGCGACGACGGGCCCGTAGCGAGACTCGCGACGTCACAAGCTCAATATTAACATCGTATTTGTTATATTTTTTATTTCACACAAAGGACCGTGCATTCTACGCGTCTTATACACTGACTCATGCATCTAACCACTATGAAAACGTACGATGCAATTTCACAAGACATTATATTACATGATGCACTTTCACTGAGAACGCGCAATATACTTCCGTGTTGGCGCTTTTCAATACAATACAAAAACACATATTTACAGCAATCACTCACCTGTAACCGTATAAATGGGGTTAATTTATCATGATAAATAGACTTACACACACCCCTTGCTAATGAAAAAAAACATGGCAGCCGCAAAGAGTAAGAGTTGAATTTTCTTTTAATTTGCGCAACTTTGAGCAGTCCGTCAGTCAATCGACGTGACGTTTCAAGTAACCAATCGCTAGGCTTCTTTCATTTTATCATCCAAACCATGGAATGAGAAGGGACGATGTACGATCACTTTAGGGTACGTTCGAGATGGGGAATAGTTAGAATCGCCAAAAACGATCATGGTTTGGCATAGGTCGCGCTGTGAACCGTTTCATTTACAGATGATATGCATAAAAAAATGTTAAAAACGCTACATGAATTGCCATTTTTGACCCACCTCTGAGGCAGGATCTTTTGTGATCGTTTTTTGAAAACTCATAAATTGACAGTTATATAGACAGCAAATGTGTGCATATAAACAATGTATGAAAGAATACGCAAGTGTAATATTTTCTTTTATGTTCACTACGAAAATGTAATTCTCGTAACGATTTAAGCTAATATTAGAGGTGTTGAAAATTAATAAGTTCTTATTCTTATTCGAACTGGGGGTGATAAGTCCTGCACTGACGTCCCACTTAGGGTGTATGGTGCATTTCCCCCGCCAACTACCCTAGCCATCCCAACTTCTTCTCATAGCGGAACATGGCTTTAAGTTGTTGGCACAGCCGCTATAGTTTTGTGGGCGAGTAGGTGCTTTTGCTTCCCCGCATTCTTTCGAAAGTGATTTATACTTTACATCTTCATGTAATATGGTTCTGCATTCCCCTGTGGCTGTACATTGCAAGAGAACATGTGCCACAGTTTCAATTTCCTGCGTTCCGTCCCTACACATAGGGCTATCTGTTCTATCCATCCTGTGCAGATGGTAGTTTAGTTTGCAGTGACTAGTGATTAAGCCTATGATAAGGCGTAGGTCTTATCTCGTAAGCTTTATCAAATTATTTGTCATAGTTTTATTCATAAATGGGTGTACATAAGCTTTGCCTACAGTCTGCTCTTTTGGTCAACAATTTCTGGTGTTCTTTTTGCAAATGGAGAACTAGTAAGTTTCTGGCTTCCATTGCCGTTGGCTTGCAGAACTCCGTCACATCATAGCCGGTGTGTTTCTTGGCTCCCTCTTTTGCAAGGGTGTCTGCTCTTTTGTTGCCACCGCATTTGTCATGACTCTTTGTCCATTTTATTATAAGTTTGTATTTATTTTACAGACTTTGCAGTGCAGTATGGCACTCCGAAATAGCCCTAGACCTAATCGTGGGTATTCTGAGTGCGTTTATAACAGCTGCACTGTCTGCGAAAAAAGAGAGAAGTTCACCCTTTTGCTCTTCTTTTCGACTACTTACCGTTCCTATATTTGATATAGTTCTTGCACCTAGTAACCCTACCCTACCCTACGGCTTCTGTTGCCGTAAAGCTATGGATTCTGTGATTCCTAATTCTGGAGAATAGAAGCCACAGCCTGCTCTTGTCTTTTTTTGTGCACCATCCGTGTGAATATCGTAGATAGTATTGTAATAATATAATATTGTAGTCCCATGAGAGGTTCTCATCAACATCTTCAACAGCCAACTCATACCATACATATTCATAGCCTGTGCTGGCTGTAGTTATATAGTAGTAATTAATATTCAAATGAATCGTTGTATTTGATAACTCTCGGGTAAATAATGTTTTAAATCATTCGATCTGGAAAAAAAAAACTTTTTGCCGTAAGCCACATCCCCAAATCGAACGCTTGTTCAATTAGGAACTGCCAAAAACTAGACTTGCCCATCTCGAACGCTGCACATCTGGACCTGCGATCGGCAGCTCCATCGGCCAAGCCATAATATATCATGCTCTGTCAGCGGATATGCGGCGTTCACAACATACACCTAGAGAATGTAATACTACCGTAACATACAGTCGAGCTTTATCCGCCGCGCCAAATATTTGATCATGCTCGTTCACATCAACCTGTCAGAGCAAATTATATACGACCAGACCATAATCCGTCTAGATTCGTCCAAATTTGGGTAGGCTATCACAAGTAACATTATATTTATGCAACAGTATCTATCACATGATCAACCATCAAAGTAGGTGGCTTCATCTTCTTAAATATGAATGGAGTATCCGTTCGTGAGACATCGATTAAATATTTGGCCGGGTTCTGCAGTTCAGCTCTGCAGTCAGAAATAAATGTACGGCTTAGCTGGCAGAGTACGCAAACGCACTCATGGAGAAGTGACCACATCAAATAGGAAACTGAAGGTTCTTAATCAGTGGACTAACCCAAATACATCTACGTTTCATTTTTTCGACTACCAGTGGGACTTGAACCCACGACTACAGAATACCATCTTGCCGCTTTGTCCAACTAACTAAGCTATGGTATCGTAGCACACCACTGGCGTGGCGGTCCAAATTTATACAGCTAACTTGTATCATAATATACCTTAACTAATGTTAATGTGTAACTAAAGTGGCAACTATAAATAAAACAATGAAAGTTTTAAACGATCTTTGTATTCTCTTATTTTTTATTACTCTTGAACAGAGTAGAAAAAATTACAGTGTCTACATAGGGTTTACATTTACAAATAAACTACAATAATAATTACCAACGTTCGTAGGTATTTAAATATAAATGTATTTAAAATTAGGTATATAATTTCAGGCATGAATAAATAAATAAAATGGAGTAAAGGTACAAATGAAAATTTTGACATTACACCACTCACAACTCGCTTAAAGTTGTGAGTGAAAATTACTGCCTAACTCGTGCACTCAAAAACAGTAATATTATTTTAGAATTACACATTAACATTAAACATTTGCGCCGCCTACTCTGCGCAATTGAAGCGGATTTGTAAGTAACCAATATTGTCGAATCACGTGAAATCGGTGAAACTAGAAAAACCATGAAATACCAACATTAACAATATTTGATTAAAATTTGATTAACTAATCTACAGTCCGTATTTACTATTGAAGATTACAAAAGAGGTTTTAACTTTTATAAATGACCAATTTTAACTTTGCTTAAATTTCACATGTTACTAAGGTACTAAAAATAGCAAATTTGAAAATAAACTATATCCCTTGAGTGTAACCTATTTAATTTAATTGAAGATAATTTTAAAAATATTAGCGTGCGACTCGACATCTAAGCTAACGATAAGGATCATCTGTCAACTAATTATTACCTATGTAAGCTCTGAAATTAGCAGTGAAACAAAGCATAACTCTGAAGTTGGCTGTAATCCAATGTATAGCTCCGAAGCTAGCTGTAGGCTAAAGTATAATTCTGAAAGTTACCAATCAGCGACGTCACAACTACTTGACCTAAGTTTATTAGCTTAGCTTGCCGTGTGACTTGAGTTTCACAGAATAAAGATTACCAACCATTTATTATCTATATAACCTTATAGACAACCGTTACAAAAATTTCTGTGCATCCAAGTTTGGAGTAAAACATTCTATCTGCAGCATTTAATAAACTAAAATTAATTATGATTCCAAGAATTCATGGTCATACTAACATGTATGTTTACTTTTTTTTTCATTCATCCAATTCAAAAACAAAACACTCCCATTATTGTGCTCAAACGGTTGCGATGAATACTTCGTTCAAAGATGACAATGTTAACACGGTTATTGAATTCCAAGCCACAATGTAATTCAAATGCAAAATAAAACAGTAAAGGCAGTGCTAGAATTGCATTAGAAACTGTGTTGCCTTTTATATAAAAAGACAATAATCCACAGTATGAAAAATAAAATCTCATTAGTATTCATAACTACCCATTACCAGTTAACTGTGCCACATTTGTAATAGATAAATAAGTTTGTATAAAATTTGATAAGAAATTTGTTTCTCATGTACAGAAAAGAAAATAATTAGCTTCTAAGAGAAAGACAGGTCGTTTCAAGCAAAATCTGTCTCACAACTTGCTTTGAAACAGTTATCGGGCAGAACGGGAGCGTCAAGCACGACCACACTTTGTGCAGAAATACCTCTAAAACATACAAAAATAAAACTTACACCTGAATATTAATCACAGAAATGCATAAACAATATTATAAATCTCTGAAACAAAGAAAAAAAAACAGAAATAAATAAGACAATATTTACACAGTACAAAGTATTGTACGGTGTAGATAGTTTGTACGGTGCGGAGTATAAGGTAGCACTATGTGGAAAATATTTACACTATTGTTTGATGATTTTGTTTGCTAAAATGCTTATTGTCATTAGGGTAAAACATAAGAACACATAATTCCTCTAAAGTATGTTTTCTTTACCGATATATAACTATGAGAACAGCTAATATTGTTTATACAACATAGTACAGTCATATAGAAAGTCATTTCGATTCACCAAATGGCGACATGCAATGGTTTCATAGGATGTAAAGAAGAATGCTAAGAAACTTCTGGTAATATAACAATAATACATCAAATTTGATTATAACAATTAATAATCTTTCTATTTTATAATAACGTAAACACCAATGAAGAATATACACAGATTTCTTGAGATTTTTTTGCTAAATCTTAAGCACATAATTTATAAAAAAATATATGCTATGGATAAAAATAATGCATTGACCATTAAAGAGCCGATTCATCTGAAATTAGAAAAAATCTTTGAATACTATTATAAGTGATGGGTTGTTCGAATTACATCTCATTTGTAAAATAAAAAGTTTTATTACCCAGTAGTTCTACTAATAAAGTTTTAGATAAATAATATCTTTATTCTCATCAGCTCTGGGCCCAGGTTTTAACAAATTTTAGAAGTTTGGATATTTGATAAGTCCTACTAATATAAAAGTACATATTTTGGTCATAGGTAAGAAAAATAAATAATTGAAATTAAAATATCTTAATTATGTATATATTATTGTTATTAATAATAATGTTAATAAGAGGTGATGATGGCCACAATTGCCATTATCACCGTATGTTTTGTTATAAAAATTTATTACATTTTGCTCTAAATCATTCTTGATAAAACACGATTACACATAAAAAGGCGATATCGAAGACGCTTAGGGCCAGTTCTTTATTCATAGTCATCATAAAAAAAGGTTAAAAGAAGCAATAAATAATGAAACTTGTGATAAACACATCCTTTGGTCCGTAATCTGACGATTAAGCAAAACACGCAACTATTTGTCAATAGAACCCTAACTGACAAAAACAGGTATGTACCAAAAATTCAACAATTAATTACCCTTTTCAACCATTAATGCCTTAACTATGGATTAAAAAAAATACGCCTTAGTAGTCCAGACATTGATAAATAATTCCCGTAACCTAGTTTTAGTTCAAAATATGCAACAATAACCTACATCTACGAGTATATCATCGCATGTCGCCAAAGCAAATCCTTCGCGCCATCGACGCCAATTTCACAAATAAATCAGCCAATGGCGAATACCATCGGGCTTTATACATTTCCCTACAGAGCAATACTATTTTCACCAGTTACATTCTTCATTGGCTCTCCGGTCGTTTACTGCTGCCCTCCTGTGGTGGTTTCACGATTTCTTCCGTTTTGGGAATTTTAGGCTCCTCGGTGATGTTCCCGATAGCTTTCTTCTGCTCTCGCCGCTTCTGGGCCTCTCGTATTATGTCGAACAAACTCTGGAATGGTAAAAGGAAGCACATACATTTTGTGATCATTGCCGTGAAAGTGGAAATCCGAAGCGAAGAGTTTGTGGGAAGACCAAGATAGGACGTCTGCTGATTTTAATAATTAATACAGCTTAAAACCAATTACAATAATGAAAATGTATACACGAAAAACATTAAAATTTAATTAATATAAGTAATACGTATAGCCATAACAATATAAATAATATATGGCACATGTTGAATAAAATAAACCTTTTTAAACAAACATTATCATTAATATTTCTCGCAGTACTGGAAATATTCAATATAATTACAGTTTGAGAATTGTATCCCAGACAACCAAGGAGAAATTTGGTAGTATTAATGAAATGATAATAACCAATGATATTATATGTTTATATGAGGTAGATGTCGCACAAGCGCGAGGAAAATGAGGCGGCAAAATTAAGTCAATTGTAGTAATTTTCATTATGACGCGTATTTCAAGCGCAAGTCTAAACATATAGCTATCCTTTTCTATATTATTTGTACCGTATTATCTGTCGCAGTAAGCATGTTTATGTCGTGAAGGAACAAAATCTGAGCACCGCGCAGTATGAATATGCGTCATCTTTAGTAAAACATCATTGATAATAACCATAATTCTGCTTATAGATATACCTTAAAAACACCATTTCTAGGATAAAAGGTTTAATATGGCCTTGTATGTAATAAAAACTGTCGAAAGATTCTCGAAAAGAGCCCACGGACTGGCAAGCGCAGCTTTGAACGTCCACCGACAAGGTGGATAGACAACCTGACCAAGATCGCAGGAAGGAGCTGGATGCGTGTCGCTTCCAACTGGCCGTTGTGAATATCAATGGGGGAGGCATATGTCCAGCAGTGGACGTCTTATAGCTGACATGATGATGATGAACAAATAAGTTGGAATTATGTAGGCTTGTCTATCCGCAACCTGCCGATTCATTTTTTTAAATTTATTTTTTGATAATTCCTTATGAACAATCAGTCACTGACTTTCAGCAGATTGGTTGAGAGGTCTATGTCATGTAAAGTGTGCCCTCCACTGAGGGCATCTCCTTGTATTATGTCTCTATCCGTTTTAGAGTCCTGATTCAGTCAGTAGTGAAGACTTTCTTTCTCTTGAGCCTAGGCTCATATGTGTTGGTTGTTAGCTGATTAGCCAGGTTGTTGGAAAAATTCATTTAACAATGAAATTCATAACTATATTATTACCATATGAGCCCTTATATACCTTCTTTCTATAACTTGACTGTACATATTGTGTTCGTTTCGTTTCTTTTCTTTCAAAACTACTTGATACATTATAACCGCTCCACTGCCGTGATCATTTCGTGGTAATTTTTCATCTAAAATCGACCATGGACACTATTGCGAGTCATCGAACGAAACTATTGACATACCTTTCCTTCAGATTCAGTGGACTTGTCCTGTTCTTTGGCCGCAACTGCTGCTTTGTCCAGCGCTTTCTGTATCTTGCTTTCAACTTCTAGAATCTCCTCCTTGTCGAGAAGTTCTATCAGCTCGGCCATCTGCTTTTCTGATAGGTTCACGTTTTCGTTGCCTATTATTTCTAGCATCTGCAATTAGATGGTTTGCATGAAAGTTATTGTTTACTAAACTCACTTTTTAGTTTACAACTCGATTCTAGGCCAGAATCTTAATTAGAATTTCTTAATTCGTAATATTATCTCACTAATATTATAAATGGGCCATTAACTTCTACAGGACTATATATAATTAAGTTCCAAACATCCCCAGGTATTAGTCAAGTAGAATTTAAGTAGTAGAATATAGTGAAAAACTTATCGAAACAAACCTTTAGAACATCATCAATCTTCAACTGCCCATCGAAATCATCATCTAACCTGCCCAGCACATCTTGAATGAGCTTCAACTTGGCTTCATCAGGCACCTTCTGGAGGCTCTTGATGGAATGCATCAGCTCATCGATCTGAATCAGGTGTTCTTTTGCCTTTTCAGGCTCGTTCTTGGTCTGTTCCAGGGTCGTTTTCAAAGCCTTCTCTTTGTTCTCTAGTTCAACTAGGACTGAGTCCAATTTTCCTATCATGTTGTTAACTGCTCGGTATAATCTGTGAAAAAGATAAGTAATTTTATTTATTGATTTATTTTTTGAAAATTAAAATTGACAATTGAAAAATACATTTATTAGACAACACGATGCTAACTACATGGTAAAATTCCCTACGGGCCCAAACTAGGCATAGCCTGTATCTTGGTGAGCCAAGTAAGAATTAACGGTACAAGATTAAGTCGCGCGCAGGTACTTAACATAAAATTGAAGAATCTATACAAAACCTAGACTGAAATTGGGAGTCCATGAGATTAAGATAACATTCAATTACTATTAATGACAAATTTTTTGGAAAAAAAAAATTTTTGTTACTTCTTCACTGCCCGGACACTCGATCGATAGATTTCCATACAAATGCCGCATTCTAGTTACCTATTACACAGACACTACACCGATGACGGTTTTTCACACGCGTATCTGTGTGTGTTGTAGCATCTAGGGTTGCTTCATCTGTGGTCGGGTAGTGGTGCAAGTGAGATAGATGCGAAATCGGTTTGTGCGAAAAATGTTCTGTTCACGATTGATTAAAAATTAATTATTTAAATTGCGTTACTTAGCAAAAGTTATCTAATTATTAAAAATTAATTATTAAAATTGCGTTACTTAGCAAAAGTTATCTAATTATATTCAATTTGAATTAATGTTTCGCTCGCTGATTATATATTGTACAATATTTGAATGAAATGCCTAATTACCTAATGTACATTAACTACATACAACGTGTCCCAAAATTCAACGATAAGCCGGTACCAGTGTATGGTCGAATCGATAACTACCTATGGAAAAATAATTGCGACTAATAATTATTATTATGAGGATGTAATACTCAAGTTAAACCTATTCTAGGTTTTTTGAGTATTTTTAGCTTAAGTTAAATATTGTAAAAACTGAATAAATGAAAAAAAAAAAAATCCAACTCTTTTTTTTCAACGTTACATTAACTTTTTTTTACATATGATTTTTTTTTCTTTTAATTTTAGGACATTAAAAGAAGCTTTTTGCCGTCACTGAAAACTCAATCTTGAAGTGGTAGTCGAAACGATTATCGAATTGCGTTAAATTGTAGAAACTTCGACCGAAATTATAATGGTTGATTACGAGTGAATAATGGTGAAGAGCTCATTGCCGCTAGGCTATAGCTAGAGGAAGCAGATGCCGTCGATCAAACGATCACCGGATCGAATCCCACCTATGGCTAGATTTTATGGTGACGCATGGCGGTGACATGACAATAGAACCCAAATAATGGTGGTGTACTGAAACGACTTTCTAGTGTCCACATCTTAATCAATTTACTCTTCTCCTACGGTCACATCTTGGATGGGCGACTCTAGTGGCGTTTTCGACTGAACGCTTCTGTACTTCGGGTTTTGGTGACAAATTTTGAAACGAGGACCGCTAGCAAGTTAGAAAAAACTCCGTTGGCTATTGATTTTAAATAACGATTTTAACTTAATGGGAAGCTCAAGCTCGATGCAGGCATCGATCCAGTGACCGTTTGATTGATATGCCCGATGTCATTATCACCTCCACTCAATATTCTCTACTTACGTGATTGATATTTGTTAATTTACGGCAAGTACCATATATTATGAAATATAACGATTTTAACTTAATGGGAAGCTCAAGCTCGATGCAGGCATCGATCCAGTGACCGTTTGATTGATATGCCCGATGTCATTATCACCTCCACTCAATATTCTCTACTTACGTGATTGATATTTGTTAATTTACGGCAAGTACCATATGAAAGAAGCCTCTGGATCGAATTATGAAATTTTATAAATACAAATGATGTAGAAAAAAGCGAGCCGTCAAAGACGGGATAACAAAGATTTCTCTTTTTTCTTACCTTCTAGCTCCCTTGGTAACCTTGATGTCTGCATGTTTGGTCTTCACGATCTCTTGCATCTCTTTGACATCCTCGCTGTAGTCCAGCAGTTCAGTCTTCAACTCTTGAATGCTCTCCTTTTCGAGAAGTAAAGATTTCTTCTGTTCCGCTGTAGTTACACAAGCATGTAATTAAATACCGGGTATTGGAGCTTATACAAACATATTTCAAATTTAGAGTAAAAAATTCGGCTAGGTGTAGACGCTATAAGTCACAGTTATTTTGTTAGTTAGTCCACCATGTCGGTGGACGGACGATCTAAGATCGCACCAAAAGGCTGGGTGCGTGCAGTTTCCAACCAGTCCTTGGAAATCAATGGAAGAAGCCTAGCTAGATCCACCAAGAAAGTCTTATGGCTGACATAATGATTGCTGATACTATCTTTAAAAATACTTTTTAAGACGAAGAGCCGATCTCAGCAGGTGCAATGCCTCCCAAAATAATTGCGGTATAAATGCAGCGATTTCGACGAGCTTTCAATTCAATACCGGTAGTATGATCATGCTTATGTTATTGTGTCAATAATTTAGTATAGGATGTAAAAAAGTATTGTTAGTATTAAAAGTTCCTACACAGGAGGAAGACATTGGCAGCTGTAATACAGGTATGCACAGCTGTCAATGAATCATATATGCACATTTTATGTAAACATTCATTCAGCATGGCGCAGGGACCCAAAATGAGTCTTGGCCTCCGATTATAATATGTGCCACTTTGTTCGATCTTGAGCCATCTCTTGCCAGTTAAAAAAGTATATTAGTTATGTAAACATATATAACTATTAATATATATATAGTAAAATATATAATATAGGTTGATTAAGATCTTCTCATACGTCTTACGTTAAATTAGTATGTTTACTTATGTTGAATTGTTACTGCAATATTGTAGAACATTGATTGATGTAGTTTATGAACAATAAAAATTGTATTATTATTATTCATACCTGCTAGTCTTGGAAGGCCAAATGGTGAAGAAGTAGCTTGTGACCATGACGCTTTACCAATATACTAGTAAGTCATCCATCATTTTCCCTTCATTATCCAATTTAGACACTAGAACCCCTCAAGGAGCGTTTTACAAACGCAAAACGCTCCTTGAGGGGTTATTCACGAGACATATAGCCTAAGCGCTATCCATTGCCTGTTACTGTCACTCCACATATATAATTAAAATATCTTCCATCTCCAAGCAGACACTTACAGCTTATGTCTGTGTTTCCCGATAGGTACAACCCTGCAGACTTTAAGTCGCGTGTGAATAGGTAACTTTTAAGTTTGCGTGCTACTTCTTAAACGCAAGCTTTTAAAAAAAGGACTCAATGTATCGTAAAGCGCGTCGTCACTTAACATCACCCGAGCGATTAGTCGAGCGTCTGCTTGTATATATTGAAAAAAATAATGTTTTAACCTATATTCAGAAAATTATAAGCAATAAATGGATTGTGGACACGTGGTGATGATATGGAAGTTGGCAAAACAACATACAACAGTCTATATACCTACGTCATACGTATAGGACATGATGCCTCACGCTATTTCTATAACGCAGTCTTGAATCGAATGGAAAATAACTGTACATTTGGTGACCTAGTGGTCTGATTTTAACTATGTGACACGCCCGTGTTTACGCTCGCATGGTGCACGTAGCATATATATATATATAGAGACTGGCCGGTTGGTGCAGTTGGTAGCACTCTTCCTTCTGAGCCGCTGGTCCCGGGTTTGATTCCCGGACAGATCAAACATTTGTGTGCATGAACATGTCTGTTTGACCTGTGTCTGGGTGTGTATATGTATATAAGTATATCTATCAGTCATCAGGTTACCATAGCACAGGCTCTGCCTAGTTTGGGACCTGAAGACCTTGTGTGAATGTTAATAAATAAAATAAAAAAAATATACACCGTTATAAATAACGACGACTATAAATAAGAAACGCATAGATAATAAGTGTAATTGCAATGTATGAGTTCTTATTATTATTAAATAAATAAATAGAGAAGAGCCCGCGACAAATCTAATCTAACCGATCGTGACTAGCACGCGTGTCGCACGACACATTTAGACTAAATAATACCAGGAAACAAAGTCTTCAGATTTAAACAACTTTCTCTATTCATTCAAATGGCACATCGCTAGTGCATAAATAAGTGTATTGAAATGAACGTTTAAGGGGGCAAGTTAATGGCTGTTATAGTTTCTAGTCGTCTAAAAACAGGAAGAATGTGTGATCTACGTAGTCAAGTCAGTTCCGTTTGCTGCTTAACAACTTCACGACCTCTTTTCCTCCATATGACCTTACCCTACTATGCACACCGTCAAGAGCCATCTATACTGTACATAGGTCGTTTTTTCTCAGATTGTAATCTTGTTGTTGTAAACTCTTTCTCCCACTCACAACTTGTAAATATTTACTGCAAACGTCAAATTCACGAGGTATATGAACTTTCGCGTGCTAATTTTACGTTGAGTCGCGTCCAATATTTTGACGAGGTTATTAGAAGTTAATTTTATAGGAAACGTAGTATATAAGTTATATACAGTAAGGACTGTTTTATAAAATCTTTTTTTTTCTAATTTAATTTATTTATTTATCAGTGAGAGGAAGACCAACGGCATTACCTAATCTCATAAATAAGTACCAAATCATCAAATATTAACACCTGAAAGCCAATTACAAGAGCTCATGGGTCGGAAAAAATATAATTTACTCAAGTTTACAAGTCTTATTTTATACTAGCTGACTCGCCCGCGTATACGCCCGCCTGTTATACATATCATGTTCACGGTATGATGAATTATTATTATTATCTATGATGACGTAAACACAGCGATTATGAAACGCATACAATAGAGAAAAATCCGCGACAGACTTATAACCTAGGTCTAACACATAGGCTACTTTTTATTCCAAAATAATTTAAGGTTCCTCTGGGATACAATCAAACCCTAATACTTAATAACAAATATGTGAAAGTAACTATCTGCCTGACAGGTTGCACGCCTAAACCACTAAACCAATATTGATGAATTTTGGTATAGATAGGGATGAGACTATGGAGAAAGATATAAGCAACTTTTTGTCCGGGAAAAAAGTTTGGTTACAGAGGGATCACTTTTTTTAAAGGTTATAAGCTTACATTTGACCGCTGTCTCACCTGATATAGCGAGAAAACCGTAGTCCAGTCAAATCGCGGGGCGCAGCTAGTTACAAATAAACCAATTATCTGTAGCTTTAGTGCTGATTTAATCTATAAATAATTGCGATGCTTTAGAATCCGGAAAACAACAGACTATAAAGAATACCTACATTATATAAAGTGATGTTTAGCTCAGCCAAGATATTATCTCTTTTAGCTGAACTAAATTAGTCTTATTGTCGGTCAGTTCTGTTTATTAACAGTATATAGACACAAGGTTTGATTCATGTATTATGTTGTGTTACCACTTGTGGTCTGTATTTAAATTTCATTCAGGAGTCGTTGTCTAGCATTTCTACGGATGAACCGGTAATATAGTGTTGTTTTTGTTTGAATAGTGTCTTAAAGAGTGTTGAATATAGTCCAAGATTATCTTTTCAGTTATTTGGCGATCATCATACGTTTTCTAGTTTCGTGGTTTTTATATATCTTTTTAATCTAGCCGCTGGCAGTACTTGCATTTTCGTTCTGTAAAATACTGTACCTTTATGGAATTACTGCTGGATTTCAAATGGAGACATTAAGAAAAACTGCTGAAGAAAAATAAAGAATTTTTAGTTATATAATCTCGGCAGGGCAAACATTTGTGCGATGAGTGTAGGTGTTTGTCCTGGGTCTTGGATGTTTTTGTGCTTTGTTTGTGTGTGTCCATGGCTCCCGCGCGTAGGGAATCTTAGTGCGGGTATTTGAGTGTTAATAGTATAATTAAATAAATAAATAAGGTGACTTGTCTTATTTAATTTCATTTTCATTTATTCATTAAGTGTCCATAGCCAAACTAGGCCTGTGTTAATTGGTATATTTATTTATAAATTTCAAGCTGCGCCCTACGGTATTCAACTATTTACTTGGTTGGAATACAACCCGCCACTGGCCACGTGGCGTGGCGTCCACTGGCTCTGAAACTGTGAGACCTAGCAACGGCACGCAAAACCAAAGAGTAGTGTCAGATTACGAGTTTAAAGAAACATCGACAAATTTCACTATAGTTAAAAGGAAGAAGAAAAGGCCCACTATTAGAATAAGTGCGGCATTGCACCGACGGGAACAAGGCATTTGCTGTATAAGGAAATACCAAAGACCCTGCTGTATCCTGCGTGCACTGGACTACAAATGAGGACAAATTTGTACATACCTAAAGCTAAAAACATTATAATTAAGCCTGAGGATAGAGCGGTTTGAAAAAAAATTTAAAACCTTTTATGGTGAGAGTACCAACCAGCCAGCTTTCGACCTTCATGAAGAAATTGGCCGTTGATGCAGGAAGAGGTTGTAAGGAGTTGTATTTCGTAAATTCAAAGGTCGACTTACAAATCCTCACAAACACACAAAGAGATAATGTGTTTTATTATAATACATATTATGTTAAACATGGGTCTAGAATAGTTTTCTAAATTATCATAAGTTACCTGAAATAAATATATATTGCATAGGGATTATACTATCATATTACAATGGAATATGAGTAACATTTATAATAATTTCAGCATCAGTAATTATAATCCTCAACAAATAACACGGGACTGACACTTGATGTATTCGCATTTTACTTCATAAAACATTTGTTATAAACTCTAAGGCAGCCCGTTTCCATACTGTTAATAATATGTATGTAGCATCATGAACTTGAACTTCTGAAAAAGTGGATATCTGCCAGTATAATAATAATGTACTTACCTAATTTCTCTAAAGCGTCTTCAATGACATCAATGTCTTTTTCAGACAGACCTTCGTCAGACTTTGGAGGAGGTTTGACAGGATCTACTGCAATTACTGGTGCAGGATCAACCAAGACTGGTTCAGATTCTGTGTCGATGATGATAGCCTTATCTTTAAGTTCTTCTCTCTCACGTTTCTTGGCTTCAAGGATCTGTTTCTCTTTCTCAGCCTCTTCTCTTTCCTTCTTTTCTTCTTTGATTTGGAGTTCCTCAAGCTTGATGGCATCTGCTTTAGCCTAGAATTATATAGTTGTTACACTTTAGTTTAGCTAGATTTTGTATCAAAGATTGAAAAATAACATAAATAGCCTGTCACCCGGGGATAGTGTAGCTTTGTAACAGTGAAATAATTTTAATATTTATTTGGTTTAAATTTCTGAAACTATTTACATTCAAAAGGTTAACCTTACCCTGTTATAGACTTACTGTAGATTACTGGGCTCTAAATGGCAAATCTGTATTATAATAGTAGTCTGTAGTATAATAACTGTTACAAACATGACATTGTTACTTTCGAAAATGAATTGTCATGTAATTAAAATGTCAACAATTTTTTTATGTGCATAATATGTGGGAGGACTATGTCCAGCAGTGGGCGTCTTATGTCTATGTATGTATCTCACATGATGATGACGATGCAGTCATTTTTTTAGAATTTTAGGATTAGTAATTTTAGAATGTGACAATGTCATGTTTGTAACAGTTAAATTTTATACTAGTTGGATTTAATCATACACTAAATAAGAACTATATTATTTTGCACAAGTTTATTCAATCTGTTTGGAGTTATTATCATTAGCATATGGCTTAATTTAATTGAGACCAATAAGACATAACATAACTATCAGATCAGATTAAAAATTGAATTATATATACCTTGAAGTCTACTTTGCCTTCTTTCTCTCCGATAGCAGCCTTTGTTTGTGTGGCGACAGTGTCAGGCAAGGCTGAGATGGTCGCCTTCAGCTTGTATGTTGTCGGCACATGTTCTGGAACCATCAGAGCTCGAGACAACAGCAGCAAAGACTGTGGAACCTTTTCATTCAGAGACAAATCTAGCCAGTTTCTCATTTCTTTTCGTAATCTCTCTTCTGAGACACCATAAGCCCTCATACCTCTTGCTCGACAAGCTTGCTGCAACTCACTAAAATTTAAACTATCAACCCCTTCCTTGGCAATCATCTTGTCATCTGCAGCCAGGGACCTTAACTTCATTTTCAAGTTGAACCGTAACATAGCACTAGTGCCTATTGTGGAAACTTGTAAAACTTTACACAGTGCTACCAAATGGGGTCTTTGTAACGAATCCAATGTAATCTCATCTTCAAACAATTTAGAGAACTTCATAATTTCTTCACTTGTAGCTACATCACCAGATGTCCTGATTTTGTTGAAAAAGATTGAAAACTCTTTTGCAAGGTCTGAGTGCCTATTACTTGCTTGTGGTGCCATCTGGTCTAAAGTCTCTTGGAAGAATTTTGCCATTTCAAGTTTCACTTTTAAATGTTGCTTCATCTTGGCCTCCTTCTGATCTCGGCTTTCAAAAGTTGATGGCAACATGTTCGGAAACAGTTTGATGAATACAGGCAAAGCAAATTCCAAGAATGGCACTGCTATGAAAACTATAAATGGTACCATCCTGAATAAGTCACCAATAGTAGTTACAAGAAGTCTGTGTTCTCTTCGTGTCAAAGTGTCACCTTTTAGAATTCTTAACACCAGTGCAGAAGATATCCGTGTTTCAATGAAGAGTAATCTGAATCCATGATAGTAGTGCCTTAATTCATCCATAATACGCTCCTTTATGCTTTTCTTCTTCTCAACTTTCTTTGGAAGTTTTTCATTTTCTTCTATTTCTTTTCTGATTGATACAACAGTAGCCTCTACTTTTGAGGATGGTTTGAGAGGTTCCTTTTCCAAACAATACTTGCTGGTTGAAAAATGCCTGGCATAGCCAAGATGACAGTACAGTCTTGTGTTGAGGGGCTTTTGGGCAATATCATGTTGTAGACCGAGAGGCTGTGTAGTATAATAAGACAGTGACCTTGACAGGGTTATATATGGAAAATTTTGATACTGTCTATTTTCCCACAAAATACCTAAAATAAATAGTTACTTCTATAAATATTGTGAAAAATATATGAAATATTTAGTTTTTAGAACACAAAATGTGTCAGTTACTATCACTGTTAATAGAGCAATAATAACACATATTTTGGGATACACTTTCAATTTTAATGTATTATTATGCAAATTTACATTATATTAATAATAAGCAGCCTAATTACTATATACATTTTTCCATTATATTTACGGATTTTCATCAAGCATGTGATGAAACAAAGAACAGATAATAAACGTATAAACAACCCTATATGATTAAAATGGTTAGCAATAGATCATGTTAAAAGTAATGTGTTCTTTTAGTGTTCATTATATTACATAAATTCCATAGTTCTTGATGAAGTCATGGGTACATAATAATCAATCAAAATCATCGATAGGTTATGATAATATTTAAGCTTTACAATGGGGTTAAATAAGTACTTACTTGAGTTCTTTAAGCACCGACATTTGTTGTAAATTAGCCTGTTCATGTTTTACAATCTATGATGAGCCCAAAATGAAAATTATTATGAAAGATTCGGAAAATGGTAACAAAAACAAAATCAACCTTTATACAAGCACTAGAGATGTACTGATGTTCGATGATAATCGATGTTGTGTATGAGCATCGCTATTGATTCATATCGATTTAATATCACCGGTGTTGTCGATTTGTGAACATTTACGACGTTGTTACATCAAGATTTCAAAATGTTATAGTAATTAGGAAAATATTTTTTCTGTTCCTAAATAATTAAACATGTCTATGCTCTGTCTAAGTATTAACGGATATGAGAACGGTAAATGCCAGCGACTAAAACAATCTTCACTATCCTTAAGCGCCTCCACATGTAAGCCCAGCGGTGCCCAGTCAATCATTGCTAAGTAATAGTGCTGTTTACAATGTGTAACTATTTACTTCTTCTAGGTTGCGCACCCCAATTTTTTATACTGTACAGATCTAGCGTTTTACCACCATCTCACTTGATGGACATTGATGATATGGTCGAAGATGTTATCACGCTAGACCTATAATGTTTTCTCTATTCTCTGTTTTCTATATACTTCGCTCCAGCCCCGGATCTTCAATTTTTTTTAGGCGGGGCAAAAACTGAAAAATGCCGCCCCCACCCACTTAAATTTATTTTTATCTTAATCATCCATATAATTTTGGATATCAGATGTCCACTAATTGATTGAAATTTGGACATAGTCTTACATAGGCCTTCCGGAAATGATGCATCCATGGTTGTTTTTTCTGTGTTAGGCCTATTTATTTACAGATTTATGGACATAAACGTGTAGGATACATATTGTATACTCAGCACAGATTCAAAATAAAAATCAAATATATTATTGCATATGTGAATTGAAATTACAATATTACTCTTCGAAGTTTTGTTCAGAAAATAAATCAATGGATTTGTCATAATTTAACTCGTGTGCAATTCGATTTTCTATCGCTAAGATTGCAAGACTCGATAATCTTTCCTGGCTCATAGAAGATCGCAAATAATTTTTAATTAGTTTTAGTTTGCTAAAACTTAAAAAAACTATATTGGACCCATTATCATAAGATTGGCCACGACATTGTCCAATATTTAAATCATCAACTGCCAATTTTTCTAAAATCTGTTGACAAGAAACAAAAAGCAAAAGCCACGCGAGGAAAAGAGAACGCGGGCGGACGATTCTTTTTTATAAGGTTTTTATTTGCGGCCAGTACGGCGACATGGAGCCCAGAGGTTTGCCATGCTACAAAATAAAGCGAGAAGCAGTCAGACTGCGAGCTGAACTGCAACCTACAGGTGCCATTTGCAGCACGGTTACGGCTGCTTATTCGTTTTAAACTGCTGCATTGGATTGTATTGAATCAATAGCTGGAATAAAAAGGCTGTTTTACTTCTCAGTAATCCGATGGCTGCCATCGTGTAATAAACAAAACATGACACGCACGACGACGTAAAAATTTTACGTAAGTTTGATTATTGAAGAATTGACGTCGTAAGTGATTACACGTATTAAATTGAATTTAAAAAATAAATATAGTAACTTAACAAGCATAAGATACTTATGATAAAATACTTACCTAGAAAAGCGATCGATGAGCTGTGATAGATTTATTGATGCGACACTAATAAAATCAGTATTTCACCTTCGGTTGATCGACAAGTAATAAATAGTAAACATAAACAACACACATTTTTAAAACAAAACACTGTCGTGACTCCCCACGACAGTGTTTTGTTTTAAAAATGTGACGAGTAACTGACGAGAGCGAGTTTTTTTCATCTCTCTCGCACGCACGGTAACCAGACGCGTGCTGCCGCGTTCTGCGATTCTTGCGGGCGAGCGGGCGCGTATTTTGGACTATGCCTACGCGCCTCGCGTATAATAAATGTTCGTGCAGCACGTCTCACTCCGTTCTCTGGGTATCGGCCGAGTTGATATGGCCATGAAATATCTGTACTTGTACTAATATTTATTCCGTATTCAAAGTTAAGTAAATGATGAGTTGTCTATTCGTCTGTAAAGTGTATATTTCCCGCCCTCTGAACCGCCGCCGCCGCCCTCTGAACTTGCCGCCCGGGGCATGGGCCCCGGCTTGCCCCCCCCTAGATCCGGGGCTGCTTCGCTCTTTGCGAAGTCCGGTGTATATATACGAACTAAAACATGAGTCATAACATAACCCCAGTCTTATATCTATATACTCGTATTGATGAAAAGTCTGTCTGTTGCTCACTGCCTCAACTCTATACAGCAGAATAATTGTTCCATTTGCATTTGCAGGTTTGTGAATTTTACTCTCTCAGCAACATGTTCACGCTTTCATCCCATTCATTGCAGTATATTTTCGTAGTGCTTTAGTTTGTTTAAAACGCACTTCAAATTTAATGTAATATCAATTTAATAAAGTTGATATATGACAGTTTAGGTACATACCAGCAAAACCTTCTAATATGAAATTTGCAAGAATCGATCGACATCTTATTTAAATTAATAATTAGCGAAGTGAACCCATTAAGTAGTCCAATATTATATTTCAATTCAATTTTCACACGGACATGCGTGTGAATGATTAAATAAAAGACTTTATTTTATTTATAAACTGGTATGAAAAAATACAAAATATTGAAATGTAAGGTAAAATTTGGTAACTCACATCTCATATAAGCTGCGACTGATACATTTGCTTGAAAAATACATACAGCATCAGTGCTTTCTTATCGATGTCATCGTCAGTTTTTAAAAGCTCCAAATCCCTATTTTACCATAAAGTAGATAGAAATTGCAGCCTAGATTTGACAAGTAATTGACATTAACATCAAGCATTTTGTTACAGTTTTATTAATACTGATTATTTTTAGCTCCACAATGCCTGAGATATAATCGGATATTAACAATAAGTTATGTCGACTGACCGGTTGGCGCAGTTGGTAGCACTCTGCCTTCTGAGCTGCTGGTCCCGGGTTCGATTCCCGGACAGGTCAAACATTTGTGTGCATGAACATGTCTGTTTGACCTGTGTCTGGGTGTGTATATGTATTTAAGTATATATATATAACAGTCATCAGGTCACCATAGTACAGGCTCTGCCTAGTTTGGGACCTGAAGATCTTGTGTGAATGTTGTCCCATATTAATAATAATAATAATTAATTTATGCATTATAGCGCGCCGCGGTTTCACCTGCGTGGACGGTTTTCCCCCTACCTCAGTTATCCTATGGGAACTATACTTTTTTTTATTTTTTTTTTATGTAAGAATAATGAATTAATAACGTTAAGTATCCATGAAAGAGCACAAGTATAAGAAGGGCAGGGAAGCAAAATATTCTTAATGGCAAATCTTCACCTCCTTACTTGTATCCGCAATCTCCAAATTTAGTCTCAGTGGAGTGCCCACTACTTTACTATATACTTACAAAAGGAACGTGAAGGAGTTTCGGCATTTCCTTCAAGTTTATATTGTGTTTACTATTTGAAAGAATACCTACGTGAGGATTAATACCCGTCTTAATGCACATGAAATGCGAAGTCAAATCAAAGAACAAAAAAGATTTTTAATTTGACAGCTGACTCATAACACAGGCCTAAGGGGTCTGTGTAGTATGGACAGAATGTCAAAGATGACGTACTAACGTTTCTGAGGTTTATGAGTGCCAGATTATGCGAATTATCACCATTTGGGCTACCTTAAGGTGTCAAATAGCAACCAAAAATCCGATCAGCTTCCAGTAGCCATTTAGGCTAACTACGTAAGCAAATTAACGGGCAATTTAGTCGGGGTTGGGGTAATCCAAGATTAACCCAAATTTATTAAATATTTTTTTGATGATTATATATTATGCTTCTGACCAATCGTAATATGCACATCCACTGTTATTTTCTTAGGTTCTTTCCATGCTGTTTTTTTCTTGTACGTAAATACATAGATTAACTCTTTATTGCAAATCATAAAATGTACATTAAAAGTGTATTTTATACTAATTTTAGCCTATAGTATACAATTGGCGGTCTTATCGCTAAAGCGACGTCTTACAGACAACCTGTGGATGGACAGTATAGATTGAACATTGTGGATGTGATGTGCAACAAGATCTTAAATTTATATATTAAACGTATACATATGCTGGATATTATACAATTAAATAAATATAACATTAATAATAAATAATATACTACGTATTGCATCCTATTTGTAAGAGTGAGATAGTTATAAACATATAACAACGAAAAAACTACCTGGACAAATTAAGTGACACCTCCCTGGGATGCAATCGTCTAGGACGTCGCATGAGCTGTCACGGATCCAGGTGTCAATTTAATTCGTCCGGGTAGAGTAGATCAATCTTACGGGTTCTTTTATTAAATATTCTAACAGGTTTATAAGTATCGTTTTGAAGTCATTGTGATAATAATAATATTAATTTTTAGTTTCTACTGGTAGATGAGATATTTAGAACAGTTCAAATTAGTATTTATATATGGAATGTTTAATTTGTTCGCTTGCTAGTCTCTGAGTATTCTTAGGTATTTTTTTAGTAGGTAAATAAAGCCATACGTTAGAATTGCGATGCACACGCTCCACGTGCAGTGTGAACGCCTCTATTTACTTCCAACGTGTGTAACAGTAACAGATTGCCCGGATCCGCCGGGCATCCAACGCGCCCGATACGCGCCATAGATAGAGTATATTTGTACGCAACGCATTGTATGTGTGCAGACCTTTAAAATGAATCAAAATGGTTTGGGGGTATATAATTCAGAAAACGAATATTTTATTTCGAGGGACATTGAAAAAGGTTGGGAGGAAATCCACTCGGTCACATGGCAGCACTATTCTAATTTCTAATTGTCTAATTCTCTTCTTTTCTCTCTTCTCTTTGTTACTGACAAAGAGATTACAAGATACTATACGATTGAAGATGATAATTATGAAAATAAATGAAAAATTGTCTTTTAGTAAATTGTAGTTCTCCGAGGAATTTATTTTTAGTTCTTCCAAATTGTGATGCATTTTGTGAGAAAGTGTGCTGGTAATATTCTAGCCGCTACCACTATGGTGTCATTACGGTCTTTAACTAGTGGTAAGACATGTAAACAATAAAATATTCTTCTGATCTTTTTTGCTTTGATATATAATTATTAAGGCATGAGTTGAGATTGAACAGAATTATTTTTGAATTCCTGCTTATAAAAATTGTGCGCACTCATTTCCACGTGCAGATTATACATCAAAATGATGCCCAGAATGAAATTATTAACCTGATTAATCTTGTTATCAATATTCATTTATGAAATATAACGACGCACTTATGAATGTCAATTTACTGCTTAGCTGAAATATTCCAATTCCAAAATAAATGGAGCCACGTCAAGCAAAGTAGTTGCCATTAGGAATTTCAACAGGATGTTGCTCATGGATGCACACCGGATTCAGTATCAGAAAGCTTATTTTGATCATAATTATGATTATTTTGTATAATTTATCTTTGCTGTTTACTTCTTACAAGTTTCATTTTATAGGTTAACCATGTAGTGGTCTGCTGTCAGCATTTAAGTAAACATTTTCAAACTATAACCTTTGTTTAGGAAATTTGACAACATCTAAAACCCAGCCAGCAACAAGTTTATTACCTAAAGATGCAGCAAAAAGGATAGTATGGGTTGACCTTGAAATGACTGGACTGGAAATAGAAACGGACTACATTTTGGAGATAGCATGTCTCATCACAGATGCCCACTTGAATATGGTTGCTACTGGACCAGACCTAATTATTCACCAGCCTGATGAAATTTTGAATACTATGCATCCATGGTGTGTGGCCCAGCATGGTGAGGTATGAATATAATCTTTATTTAAAATCTTTACAAATATAATTTATGTTGCAATTGCAAAATATTAGTTTAAGAGTCATCCACAATTTATGTTACACTAATTTCATTAATTTAAGACCCCTCCACTCTGAAGAGTTTGCTGCGACGTTTACCCACAGGATCTTACTAATCCCAGGTTAAGCAACATAATGAGATGAGTAACAGTAAATGGCATTTTCAACTGAGTGATTCCATGCTTCAGAGTGGATGTTAAGCCACTTGGTCTCGGTTGATGTCTTAGGATAGTCATTAGGCCATGTCCAAGGCCTTCGGATGTCTGAAAACTAATATTAGCCTGGCCAGGATCAGCATCCTGCTAGTGTTAGACCCATCTACTGTCCATGTCACAGTTCATCTAGATTATATTTAATTAATAATTTGATATCAATCTCTCAAAATATATAGTAAGTCTCTTGTAAAAACATTTTGTTTTCTAATTTAACTGGCAACTCTGATAATTGAGTCTTCAAGTCGCGAGTGAATAGGTTCCTTCTAAGTTTACGGGCAACACTTAAGACTGTTTCATCACTTAACATCAGGTCAGACAGTGGTCAAACGTAAGCTTATAATAAGTAAAAAAATAAATAAATAATATTATAAAATAAATTGAATCCTCTACACCATACTCATTTTTATAGCTTGTAAAACCTCAGGAAGGTGTTTCTAGTTAGTCATAAACTGTTCTATGAGATTCATATAGTTTGATGTAAATAATACCTTAATAATAATCATCACATATAAATAATACCTTAATAGATTGTTATGTATAAACTTAAAATTAGTTTGTCAAATTCAGAATCCATATTACTAAAAAATGTAGAGCAGTACTTATTTTCAAAATCAAGAAAGTAACCAATGTTCTTCTTCATGCATACCCTTAACAACGTGTATGTATATGGAATTTAACAATGATTGGTTGATTCATACTTCACAATTCTAAAGTCAACTGTTATATTAGTGCCTTTTGACAGTTTTTTTGAATAGCGGGAGGTTACAGTATCTTCTCCCTGGAGCTATGAATCACAGTTCTAATATCCTGAGCAAATCTTCAACAGTTCTCCAAACAAAGACTGTCGGCTAATGCTAGATGCAAAATCCATATTGCTTTGCATTTTAATACCTACTTTAAATGTGTAATACTGCTGCATTTAGGATGGCTTGGCCAAGTACAAGCTCAAAGCTCTTGAACTGGTACAGTGCTGGAGTAGTTCATTTCATAGGTGACAATAAATGAGTAACACTTGTTTGGCAGGGCTAGTACTTTTTATTCAAATAATTAATGTTTTGGTTTTTTTTTTTTTTTTACTATTATAAGTTTGATGTTCATCAGATTTGCACAAGCATAACCTACCATAACACCAAAAAAAGTAACAGTCGCTAGTAAAGTACCTGTATGATTCTACAATAAAACAACACTTATCACACAATAGCCCAGTACTAAAGTACTTTAAAGAAGCTAGAAGCGTAAAATTTACTATGAATAATGGAGGTGGGCATAATGGAAAAATTATAGTCCACATGTATGAGTGAACCCACGGGCAGTAGTGTTGCTAGTGATCATATGCACAAGTAATCTCTTCTTGATATCCTTAGGATTGGTTGTGTGATCAACATTGCTATGTTAACTTCTTGCCTGACGCTAATGTTTGATTTTGTAATTTGTTTGACAATCCCTTTCATTAAAAAGAACCACTGCACACTTAATGGCAAAAATTGGTAGCAACAGCTAGTGACTGGAAATTTTTGTAATTAAAAAGGGAAAAAAATGGATTGCTATTTAAGAATAGCAAACCATTTTTTTCCCTTTTTAATTACAAAGTTTAATATTTAAATTTACAAAAAATTGTTATATACTAAGGTATATAACAATTTAAATATTAGTATTCCCAGTTTATTCTTCTACCTATATATTATCTTAAATATTCTATGATTATATTCTTATTTTACAAAGTATATTTGCGCTCAATTTATGACTGTTCTTTTTATTTTTTCAGAGTGGATTAACGGAGGCTAGCAGAAAATCAAAAATAACACTATCAGATGCAGAAAATGAAGTCCTTGACTTTGTCAAAACTCATACTCCACATGGCAAATGCCCTCTTGGTGGCAACAGTGTTTATATAGACCGTCTGTTTCTTCGAAAATACATGCCTAAATTAAATGATCACTTACACTATAGGATCATAGATGTCAGCACGATAAAAGAGCTTGGAAAAAGGTGGTATCAAAAAGAGTATTCTAATATACCTCAAAAAAAGTTTAAGCATAGATCAATGGATGATATCGTAGATAGTATTGAAGAGTTGAGGTACTATAGACAATCTATATTCAAACAATAGTATAAAAAAATAGAACAATTTCACTTGTATTTAGTATTTTATAAAAGTTGCTAGAGTGTATTGAAGTAGTTCGAAACTAAATAACAATTGACGCGCAATTTGTGTAACTAAAATATATGACAGAAAAAAGGAGAGTAGGTAATTGTGGAATAGTGGTGGCTTTCGTAAGCCACTTCCAGATTTCCTACTGCTAGGAACGAATGTTTCATTTCTAGGATACGAATAAAACTTCTTATTGACGTGGTCGTTTCCGAATTTTCCTTTTCTATTTTGCGTTCACTCGACTTTTTGTTATATTTCCTAAATAAAATCTTCCAACTCGCAATACGAATAGCGATCGACACGTCGCTTTTCGTTTACTGCTGGCTGGCTGGCTACCACCCTCAAGTTTGAAAAAGTGTCACCAAAGAAATAGTTTCTCTGTCCGACAGCAGTCTTTGAGAGCCAGTAAGCGATCTAGGTCTGGTGTGATAACATCTTTGACCACATCTTCACTGATCATCAAGTGAGATAATGGTCAATTGTAAATACGTAAAATAAAATAAACCTAATAATCTGTAAAGTTAAAAAAAAAATAGAATTCCAAGAATGCTTCTGTTTTCGGTGGCCTAAGGATAAACCTGTAATTATTTATTAGTCATATTTACCATAATTCATTCATATTATCGTCGTGATGTGTAATTTTTTTGGGACTTAGAATTATGTGTTTTGTGACTACCTAAATAAATACGTACAATTTATTTATTTGTGAATACTGTTTACAGTATATTTTATTACATTTATATCGTATCAATTATGTGATTATATAATAGGTAGTTAGTTGGTTACCCTTAGTGTTTAAATACTTTAGTACATCAGTTTAGAAATGGATAATTGGTCTTTGTTAACTTAAACAAGTGCAATTGTAAATTGCGAAATCAATATAAATTAGAACTACGGCATAATAATAAACGGTTGTTTTAATTTCATTTTTGCCTGTATGGGATCGAATTATTTTCTTCCTTTTCGTCTTCTTTTTCTTTGTTCTGCCGGTCTTGTAAAGCTGGTAAGTGGGGGTGTTGGACAAGCTGCTTCCACATTTGCTGACCCTCCTTGTCTTAAGAGTAGTGGTCACTGAAAATATGTAAATGCCGTGTGGTAGGACAAATCACAATTCAACTTAAAAATGACGTGTAAAAGAGCTTTGATTTTTTCACATTTAGTAGCTTTGGTTCAGTATAATGGAATGTTTGAGACTCAAATACGGCTAGGTATAATTATCGCGAGTGTATTTTTATTTAAAGCATGCTTTTACATATTTTTTTACCAAAAATTGGAACCGACTTCAACTCTCAAAAGTGAAATAACTCGTTGAAATCGGTACCATGATAGCTCACAAAACTATCATCACAATATTGTGCGGATAGTACCGACTTCGGCAAGAAGTTATTTCACATAAATGTTGAAGTCGGTTCAATCATGGACTAATATACACAAGAAGACTGCCAATCGCCTAAAGAAAATCGGACGCTGGAAAAAACCTCATAATTTCAGGCTAAATCTAGATGGCGCTACAGGTTTGGACAATGTTTTAGTCACATAATGAGTACCGACTAGATTTAGTAAGTTATCGATTTATATTATTCAATGGAAAGTTGATTTGATCTTGATTTAATCTATAACTTGAATCTCAAATGTATATCCTGTCGATTTATTTCTATGTATGCGCCATCTAGTGAACGATCGATGCGTTATTTTGAACAACACCTGGCTTATAATCGCAGCGCCATTCATAAAAAGGCAGAAAAAAATATGGAATATATCCCATTTGAAACAAATGTGTATACAAATCAACTTTCGAATATAAACCGATAACTTAGTAAAACTAGTCCGTACTCGTTCTGTGACTACAAAAATTTCCAAACCTGTAGCGCCATCTAGATTTAGCCTGAAATTATGAGGTTTTTTCCAGCGTACGATTTTCTTTCGGCGATTGGCAATCTTCTTGTAGTATACTAGTCTATGGTTCCATTTTTTGGTAACATTTTTTTTTTCACCCTTTTCAGTGACCTGCTGGCTGGATACTCAAAGCCTTTGCTATTCACGGGATCAATTGTCATTGTTCACCGTTTTCTCCACCCGCAACTATAATGTCATCAGTATGCGTAGCACTTTTCAGTTATTGGAGTACAACTCAAAAACCGCTTGACCGATTTGATGAAATTTAAATGGGACCACTTTGGAAATGGTCCTCTATCAAATAAAAAACAATCATCAAAATAGGTTCATAAATGACGAAGCACACAAAAAAAATATACGGTCGAATTGAGTAACTTCCTTATTTTTTTGAAGTCGGTTAAAAACTTAGAAAATTCTATGAGCAATAAAATCTTTCATAATAATAAAATTATTCATACAAAACTTGCAGGTCATTCAAGAGTGAAAAAAAAGTTTACCCAAAAATAGAACCGACTCAACACTCAAAAGTGTGAAATAACATGTCGAAGTCGGTACCATGCCATGATAGTTCGAAAGTAACTGTTATCAAAATATTGTGCTCATGGTACCGAGTGTTGAAGTCGGTTCTATTTTTTAGGTGAAATGTCAAGCTCTCGAGTTCTACTTAATCGTTTTCCCCTGTTACTGCTATCCGAAGTATCTAGGTCACAGCCTGGGCATACTTTTACCTACTTTTCCAACAAACCGAAAGCCGTAGATATAAGTACCTACTAGTAGTTCGCTCTGAAATCTCTTCGCAAGGTATGCCTATTTAACATTTTTATTTTATCTCACCGCCGCGGAGGCCGAGAGATCCTAACCACAAATTTATTGAATGTGGATTGGTACGCAAATGTAAGTAGGTAGGTGAGTACTCTTATTTATTGGCCTACATGATTATCAGCATTATTTTCGTCATAGGACTGGAGTGGACATATCCAATATGCCTCTATTTTGATGAAATAAAAATAACCTGAGCTCTGTTGCATGTAACATATTAATAGGTAAGTACCTATATTAGTTCAAATTTGTCGCACTATACTTAAGACCGTAGCCTTGATGTGAAGACTATGGTCGTATAATAGTGCGAAAAATGTATTTATTTCTTAAATATTTTATTACAAGGATAATCGAATGCATTTCTTTTTATAATCCTGGTACTATCCCTGCACTAGGCTGACCTTGTATCGCGGTGACCTAAAGTACCAATTCCCCCTTTTTTAAATTAATGACATCCTTAATTAGGTATGTTGTGTATAAATCGTGTCGAAAGGTTTTGAAGTAGCACATAAATATAAGAGCAGCGTAAGATGTCCACCCATAAAGTTGACAGACGGTCATCAGCAGCCGTACCGCCTATCTTTACCTACGAAATGTCACTGCATGTCTGTTCTCATTGGTGTTTTAAACGACCCACCTGTTTCTCAATTATTATGTATCTAAATGCGGAACTAATACCTATTTAATAAAAACAGATATGTACCCATATGTCGGTACTTATGTTTGAAATTGTCATATGGTATATAGAACTATGTCATACTGTCAGTTTTATAGGTATTACCGTATTATCTATATCATAAGTGGGCACTCACATCAACGGCGATCTGCAACAATAAAATTGGACAATAAGCGATCGACTCGCAAACTGGAAATAAACATTAATGTACACATATTAATGAATGTACAGCAGTGCGGTACGAAGTGTGATGCCACCGTGGTAAAATTTGTCCTTTTCGTATTGAATTTAAATTTTTATCCAGGTGAGAATTATTTTTGGAGTCCAATTACGAACCCGGCGAGTATGGCTTTGTAAACATCTAATTTAACTATAAATGCACCCGATCGACAGCCCACTCTTGATATAATATACTTACTGTCATTTGTTGGAAACAACTACGGATAAAAAATATTCCTAGTTTCCTACTATGGAAGCACTGTAACTGTGGCACTGACTATCAGGTGCACGGTTATCCATGAAGATAAAATCCTCTCTAGTCGCACCCTGCAAATGGTGTCACTTGCTATCCTTTTTATCAATTTCACCACAAAATGGATCGTATGCGTACGTGACCTCATGTATCCTATTTCAGTAACAAATCGGCTCCCCCACGACCGTCACCTTTATGGAGGATAATATACTTACATAAACAGGGTTTAATAATTTTAGAATAGCGTGCCACGGCAAAAACGATCAAAGGGTTATCTAATGAGCTGTTTGGCGCGAACAAAATTTATCCAACGAAAATGCCAAGCACATACTCACTGTGGTGGTATATATAAATATGTCTATATTTCCTAAAAGGCGTTCATGAATTTTTAGGCGTCTGCCCAAACTCTTAAACTTGATTACTTTATACACAATACGAACCCAACCGATTAAAATCCAATACTTAGGACACGTATACAGGGTGGGGCAAATTTTGGCCCCTTCAGGGTAGCTACCTTTTCTTTTGTAGTTAGAAGGTTTTGTTCTTAGGAACCTTGTGTTTTATTTTGAAGAAAAATATATTGCCATTTTTAGTTTTTTGAAAATAAGTAGGTAAGGTTCGCCCAAGAAATGACATTAGTAAAAAAAAAACAAGTTGGTCTTAATCGACTCTATTTCCAATCAGGACCACTTTTCCTAAAGTAAAATATACCAAATCAAATCGTAAGTTTTGGCAATAATTAAATAAAAACATTCCCATTCATTTTCTATGAAAAAACGAGTAAGTGAAAACAACAATGTCACTCATTCAATGGTTCTTAATTTAAATTCGTATGTAACTACTTTTTTAAGTTGGTATGCTAATTTTGAAGGCTTACGTGCCAAACAAGTATTTTTTTTTACTTTTCGTCATTTTTAATGTTATAAAATGTTCATTACGACATACATAATATATATTAGACAGACGAACTCACTAAGATCGTAGGCAAGAGCTGGATGCGGGCCGCTTCCAACCGGTCCTTGTGGAAATCAATGGGGGAGGCATATGAGCAGCAGTGGCCGTCCTATAGCTGAGATGAAGATGATGATTGTATTTTATACAATAGTAATAACATCACTCATCCCCTGTGCTTTTTATGTGTGTTTTGAATAAATGTATACTTAATCTATTCTTTTCTAACCCTCACCAAACAGGGCCTGTTTGGTGAGGGAGGAAAAAAAAAATACGCGGATATTCGCGAATGCGAATATCCGTTACATCACTAGTAGAGATATATATCTCTACTAGTGATGTAACGGATATTCGCATTCGCGAATATCCGCGTATTTTTCAATATTCGCATTAGCTAAAATTATGCGAATATTTAGCGAATGTTTTTAATAATCAAATAGGAAATTATTATATGCATGCATATGAAATATAAAACTAACCTCAAAACAAAACAAAACTTTGAATGAACTTTCTGTGACTAAATTCATTCAATTAACCAATATTGGCTCGGCTATGTTCAATTTAAACATGGTCAAAACGAAACGTCAAACCTGTCAAACATTTTTCGCGCGCTTTTTTTGAAATTTTAAAATATTCGCATTCGCGTTCGCGACTGTTGAAGATCCAGCATGAAAAATCCAGCATTCGTTACATAACTAATCTCTACATATGAGAAAGTTGCAGGATATAGTTAACAGTTTCCTATAAGTTACGGCTAACTACTACGAGTGTGTAAACACAAAATCCGGATTCAATTAACACCTTACAGAGGGGACCTTCTGTAACTTCATGTAAATGGAGTTTCAGCGACTGGCTCGGAACTGGGCTCGTGTTGCCTATTCAAACACGATAATGCGTGCGGACCGCTTCCGTGATGTGGCAGGTATTTAATAGCTTTTACAAACGCTTGCCTTATAGCTTTAATGGTCATCCTTACACATCTGTAATATATATTAAAAAATATTATCTAAAAAAATGGTTCATGTTTTTTCTTAAATTTTTTTTTAGCCTTTAGTGACCTTTACTAAAAGCTACTTATTATTTATTACCGACATAAAAAAGAGTTTTTTTGATTCGACGGTATATATATGTATATATTATGTGTTCGCGAATAGCTTCGTTGTTTATGAACCGATTTTGATGATTCGTTTAATAGAGTATGCTTCCGCGGTGGTCTCATTTAAATTTCATCAAAATCAGAGAAGTTGTTTTTGAGTTACACTCCAATAACTGAAAAGTGCTACGCATACCTCGACGATATTATAGTTGCGGTTGAAGACATCGGGGAACATATACAATGACAATTGATCCCGTGAGTAGCAAAGGTTACTGAAAAGAGTGAAAACATTTTTTTCTACCAAAATGGAACCGACTTCAACACTCAAAAGTGTGAAATAACCTTGTCGAACTCGGTACCATGAGCACAATATTGTGATGATATTTACTTTTGTGAACTATCATGGTACCGACTTCAACAAGATATTTCACACTTTTGAGTGTTGTAGGCGGTTCCATTTTTTGGTAAAAAATTTCTTATTATATTTTGTATGAGCAAGTTTTGATACGTACTCCTCATTGTATCGCCATAATACCCTTTACTATTTATTTATGAGACGGCTTTTCACCTACACGACTTGAGGATTTAATCAAAGTCCTACAAATGAAACGTACCGACCTAATCCCAGTTCATACGTATATCTCACATTTATTTTATTGCCTTCGCCCACTTTATCCTGTGAGCATATATCCATTACTTATGATGTATTAGTGCCGTTATCCCTTCCGCTGCTGGAAACAATACATTACCAGAAAATACTTTTCTAAAATGTTCCATGGGAACGTATACGAATCACTGAATAAACTATCTTATGATAGGTACAACAGCGTCCTCAAAAGGTGCGGTCGTTTATTTTAATCAATTTAGCGCGACGTAATAGGGGCAATATCGTAAAAGAAAGGTCAATGTTAGTGAAAGGTCACAATGATTGATATCTTCGGTGTATGAACTGATGTGGGCCAGGGTATCAGTAACAGCTTAGGAAATTCAGCAAGGCAGCGCTTGTACTTTTGGAAAGTTAGTGTAATAACTCACTTCTTTCATCCATGCCCCCACAAGCCAGCCGCCAATAGACATGCCACGTCACTTCCTCTCCCGCCATCCAATGTCAAGTCAAGCCAGTCTACTTAAGGTGCTCGCCTATTATTAAGCTCTCTTTCTATAACCTAATCTCCTTGAGTAAGGGTAACCTCTGCCTCAGTGCTGAAATATCTACAGTGTGATCGACAAAACGTCTGGAACACAAGTTTCACTTAGACCACGGCCAAACAGCCCCGAAGCAATACATACAACATGCAACGCCGGCCGTGAAAGCTTTAGTTTACATATCTACAGTGGTTTGTTACTGCTGCATCCCACATTACCGAATGATTCCTTTTCGTATCTTAGTCATGGCCGGCAGTCGGCACTACCAATAATACCTACTAATAATGAAGAATTAACGAAGGTATAAATTAGTAAGCATTTATTTTAAGCGTATCGTGACGAAGTTATGTTACAGACGACCGCGGAGTAACCTTATTACATATGTTGTTAGTGTATTTCTTTCATTACAAATGTCATTGACATGACTACTGTGGCTCCGGGACCTTGGGTTCGAATCCCGGCAGGGGCAAACATTTGTGCGATGAGTGGAGATGTTTGTCCTCGGTCTTGGATGTTTGTGCTGTGATTGTGTGTGTCCAAGCCTCCCGCGATACAGGGAATCCTAGTGCGAGGGTCTGAGTAATATATATATATAACTTATTTGAAAGTATTTATGTAAAAAAATTATTAAAAACTGATAACTAACGTCTAAAAATAATTAATATTTCGTGTAACAATCTAACGGTAGAGGGAAAAATCACCAGAATGCTGGCGGCATTGCCAACTTGAATTGCGATGCTCAATTTTGGTGCAAAATGCCAGCGCTCTACGCTCGCTCAAAGTAAGAGCGTGGCCCCCACGCACCCAAAGTCTAATCAAAAAGGCACAAACAAGTAAGACTGAAATACATTCAGATGTAATAACTTCCATCTATCTCACTGTTTCGCTGTAAACATACGGAACCGAAACGTGGTCTCTCAGTATGGGTCTGAGGAAGTTCAAGGTCGCACAATGACTTACGGAGAGATAATTGTAATATCTCTTGTATATGGCAGAACTACGTTTGCCCAGGTCAGCTAGTATATATTATACTAGCTGACCTGGGCAAACATTGTTCTGCCATATATAATATCGAAAAGTCAAAAGTCAGTACGATAAAAACGGGTGGTGGGGGTAGAAGCGTGAAAAATACTTTACGACCTATTCGCAGACCTACCAGAATATGCACATAAAATTGCATGAAAAGTAGGCAAGCCGTTTCGGGGGAGTTCGATTACAACAAACATTGTGACACGCGATTTTTTATCTATGATAATGATTAGATATACTACCTGCACTATGCTCAGGGTTTCTCTTAGCTCAGCGGATTAGCAAGGGCACATAGCACGCCAAACTGATGGCCGATGGGGTCGAAAGGTTCTCGAGTGGGTACTACGGACAGATAGGTATGCAATTTACCACATGGGTAGTTGTACATTGCAAGAAACAAATAGAGCCGGTCAATATTCAAGCAGCCGATTGAGGTTTTCAGCTTTAGCAGCGGCTGCGCCAGCTTTGATAACATATTTAATTAATTTGATCTTCTGATTTAAATATTTGCAAATATATAAACGAATTAATCGCAACTCTATATAATAAATGTTAAAGATTTTTTTTAATACTATATAGATCTAGCGTTTGACCACTATCTCACTTGATGGTCAGTGAAGATGTGGTCGAAGATATTATCACGCTAGACCTAGAATGCACACTGGCACTCAATGACTTCTGCCTGAACACACTATGTGGTTGGTGACAGTTTTTCAAACTTGAGGGTGGTAGCAAGCCAGGCGGGTATTCGAAAGTACCCTACTACCATGCTGGAAATTTGATAACGGTGTTACCTTCACCGGAAGATCAAGCTGTTGTTGGGGATCGAACCAGTGTCCGTCAGTTTGAAAGGCGACGCTCCTCCCGCTGAGTTATCATCGCTTCGACGATTATCACAATAACTTGTTCCGTAGTTTCTAGGGGTAGGTTATCAAAAGTAGGTACATTTCGCCCAGATATCTCACATTACAGTAAGGGCGCATATTGCGTGACCCAACGCCATTGGGCCTTAATGGCTACACTTAGACTTACTTTGTATGTTCAACCTGGCCCGCCCGGATTCAAATAGATCTCACAATGTGTTTCCTTGAATATTCTATTACATTACATAATTCATGCTCTGCAGCTGTTATTGGGGTCAAGCTTGCTTGGATGAATCGAAGGTTAAGTACACGAAAGTGAGGGTCGGCTCTCGTTATTCATGGAATAACCTTACTTGAATTAAAATGATTTTTAGATTAATAACTTAAACAGTACTTCAACTATTTATACTTTAAGGTTTTCTAACAACAATAATTGCTACCTATTAAAACTATATAAACTCACATTTAGCCAGATTTCCCTTTATGTAGTCGTGGGTACTGCATTATTTAAGTAGAATCTTAGTCCAGACTGACTGATCTATAGACAACGCACAGCACAAACGGCTGGTCCTAGGGATATGCAATTTGGAGGGTGTATTAGTATGTAGAAGTGTACTGAGAACGGATTTTTTGAAATTCCATCCCTAAGGGGGTAAAAAAGTTTGTATGAAACTTCCTTATTTTTAACTTCTAGCAATGTAATTTGGTATATTTGTAGTAAATTTAAAATAAATAAGGGTTTTCCAAAAAATATACATATAGTATATATAAAAGAATCATCATCATCATCTTAGCCATAGGACGTCCACTGCTGGACATATGCCTCCCCCATTGATTTCCACAAGGACCTGTTGGAAGCGGCCCGCATCCAGCCCTTGCCTGCGATCTTAGTCAGGTCGTCTGTCCACGGTCGGTGGCCGTCCTATGCTGCGCTTACCAGTCCGTGGTCTCGGTCGACAGGTACTATTGTGTGTGTCTTAAATGTGATTTTTTGCAGAGATTCGTCATTTTTGTGGATGACAGTGGTTTGTTTACCTTTATTGTCAAGTAAGGATGAATGGACTTTAGTTTCACACATTTGAAAGGCGTCATCCTTCCATCAATATTTGTTGTACGAGTACCTACCTATATCAATTTAACACTAGTAACACTGGACTAAGAGTTAATGTAATTCTAGTTGACGCAAATATAATCGTTATCGAATCTTTCAAACAAATGAACAGTTCTCCTCCTTCCCAAGCAGATTTTTCGCGTAACGAAATATTTTATAGAAAAGTTATTAAGTAGGTATTATACTTACCTGTGTTATGTTGTGTGTTCGTAACCTGATTTTATAAAAGTAGATATAAGAAATGATATGACAGCGTATTAATCGACGTGGCTTTTTTCATTTGATAGGCGTTCTGCCTGATGGTAAGTGATTCCCCTCGTACATATATCTGTTACACTATAGTTGTAGCTGTTACATTACCATATGTTGCCAATTCTTTAAAGATTCTGTAAACTCTCATTTTGAAGAATTCCATGTTGTAGAATAACTAAGTTCTACTAACTTAGTAAAAGAACCACTAGAAGCTCGTTGCACATTTTACAGGTATATATATGGCTTCCATTATGTTCATCTTTTATTCTTTTTTATGATCAATTCGTATGCCAAACATTAAAATATTGACAAATTTCCAACGATTTTAATTGCATCTATTATTATATTAATAAATTGTTACACCCATTTCTCTTACAATCGCTATATTTCATATTTTCACAACGGCTATGCACGCTAAGTACCTAACTATTATACATTATTAATAGGTATGTTAAATGCGACAGTTTTATCATCAACTACGAGTATATTTTATTAAATTAATAACGTACAAGGAAAGCTCCGGATGTCCCAGCTTCAATTTAGTCAATTCGTTTGAATCTCGTCTCAAACCTTCCATCATATTCAAATAAAGAACGCACAAAGAACCACTGACCAAAGAGCTTTTTGTGTTAACATTCGGCCAATCAGAGGGCGCTATGGAATGGGATATAGGAATGGAGGAAAATTGGCGGGATTTAAGGGTTACAAGAGAGTCGTATTGCATCTCTATGGGTTAGTTAATCGGTAAATGCATCGGTCGGTCGTCTCACATATTGTTTTTACAGCGGTCAACCGATACGACTTTTTTACAAATTAATATTACCTACATACCTAGTGGGTGTAAAATATAGGTTACGTTTACGCACAATGTGTCGAACGGTGTTCAAGAGTTATACGAGTAAATTGTATGAATACAGTAAATTCCTTTAAAACGAATATATATTTTACACTTATTTTCCCGATAATTTTGCGTAAAAACAAACGACTTTATTTAGCGCAATAAGTAAATATTTATTTATTAAAAGCAACGACCTCAGTAAATAAAGTAAGTAGGTACGATGATTAAAAGTATATCGTTAGTAATATCATAGCCGGCCTAGTAGGAACCTATAGCGAAATTGTCTTTTAAGGTAAATATAATATTCTACCCTTCACCGCCGTGGTGGTACCGGCCTAGAATAGTACTCCCCCATCTCTTCCCGCGGGTGCCGTAAGAGTCGGTTAAGGGAACACGTACCAGAAGGTGGGCAGCAGCGCCTTCTGAGGATTGGAAATCATACTGCGCTCGCCAACCCGCCTGCCAAGCGTGGCGAGTATTGGCAAATCCCCCCTATATGGGGGAGGCTTCTGTCCAGCAGTGGACGCACATGGCTGAGAGAAGATAATATTCTAAGTCTATAGGCAACCTATATGATATGGAACTGTATAAAATCATTCGATCCCATTCAGTAGGTACTTACATTTATGTGTTAAGACAGTATTGACAAAAACGTTTAATCTCTAATCTTTTATAAAAGTATTTAAATATGTGAAGTATGATACAAGTAAGGAACTAAATGTACTTTTTTATTAAGGAGGAGGGCATTGGTGTTTGCAGCTGTTTTTCAAGAAAACTTTCGTCATACCATGGTGCTTTCTTTATTTTTGTTCCATTGTTTAAGTTCCAATAAAGAATTTTTATTATTATTAGTATATTTGAGAGTATTTAGAAATAATTAGGTAAATTGTTTTCACTGTGAAGATTATAAAAGATATTGTCGTTTTTTAAAGTCTTAACACCGGAACTCAGTGGCCAGCGAAGATGTTTTTCTCTTCCACCGTGATCTATGATATAAAGAGCATTCTAGATCTAGCGTGATAACATCATCGGCCACATCGCCAATTCAGTATTAAAAAAAAGTTGAAGCCCAGTGTTCCTTTCAATACCTACATACTATTCTTTACACATTCTATACCTTCTACTGCTGTTGACGAATTGCTGTAATAGATACTTTTTGTTTTTAATATCTTTACTCATACCATCCGTCACCATTTTTCCAGCCCTCTTCATTTCATCCATAGCATTAAATCGCTGTTTTAGACTCAATATGTTGTATGCATTTATCCACATATTTATATATATATAGGCATATATTTATTAGACATTAATATTTATAATAAAGGTAGGTATATATTTATATTATTATAATATACTATTAATCGCCGTGACGATCGCCGTGGCGCAGTGGTCAGTGTCAGTGACTTGACTTCTGTGTCTCCGGGACCCTGGGTTCGAATCCCGGCAGAGGCAAACATTTGTGCGATAGGTGTTTGTCCCGGGTCTTGGGTGTTTGTGTGTTGTGATTGTGTATGTCCATGCCTCCCGCGACACAGGGGATCCTAGTGCGGGGGTCTGAGTGTAAATAAAAAAAAAATCGCCACATGTTTGCATCATTACTTTCAATTTTCGTTTATTTTACTTAGCGTTAAGTCCTCCATGTATTGAAATATCGCTATTGTGTAAAAAAACCTCTTTTTATAAGAAATGGAACATGTCAATAGTGTCGCTTGCAAAACAAAAATCGGAATAGCACACCATTTTACTCTTCCCATAACGGCTTTACTCTAACTTCTAAGGGTGGAGTTCACCAAAATTTAATCGTCCGATTATCAATTTAACCGTATGTCAAACAATATAACTGTTTGGTAAAAACTTAGGGTGGAGTACACCAAAATTTAATCGTCCGATTATCAATTTAACCGTATGTCAAACAATATAACTGTTTGGTAAAAACTATTTGACCGCCGACGGTTAAATTGATAATCGGACGTTTTAAATTTTGGTGAACTCCACCCTTAACTTACTAATGTAACCTATACCAATAAGTTTATTTTTTCAACTTTTTAATTGATTGGTGCAACCTTCAAGCTTATCTTGTCCATCCTCGTAACATCACACATCTACTTGTATTTCAGCCACATGCACTCCCTCTATTCCACCTCTTTCAAATTATTTTCATGAATTCTACTTAAGGGTATTTACATATTTTATGTGCCAAACTACAATTTATATTTTTTTTAATGCGGACTGGTAGTCTGATGGCGAGCGATCATCATCGCCTATGGATATTTTTATTGCTACTCGTGGTATGATATGATAACGTTGTCGACCCTTTCAAGACTCTGTTACCCCTCTTGAGTTTTATGTTTCAGAAAATAATATCATAGTAAGAATCAGAGCGGAACATCCGAGAACTTTCCCCAATTAGTATGTATGTACTACGTATATTAGTAATTAATAAAATTATTAGATCACAATACGAGGCGTTTACGGCGCTCGTTAACTTGAAGATATAAAAAGGAGTTAAAGTGTCTATGTAACGACAGTAAAGTATTTTGATTATACTGAAACTCAATGCCAGTTTCCTATTCGTAACATTATAATAATTTGGCATACATACTTGTAAAAACTTGATGGCCCACGCAGTTCCGAAAATACATTACATATTTTAATAAATGGATAATAAAATAATTTTAGACATAGGTACAAGTCGATAGATATACTAAAAACAGTAACATTAATTAAGAAACAATTCCTAACGAATATTTATCTAAACTATTTAATATTTTTACATTTAACACTAACTATTTAAATAGTTACATTGATTACAATTTACGTTTCCGTTACCTACTTAGAAATAAATGGAAACGCTTAAATTTTCATTTACTGAACATCTGACATTCATAAACATTCCGACCGAAGTAAAACGTAAATATTTATTTTCACACGATTTTATGTAGTAGCGTACGCATTAAAATGTTTCTTTCGGAGAAATTATTCTAAATTTGACTATTACGGTTATTAGATTCAAATCTCTATTCCTTTGAATTTTAGAATTACTTTTCAAAAAACCTGCACTGAAAGTCTGCAGCGATCGTACCACATGGCCGATGGACATGTTATTCGCGCACAAAAACAAACTCGTTGTAGTGGTTCCAGCGATTTTCTTCTGAATCGACGCCAGGTTTCAGTTCTGCCGCACCTCCAGCCGTGCCGCTGCCACAGCTCGCGGTCAGCTTAAACCCGTTCTCTTGAAGATTATCGAATGCCTGCTCTATGAACGAATGCTTCAGGAAGAATCGAGACGTGTACCGGTCCGCCAAACCATGGTCAGGGTCTCGAGACTCGTTCAAAGATTCCCCGAACACGTCGCGACACAACGTTACCTTTCCACAAACGAGTATACGCGACAGCTTCCGGAATTTAACATCGGCGAGGCCGTCGCGGCCGAACGCAAAGCTGCCACGGTAGCCGACGGTGATGCATCCTTTTTCGCGGTTCGGCGGGCGCGGGTCGGCGTCTCGCACCGCCGTCTCTAGTCCCAGCAGCCGGTAGTGTTTGGCTTCCCGCGCGAGACGTTTGTGTTCTCGGAAGCACTCTGGCAGGACGAGGCCCCCGTCGCGGAGGTAGTCCAGCACGTAGCGGAAGAGAACACCGTCTCTGTCGAAGAAGATGCGGCCGCGGGCGTCGCGAGGGTGGTCCGCGTCGCGTAACGCGCTCGCAAGAAGCGAGTCAGTTTCGCGGAGCAACGTTTCGCGAGTGCTGGCATAGTGCACGCCGCCCACGTTGAGCTCGAGAACCTCTGGCGGCGCGTCCGCCATGGCTGAGGGTTGAGGGCGCAGTGTCGAAGCGACTGCGCGCCCTGCCCCCCCTGACCCACTTTCGGGGCGTCTCGGCACCGCCCGCCCCGCGCCGCCCGCCCTCGCGCCCCATCAATAACGCGCGCCCGGGTTACTGACTTGAACATAATTATTTCCTCAGAGTGAAAACTCCTTCGTGAAAGGCTCCAAGGTCTATGTCTATTGTTAGCTAACAGATGGCATATTATTATTTGATTCCGCAGAATGTAATATTTGCTAAGGAGCCTTCGCGCCCGCCCACATCGCAAGTTGGTTAACCGATTAGCTACACAAATAAGAACCCCACAACTTTCTAACTAGGCAGATAATCCTCATAGTAACTACAAGTAAACCTCTCCTTTTGTTGACACGAGTAAAGCAAAATATAAACTTCATGAATGGGTTTAAGTAATTGGCAATAAGCGTTCTCACTGATATATGTACACTCCTGTATCGTAATAAACTGAAAGAGAAACCAACCACCTGTAGGTCTCGCTTCACCGATTATTTTTATGCTAAAAATAGTGACGCGTGGGTTATACATACAACAGGCAGAAGTCATTAAGTTTTTGTTAGTCGCTCTGAATCTATTTCTAAGTTGTATTGTAAGACATAAAGTTCGCCTGCGGCATGCCCTGGTGTGTCTTTTTTATGTTTGCCTATTTCCACAGAGCCATGACATCTAAAATTATACAATTTTAGATGTCATGGCTCTGTGTCATGGTAACTGCGTAACCGATTATCTCGTTAACGTTTACCATCATACAATAACAAATTATAAGCACCTACATATTTTAAAGATAATAAAAATTGATTTCCGTTACTTAGGAGTAGAAAATTTACATTTTCTTAAGAGAAAAGCAATCATATATTTAAAAGAAAATATTTTCAAATCGGTTCATAAACGACGGAAGTTACGATACAATACAAAACTCTTTATGTTACACAACACACAAATAATACAATTTCAAAATGACAATATAAGTATTACAAAAGACAGACTTATGGCTGGAACCTATCTCTTCCAGTCAAACGTAGTACGGAGTAACCTAACAAGGTGAAACGGGTATAGGATTGTACATTAATAATATGATTATGAAATGATTTGAGAAGTAACAAACAAAATCCATATACTTACTTATTTATTCAAATCAGAAAAGTACAATCGCAGTACTTAGTAATTTTAAATTTCGACGGTGGTGGCTCAGTGGTCAGTGACATGATTTCTAGATTGCCGGGGCCCTGGGTTTGAATCTCGGCAGGGGCAAACATTTATGCGATGAGTGTAGGTGTTTGTCTCGGGTCTTAGATGTTTGTGTGCTGTGATTATGTGTGATGCCTCCCGCGACACAGGGCATCCTAGTGTGGGGGTTTGACTGTCATAATAAAAAATCTAATGTTTACAAAGTTGACATTAAATTATGTACAAAATTTAAAATGATAACATCACAAGAGATAATCATTTATAACAGAAAATCCTGGATATGTAATGACGTATCGTCCCCTTGAAATATAAACGTTTTGCTTCCTGTTTTATAATGCGCACTGCCAGGGAGTGGAACTCACTGCCTGAGTCTGTGTTTCCCGATAGGTACAACCTCGGAGTATTCAAGTTGCGAGTGAATAGGTACCTACCTTCTAAGTTTGCGTGCTCCACCTTAGACCGCGTCGTCGCTTAACATCAGGTAAGACAGTGGTTAAACGTAAGCTTAAAATCTTTTAAAAAAGAAGATAAATATATATAACACGTATATATAACACGTTCACACACTATTAGTAGGTAATAGGATTATTTAATATATCTACATATATACTCGTAAACGATGTTGTGACACACGGACAAGAAAATCTGTTTCCCGACTATCAAACGCGATGAAATATAATTAATAAACTAATTACTGCGAGCCAACAGTTCATAGTCGACGGTCGCCGTGGCGCAGTGGTCAGTGACTTGACTTCTGTGTCTCGGGGACCCTGGGTTCGAATCCCGGCAGGGGCAAACATTTGTGCGATGAGTGTTTGTCCCGGGTCTTGGGTGTTTGTGTGTTGTGAATGTGTGTGTCCATGCCTCCCGCGACACAGGGAATCCTAGTGCGGGGGTCTGAGTGTCAATTTTTGTTTTTTAAATTAAAAAACAAAAGTATTGTATTACAATGGCCAAGGGATACTAATATCTCTACATTATCCTACTAACTTCAACGTATGAAAAAAAAAGAAGGCGTAAATATAAGTAAAGGTAAAAATCATAAAATGGGTAGCTGACGTGAGATGGACCGAAAGAGATGAAATTTTTTGAAATATTCATTTGATAAGACCTATGGGCAGTTAAGATGATTATATTCTTTCAATATTCACCAATCAGGTGGACAGACGACATGATTACGATAACAGGAAGAGGCTGGATGCGGGCCGCTTCCATCCGGTCCTTGTGGAAATCAATGGGGGAGATATATGTCCAGCAGTGGACGTCCTATGGCTGAGATGATGCTTCACCAATTAAGAATATTTTTTATCCCATTTTAGCTTACTTAAAGCATATTATAATTATAATGGGGGAGACCTATATCCAGCAGTGGACGTCCTATGGCTGGGATGATGATGATGAAAGCATATTAACAATTAAATCGAAGAGCTTTGGATGTAACACTTTTATTTATGTGCATATAAAAACGTTACTTAAATAAAATAGTTACCTGGTAGACGTACCCCTAAAATTGAGGCGCCCTAAAATTTTACTTATTTGTGACGATGGAGACGATAAAGGCTGAGGTTGCGATCTTAGCATAACATCAGATAAGATTTCCCTCAGAGATATCGGATCTGAGTTAACTCGGGGCTTGGGGCAACACGGACCTTGCGGGAAAATCGGGTTTTTCGACCCTGACGTAAATAGAATTCACTTCGCCGAGTTTTTACTAATTACTCCAGTAATGACTAAGTTGATGCCTTTTATTATAGCCAAGGGAGGATAAGCTTTTGTTTTCACCACATTTGCGGGATGGAGGCTGGTGTGAGAGCAAAATATAATTAAAATTTTCAGCAGTTTTAGATCCCTTTTGTCGCGTTATTAATGAAGTTTTATAATTGGGAAAAGGGGATTTCAATTCAAAGCATTTTTATTGTTTTATGTGTATAATCAAACATATGAAACTAATAATACTCAACACGTTTTAATACAATTTTCTATTCGTAATATCACACAAGGTAGATTTTAATATGATACGGAGGTGAAAAAGCCAGTAACAAACGCAAGCCAATATCTAGAAATTTCAATCTTTAAGGATTCCAAAATTATCAAATGTGTACTCTGTAATGTCATTTTGATTCCTGAATTCAGCTTTTTCAATTTGACTACTGGGACTTCCAGTGTTTTGTAACCAGTGCATCCTGAAATAAAAGACGTGCAATGACGAAAACAAATCAGAGGTCTACAAACTCGCGCTTCGGTTATAAACTTATCAGCGACACTTTTTCCTGGAATTCTTTGATGTAAATGTGTCCATTAACATGAATGATTCCAGGTGAATTTATGTATGTATATACATACAGAAAATCATAAATATTTTTAGTTTTTTTTTATATATACATTCGTTACTTTTGATGATGGTGATGATGAAAATAAGTTTATGTGTTAATCCAGGGCATAAGCTATCTCCATACCGAATTCATCGAACTCGCTGTAGCCGTTCGAGCGTGAAGAGGTAATAAACATACACAAACATTCGCATTTATAATATTAGTGTGATATTTAGTGTTAATTCCGCGAGATAAATTTTGCCCGGTTATCATGCAGTATGCACTGCCCAACCTCCCGCATGAATTTCATGCAGGAAGTATATACGAGTAGAACGATAATTACATGAATACACATATAATTTTACTCAATCGGAACCCTATCGACACGTGTTTCGCCTCTGCACGAGGCATCTTCAGGACCATCTTCAAGAAATGTCGACTTGGCGAACGTCGAGGCTCTCGCGGGAATGGTGTGGTACTTAGTTTGGCTTTGCAATATAAATTGCGTCCTCATGCTCACTGAAGTGGCTCGGCGTGACATATTGCCACTGCTTTGCCAGATATCCTCTAAGCAGAAGCATGTTTCGGGGTTGCAATCTGATGGCAAAGCAATAATATCCTGAAATTCCTTCGAATATTCGTTTATTTATGGACTTACATTGTCTCGATTTTGTCCCGGGGTCCCTGCATGTGACCCAAGACGGTGCCTTGAGCAGTGTTTTTGCACCACCCACGAAGATCCAGTTTCTCAGCTTGATCCTTGGTATACTGCAGCAATAAAATAAAAAACCTTTTATTTTACACTACCAAACGAAAAAAACATATAGTTTTGTTCGTATTATATACAATTTTCGTGTCACAGTGTTAATAACCAAACCCTTCCGAAACAGCTTCACCGAATTTTATGATTTTTTGTGTATATACGGTATATCAGTAATATATATCAGGTCATAAAATATATTTTACCTTTCTACCCCCATCCCTTCTATCCCATCATTTTATTATCGTCACTTTAGTATTTTTGTATGAACAAATTTTCATTGACGTGTAGTAATTTTAAAAAAGTATCGTATTGTTTGAAATTTCGATTATTTATATGGCAGAACAACGTTTGCCAGGTAGTATCTTAATATATAAAAGAAAAGTTTGCGCATCGATAAAGTTTTGCGTAACTACACTCGCCCACAAAAATAAAGGGTCACCTAGTTAACTCCAAATAACTTTGAAGCCATACAAGCTAGCTCTTTAAATTAAAAAGTACCTATCTGAAAGAAAATTTAATTATGCATAAAATAAATAACAGTATGATTCAAAATTACCATTAGCAATAAATTATGGCAGCCCGTACACAGTCAATTTAGATCGCGATCCGCGATCTAAATCAATGATCGCGATCCAGATTAATAATGGCCATAATTCTTTTAATCGTACGAACTAGCTAAAATTCTTCAAATTGAAATAGCTCGTATTCTATATACGCTAAAATTCAAATTCGTATAACTGCATACAACGCTCAGATTACGGAAACCTACGGTTTTAGAAGGTTCTCATAACTATGTCGAAGCTTTACCGTTAGTCCGTACCGTAGTGACTAGACTTGACTAAACTACGTTGCTAGTTTCGAAACAGACAGCAAGTTTTTTTTTCTCATTGTGGCTTCTCACATTTTGTGTCTTATGATATACTGTTTATAGCTTTATAGACTACTGTATAAGCATAGGTATTGGGTGCTTATCTATAGATATTGTTACATATGCATTGGTATGAACCTAGTATTATCTACATAATAAGACACGTTTCGCATTTCACACTAATAGTTTCCGATATTGTAGCTAGACCGGGAAACTTCGGTAGGATTATGTACAGAATATTAACGCGAGTTTTATGACCCTAGACAATTTTGTTATCAATTTCCATACTAGGTACAATAAAAAAACCTGTTGAAATGCGAAATGATCACATAATACCTTTTAAAAGGAAACCTGTGCAATTCAACGCCCTGTCGTTAGCTAACACAGTTGGGCACGCAACACTTACTATACATTCTTGTGGTTTCTTTACACTGTTTTTTACGGGTATAACGTGGTACTTACGCGTAGTCGATATCACGATCGACAATTGTTTCGGCTTCTTCCGGAAGCCTTCATCAGGATCTTGAGTGCGGTGCGTTAGTCGTAACGTCCCGTCTCGCACTGCGGGCGGCAGCGCGTGATGCTCGACAGGACGCCGCGGGCTGTGGAGGCGGGTGAGGGGGTGACGGTTGCGTCATCACATCTATGTGTAGGGATCCGTCTTCGTCGCTGCTGCTTTCTTCGGACTGGATCCTGGCCGTGTGACACGCGTAGCTGACTATGTCTCTGCACTCCTTCGACACGCTTTTTACTGTACCATGGAGACAAGTTTTCCAACTATGCGACAGTGCCCACCCTCTATCTCTATTGAAGTTCGGTCGACGACTGATTTCTATGGCCTCACGGATTTTGCGCGGCACAAAAAGCTTTTCCTTTGCCAAAATCCGGGCTTTATCAAAGCGTATGTAGTGCGTCGTACCGGGAGTCAGGGCATGCTCTGCCACGGCGGAGCTGTTGCTGTCGGTGTTCTTCATGGCACGTATGTGTTCACCGAGTCTCACAGAGACATTTCTTTTTGTTTCGCCAATATAGCTTTTCCCACAGTCACACGGTATAATTGTCGATCGTGATATCGACTACGCGTAAGTACCACGTTATACCCGTAAAAAACAGTGTAAAGTAATCATGAACGTGAGTTTTAATATTATTCTTGTGGTTTGAGATGAGCGGAAATTAATAAACGCAAACACTACATAGCAACACAATAAATAATAACCGTAGAGGAGTCACGATATTACTGATTATGCGGCTAAAAATGTGCGAAAATTAATCGACGCTAAAGGCCGCTCTATACTAACGATGCAAATCAAAGGACGATTTCGCAGCACAAATACGCCGCAACTTTGCTGTAAGAAAACAAGACACCACACTTGCAATGGTTCTCGGTAGTTTCACAGTAAAGTTCGCAACGTCATTTGAGATGGACGTCGAAGTAGCTGCTGCTGCATCCCTCACGCTGTGCGCATTAACGTACTTTAAATGTGTATTTTTTTAAAATCAAACAGAAATTCAAAGGCGCTTGCGAAAACGTAGATAGTGGACGAGGTGGATCGTTTTTTTTTTCAAATCGGGCATTGAAGTTTGCGTCATAACGCTGATAGGCATCCAAGCGTCGTGAATTTTTAATTTATTCTTGTGATTTTTATCATATGGATCCCATAATATGGGCTCGGCTTGGTAATATTCCAGAAGTACCATTTCTATCTTCTTTGTCCAGACACTATTTTTTTTTTGTTGATATGACATAGCTCTACCCTCCGACAACCAACCAATACGGCGGCTCAGTCCACACTGAGCGGAGCGAGAGTGTGGAGTCTAAACGAGTTCGCGCTTCACGGTCCCTTTGCCGCGGGACAAAACACCGACAAAAATCGGGGAACAAAGCGCGAAGAATATGCGAAACGGCTCCATACTTACCATTCGCGCTCTGTCGCAGGTTCGCGAGCAATTCGCGGGCTAAGTGTAGAGCGGGCATAACACTTCACAGCAACACGATAAACAATAACAATGCCCACAGATCACGAGAAACCGTGACCAGTTGCCACCGAGCGAGGGAGGGGTGAACAGGGCGGGGAGGGGTGAAGAAGGCGAGGGAGGGGCTAAACGTCACATAGTTCTAAGGTTCACAATTTGGAAATGCAGATTACTCCGCGTGATACAACGCTCACACTAATATTAGACAAATTTTATTCCATTGCAGGCCAATTGCGGGTAGTTTTAGTAGGAACCAAATAAGTGGCGACTTAATATCGCTAAAACTACCCGCAAATTTAATAAATACATTTAATTTTAGTGATGTTATTGATAAACCTCATACTAATTTAGACATTATCGTAACCATATATGAACTGATTGAGTTTTACAAAATTTTAGTTTAGTTCAGTTGAATAAGCAAATCACTACCAATGTACGGAGTAGATTGACGGATTGATGCATTTGATCACAAATTAACTGGATATTTTGAAATCAAGATCGCGATCCACTGATCGTGATCAAGATTGAACGTGTAGACGCAGGATCGCGTCAGTCTACGCTACGCGCTATGCAAGACGAACGTCGATGACACGCGCTCTCGCTCGCCGCTGTCGCCAGTCGAACGCGAATCGCCAGATTCGTCTCCGCTTCCTAAGATTTTATAATACTATTGGAAACTTACCAGAATTGTGGAATTCCCAGCATGAACACTACAAAAATAAACACAAACGACAAGTTGGATATAACAAATTACTGAAGATATTTTAAAATATTAAACCTAAAGCAATAGTTGAGGCAAATGAGTATAAATTTGTCTTTTCTGTAACCACTGTTTAACCCAGCGCCTTCCTCGAATCCTCTTCTTCAAAGTTAGGGCAACAAGAGATGTAAATCCATGATAACACGTGTTCACACGGCGATAGGATAACTCGGACTGACGAAACCAAGATTGAATGTGTAATGATGTAGCGCAATCCATGAATCTGTGATCGCGGCGAGAGCTATTTGATCGAAATCGAAGTTGACTGCATAAGGGCTGCATATCCCCTTTTGGTTTAATTTCATAAGCAAAAGAAGTTATAATGATCATTTCTTGAAAATATTGCCGTTCAGAAGGTGACCCTTTATTTTTTCGGGCGAGTTTATTTTATCTACATACATGTCTTGTCTAGGAAAAGGCAGAGCGAAGCTTGGTTACTAGGCATATATATATTATTTTATTACTTATTAGTGGTGAAAATATATTTCCAAGCGATCTCGAAAATGGTTCTAACAATTTATACACATTATATTAAAATCATTTTTAAATATTACATTATTTAGTAAATGTTTGAACATAATTTCACTCCAAGAACTTTGAATTTATTTGTCATTAATTACATGTATCATAATATGTAGACACTGAAGTAGTGCCTAAACACAAAAATCATCATAAGTTACAAATTTGGCTGCTCAACATATACTCATTTCGCCATTTTAGGTTTCAGTAACTCAATTCAATTAGAAACTCACAGCATTGGCTGTTTGACTGTCAAGATCTCTTTTTGCAGGAAGTCATCCTAAATGTTTGATGACTTTGGTAGAGGCCAGCTGGAGGAACTCATAAATACCCAAAGTCAGATGTCCCTGCAGGACTCGCTACCTCAATCTTACATAAGAAAAAACTCAGGTTGACTATCCCTTGGAGGTGCAAAAAATAAATTTCCTAAGTAAAGACTTGGCCATTGCTTTGTTTAACACACAATTTTGAGTCTTATCAGCTTATTTAGTTGAAAGCCCTAAGTACATGTATATCTAATACTTTTAAAAAAGTATCATGTATAAGAACAGCTTATAAGAAACCAAGATGCTTTAATAACATACACTCACTGCTGGTAACATTATATGAAAACAATATTAAGTCATGGATGACATCGGACATTTTTGAGAGATGGTTAAGAAATTGGGACACTGAATTAAAAAGAAACAATGAGAAGTTCTACTTTTGGTTGATAACTGTCCTGCAAAAGGACAATATTTCTCTTCCTCAATTAGCCCAAAATTTACGACCTGGTTTATCTACTACAGAAGCAGCAGAGTTCATTGATGTAGATAACTCTATTGTGATTTGTGCACCAGCTACGAAAGATGATATTGTATGAGAGGTACAAGGGGAAGATGACGAACAGGTAGACTGAAGAGAACAATTTACAGTGCCAACTTTGAATGATGGTCTCATTGCTGTTAGTGTATTAAAAAAGATTCTTTTTAACAGTTCCACATTTAGGGCAATTATGGCAATACACTAATTAAAATCTGACATGGATTACAAAATATCTATGCCAACATACATCCAAACAGATAAAGTTACAGATTTTATGCATATAGAAAAATAATATTAGTATGCACTGTACTTTTCTATTATATGTCTTATGTGTAATAAATAAAATGTAGTTTAATTTTATACATGAATATATTTTTCCAATAATTACCTATGGACTTGTTTGTAATTACACAATACACATTAAAAAATACTACTTTACAAAAAAATTGGATTTTGGATCTCTAAAACATTACCAGTTTTTACAACTAAATATGAGTAGTCCCTTTAATGTTGTTATAACAGATTTTGACTGTACTTTATTGACATGTTGCAATATGATTCAAAAACTGAAAATAAAAATTTACTGAACACAATATGAGCAGAGAGACAATATATAAAAGTGGTGTGACTTGTCATAATAAGTTAAGTATGTTTAACATTTTAGGGACTATGCCTCAAACCAAAATTTCAGTTGCCGTCAAGTGAGATAGAAGTCAAATTCTAAATCTACATATAATGAATAAAAAGTAGTGTCTAAGAGTGAAAATAACTTCGATCATGATTAACATATGTATCTGAATAAAACTACCAATGATTTATGTATTTTAAATTGGAAATTACTAATATTTTATTAAGGAAAGGTTTTCCCTGTTTCTTATTTTTTTTAAAGGAATGAATGGGAGAAAGCAGAGTGATTAGGCATAGGCATTACAGCATGTTTTTTAAAACAAAACTATCGAGATAGTCATACTTATCCATGTTTTGAATAATTAAACCAAAGTTACTAAATGTGAACAAAAAAAACAAAAATCTACTTTTTACACATGATTTTGATTTATTTTTCCAACATTGCGACTTGTCCTAATACACGGCTTTAATAATTCATGTTTACAGCATAGTTTGTCAATCAATTACCTTCATGTTTTGTTAATTAATAACACTAAATTTAATTGTGCTATGCGAAATTCGAAGCATACGTTCAACGAACGTTGGGACTTTTAGATATTAACTGACAACTGCACAGTAGTAAGTGCTAGGAAATACAATTGACCTACCTTCCGGAAGAACACACCTTGCACTCTGCCGAACACTTCGAAGTCAACTGCTTGGATGGTCATTGTGGTACCTGCAGTAAATGTGGCACTGCTCGTTTTGAGAGTATTCGCAACTGCTGTTATTAGAAGTAGACGTATCATTTATTTTGCAATTACTGTGGAAGACTGACATAAAAGACTAAAAACAATAACATTAATTCATAACTTCAAATGGTATTATTTAAAAAAAGCTTCGTTGATAAAAACACAGTTTAACGTTTTCTTATTTATTTGTACTATTATTTTATTTATAACATTCACTTCTAATTCGAACCTAACCCGGCAGCATGTTGGTTGTTCCGAGTTGAACCGAAATTGATTTTAGTACGCTCACGATATACAGGCGTTCCGTTTTGAAAAGCACGATTACGACGCTCACAGTGCTGTGAGCGCGTGTAATGAATCGGAACGGTAATTTGGCAATTTCGTATAACTAATGCTAAGCCAAAGATTAAAATTAAAAACTTAATGTTGAAATAAAATTGAAGAGAAATAGGGCATATTACAAAATTACTTCTTGGAAATTGAGGTTACATTATTTCCCGCTCTACGCATTATGTTAAATTTGACGTTAGGCTCGCATCGCTTACAGTATTATTGTATAATCGTAGGAGAGCAAAATTGTTGTGAGTCCAATATGGCGCTGGTAATGACGTCATCAATGACGTCACACACTCTTCGAAAAGCGTGCTCACAGTTATAAGGAACGCATTTGAGCGCACTAAAATCGATTTTGGCGCGTTTCGGAACAGTTGCCAGACGTATTTTTTATTGTTACCATTGCTTTCTCGTTTCGTTGGCTAGCTAGCACAATGCACATAGTATTGCCACAACTCATTCGGTAAAAAACATTAGAAAGAAATCCAATATAAAAAGGTGCGTTTGTGCTCATCATTCAGATAGTTTGTGGTGCTACCAATAACCGTGGTTTATTTAACTGAGATAAGGGAATAAGGCCAAATCTAAAATCTTACACTTTCATATGAACCAAGTATATTAACATAATATATCTATAAGACAGGAGGGACAGGAGGATTGGGACAGATGTCCGCTAAGCCACGTGCAAGCCAATACAAGAGAACAGCGGGCCTGACAAGCAGCACTCGTCCGTAATATTACACGAACTATTTGGAGTCACTTTTACCCCTGTACAACTCAAAATCTATTTATTATAAACTCACCAATTTTGGTTTGTATATTGAAACCCCCTAAGTGAACTAGTACCGCAAACTTTATAAACACAGATTAAATGGTTATACAGATTTTAACTCCCAAAAGTCAATATTATGTAGAAAAAGCCTATCTAGAGACATTATTTTACGATTACGTACCTATGATTGATCTCAGTGTAAGCATTCTTCTTCTTCTCTCAGCCATGCGTCCACTGCTGGACAGAGCCTCCCCCATATAGGGGGGATTTGCCAATACTCGCCACGCTTGGCAGGCGGGTTGGCGAGCGCAGCATGCTTTTCAATCCTCAGAAGGTGCTGCTGCCCACCTCCTGGTACGTGGTCCCTTAGCCGACTCTTACGGCACCCACGGGGAGAGATGGGGGAGTACTATTCTGGGCCGGTACTACCACGGCATTTGTAAGTGTAAGCATTACTATATATTTACTCATATGTACAATCCTGGAGTCTTCAAGTCGCGAGTGAATAGGTACCTTCTAGGTTTGCGTGCTAAATCCTAGACAACGTCATCACTTAACATCAGGTGAGACAGTTGTCAAACGCAAACTTATAAAATGTAAAAAAAAAAAAAAATATTAAGGCAAAATTTGTATGTACCTATGTGTGTATGTTTGTAAAGAGTACACCGATTTCGATAAAATTTGGTATGAAGAGAGTTTAGACCCTGGATTAACACACAGGCTACTTTTCAACCCGAAAATAATTGCTGTTCCGGTGGGATACACAAATGATTCAAAAACGTCTGTTACTCCTTCACGCACAAACGGCTATACAAGTTTCGCTGAAATTTGGTATGAAGAGAATGGAAGAGGAAAACATGTTGTGCCGACCCCACCTAGTGTGGAATAAGAAGATACGTTAGACCCTGAAATAACACATTGGCTACTTTTCTCCCGGAAAAAGTATAGTTCCCGTGGGAACTTACTTATAAAGTTTGGAGGTATGTATGTACGTTTGTTAATGCTTCACGCTCAAACGGCAACACTGATTGCGATGAAATTTGGTATGGAGATAGCTTACACCCTGAAATTACACGTTAGCTACTTTTAATCATCATCATTATTATCCCCGTTTTTCATCTCATGGATGTAACAGCGGAGCGTAGCTAGTACTTAATATTATAAACGCGAAAGTTTTTATGTATGTATGTTTTATTCTTTCATGCCTAGTCGGATTGATGGATTTAGATGACATTTGTTATAGAGATAGCTTATACTTAACACATTGGGTTATTTTCATAATCACTATCATCGCCGTTTTTCATCACCACCCGTGTTAATACGCGGAGCGCAGCTAGAAATTTGTACCTTTATACATTTGGAGGGGATGATGATACGGAATTTTAAATACATTTTGAATGCTTTTTTTACATACATATTTTAGTTAGCTACAATTAAATGATTGACGAAAAATGAAATGGTATATATTATTTTCCGTCTTTTTATCATTACAAAGGCATTAGTGGGGCTTACCACTTAAGGTAACCTATTGTTTGGTATATTATAATGTCAGATAAACAAGTTTATTTTACCATACTAGTACTAAAGTACTCTTCAATTCAATTTTAGAGGTTTTTCTTGTATGACTGGCAATAGCAATAATTTGCCCTATCAGTCTGGTCCAAAGCTATAATATAATTTGTAAAAATAAAAAAGTTAGCAACACTAATTCGACAAACCGTCAAAATTGGCGGATTTTGACGTTTGTCAGGTTCAGTGGTAAGTTTGTTTTTATTTTAAATTATATTGTTTTTCCAGATTTATATAGCCTAAATTTTCGATTACCTTTGTTTCAGAAGCCTACGGCTATATAAAATATATACTTATTCTAAAAGCAATGGCTTTATTTTGTTGTGCCAGGTATGTTCTCAAATTATGTAATAGGGTTACACTTATTGTTTATCCTGATCTGAGGATTATTTGCTTGACTATCCTTTTTGTTTCAGATTAAGCAGCAAGTCTGTGCTGGGAAGCTTTAGCAAGTTTCCTCAGGTACTAGGAACTGCTCAGTATGCTCAAGCTGTCGCGCCTAAAATCACTTTGAAGAAATTCGAGCCTGAGCCGGCCTTACACTATGATGATAAAAACGCTAAACTTAACCGCCCGTTATCGCCCCATCTTACGATCTACCGGTTTCAATTAACTGCCGTGCTTTCTATTACTCACAGAGCTACAGGTAAGATAAATTGATCACATCAAAAATACCATGAAAATACTGCTTGTTTATTTCACAGCATCTCATAACATAACCCTTTGCAAATTACTTTTCTCTACTAAGCATATCATTTTACCAATTATACATTAAATTCCTATAAAACAAGCTATTTTGTAAGCATAATATAAAGAATTGAATTACAGTAAATACTCTTTCAATTGTTTTGGTGACAGTTTTTCAAACTTGAGGGTGGTAGCTAGCCAGGCGGGTACACCATGCAAATATAATATTATCTAAACTAATCTAAAGCTAAGCTCTAACAAGTTGTAAGATGGAAATTCAAAACAGATATAAGTAACCAGAATTGGGCAGTCTTGTTTATGGAACTATTCTAATTACTATTTTGTACTAGTGATGATGCAGTTAAGACAAAAATGATTGTTTATTCTAGAATGGCAAAATAAAATAAAAATTAGATGACAAAGATATTTCATTGTTTAATTCTATTGTAAGTTCAGTGACTGACTAGTTGTTAGCCAAGCTAGCATTAGAAAATGCTTCACGTACTATTGTCTTTTAAGCTGTTTAAATAATAAATGACTGAAAGTAAGCCTCTCATAAATTTGATAGTAAGCCCTGTTTGTTCAGTATAGCTGCAGCTGCCATCAAGCTAGACTGTTAACTTGTAGTAATTCTTTGGATATTAATCTCATGTGCCGAATCAACTTCACTTGCTAGAGTTCCCATCAATTTCTAAGTATTTCAATGGAAGCAGTGGCTCAGTCGTTGGTCTCAACTTCTGGGCCCTAGGTTCAAATCCCTGCCCAGATTGCCCCAGGTCCTGGATGTTTGTTGTGATGTCATTGTGTAAGTCCATTCCTCCTGAGACACAGGGATTCCTAGTGAAAGGGTATGAGTGTAATATAAATAAAAAAATAATTCATCTACTTGTTTGACTTTCGAAGATAAATATTTAGTAAAAACTTAAACTGAGTGTTATTATATAGATGTACTATCCGGATTTACTCACATTTATGGTTGAAGTTTCAACTACACAAGAAGACTAAATGTGAGTAAAGCTAGATAATACATCTATATAATAATGTGTCAGTCATGAGAATTTCTAATCAAAAATTACACTGGGTGCCTCATGGCTATGCCATAGGGATAGAACTATTGAAGATAGAGAGAGAAGAGAAGAGAAGACATTTTTTCAGAACAAATACTATTATTTTATGTGTGAACCTTACCTCAGATCTTTTCCGTGGTGAATTGATTTTGGTGAATCTTTTTTATTTCAAAGATGTGGAGGTGGATCTCATGTTGTCCATTTAAATTTTATTACGATCTGACTAGTAGTTTTTGAGTGATCCTTATTAATGCTTATTTGACATCACCTTCATAGATCTTATTTTTTCAAGAAATTTTAATGAATGGTTACAAAAATGATTATGGATGAGTAGTGGACGTCGATTTGTAGTCTTTTAACTACAAAGTTGAATATAACTTATAAGTAATATAATTTATCAAATATGTGGTTCATTCCACAGTATATAAAGTCAATATTTTATACTATATAGAAGACACTATCTTAATCTGAACTGAATTTGATAGAGTTAAAGTAAATTTCTCGTTATCATGTTTGATTTGATGGATGAATTTCAAAGGTACTGTCCAAGACTTGCCGTAGATTGTAAAATTCACTTTGATGTATGCATAACTTTTCTTTTCAGGGATGATTTTATCAGGATATGCAAGCATGCTAGGCATTGGAGCTTTGTGCTTGCCAAATGATATATCTCACTACATTTCAATAGTCGAGAGTCTGAACTTTTCTCCGGCAACAATCTTCATTGCCAAGGCAGTTATTGCATCTCCTTTGGCATATCATTTCGTAAACGGTATCAGACATCTGTATTGGGACACAACTAAAGGACTTACAATGAAAGAAGTATATTCCACGGGCTATGCCATGCTTGCAGGAACAGCTATTACAACTCTCGCATTAGCAGCATTATAATCTGATAAGTAAAAGGGAATTCTGAAATGTTGTGTATTCATTATTTATTGTCATGTTTAATTAATTGTAAGTGATATAATAAAGTAATCAAATCTATATTTTCCTAAAATTTATGTTGTTCCGTCACATAGCTAGCTATTCATGTTGACTTTACAGCTGAATAATTTACTCTTATGCTAAGGGGGACTGATGAACAAGACAAGAGTAGTGGTTCTATTTTGTTCTTGGTTGGTTTGGTTGGTTAGCTAAAATCATCTTAAATAATAAAGTTCTTATATAGTTCAACATAAAGTTCAAATTGGTTAAATCGTATGAATGACTATCATAAAATAAGAATCTAATTCTGAATCTTTGTCCTGACTGACTGATCTATAGACAATCTTTTTTTTTCTTTTCTCAGCTATGTGCGTCCACTGTTGGACGTATGCCTCCCCCATATAGGGGGGATTTGCCAATACTCGCCACGCTTGGCAGGCGGGTTGGCGAGCGCAGTATGATTTCCGATCCTCAGAAGGCGCTGCTGCCCACCTCCTGGTACGTTATCCCTTAGCCGACTCTTACGGCACCCGCGGGAAGAGATGGGGGAGTACTATTCTAGGCCGGTACCACCACGGCACTGCCGGTACCACCACGGCACGGCCGGTACCACCACGGCACGGCCGGTACCACCACGGCACAGATAGACAATGCACAGCCCAAATGGCTGGTCTTAGGGTTATGAAATTTGGAGGGTGTATTTGCTTTAGTACATAGACGTGTACTGATATGTAAAATAGGTCATAATGTATAAAAGTAGTCATGATTGAACAAAACTGTTCTGGTATTATGGATATTATATGTGGATTAGCGTTATAAAGAGTTAGAGGAATTTGAACATTTGAATTTGAACAGAAAAAGACATGTTTTTTAAACAGTTTTAGCTAGTTTGTGTGTATAACAGAATTAAGAACAATGTCTCTCGGCTAAACTTCGTTTCGGCTTTTGCTTTCTAATAGTTACTTATGATGTCACCTAGTGCAAGCTACTGTGGGTACTAGATAGAAGGACGATCATTTTACATGGAAGTATGTATATAGCGTAGCTATAGCTCTTCATTTATTATTAATTTATATGAGAATGGGGGAAAACCTGCTTAAGTCTCTGATTACAGTTAGACATTATTAAAAGAAGCACTATGTAACACACAACGGCAGCTGGCTTGAACGAGAATATTGTAGAGATAACTAAGTAGGTATGAATGGATTTTGGTGCTGCACCAAACTGCACCTAGTGTACCTATTTGAGCAAATGATTGGCCAAATATGGTTCGATCAAGATCTGTGGGCTTACTCTTGACAATCGATCCAGATCGTAAATTGCGATTTCGATGGACTACGCGCACATTGGTACTCTTGAACGCTACACTAGCAGACGATTGGAATCGAGTTCGATGGAATTTGACATAAATACAAAATGACCTTGAATGAGATTGAAACACATGCAAATTAGAATTGAATTGACATTGAAACTGAGTTCAAGAGTAAGCCAGCTGATGGCTGTTCATAAAACACCATATATAACTATAACAAAATTTACGATTCATAGAAGTGGTTTCATTTATGTAATTTAAACAATACCTACATAATTATTACCCTTAGTCGCTCAAAAGTGCGTTATTTACAAATAAAACTGATTTATTATATGATTAGGGTAAGTATCTACTAAAATAATGAAAATGCAAATGTAATAATCAAGTGCTATATTAATTTCATTACTTACCAAATTATTTTTTTTCATCCTATTTATCATACATAACATATACTTTTTGGTGTACCAACCAATTTTTTGTCTGATATGGAATTAGCAGGTGAGCACTTTTCCAAGATTAAACTAAGATTTGTCTCAATGCAAAAGTTGAAGGATTTTAAATTTTAAATTTGATCTGATAAATTGGTTTCAATGGGCACACAATGATGTCTTGTACATAGCAAATTAAGTGCTGGAATTTGAACTCCTTACAGTAGAAACCTACTCCTTAGTTAATATACTCCTTACATTTAGAGAATAATATTTTGATTATGACTTGCTTAAAGGCATAATGGCAAAGTTTCATTTGACCACTAAATGCACATATAGATAATTACTTAGATATGTTGATTTGTTACATTGAAGCCTAAACGGTAATTTTCTACGCAACACCACATGATGCTTTGACGTCATGGATTGATTTGAATTTTTCAAAGTCCAACTTTTCTGTTGTTGTCAACCCTCTAGCAGCATTCTGAAACAGCAATATAAAATTCCGATTCAAATAAGAAAACAATCAGAGTCAGTCAGTTTAACCATAGGAAATCCACTGCTGGACATATACCTCCCCCATATACGAGGGATTTGCAAATACTCGCCACGCTTGGCGGGTTGGCGAGCGCAGTATTATGTCCGATCCTCAGAAGGCGCTGCTGCCCACCTTCTGGTACGTGATCCGTTAGCCGACTCTTACGGCACCCACAGGAAGAGATGGGGGAGTACTATTCTAGGCCGGTACCACCACGGCACATTAATACAATCAGAGTAATTTACTATAATTACATAAAAATATTTAATTTTAAAAGAATATAAGAGGAGTGTGTTTGGCACAGGGAGAAGAGATAACATCAGTGAACTTATTCTGACCATAACTTGTGGAACCGATATGGAAAAGTTATTAGACTAGACCACTCCAGTGGCTCCCAACCATCTATTTTTCCAGTGACTACTATGCTTTATTTTATGGTAGCACTAGCTGTAACCACGTAAAAAAAATGATTAAAGCGAAAAAAGCATATTTATAATTCAGTAGTATCACGTATGAACAATACCTTCCTACTATTAGTAGAAAACACATTTTTTAGTAGAGTCTGCTATCGAAATCTGTCTTAGTACTTATAGCGAATATTACAATCGATCGCGGACCATATTTTTGTCTCCCGTGGACCACTGGACTAGACGGACGTGTATGAAGAAGTAGCTGCGCCCCGCGGTTTTACCCGCGTGGTGATGGAAAATGGTGATGGTTATTATGAAAATAAGCCTAGGTATGTGTAGTATGCCGGTGGCATGCTACGCGGATGATCCCCTCGTCGTAGCCAAGGGGAGGAACCTCGGGGAGATGGAGGGGAGTAAATGCATTCCACCCCGTCAAAAAAATAAGAAAAGGGTATATACGCTATCTCCACTACTAAATGATGGTTCGCTAGACTAGGATACAGTAATATCCTATAAATATTATAAATGCGAAAGTTTGTGAGCGTGGATGTATAGGTGTATGGATGTTTGTTTGTTACCCCTTTACGCCAAAACTACTAAACAGATTTGGATGAAATTTGGAACACTGATAGCGTATACCCTGGATTACACATAGGCTTCTTTTCATCACCACGCAGGTAAAGCGCATTTGGATGAAATTTGGTATATAGATACTTCAGATCTGCCGTGGTGGTACCGGCCTAGAATAGTACTCCCCCAGCTCTTCCCGCGGGTGCCGTAAGAGTCGGCTAAGGGATCACGTACCAGAAGGTGGGCAGCAGCGTTTTCTGAGGATTGGAAATCATGCTACGCTCGCTGACCCACCTGCCAAACGTGGCGAGTATTGGCGAATCCCCCCTATATGGGGGAGGCATATGTCCAGCAATGGACGCACATGGCTGAGAGAAGAATACTTCAGGTTCCGGAATAACACATGGGCTTCTTTTCATCATGATCATCAATCATCACCACGCGGGTAAAACCGCGGGGCGGGACTAGTACACAATTATAATTAAGCTAGTATTATTAATGTTACTTACATTGAAAATAACATTGTTATTCTTCAAGAACTCTCCGTAAATGTTGAATAGGTCCGTCTTTTCGTCTAGAATGTCCGCCAAGCTCAAAAGAGTATGGGCTATGGAGACATCGGATAAGAAGTCCTTAGCAGAAAGCCAAGTCCTGGATGGAGCCATGACAACGTTGCAAGTAGCATACTTTGTGAGGGCATCTCGGCCTCCTGCGTCTCGGTTGAGACACAGGAGTTCGTATTGTGATCCGTCCACTGAAGACAGATCTGCGCCTGTTGACAAGAGTCAATATTTATGTTTCGTACATTTTTTTTATACTGATTAATTTCACTTGATCGAGCCAATTTGGTGAAAATTGGAATCACGCTTATCCTTTCATGCATAGCCTAAACACATGACCAGCCAGTCTAGTTTGACCTGGTTGTTCTGGTTCCGGGACCTTCTGAGCCGCTGGTCCCGGGTTCGATTCCCGGACAGGTCAAATACATTTGTGTGTATGAACATGTCTGTTTGGTCTGGGTGTGTATATGTATATATATCAGTCATCAGGTTACCATAGTACAGGCTCTGCCTAGTTTGGGACCTGAAGACCTTGTGTGAATGTTAATAATAATAAAAAAAAGCTTCTCAAAATTGTGGGTGGCAGGCAGGTACTGAAAAGTATTCTACCACCATCCTGTGTGTGTTTTGATAATAGTGTTAAAGTCCGTTCATCCTTACCTGACAATAAATGTAAACAAACACAACCGTACCTATACAAGACTTAGGGATGGGACACCTTCGATGAACGACAAGTGTAGATAAAGTGAATGAACATGTGAATCCATTAATTTCGAAAGCGTTGGTTCTCCTTTTTCTAAAGAATGTCGTGGTCAAGTCTTACCTCTATAAAACGAACTATCTCGGACACGGCTGTGAGTTTAGTGATTTTATATAGGCATTTTTTTAAAAGTAATTGTAATTTATAAGTAATAAAAGTAATTTTAAAAACGCCTTCCCTCTGGCGGGTGGGTCTACTTACTGGAGACAAACGCTACGTCGCCTCTGTCTTCTTGGAGACATTTTATTGGATTGCTGTCCCCACCACATTGTTTCTTCAGCTTAGAAACGTCATCCCCTGAAGATACATGTAATAGTTAGGTAAGTATAGAAAAACAGAAAAAAAACTTGAATCGTCGGTTCGAACCGGTTCTTGCAGAGGTTAATGCGAGAGGCATAATTGTCTAACAGTCGATTTCCTCTGTTGGCTAAAATTATTTTAGTGATAATTATGATGACGAAGATCGATGAATTTTATCATGAATTATCATGATAAAATTCACCGATCTTCGTCATCATAATTATCACTAAAATGGTCTGCAGTAGTCTGCACCGATCTTGTTGCAAGAGATTTACCATTTTGTCTAGGATTTTAAAATATCTACAACCTTTAATTCGCCATTTGTGAAAGGTCTACATATTCCTTAAAAAAAAATGGAACCGACCTAACACTCATAAGTGCGGAATAACTTGTTGAAGTCGGTACCATGATAGTTCAAAAAGTAACCATCATCAATATATTGTACATATTATGTAAATTTTTTTTACCCTTTTCAGTGACCTTTGCTACTCACGGGATCAATTGTCAGTGTGTATGTTCAGAGATTTCTTCACCAGCAATTTTAATGTCGTCCACGTATACGTAGCACTTTCAGTTATTGGAGTGTATCTCAAAAAACGCTTTACCGATTTTGATTAAATAAAAATGGGACCACACGGGAAACACCAGCTTTCAAATAAAAAAAGAATCATCTAAGTCGCACCCAGTCGACAAAAGCTGGACATATGACCTAATTAATCTTCAACTAAATTTAAGGGAGAAATTGAGACTAGGAAGCATCCAACCAGATTTTATGGATGTCAATGGGGATGCTATTTCAAAATTGATGATGAGCCAGTGACACGTTACGTAGATAATATTATAATACATAGAACTTATGAAGAAATATAACAGGTTTACATCTGTTTGAAATCGCACCTCTTGGGTTATTCTCTAGTTTGTCCACACCAGGCAAGCATGAACCAGCGAAGAAGTCTCCCAGATTCTTTACGCACTGAAAAAATATGAAAGTGTTTATTATTCATTGCCAGCAAGCTTATGCTTTAAGCCATATTATTATAGCTGCTACTAGTAAGTATATAGCACTTGAAAATAAATTAATATTTTCGATTGCTGAATGATATTAGGAAATCAGATGCTCTGTATTTACGTCGTTTTACAGACGAAAGTCGCAACAACATAATTGATATCATTCTCCTTTTTTAAATTAGTTAACAAAAGAGTTGGCTCTCTACAAAAAAAGAGTAAAAATGCTTCCTCGAAGTAACTCTTCCACGCGGACGAAGTCTCTGGCAAAAGCTAGTAATTAATAGGATGCTATACATATGTGTATGCATAGGAAGAAAATTTGATGATAATTACGATACGAGTACATACTCTTGTAAATCAGAAGTGGTATAAATTAAAAATAAGAAAGAACATGATGTCAAATTTTATTACAATGATATTCTTATACAAAAAGGTTTAACCAAGTACATGTTAAAATGAAACATTTATACAAAGACACAAAATGACAGCATAAATTAGAATGGAACGATCTTACGGTATGCAGCGTCGAGCCCAAGCACCTTACCGACCGACGACTGAACAAAATGTGGCGGTAATCGACTGGGCGCTTGCTTTTATAAGTGACAGTAGGACATTAATGTTGCCTGTGACAATGTTGCCACTGACAATGTTTGGCTAATAGCTAAGAATACAATAATTACTTACTTGGTCTGAGCTTATAACGTTCTTGTTGATGAGGTAGTAAAGCGGAGCGTCCAGACCGCTGAAGGTGCCATACGAATTATGACAGGACCTGATAATAAATAATAATTTATTATATGTAAACTCTAAGGCTTTCACGGCCGGCGCTGCATGTTGTATGTATTGCTTTCGGGCTGTTTGGCCGTGGTCTAAGTGAAACTTATGTTCCAGATGTTTCGTCGATCACTGCGGTCGACATCTTCAGTGGTTCAGGTCAATACACACTGCTGTGTACACCTAGGTACATTCCAAGCGCGATATCTCAAGTCATTGCAGGGCTTGAAGTCCTGGGCTGCGTTCAGAAGCTTCGTCGGCCAAATATTGATCGACCAATTTTTGATCGGTGTCTCACGAACGGCTACTTCATAGCATGTTGCAGAAGAAGGAGAAGAAGTCACTTACATTGTTCATGGATCACATGATAGTTATTACTGCATATGCCACTTTTGACAGCCGACCAAGCTTTGATCGATATTCGATTCTAGAGGTAGAAAGATTATGGTCTCGTCGAGCATAATTTGCTCTGACATGTTGACGGTCATGATCAAATATTGGGTGGAGCAAATAATGCTCTAGTTGAGTTCGTGAACGCCACACATCCGCTGTCAGAGCAAGATATGGCTTAGCCGATGGCGCTGCTGAACGCACGCCTGCAATACAACTGAAAAACAAAAACATTTGAAGAGCAAACTATAAATGCGCGCCATAATGGTGGTAATACCTTTTGCCTCTCAAATCTTCAATATTAGAATATGTCGTTCCTTTCTTGACTACAGCAACTGCGTAGTTTGGAGTTTTGGAATCCCCATAAACTTCATGGAATACTGGATGCAAGTTGTATTTCTTGGCAGCTGATGCTACTCTTATATCGTCTACTGAAGCCAGGTCGGAACCGTTATCTTGGACCTGCATTGTAAAGCAAGGTTAATAGAGATTATAAGAATTAAATTCTGTACTACTGGGCTATGGGTATGTGTATGATTTACAAGTCACTAACACTTGTCAAGTAGTTCCAAGTATCTTGAGATATATTTTCCATGGTAACAGTTTTTGTATTAAAAGTATTTTACTTATAATTTAATCTCGACAGCTAAGGACTGCATTAAAGTTCAATCAGTTCTAAAGACAAACTAACTCTTTTATTTCATATCTAACGTGACCTTATTGGAAATCTTGGTCAGTGAAGTTTACTAAAATACGAAACAGTTTGTTATGTTAATAAAATACAAATTAGCACCTATAAGTGCTCTGAACAGAATAAAACCTTTACATCACAATTTTGGTTGGTTTAAGTGAATAACTCAATTTCCACCAGTCACAGATTGAAATGTGTATATGAATGTAAAGCCCTAATTGAAATTTGAATAAATAATAACACAAAATGAAATTGTATAATCAAAATACGGTAAATGCTATTCGTTTCTATCTCCGGTTCCACCTGGTTATTTCACACTGTTATGTAGTTATAAGAGGTCATGCAGTGCCAGCATGGATCGTCGACTCGATAGAATTCGACAATAAGTGCTTGTTCAGATATGGCGTAGTTACCTACACGCGAATCGTGAGGCGGCACCCGCGCGGTACCATTACTACAGAGATCTCCAAACCGCGCGAATATCGCCGTGTCTGAACAAGCACTTACTGTCGAATTTTATCGAATCGACGATTCATACTCGCACAACAGGTGTTTCTAATCCATATGGAATTAACTTTATAAGTAGTCATGACATAACACTGCTGTGTGTGGTGCCGTTTGGAAACGTGATATCAGTAACGTTAACTATTTATATATTATATATACTATAATTCATCACTTTTACAATGCTACAAATATATATCTATTTGTCTTTACAATAGTTAAACTCTGAGCATTATCATAAGAGTGACCGTGATTGAGAAAGTGGGTGCTGAACTGATATTAATTTATGAACGCATAAAACACGAAAATTAGTCACGTTACACGCGGTCGCGGTTCGCCCAGTAGTACTAGGCGGACCGCGACCGCGTCCGCGAGCGCCCCGTATACTCCTTGTAAAAGTCCACCGAATGTGGTCGAAACTAAAATCGGAACCCTCTGACTTATTACGTGAGTAATTACCGTGTTTTATACATTCATAATGTGTCAAAACCACGTCAGTTTTAATAACAAAAATGATATTAATTTTAGAAACTTCTGACTCCAGTCTCAGGCTTCAGTTTTGCGAGATACTTACACTCTTCAAGCAGTCGTTCTCCGTAGCTTCCTGGACACAGTCTAGCTTCGGTCTGATGTCTCTGCTGAACGCAAACACAGACATGGCTCGGCATTTCGCTAGAGCTACGTTTGAAGTCACGCAAAGCCTATAAATAACAAACAATATTGTTAATATTATGCCAATAAAATTTAAACTTTTTCGAGATATGTTTCATTTGGTATCCATTTGCATTATTCCAGTAGGATCTTATTAGACTGCAATGTGTAATATTTGTTATTGCAAATATATTTTTTAATAACAGTGAAGTTGAAATTTAACTCGAACGTCTAGGTTACGTTTTTTTAAGCTATTGCATAGCTTCTATCGCGGGCCTTGAGCGTGGAGACCAAATCCAGAAATTCCGTAACGAAAATAACCTAACACCTCCCAATCCGACTGGTACAGCGGTGATACTTTATAGTTTTGCCATCTATCGATGAATAGCAGAACTTTTAATGTCTTTTTTTAAAATATCACGCTTGTCTGTTTAGTTCAGCAACTCGCCTCTAGGTGGCATTGGTTGTATCGGCGTTACTGCATAAGTTATTAATATATTAATTGCATAAGTTGATAAAAAATGCTATGCAATAGCAATACCGCGGCAGTCCCCGAGTGCCACACGTCTTTTTTTATACTGTATAAATCTAGCGTTTAACCACTATCTCACTTGATGGTCAGTGACGACGTGGTCGAAGATGTTATCACGCTAGATCTAGAATGCTCACTGGCTCTCAAGGACTGCTGCTTGACTTGAACACGTTTACATTATTTCATTTTAACATATTTTGCTGTGATCAAAAATACAAAAAGCATTAAGAGATATCCTGGTAAAAAGAAGCAATAACTTACAAGAACTAAAAAATGAACGTCAGGATTAACACAAATAATTTTTACAAATAGAAATATTCGTAAAAATCTCAGGAGCTTACCGTAGCTCAAAGGGTAATAGGGTACGCCCTGGCAGTCAAAGCGTAGCACGGGTCGTGCACAGGGTGGTGACGGAATAGGTCAGTACCTACGTTAAAATAGCTGGAAGGTAGGACACAACTCACATTGTTGAACTTTTATAAGTGCTACTAGCCTTTAGAATGAAAAAAAACTGGCGACCTAATTTATTATGTTTACAAACATATAAAGACTGCAGACCATAATAAAACTTTGCTGTATTGATCTTTTTGGCAGCCTGTGACACAAAGTATGTAGTATATGTATTTATGTAGTATAAGTATTTAACCCGTCCACATAATGATTGTAAAATTTCAAACTTATTTTTTTTTATTTTTAGTTTTTATTCTCTGTTTTTTTTAATGTATTTGCAATTAAAACATCGTCCACTCTTTCATACAAATGTCCGTCGGAAATGGGTTGTCTGGAAGAGATCGCTTTAAGCGATAAGACCGCTCATTGTTTCACCTAAGTTTATACTTAGGCGAAACAATGAACGGTTGTGGTGTTGTAATATGTTATAAGTTCTTTGTTCAATAAAGAACTTGTAGACGTGTTATTTATATAATTAAGTAGATGTTAATGTGTCATTGAAATATATATGGAAACGAAATATGTTAATCTATCTATCTATATGATATATGTGATTTGAGTCTGAAAACTATCGCGAGTTTCTTCCATAATTGTAATGTAACAAACCGACTAGGACTCACGTGGTAAACACTGGAAAATTACTCTCCGACCAGTTTCGAACTTATTTGCAGTTCTTCATCTGGGAGTTATGATCGTGCCAGGCGGCGAGCGCGAGCCTCGGCACGTAACTGATATATGTGGTATATGTTTTCCTCTTTGAACAATGGTCCTATTATGGATATGATGTATCATTTACTGATAACCGGTAAAGTTACAAACAACCAGACGGCTTTCACATACTTACATGATGTGAAGGCTGTTCTTACTTGTCTTACAAAGAGCAGAAATTATACCAGATGACCTTCGGGTTGATGGACTTGTTGACAAACAAATATGAATAGTGCATAAACATGTTTTTTATAAATTTTGAAAATTTTATAAATTTTTAGTCCTTTAGCGAGATTTTTGGTCCTTTTGGTGAATAGTGTCGAATTCTAATGGGGCAAATGTTAAAAACCTGAAAAGCAACCCTGAAAAGCGTAGGGAGTTCAACATAATATTTTTTTAATTTCCAAGGCGGTTGCAATAGACAGAACTCCCTTTTTTCACCCTTTTCAGTGACTGAAAGTCTTAGAAAAAAACGAGTTTCAATTTTTCAGTATAAGTCAACAAATATCATAGTTTCACCACTAATATTAATACATGTTTTTATATACATTTATACACATACGTGAAAACATTTGCGACCATATCTTCACTAACCATCAAGTCAAATAGTGGTCAAACGCGGTCTGTACAGTGGAAAAAAAAATGTTTGAAAGGTTTTATGTCTGTAAAATATTAGTAGTTTATTTCATTAAAGGCGCATGAATTATGAATTTTGTTATAGAGACAGATGGAGCCTTGGAGAAGGCATAGGCTACTTTTCATGCTGTAAAAAGTATGGTTTCCGTACGATAACTGGGAACCCCGCGTCAACGCGGGGAAAAACGCGATGCGCAGCTAGTGTTTATTAAGTGACCATTCACCTGACCACGGGTTCTGGAGGGCCATGTCCCCTCTCAATGACCTCAGTGTAGTTAGCCTTGTTAAGGTAGTCCATTGGTTTGATGGGAATATTGAATGCTACATGATGGATCTTCTCTGATAGTCCTAAGACATTCGTGAACCATACGGGTCTGGTGCTTGCTCCTAGGAAATTAAATTAGTTATTAAAAACACATTAATAGCTGATCTGATTAAAAATAGTAGTTTATGAAACTGTATCAAAATAAGGGTTCTTAAATCACGCTTTATTTGAATTTTCTTTGATAGTATCTTGCACAAAAGTACAATTATTTTTCAGGTTAGTATAGCAGACTTAGGCAAACTTGGCAGAAGCAGAGTTTAAATGGATTATTCTACTCTTATTTCCGTAAAGGATTGGGACTTACCAGCATCAGCAAGTTGCTTTATCTTCTCCCTTAAGGGTGTGATTTGGGCTAATACGTCATTATGTCCAAGAAGTCCTTGCCATGGTCTTGCAGCCCAGGAACAAGCTTTTTCTCTTACCGGTACTTTAGAACCATCGGCGCAGAGGTAGCGGAAATCATCAGGATTTTCTGAGGACTGACTGGCTGGGGTTGTTCCTACCGGGAGCTGGGTAAGGAAATAATATTAATAATAATTTAAGTTCAGCCTAGCATGTTGTTAATGGTTAAACCATAACACTCTTAACATAAACTATATGGTCTTTTGAAAAAATATATAAATTCATGGGCTACTATGACTATGAATCAACAACACGCATAGCCTATTAAGTTTCTGAATATTATAAAACCCTTTACCCCGAAGAATTTCCTGACGTAGATGACCTTAGTGAAAGCCACCTGGCCCCCGTTATGGGCCAAACACTTGAGGGCGCCAACATACCCGCTGTAGCTGTCCGGATAGTCGCATACATCGGGGTGTTCGCAAAGGGCACACAGCTGGCTGTATTGAGACTCTAGTTGAGCAAACAAACATACATATTTATTTCCATGTCATGAATATAATATACAGTGAGACAGAGTGAGTGAGTTGATGTAGGTACACATGGAGAACATTTACATAATTTTTCAAGCATGATTCCTAATGTGACCCAAATTAGGCTCGGCGCCTGTATCTTAGCCCATATCACAGATCAGAAAGATCTCTATGGGCCACATTAACGATTTAACTGCACAGAATAAACATTAACGCGGCGTAAGTCGCTACTATAAAATACAAATTGAGAGAAAGCATGGCAAAAGAAACTAAGGAAAAGAGATTATTTGATAAATATATTTAAAAAAAAAAATAAGTAACTCCTCCCCAAAATACTTTCGTAACCTAAAGAAACAGTTCTGTGTCTTGTCTTAACCCTTGCATATTTCGGCTTAAAGTTAAAATAAGTTAATAGTTAAATATATAATATGTGCTATGCTAATCCCAGCGGATTAGCAAGTTGAAGTGGCAGTGGGCAGGGCACATAGCTCGAAGAAGCGATGGCCGTTGGGGTGGAAAGGTTCTCGAGTGGAGACCACGGACTGGCAAGCGCAGCATAGGACGGCCACCGACCAGGTGGACAGACGACCTGACTAAGATCGCAGGCAAGGGCTGGATGCGGGCCGCTTCCAACAGGTCCTTGTGGAGGTCAATGGGGGAGGCCTATGTCCAGCAGTGGATGTCCTATGGCTGAGATGATGATGATGATATAATATGTCACGTTGACAACAAATATTGAGAGTTTTTATTGTGTATCGCATTAACCATATGCTAGGAAGAACTTATGTTCAAATATTTGAAGGAAAAAATAGTGGTATTATAGCTTAGTTGGACAGAGCGACAGGACGGTATTCTGTAGTCGTGGGTTCAAGTCCCACTAGCAGCCGAATTTTTTCCTTCAAATATTTGAACATAAGTTCTTCCTAGCAATACACAATCAAAACTCTTAAAATAAGGGTAGGGTGCCTTCGTTTGATACGATATCAACTGTAATGTTGGTCTATCAGTCCTATTAATTAATTGTTCATACAATTAAAGGTAGATGGCGCGAATAACATCCCCCGCAGATGTTAATAAGGAACGAAGTGATTCGGCCCTAGTGGTATGGGCTGCTATAGCTTAGTTGGACAGAGCGACAGGACGGTATTCTGTAGTCGTGGGTTCAAGTCCCACTAGCAGCCGAATTTTTTCCTTCAAATATTTGAACATAATAAATATTGAATCTGGCAAGAGGCAATCAATGTAATTTCTCGTGACGCGTAAGCCCTTGAGTATTTCAGCGCCGTGTCATTAAGAGCAAAATTAAGTGCTATGTTCTTGATGACACTTTGTTAAATTGGTACTTTGTTAAACTAGTTACCCTTATTATGTCCAACAATTTCGAACTTAAACAACTAAAATGAAAATCTAAAAAGTGTTTTTAAAAACATATTAATGCAAGCAAACATTACCGGTAACCGCCAGCCACAAAATAAACTTCCAAAAATAACTAAGCACCCAGAACCCGCACAATTGAGCAAATAATCCGACCACTTCCTACAAAATTTTCCAACTCGTTGAAAATGAAAACACAAAGCTCGCCAAATTTAACGAACAAAAGTTGTATTATATCATAAATATACTTCAAACAAAATATATAGAATATTGTCTATACGCGCCGTTTGAAAAGCTACAACAAACTGGGGCAAGGTTGAAATTTCCACCGGGATTTTCCTAACCGCTTTAATCTCGTCCGGTCAAAGAGAAAATTGCATTCAACTGTATCGCATGGCTCAATTGGCTTCGGAGTGTATCTAGATTTTCAGTTCTTGGAACTAGTTGGGTCTCGATCACTTGTGGTAGATAAGACAACGGACTTCTTTTTGGAACCTCAAATTTGTCAGAAGTTTTGTTATCAGAGTCCTACAATAATATTGTTCAATAAAGAAATGTATGAGTACCGTACCTATCCAATTTGTAAGTTTTGACAAGATTCAATAGAGCTGAACGTTTTACCGTTTTTTATGTTTGTTATGTTTTAAATACATTTTGCGTGATGATAAGTTTGTATATCTTACCACGACATCTATGCTTATGCCACAAGCTATTAGGTCTAAAAGTAATATTATATTCACTATGTGTCTTTGGGCACTTTGTGGGAAACCGCCTCTTGATAATATTAAAAACGTGCACGTACTTTAGTTAGGTAGTTATTTAAGTTTCAAGGACGCTGCAGAGGAATAAAAATCACTAGAAGAGCAAGTGTCAAAACTGACAGTGAAGTGACAAGTGCGAAGGTGGTCAAGCATATTATGGCAGTAAAGGTACTTACTCCACTTAGAAGTAGTCTTGGGGTCTGGTGACCATGTGCCGACAATACAGGATTGCTTGAAGAATGTAGAGTAAGCTCGGAGCTCGTTCTCTTTGGGCGATATGCTGCGGTCGTTCATTTTCGGAAACACTGATCGCTTCATCAGCATTGTTAGTGGAATCTGGGAACAAAAGAAAAAAATAACGACATGGTTCTAGAACTGGGATTTGATGCAAAGAACTTAAAACAGACTTTTGATGGTTTGTCATTTGCATCGACTCAGCCTCACATCGAGCGGAATGAAACTGTGACACAAAAAAATTACCAAAAAATGGAACCGAGTTCAACAGTTAAAAGTGTGAATTAATTTGTACCATGATAGTTCAAAAGTAACTATTATCAAAATATTGTGCTCGTGGTACCGACTTCGACAAGTTATTTCAAACTTTTGTCTGTTGAACTCGGTACCATTTTTTTTGTAATTTGTTTCTTTACACTTTTCAGTGACTTTTGCTATTCACGGCATCAATTGTCATTGTGTATGTTCACCGAACCACTTGAATACCACCACTGCCGTGGTGGTACCGGCCTAGAATAGTACTCCCCCATCTCTTCCCGCGGGTGCCGTAAGAGTCGGCTAAGAGACCACGTACCAGAAGGTGGGCAGCAGCGCCTTTTGAGGATTGTAAATCATACTGCGCTAGCCAACCCACATTTTTTTTTTTTTTTTTTTTTTTTTTAAACTTTATTGACTATAATAAAGGTTTACATATACATATTAGTAATCTTAAACTAGGTATGCACACAAGGATAATATATTCATATAGACCGTTGATGTCTGTGGTAGTTTTAAACTGTATTACAGACACCAGCGCCCTCCGAAAGGATTAATGACCTATGTAGGTACATAATAATATTTTATAATAAATCTAAGTAGAAAATCAAACTATTTCAGTTTTTAAGCTGGCTATACATAAATCACTGTCGCGCATCAGTGTGTGTGTGTGTGTGTGTGTGTGTGTGTGTGTGTGTGTGTGTGTGTGTGTGTGTGTGTGTGTGTGTGCGCGTGTGTGTGTGTGTGTGTGTGTGTATGTGAATGTAACGGGGGAAAAAAAATGTTTGAGTAAATGACTAACTAAATGCTTTAATCAATTTTTCTGTTTCTATGTAAGTTATTTGCAAGAGATACGTTTTAAGGATACTTTTGACTTCATAGATAGGGCGGGAATAGATATGAAAAAGTGAGTTTACTTTATTGTAAGTCGGCAGCTAACTACTTCAAAGTGTCTGCTCGCTAGAAAGGTATTGGCAAATCCCCCCTATATGGGGAAGGCATATGTCCAGCAGTGGACGCACATGGCTGAGAGAAGAATGTTCACTGATGTCTCCGGCAATTATAATGTCGTCGAGATATACGTACTTTTCGCTTATTGGAATGTTTAAGTCAAAAACCGCCCACGGGACCACACGGGTAGCACCAGTTTTCAATAAAAAATCAAAATTGATTCACCCATACAGAAGTTCTGAGGTAACAATTTAAAAAAAACATACGCGTCGAATTGAGAACCTCTACCTTTTTTGAAGTCGGTTAAAAATCGTCAATACCAAGTATCATTGGATATGGAAGAGATCGCTCTTAGCGATAAGACCGCCTATTGAACATTTCTTATTGTAAATATTGTTTTTTTTATTTCTGTTTTTTGTGTCATTAAAGTGTATTTGTATTGTATTGTATTGTATTGTATCATTCCACCGCGGGTAACACCGCGAAGCGCAGCTACTGTGTAATTTTTAGTAATAAGAGTTCCATATTTATAGTTATTATGAAAACAAATGCCGCTTGAGATAAATATATATATTTTGAATATAAGTATTGTCGATCATTAATTTCATCAGTGATTTACGAATAATGTTGATAAAGTACATAATTATAACCCAAGTCTTATAATTATATTGCCTAATCTCTGCAAAAAAGATATAAGTGAACACATAAAGTTATGTTTTTTGAATACATGTAGGTATGTATACTTAATATATTTTTTTGAACGCTCTGTATATTTTTTTGGTATGCTTTGTAAGTGTTTATGTCCCAACATTTTGGACTTTAAATATTCCAAATCTAAGCTTTACAGCTGATTTTACGGAACTAAATAAAAAGGAAGAATCAAGTGTATACCCAGTTTCCCCAATGTATAATAATATAGTGTTAACTGGCCACCTACATTTTTTTTTTTTTGTTTAAATATTTATTAACATTCACACAAGGTCTTCAGGTCCCAAACTAGGCAGAGCCTGTGCTATGGTTACCTGATGACTGATATTTATACTTATACACATATACACACCCAGACACAGGTCAAACAGACATGTTCATGCACACAAATGTTTGACCTGTCCGGAAATCGAACCCGGGACCACCGGCTCAGAAGGCAGAGTGCTACCAACTGCGCCAACCGGCCAGTCGTGAGATGGTTGATTTGAATGATAGGTAAGTCATAAATTACATTTTAACGATGACCTCATAACTCGTCACACGCCGAGAATTATGCACATTTATGTCTTTGCAAAATACTGTGTTTCTATTACAATATTTGATCTAAAACACTTTATAGGAATAAATATTACATTCAGCTTCTAGTGTTTCTGCAAACAGAGAACAAAGAAACTACTTTAATAGTATTCAAGTGGGCATGCAGCATTGTTCTGAATGCAATATTTTTTTATATCCACTGTAAGATCTCATGTTCAATTCATTGTGTTGCTGGTAGAATTACAATTCCATTGCGATCGGTATCAAGGTGTTTATGAGCAAAGTGTGCCTTTACTAGTCCCTGTACCTAAATATTAATAATCCGAGATTCCCTAGGTATCCCCAAAACATATCCTTGGCTTTTGGCATTAGTGGAATCAACATGGTATTTATGTTTTATATTATGTTTGTGTTCACGAAAACTGTTTCCCAAAAAATAGAACCGACTTCAACACTCAAAAGTGTAATAACCTTGTTGAAGACGGTACCATGATAGTTCACAAAAGTAACTATCATCACAATATTGTGCCCATGGTACCGATTTCGACAAGGTTATTTCACACTTTTGAGTGTTAATATTCATAAGTGTGAAATAACCTTGTCGAGTCGGTTCCATTTTTTGGTAAAAAAATTTTTTTTACCCTTTGCATTGGCCTTTGCTACTCACGGGATCAATTGTCATTGTTTGTGTTCTGCGATGTCTTCAACCGCAACAACATAGGCAACAATTATAGGTAACAGCATGGTGGTAGGGTATAATACATAGTGTGTCCAGGCAGCAGACCTTGAGAGCCAGTGAGCATTCTAAGTGTAGCGTGATAACATCTTCCACCATATCGTCACTGACCATTAAGTGAGATAGTGGTCAAACGGTAGGTCTATACAGTAGAAAAAATAAATAAATATAATATCGTCGAGGTATGCGTAGCACTTTTCAGTTATTGGAGTGTAACTCAAAAACCGCTTGTCCGATTTTGATGAAATGGGACTACGACGGAAGTATACTCTATCAAACAAAAAAAGAATCATCAAAATCGGTTCATAAAGGACGAAGTTATCCGCGAATACACATAAAAAAAATACGGTTGAATTGAGTAACCTCCTTTTTTTGGACTCGGTAAAAAATCGATGCAAACCAAATAGATTTCTATCAGTTGTCTAGTTTTGCCTCTGACTAACGTTAACACGCGTTAGTATTAAGGTTTTAAAACCTGATTAAAGATAACGATTTCAAATTTGTGGCCCAAACGATTCATGTATCTCAAGTTATCATAATTTTGAGATCATGCGGTATGGTCATCAATACCTGCCAATTGCCATTAGTCGAAGTAAGTAAATGAAAAAAAAACAATCATACTTTTGTGTCTACAACAACCTCTTTTGTTAATTATAATATTAGGATGGTACTGTTTGATATGAAATATTTGGTTGTACGCGTATAAAAAGAAAAAGTTTAATATCGTGTCATATCTGGCAAAAAATCAATATATGGATTAATACAAAAAGTTTTACTCTTTTTAAATTCTGATATAACTCTGTCTGCTATTTTCCTATATTGACCTCGAGTGTGGCGCGGACTTGATCTGACCTGCGCGTATAAACGCTATACAATCAAGAGAAGAGGAGTAAAGTTTTAAATGCAGTTTTGATGAACATCATATTTATCTCCTCTCCACGGACCGCCATAATTTTCCTAGAATTGTACGCGAAGCGGTTGAAATCAGGAAACATAAAAATTTCAATCGAGAGGATGGTTTTAGGTTGTCTACATCTTGGAACCCAGTGATTTATAGATGTTCGCGTCGCGGTGGTTTTCACCCTGAAAAAACTAAAGATACTGTCAGTGTTGTGTGTCGTGACAACCCTGTGCTTTTGCAGGGCTGTGACAGCCCTACAGTTTAATAATATCAAAAGTGGGTAGTTGGCGAAACTACGCGCTCTCGCCGATATTGCCACCCGCATTTCTCCAGTCTTCTCGTGACCACGACCAATGCAACTTGGTCGAAACGTCGAGGTAAGTAAATTACTAAATGTTTTTCTCGCGATTAAGCCCCGTTTGGTTTAATAACAAAATCATATTTATATTAATCAAATTCCTTATGATCTCATTATATATACTATTATATAATTCCTTATATCTCTCTGGGCATCTTCAAGTCACGAGGGAACAGGTATCTTCTAGGCAGGCGTGAATCATCGTAGACCGCATCATCACTTAACATCAGATGAGATAGTGGTCAAACGCCTGTGTATTGTGAATAAAAAATAAATAAATTCACATATTATCAATATGTGTGTATATTAATAGCACAAAAACAAATTAAACACAAAAAAAACATACTTCAATACCCAAATCAAACAACCATGCTAGCAATTCTCGCTATGGAAACTTAAATATTTATTCAATAACGTTTTAGACATTATACAATAGATTTTTAATCTTTCGCCTACATTGTTATTTTTCTTTATACTACTAATATGATAAATGCGAAAGTTTTTGTGTATGTTTGTTACTTCTTCAAGCTCAAACGGCTACACCGATTTCGATGGAATTTGGTATGGAGATAGTTTAAGCCCTCGATTAACACAGAGACTACTTGTATCCCGCAAAAAGTATAGTCCCCGTGGGATAATTGAGGTAGCGGGAAAACCGTAATCCACACGGGTAAAACCGCGGGTCGCTACTAGTGATTATATATAAGTAACTGGACTGTATAGTTTTACATGTGGAAACTGTCTTAGCTTGTTTGTACTACACTGTATGTTTTAAAGACTTATTCAATAAGCTGTTTGTTTTCCAATAAATAAATAAAGAAAAAAAAAAATTCGTGTAATGTTAAATACCTGCCTGTTATAATTAGTATTTCATTTTTATGAAGACATCGACCCTTCTAAATAAAGTATAAGTTCTGGCATGATATTTAATCAAAATATCATCTTACGCTATTCACATATAACAGAAAATCGCAATCCATTTGCAAATATTTAGCACAATAAAATAAACTCGAGGTAGATGTTGTCTGCCTTGAACCTATTGACATATAATTAAGTAAGAAAAGAATATGTCTGCGAGCTACGTTCAGATTTTGTATTGGAATTTAAAAGCGATGAATTGTGCACATTATTTACATATCCACAAACTACATATTTGTAAAATAGGACCATTAGAAATAAACCAGTCATCGTAACCACAGCGATAGACTTATCTTTAAAGAGTAAATTATGCTGTCTTGTTTTCAGGAACTCTTTGGTCTATTGTGTATATTAATATAGTGTGTATAATGTGTATAAGATCGCGTCTGAGTCATCCTTCACGTATGTCTTTCGGTGGACTTAGGATCACCTCAGCTCATCACCTCATCAAGATGCTCAGGATGAGCATCAGCTCATCCTGAAAATCTTTTGCGATGGTCTGAAGGTGTAATGAACGTCTGAAAGTGTTGTAGGACTCTCAGTTTCACGGATTGCTTTGATCATTGGTTCGAAGTGTAAGATCTCTCGCCCATGGCGACTTTTGACCACGGCCAAACAGCCCGGAAGCAAAATATACAACATACATAAAGAGTTATATAATCATTTTTGAAGTCTGTTACAAATAATCGCGCATGTGTATCGTTTCTGTCGAACGTCACAAACGCGACTAACTCAGCAATTGAAACATTTACTTTGAAAATATGCAAAATCATCTAAGAAACAGGAAAACACGGATATTATGTAGCTCCCTTATTTTACAAACCTAAAGAATATTTGTATTGTTAAACTAATGAAATAAATTGAAAATAACCTTATTTCAAAAGTTCTCTTGGACTATACTAGTAGTGTGCTACGTTACCACAGAGTAATAATAAGGTAACCTGTATTCGTTTAAAAAAAGAAGGAATCTTTCCGACAACTCCGTAACCCAAAGTGCAAATAAGTATATATTGAATTAATAAATGAGTAACGTTACACTCACCTTATATCCGACATTTCTGTTAACTCCAGTATGACAGGACTTCAGACCTTTCAGTTGATCCAAATTGTTGATTGGTAAGTCCTTGTTCACCACTATAACAGCTTCATACCTGAATGGTGCTGGAATAGTAATAATAATAATAAATAAAACATATACATCACACTAATACTCTTATTTAAAAGGCGAAAGATTGTTTGTCGTTCCTTCACGCTGAAACGGCTCAACGGATTTGCATGAGATTTGGAATTAAAATAGCTTATACCCAGGAATAACACATAGGTATTTTTATGCCGAAAATGTCGACTGTTCTCGTAGGATGACGAGAAGACAAAAATCGTCAATATCACGTCCTATTTTAGCCCTGGTAACACCGCGCAAAGTGTTAAATACAATACTACTCATTTAAATTATTTCGTTGTGACATATTGTAGAAAGATGCGTGCAAAAGAAATGAACCAGTGCGAGACGGGACGTTACGACGAACGCAACTCAAGATCCTGATGAAGGTTTCCGGAAGAAGCCGAAACAATTATCGATCGTGATATCGTTTACGCGTAAGTGCCATGAGTTTTAATAACATTAAAAGAAATAATACAAAAGAGTGCGGCTCACACAGTGGTTCTCGACCTAGGAGGACATCTAGAACTATTACTGGTCATCCATATAATATTATTACTCAATAATTTATAGAGCATTATTATGTAATAATATATATTACATTGCATTAACACAGTATTTTTACCGGCTCATTAAAACGCAAAACATTGTTGACGCTAACTAGAACGCTTTCCCGAGGGAAATCAGTGTGCAGGTGTTCCGACATTGCTGCCATTTTCATGAGCAGAGGCCTCCACTGATTTTTCTCACCCACTCATCTTGTTGGAAAAACAGCTGTTGGTCACACAACGCTAACAAGTGTAGGTAATTTACTAACTTTTATTACTTTTAGTAATTTATACTACAGCAGCTCTTATCAATTGAATAAGTAAGAGCAAGCGTGAGAAAAAGATCTATCTATGATATCCACTCCAAAAATATTTAGGCACACAAATCTGAAAATTATGAATATAAAATATGTGATTAGGTTTCCAAAGTGATACCCACCTTCAACCCGTAAGTCAGTTCTGGCTGGTCTTTTAATTGAGTTTAGAACTACTCAATCTAAATCTAAAAGGAGTGGCGATATGGTTGGGTAGAAAGACAATATCTATACAGATATTGTAGAGAGGCGAACTTTGTGAGGTTGTATATAGGGGATAAACTCTGGATCTACTGAACCGATTTTAAAAATTCTTTTACCAATAGAAAGCCACTTTATTTGTAAATGTCATAAGCCCACCATCATCACCACCATTTTTCATCAGCACGCGGGCTAAACCGCGGGGCGCAGTTAGTATGATATATTATGGTTCGCTACCATGTACTACGAGTTACTGAGTACTACGAGCTTAAATAAAACCGCCCAAATCGTTACGGTCTTCAGTTATTTAGAAAAAATATTTTAATTTATTTTCGAAGCCCTTATCTGTCAATCCCCATCTCTTCTGTTGTTTAATAAAAATTGTTCTATAAATATTTCTGATTTTTGTTTAATATTATCTACAACTTGTTATATATATTTTTACTGATTTGCTGGTAGGCTCAGAACTGTGTAATATGTATGTATTTAATAATAATTTGATACTTTCAATTTTATTGAAAGTATCAAATTATTATTAAATCAAGTTTCGTAGCTTCGCGGGGCGTGTCTGTTTTTTGCTGAAGATGGTGAGAAATTATTAATTATTTTTAACCACATATTTTTAGAATGTATACACCTATAATCTCAAAGTGAGTATTTCTATTTGTCAGCTGTTTACACAACCATTCTAAATCAAAATCCCGTAAACATCGAGATATAATCCGTTATTCGGTAAAAAGGGCTAGCCTTTAACCAGCTTGCTATTAAAATAAATTATTAGAGAATAAACCAAGCTTGACACTATCTTATACGGGGAATTTAGTAGGTAGCACCTACCTATCTTTGAACACCTACTTAAAACATACCACATGCATTTCATTTTTATCACCAGTCTTATGGCTTGTCATCCAAAGTTATCTATCTGATAAATAAAACATTGACGAGGTATGTCATGTGAAATGTGTAATCAATGTCGTAGATGCAATTTGGTTGGATCCATAATAAAACTTTCTCTCAGGAATTACGTAAACCTTTTATAAGAGATGGAAAGTTTCGATATTGTTTGGTTATTGCATACGATCGAATTGAGCTTACGAGTTTTCTTGTTTGGAACTCGTTATACGAGAAATATAGTTTAGTGATTGTCATATATTTTATATTCAAAAGTTATGTTTTGAAGAGCTCTTACATGACTTTACTCACGCGATATTGACTGTTCAAATTAAGTGATATTTTCAATTGACTTCCAATAACTTGTTGAAGTTGGCACTATGATAGTTCAAAGTAACTATTATCAAAATATTGTGCACATGGTACCGACTTCGACAAGTTGTTTCACACTTTTGAGTGTTGAAGTCGGTTCCATTTTTTGGTAAAATGTGTTTTTCACCCTTTTCAGTGACCTTTGCTACTCACGGGATCAAATTGTCATTCACCGTCAATAAGGTAGTCATCCAGATAGACGTAACTCTTTTCGGTTATTGGAGTGTAACACAAAAACCGCTTGACCGATTTTGATGAAATTTAAATGCGACCACACGGAATGCACCAGATTTCAAGTTAAAAGAACATCAAAAGCGGTTCACCCAGTCGAAAGTTCTGAGGAAACGAAACAAAAAAAATACAGTTGGATTTTTTTTCCACACACTCACACCACCGCACTAGGATACCCTGTGTCGCGGGAGGCATATACACACACACAATCATAATACACAATATCAATGTTCCATTGCGCTAAAGCAATATCACTGTTACGGCTCTTATTGTATTCTTTAAAACGTCGAGAACTCACCATCAGGCTCCTCGTCAGTTCTGTACTCCTGGAAGACGACGAAGTCTTGATTAGGTATCTTGGATGCTATGTACATGTCTTCAGGGTCAACGGGAACGAAATCTGCTTGGCGTTGTTGCACGTAGTACAGACATTCCATTCTAGGAATTAATATTTTAAAATTAGCAACTTTAACAATTCAGTTTGGTATACCTACATTTGAGAAGCATTAAGTGAGAAATCCTAAATTTACGGTTGTTAAAGAGTAAGTTTTATTGATACCAATTCGCATTATAGCATGAAGAAAATATATATTTTCGTAATATACACAATTTCAAAAATTTGTTTCAAATGTCGTTTTGTAATTTCCTCTTCATCCAAGGTTGTCGGGAAGAGATCGCTAACAATGACAAGACCGCCAATTGTAACACATTGCTGTTATGCTAAAACTGCCTTTGTTCATTATTTTTATTCTATTCAATAAAGAGTATCTATCTAATAATAAACAGACATAACTATCAGTATAACTTTGATCTACTGATAACTGTCTAGCTATCAGAACAGCACTTAAACAAAACATTTTAAAAAAAAAGTTCCTGACTATATTCCGGCAGGGCTATTCTTGAAAGCATAAATATTACTTCCTGACCGAAAGATGTTGCGGTGGGAAGTCGTGGCACAAAGGACCTAGAATTGATATTTCGCCGACCGCATCATCCCTGGTAATAATTAGGTAGGTAAGTAAGAATCACACTGCTTACAGTAAACAACGCCTTTATCGTGGTAAAACAAGTGATTCGTCACTATGAATACTTAGGTACATGTACCTATCTGAATAGCATGAATGAAACATACAAAAGAGTTTGGATATATTAAAAAAGTTTCCATTATCTGTAATATATTATTGCTTTACTTGCCATAAGGCCAAGTTCTGCACGCGGTATGAATATCAATCGAGACGTGGTTTCCAAACAGGCAAGATATCTTGAATTTTTGCTACAATGTGTGGCTTGCGTTTTAAGAAGATACCTAAATAAAATAAAATGGAGACTGTTGTTCTATACCATATTTATATTTTTATGGCGAAGCAATACTTAGCTCAAATTATCCCTAATGCCAGGGGGCATGAAAATGCTTTAGGCTTAATTTCAATTGCGTCCATGCTTCGTATCGATTCATGTTTTCAAAATATTCATTTATTATATTTTAATCAGATATTGTTCGGCCTACGCGATATATACTTTTCATGTAGGTACCTACATTTTTAATGATTTGCAATAAATTAAGTTGTTAATTTTAATCTTGTTCTATACTTATGTATATCGTCTACCTATAGATATTCAATCGTAACTTGAAGACAGATTCTGTCTATAGAAAAGTGTATAGGCTTATTTATAGCAGCGCAAAGCAGGTATTATAATTGTGAGTTTCGAGCGAGAAGGTTTGTTTGTTCGTAGATAAAATAGAAAAAGAGTCAAATAATGTTACTCTATGAATTAATGTTACTCACTTTCTGAAACGTATCCGGCAAAAACCGATTAGCAAACGGCTATACGCCACAGCTTTATGCTTACAGGTTTTGACTCAACTAGGGATTAACTAAGTTTTTAGCTTATCTTTCAATGGCTCAAGATTCTCTAGTTGATATACTTAGTCGAACCCAGATGCCAACACTACTGAATGTATGGTCAAAACTTTAAACGATTGATGTGTCTGACAAAAGGTCGTCCGGTATGAAGGATGAATACCAATTGCGCTGGGACCGGTATATAATCTGTATATATGATATATATAGGTTACATATAAAAGGTAACAGTGACCTATCAACGCGCATTGAGATGCGTGTTGATAGGTCACTGTTACCTTTTATATAGTATATAGTGCGAGCGGGTGAAAACGCGCGATGTAGCACGAATTCAGTTATCTTCTTCGATTATATGTATAAATGGAATAAAAGTGAACAAATTTTTTTTATCTAACGTCTCTGTGTGTTAATTTAAGTTTGTGACTAATTTTTTCTGTGATTTTGTAAACAGCCCCTCATCAGCCTGAAACAAAAGACTTTTCGGAACAATTACAGCTATGGATTTCCATGGCTGCCCCCAACGAACTATATTTCGAGGGCTGCTATCTAAACGGGCTTAGAGAGCTTTTTTCAACTTTCCGATTCTTCTCAATTCCAAATCAAATTCATTTCCAAACCATTCGGAAGCGAGCTAGCCCTCACAGACTCAGGGTATCCTACCGTGAGAGCTCAAATAGACTAACTTTATTTAAAAATGCATGCTATTATAGATGCATTATATATAGATATACTTCTACATAGTCATAAGTTAGAATGTAACATAATTATTGTATGTACTATATAAATAAAATAAATACATTCTTAACTGTCGAAAAATATTGTTAACAGAATAACAGAAATAGGTAACGATATTATATGTAGAAATATAATACGATATGACAGATTTTCACAATACCTACATATTATTGTGTGGGACTTATGAAGGTGAAATAAAATCCACAGTGAAATGGGTTCTACCATCCAAAGATCTCGCCCGTTACCAAATCACACTAAGTATGAATTAGGCAAATATTAATTATATAGTACAACGATACAAATCATTTTTACTAGGTATTAAGAATTGTTAAGAATCGCATCTTTTTGGCATCGATTGAGACGTTCCGAGAATAGCATACTGAGGGCTGTCGCGGACAATTTTAGTAGTCCCTTATTTCGGCACTGGATTTCTGTTCACCTGGACGGTAATAAAAAATGACATAGTTTTAAAGTTAGACTTAAGATGACTTAGACCGACTTAGATGACGGAAGTATGTACCATATACATACCTGCTTCATTTTATTTTTTAGTTATATTTTAGTTTAGTTTTAACTTTGTGTGTAAAACTGCTATGGGAATTTACTACCCGAAATAAAACATTTATTATTATTATTATTAACATTGCATATTAAAATTGCATATCAATTATGTTATCAGAGCATTATTCGTTACCTCATGTAGATAGGTAACATCAAAAGATGACGTATATTCATACTACGCGGTGCTCAGATTTTGTTCCTTTACGACATAAACATGCTTACTGCGACAGATAATACGGTACAAATAATATAGAAAAGGATAGCTATATTTTAGAGTTGCGCTTGAAATACGCATCGCAATGAAGATTACTACAATTGACTTAATTTAGCCGCCTCAGTTTCCGCGCGCTTGTGCGACATCTACCTCATATAAACATATAATATCATTGGGTAACATAACTAACGCGCTCAAACAAGTGTGTAATCAGTAACAGACCTCATTAATATTGACAGTTTCATTTGCCTGCCAACTTCTTTTCTTTCTGCCTCCAAAGCACTTTTAAAATAACTACTTAACTTACATTTCTTGTTTTTCCATTTATATTTAAATGATCACATTTTTAACGTTTGAATCGATGAATTAACAAAAATGACCCCATTTACCAAGACAAGTATTGAGTGTTTTAGTACTTAAACCACAGACTTAGACTTATCTAGGACGTGGTCTAGCAGTGTAACACAAGACTATCCTAGTACGCTGCTAAGTACCGAAACTACCGAATCATTGTTCAATTAAGGTGTAATAGTAATATTAAGTATGTTCTTATTAATATTGTTATCTTGTACTTATGATAAATTATACCAACCCTATTGGAACTCTGTATTCGTTTAGGACGTATTATTATTATCTGTATTTACTTTACGAAATAAAATAAATAAAAAAAAATTGGTTGTCTGTAAAGTCGGTTTACGGACGATAGATTTAAGTGATAACGACATAATCATGTATGACTTTGACATTGACATTGACATTGAAATTGACATTGACCATTGAACATTGACATTGAAATTGACCATTGACCATTGACCATTGACCATTGACCATTGACCATTGACCATTGACCATTGACCATTGACCATTGACCATTGACCATTGACCATTGACCATTGACCATTGACCATTGACCATTGACCATTTACCATTTACCATTGACCATTGACCATTGACCATTGACCATTGACCATTGACCATTAACCATTGACCATTCACCGTTACGCGGAACGTTACTATTTTTCATTTTGGCATTCATCAATTTATAAAACGTTATCACGTCAAAAATACCTGGCTGAAACATTGCAGATATATGTACCTACCGTCGCAGCAGATTTTAGTATACACCTTGGGTGATACACCCGATAATTAGATCAGAGCATAATAACGAGCAGGCGTCAGCAATATTTCCTGGACATATTTTTTAGTGATGGTCATAGACCTCTAGAAGCGATCGCTATTGACAGAAATAATTACTTTTTCCTTACCTGTCTCTAGCAGAGATACATTCCAAAGAAGCTTTGGCTTTTGTTGGCACCTCTAGCATCTCCACGCAAGCCGTATAATACTGCGCCGGCACACATATTTTATCTAAACACAAAACAAAAATACATACATTATTCATCTATATGGTTATTTTAATAAGTATAATCAAGTAACATCTTGATTTCTGAAATGGAATTCAATAATAGGTATTTGGGTCAATCATAATTCTCTATAATTAATAATGGAAAAAGTTGACACATTCCTAATTTAAAATATCAAATAAATTTATTCATTGCGGCAGGGGCAATTCTTTTCTTGTAGACTATTTTTATTTTATAGGTTGGTCCAAAGTTAAATTAATTATATGTATTTATACTAGAAACACGCACACACTGATATTTTAGCGTTGGCACAAGCACAGGTCAAGGCTATCAAAAGTATAAGTTTGGAAGCCATGGTCAAGGCGACCACGCGCGTCTACCGATTCACACAACTGATGTTTTGAGACCGCCTCTACTTTGTTATATTATGTACGTGGTAGGTAGGTACTTACTTACATGCATATTCATTCTTATTGTTAGGACGTTAACTATACATTGCTTGATATCCCATTAATTATAAAGTCGAAAGTTTGTATGTTAGTGTCTATGTTTGTTACTCCTTCACGCTCAAAGAGCTACACCGATTTCGATGTCATTTGGTAAATGGAGATAGTTTTGACCATGGATTAACACATAGGCTCCTTTTCATTCAAAAATAATTGCTGTTCCCGTGGGATAAGCAAATAATTAAAAACCTCTGTTACGGTTTTTGAATTATTTAATTTTTAAGCTATTGCATAGCTTCTATCACGGGCCTTGAGCGTGGAGACCGAATCCAGAAATTCCGTAACGAAAATAACCTAACACCCCCCACTCCGACCGGCACAGCGGTGATACTTTTTATTTTTGCCATCTATCGATGAATACTTTACTTTACTTTACTGCAGAACTTTTAATGACTTTATTGAAATATCACGCTTGTCTGTTTAGCAACTCGCCTCTAGGTGGCATTGGTTGTATCGGCGTTAGTGCATAAGTTATTAATATATTAATTGCATAAGTTGATAAAAAATGCTATGCAATAGCTTTACCGCGGCAGTCCCCGAGTGCCACACGTCTTTTTTTAAGTAATTTAATACATGCTGCAACGGCTGTACCCATTTCGATGATATTTGTTATGGAGAAGGGTTAGACTCTGGAATAACACATGCTACTTTTAACCCGGAAAAAATATAGTTGTAGTTCTAGTGGGATGATGGAGGTAGCGGAAAAATCGTAATCCACGCGGGTGGGACCACGGCCCGTAGCTAGTTTTAAATAAGGGAGATTTGTTGGCACTAGTTCATCCGCTGTAGATTACATACATCAGGTTCACTTACCTAATTTCCTTAATTGCGATCGGCTCGAAAGTTGTGCAGTATCATATGGAGCTCACTAAATATTTCTAATAAGTAAAAATGATGCCTTCCGGTCGAAATCTACAAATAACTCGAAATTGGCTTTGTGTTTAACTGTCATATCAGCATCCAGCTATTAGATCTGTCATCTTACAGCGTTCCGGTTCTCCGTTTTTTTTAAATATCGCAGGTGATGACATCAATTAACCAATGTAGCATTTTTCAATTTTGGTCTTCGTGTATAGGCTAAACACAAAATATTAGGAAATACCTATATCACTGACGTATTTAATATGTGTGGATAGGTATTTAACACACTTTCATAAACATTTCTTGCAAGCGGATGAACAGTTTTGTTACGTTGTGGGGGTGGTTTTACTTAGCACAAAATGAAGACTTATTTAACTTAAAAGTACCTGTAATTTTGTTTAAAATAGGTATCTGATTTAAGTTTGTAATTTATAAGTTATATAAGAATCTTCTTAAAGTGTAAATGAACAACATAATTTTAGATGAGCTTTAACTCTTCAAGTTTTATTGCATCCAGTATATGGCATAAATAATAGGTGAGAGGGTGATAAACTCTGTTTTCCCATTTCCCCTCTGATTTAGTAATTTAGTGGACACTTATTTAAAAACTTTTATTCGTCTTTCGGTGAAGATTTACTATTTCGTTTCAGTTTCGTAAAGCCACATTCGTAGACATACTTATGAACTATACTACCGAATAAATCCAATCTCCACATCTCAAACTCTCGCTTTAAAATACAAAGCGTAACTCATAAAAGGAGGTATACCTAGATCATTGAGCATAGAGATTTTGTATGTATGTTCCATGTTTTTTTCAGTTCAACCTCATTGCTGCCGGAAACGAATGGTTTCTTGTTTCTCGGAAATCACTATTTATCTAAAACGTGGGTGGCAAATTATTGAAATTATGTCTTATGGACAATTTTTAACAATCTAAGGCCAAAAAGTAAAAACTATATAACAAGCACACAAAAGCAGAAAAAATAATGTTTATTCACAATAAATCGAAGAAGGCTTTATTCCGATTGACTATAGTGTCAATGTCAAAATATACCGTACAGTAAGCGTAAATACTCTTTGCAAATATAAAAAATAAAACCAGAGTAAATTTTTTTCCAAATTTTATCAAAGTTAACAATGATGTTAATTTAGTGACGATGGATTGGATTCACTGTAATGATTGTTTTGTGCAATTAGGACCAGGAATTACTCTTAATTTAACATCATGCGGCCACATGTTCTGCATCAACTGTTTGGAAAACGGTATGTATTAAAATGTACTTTATTTAAATGTTTCTAACCTACCGTTTTCCGAAAAGTTTGTTCTGAAATAATATTGGACATAAATATACTTTGCAGGTACAAAAGACAACACTTGTCTAATATGTCGCGTACCGTGTTCAATCATGAAACTGATGCCCGATGTAAGTATGTAAGTAACATATATTTATTTACTTATATCAAATTAACCATTGAAAACAATTTAAATTTAAGATGAATCAAGAGATTCAAGATTATTTCACGGAGCCGGAAGAAATTATAAAGAAGTGCTGTGAAGTTTTACAGTTTCAGAGGCAGCACAGACGTCGGCTACTCTCTTATTTGTTGCAGTCTGTAAGTTGGAACTGTTTGTATTTTCCTGCATCGATTCCACGTTGACAAATACCTGGTATTTACACGTAGAACGTTAGCTACATGACATGACATATGCCCCAGTAATCTTTACAAGGTCTGTATATGCTTACACATCATTATATTCCCAATATAATATTTATCTATATCTTGATAAAGTTGTATAATTAAGAATTTAAAAAGTTAAAACTATTTCTCTATCAACTTATATTGTAACTAAGCAAGGTATACTAAAACATAACCTAAAATTCCGCCTTTTTGCGTGCTAGCATCATCGATCAGTTTTGATAAAAGTGAATAATCTTTAAATGCTATAATATTGACGTACGTAAAAGGGAATGGTATAATCATTACTTATTTCTTATAATTGAGCACTATTTTGATAGGTAGGTACATGGAGGACTTAACGCTAAATAACATTTTGTATCAGTCATCCACAAGGTGTAAGGTGATAGCGGAGTAAAATTAAACATATAATAATAGTGATAAAAAAAATGTGGTGTATTAAACATATCCCATCCCACTAAGTCACCATGTAATCAAATTTCCAAGCTTTGCAACTTCCAGAAAACGCTAAATACTTTACCCTACTAATATTATAAATGCGAAAGTTTGTGTGTATGTTTGTTGCTTCTTCACGCGCAAACGGCTACATCGATTTCGATGAAATTTGGTATGGAGATAGTTTAAACCCTGGATTAACAAGTAGGTTACTTTTATCCCGGAAAAAGTGCAGTTCCCGTGGGATAATGGAGATAACGGGAAGACCGTAATCCACGCGAGTGAAATCGCGGGACACTACTAGTTCTTAGTAAATAGACAATTTTGTATTCTTGTGTATTTTACCATTTATTTTACCAGTTTACAGTAAGAACGATGAAATTTTCTGTCTCTGAAGTTGCCGAGATGTCGCGCAGTAGCTATTTTTGATTCGATATGGACTCACCATAATTATTGTATAACGACTCTCTCACTCGTTTTCATTTTTATCTCTCACTTAGCTCGATGACATAGATACTATTTCACTGATAAACTCTCGGCACATCCGCAAACGCTTGCAGAGCTTGTTGTTCTGATAGGTTCCGTAGTTTTATTTCGTAACAAAAGCTCAAAATATTTGAATGTTTTAGACGAAAAAGTTTCATACAGCGAGAACTGAGCTGAAGCGTATGATGGAATTGTGTCAAAAACAACACAAGCAATTGAAAGAATATCAGAAAATCATTAAGAGCATGCAATCTCAATTGGCCAGTCAACCAAGTAAGTTTTTCTGTTGGAGCGATGATAGATCAGCGGGGGGAGCGTCGGCTGTCAAACTGACGGACACTGGTTCGATCCCCAACAACAGCTTGAACTTCCGGTGAAGGTAACACCTTTGTTATTAAATCAAACGGGGCTGGATCGCGAGAAAAACATTTAGTAATTTATTTACCTCGACGTTCCTGGTTTCTCCAGTCTTCTCGTGACCACGACCAATGCAACTTTGTCGAAACGTCGAGGTAAATAGATTACTAAATGTTTTTCTCGCAATCAAGCCCCGTTTGATTTAATAACAATGTGTTCGAATCGCGAAAGTCTAAAAATTACGAAGGTAACACCGTTTTCAAATTCCAAGCATAGTGGTAGCGTACTTTTGAGTACCCGCCTGGCTAGCTACCACTCTCAAGTATGAAAAACTGTCACTAAACATATGGTGTATTCAGTCAGCAGTCCTTGAGAGCCAGAGAGCATTCCAGATCATGAAGTGAGATAGTGGTCAAACGCTAGATCTATACAGTATACATACAAAAATGTTCTTTCTCGATAAAGTGAGGTGGCATGAAGAGCTCGTCGCAGAAGCCTATAGATATCTGCGGTAACTTGGATGATTGACCGCTACTGGCGCTTTTGACTCAGTGTTTTCATGTTTCAGAGAGAATCATCAGTCTTAATTTTTGAATATAGGACACAGACGTCAGGCCATACCAAAAGACATCTACCGATAAGGCTACAGGCTGCCCTTAAGAAGTTTCATACAAACTTTCAACCACTCATGGTTTTTTAAATCAATTAACGCAGTCTCTCTTATCACTAAAATCGGTGACATGCTTTCTAAAAGCCGCTTAGTAAGAGCAGATGTTTGTATTTGTTTTGTAATTTCAGACATCCCCATACAGAGCCACCAAAAAATGGCTAGACATGATATGTCGCCATTTTTTCATTTCTATACAAATCCACAGTACCTTTTCTCGGGGCGACATCGGGGTCGATATGATTTCGACTGAATATAAGCGCCAATAGTATAGTTATTTACCTACTTGTTATATTAAGTATATCGATGTGGTGAGGCAAAGTGCTGAACCGAGTACTTTTCCTTGCTGAGGGAGAAATAGAAGAAAGAAAGAAATAGTTTATTTGTGACATACATACACAATTTTGTACAAATAATCATCACAACAATACGTGGAATCAATAACAATAAGTTATGAAGAGATTTGAAAAAGAACTACAGATGTCACAAATTGGCCGCAGATGTGAAAAATAGATGCATATTCTTTTCTAAATTATGTTTAATTTCTTAACTTTATTACTGCGGTCAATCTGTCTATATTTTACTTTGTCTTTTATATTATAATTTTATGTGAGTGAACGCAAGAAATCAACGTTTGTCTATATGTTTACATATTCTGATATCTTCTAAAGATGCTCAAAATGTGATATCTTTTCAGAGCAAGCGTCCCCATTCAACATCCCAATATCCCCGGGCGCCAATCTCTCGCCCAGTTACGTTCAGACTACGCCTACATATAAACGGCCGAGCAAGAGTACGCCTTACGTTGTGAGTATGCCTTTATGTGGGGTTTACTATGTTGTTACGACGCCTTTTGTGTGACTCTTTGAGAACAGCTAAAAATAGGCCAGTGGTTTCGTATGAACTGAATTGTTGTATTGTATTTATATTTGTATAATATGTCATTCTTAGGGAAAATTAAGTTGAAAAGGTAAGTAAGTTAATTGGATTTTTTTTTGCTGAGCTCCGCGGTTTCAGCTGCGTGGAATGCAATAATTTTTCCATTACGTCTTATGAAAATCTATTTATCCCGAATCCCGAAGAATCTCTTAAGTGCTTTGGAATTCTATGGCATATTCTATATTATTATATTCATCAGAATCAGCTTAGACGTTTTAACGCTGAGTGGTAACAAACTAACTAGTTCCGCAAACTACACTTTTTCTACAAACTTTCGACGTTAATTATATCATCTATGAGCATTCACGACTCGTTGATATAATAATGCAGGTATTAATCTTTACTGCATCATTTTACATTTTTGCATACTTAAACATTTTAATTTTCATTTAAGACGGTAGAATTATAATCCGATCTTGTAGTAAGCACTCATCGTAAAATACCTTCTGAAGATTATATGCTTCCCTTATATCGCCGTAACTCTGTTGTCGTGACTCTGTGATCAGTGACACTGACTTTAGAACCGTGGGGTCGGGTTCGAATCCCGACCGGAGCAAACACTTTTGTGATAAGCATAAATGTTTGTTCTCGGGTCGTGGATATTTGTGTAATGTGACCGTGTGTGTCTATACCTCCCATGACACAGGTTATACAAGTGCGGAACTGAAAGAGACATTATTTTCTATTTGATTGTTTATCAACGGAATGTAGGGAAAAGGTACTTACAGTTTGCCGGCTGCTAAGCTGTTAATCGCGTTCGGGCTGGTATGTCCTAATGCCTTACTATCTTTGTAAAAACCATGCAAGTTCCATAGCAGTTCTAAAACCTGGCTTAAAAAGTTCAGTGTGAAATCATACCATCACCACGGCATCACGCTCGTTTAGGTGAACGGTTTGAACTTTGATATCCTCAAAGGTGAACGGTCATTGTTGTCTCTGGCATGTTTGAGCCAGGTTGTAGAACTGCTCGGAACTTGCATGGTTTTTACAAAGCTGATAGGAAGGCCCCTGATCCGGTTGAATGTTTCGAGCTAAATAAGTTTTCTTAACCAATTTGAACCGAACCCTAATAATATTATGTTTACTATGGTTTTTAGGTTACAGGGTACATGGACGATCGGCATTATCTCGTGTGACCTTAGCAGTTTTGTTTTCTATTATGTTATATTTTCCTTCACTACAAAAGAAGATAAGCAGTAATGTCCCGCTCCCATTTTATAATAATAATGCTGATAATAAGCAGAAAAGAGATAAAAATATCGTGCCCTATGAACTTCTTGTCAGTTTAATAAATAGTCCCGTTTTCCTCAAGTTCTTCAATCATCAGTTGGGGGTGCGCAAACTTTGTTCATTAAGGGTCATAATAAAAAAAACCACAATGACAAAATAGAAGAACACAAATTAATTGTTTAAAGGGTGCATGGAGGTAGAATAGGTTTAACTTAGGCTTAAGGGGCTTAGAGTACCCACCTAACTGGCTATAAGCTTGAAAACTTTAACTACATTACACGGCGTGTTCAGCTGTCCTTGAGAGCCAATCAAAACATTCTAGGTCCAGCGTATTATACCTTCGACCACATCGTAAAGTATTTGAAAACGAGACTATATTTAAATTTAAGTTTCATTTTTGCCATTGAAAATATTTCGTCCATTAGAAGTGTTAAATATATTTTATTTTTCTGCGCTGAAAAGTATTTCATCTATAAGAAGCATTGATAGTATTGAAAAAGGAAGATAGGGGCGTGTTGCTTGATTTAATTTGAATAAAATAAAATCTGGATTAAACACATAGGCTAGCTACTATTTAACCCGAAAAAATTTAAAAAAATGGTTCTTTCGGGATACAACCAAAACTTATGAATGTCATTAATGTGAAAGTAACTCTGTCCGTCTCTTATGTTGTCACGCCTAAACCGCTGAAGTAATGTTAATTCGGTTTAAAGATATTTATTTCTCAACAAGAAATTTTACATTTCACTTATGTGAGAAACTTATGCTAAGTAGATATTTATGCTTCGACATAGTACATTACACACTTAGAGCATTAAGTAGGTACCTTTACAATCTCGGTATTTATAAATGTATTATGTAACATAATATTAGTAAACTATTACATCGATTTTGTATTAAAAAATTGCGGTCGACCGAGTATCGGTGGCAGCGATACTCAATTAATTTTGGTATAGAGATAGTTAAGACCTTGAAGAAGGATATAGGCTACTTTTTGTTTTGGCAAAATTATGATTCACGTGGGATCATTGAAGTAGTGGAAAAACCGTGAAAGTATAAACGGGTGAAACCGCGGGGCGCTAGTACAATAATAAATATATTTTAGTCGATCCATTTACACAAGCTTAATTACTTAACGGTTGAAAGGGTTCTCTCACAGTTCTTGTTCCAGTTAACAAGCCAGTCTTGAAGCTGTATTTAATTGAATAAATAATATCGTCATTTAAACATACATTCACGCGGGTAAAGCCTCGGACACTAGCAAGTTGTATAATAAACTAAAATAAACTATAATTTCTAAAACTGACAAAGGATGAAAATAGCTTAACCTAATATACTATCCAATACCAACCGAAAACAAACACATTATGATTCCCTATGCCTTTCAATTTGGCTCAACTATACCTTTTGTGCCCTACTATTTTCCTCAATCAACCTTCCGACCTCCGAGCACCCCTGCGCATAAATAACTCAACACAACAAAACAGATAACCCACTCACCGAATATCTAGAACCCTGCCAAGCGCTTGTTAAGCCACAGATCAATCGACAGTCACTAAGGCAAATAGTATATATTTCTCTGTAGCTATTGGATAATCTGTAGTTATGTATCAGTTGAAAGAAGCGGTTATAATAGTGTTTGATATCGTATCGCCAGCAGTATCAGTCGGCCCTCGTGACCCCTCAGCGTTTAAGCAAGCAGAGATCCGGTAACTTCAGCGCGAACAGTCAGGTGATATACCTAAGTTTATTTTGTTAACGTAAATCATGTATTATAAACTTGTGATGATAGAATTATTATAGGCTAAGATCCAAAGGCCGGTAGATGTAACTTATAAATAATAATGGAATACTACCTAATATATTTTTTCAACTTAATCTGAAATGTTATCATCATCTCAGCTATAGGACGTCCACTGCCGGACAAAGGCCTCCCCCATTGATCTCCACAGGGATGGGTTGGAAGCGACCCGTATCCTGCCTCTTCCTGCGATCTTAGTCAGGTCGTCTATCCATCATGGACGTACTACGCTGCGCTTGCCAGTTCGTCCTCTCCACTCAAAAACCTTTCGACCCTATCGGCCATCAGTTTTGCATGCCGTGTGCCCTTCCCTACTGCCCTCTTCATAGCTCGTTGTGCGAGTTTGAGCTTGTTTCAGGGATACATAGTTGCCTTCGATAGCAGATTCGATGGATCGCAAATGTTTTGCTATAGATAAATTAAAAATAATAAGATATATGTAGCTTCAACTGTTTAACGTAACAATAGACACAATATTTCGGTATCGGTTCACGTAGGTATGTTTTGTATAAGCATCGTAGCTGGAAAAACAACATATGTATGCGTATAACGATGTGGATAAGCATATCTAGGCGTTGAATTAACACTAGAAGTGTACATTCATAATCATTAATCATGTATTCATTAATAAATGTATTTTGAGATTGGAAAAAACACGAGAGAACTTATTGGGAGCTTCTAAGCTGTTCCATGCAATTAGCTCCGACGACGGTAGAAATGTCTTCACAACTGTACTAGGCCGCAGAGAAAGCGGGTAGTTGACTTCATGAACGAAAAATTCAATGCGCGAATGTTTATACCATACATATTACGGTCATGAAATATCCAAAACACGTGCGGCGTTTTCTTTACTTTTATCTTATATCTTCAAAGTTTGGTCGTTTTCAGCGATCGAACACATCAAACAAGATATCGTCGACGGTGTTCACGCCCCCAACTCCAGAATCCGCCGGGTACTCCAACTTTTTAAAGAATCTTTAACGGTATTCCGCTCTGAACAGAAGATAGCTTGCGATGCCTTTGCGAATTTTCTAAGCGTATAACTTTGCAATAGAAAATAATATCCTCTGTAATGTCTTAGAAACATTTTGTTGATGTTTAACACATTTTACCGAGTCAGAGCGCAGTCGTAGCGCAGCCGTGTCGCAGCGTGAATCAATTGAACTCAGTACTAACTGTCACGTATCTAGTACAACTGTGATACAGAAAAATGACAGATAGAATGTTAACTGGCTCTTGAGGACTGCATCGTGACATTTTTTTAAACTTGAGAGTGGTAGCTAGCTAGGCGGGTACTCGAAAGTACCCTATCACCATACAGGCAATTCGATAACGGTGTTACCTTCACCGGAAGCTCAAGCCTTTGTTTGGATCGAACCAGCGTCCGTCAGCTTGACAGCTGACGCTCCCACCGCTGAGCCATTATCGCTTCAGGTTTTAATTTAGGTGTATACTACAACTTTTAAAATTGTTTTAATTTTTAGATTTATTAGTCAAACCAGCGTGGATTTGCAGTTTGAATTCTATAGTCCCTTGAAGGGGTCGCCTGGATATTGCAATGGCTTTGGAAAATGCCCATTTAATAGAAGCAGATGAAAATAGCACTGCGGAAGTTTTAATTTGATTTAGTTTAAATATGGATTGATTTTATGTTATAATTTTTTTGTCCCTGAGTAAACGATAAGCGAAGTTACGATTTGACTTCTATATTGCATGTCTATTTAAACGTTAGTATGACATAAGTTTATAAAATAAATGTTATGTATATTTAAAGTTGTTTCATTTAGAGTACTCTCGGAGTATTATTTTGTGCTATTCGAGAATATTCGTCGTAGTTAGTAAGTATGATATATTTATAATTGCAGTATGTATTAACGAATTGTGTAAACACTGTGAGTTATTCCCTAACTCAATGCCTTCGAAATCTAGCGAGGAATTTTATTTTTCATCAAAATACAGACACCTTTGATGAACTGCAGCATGTATCGCCTGTAATGATACTTTCGAATTTGGTCACTCACGACACCAAAATAAACACTCACTGTAAGCCACAGTAAAGTAAAAGTTCTTACGTGATTTTCTACCCTAAAGCGTTTATGGGTTTTTGAAGTATATCTCATCAATGTAAACTTTTGTTGTGGTATAGGAGGGGTCAATACTCTAAATACCAATAATGCAAAATATCAAAACGCGTTTATTTTCGCCATCAATTACCACTGTGTTTAGTTTTTTAGTTAGTGAATCCCCAAAATGCCTCCTTTATTTTGTTGGTAGCCCCCACTGGCTTCTTGGTGACCGTGAACAGCGTGAGCTCCTAGGTTGTTGAACTTCTCCAGTTGTTCTGCACCTCCCTTGTAGCCCTTTTGCAGGAATTCACCCTGTCAAAAAAAAAGAACATTAAGGTTAAATTGGAAGAAAACATAAATAAAATAATTTGTTAATTGTACATTTCGCGCGTTGCCATGCTTTGGTTTGCGTTGGTTTGGTTTTATACGAGATTTATTCAGAAACTAGCGGTCCGCTCTGGTTTCGCACGGGTAAAACATTAAAAATCCAAAATTATAAGGATCCCTATTTTTTTACAAAATATAGTATAGCCTATATTACTCAGGCTGAATGTAGCTTCCTAATGGTGAAATAATTTTTGAAATGGTCACAGTAATTTTTTAGTTTATTACTACACATACTTACATACAAACCTTTCCTCTTTATAACATTAGTATAGATGAAAATATCCATGAAAGAACTAAAGTCATTTACATAGCCCAGCGCATTAGATAGATAGATAGGTAATGATTTATTGTATCACAAACACATTTACATAATATTACAGTACATCATTATCAAGTTTTAACGGCAGTGTTCATGGTATATCATAGTGTAGCCGATAGTACGAAAGATTCACGCGTGGAGACCAAATACTGACAATCGCTGCGTATGACGGGCCACGGAGACGGCCAAGATCGCAGCCAGAGGCCGGATGCGGGCCAGTATGAACCGGTTAAATCAAGAGAGGCTTATATCCAGAAGTGGAAGTATGAAGTATCTTCTAGGCAGGCGTGCTCCATCGTAGACCGCATCATCGCTTAACATCAGGTGAGATAGTGGTCAAACGCCTGCCTATTCACAATAAAAAAAAAAGAAAAAAGGAAATACTTTTTCTTTTTAGGTAAAGGAGTTTCATGAACGCTTTTCGCTTCCCACTAATTTTTGAAAAGACTATTTACGTCCGCTGTCCACAATACACCTAGTTATAAAGTTATATGATTCGTTTCTATGAGTATACTTGCACTTAAATAAAATAAAATAGCCTTTATTGTTGTATACAAACTCGCTTAAATAATCTTAAAATAAAATCAGCTCTTAAAAGTATATATATAAACTGTACAACTAACCTAAAAACCTTACAACATTAACTATCATTAACTATTTATATATATATAAATCAGCAAGCAGGTCATCTCTTTTTATCACAGCTTGTCTTTCGACAAAGACCTTCTCTAAATTTTTCCATTATTTTCCCATGCATCTTTTGCCACGCGGGTCCATTTGGACCCACTTAGTATTTGTCAAATCTATATCTATACTTCTATAATAATATAGAGAGGAAAGATTTTTTATGTTACTATGTTTGTAACGAATTGGCTCAAAAAGTTCTGGACCGATTTTAAAAATTCTTTCACCATTAGAAAGCTACATTCACCCATAGGCTATATTTTATTTAAACAAATTAGGGATCTTTGATTGGAAATTCTCGTGAGTTTGACACATTATTATATATATATATGTGGTATCCGGCTTTACTCACGTTTATAGTCGAAGTTGGGTTTGGGTGAGTTTACGCTGCCAGATCGCGGTCGCCGGTGGTCGCCGCGATCTGGCAGCGTAAACTCACCTGAGGATGAGCATCGGACATGCTCGAAACCTAGGTCGAAACTTCGACTATAAACGTGAGTAAAGCCGGATACCACATATATATAATAAATTAGGGATCCTTAATATTTATTTGTTTGCGGGCTTCGTTCAGGAATACCTGATCGCAGTTTGCGGGTGAAGGCGAAGTGTGAAATAGGTGGAGTGAAAATATGTTTATTTTATTTTGAAAAGTTCCACGTACGTATAAATAGATCGCATACGTATCGGATAAACGGATCGGCTGACGAACAAATAATAAGACTTTATCCGCTAACTAAACCACGCGACGGATTTTGAAACAGCTTTCACTATCATGCAGGTAATCTTTTCCGGAAAGTTGTTATGTATTTCTCAATGATATTTTCATATGAAATCGCTATTCTGGTTGGTATAATTATATAACGAACTATTATATACAGGTATATTATCCCCACAAATTTTAACAAAAAGTTTGATTACGTTTCATACGTACGAATGCGATATCGATTGAAATTTTTCTCTACTAAAACACAATACATATACCTAGTAATTACGGCTTAACTTTATTAAACTATTCAGAGTTCTGTGGCTTTGTTTCAAACGGTGCGGTGTGGTTGTGTAATAAAATTCTAGTTTTACTATCCCACCCGTTATTAACAACGTAGTCATAAGGGGTAAGTATCTAACAAATTTTATGAGGGAATTCAATTTCAGCTAACACTCCAATTATTAATCTAGGTTTTATTTACAGTTATAATTTGGGTAAGATTAAGAGTTAATTTTTTTTTTTTTTAAGTTAAAGGCTGAGTTTCTCGAACGTTGTCTCGAACAGTTCGAGAAACTCCGCGACATCGTCGCCATCGAAATATTTTACTGTCTTCGGTTATTGAGTGTAACAGGTGATATATGGAACCTATAACTATACCTTACATCACACCGATGGCAAGATGGCCGATACTTACAAGACCGACATTACACATTGCTTTAAAATATTTGTCTGAATTGACAAATATCTGTCTTGTATAATCCACGATGTAAACAGAAAATCATCATCATCATCATCATCTCAGCCATAGGACGTCCACTGCTGGACATAGGCCTCCCCCATTGATTTCCACAAGGACCTGTTGGATCGGTTTTTTTTTTCACAAGTGCGAAACGAAAACAGAAAATGAAAGGATATATTTTGAATGGAAGCACTTATTACTAGTCAAAACAACATAGTTGTATCCTACCGTGACAACTAGCAATTTCGTGTCACGCGTGTGACATAATTGACTACTTATGTGTGTGATTGACAAAAACAAAACTTTTCCGAAACTTAGTGTATTACGGAATGTATCCATGTTCCTTCGAAATTTTACGGTAATACCTCTCTCATCTATTTCGCCTCTAGCTAGAGGCTCCTTGAAGTTTTATGTTCCATAAACGAAGAGAAGTGGCCGCGTTTATATTTTTAGACTTTATTCAAGTTCACTGGACTTAGACGAAGTTAATATTTTATTTATTTTCCTGAAATTGTGGAAGCTGTCCAACGCGTTAGCTTGCGATCGTACAGTCTCGTAGAGAATATTGATAAAGCAATTTTAGATTTTACTGCCTCCTACGAAATCATGGTTTATTGATCAGGACCTCAAAACAGGGAGGTATAATAAAATGAGGGTACATTATATGTATGCCAAGAGGCATCGCTTACGGTGCTTGTCTACTGTCTCATGAGCATTAGATTTGGTGGAAATTCTTTATCTAAGTTTTATCCTGGCGTGGACACTATTGCGAGTCCGAAAATGACGTAACAAAACTATAATATATAAAGCTGTTATATATATAATCTATGATTGTAATATTCGAGATTTTAACAGGTATATCATTTGGGCTTGGGTTTTACCTATTTATGACAATTTTGTTTGACTAAATGCACATTCCCGTCATACATATTAATGTTATAATTATTATTGTAGAACTGCCGTTACACTCCTTTTCGGGTTTATTTAAGTTCTTGTTTTTCTATCGGATCTAGAAAACTTTGGCACAAAGATTACTCACAATCTGGAGTAACACATCGGCTACTTTTTCTCCCGTAAAATTTATGGTTCCTGTGGGATAATTGAGGTGAAACGGGAAATTCAAGCAAACGAGGGTGAAACGGCGGGGTGTTTGTTGATAAACCAAATATGGGAACCAAAGAAAGAACCAAAGAACCCATAAAGATACATAAGTTCAAAGATTTTTTTTATAATTTCATATTGAGTAGTAAGTTAATTAACGGTTGTACCGGGGAACTTTAAGTAGCAAATAAGCATAATCTTCAATATAATTTTTATATTTTAATATATAATATTTCATAATCGTAAATCTCAAAACTGGTATACACGACCCTCTGTCACAGAGAAGTGTTAGCCATAGAATATAATAATAGGAATGTACTAACAATTGCACCTAAAATTCGTATCTAATAGCAACTTAGTTGTTTGTTAGCTCGAAAAAAAATACCACTGTTATGCTGATTCTCCTCTCCCCCCATCTCAATAACGAGCCACTCCTTAACGCACCGTCTAGGCCTACCTGTACGCATATATCTGGGTATGTAGCTACCAAATTTGGCAGGAATGATAGCCTAGCAGTGTCGGCTGTCAAGCCAGTCGTTCGCTCCCACTCCTGGTTTTACTTTCCGGCAGAGGTTATGTAGTGGGTTATAATGGTTCTTGTTGTCGGGGTTCAAATCCGACATAGCAGATATTTTTCCAATAAAAATTTGAATATTCGCCTAGCATGATGTTAATGCAATGAACTATAAAACTCTTTGAATGAAGGTTATATCGTTATCAAATCCACGTATTAAGGTTTTGTACTTTTGCCACAACCCACCTGACTAGCTACCTATTACCCTTAGCTTAAAAACTGTCATCAAACTCACGATGTGCTCAGACAGCTGGCCTTGAGACCCCGTTAGCGTTTTAGGTAACGCGTGATTTCAACTTCAGCGACATTGTAACTGGCCAACAAGTGAGATAGTGATTAAACACTAAGTGTATGTATGAAGAAAAACTTCCTATAAACTAGCTTATATATGGCTCTTTTTTCATATTTAAATTGTTTTGTTGTCGCAGTATACGTTCGGAGGTACCTTTCTGTTTTATTTATTTTTTTCATTTTTGGGGGTAGACTTATAACTAAGTACGTACCTTATTCGCTTTGGCGTCATCAATCTTCTGTTCAGAAACATGATGGCCCTCTTTTCCGTGAGCGTTGGCGTCCAGCACTTTCTCTTCATGAGCTCCCTTAAATCCTTGCTGTGCATTTTCTCCAAACGACCCAACATTCTGTCCGGCAACCTTATGGTCTGCTTCGTCATGGGCTTCATCGTAGAAACTCTCCGACTTTTCCTCTTCATTCTTGCTGCTAGATGATTTGAAACCCTTACTCACGTGGCCCTTTTTGTGGCTTTTTGCTTTCTTCACTTGCTCTTCGTTAGCACCTATAAAAAAAATAAAATTATCAGAAAACTAGTTTTAATATTTGCTGAAGGATTCCCTACTAACGATAATAATATTTTTTATTTATATTATATTTATTATTGGCTGAACATAATAATTTTAAAATTGCAAAAATAAAGATAACAAAGATAAGATTTAATTTATTGCCTTATTAATATATATACGTACATACGTCTGGCAATATAAAATAATCAAAAATCATAACATTTTTTTTTTTTTTTTTTTTTTTTTACAACATTCACACAAGGTCTTCAGGTCCCAAACTAGGCAGAGCCTGTACTATGGTAACCCGATGACTGATATATATACTTAAATACATACTTATATATGTATATACTTTTTTTTTATGCATATACACACCCAGACACAGGTCAAACAGACATGTTCATACACACAAATGTTTGACCTGTCCGGGAATCGAACCCGGGACCAGCGGCTCAGAAGGCAGAGTGCTACCAACTGCGCCAACCGGCCAGTCATTTTTGTAAGGCAAAAGGGTGATGCTTAAGCGTATGCAGACCTTACACTTAGCAGGAGAATGTAGACTGCGCTGTTTTTCAGCATATCCCTTTCCGGACAGATGCCTGCCGGGATTCTAAACATTGTGTTAAAAAACGGCGAATCATAAATTTACAGAACAGACAGAAACGCCTGCAAAACATAACTTCTAACTACAAAGCTTAACTTATTCATAATAATATTTTTTAAATCCCACTATCCCACTAATACTATACATGTAAAAGTTAGGATGGATGGATGGATGTTTGTTACTCAATCACGCTCAAACGGCTGGACGGATTTGGATGAAATTTGATATGTAGATACGTCAGGCCCCGGTATAACACATATGCTACTTTTCATCATCATCATCAATTATCACCACACGGGTAAAATCAAGGGGTGCAGCTAGTGTACAATATAATGTGTTTTCGGCGAGAATATCTCGCAGGACTAACATTAACTATTGTATACCTATTTAATATTTTGATATGGATTTCCGCAAAATAACGTATAAGTTAATTCTTACTACCACACAATAATATTGCAGCAAATAATCTGCAGGATGAAAGTAGAAATCATTGTAAGAAAAATGTCAATTGGTTTATGGGTGTAAGTAAGGGTTCGTGTCTGTGATCTTGTGTCTGCCTGTGTCAAAAGATTATATGATTTGCTTTAGTGAGGTATCGAACTCACCCTTTTTATCGAACTTCTGACCACCTTCGTAAAATTTTTCATCACCAGCGGCTTTTTTCTTTGCTTCTTCATCTTTGTAAAAACTAGACTCTCCCTTTTCTGCCTTAGCAGCTGCAGCAGCTTGCTGAAAACCTTCTTGCCCATGCTTTGCTTCCTCTTCTACCTTCTTTTCTATTTTCTCTACGTTTTCATCAGCACCTTTCTTCTGTTCTGAATCATAAGCTTTTTTATCAACATATCCGGCTCCAACTTGAGAATTAACAATTGGGTGGTAAAGTAGACCACCGCCCAGACCACCGCCCAAGCCGATTCCACCGATTCCAATCCCACCAAGTCCAGGATTGATCAGGCCAACATTACCGACTCCTATACCCCCGATCCCAGCACCACCAAGTCCGATTCCACCAGCGCCTCCTACCCCGCCAAGGCCCCCATATCCTATACCTAAGCTTTGGCCCAGATTACCCAAACCACCTAGGCCGATACCACCCAATCCAATCCCTTGACCTAAACCGATTCCACCAACTCCACCAACACCTCCAACACCGCCAACTCCCGCCACAGTATTTAGAACAGTTGACGCTGCTCCTTCGATCTGCTCCGGGTAATCCTCACTTTCTTCTACTTCATAACTGCTAGATAAAGGCAATCCAGACTTCATGTCAGTTCCAATAACGTCCAATCTCTCCTTGACGTAATCATATGGGGTTTTCTCATCGGATAACTCCACTTTATGAGCCGCGACAGCGGCGACCGCAAATATCACAAGGATTAACATTGTCGATGTTGATCACTTTGCACAACTGATGACATTTTCCTAATACAACTGATATTTATAGTGAGGTTAAACGCGGTGGAACGGAGTTTTGTCTATCCTGCGATAGTTTTGACGTCCATGCCCGTGTCTAGTCGTTTCCGCCCTGTGGTATTGTTCAGACTGAGAGTAATGAGAACGGTAGCTAAAATAAAACAATAAGTGAGTTAAAAGACCTTGCTTTCCAGTCCATTGGCGGCATCGGACGGTTTACGCAACCACCTAATAGTCGCAGGTGACACTTTTGCGAAGGCATTTCCATAACTTTTTCATTCGAGTTTTCTGGAATAAGTAAAGATGCAAGTCTCCATTATACTTTGAAAAATTCGCCTCCCTATTTTGGGAATTTGTTCTTCTTTGCTATATTTTGAACCCATGTTATGGTGTTGGTACTGGAACTAATTTATAATACGCAGTGTAAACTGACATTAATCCCAAGCAGTGTTAACAAGGTGTTTAATTGGCTGTGCATTATTAAGCATAATGACCTTGGTTCAGATCTGACGATTTCACGTTATTGTTTTCTTTTGCTAAAATATATGTCGAGGGCTCAACAAAGGTTAACGGCAAAGAAGTGCTCTGGGTGGCAATAGATTATAAATGACTCACACGCATTTGATTGACAACAAAGGACAACGGTATCTTTTATAGGTGCAGGTCGAAGTACTACTGAGAACTCCAATATCTGTGGTAATTTGTATACATTCAAATATGGTATCTACAGAATAAAAACATTGCATTAACGATACATATAAATATCCATCAATCCAAGTAGCCATGGGTGGAGTGGCTTTTCTATGCATGTTTGACGATAATTGTGATAGGGTTTAATAAGATTCTAGTTTGTATATAAACTAAATTGTTTGGGGGTTGAAGTTGTACATAGGTATTATAATATGGTCGGAACAATTAGGTCCAACGGGTTCATAAATGAATGGGATATTCAAAACAGTTTCTATTTTGTGTATTGCGAAGGCCCCTAAATTATTGGAGTATAGGTCAATTCTAATTGTAATGTGTTGCAGTAAGTAAGCAAGTACAAAATGTATCCTGAAGCCGTAGTAAAGGAGGATGGCAGACTCCCATACATTTGCAGCCTAGAAGAAAAAAACCGCATTCATGAATGAAACTTATACGTATCGATAGAGCAATAAATACATTGTATATTGTGTATTCAATCATTTTCCTAGAAGTTGGGAGTAAAAAGTTATCATGGAAAATCATCTGTATCAGTATGCTAAGTACACGTCCATAAGCGAACCATTCAATGGATCGCTATCTATCTATAGCATCGTAGACAGAGAAAGCAATATTGCATGGATCGCGCTATAGGTACAGGTTACTTAATATATTCTGGAATAAACTAGGCATGGGTGTGTTTATGAACGCAGTCTGGGTCTACAGAGCAGCTGACTACAGATTATAGAGTAACAATAACAATTAATTTCAGAGCGTAAGTTTTTTGTTGTTTTGCAAATTATTCACGGAATCCACAAAAATATAATCTAAATTTTCATATATAAAGAATACATGAACAGGTTGTCATTTCGTTTTTGATCTTGTTTTCTTATAATAATAGAGAGAAAAGTTGCAGTGGTTTCCCTTTGTCTTCTCTACCGGGTATGTTAGAGTCTATTTAGTTAGATCTCGTGGTCGCTGTAGCCTCTTCTGCTGGTTGCTCAAGCAGGGTGCATGGTGGCAAGGTACTTTCGAGTACTGCCTGGTTAGCTACCACCATCAAGTTTGAAAATCTGTCACCAAGCACTTAGTGTATTCAGGTAGTAGTCCTTGAGAGCCAGTAAGCATTCTAGGTCTAGCGTGATAATATCTTCGACCACATCGTCACAGACCATAAACTGAGATAGTAATCAAAAGCCAGATTTATACAGTATAAAAAAGGATGTATGGTGCATAAATCCATCGTACGGTAGCCATAGCCTCATCCATGTATCGAGAGAAAAGTTGAATTCCACAAGCCTCTTCAGTCATGAAGTTACCGACCACAGAGATCTTGTGATTCGTTTTGAAAAGAGTAGTATTTAAGTAAGTAAGTAAGTAAGCTTTCTACATGGGCCATCCAGAACTGCTCTCGGATTGTACAACGACAACAGCTCTAGGTATACATATGTATAGATGTACCTATGATGTACACACACACATATATATATATATATATATATATATATCAGTTAGGTACGTCGTCGGGGTAATTATGCAGGAAATAATGACGTCAAATTTCGTAGCAATGTTGCATACTTTACCTTGTGTGAATGTTAATACAAATAAAAAAAATACATAAAAGTTACTATTGATATCGTCGGCAACACGTCGAGAGTACCTACGTTTGAAATTACAGATGTCTTAGACGACGGCAACACTTCATTATGAGTTATACACATAGTAAATAGTATTTATATTTTTATATATATTTTTTATATATATTAACATTCACACAAGGTCTTCAGGTCCCAAACTAGGCAGAGCCTGTGCTATGGTAACCTGATGACTGATATATATATACTTATGTACATATACACACCCAGACACAGGTCAAACAGACATGTTCATGCACACAAATGTTTGACCTGTCCGGGAATCGAACCCGGGACCAGCGGCTCAGAAGGCAGAGTGCTACCAACTGCGCCAACCGGCCAGCATAGTATAGGCATACAGCATAGGATAGTAAATTAATAAAATAAAATTATGTACCTAATACAGTATTAGGTACGTTATTTAGGTGTGTTTATATTATGCCCCTATTTTCTATAAATATTTATGTTTTAGGTATTTCATAAATATTATTTTAAGTTGATGTAAGTACTTGTAAAATAAAGTGTTATCTATCTATTCATATATTAATGGGGTAAACCGTGCCACACTGTGTAGGTACTAATGTGGTAAACGGTATGGCACGGTTAATAATTCACTCACTAAGCATTTTTCTTCCACTTCAATAATGCGTACAGGTTCTTGTTTCCCGATGGGTAAAAAAATATAAAAAAAGGAAATAATAAGTAAACTTGCATGTTACATGAGTTATCCCCACATCATCACTTTACATCAAGTGAAACATTGGTCAAACTCAAGTTTATAATTATGGTAAAAAAAATGTGTACTTATACGCGGGAAACTTTATGTTTCCACAAGCGCCTATGAAAAGTAAAAGGCAACAATTTTAAATCGCGTTAGTTATATTACGTAACGAAATGAAACAGGCGTCGTTAAAATTAACTTTGTTTCTAAATTTCAGCAGCAAATTAGAAGGCGCTTGAGAAAATCTTATGCTCGTGTAGTCACAAGAGCCTTTGAAATAAGATTTAATAAATTAGTTAATTAATCATTTGAGTAGTCTGCTCCACATATTTAGTGGAAATTGGATGAGTTGGGGGTCTAATTATGATAAAGAATTGTAAGCAAAAGTGCTAACTTAATGAAAGCTTTTGATGAAATGTATGCAAGTATGTATACAAGTATGTTTTCAGTGAGTTTAATATATAATGATCTCGGAGAACTGATGGCCGTTCTCGTGTGGAGACCACGGACTGGCAAGCGCAGCATAGTCCACCGACAAGTTCATCAGGCGACCTGACTGAGATGCTGATTAACAAGCAGGAAGATGGTGGATGCGGGCCGCTTCCAACCGGTCCTTGGCGAGATCAATGGTGCTGGCCTATGTCCAGCAGTGGACGTCCTATGGCTGATATGATGATGATGATGAATACATTAGATTAGGTATATACATACCATCATCTGTTATAATTATCTAAATTATATCTTAGTTATTTATATATTTTTCGACTAATTACGTTCATTTTTATAAAGTTGTACGATTTAAAGTAGATTGTATTGACTTCGTGTGATCGGTCGAGACTTCGACGGCTTCCTTGTCATTTGTTCAAGAGGACTTGGACCAATCACAAGCAAGTAAGAGTATAACAGTGGGGGTAAGCGAACAGGCAACGCATTTTGGAAGTATGCCTGCCATTCGTTTTCCGACATTTGTCTGAGTAATTTGTATCGTGCCGCTGTAGGCTTTGTTAAGTAAGATTGTACCTCTAAATATATATAGCAATAGCAACTAAAGCAATAAAGCTGATTTTCAAGTTCACAAAGAGTGTTTTTGATTCAAAGTCCTTGCTTCTGAGTGTTAAACCAGGACGGTGAATACATCTCTGTTTTAAGCTTCAGCATTTCACGGAAGATTTTAAACTTAAAGTGGGTAGATACTTAAGTGGGTACTGGATCCTGAACAGTTGTAGGATAGTCAGGAAATTCCTGACTCTATCGTGGTACTTGACTCCGGCCCGTGCCGCCTACCAACCTACTTACCAACTAGGAGAGAAAACGAAAGTAAAAAATAAATAAATAATAGTTCTATATTTTCTCAAATATCTAACAAAAGCGAAGACGATGTAAAGTAATTGAAAACTCGATTCCAATTATCAGCTGATTTAGTTGAACAGATGACGCTATTTGTAAACCTCTTCGAATGTTGTTTATTGGATTTATACGTATTGACAGCGTTTCGAGCAGGGTGGCTACAGAAGTGTCGGTATCGTATCATTTGGAAGGCTGTGGTCCCTGCCTACCCCTACTGGAAGAGGCATGAATATGTGTATGTATAAAGAAGTTAGTTATATCAAATTGCCCTCAAACTGTCACTACGTTTGATGTACTAAGAAAGTTATAAACATTTATTACTCCGTGATGAAACAAAAGACTTGCGATATGCTCTTAAAATATTCATAGATTAATAAATACTTTACATTTTTTTATTATTTAATAATACTTAGCAAACGTATTTATTGGTTAGCATTCTAAGGTAGCGTATAATCGTATTGGCTGTAATCAATAAATTTGTATTGCATTACGTTTGCTTAGTATTTTTACGTATCAAGGAAATATCAGATTTCACTCGTACGTCTTATCACCCACTGTACACATAAACAAATGGTCATAAATCAATACTCATCATATATAAACGGGCAAAAATCTACATTTGTCTCGCCTAAAGGAGAATTAGCCACTATAGTTTTGCTTTTGCAACTATAACAATATATAAATTCCAGCATGGTGATACGAGGGTTATTTCGAGTACCCGCCTGGCTACCACCGTCGAGTTTCAAAAACTATCACCAAACATATAATGTGTTCAGGTCTAACGTGATACCATCTTCGACCACATCGTCACTGACTATTAAGTAAGATTTTGTCGATCAATATACCTACTGTGTGTGGTCAATATACCTACAGACAAAATACAGAAATATTTAAAAAAATGAGCGTTTTAGTAACCATTCAATGTTACTAGTCTGGTCTAGACTTGACTACTTATCCTTGTAGTTACTTATGTGATTTTAACATTTAATAGTTGTTTTACGCACTTTTTTGGTGGCGCGAAACTTCTCCGAAACTTAACGTCATGCAGCTGTTTTATTGCGAACATGTAAACGTTCCGTTTGACGTTATTATGCATGTTATTACAATAAACGTGTTTGGAGAAAAATAAATTAATCTTCAGGCAAGTTTTATTTAAAGTTAGACGGCAGTTCAAGATTACCCAACTCGATCGTAACTAATTCAAAAACTTTAAAGTTAAGTTGATATGAATCGCTAAACAGTATCTTTGAAAATATTACTTTCATTAAATAGATTCCTATCGTCCTCTCACTTGTCCACATAATTTATCTGTCAGCAAATATCCAACAGGAAAAATGGGCACATCTCGGAAAATACGTGTGTATCATCAGCTCGCAACTAAAATATCTGATGACCAGAACCGTGCAATTTCCATTTGACTAGATGTGCGATTTGTAACCGGCAATTTACAATCTTGTGTCTAAGCAAAAGTAAAAATTATTAATTTAAACTTATTATTTCAAAAAAATATTATAGGGTACCCTATATTTTGTTTTCAATTTGTATAGATGCTTTGTATATTATTTTTGTTATACTTTTGCACGTTTCATTGTCAACCGAATTTAGTGGAAAAGCGAAAACGACTAACACAACACAAGTATTGCTGAATACTCAAAAGGTATTTTCAACATTGGTTAACTGTTTGTATTGTTAATTGATGAATAAAACATTTTCTATTTGTATTTGACTGTTGCTTAAGCTCTATATAATCTACAAATCAGTAATGAACTCCTCTAAAACTTTCTAGAAACTGGCCGAATAACCGTATTTAAATAGATACCTGCCCGGCTAAAACACAGTTTGTTCCATTTCTAATGATACGGTGGTGCAAAATGTTTGGGAGCGAAGAAAGTGAGACGGACGGTGTAGGTACCGCGTTCTGTATGAATATGGATGAGTGTTCCGCAACGAAGAGCTTGCTGAAGCATCCTTGCTACTGTACTTTACAAAATAATTAATGATAAAACATTTATTTGACACAAATAAGTAATAATACAAGCGTGGACTTAAGACTAATTAGAACCAAAAACAGAAGTAAATTAATGGCTTGCAAATATTATGGCGAAGAAAAATTTAAAGCATAGCCTACACTAAGATTGCTCGTGTGTCGTAGGTTTGCTATATCTTCCAAGGTTCGCACTTAAATACAAGCATAAAACATTATGTACAATGAATGCTTCAAAGCAGCGCTTTTTACAAAATTTATATATTATTCAATTGTAAACTTTATATGTATATATTTATAATTGTCAAATAATATAAAAAAGTACGCTAGGATAACGCAGTAGTTACGCAGTACAGTTAGTACGCATCAGATACCACATTTACTTGAGCCAGTTTAAAGTTACGTGATCAAAGAGCGTACCCTATCTTCCATTTTTAATATATCATTAAATATTTTGTTACAAGTTACAAGTTCCTTTTACAAGTATATCTTTATGGAAAACAAAATGTGATCAAGTTAAGAGTATCATGATGCATCCACTTGGCTGAACAAAAACGCCAAATATATGCGAGGGTCTCAATCAACCCTCGAATCTACTTCGACTGTTGATTGAACTGCGATCTGTAACGTATTTATGGACATGTCTATGCATACTTAACATACGTCACAGTATAGGCTGCGCTTACGTTTTGAAGTTCGACGAATTAAAGCTATACTGACTTTACTGGCGTATGTCTACAAGCAGTCTAAGTCTGCGAGCGTAAAAGGGTCGCCAACACAGATTATGATGCACGATAGTCTTAAGTGTTTACAGTGAAAGTAATCGTTTGCTAATTAATGCGTTAATAAGCTTTTTATAAATGTTAATTATGAATAATGCAATACTAAACACATTGCTGTTTTGTAAATAAAAACTACCGTTACTCACAGAGAAGAAGAGAGAGAAAGGCTCACAAGATGTTTCAGCATGAGCATTTTGTATACATTGTAGTTCTGCGTCGAATATCATCATCATCTCAGCCATAGGACGTCCACTGCTGCTACATATGCCTTCCCCATTGATTTCCACACGGACCGTATGGAAGCGGCCCTTATCCAGCCTGCGATATTATGGTCGTCTATCCACCATGTTGGTGGCCGTCCTATGCCGAATATGCCTCAGAACATTTAACACAAAAAATCGGTGTACCTACATAAAATAACTGGTATAGATCAGCATCAATTGGATCCAATACATATTGCCATTATTAAAATATCACAAGACATGTCTTTAATAAGTAATGTTACGTGTAAGGCTGAGAGCGAATAGGCGATGGATTTTGGTAGGCACGTGTCAATTACTGAGCCACTCGACTATATGACATCACTCGACATGGCTCGAGATGAGAACATGAAAGCTTGTTGTTCTCTGATCTCGGGTGCTTTTGAATAAGGCGATAGATACGGTTGTAATATAAATGTAGTATTATTAAATATTTTCAATGTAAAGAATTAGAATATTAGGAATGCTCCCGGTAAGTTAAACTTATACTGGATATAACGAATATAGAACGAGGGAAACACGCAAGTACATCAGATCCAAAGATACATTTCCAGGAGTACGCTCTGGAGTTATATGATTTGATACCTCGATCCCTATTCCATCTGAGAACGACCAGACGGACGGCAATGCGGCATCCATATATGGTAGATGTTCCAACTTGTCGCACGAAGCGTTTTGCTTCCACATTCACAGAGCGTACAGCTAATGAGTGGAATTCATTGTCTAAATCTGTCTATCTGCATATATATAATCTGCGTATCTTCGAGTCACGAGTCAATAGGTATCTTCTGGGCAGACGTGCTTCTTCTTAGATCGCATCATCACTTAACATCAGATGAGATTGTGGTCAAACATCTAATCACAATAGAAAAGAAAGATCCTTCCAGTCACATCATTCAAATTATGATAAATTTCAGTTAAAGGAGTTTTATTATTTATTTGACAAGGTGGACAGACGGACGCCATAATACGGGTCGCGGGAAGAGATTGGATGCGGGTCGCTTCAACCGGCCTTTGTAGAGAACTTACGTCCTACAGTTGAAATGATGATGAAAACACGGCGCGATCCTTTTGTTATTATGGCAGTTTTTACTTGAGTTATCATTATGAACATTGTTTTTGATCTACTAAATCATTATATCAGGCAAAAAATATATATCATCAAGTTAGAAATTTGCTTTACATCAGCCCAATTTAACAAACCTTAATTAACCTTGTATCAGCAATCAGAACAAATAAACCTTCCTTTCAACCCAATCAATCGATGTGAAAACAAGCGAACGAATCATATTTGCTTTCTAGCGTAGATTGTATCTAACATAAAAACTTACTTCCTACCAATAACTCTGTTTCCTGTTACATGTAATAAACTAGATACACTAATCAAATATCTCTCGTGGAACAAGAAAACAACCTCTATGTAGATCTGTATTTATTCTTGCGTTACAGGAATGGATTGCTCTCTGTTCGGATTTGTTCAATTCTGAGCGAGAGGGCAATGTAAGGTTTATATATTCTATAATATAAACAAATACTTCTTGCTATTTTGTCATAAGGTTAAATCTGATATTATCCAAAATTATAAAAATACAGGCAAGGGTACATTGTCATAAACCTCTTCTAGGATATCAAAACTTTTTTTATTTCTTTTGCTGAGGAAGTTGTAGTGTACCAAAGTAGGGCTAATATAGCATATTTAGCTGTGGGGCTAAAGTTTTTTTTGTGTGTTATCACGACATAAACGAAAACGTATTTATTAGGTTTGAAACTACGCCAACTTGCATCACCATAGCCAACCGAATATTCTCACCATATTGCCAACATAGTTTTTCTGTGCATGCCTTTTTGAAATTGGAACTAAAAGCGGTGATGATCTTTTTGGTAGAATCCGCGTGCATTGCGTTGCGGCTACAGAAAACAAGTCTTAAATTATATTGGGTTATTTTATTTACTTGTAATCGTAGTGAAATTAGAGTGTAACTAACGTCACTAAAAAACCCATTATGAGTCGGATTCTATTGACTATTTACTCAGGAGTAAAACTACCTCATATATAATGGACATTTTAGCCCCTTCTATAAAAATATAGTATTTCCACTCTACGAACAAATAATATCCCTCTTTTTTAACAAAAGTTATGACGTCAATTCATTATATCATAGAGTTCATTTGTAGAAAAAGTCAAACGCTACGCTCCAGATATGAAATACATAGAATGATAATCTTAGCTTGGTATGACTAGACTGAACCATCCAATAAAAAGTCCCCAGTTCCGTAATTCGAAAACGATTTCATGAGACGGCGCGGTGACGCATAGATGCCGACGTAACTTAACGCAAAAAAATAACTTATCTACCGCAATAATTGCAAAGTAATTCGTAAGAGACCCCGAGCAAGAACAATAAGTTCTAAAGTTTTAAAATGACAACGCGCACTTTCACCACTGAGAGAAGAAAGCGTGATCCTAAATTAACAATCTGTAACACAGCAATACGAGTAGCATAAAAATGTATTAGTTTACGTTTTGCAAGATAGTTGGCTCATTAAAATAGTTTTGCGCTAATTGCTCACATAAAATGTATATAGTTCTTAGTGATGGGTATATGAATGGGTTAACAAACTATATAATATTAAGGTTTTACTCAATTATATTCTTAGAAATGGACATTTATGTTCTCGTCCTACGCAAAACTATTTGTAAAATGTTTTTTATTTACTTTCTGATAGTTATTTTTTGACACATTTAGAATATAGTAGGTTTATAAATATTAAATAAACGTTTATTTCGGAATGCATCCATAGTTTTGTTAGTATCTTTTTTCTTAAAACGACGTTAGCAGAGTTTGGTTTGTATTTATTTATCTATATCGTTAATTTTGACCATCCGCACGACACGAGGCGCCATTTGCAAATGCGTGCTTACGCGGTTGCCATTTTCATTTCAGAAACGTCTACGATTATTGCGGCTTCCGAGTGATAATTAAAAAAAAAGTGTTTATTACTCAACCTATTTATTCTACTGTTTTCTCGCAGATGTGTTTAATAAAGTTGACACAAGTGCAGAAATGCGACGCGTGACCGAAATGCTGGCACATATTTGGCTCAACGAATCGTAGCAATGCTGCAAGCATTCTGGGCACGCTGCCAACTGCCAAACTAGACGGGTTAGAGAATTTGAGATGTCTAAAGGCTGACAACAGCTAGTAGTTTGCTTGGGTTATTCCCAAAGTACTCCATTCCTTTGTTCTAAAAAGATAAGGATTAATTCTCAAACCACTCCGAAGAATTAAATATTAAAAATGTACAATATAAAAATATTTCATTTCAGTTGCATTCTACTTCATAGGTAGCTGAAGTTATTCTCAAAATACAGAGTGGTAGCTAATCCACAATTCTTATAGGCTTATATGTTTTTTTTACCAGCGCGGTGAAGTAATTTGAGAACTGAATAAATTCCCATGGAGTAGTATAAAACTAAAAAAATATGTATTTAAATATAGTATTTTTTTGTGGAGTTGTGTGAGAAATAATCTTGGAGTACTTTGGGAATAAGCCGATTGTTCAAATGTTATTGTAGTAGTGTCGTGATTAGTTATCAGTATTTTATTTTACTAAAAGCTGCAGAAATTGTTATTTACATTACAAACTCTTGACTATGGTCGTGTACTCGTTTGTGAATAACAAATAACTGCGCTAATAGTGCGTTAATTTGGAATAAAGATAAAATAAACTTATATTTCGTGTAAGAAAACTAATCAGAATTTGGTACGCATCTAACCAATGTAGTGGTTCTGATTGAGCACACTCTAAGGTAAATACTGAAAATTTAAAGTTTTAAGAAAATTAAAAAAAAAACATTAATAAAAAATGTATGACTAACTCGTTGATGAGAAATTGCAGATTGTCTGACACATCTATGGGAAAACTGTTAGAGGCCGAGGTGTATTCAGAAAGCGAAAAGCTTGTTAGTAAATCTAGACAGTATCTATGTCTAGTGCTAACGAGCGTTGAAAGAATCTAGATAGTGTTCAAGATTAGTAGTAATTAGATCGAATACACAGAATAGCTGATAGTTATAAATGAGGCGATGTTAGCTGGGTCGTCGCTCTGCTTTATGTTATGGATACTATGGTCGGCCAGAAGCGTTGGTTCTTCAAAAAGGTTCTGTGGTGAATGATGGTGAGACCACAGGCTGGCAGTGATAACGTAGGACGGTGCTCCCATATGGGAGGAAACCCTGACCGAAAGATCGTTTGCCCTGATGAGGAGATCTCAAAGGGTAATAGCTGTAGGTGTTATCCGTGGCTACCGCACCATCTCCTCGGATGCGGCATGCGTGCTGGCGGGGTCTCCACCATGGGACCTAGAGGCGGAGTATTATGCCCGTATGTACAATTGGCGTATGGAGCTCCGCCTCCGAAGTGAACACCCCCCACCGAGGGCACTCGAGGCATGGAAAGACCATGCAAGACAGTACATGCTGGGGAAATGGAGAGAAAGGTTGATTTCCTCCACAGCAGGCAGATGGACTGTCGACGCAATACGCCCGGTTTTGGAGGAATGGGTAAATAGAGCCCATGGGTCACTGACCTTCCGGCTTACACAGGTGCTATCAAACCATGGTTGCTTCGGAAAGTACCTGTGTAAGATAGCCGGAAGAGAACAAACACCCGAGTGCCATCACTGTGACTGCGGTGAGGACATGGCGCAACACACGCTGGAAGTCTGCCCAGCTTGGGCCACGCAGCGTCGTGCACTAGCGGCAGTCGTTGGAAATGAGGTATCGCTACCAGCACTGGTGAAAGCCATGCTGGAAAGCGAAATAAAGTGGAACGCCAGCCTCACCTTCTGCGAAGAGGTGATGACGTGTAAGGAGATGGCAGAGAGGGAGCGGGAGATCTCATCAAACCTCCCTATCCGCCAACGCAGAGCTGGGCGGCGGAGGAGAATATATGCTCTCCTTCAGCCCCCATAACAGAGGTCTGGCGGTGGCCGTCGCCAATACACAATATGACCTCGAGGCGGCGCGCGCGGTGTTTCCACGCGCCCCTCAAAGATGAGAAATTAAAATGAGAACGGGACCTTTTAGGTCAGCGCTGCTGGGGTCGCGGTAGAGTCCGCAAGAGTACCCGTAACTCCAGCTTTAACGCGCCCTGTAGAAACACCGTGGTAGGTTTTAGTCGGTAGTGGGCCCCTGCTGCTATGGGTGCAGTGGGGGTTGGAGGCCTCTCACAGGTGGCCTCCCCCGAGCCTCGCGAAGGACGCGGTGCTCGGGCGAGCCCGACACACCCCGCCTGCCTACCCGGGCAGGCGGGAGTGCGTAAAGGCATTTCCTCCACGTAAAAAAAAAAAAAAAAAAAAAAAAAAAAAAAAAGGACGTAACAACCCAGTAAACATCACGCGAGGAAGCTATAGGTAAGCCGCTTCTTATGTTCAGCAGTGGACGTCAAGTGGCTGAAATGAAATGCTGATTGAGTGAAATCTTGTCTACTAGGTTTCTCAACCGTTATTGCAGTACCTAACTCTAATGAGAATAATGTTTTTAACCGACTTCAAAAAAGGAGGAGGTTCTCAATTCGACCCGTATGTTTTTATTTGTGTTTGTTACCGCATAACTTCCGACTGGGTGAACCGATTTTGATCGTTTCTTTTTATTTAAAAGCTGGTGCTTCCCGTGGTCCCATTTAAATTTCATCAAAAAAGAACGAGCACTTTTCGAGTGACAAGTCAAAAACTGAAAAATGCGTGCTTATACTACACGATATTATAGTAGCGGGTGAAGAAATAGGTGAACATACCTACACCACAATAACAATTGATCCCATGAGTAACGAAACACTAAAAAGAGTGAAAAAAATTTTTTTACCAAAAAATGAAACCGACTTCCAGTTCCATTTTTTGGTAAACATTTTTTTTTCGTGTTATGTGTTTCCCTATTATGTAGGTGTAAGCATATATACATATGCTTACAGTTACTCTTTTAAAGCTATATATTCATAGTTGAGGATTGACTCAGGTTTAACAACGATCACATTAATTAATAAAAATCTCACAAAATAAAATTGCTAAGGTAAATTTGATTTTAATTTTCTATCTGTAAATTCTGGCAGTCTCAAGATACAGGCTGCCGTCTAGTTTAAGATCAGTTGGTACCATAACCTATTGTTTACATATTAATGTTATCATCTTGTAAAGTTAAGTAGTGTAATTTTACGGATAATTAACTTATGGAAATAAAAAAATAATATCTCATGCAAAATCAGCCCATTAGTGGGCTGTATCCCTCGGGGCCGTATATCTCGGTTTTCGGAGCGTATTAATACGCTCCAATAGCTGGGATACGGCCCTTCGTCAGATAGAAAAGAGACTATTGGATACGTGGATACAAGACCACGCTGACTGATTCGGGTTGAAGAATCGCTAAATAGGTATTCGATGTTCAAGTTTGCAGACCACCCGAGGGTGAGCATAGCGCGAGTCCTGAGACGAGAATCCTGATAGATGTACGGCAGGTGGACGCACGGCAGGCGACAGATAAACAACAACAACACAACAACCAACAACTAAACGTTCTCAGTCGGTTAAATTTGCATAGCAAGCTTCGATAAAAGCGCTTTTGATTATGTAACTATGATTTCATTACGATTATTTCAACAAAATCTTCGCAAAGGTCTTGTTAGGAACATTGCTTTTAAGGTAGCACAGGAGTACGAGAAAATACCACATTTTTAAAAGCTATTTACTTCGGCAATGAGTGTAAAAAAGAAGAAAAGAGGTAGTTAAAATAATTATGTAAAACACATTTTAACCGTCTTACGAGCATCCAATTATGTACAATCATCTATTTGCTTTAAATTTGGAGGCATCTTGGCGGCTGGCGATTTCTATGCAATACTTACTAAACTTGTGTATGATGACACATTTTAATTATAGCTAAGATAAAGTTAGGGTGCGTCCAGACCTGATATCAGCGACGTAAAATAAACGCTCGCAGATTACGAGCGGTTCGCGAACTGCGCATTCGTCAGACCTGGACACACCCTTATCTTATACCAACCACCTTATACCGACAAGGTGTACAGACGACCTGACTTAGATCGCAGGTAAAGGCTGGATGCGGGCCGCCTCCATCCGGTCCTTGTGGAAATAATTTGTCAATTCATCATTTTGTGACATAGACATTGGTTGATTCGATTGTATTTTATAAATTTGAAGAAATATAGCATTTTTATACAATAAAACTGAATCAACATGCCAATGTCACAAAATGATGAAACAAAATGCTTAGAATATTTTTTATACTGCATATATCTAGCATTTGACCACTATCTCACTTGATGGTCGGTGACGATACGGTCGTGGATACTATCACGCCTTACCTAGAGTAAAAAAACGTGAGTGATTACTGGCTCTAAAGAGCCGCTGCTTGATCAAACTATACATATGTTTGGTGACAGTTGTTCAAACCTTGAGGGTGGTAGCTAGCGTATAGTACTCGAAAGTAACCTACCACCATCAGAATAACATAATTTGTGAACCGTTTTTAAATATGCAATAGATGTTACACTATCATGGTCATATTTTCATCAGAATCAGGTCTGTATCACACTAATATTATAAATGCGAAAGTTTGTATGTATCGATGTATGTTTGTTACTCTTTCACGCGTAAACGGCTGGATTTTGATGTTATTTAGTATGAAGATAGCTTATACTCTGGATTAACACATAGGCTTTTTCATCATCACCATCATCACCGTTTTCATCACCACGCGGGTAAGGCCGCGAGACGCAGCTAATAAAACATATCTCAGCAAACATATTTATATCTATTCAAATTATTTGAAGGAAAAAACTCGACTCCCAGTGGGACTTGAACCCACTACTACAGAATACCGTCCTGTCGCTTTGTCCAACTAAGTGGTAGCACTCCATTGGCTGTTCGAATTTATACCTTCATTTTAACATCTGAGGGTATGTTGTTCTTAGCGCCATCTACCTTTAATTGTATGAACAATTAATTAATAGCACTGATAGATCAACCTTACAGTTGATATCATATCAAGCGTAGGCACCTACCCTTATTCTAAGAGTTTTATGGTTTATTGCATTATCAACATGCTAGGCGGAACTTACGTTCAAATTAATTGAAGGAAAGAACTCGACTACCAGTGGGACTTAAACCCACGAGTACAGAATACCGTCCTGTATTTATATCCAGTGGTTATGTTATAAGTTATAAGGCTTGTGGAAGCTGTTAGATCCGCTAAAACATAAATTGCTCCTTAGAGGTGAGGACCGCACCATTTACATCTATATAATCCGCAGCGCCCAGTTCTTCTAATTAATTATTGATGCCACAGTCCACGGCCATAAATACACTTTGGTAATCTCCCCCGCCATCGACGCCTCGGAAGGCTTTCGAAACGTTCGGGGAACGAGAAACTGGGCCGCCCATAATTTACCATCGTTAGCAGTGGGTGACAAAATTGTGGACCTATTAGTGGTTTAGTAAAATACGCGAACTTCTAGTATGTGGTAGGTAGAATCCTACTAATATATACTATGACTGGCCGGTTGGCGCAGTTGGTAGCACTCTGCCTTCTGAGCCGCTGGTCCCGGGTTCGATTCCCGGGCAGGTCAAATATTTGTGTGTATGAACATGTCTGTTCGACCTGCGTCTGGGTGTGTATGTGTATATAAGTATATCAGTCATCAGGTTACCATAGTACAGGCTCTGCCTAGTTTGGGACCTGAAGCCATATTGTGAATGTTGTTAAATAAAAATTATATATGCGAAAGTTTGAAGAAGAATTAATTTAAAAAAATTGAAATTATATATGCGAAAGAAATTTATATGTATTTTTGTTACTTCTTCACGCTTAAACGGCTACACCGATTTCGATGAAATTTGGTATGGAGATAGTTTAAACCCTGGATTAACACATAGGCTACTTTCATCCCGGAAAAAGTATAGTTTCCGTGGGATAATTGAGGTATCGGGAAAACCGTAATCCATGCGGGTGAAACTGCGGGGCGCTACTTGTATAGAATATTGTGAATTTGTTCTGGAGTTAGCGACGACTCATGTTCGATGCAGCATGTTATCATAGAACATAATTATGCACTTGTGATATGATAACCGTGTTGCCGTGGTGGTACCGGCCTAGAATAGTACTCCCCCATCTCTTCCCGCGGGTGCCGTAAGAGTCAGCTAAGGGATCACGTACCAGGAGGTGGACAGCAGCGCTTTCTGAGGATACGAAACCATAATGCGCTCGCCAACCCGCCTGGCATGCGTGGCGAGTATTGGTAAATCCCCCTATATTGGGAGGCATATGTCCAGCAGTGGACGTACTATGGCTGCGATAGATAGATATATATGATAACTGTGGGGAACTTGTTTCCGACTTTGAGTTATCAAGTGATATAGGGAGCAGAGCAAACGCTGGAACTAATATGATATATATAAGTATATATATCAGTCGTTAGCTTACCATAGTACAGGCTCTGCCTAGTTTGGGACCTGAAGACATAAAAAAAAAAAAAAAATATATGACAATATGACAATAATTATGTGCTCTAAATACTAGGGATGAAAAATTTGCAACATTATATTAAGAAAAAGAAGATATAAACATAGGTACTGGACTGGTTTTTATATAAAATAAGATATTTATTAATGTATAGTAATATAGTTAATATTTATTACATTAATGACAATTATGGGACAAATCTAAAAGTATGCGTGTTATGAATATATAAAGCACGGGAATTACTCACGTAGTAAGTCAGGGGGTTCCGTCCGACTATAGTTTGATAGGCTTAGTCTAAGATTATACTAATATAGTATATACACTATATTTAGTCACACAAACACACAGTGTACACAAAGATACATATTGAAATGCAGCAGACATTAAAGCTAAAACTGCAATTAAGTTAATTGCTATGTTAGACCGTGCAAATGAGTTAGCGTGGAAGAACAGAACACACATTAATTCAAATTGGTAAAGAACTGAAATTAATTAAAATTATCTGTGTGAAGGGTGCTCTACGTTATGTGGCTTAAATATAACAAATGAACAAATGTAATTAAAATATTTTGCGGAGCTTGTGCTTTATTACAGTTGTAAGGAGCAATGAACTTTATTGCTTGTTAATTATCTCTTTCATTTTATTCAATTCAAAGAGGGTTTACTACATGTCCCGTCACCATGAGTCAGGAAAACAGGTCGTGTGTTGAGAAAGAGTTTGAGGCCAATAAAGCACGCAAAGTTTTCGAGCGAAGAATTTTTTCAACTAATTATAAGCTTGCATTTGAAAACTGTCTCATCTGATGTTAAGTGTTGATGTGGTCTAAGATGGAGCACGCAAGCCTAGAAGGTACCTATTCACTCAGAGACGAATTTCTAAGGCACTAAGGCCGCCTGTCGCAAATCCCAACTATATGGGGGAGGCGTATGTCCAGCAGTGGATGTCTAATTGCTGAGAAGAAGAAGAAGAAGAAGAAGAAGAAGAAGAAGAAGAAGAAGAAGAAGAAGAAGAAGAAGTCTTCCGTTGGGATGATGTCATAACATATGACGATTCTACAACAAATAAACTTTGTAAAGTTAGATTGAAACGGTACTTACATTCGTTTTAGAGTAGTAGTATATGCTACACAAATATAGATACTAGACATCCACATTAAAAAACTGATTTTAAATTAAAAACTTTATTGAATAGGTCTAAGTATAGGAATGTTAGAAGTCTCATATCACCGCGGCGCTGCAACGGGAAAATCCAGCGGTTTGCGGCTTCCCTACTAATTAAACCGCGCCATAATTAGGTCGTTCTGCCGTCTAGCTGCGGGCTGCGCACTCCGATCCAGTGAGACTCGTAAACTTGCAACAGTAATCATAAAATATTTATTGCATACACATTTCAATATACAACAACTAAGCGCGGAGAACAACTAACACTAATATAAAGTCTTACCTCGTCCAATGGCTTTGCTTAGACTCTGAACTAATAAAATAACAGTAATTTGATCACAATTTTGCTAGGAACAGACTCTGTGTCGTTTTTTAGTATTGGTAGGTTTCTAAATGTTAAAAAATAATGAAAAAAATGGCATGCATAATAATTATATGTATGACTTTCGTTACTGGACCTGTTAATGACACACATAGCATTATTTGCAGCAAAGAACAAACAACACAAATTTTCTATAAAGTTAACTTTTTTTATTTTTTATACTATACACATGTAGATCTAGCGTTTGACCACTATCTAACTTGATAGTCAGTAATATGGTCGAAGATGTTATCACGCTAGATCTAGGTGATCTAGAAAGGTTCACATACTCTATAGAAAGTGTTTTACCAACAGCGCCATCTTACAGACGTAAGCTACAAATTCACTGTGTGTGATAACTTGACTCACCATGCAATGATTATGTACCGAACGAATAGAAGCTATAAACAGCTTCCATATAATGGCGTATAAGTCGCGCGTTTACTAGGTTTCTATAGAGGAGTATATAAGTTCGATGATATTGAGTAAATAAATAATCTGTGGTGTAGACATATTATGTAGTTGATATTACAGATAATTTATTGTGGTGTGATGGTGTGTCACTTAATACTTTACGCAAATGAAACTAACGATTATGATGATGGTAACTGTTTACTCCGACGGTGACATTAGGAAGTACTTATGAAGACTCGATCAGTGTATGTGATGACGTGGTCGGATCAAAAAATGAGGAAATATTTTTTTTACCAAAAAATAGAACCTACTTCAACACTCAAAAGTGTGAAATAACTTGTTGAAGTCGGTACCATGATAGTTCAAAAGTTACTATTATCAAGATATTGTGCTCATGACACCGACTCCGACAAGTTATTTTACACTTTTGAGTGTTGAAGTCGATTCCATTTTTCCTAAATTTTTTTTTCATGTTTGATAAATATCTGCGAATAATATTCACATGATAGTGTGACCACTGATTCATTTTCATTCAAGCAAGCTGTCAATTTGTTACCAAACAATTGGTTAGAATGAGATATTCCGTCGCAATATTAAACATTTGATATTACGATATATTTCGGGTATGCTCGTACTTATTCAATCAAATAGATTGATTACGTCGCTATCTGGAAATTCTGGAATATTCCGATACAAATTGTACGGCCACAGTGTAACAAATTACTTCAGCAGTAATACAAAATGTTTCGCCTCACTACGTCACCTTTCTCGAGCTTGAAATCGTTTGTCCTAATCCCCAGCAACTTTATGAAGGTATATTTATATAATATTAATAACAAGTTATTGTAATATTTAATTACCCTGTTTTGTTTATGTGGCTATTCATTTTGGAATGCAGCGTTAGCCTTTAAAAAAATATTATTTTTTGTGTCTTTGATAAATTTTATTAGGATGCCTAAATTTAATAAATTATTTTGACTATGACAAGTTCGTGTCTTAATTAGTTTATGATCTAAGGGACATGCTATATATATAAGCTTGGGGGATTTCTTTTTTTCAAAAATTGATAATTTTATACCCTAAATTAGAAATAAAAGTTTTTTCTGGTGTTCAATTACGTTTAACTTCAGAGGCATCTTTCAAATTAATTCACCTATCTCGTCAAGTTTTCAAACTTGGAATACACACTTTCATCAAAATTTATTATTAGTGGACAGTGCAAATTAATTAAAAATATTGATATGAATGGCTATAAAAGGATGTAAAAATCGTAGATGTAAATAGGACGTCCACTGCTGGACATAGGCCTCCCCCATTGATTTCCACAAGGACAAATGAAATTTCATTGATGTAAAAATATCTATATTGAAATCTGTGATTCGTTTAACTTGAAGATCTGTATGCGTTGAGATATTGTGTCTCTGTGTATTTTCTATCGTGTATACAACGGGAGTGTACTAAGGAGCTCTTCAAACTGTTACCACCGCAATAGCCGATACCGCTTGAAATCTCATCCCCATATTAATGACTCATAGGAGTCACATACTGTGTGATTCTACCGATATTTTTTCCTTACATCTACAAAATTTGAAACGAGCTTCCTCCCTTGGTATTCCCGAGACGCTACAATATGGGATTCTTCAAAAGGAGAGCTAACAGAGTCTTAAAAAGGATTGACAACGTATTGTAATGCCCCAGTTTTTTTTTTAACATTCACACAAGGTCTTCAGGTCCAAAACTAGGCAGAGCCTGTACTATGGTTACCTGATGACTGATATATATACTTATATATACATATACACACCTAGACACAGGTCAAACAGACATGTTTATACACACAAATGTTTGACCTGTTCGGGAATCGGACCCGGGACTAGCGGCTCAGAAGGCAGAGTGCTACCAACTGCACCAACCGGCCAGTTAAGTATTACAGATATCCATAGGCGACGGTGATCGATTACCATCAGGCGGCCCGTCTGCTTGTTTATAAAAAAATACATTGATAGAGTACCTTACTACATTCAAATACACTGTGGATTTATTCCAAGCAGATGGCCTTGTCAATCTCTTGTCGGGGATCCTGTGGCTGAGCTCAGGACACGTGTTATCTGACAATTCTGATATATTAGATGTAACAGCAGCGGATTCTATTATTTTATAAGTATTACATTATATAGCACAAGCATTTACCTATGTGTTTTATAAGAGATGACATAAGTCTTCAATAATAAACTTATCACAACTGCAAACAAAGAAATAGAAAAAAAACAACTGTGCGAATGTGTCGATCAACATGCCCAAGAATTGCCGAGGTAAAATTGCAAAGTCCTGTGTGTATTTTTAAACAACTTCAAAAAAAGTAGTAGGTTCTCAATTCGACCCATATGTTTATTTTTTTATGTTTGTTACTCGTACCTCAAAACTTTCGACTGGGTGAACTGATTTTGATGATTTTTATTTTATTTATTTTATTGCTTTCGGTGTAGTCCCATTTATATTTCATCAAAATTGTTTAAGCGGTTTTTGAGTTACACTCCAATAACTAAAAAGTGTGACGTCTACTTGGACGACATTATAATTGCGGGTGAAGAAATCGGTGAACACACACAATGACAATAATTGATCCCGTGAGTACCAAAGATCACTGAAAAAGTTGAAAAAAAAAATACCAAAAAATGGAACCGACTTCAACACTCAAAAGTGTGAAATAACTTGTTGAAGTCGGTACCATGAGTACCATGTGGGTCAGTGCTGAAAACCAGCGCCGTGGGCTAACTCACGGCATAATGCTGAGCTCTGACCTTTTATGGCAGTACTGCATATGACAGCAATCCGACATGCACACTCATTTGTTTTTGAGCTACTGTTATATAATTATGTGTTCGTATTTGTGTTGTTGTGTGCAGTTCTGTCTTGAATAAATGATTTTCATTTCATTCCATTTTATTTTCATTTCATATTTTGGTAATAGTTACTTTGTAGTTTACAATTTTTTCTACCGTATATACAACGGGGAATGGTCTGAAAAATTATTTAACATTATTCCAGTATCACGGTTTTACCACCCCACCATTCTTCATTCCCCAGCTCTTTCATATGCAATTGTATGTGATTCATAAGGTCACATACAATTGAGATTCTACCGATCGTTTTTGCTATATACCTGCAAAACGTGGAACGAACTTCCTCGCTCGGTATTCTCGAGTAGCTAACAATATGCGATTCTTCAAAAGGGGAGTAAACATAGCCGTAAAAAGGATTAGCAACGTATCATAATATATAATAAATATCATATCTACCAACGTATATAATAACTAGCTGCGCCCTGCGGTTTCATTGATGATGATGAAAAGTAGCCTATGACTTATTCCGGGACCTAAAATATATACATACCAAATTTCATCCAAATCCGTTTTACCCGCGTGGTGATGAAAAGGGTGATGACGGTGATGATGAAAATAAACCTATGTATGAATTTAGGCTACAAGCTATCACCGTACCAAAGATCGTCCAAATCCATCCAGCCGTTTAGGCGTGAAAGGGTAACAAACATACATCCATAAATCCATACTAAAAACTTTCGCCTTCAGAATATTAGTAGGATATCTTGAACGGGTGCATTTAATTGAACGTGTATATACATCAAGTTGCAACTAAAGCAAAGCGCGCAATGTGCCTGCGGAACCATAAACAACGATACATTTGAAAGTCCGTTTCAATGGTCAATCAGCGTTCGATTTCTCAATGACTGTTTTTCAGATATGTGCGAGAAAGTAGCGAAATCACACGCTCGCCTCTCCACCCATCTAAAAACGCTACAACTCTAGTCACAATAGGTAACATATTGTGAAGACTATTAACACTCTGTAAAAGTACTAAAAGCCAGGGGAAAGGTACTTGGCCGATAATTTGCTGATTTATACTTGGCCGCCGCTGATCAATTATCTTTTATAGTGCCGTGTTCTGATTAGAGCGACACCGTAGCCGGATTGCTAGAACCTATTAGGCCCGGGGTGCTAAAAACGGTTTAAATGACAACTGTGAGTCGTATAGTAATAATAATAATACATTTCTTAAGGTTATATTCGTCTTACAAAACATGAGTGTGAAACTAGATCCAAAAAAATTTTTTAACAAAAAATGCAACCGACTTCAACACTAAAAAGTGTGAAATAACTTGTTGAAGTCGGTACCATGATAGTTCACACAAAAGTAACTATCATCACAATATTGTGCTCATGGTACCGACTTCGACAAGTTATTTCACACTTTTGAGTGTTGATGTCGGTTGCATTTTTTGTTAAAAAATGTTTTTTTCACCCTTTTTAGTGACCTTTGCTACTCACGGAATCAATTTGTCATTGTGTGTTCTCCGATGTCTTCTACCGCAACTATAATATCGTCGAGGGGAGTGAAGTACTTTTCAGTTATTAGAGTGTAACTCAAATACCGCTTGTCCGATTTTGATGAAATGGGACTACCACGGAAGTATACTCTATCTAACGAAAAAGAATCATCATAATCGGTTCATAAAAGACGAAGTTATCCGCGAACACATATAAACAAAAACACATATATACGGTCGAATTGAGTAACCTCCTTTTTGAAGTCGGTTAAAAATGGGTTTTACAATCAGATGCTCAGCCGGAATAATGATCCGGTTGAGCATCTGATGCTGCTCTCGGTTTTGTTTGATGATATGGAAGCTATGTACATTCTAATATCAATTTTATAACACGGGGAAATCTATTTTGGATGCTAGTTTCACACTCACGTTTCGTAAGACGAATATAACCTAAGAAATGTATTATTATTATTACTGTACCTACATCGACTCCATGTTTCACTATGTATTGATTGATGATTTATTATTATTATAATATTTATTCCATACATTCACAACATTAACAAGGTAACATTATCATAATTTAAAAATAATTTAGAATAGCAATAAAATAATCTAACTTAAAATAAAAACCTTAAAAATTTAATAAAAACTAAATTAAATCTAAATTATTATAATTTTTTTTTTTTTTTTTTTACATATTATAAGTTTGCGTTTGACAACTGTCTCACCAGATGTTAAGTGATGACGTTGTCTAGGATTTAGCACGCAAACCTAGAAGGTACCTATTCACTCGCGACTTGAAGACTCCAGGATTGTACATATCGGGAAACACAGACTCGGGCAACGAGTTCCATTCCTTGGCAGTACGCATTAAGAAAGTGGAAGCATAACGCTTCGTGCGTATAGGTGGTATATCTACCATATAGCGATGGCGAATTGCCGTACGTCGAGTCGACCGATGATAGAAAGGGGATGATGGAATCAGATTGTGTAATTCCAGTGCACATTCTCCGAAATGCACCCGATAGAAAACCGATAGGCTTGCTACTCTACGCCGGTGTTCAAGGCCCTGAAGCGTACGTTCGACATAATTATGTATCTACTTTCTTTAAAAGTGGGGTGTTATATTTTTAAAGATTTTCGCAATGTTTATCTCTTCGAAGTCCGTTTCTTCGAATTCTTTTGTCTTTCAAGAGTATGTCGTGAGTCACCGAATTGATTAGGCTGCTAGTGGCATGTTCACTTTTTCTATAGTTCTCCTTTTGTTCCGGCCACTGGATAGATTGAGATAATTGTTTAACAAAATTATGCAGTTTGTGTTCATTGTATATCTTGTTTTAATTAGACGTTTTGAACTCATCTTGTCGTGATCACGATCAACTTAACTAGGTCGAAACGTCAAGGTTAGTTAAAATTATATTTTGATATATATGTATAAATGTGTAATTATTAGTTTTATTAGACTATCGGGTCTATTCGAGATAGACCCGATAGTCTAATAAAACTAATAATTCTATCCACGAAAGATTCCAACTTTATATTGTATATCTTTCAAATGTTTATGTGCCGTACTTAAAAACTAATATAAATGTGAGATACAAGTTTCATTGTAAATTGCAACTAAAGACGGTAGGTGCGTTATTCAATTATTTATACGATATGCGATACGATACGATAATTATGGCGCATGTTTTTTCTTCTTTTGTATAGCGAGTCTCACTCTCTTGGCGGTTCATCTCACTTGGCGGTCAGTGACGATGTGGTCGAAGACGTTATCTCACTATATATGCGATTCGTGACAGTTTTTCAAACTTGAGGGTGGTTGCTAGGCAGGCGGGTACTCGAAAATACCCTACCACCATTATAATGATTCATTCAAGCACTGTATGTATTAGGCTGCAATACAGTTGCCCTAATGATTGGTACTAAAGACACAGTTAACGTTTACTATACCACATGTTAGTGACGTCATCAACGTATGAAACGCTAGGAAATCAATTACTATTACTGCAAATAATTGTTTTGTACAATTTCTGATTATTTCGACAATGCGTCGCAATATCCCAGTATTACAAATATACATAGTCGACGGTGATCGCTTCCTATTAAGCAGCCTGTCTGCTTGCTTGACACCTACTTACATTTAAAAAAAAACTTATTTACTTTAGAAGATTAAATATGTGTATTATATAAACCTCTTTGAATGAACTTCTTCACAATTTACGCCTATTTTCATGTTACTCAATTTGATAAGTAAGCGAGATAACGATGTTTTCAGTTCTATTATTGTTCTATGTTCTTTATTGTCTAAGATGGACACTCGTGTGAATCGCCGAGCAAATCGAGATCTAACTAGTGACTACATCTGTAACTTACATACTACAATTTCTTTTCACTGTAACCCGACGCCATTTCAACGTGATAAGTATATTTGATAACGATATCTTAAGTCCCATTATTGTTCTATCTATTTCATTGAGTGAGATGCACGCGTCAATTCAATTCAATTTATTTATTTAGAACCATAGCGTGATTGGTTTACAAGGATACTCGGGTGATTTGCCACACTCAATTCAATTATTTTTTTAGAACAATAACATGATTGGTATACAAACATAATATGATAATAATTGATGACAGCTGCAGATGTACTTGTAAAACTGTGTCACACACGTCAACGCCCTTCTCCGAAAGTTAACAGTACGCTTATTTTCCGTACTAATATACAGTTCAAAAAGATGAAGTTTTCAGAATGATTCACATGCAGTCATGTACTTATTTTAAAACGTCTTTCTATATCGATTACACTTGTGTACAAAGAACTCTTTGCAGTGTAACATGACGCCATCGCAAGGTGACACGTAAATTATATAACGATGTTTTAATGTCTGTTTTTGAGTATCTAAGGGGGGTACACGTGTGAATCGGCAAATTGATCGAGATATTTCTATATTGAGTACATCTGGTCGGTTGGTGCAGTTGGTAGCACTCTGCCTTCTGAGCCGCTGGTCCCGGGTTCGATTCCCGGACAGGTCAAACATTTGTGTGTATGAACATGTCTTTTTTTTTTTTTTTTTTTTTAACATTCACACAAGGTCTTCAGGTCCCAAACTAGGCAGAGCCTGTACTATGGTAACCTGATGACTGATATATATATACTTAAATACATATACACACCCAGACACAGGTCAAACAGACATGTTCATACACACAAATGTTTGACCTGTCCGGGAATCGAACCCGGGACCAGCGGCTCAGTCTGTTTGACCTGTGTCTGGGTGTGTATATGTATATAAGTATGTATATAAGTATATATCAGCCATCAGGTTACCATAGTACAGGGTCTGCCTAGTTTGGGACCTGAAGACCTTGTGTGAATGTTGTCCCATATTATTATTATTATATCTGTGACACACGACATACGAAAATGTATGAACGTATCAAACACAGGAATTACTCACGCAATAAGTCAAGAACAATACGGGGCGCTCGCGACCGCATTCGCAATCGTCCCGTCTTTTCGTCCCGTATTCTCCTTGAAAAAGACCACCGAATGTGGTTGAAACTATAGTCAGAGCCCTCTGACTTATTACGTGAGTAACTCCCGTGTTTTATACGTTCATAGTGTGTCAAAACAACGTCAATTTTATTAACAAAATACCAAAAATTTTTGCTGTGTAAAGCTACGCGATGTCAAGGTGACAAGTAAATTTGACAGCGACTTTTCTCCACTCGACATGCACTGTGCGGCGCGAACGTCCAATCAACGCAATCACTTTCACTCTCACGAAACAGATGGATCCCCGCCGACACGTCCAGATGTGAGGCTGATTTGTGACGACGTATCTTTGAAAGTCATGTGACAGATTTATGGTTTGTTTTTATAGCACGCTAGTTGTAGGTGAAAAGGTAAGGCTGTAAAGCGTCTCAGATCTTGAGCTTGTTTATAATTTATAATCCAGCTTTGATCTTAGCATTCAATGTGGAATTATTACTCGTTCATTTTCTATTTTTAACCGACCTCAAAAAAGGGAGGAGATTCTCAATTTGACCCATATGGTTTTTTTAATGTTTGTTACCTCTGGGCTGGGTGAACCGATTTTGATGAAACTTTTTTTTATTTTTAAAGTGTTGCAGATATGACATGATGTCGGTGATCACTTACCATCAATTGAGCCACCAGATCGTTTATCCTCCAACAATATAAAAACATATTTTTACCTTATCTCATCATTTTCTGATGTAAAATAATTAACAAGGTACATAAAAAGAAAACGCATGCGCACGCGTTGATGTCTTTCGTACGCGCTTCGCGCAACACATGTCATATTGACAACACAGTACACTTCAACCCGTAGAAAGCCAACCCGTCCCGAAAACCTTCGAGCACGCTAATGGCAAGCGTGACCACGCTTCGTCATGTGTGACGTCATTGAATGCGCCATACAGTACTTACAGTGATTTGATCAGCACGAAATCTATGTGAGCGTTGTCACAGACTAGAATATATAAGTTACTTGTCCATTTGTTATCAGTGTGTGTAATACCATGCCATGTGTGGTTGTTTATGTTTTGTTGTTGTTTTTATTGTTTGTTTCTTATTTTAAATCACTTGTGCGTTCGTGATGCCAGTCATATGAGTTCCTACTGAAAATCAGCGCGAAGGTTGTCAAACCCTCGCATAATCGTCCTCAAACCCTCGTAAATTCAGGTGAGTTTACGCTGCCAGATGGTAGTCGCCGCGATCTGGCAGCGTAAACTCACCTGAGGATGGACATCGGACATGCCCGAAACCTAGGTATAAAAAACTTCGACTATAAACGTGAGTAAAGCCGGATACTACATCTATATAATAATATATTATATTCATTACGTTACAGTTAGTGGTCAGTTGATGAAGCATAATTAGCCCATTGTTTCATTACAGCTGGGACACCATTTTTTTCTAGAGACGAGTGTTGGCCAATTGAAGAATATGCTAATGGACAATTCAATGTCACAGTTTTCAGAGTGCCCAAAAGCCTCCGACATGGCGTAAGGATTGTAACATTAAAAAAAACTGTTTTCACCATTTTTGACCTTTGCTACTCACGGGATTAATTGTCATTCACCCTCATAAGGAAATCATCCAGTAGACGTAACACTTTTCAGTTATTGAAGTGTTACTCAAAACCAGCTTAACATATTTTGATGAAATTTAAATGCAACAACCTCGAAAGTATACACTATTACACAAAAAAAGAATAATCAGAATCGGCTCTTAAACAACGAAGTTATCCGCAAAATACATAAAAAACGGGTTGCACTCCGAGAGTGCCGACAGAAGTGAAAACTTGCATTTATGTGGTAAAATACAATATTCATTTATTGCGCTATCGTACTCAAACATGACAATAGGTAGGTATTTAAGTTTATTGATTTTATATACCTACACATTAAACACTGTAGTGAGGGCGAAGTCGAAATCAACATGTTAAACGGGCAAGCGAGGTGAGCACGGTTTGCTTCAAAAAGATCGTATTATACCAATAAACGAAAATGTTCCGTATTCGCCTGCCAAGCGTGGCGAGTATTGGCAAAACCCTCCTTACATAGGGGAGGCCTATGTTCAACAGTGGACATCTTATGGCCGAAAAAAAAAAGGGGTCCGGTTCGCCGCACTGTATCGCACCGCGCCGCCGCGAGTAATCTTTAGCATCTCATCGGTAACACTCGAGAGCCTATAGCGGTACGTTTTGTAATCTTTCTTTTGTGTTTAATTTTACTAACACCCATTGTTATGTGATGTAATTACTCCGCAAAATAAATGAACGGATTTACACTTTGATTATTTTTTCCCGGCTTCGCACGGTTACATTATTGAAGTTTTAGTAAGGATCCCTAATTTTTCTACTACTCTATATAGCCTATGTCGCTCAGGGATAACAAGAAAATAAAACCATATTTTTCTTCTGGATTTTTTTTCAAAAAAATAGACTTCGACAAGTTATTTCACAATGAATTTTGAGTGTTGAAGTTGGTTGCATTTTTTGGCAAATTTGTTTTCCACCCTTTTCAGTGACCTTTGCTACTTACGGGATCAATTAAGAAGTCGTCCAAGTAGACGTAACACTTTTCAGTTATTGGAGTGTAACTTGAAAACCGCTTGACCAATTTTGATGAAATTTATTAGTGGGAGTTCCACATGGGACGCACCAGATTTCCATAAAAAAAACATCAGTCGGTTTACTCATTCGAAAGTTCTGAAGTAACAAACATAAAAAGAAACAAATGGATCGAATTGAGAACCTCTCCCTAATTTTGTAGTTGGTTAAAATGTAGGAACGCTCAACTTAAAAAGAGAAATCGATCCATATACTCCAAGCAGTCAATTAAGCTAACTAGACGACACAACTTTATAACCTTACGCATAATAGCGGGCTATAAAATACGCGTAAACTCTGTCTTCAAGATAAAACCCGTACTCGTAAAAGTGCAACAATTCAACAATTTCTAAGCAAGTTCTCTAGACTAGAAGTTATCCGTTGCAACTATCATACGTTCTGTGGTCATAGATGTGTGGGTAAACTCAGCTCAGTTTACCGATTCAGGACTTTGATATCTAACCTAATCAATTGCTATGTATCGCTAACGCAAATACTAAAGATTCATGTGAAGCGATGATAGCACAGCGGTTGCAGCGTCGGCTGTTACGCTGACAGATGCTGGTTCGATACCCACCAACGGCTTGAGTTTCTGATGAAGATAACATGGTTATCAAATTCCCAGTAGGTGGTAGGGTACTTACGCTGCCGTTCGAGTACTCGCCTGGCTAGCTACCACCCGCAAGTTTGCGATGATCTGCGTTGCAAGAACACATATTTAAAAGATTATTCCGTGCTAGATTGTAAAGGGGCCGATTCCACTATCTCTGAGATGCCAAATCTTTAGGAATCTCAGTGTTTGGGCAAGCCAACTCCCAAGTATTCTTGGCTTCGTTCATATAAGCTGAAACTAATTTGCCTAAAGATGGTGCAGGATTTTTTTCTACCAATTATTACGTTTTAATTTCCACCATTCTATTTAACATGAATTAGGCGATATGCACATGTTTTGATCAAGACACTGAGGTAATCAGCTTTAATAAAAATTTAGGATTATGAAAGTAAGAATACGGCACAAAATTATAATGAAAATAACACTCATAATAAATAAACAAAATGTATACTATTATATTGCTAGTATATTTATCTATGTGTATTATTATATTTCTTTCTTTAACTTCTAGTGTGTATACTTACGATCTTCTTTAACAAAAATACCTTACTCAATACATAATGTACCTACATCCTCTATTTAAGATGGAAACGCACAAAGTTACTCTTTAAATTAGATAAGTACCTCATTGCGATTTCTTTGAGTCTTCAGTTACAAACGCCAGAATAGACAGTAGTTTGTGCGTGTTTAGTGTGATCATTTTCACCGCGTGCAAGCGTGCATCGCACGACAGAACAGAAGCAGCACCAGTCGCCCGCGCGCGTTCGACGTAACTGCACGTGCCACTCCCGCGCACCGCGCTCTCAGCTGATCGTTCCGCGTAAGTGTAAATAAAACATTGTGACAGTGACATGGTTTTGTGTTCCAATCGGATTCTTTCATCGTGATACAAACAAATTGTAAGTATTTCATTGTTATGAACATTCCTAGTTTAATAAATAGAAAGATTTAAACAGTAACGAAGTTTAGGACTGAAGCACTAATACGGGAGATAATAGTTTGAAAAAGTTGCTCTTGGGGACTATGTATATATTACATAGTATATATAAAATAATATTCTTTGTTTTTGTAATACTGAATAAATGTAATTAGGCAAACTCGACCGTATGTCTAGGTAGTTTTGGCATAGGTATGGTTGTGAGGATATAGTGAATCCTAATTTATACATATGCATATGGGGAATTAATTCTCGAAGTTATGAAAAGAGTTTCTGTAGTCGTGCACGTATTTAAATTATTTAGAAATCAGAGTGGTCATTTGCAAAAAAATGCACGAAATCGGCGGAGCGGCGCGCTGGCGCCGAGTTGCGCGCACGACATGCGGGCTGCAAGTGTAACACTGGAAGAGACATGCAAGCGAGATGCTGCAAAACACTATAATAGACTAATAACTAAGACTGAAACACTAACTTTCAAACTAAATATTAACATGTAAACTCTAAGGCTTTCACGGCCGGCGTTGCATGTTGTATGTATTGCTTCCGGGCTGTTTGGCCGTGGTCTAAGTGAAACTTGTGTTCCAGACGTTTCGTCGATCACTGCGGTCGACATCTTCAGTGGTTCAGGTCCGAGCGGCGACAAGAGCGTAGAACTCTCCTTCGCGGCGTCTTCTCTGTTACTGATGAGAGTATGATCAGTAACAGGGAAGACGGCATAAATATTAACAGGTTATGTGTAACAAAAATATTTTTAATAAAATATTATCATTATTAAACCAAGTGGACATACCAATTGTAAAGTAACCTGAAAAATTATGTATGAATCCTATTTGACAGATAACTAATTACAGTGATTTACCGCCGAGACATTTGAGCAATCCACTAGCTATTGTCAGCCTTTAGATAACTCAAATGCTCTAACCCGCTACCAGTTTTTATAATTAAACGTTTTATTCGGTGTATATTGTAATATGTATTTAAAATGCAATATTGTATTTAAAAACGGATTAATTTGTTAATCCGCTTAATGGCCCCGAATTAAGCAATAATTTTGATGAACAATACATATGTAAACAATAAATAGGTTTTTATTGATTTAAGTTTCTATGAAGTGGAATTTTATGTAAGTAATAATAATGGGAGTCAAAACAACTTTATGTACTAAGTACGTACTTATATACGTCAAAGTTTGAAAACTTTCAAGAGTACATGTATTGCCATATCTTCCTAGATCATCTATTGTTTGTTCTCCATCCAAAGGTTGTCTGGAAGAGATTGCTCTTAGCGATAAGACCACCTATTCGACTTACTTATTGTTAAATATTTATTTGTTATTTCTCTTTTTGTGTCAGCAAAGTGTTTTTGTACCTCACTTTAACATCATGAGTTCAGCGATTCGCAGGAGTCTTGATTTTGGCATTTATGATCTTTTGAATTTACTCATAATGTAACAAAGCTAGACTAGTTTATCACTACTTAAGTATGTCTCTAAGAATCTTATAACTTAATCTTCATTTTTTTTCTCAGCAGTAAATATTGCTAATCAACTTCAAATTAGCACTGACCTACATCAATGTACAATCCCGTATCCGATCACGAAAATGTTGGCGCTCATATTATACTTACTAATTACCTACTAACCTACTTTTTATACGAAATTAATTATCACGTTTTTCATATTAAAACCCGTGTGCCTGAAACTTTATGTGCATTAATTGTACATGCAAATGTATTTATATACTAGCTCGATAATGAGATCCGGATGTTCGTGATCGCCATCACAGCGGTCGGTCGTCAATCTGACGGTCTTTGGATCGAACTCCATATCGTGCTTGAGATTTCGGCTACAGTTCAATCATTATCTAATGGATAACATAATTGTACGTTAGTTTCGTTCTAGCATCAAACTAGCTAAACACTAGTACAACTATGACTACCCTCAAGTTTCAATATAGTCATTGGTATCGATTCTTTTGTTCAACTAAACTAAAAAGTAGGTATATAGTTATGATAAAGTCAAAGGCTGCGTTTCAATTTGGGCTCACAGTGCACACGTTCGTACGCAAGGATTTAGTTGTTCCAAGATGAATTAAGTACTGACAGTGCTGACGCTCGTAAGCAAATCGGAACGGCTTTTTGTGTGTGAATGCGCGCGAATTCTTAAATGTCAGTTCCAATTAAATTCATATTAAATCATTCACTTCCGTACTTCATGGGCACTATATGGGTCATTTTTTCTGTTAAATAAAATTTCGTTTTTAATTTTTTGTGGACGAACTACCAATTTTTCGACAGATTCTCATAATGAGTCAGATGTTTGACTCTCAGTGCATAGTTATTTATCTATGTGTTTGACAGCGCTCACACTACTCTATGTCGTACTCGTGAGCGTTCTAAGCACAGGACGATGACGTCATGGATGACGTCATATACATTTTGTGTGCAGCTGTCAGTGCATTTTGGAATGACTTAAGCACGCTCTCTGTGCTCAAAGCTCAATTTGAAACACACTCCAAATCAGTATGACACTTATTCATAACAGCACTAAAATTAGATGTATTTATTAAAATCGCGGGTAGTTTTATGTAAAATAAGTCGCCACTTATTTGGTGCCCACTAAAACTACCCGCAATTGGCCAGCAATTGAATAGAACTAGTCTAAGGCAATATTAAGGATAGCATTTAATGAAGTTATACGAATCTGAATTTTAGCGATAATTTATATTTACAAGCTATTTCTTTTTGAAGAATTCTAGTAAATTTTAGCTTGTTCGAGTGTATGCTATGTATTGATGAGCCAGTGTATTTGAGAGTTTTACAAAATTCTACGTCTGTAGTTATTCTTCTATTATATTTTGAAGCGATGATAGATCAGCGGGGGGAGCGTCGCCTGTCAAACTGACGGACACTGGCTCGATCCCCGACAACAGCTTGAGCTTCCGGTGACAACAGTACAAGTTGAATCCACCACTATTTAAAGCAGTCATTCTATAACACTCTAAATTGTTTCATCCCAAAATGCAAGCAACATAGCTCCGATGAATAAATGCTGATACGGTTAGCAAAATAATGTGTCCGAATTTTCAACACATTTAATTATTCCTTAAATTGTGGTGGAAAATTTATAGTGATAAGATCTCCAATTCTTTTTATTGTCCACAATTACTAGTGTTTTCTGCGAGTGGCTGTGGTAATAATTATTTTACCGCTAAATGTCACGTGGAGCCAACATAAATAATATCCTACTAATATTATAAATGCGATAGTTTGTGTGTTTGTGTGTAAGTGTGTGTGTTTGTTACCTCTTCACGCTAAAACGGCTACATCGATTCAGATGAAATTCGGTATATACATAGTTTATACCCTGGATTAACACATAGGCTTATTTTCATCATCACCTTCATTACCGTTTTCAACACCACGCGGGTACAACCGCGGGGCGCAGCTAGTATAAAATAAACTACATTTTTTTTCGTAAAATTGTATAAAATATGGGCAAGTTAAAAACATAAGAAACTTTAATCAATGCATGCTGAAAGAACGTGATCAATTGAGCACCATAGACCTGCATTATCGACGATCACGCAAAAGTTGTGTAAAACTATCTCCGCGGAGATATTGGCAGCTCACTTCCACGAGCGATTTGTTATTTAAATTCATTTAATTTGAATACATTTTCTCGAGTGCGAAGCGTTGTAATGTTGTGGAAGCGAACGAAGTGCGATGTCGCATCTAGGGGATAAGGCCACAGATAATTATTTCTTTTTTGTTAAGAACACCTTTATTTAAATCGTGCGGAATTGCGGAAGTAATTATGTCATCTTTTGTTTTCTTACTCACTGTTACCAACCCTTCCATTTCAAATTAAAAATCATCATAGGATTCAGTATATTAAAATCTTTATATATATATATATATATAGTAATTCTACTGTACGTGTGTATGTCACTGAACTCCTCCTTAACGGCTGGACCGATTTGAATGATTTTTTTTTATGCGTTTGGGTGGCGCCCTGGATAGTTTAGATTCAAAAAAAAGAAACCACCTGGCGCTGCATGCAAGACGTCTGTCGGATCCGCTAGTTTATGTATAATTTAATTATATTGTATGGCTGATATAAAACCCTTCCTAATATTATAAATGGAAATGGAAATTTGTTTGTTTGAAACACTTTCCCGCCTTGCCTTTGTTTACACGTTGTTAGGTACAACAAAGTACGTACTTTTCTAGAGGTATAAGAAAGTTATAGGTTTCAAGGATAGGTAGTCTTGTGCTAAATAATAAAAGCTATTACTAGAATTCTTAAAATTATTTGATTATTGATCAATCTAGAATATCCGATCGCAGGTAATAGCTGGATATGGGCCGCTTCCATCCAGTCGTTATGGAAATTAATGTGGGACCTTTTATAACTGAGGTGATGATGACGATGACGGTTGATTATTTGATGACAATACCGTGCAAAGACTTCAAAGAAATTGGTTTTTATTCAACAATAGTGCTGAGTTGTCGCTTCTAGACAAGCATACCTCGGCAACTGTGCGAGTATGTCAGTAGCTCGAGCATACCAGTGAGAGTTAGAATGTGTAGCATTTACCGTACGCTATATTCCTAAGAAGCATGCTAATAAATCAATGCAAAAAGAAAACAAATGGCAGGCCAAGACGATCCGACTGCACATTAGACGCTATTAAAAAGGAGTAATGGCTGCGCCTAGAACAGTACCTACTGAAACCTTTCAATGGAGAGAACATACATCCAGCAATCGTAGTGAAAGAAATAAAATGAAAATGCTTAACATCTATGTGTATTCACTGGATTCAAATAGGTTGTATAAGTTGATAATGATGATGTTATCTAAAAACAACATGACGCAGTTAAATATAAAAAAACATGTATGTTCACTGCAGTATGCTCAAAAACTGAAGTATATACAAATGAGTGTTAACATATAATAATTACAAAGTGGAGGTTATGGCGGGAGTTTAAGATGTTAAGAGGGACATTTGCTTTATTTTATTTTAATATAGTTTAACTGTTAGACCACCGAAATCAAATTATTTCTTGAAAATTATTTATTTTCTCTTATTTAATAATGGATCATAAGGGTCAAAACATCATTCATTTTAACTTTAATTTTTAAAACAATATATAATTGAAAGTGGATAGTAAAAATAATCTTCGCCTTTCTTATTGTTTTAATTCCAAGGTATGTTCCACACCATTCAAATACAACTTTAGTTTTAAGTTTAACAAATATGTCGTAAATGACAGATCACTGCGTTTCGTTTTATCAATTTCATTGGCGTTGAAAAACGTAATAGATAACATTCACCGAGGAATTTAAACCTCAGCAAGTTTCTGAATTAAAGATAATGTAGAAAGTTAATTGGTCTAGATTATTCCGCGAGAGTTAATTATTTATTAGAGAAAACTTTTAAGTTTTTGGGTAAGATCGAACGCTGTCGCTAATCTCTGTAAAACTTTTAATTTCAATTGATTGATTATTTATTTTCTTTAACGCCCGCGTCTATATTATTTATATAATCACGGAGACGATAAAACGGAACAGATAATGTAAGATTTCATGTCGAAAGTTTGAAAATACGTTTTGTTTAAACAAATGTGTTATGATCACGGACCGACTCTACTTTAATTATATTATAATAAACTAGCTGATCTGGCAAACGTTGATCTTCTATATAAATTATCAAAATGTCAAAGTGACACGACACTTCATTTTAATTACTTCAAGTCAAAAATAAAATGGGAATTCATGTTCCGATTTTATTTTTGATTTTATCAATATTCTTTTACCCTCTTGGATGAAAAAATATTTTATGTCATATTTCTTAGACCTACCAAACGCATACACAAAAAATTCATCGAGATTTTTATATATTACATTTAAGTATCCTACACCATTTTTCGATACACGAGTATTGAAGGCTTGGCATATTTATTTATGAACAAGTAGCGCCTCGCGAATTCACCCGCGTAGATTGCGGATTTCCCACTACTTCAATTTTTCCACAGGAACTACACTTTTTCCCAGATATAAGTAGCCTATGTGTTATTCCAGGGTCTAACCTATCCCCATACCAAATTTCATCTAAATCGGTGCAGCCTGAGCTAGAAAGAGTAACAGACATTTTTGAATTATTTGCTTATATATATTATAAGTTTATAGAAATCCAGCTAGGTCATGACATGTCACCCCCGTAGACTCGGGATCTCCTATTAAAATCCCTTAGCGGATGGGATTCCAACAATGCCTTCTTGTCAAACTATGTCATTTAAGGAAAAAACTTAACAAATCTAGAAAAGGAAAATCATTATTTAGCTATTTTACACCTTTGGCTTAATTGTCCGAGTGTTCGTGAATTAAACCTTTTTCAAAATATAACTTTGTAGATGTTATAGTGAAATTATTTTTTTAATTTGTCCAGTAGTTTTTCAGTTTATGCATTACAAGCATAGAATTTTTAAAAAAAATAATGTTAATTTTTAATGGTAAATTAAACTTTGCCCACTCCAAAATCTATGGAGGTGCCCATGAACGCATGAAGAATGCGAAATTAAAATACTAGATTAAAAAATAAATGAATGCGGAACGCAATTTTCTTATTATTTTGTACCAGTATCTTTGAATCGTTATTTTTATAAATTCATTGAATGAACACTAAAGCCGCATTATCGAAACGTTCGTTCTTTACGGACAGTGACCAATGACTTCCTTTCTTTATTTTTAAATGTAAATAAAAGAACAATGGGAGTATTTCTCATGTTATCTGCCTAACCGCATATCATCTCTGTGGTCGGTAGCGGGGCTTCTATTCTGCTTCGAGAACATAGTTCCGAAAGTTTATTTATTTATACCTACATGAAACATTTTTTAATTCTTACCCCTCAGAGTAAATATATCCATTATATTTTTTGTACTATTTTACACATTGAGATAATTTAATATGTGTAAGAAGTTATTATTATTATGAGATCGATATTATGTAACTTACCATCAGTTATTTTATTGGCGTATTATTTGGTGCCTAATAACTGGAAGAAATATATGAGATGGACCTATTGTTATCTATCCTTTTTTGTGTTATTATATACAAGATTAATTATTTAGCAGGATGAGACATAGACATACCTAATTTATCTATACTAATATTTTGACTGGTCGAAATAATAAAAAGTGATTATTTCGTGACTAACATAAGTATTAAAATAAGATTCAGATTAGTTCTTTAGCTGTGTTATACATTCAGTTCTTAAATATGTTTTATAGGGGTATCAACAGCTATGTCCATTCGAACATACAATATTTATTCTACTTATTTTTACTTTGATACTAAGTACTAATAATGCAATTAGTACCTTGTATACATAGGCCAACAGTTATTTTTATTATGAATTGGTAGTGGCACGAGTACTGCACTGACGTGATGACGTCCCGCTTATGGTATATTGTGTGCATTTTATAACCTAGCAACCCTAAATCATTTCTGTAGCAGAGCTTAAGTCTGAACAAAAGTAGCTATATCTAGTACCAATAACGAGTTTGATATTTTGCCTATAATTTATATGCTACTAGCTACTGCGCCCCGCAGTTTTTCCCAAGTGGTGATGATTGATGATGACGATAATGATGAAAAGTAGCCTACGTGTTAATCCAGGGTCTAAACTATCTCCATACCAAATTTAATTGTAATCGATATAGCCGTTTGACCGTGAAAAACTAACAAACATACACACATTCACACAAACTTTCGCCTATAATATTAGTGTGATGAACTAAACTGAACGCTGCAATAATAGTAGGTATTGATTCCGGCCGAAAACCGGTAGTCCCGGTGAAACAGCGACTCGGAAGAAAAAGTTTTACCAACTTTCAGAAGTATCATTGTAAATCAACAAAACATCATTTAAATAACCAGAATTGCCCCCTGGTTACCTAAGCTCATGGTCACAATAGGTATTTAATAAGAGGCCGTCGACCCGGTCTTCACTGAGGTCACAGGTCATTCATTCAATCGTCCGTTCCTTACCTGATTAATTTTTTTTTGCTTCGCCAAACTAATTGCACTAACGTGAATTGGTTTTTGTGAGCATCGGGTGTTTATTAATTAAATTAGATGACAAATTAGAAACTTTGCTTGATATGCAATATTACCGTTAGGAATTCGGTCGTTTTGACTGATGAGATGAGATTTGAATTGTTCTCTGAAAAGGATATTTTTCGAAAATATATTTTCAATTGAGAAACTATGGAAATGTTTGAAAGCAGGGTAGGTGTCTAAGCCAACTTTCTATTAATAAAATTATTTGATAAATTGCATTATTTTCATAAATTGAACTTCCTCAATCGACAAGTTTAGGATGTTTTTTTTTAATGAAATTGTTAATTGAGAAACCATTGGAATTGTTTAACAGTAGGCAAAGGTCATATTTTGATATTGACGGAAATTGTCTAAACCAACTTCCTACTAATATAATTATAACATATATGTAATTATAGGTATTTTTTTAATGTAGTTATACAATTTTTTGAAATATTTGTTCTTTCTCATTTACACATTCTGGCTTTCAGAGTGTGTGTAAACAGATCTGAATAAGGCACAGAGACACATTTATAGTCTGGAGTAGCACTGCGCCCCTTTTAACAAAAAAAAAATGTATGATAACGGAGAACCAGTAATATCTACCCACCTACAAGCGGGTGAAACCAAAGGGCGCAGCTAGTAATATTATTTATTTATTTAATTGACATCCTTGTGTAGACATAACAGTCGCCAAATTCACCTACACAAGCTTAATTCTATAGTACAAACACATACCTAGCATACAATAAAACAAAAAGAAATTAACAATATCATCATCATCATCTCAGCCATAGAACGTCCACTGCTGGACATAAGCCTCCCCCATTGATTTCCACAAGGACCTGTTGGAAGCGGCCCGCATCCAGCCCTTGCCTGCGATCTTAGTTAGGTCGTCTGTCCACCTGGTCGGTGGCCGGGTTAACAATATATGATAATACAAATTATAAGCCATGGGTTTCATAGTTAAACTAAGTCCATGATTACAAGTTTGCCTCTGCATATTCTATTACTGCTCTGTGAACCTCTCGTGGCGTATGATGGAATATGTCCACATCTTGACGCTGGTGCAGTATCATAAATACGGGATGGTAGTGGTCTTGTACCAGGTAATGTCTGTTCTTGTGTTAATGCAGTAGACCATTGTCCAATAGAGGGCATTCACGAGACACTGTGAGGCGGGAGCTACCTCCGCTACCGTTAAAGCTAAAGCGCTTGCTTATCAACCAAACCTTCTATAGTTTTAAGGGCTTTGCAGAAATGAAATGAATTAATGTTTATTAATTATTATTAGTGTAAAACATTCTTATTTTTAAATTGTGACATATTTATATAAGTTCATGTTTGACATTTTATTTTTGCACTAAGAGATATTATTTTATTATTATTACAAACGAATTATAAGGTGTAATGCGCATTTGCGCAACACAACACAAGATTATTTAATAAGTACCTACGCTTGTAGGTCTCTCTACTTTTTATGTGACGTGTATGTTAATACCAATAAACTATGACTGTGACTATGACCGTTTTCCACTACCTTAGCTATCCCAGGAAACCGTATATAATTTCGGGATATAAATAGCCTATATGTTAATCAGATAATCTATCTGTGTAACAAATTTAATTAAAATACGTTAAGTCGCTCTGGCGTAAATAAATAACAAATATTTATACATTCAATGTATCAAACTTTGTTGTTTATATAATTCATGGTATACATTCGGGTGGCTATGTCTACTATTCATTACGACAGTATTATCGGCTTCCGAGGGCCTATTTTGACAGCTTTGGTAGTCAAGCCAAAAAATATTTAAATTTATAATGATAACTGTTTGTTTTGATGTTCAATACTGTTTTTATTTGAACTTTCTAATGCATAATTTTGAGAGAAAACTTCACATTAGTCAAATGGTAAATTTAATTAAAACACCGGGCAGTGATATGGTTAATTATATTTGTTCAACGCAAGAGAAGTGAAAACATCGAAAGTGTCAGTTGGCACTCAAATCTTATTACATCCTCAAATTAGCTTGCGTGGGAGTAAATGAAAGTTTATAACGTTACGTAAAATAATGAATCTGTTAATGTTGTAAAAAAGAAGGCATATTAACATTTATTGAAGCCATCCCTCCACGTTTTGCATATTTATATTTACAACTACACTATCAAGTATGGTAGTTTTTTTGGAATCCTAATGAGTTTGGAGATATTGGCCTTTATTTCAATAAATTACTAATATCTAATTACAATACAACAGCTACTACAATAACATTTGAACAATTCAAAAGTATTATAAAGTATTATATATATAGCTAGCTAGCTAGCTAGTATATATGTATAAGTAGCTACTACAATAACAAAAGTAATACTACAAAAAGTATTATATATATATATATATATAATACTTTTGAATTGTTCAAATGTTATTGTAGTTAGATATTAGTAATTTATTGAAATAAAGGCCAATAAAACCCATTAGGATTCCAATGATGATATATATATAATATCATCATTTATTGATAGCATTTCTGGGTTTGCAAACGGGTTTTATGTTTATTTTATTTGAGAACAGACTCTTTAGCTCTTAGATTACATACATCAAACTATTGAAACAAATATTAAAAGCCAATAAAAAGATTTTTTTTGTGACTTGAGAATAAAACAGGTGTCACTTCATACTACAATTCGTATAAGTTTTAGAGGTAAAATAATACAACGATAATATTTAAAACAGACTAATACTAAAATGTATCAGTAATACTTTATTAACTGGGTACTAGTGATCGTGTGCTTGCGAGTATATGTGTAAATGTTTGTTTGCGAATGTATATGTGTAAGTGTAATACTAACAAATACACATATACAATATACATCAAAATATTGGTTTGTTCAAATAATGGGCTGGTACCTTAATGATGCCGGTGCCGTGGTGTTACCGGCCTAGAATGGTACTCCCCCATTGCTTCCCGCGGGTGCAGTAAGATCGGCTAAGGGATCACGTACCACGAGGTGGGCAGCAGCGCCTTCTAAGGATAGCGAGTGTTGGCAAATCCCTCCAATATGGGGGAGGCTTATGTCCAGCAGTGGACATCCTACGGCGGGGATAAATGAATGAAAAACCTTTATGATAATGGAGAACTAACCAATCTGTGTATGATTATAGGTAATTTGAATTACTATTGCATTGTTTATGAATTGCTTGTCTTAATAAATAAGAGAATGGGCACCTAGTGACCTAGTGATCTTGCACAGACAGTCCAATGGATTCCTACAAAATAAAATAAATATATTTTAAAGCATCACAAGTAAATTCGGATTGAAGATTACTTTTCTAATTTAATATAAAGCATTTGATCATTTAACTATTATTACCGATTGATAAATTAAGTTTTATTATTAGTTACTTTTTTGTTTGATTGAGCAATATTTGTTGCCCTTTGACATGTAAATTAATATTTACCAATTAATTGATTATGCCTGATTATTGACTTTAGACGTTGCAGGCTAAACTTGTTCTCGCTCTAATGCTCTCGTGCATTGCAGATGCGTGCTGTCGCCTATTTATTATATCTTAATGCCATCAGGCATCCCGAGGGTACATTCCGAGACTGGTCACTGAATCTTAATAACCCTGACCAGCGGCAGTGGTTAAATCTGCTTTAAGGACGTAGGATTTATTGCAAAACACAACGTTTATTTCTCCGTTAGGATTAACTACTGAATTTATTTAAATAAAATTGACTTGCTCCGCTTCGGGCTAATCGAGCTACGATCTTTGGTCTTGGTGTGTAAACTTACGTTGTAATATATTATTTGTCATGGAGTAGAATGAAAAAAACGCCACATTAAAAGGAAATTCCCAATTAATAAAATAAGATTTATGGGATGCACTCATTAATGACCTTCAGCACTTATCGTTTTTATGGATATATTAAATGGAATGGCCGGCGAATGCAATAACCATATCTAAGTATTGATATTAAAATATAAAAACAATAAACATTGTACAGATAGCATACGCATTCAATAATAAGTATTTCGGTATACTATATTCACTGTTATAAAAACATAATTATTTAATTTTATTTCAATTTCATTCTAATTCAAATTTTTTCATCATCATCATCATGTCAGCTGTAAGACGTCCACTGCTGGACATACGCCTCCTCCATTTGGGGGTGGGGAAGGCACGTTAGGCAGGCGGGTTGGCGAGTGTAGTATGATTTGCGACCCTGAGAAGGAGCTGCTGTCCAGCTTCTGGTATGTCTGGTGTCATCGTTACCTGATTCTTACGGCACCCACGGGTAGAGGTGGAGAAGTACTATTGTCAGCCGGTTACCCCACGGCTCTCAACATACATATAACCAATTAAGCGTAAATAAATAGTGTGTTCAAGCAGCAGTACTTAAGAACGAGTAAGCATTGTAGGTTTAGCGTGATATCATCTCTGACCATCAAGTGAGATAGTGGTCAAACGTCAGACCTTTATAGAATTAAAAAATCTTGTTAAAAAGTAAATACAATCCAGAATTTTAATCCTACATGTATAAAAAAGGAACTAGATAGTTATCCAAAAATTCAACGATTCGTGAGTAAGACAGAAGCATTGAAGATCTCCCTTTCCTTGAAACCAGATTTCCCTTTAAAGATTGCACGAAGCAAACCAAAGGGGACTGAAACTGTGTCAGTATGTCTGTCTGTCTGCACTTCAATGTATAAGCTGTTAGTTAAGCTGTGACTCCACGAAATGGCCAGTTACGGCCCACATCTCGAGCTCCTGACAGCTGGAGAACTTGAAAACCACGACGTGGGTTATACGGTCAGATCAAATACTTACATCACTCAATTTAAGGGCATTTGAGTGACTCCAAGTAATTTTTACTGCGCGTCCCGTGTGTTATGTTATAGCTTATAAGACAAGTACGAATATACTTAGGCCCCTAGTAACTGTTTTTTTTATTAAGAGTTTTTATTGTGTATCGCATTAACCATATGCTAGGTATAACTTATGTTCAAATATTTGAAGGAAAAAATTCGGCTGCTATTGGGACTTGAACCCACGACTACAGAATACCGTCCTGTCGCTTTGTCCAACTAAGCTATAGCAGTCCATACCACTAGGGCCGAATTACTTCCTTCCTTATTAACATCTGCGGGGATGTTATTAGCGCCATCTACCTTTAATTGTATGAACAATTAATTAATAGGACTGATAGACCAACATTACAGTTGATATCTTATCAAACGAAGGCACCCTACCCTTATTTTAAGAGTTGTTGTTTGTTGTTTAAACCAAAAAAATATCGGAATTACATAATAATGTGCTAGTGATATAAAACATGAGGCACATAATAAACACGCTTGGATATTTATTATAGCAATTTAGATGACATTTTATAATAAGTACCAGATAAAAATCAGTATTAAAGTAAATCACGCGACGATAGCTCAGCGGTGAGAGCGTCGGCTGTCAAACGGACGGAAGTTAGTACGATCCCCACCAACAGCTTGAGCTCCTGTAAAGGTAACACCGTTATTAAATTTCCAGCATGGTGGTAGGGCACTTTTGAAAAAGAAAAACTGTTACCAAACACATATAGTTTGATCGGGCAGCAGTCTTTGAGAGCCAGTAAGCGTTCTAGGTCTAGCGTGATAGCATCTTCGACCACATCGTCACTGACCATCAACAGAGATCAAACGCTAGATCTAAAAAGTATTTTTAAAAAACCCACGGCCACCAAATTATTTCTATTTCTGTCCCAATGATCTCTCTGATAGAATGAAATCAGTGTCACGCAATGCAAATTAATTTTGGAACTCGCACGCGTGTTTACATTCAGATGCTAGATTTCCTAAAGGCAACAAGCAAAACAAAAACATAACAAATAAATAAACTTAGTCTGTAAGCCAAATACGCGAAAATGGCCATAATTTGCACGTCCATCATCAACATCATCATCTCAGCCATAGGACGTCCACTGCTGGACATAAGCCTCCCCCATTGATTTCCACAAGGACCGGTTGGAAGCGGCCGTTGCACGTCCAAATAGCTCTTATTATTCTAAAGTGGCCCCACGTATTGTCTGTAAAATTTCATATTACTATATTTCGTACTTTTGTTGCCAAATGCTAGCCATAAGCAATTGTAAGCCTTGTTGCTTTCACACAAAGAGATAATTTTGAGCATTTTTTTGGCGGTGCGCTGACTTCTGTACGGTAATTTGAGTGGAACAAGCCGAAATAACCCGCAAATTGGTCGGGGCGAATTCTGTCAATAAAGTTGTGTCGAAACGTTTTACAATAATATTATTCAACAATAGTCTTTATGACTTTAGACACATAGAATTTCTTTTACTAATTAATAATTGTATTAACAAATGCATACAAAGAATTTTTTGGAAAACTATTATCTTTATATCGACTAAAACACGTGCGGTTCCTAGAATTAAAATGAAATAAATATACCATGAGTCTTATTCATGAATACTGTATACTTAATCAATATTTTTAAGCTACGCCCCGCGGTTTTACCCACGTGGTGATGATTGATGCTGATGGAAAATGAAAAGTACCAAATTTCAGCTATATCAATTTTACCCGCGTGGTGATGAAAACGGGTGATGATGGTGATGATAAAAATGAGACTCACAAAAATAACGTGATTTCTATTGGTAAAAGAAATTTTAAGATCGATTTAGTATATCCAGCTAAAGACTGTCCCCTGCAACCTCACAAACTCACATACTTACAAAATTCAACTCTTTGTAACATTCTAGTTATTTATAATTTTGAAGTAATTTCAATCGAAATTAAGTTCTGAACTCATTTTAGTAGAATGAGCCCCAAACATTTTCGCAACGTCATGAATTCGAAAAACAATTTCGGGTGATTTGTGTAATTTTCTACTTTCTATTGTCCTTTATTTCGGTGTTATTATGTTGTTAGTTTATAGACTTATAAATGTATTCATAGAAGTTCTATGATTACCTGATAGTTATGGCTCAATAATAATAAAATGACGCCGAGGCACTACAGTATTTTGGTGAAGCCTTTTTTTTACTTATAAGTTTGCGTCAAACGCAAACTTATAAGTAAAAAAGCAGCTGTCTCACCTAATGTTAAGTGATGACGTTGTCTAGGATTTAACACGCAAACCTAGAAGGTACCCTATACACTCGTGACTTGAAGCCTTGAAGAGGATTGTACGTATCGAGAAACACAGACTCGGGTAACAAGTTTCATTCCTTGGCAGTACGCATTAAGATAGTAGAAGCATAACGCTTCGTACGTATAGGTGGTATCACTACCATATAGCGATGGCACCGTATGTCGCGTCGACCGATGATAGAAAAAAAATCATATAAAGCCTTTCCAAACAAAGCACTCTGTTACACAGAGTATATTGCTGACCTAGCAACTATGCCCAACCTTATCTACTTAAGCACTGTAACTAAGTATCCTATTAATATTATAAATGGGAAAATTTGTGAGCATAATATTATACCTATTATGTATGTATGTATGTTTGTTACTCTTTCAAGCCTACACAGCTTATACCCTGAATCACCACATAAGCTTATTTTCATTATTACCTTCATCACGGGTTTTTCATCACCTCGCGGGGTAAGCCGCGGAGCACAGCTAATTTTCCTATAAATATCGCCTTTTTCAATCTTATATTTTCTTGTCTTGTCTTGGATGTCTTGCATCTACAGTATGTTATAAAATTTAATAAAATATGTAATGCTGCGTTTAAGTTTTATACCTTTATCGGCTTTCGACATTCATTAGAAGAGATGAATGACAGGTGCTGCTATTACGTGAATTTGCAGTTTGTTTAAAAAATACTCAGTATTACTTTATGTCTGGTAGTGTTCCTTTTTCAAACGGTTTTTATACGTCTGTCAAAAAGTTTAAATGATCGTGATCTGATAACCTCGGCGTCCGCTACCTTAATGATGGTCACGTACTGTTAAACTGCTATGCGCACGCGCTGCCACTGTTTGTATTCTAGGTTGATGGTAATATTTTTGATTGGTAGGAAGAACGTAAGTTATTATATAAAAGTAATCTCGTTTATGGCATCGTTGTTTTTCCCGTATAAGCCCCACATTTTCTAAATAATTTTCAATTATGTTTTTACTCCCTATAGGTTTATAAGTGACTAAAATTGGTAGACAGTAGGCTAATTGTAACGTAACAAACCGACTAGGACTCACGTGGTAAACACTGGAAAATTACTCTCCGACCAGGGGCCGTACCATCAACTTTTACAAAACCATCATGTTTCAAGAACGTCATACTTCAAGCTTAAAGTAATAATGCTCAGATTCGTACCATGAATGTCTTAAAACATTATTGTTTTATTATCGCTCAGTGACGTGTAGAATGAACGAAGAAACATTCCTGCTGTAAGGGCAAGCGAGACAACACTATATTTTCATATAGCGTTGTCGCTTTCGTTGGCGCTGGCTCATGGTACGCTTTGAGTGAACGAAATAGAGATTTACGTCACAAAACTGCTTAGTCTAAACAACATTAAAGTAACATTGCTTATGTGGCCTTGTGGTACGAAAATTCAAAGTAAGATTACAATAATACTGCTATAAGAGTTGGTGGTAGGCCCCCAGTTTCGAACAATAAGTTCGAAACTGGTCGGAGAGTAATTTTCCAGTGTTTACCACGTGAGTCCTAGTCGGCTTGTTACATTACAATTATGGAAGAAACTCGCGATAGTTTTCAGACAGTAGGCTAGTTTTAATTTCTAAACTAAGGGGAGGGCGCTGTATGTCGATACACAGGCGATGAGCCTAGCTCGGCGACAGATACCCAACATTTTACATGTTCTTTATTTTCATACTGTATAGATCTAGCGTTTGACCACTATCTCACTTGAGGGTCAGTGACGATGTGGTCGAAGATGTTACCACGCTAGACTAGACTAGCTAGACCTAGAATGCTCACTGGCTCTCAAGAACTGCTGCCTGAACACACTATGTGTTTAGTGACAATTTGTCAAACTTGTGCAAGACTGAAAACTATCGCGAGTTTCTTCCATAATTGTAATGTAACAAACCGACTAGGACTCACGTGGTAAACACTGGAAGCAGCACCTCAGCACGTGTTGTTACATAAAAAGTTTATTATATATAATAATAATAATATAAAACATAAATAAATAAAATAAAAACTCTGTAAGTGCGCAATTTTTCCTGAATAAACTTTATTTATTTATTAATTTAATCGGTGTATTTTTTCGACTATAGGCATCTAACGATTTCTGTCTTTCGAATTGGTCATTTAAATTGCTATTAAAACTTAAAAATGAATGAAAAAAAGAAACTTTATAGTAGGTACTGTAAAGTTGCGAGAAAATAGCTTAGCTGTTTGAGAAACAAATGGATAACCTCCAAAACATTATATTTTAAAGTGTTATAACATCAATGTAATACGTAAAATGTCATTACCTACTTCTTTGATATATTTGTCTAACATAAATAAATAATTATTATTTTTTTATAAATTCTTAATTATAACATTTTTTTTTTCAGATCGTACAGTCGTAGGCAATGTCGTTTATTCATTTAATTCTAAATGCATCTTATTCGAGATATTCGCGCGCTATGAACTAAGTTTAGTCATTCGTGTCTATGACCCACTTTAAAAGATACTGTTAATGATTCCAAAGAGTGTTCAAAGCTGTCACGATCGCACACATATTGATTACATCCAAAAAGTTTATAAGCTCACGTTCCGTTCGTCTCCCATCGTTTCTCATTCATTACCGCACAAAACCAGTCTATTTCATCGTGAATGCGCCTCTTTTTGCGCGTCGGCTTGTCTGACTGGCACAGATACGATCGTGGTTTAAATACAGAATAATTCAATACTCTGTGGTCTTGAGCTAGTGTTAGTAAAATGCGTGTAAAATGCAATGTTATGTTCAAAAAGGCAGTGATTTAAATAGGTTATTTTTCATCTCATCATCATCATCTCAGCCATAGGACGTCCACTGCTGGACATAGGCCTCCTCCATTGATTTCCACAAGGACCTGTTGAAAGCGGCCCGCCTCTAGCCCTTGAATGCGATCTTAGTCAGGTCGTCTGCCCACCTTGTCGGTGGCCGTCCTATGCTGCGCTTGCCAGTCCGTGGTCTCCATTCGAGAACTTTTCGGCCAGAACGGCCATCAGTTCTTCGAGCTATGTGCCATGCCCACTGCCACTTCAACTTGCTGCAACTCATTTTTATTATTTTTCATCTAAATAAAATGAAAACATAAAAAATCTGATATTATTTACGTCGGGACGATAGCCCCGTCAGCATATAAAAAAATATATTATTTCACTCATAATCCATTATGAGTTAGTATATAAATAAAAATCACGAAGATTTTTCACATATTTTTATTATTTACTAGTTGCGCCCCGCGGTTTCACCCGCGTGGATTACGGTTTTCCAGTTACCTCAATTATCCCACGGGCACTATACTTTACCCGGAATAAAAGTAGCCTATGTGTTAATCCAGGGCTTAAACTATTTCCATACCAAATTTCATCGAAATTGGTGTAGCCGTTTGAGCGTGAAGAAGTAAGAAACATACACACAAACTTTCGCATTTATAATATTAGTAGGATAGGATAATCATCATTTGGTTTTAAGCATCATAGTTGGTTTACATTAGAATAAAGTAGAAGGGAAACAAGAATGATACTTTATAGGGACCTGGACGCAAGTCATAACTAGTGAACATGGAAATTAAGCTGCTCTTTATTTTTTTATAACAATAATATGTAGGCTTAAAAATTTGCGGACGCCTTTCCGTATACGAAAGTCTTGGTTGCGGAACATCCGGATGTTCCGGCTCTTAAGAGCGCCGCTGAGTTGTTCCGCCTGGCGAGGGATAAACTGAAATATGACCACCTCACTGCCAACCTTCACTAGTGATGCACCCGCAGAAGAAGAAGAATAAACATTTAATGAAAAGACAATAAATTTACGAGTTGTGTGGACGCCTTTATTAAAATAAAACACTAATAACTAATTACAATACTGCAGCTACCACAATAACATTTGAGCAATCCACTAGCTATTGGTAGCCTATAGATAACTCAAATGTTCTAACCCGCTACCGGCTGGCAGCGTGCCCAGAATGCTAGCAGCATTGCCACGTTGAATTGCAATGCTGATTCGCTGAGCCAAATATGTGCCAGCATTTTGGTCACGCGTCGCATCGATCAAACGCTCTGATAAATTTTGGAAAATCCGATGAGTTCCAGGTCCCCACGGGCCCAATATCTCGACCCCAAAAGGTTCAAATATGTAACCACTACCTAGGTAATTTAACTTGAAAAAAATTTTCGCCGTTTCAATTGCTCCGCCGAATAAGCGGAATAGTTGTGTAGAATGTGGATGTGTAAGTAATTGTGTAGTTCTAAGATGTGCGGTAGCGTGTTAGGCGTGAGAATCGAGTGATTGAGTGTTAAATTTTGTCTTTGAGTGAAGACTGCGTGTGATTGTTTGACTGGCCGGTTGGCGCAGTTGGTAGCACTCTGCCTTCTGAGCCGCGGGTCCCGGGTTCGATTCCCGGACAGGTCAAACATTTGTGTGTATGAACATGTCTGTTTGACCTGTGTCAGGGTGTGTATATGTATATAAGTATATATATAAGTATGTATATAAGTATATATCAGTCATCAGGTTACCATAGTTACAGGCTCTGCCTAGTTTGGAACCTGAAGACCTTGTGTGAATGTTGTCCCATATTATTATTATTATTATTGTAAATTCATGAATTAAAAGATGAAGCCTCGTCTATGTTTTTTCTGATCTGATTGCCAAAATTCATCAAAAGCAAAATGTTTGTGTGAACAGTACGGATGTCATGCTACTTCTCTTTTGTTCGCAGAGTGTGTGTAGCAGTAGCCCGTGCGGTGATGCGCCGCGAGCGCCCGCGATCGACACATGCATGCCGCCCGCGCACCCGGTGAGTTGCCTCAGTTTTTTTTTAATATTACTCAGGATTACTTTATACTTGATAACTAATAGAATCCTTTAGGCATCATAATGACGCCACCGTCTGTCTGTCAGCAGGCTGTATATCATAAACAGTATTTCAAATGGCAGTGGAAAAGTAAATATAATTATAATGTGATTGAGCAATAGGCGATGGTAATAGTGCTGACACCGCATAGGTACATATATGTAAAAAATTGTAAATCTGTAATAAAAAAGAATTGTTAAGCACAAATCTCGATAACGGTTTCCCAATTACAACAATGAATTAAAAATTAGGTGTTATTATTTCTGTTATTCTACTATTTTCTTCGATGAAATGTGATTTGCTTCAAATAAATACCAATATCAAAACCAACCACAGTTTCACAACCAGTGTGAAAATAGACAACATAAATTCCACATAAATGGAAAAATACGTTTGTATATGGAAATCGAACTACCTCAATTCGTTCCTATGATAGATAAAGGTTTTCAGAGAAACTTGTTGTTTAAAGCAGCGCAGGGCTTATTTGTAACTCGTACGTAACCTAGGCCTATTGTATCTCTAAATGTAACTGACTAACCTCTTTTCTAATTGTTTGACATTTCGAGGCATTGTAATTAGTTTCACTTAGTTGAGACTAAAAGAAAATAACGTGTTACTACCGGAATACCTTCGACACATACTTTAGTTTTGCAATAACAGTGACTAATATTCGCATGTGAAAATACTAAAACTTTCTGAGCTCTGCCGGTTAATAACTTAATACACAAGAGACCGATTTGGGAAAAACCACACAACGTTTGCGAAACGTTGACACGGACATGCAAACCCATTTATTCACCAAATACTGACTGCAAACAGCTTTTATTAGTCACTCAACTGTTTGAATGTTTACATTTATTTGCGTTATTATAACCATATATTCGTATATATGTTATAGGAGTGGTTTTGTGTTGAGTTCCGTGTGTGAGTATGTGTGATTAAAAGTTGGTCATATCTTCATTAGATTTTCCGTAATGATACGTCTTTCTTTTTTCTTCCTCTGAGCGCGGTCTATATTTTGCTGCTACTATTTTTCAACTTGGTAAGTTTTATGGATTGACAGCAAGGGGAATAGCGCTTGGTAATGGCGCTCACTTATGTAACTTTGTCAAAATCGAACACGTCGCGGCGCATGAAACGCGGGGGCGTTTGTAAGTGTTCTATTTTCGGACCTCTAAAACGCAGCAATAAATACATTTACCCCCTTACTTATAAACGTTGAATAAGCTGCGAATAGTAATTCAGTGTTTTGTTCCGTTCTTTCAACGTCAAACTGTCATATAAGCGACAAAGACAAAACACTGAATAACTATTCAGAGGTTATTCAACGTTTATAAGTAAGGGGGTTAGTGTTTAAACGTTGATTACTGGATAGTTAAAGCAATGTTTTAAAATTTTGAAGTAAAATTAATATTTTGAAAAATACACCTCATTTTCCTTAAAAGAACGCCATTCCCCCTCCCGCCCCTAATTTTAGTGTTTATCCATTTTACAGTAAATATTCAGTTTGTCACTTCCGTCCTCGCGTCTCCCAATTTCCTGACTAGTTAGTGCTAGAGTGGTGAAAATCGATGTATTTTACTCATGCGTAAAGTTTTTTGACTTTTCATGTTTTTAAACCTTCTCTACAGTCAGGTTTCATCCCAAGCATGCCAAAAAACAACTCTACCCACATTTAAAACAAATAATTGATGATGTTTTTAGGGACTTTCTGTCAGTCCCGTATTGGCCATGCATGTGTCTACACTGACATGTTTATCTATACAGCAACATTTAACTTTCAATTTCAACTTTAATTATATTAACGACAGTACAGAATGAAAACTTGAGCGAACTCGGACACGCTAACGCTAACCGAACGCCCATTAAAATTTTCCCTGGGAACTCTAATTACATCTATTTCTCTTTCTCGTGGCTATTGCAGTTCTTCCCAGGCTTTATAGAGCAATAAAAGCCTGTGTTTAAGCTAAAAGTTGATTAAAAGAGCACTTTCTCTGCATAAATATTAATGAAAACGCGAGTGTTTTGCCCTGACCGGATGACCCCGTTGCTGGTAATGTCTTAATTGCTACGGGGAGCTGCTTATTGTTTGGCAACGATTATTAATATTAAAAGAAAACTTTTTGATGAACGCTTCTGTAATTCTGTTAAAAAAGTCAGGTATTCAATTTTGGCAACCACGAAGTAATTTTAAAAGTCAATAAATCGGTAATACTTTAAAGACTATGTGCCGCGTTCCAAAATTGAGTATGTTACGGTAAATATTCAATTAAAGGGCCTTTCTCGCAATAAATAAATAAAATAAATTATAGATTTAAGAGAGAAGAAAAGCACATAACGAGTCCTTGTCTTCTAAATTATATTTTACATAATACGCTTTTTTAATTCAAACCTTTTTCCGGCCGATTTGTACTTTTTTTTCTGTGACCGCTGTTGGGGATTTTATTATAAAAGCGAACACAGCTCCCTTGACAGATCGACACAGATCACTTGAGACCATCCGGTCAGATTACTATCAGACGCGTTCAGACGTCTGAAACTCAAGATTTTGTTCACCATATCATTATATAATATCGCTATCAAGTTCGATAGTGATATGAATGCAATATTAAAAAAAACAACACATTTTCTCGCCATTTCTTAAGTGGTTTGAAGTTATATATCACAAGCGAATAAAAATTACAATGAAGTGGGGCGATACGTATGCAGTGTCATACATTAACATATTATGTATAGTTATTAAGTCAAGAAATAAACATTAATAAACTATGTATATATGTATATAAAACATATGTGGGCCCTTTTGTGCCGAGAAATTGGGCAGGACTGGGAGCTCATCAGATTTTACAAAACTTATATCGCTTGATCGAAGCGATGCGTGCATAAATGCTGGCACATATTACATATATCGTTCAACTATAGAGTTGCAACGCTGATTGCATTGCAATTCAACGGGGCAATGCTGCTAGCGTTAATGGTACGCTCTCATTTGGTAGCTCATTGAGCTTGAGTTTTGCATTGAATTGAGTTATCTATGGGCTAGCAACAGCTACAGTATTGCTCAAGTGTAATTTTAATTGTTTTAGTGTTGTTATTAGTTTGTACTTTTTAATTTTATATATATATATATATTATATCATTATATAATATCGCTATCAAGTTCGATAGTGATATGACATATTATGTATATTTATTAAGTCAAGAAATAAACATTAATAAACTATGTATATATATAGTTTATTAATGTTTATTTCTAAGAAATAACTAATATAAACTAATATATATATATAATATGGAGTTGCAATGCTGATTGCATTGCAATTTAACGGGGCAACGCTGCTAGCATTAATGGTACGCTCGCTCTCATTTGGTAGCTCGTTGGAATTGAGTTATCTATGGGCTAGCAACAGCTAAAGTATTGCTCAAGTGTGATTTTAGTTGTTTTAGTGTTGTTATTAGTTTGTACTTTTTAATTTTAAGTAGGTACGGTAAAAGTGAGGAAATTTAATTAAATTTGCAATTTAATTAAAATAATCGTCTCCTAGCTTTTAAATGGTATAATTGAGTGTTTGTTCTAAAGAATTAATTGCCCGTACAATAACGTACTGAAGAATTTAGGACGTAAACAACTAGGTCTGTTAGTTTCTTGCTCGTTATAGAATAATTTAGTTCGCAAGCAATGAGGTCTTTAGGTCTCCTAGGAAACTTTATACTTTTCGCTTTTTCATCAATTGGTAAAAATGCTGGTAATATGAAAGTGGTGACCGAACAGTATATAAAATCAAAGTACTAAAAAGTGAGATTCCAAATATATAAAAACAAACGAACCCAATTGACTTGCCTGTTATGTATTTTGTATATATGTATTAAAAATAATTCCTATTTCCCTGGGTCACGTCATAACTTCAGAACGACTTTACCGATTTCTTTTATCTTTTGTTTTATGTTTTCTAATACTTGTTAGACAGTTCTTTCGGAAAGATAAATTAAGAAAATTTCGGAGAAATGTGAAGTATTAACGAAAACCCGTAGTCCATGCGGGTAAAAGCTTGGGGAGCCGGTAGTTTTAAATAAAATCTGTTAAAAAAAGATATGTTATCAGTTTCAGATTTTTTTGGTGCATCTTAAGTTAAGTTCTTGTGTAATACTATTTTTAAAAAGAATTTAACTTGCGTTTGGTGCTATCTCACCCGATGTTAAGTGATGACGCGGTCTAAGGTATAGCATGTGACGGCGACCACAGCTATGGTCGCTATAATAGTTTTCGTATGATATGTATTTCATATCAGAAAAAACAGTCACAAATTGATTTTAAGTGAGTGAGAAGCTGTTGAAATCATTGTTACTAAGGCCACGATTGCCAATTAAAATTAAAATACCCAACAAAAAGATGAATGAAAACGAATTTGACTTTGATGAGTCAAAGACTTTCCAGAATTTCAGAAAATCCGTCTTTTAGAAAGGCAATTAGATGAAGTTTTTGCAAATCAGTGAACCGACAAAGTTGTTACGTAGAAAGAAACTGTTCGTGGCCAATTGACGAATGTATTAGGCTAATTGAAATATATCGATAAGTATTTGCATAAGGAAAAGTCAAAATAAGTAATACATTGCAATGTATGTTTTTATATAGTTGCGGTATTGAACATTACAGTTGACTTTAGAAATGTTATATTCACAATGAGATTGCAATCGTTTAACATTCATTATACCTACTTATATTATTTAATAAAAAGTTGACAATGGCTCTATCCAAAGACATCATCATTATCGGCGCAGCAATTTGATGCTCACATTGGCCACCTCCTTTGGCCATTATCATCATCATCATCTCAGCCTTAGGACGTCCACAGCTTGACATATGCCCACACGTTGATTTCCACAAGGACCGGTTGGAAGCGGCTCGAATCCAGCTCTTGCCTGGGATCTTAGACCGGTTGTCTATCTACTGCTGGACATTGGCCACCCCCTTTCATAGGGAAACCTATTTGATCGAGGTCCTCTATCCAGCTTATCGATGGACGTTCCACGCCCTTAAAATCCGTATTGTATATATCCACTCGAGATATTTTTGGACCCCAACTGCCAATGGCTCTACGAGATGCCCTCCCAGACTTCATTTCAGTTAAATTCATTCGCATTTATGAATCCAATTCAACAGGAATTCTTCAAGCCCACTAAAACACACTTAACACGAAGATAAATTGAATTCTCATTGTAAATCAAGTAACGTATAGTCCTCTCACTTTGTTGATAATTTCCTCGGATTTCTAGTGGGTATATAAATTGGAAACATTTGTCTGAGAAACGGTTGGCTTGATTGGATATAAATAAACGTCCCAATGAATAGGCTGCCTGGTTAATTTACCTTTTGTGGTACAGTCAGCTGCACTAATAAGTTTTATGACAAGTATTTGTCAGAACTAATCCAGAGTTTGAAACTCGTCAGTTTTTATGATCTCACTTTATTGGAGGTGATACAACACACTATCTCAGTAGCGTCATCACACAAGACCTATATTCTTAAAAAAAATAATCTTATAATGTTTTTTGGCCTTGATGACAACTGTATACAAAAACCACAAGGTCAAGTTTTGACTCAAGAGGTGATACAACACACTATCTCAGTAGCGTCATCACACAAGACCTATATTCGTAATAAAAATAATCTAATCTCTATTTATTTGTATTGTGTCAATGTCCTATCTGAGTTGAAAGATGTGTTATTATATCAAGTTAGTTGACTCAAATAAAAACTTAATTACAAATTATTAAAACTATTGAACATTTGTTCGGATTTTTATACTTTTGAAGCTACATAGCTTATTCTTGTTATTAATAATGTTTTTCCAGGGAAGATATCTATATAGATATCCATGTACAAATTGTCATCCAAAACATAGGAACCATTTCCAAGATAGCCATCGTCGAGGTAAATATTGCAGGAATTAAGGTAAAGAACGTGGCAAGAATTGTTTGTTCAATACAGTAAGGTTTTTTTTTATTGAGACACTTTTGTGTTTTATTACTACTTTTTGGTGTACATAGTAATAATTTAGCTTTGAGTATGTAGGGCTCGTTTATTCATCTGAGTAATTCAGATGCAAGCATAAAACCTTACTGTAGGTATTATTCATTCTTTTTATCACACTCAGACACCCGAACTAGGATTCCCTGTATCGGGGAGGCATGGATACACACAATCAAAGCACACAAACATCCAAGACCCGGGACAAACATCTACACTCATCGCACAAATGTTTGCCCCTGCCGGGATTCAAACCCAGGGTCCCGGAGATTCAGAAGTCATGTCACTGACACTAACCACTGCGCCACGGCAACCGTCAGTTATATTGTTAATTATAAATATAATATCTAGTATTCTTGTATATTTATATTGCATGTGACTGTATCAATCGGCTATTAACAACGATAGTCAATATTAGTACAGAACAAAATAAATAAACTTAGAAAGCTTTATCGCTTCAAATCAATATTTTTAACAAAAGGCTCGATTCGAAAGTGAAATTAAAGAACACGAACGAAAGTACTCCACAGTAAGTACCACTATTTCATTAAATCATAATCCGTTAATGACGTTCCGGGTTTTGAATGGACCAGCTCTCAATACTGTCGGTATAAAGGGCCACAATTCACTTTCGAAGACTTAATGGGGTATCAAAACTATCGAACACCACAATTACTGGTTAGTATATTTATAACTTAAAATGCAATTATCTCTCTTACAGCCATAACACTGTTACATAAATTGCCAACAGCTGTGACAGCCCTAATAAAAAGTGAAAATGTGGAGATGCAAGTTGAATGCGCACACATACATATAGTTATGTATGTGTAGATATCTTGCAGCATAGGGTTGCCTCGTGTGACGGGTGCCGAGATTAAGGATTCGATTGGAATTGAATAATGGGTTGAGTTTTATCGGATTTTCCAAAAATTATCAAAGCTTTTGATCGATGCGACACGTGACCAGTATTCTGACATATTGGCTCAACGAATCAGCATTTCAATTTAACGTACCAACTAATAGCGGGTGAGAACATTTGAGTTATCTATATACTGACAATAGCTAGTAGAATACTCATATGTTATTGTAGTAGCTGCAGTATTATGATTATGATCTGATAGTAGTTAGATCCGTAGATATATAGAGTCTTTCTCTTTTGAACTTTTTCGAATCAACAGTCATCGTCGCCTTTGGATATCTGCAGCGCTCGATGTACAATGACTCGATATGACGCATTGCTTAGATTTATAGATATTTAAAGTAATTATATGACTCCATCAGCGATACTCAGTAGTTTCTAAACTATATTTATTTATAAAAAAACTAGCTGCGTCCCACGGTTTTAGCCGCGCGGTGATGATGATTATGATGATGATGAAAAGTCTATGGCAGCAAATAACGTGTAGCTATATAAGTACTGAAAATAATACCAAATATATATAATATATGACAAAACAGCCCAAACTTAAACATAATATAAAAAAAAGATTGCTAAAAATATTCTGATGAATATAATTTGAAATACAGTTGTTCAAACACTTTCAACTGCCATTAGTAGGCATCCATCCGCTACCATCAACCCGTCACTCCGCAGACGCGTAATTACAAACGCCAATTATCTTCAGTGAAAGTGAAAAAATATCGTTTTTTTTCGGAAAAGCATCTTGACGTAATCGTAACCTAACTGTCACCCGTTGCGCAACTCGAATGCTTTCCGAATTAACAACGATGCAATTAATTTGGTACAGAGAGCACAGTGGAAAACAGTGATTAAATTTTAAACAGTTTACATATTGCCTGCTTTGGTATTGCGCTTGTGATCTTCCTAGTGTCAGGTTGATGAATAAAAGGAGGCTAAGGTCAATATTATAAAAAAATAATATTGTGTCGTACTAGATGGTATCTGAAAATATATTTGTTTATCTCTCAGAGCTTCCAGTAAATGCGTTATTTTAAAGCCACCGACGCGAATGCGTGCGAAACTTAATTTCAGCGTTTTAACGGTGATATTTATAAATATTAATTATTAACACTTGTTGGGACATTTTCATTGACTCTAAAGCTCAGTTGGCAGCCAAAGAAGCTGGGAGTCCTCGCAAAGGTGAAGCAGTGCTTACACCGGAACAACTGCTCAACTTATACCAAGCACACGTTCGTTCTTCTAAAGAGTACAGTTCTCATTCGTGGGACGCATCAGCTTAATACCCAACTTGAGGCTCTTGAGTACATAGAGAGGCTTGCTACAAGGTTCGATTCCACACGGACAAAAAAATTCGCTCTTAAAATGTTGTAATAAGTTGTAATAAATTAGAAATTCAATTTTCTTTAGCCTGCGCAGTGAAATATCTCTCATGATTATATATACCTCGGTTATAAAAGCACAAAATGTTGGGTGCCACTGCAACCGAGCAAGTAGCCTCACTTTGCTCATATATACATTTTTTTAAAACACGGAACTTTTATCTCTGTCTTTACCAATATATCGTTGCACAGGTACTTTAGAGACGTGACTGTAGTTTAAAGTTTTTACTCGGCACTGTACGTGACGATGCGATAGTGAAATTAAAAGTGTTAATGAATATATTAGATCCTCATTTCAAGCCAGTGGGCCCGTGGGAGAGGCGAGGCAGGAATACCAATTAGTTTTGAGACTATCTCCTCTTTTAGCTGGTGAAAAACTTTAAAAGGCAGCCTCCGGCTAGAATAATATTTTAATTACCTATAGTTTATGAGTTTTTTAAAATAGGACATAATTAAAAAAAATGCATATATTTTAATTTAATTTCTCCAACAAGCGACCGTGCTCGTTCAAACCTGTTCGGTCCATTATAACAAAATAATTACAGTAAACAGAAGTCAAGTTCTTACTCTGACATATTGTCAGTCTTATGGCGCTTATAAGATCCTATAACCTTGGAAAAGCAAAACCGCGCTCGGTCCCGCTAATTCTTAATATTATGTTATATAATTTATTATGTAGGTATACATAAAAACCTTATATATTAACTGGCTCCTGGATAATAGCTACTGCTCTGAAAAATTACATGTACAGCTTGAGATTTACATCTTTACTAATTTTATACTTACGGTTTCAAATTTAAGATTATTGTATCCTTAAGAGTTGAATCAAATATTATATCTTTAAAAGACATCATATTTCTAATAATTTTGTTCACATTGATTTTACATACGTTCTTTAATTATACTGTACTATTATATTTTTTTAATAAATGATGAATATATAATATACTAACGGACCCGACAGACGTGTTGCAGCGCCAGGTGGAATTTATTTAATTTTTTTTTTGTGAATCTAAACCATCCAGGGCACCACCCAAACGCATACAAAAAAATCATCCAATTCGATCCAGCCATTTAGGAGGAGTTCAGTGACATACACACGTACAGTAGATTTTTTTGAAGAATAAAATTTTTAGAAGCTAAATTTAGAAGATTTTTGATTCTTTTTGTGTAGTTGTTGATGAGAAGAATATTTTTAAAGATGTTAAATTGGCTCTATTCTTCACTTTACTCTATATATATAATAAGTACTCCTTAGATTTGAAGTATAACTTTTAATATCAAATTTTATTGGGCTATAGATTCGGGTTATATAAATGGACGACTTAATTAAGTGTAACGCCGTTTATTTTAATGTAAAAAGTAGCAAATATGCGGAAAATATTCCGGGTTAAAAATAGATTGGTAGCCGAAAAAATCGACATAGGACCATAAATTTTTTTCCTTAAAATTTATTGAAGAACTGCACTTTGTTACATCTGTTACGATACTGTAAAACAAATCGTATACTGATTTAACACCGATCGTATTCGTAAATATTTGAATATAACGATTTGTTCCTCACAGTTGGAATTTTGCATCAGATTTTTACTGTTATGGGGTTATTGTGACACTTTTGGACGTTATAAATATAAATACGATGTTACGGTATTCACTTATTGAAAGCGGGCAAAAGTTTGACAGTAATTCTGGTTACTATGAATATCTCAAATACACAAAACACGTGATCGAATTATTCGTTATAAGCATCTTCAAAAAATGATACTCGGATGTAAAACGGATTTGGATGAAATTTGGTATGTAGATACTTCAGGTCCCGGAATAACACATAGGCTACTTTTTATCATCATCATTGTCCATCATTACCACGCGCGTAAAACCAGGCACAGCTAGTTAATCATACAGCATTTTGTAGAATCACATGCTTTGCGTCTGTCACATGTTCAACACACGTCACACACAACAGCACTGAGAAGACCCGCGCCGCCACCTCCGCCGCCACCGCATCGCTCAAACCTCAAAACTAGTGCACGCCGGCACCTGCGGTCTCAAACCGGTTACCGGATGAAATTTGAGCCGTTAACTCAATGAGCGCATTTGACAATAAAACAAAAAAATGACTTATTGATCAACCATTTTATGCATACCACAATTTTCTTAACAAATCTAGTTGACATTTATGTGTGTATTTATGCTTCAATTATATAAATATAATACCTGCGCCCCGCGGTTTTATCCGCGTGGTGATTAAAAGCAGCGATCATGGTGATGATGAAAATAAGCCTATTATTAATACGGAGTATAAGCTATCTCCATAGCAAATTTTATCCAAATCCATCTAGCCACCTAGTCGCATTTATAATATTAGTAGAATGTTAATATTTTCAATATAAAGTGATCAACCGATACCTTACCGTCTTGAAATAATTTATTAGTACATGATTATTCACTACATTAGTGTATTATAATATTATTCTCAAAGAAAAATAATCTAAAATGGATTTTTACAATACGTCGTGCTACGTTTATAGTAAGATTAATTTATTTTATAGTTTGACATGTAATTTTTTTTTAATAAACACATTGTCTGATTTTTATTTTAAATTTTAATTGAATTTTAATGTCTCTTTAATCAGTCATATAATAGCAGATAACATTCGTATGTCTACTAGAAATACAAATGCCATAAAAATCAGACTATTCGCAATAGATAATAATGATTGATTTTATTGTCACTTCATATTAATTAATCAACATTCCCACACATAAAAACTACTACACAGCGTTATTAATCGCTTGCCTATTTACCTCTAAAATACCACAGTCCCATTTGCTGAACAATGCTTCATTCATCTCGTTCATTTCATTCATTCCTTTCTTTTATTCTGTGCCCATTATCTGCCAATTTTCCCGTTCATATAATGGAAATTACGCTCGAAGGAATGATAAAAAGTTGGTCTCGGATAGTTAAACGATGTCTTCGGTTCGGCGGGAATATTTTACATTCTTTTATCATAAGTTTCAACTTGAATTATCGTGAAATGCTTTGAATTAAAAGCAGATTAGTTTTTATAACTTTTATGGAAATAGCGCAGAGCTTAGGACGTATGAACTTCGGATACTCTGCTTTTGCATCTTTTTGCTACGTATATAAGATGTTCACAAGATAGCTCATAGGACAGCGTTATTTAAGGTAAGGTAATAAGACTTTTAAATTGTATTACCCATCCATACACATAAATAGTATTATGACCCTTGTCTACTGTCATATACGTTTTGATAAATATCTACTGCATAAACTTATAAAAATCCTTCTACAACTCTGAGTTTTCACCTAACAATTTATTGTGTTTGTTGAGCGTAGCTAGATACATATTTGCCTATCATATTTTAAGATTCATAGCAATAGCAAAAAACGACAACCAAAAATAAACAACTGCACTTTCTATTGTTATCTTATTGTGGTTGAACGTGCGTCCATTATTTGTTTTTGCCTGAAACCCGTCGCAGTGTTTGTACACGTTTTAAGGCCATTTTCACTTTCGTCGGTCGCAGCCCCGTACACTCCTGCGCACATTTACAATTCAAATTATTCAATAATAGAATGCATGTTTTCTTCGTATGTTGTAATAACAACTGTGGAATTGAATGGTGTTAATTAATATTTAATTATCTTGTGAGTCTAAAATAACTTAATATAATTTATTATGTGGCGTAGTGGTTAGTGTCAGTGACATGACTAATGTGTCTCCGGGACCTTGGGTTCGAATCCCGGCAGGGGCAAACATTTGGCGATGAGTGTAGTAGTTTGTCCTGGGTCTTGGATGTTTGTGTGCTGTGATTGTGTGTCTCTATGCCTCTCGTGATACAGGGAATCCTAATTCGGGGGTCTGAGTGTGATAAAAAAAACGAAAATGTCACCAATACAGATATAAGAGAATATCCTATAAATCGAAGTATTATGTATATTTATACATGTAATTACGCAAGGCCGCACCTTGTGCAATTACCATATTTTTCGCCGTTAATGCGACTTTATAAACAGATAGATAGATAACTCTTTATTGCAACACCATAATAAATCTCAAGACAAAATTACAAACTTATATACTACGTGTCAAAATGAGCAGTTTTATCGCTCAGAGCTAGAATACTACTATGTAAGTTCCATGATCAACTGTAGTACCTATTTAATAAACGTGCTCTAATCTCAGCAGAAGTAGGTTTTATATGACTTCTGTGCTAGAGTGTACCTCTCAAAAACCGGGACAAGCAATAACGATTATTGTTTTTTAATATTTGGTTTGCCCTTAAAGTCATCTAGACGAAGCTTAATAGCCTTTTTTGTTATATATAAAATATGAAAATGAATTGCCTCTTTTCTCTGAAGCCTGATTATTGTCACGTACTTTGGAAAAAAGAATAGGAGCAAATTTCTAACGAGAAACTTGTCCGTTTTTTTTAGAGCAGTGACGACTTTGTATAATGATTGTTGTAGCGGATGGAGGAACATAATTTTTATTAACTCTAGTTTCATGGGGAGGATGTGTAATATAGCGGTCATAGCTCAGCGGGAGGAGCTTCGGCTGTCAAACTGACGGACACTGGTTCGATCCTTAATAACAGCTTGAACTTCCGGAAAAGGTTACACTGTTATCGAATTTCCAACATGGTGGTAGGGTACTTTAGAGGACCCGCCTGGCTAGCTACTACCCTCAAGTTTGAATAACTGTCACCAAACACATAGTGTGTTCAGGCAGCAGTCCTTGAGAGCCAGTAAGCATTCTAGGTCTAGCATGATAAATCTTCGACCATATCGTCACTGACCATCAAGTGAGGTAGTGATTAAACGCTAGATCTATACAGTATAAAAAAAGACATAGCGTTCATAAGCTCCAACATTGGGCTAGCCACTAGCATATTCGCCAACCCGCATTCGCAAGCTTAGTCAATTATTGCCAATACTAATTTCTCTGAGAGAAAACACCGTATGCTAGCTATAGGAACATATCTAACTATAACGAGATATAATTTATAACATTGTATACTGTATTAGTTAAAATGACAAAAAATAATTAAAAAGTGAGTTAAACAGACATCATAAACTTTCGCGTGTAAACTGTATACATATACTGCATTATTGGCTCGAATACACATTTATATCTTGTACTAGTAATGGAGAACCCAATATTGCGTGCCCACTAATTGCATTGCAACACAAAATATATTATGGAGGTTATTTGCATTTAAAATTATGACGTGGAATGGTAACAGCTTGTAACTTCATGGCGTTTGTGTGGAGGACCTTAAATAGTATTTCATCAGTTGGCCGTGGTGGTACCGGCCTAGAATAGTACTCCCCCATCTCTTCCCCGCGGGTGCCGTAAGAGTCGGCTAAGGGACCACGTACCAGAAGGTGGGCAGCAGCGCCTTCTGAGGATAGCAAAACCATACTGCGCTTGCCAACCCGCCTGCCAAGCGTGGCGAGTATTGGTAAGTCATCCATTCCCATGGACATCCTATGGCTGCGATGAATGAAAATAATTCATCTAGGGGCCTTGTGAGCAGGCTTATAACGAGCTATGGAGAGGGTTATATGCTCGGGGTTTCTTACGCGATCGAATCAAAAATGAGGAGATCCGTTGAAAAACGAAAGTTACCGATAGGTATAGCCCAGCGGATTAGCAAGTTGAATTGGCAGTGGGCAGGCCACATCGCTCGAAGAACTGATGGCTGTTGTGGTCGAAAAGTTCTCGAATTGAGACCACGGATTGGCAAGCGCAGCATAGGACGGCCACCGACCAGGTGGACAGACGACCTGACTAAGATCGCAGGCAAGGGCTGGATGCGGGTCGCTACCAACCGGTCCTTGTGGATTGTAGTCAAAGGATGTATTGTCTGAATAGAAAATACCGGTCATGTACGGATCAGACTCGCGCGCAGACAATTCCGTACGAATTTGGAGAATTATGTTAATCTAACGCAAATACGAACTGAATTTAAAAGAGACACTTAAAAAGGGTTTTCTACGTACATTAACATGGGTCGCAGTTAGTTTACCAGTTGCAAAAAAGTTTTTAATTATCAATACCTAGTTATAATTTTGGTTAAAGTACTTTTTGGATTTGTATTTTTACCTACGAGTATATGATAGTGTTTTTTTTGCCAAATTTCATGATCAACGGGAAGTACCCTATAGCTTTGGATTCCCATGCGAGCTTCAAAATAGCGGCATAAGCGGAGCATACACGGCAGTGTCTTTTGATTGCGTTAGAATAGAAGTAAGATTTTTTCACTGCCTGAGGATGAGGACTTAGGATTACAGACGTGACTTTTGATAAGGTTTTCAATTTTTTTATTCAACTCCTTCCTGAGAATTTGCGTCGAGATAGATGGAGAGACAGACCGACGGATTTTTTCCTTTTATAGTACGGAACCCAAAAAGAACTTTATTGTAGGGAAAAGAATGCGAATGCAATTTATATATATAATATTACAACCCACAAAGCAGAAGCCTATCCCTTTATGTTATATTTCAATGTGGCTATGACAACTTGAAAACATGTTCTAGTATCTCCCAGACAAGAGATGAAACTTTGATCACAAGTATCTAAATTATTTATAATCTTCTCGTATTTTGGACAGTTCTAAACATTTGGATGACTGTACAATTTGACAAATGTACATAACGCGGTTTCTCATATTTATCTACATAATAATTATATCTACAGTCCTAGACACACACACTATAAGACCAAAATCAATTGAAGTGAAAATGTTATTTACTCGAAGCCCTGTCCTTACGAAGTAGTGGGTCTGTCATGAAATGTTTATATATCAAATATAGCTAGCTATAACAAATGAGTTCACAATAAAAGTGATTGTTAAAGCTTACAGATTCGGATCGAACAGTTCGTGGTAGCGGCAACGATAAAGTTGTTTTGAGAATCGATAGTTATCGTGGGAGTGAAATGTCTACCTTGATGTTTAAATCTTATGTTAAATCCTACTTCGTATTTAAGATTGACTGAAATCTTTCGCAATTATTACACCACATTCTTACCACAGACAATGATCACAGTCCACAGGTTATTATGGTTCCGATACAGTAGAAGAGGTATTAGTATAACAAAAAATTGCTAAAATTTTATGGCAGGAACTTAAGATAGCAGTTTTGTTTCATGTACAACATGAGAAATTTTTGGGTGAATGAGTACCGTATAACCTGTAAAAATAGCGATTCACTAAACTTGGTATATCTTTAAATGTGTTCCGGTGTTAGAATCTTAATTAGGAGAGACGCACTACTATATATGTGCACTATTTTATGTTTTTTTCCGAGACGCGGCTACATCGATTGGTTCGAAGTAATAATACAGTAAAAAATCTAGCCACTGCTTAACCGAATCAAGAAAATAAACTGCAAAAGGGTATCGAGTTAAGCTTACGGCTTGTGCTTGAAACCTAAACTTGATTTAAAAAAAAAATGTTTTCACTATATGAATTTAACATAATACAAAACTATCATTATGTTTGGTTAAACTGCCCACCTCACTATAAACAGGCTTAATACTAAAAGCTTAAAATAACTGAATATTAAAACGTCATTAATATTAAATGAACGTGTGACCTTAAAATTATGCCTGTCAATAGTTGCAATAAAGCAGTATAATGCTGTCAAATTATAAAAGACTACTGTCACCCATGAAATTATAAGTCATAATTTGGAAAACTGGGACAAGATATTTAAAATTCCGCCGTATAAATATAAATCTAGATGTATGAATGGTTATTGGTATTTTTATGCGATTAATGTACTAGTGTGTATTTTTACGAGTTCTAAAAAATAACACATGTTTTAGGCCCGATGATTGCTAAATAACAAGCTAGTTGTCTGGGATAATGTCTGAAATTTTGAAAGAGAACCTTTACGTTTTATGATTATGATCCGAAATTAGTTTCTCTTCTGTAGTTTATGCATTCAATTAATGGTCGATTATCAACAATTAAGTGTCCGTAAAAGTGCATGAGTGTATGAAAGTGGAACAAAACGGTCTAAGTGGCCAACCTTCATTTTTTTTTCACTTCGCAATGTTCACGTAAAGTTCCAGTAAAGTGTATACTACTTTACTGAATCATACAGGAAACGGGGAATGATATTCGGGCTAAGCTTTTAGATTATACCCTCAACTTAACAAATATTTTGCTAAGCAATCTATATATATATATATATATATATATATATATATATATATATATATATATATCATCTATATATATATGTATATGCACATGAAATGCAAAGCCATATTGAAGGAGAAAAATCTCGCTACGTCACTCGCGTATAGACTATAGTTTTCGGTATATTTTTTTTTATTTGATTGGAATAAAACAAACACTATAATATTTTAAGTGAAGCTTACCACAATATATTACTGAAAACCACACCAAATCAGTTAAGCAATTATATAAATTAGCTAACAAATAAAATGTAACTAGGCTTGATTCGACGTTCGATTATCAAATAAATAGATAAATCTATATATACATGGCTGCTGCATTTCTAAGATGAGATCAGTACATACGTATGTACTCCGTACATTGAATTCTCAAAATTTTTTCTTTGCTTCTATGGGTTATGTTACAGTTGATTTTGGTAAAACAGTATTTTCCTATTTTGAAAGAAACAAAAAATTCGCTTTCAAAAGATAATTCAATATAGATACACATATCCCCCAATCATCCTACTCCTATTCTACTGTCCTAGCGGGACGCCGCTATTCAATATATTATGATACTAGTAGCGCCCTGCGGTTTCACCCGCGTGGATTGCGGTTTTCCCGCTACCTCAATTATCCCACAATTAACTCTACTTTTTCCGGTAGCCTATGTGTCAATCCAGGCTTATACTATATACTTAACATGGCTTTAAACTATCACCATTCCAAATTGCATCGAAATCGGTGTAGCCGTTTGAGCGTGAAGAAGTAACAAACATACACACATACATACAGACTTTCGCATTTATAATAGGGGTCATTTTGTATATTTTTTCACTACGCTTTGTTTGCCGTCACCTCAGTTGTAACACCTTTCATAATAATATTATTCTTATCGCAGAAATCATATTTTATTAAATTTCACTGTATAATAACCCTTATAGTCTGCCATAATCATACTCAAAGCTCTCTATGAAATCATAATTAATAGTATTAAATCTTACCAAGGCGCATAGCTCTTAACACGTTTCAACAAAGATATTTCAATCTATTGTCGGAACTCAAATACCCAACATCATATCAATATAAATCAAATTCCAGATGAAACCGATACGACGAAACAATGGCCTTTATCCAAGTTTCTATTAAATTAATGCTAAATATTTCGAGCGAATAGTCAACGTTGTAGCCATGTAGTTAATTAGGTATAGAATGTCTCTCCTGTGGGTTGCCAGCAATTTTCACCGGGTCCAAAAATGCGTAGAATGCAGAGTACTAGAATACGCGAGTGTTGCCCTTACTAAGGTTGATCTTTGTACAGCATTCTGTGGATGCCAGAGTTGTGTTAGATATTTTGTCGAGAAATTAGGTTAAATTGCTATCAATGCTATAGTAGCTTTCTTAACAAATATGCTGTTTATAAATTTAGCTCGCGTGTTTGTTGTATTGATTATAATTATTATATAAATTAAATTATTATATTATATAATAATTATTATACTTGTGATTATTATAATTATACTTACGCCATTGGTTCAACAAAAGCACCCGTTCGCTGTTCAGAGTTGCCGTGTCAAGGTCAAATCGCCTTGATGTTGGAAGATGGCACCCCAAGAAGAAGAAAAAGAATACCTGTAAGAGATTTTCATACATTGCTCTCCTAAAAAGACCCGGTAAAGTGCGAGCCGGACTCGCGCACCGGGGGTTCCGTACAAACCTGTAGTAAGTATATAAGTAAATATTATGGTTGTTTATTGATGTGACTAAAAATTTATGCTTTGCGCATTTTTTTCTATATCTGTACTTTAGTCGTTGCTTCGTACCAGATTTGAAGATTCTGAGTACCATGTAAGTTTTCATTCCCTTGCGAGTGTCAAAAATTTGCATCATAAACAGCTGTATCTGTTAATTGCGTTGGCTTAGAAATTTGATTTTTGCACAGCTCCAAGTGACAGATACCTGTGTATTTGATATGAATTTCAGAATACGTTCAGGTATCAACTACACGTGTTCTTGAGAAAAAGGGTCAGACAGACAGATAGACAGACGGACAACAGTGATCCTATAAGGGTTCCGTTTTTTTCCATTTGAGGTACGGAACCCGTAAAACACCAAACACACTTACGTTTTGTTGAATAATTAATTCTAATAAGCTATAGATGTGTACTCAATCGTAGAACCAAATGATCTACACAAATAATAATATTAACAAGCTATAATTTATTATCGTTGGATAGCATAATCTCTTGCTTCCGTGAATAATAAATTCATATACATTAATATTTTTGATAATAATTACGTACTTTAAAAGCTATAAAATAACAAGTTCCACTAATAACCCAATCACACAACAGACAATATTAAAAAAAAGTATGAGAAATATCTTTTTTTTTTCTTTTTTTTTTCTTCTTACATCTAAGTGTCTCCCACGCACTAGGATTCCCTGTATTGCGGGAGGCATGGACATACACAATCACAGCACACAAACATCCAAGACCCGGGACAAACATCTACACTCATCGCACAAATGTTTGCCCCTGCCGGGATTCGAACCCAGGGTCTCGGGGACACAGAAATCTTGTCAATGACAATAACCACTGCGCCACGGCGACCGTCAATCTATTGTATCATCTATTGCCTATTTTGAAATTTTGTTATTTCGAATGAGTATTACAAATGTTTCTCCAAACCTCATAAATAATAAAGCTCAAAGTAAGAAATATTAAAAAAGTACAACTGTAATGAGAACCATCTACTTTTTGGAACTTAGTTGAGCATAATCATACCGTGGTGATATACCTATAATGTGACTCTGAATTACTCAAAAAATACGAACCGTCCCACTTAATTAAATAATGGCGGGACGGCACATATTAGGCAGTTTTTTTTTAGGCATTACACGACTGTTTTAAGACCAAATTATGTGCAGTTTCATACACTACTTTAACTAATCTCATAAAATAGATAATGCAATTTACGTAAAATCACAGCATATGTTTAAATTTATTTGTGTACGATTAGCGCCAAAATCTATTATGCTGGTCGCGCATGCGTGTTGCGCCGCATCCACAGACTATATATAGAAAAACTGCATTGTAACCTCCTTGGTCCAGCTAAAGTTGTATCTGAAAGGAAAAAAGTTAACACTTTGATACAGTTTACATAGTACACAGTACACAGTTTACATAGTACAGTTTACATAGTTGATACAGTTACATTTATTTCAGTATATTGTCTATAAAGACTATCATTAAAGTTTTGTTCTTGATTTTTAATCTTTATATTTCAGTACGAGATTATGGTTTATGCTGAATTACGCTTTATTAGTACCTATTACGTGGTCTGTTACTGTTAGAAGTATGCCTCCCTCCTAACATAGTTATATATTACACAGTAGGGTAAAACTCATTTTTTTATTAATAAAGCGAGGTGGCCAAGACCAATCATTGCAAATAATATGCAAAATATGTTATGATATTTTTACAATTTACAATGCATAAGGTTCCGTTACGACACAGGCAAATTCTTTGAGAAACAACCTTATATCCTTAATATTTCCTTTATAAATGGTGTTCAGTATATGATTAGCAAAATTTACCCGCATGTTCAATAATCCTTGATGTAAATTGATATTGATATTTAATGTACAATTAATAATTAACTTCAACGATGATTCAAAGCAATAATAATTATTGCCTTAAGCTTAATAGTTCCAGTCGGTGCTTTCGGAGCGTGCGTCTCAATAACCTTTCTTCGAAAGTTGTATTATGGTAATTTAATTCTATTTGCCAATGAAATTTTACACCATCTGCAAATTATTCCGTATTTGGATTCATGGTAGTGGTCGTGTCACATACACTTTGTGGTGTACAAAGGTTGCATGTTATATATATATATACCTACATACTTACTCATATATAACTTGTATGCGGGTTGAGGCTGAGGTACGGCCCAACATGTCGGCAAAATATCGTCTACCATCCTAAGGTTGAAGATCATTTGACACGATAAAATAACTAGGTTGGTTTTCCCGTGCAATAATATTGACAGTTTCTAATGCTGAACCTTATCGCTATCGTGATTACACAGAATTTTTGACAAAGCAGGTAGACCATTATCTTTGTCACTGTACAAATATGCATTTACTGAAGATAGATATGGTTGAGTTTTGTAATATGCATGTATAATTAAGCAAATTATTTAAACTTGTCGCAAAAACAGGTGTTGCAATAGAAGCATAATATGTTGTTTACGTTACTATGTACATGATTTTAGTTACGAAACGAACAATCTCATTAGCATTTAGTTATGTTTTAAGGCGACTTGATTATGAGTAGTATTATCTACTGTTCTTCAATCTGTTATCTAATTTGAAGATTTGCTTTTTATTATCGTGAGACGTGAAATATATGCATACTTATTTTATGTTTATGTTTATATATTTTATGTTTATCGAGGTGAAAATGCCAACAACTTTAAAAAAAATCATTTTGCATTTTAGTCATATGAATTTTCTCCAAGACCTTTTACAATAAACAAATTGTTATTTTTTCTGGGTATTTTTATGACGCGAGTGAATAGGTATCTTCTAGGCATGCTCCATCGTAGACCGCATCATCACTTAACATCAGGTGCGATCAAAGGCTTGCCTATTCCCAATAAAAATATATATTTTGAAAATAAACTAAAACTTGCTTAGGCTTAGATAAAACCTCTATAAATTTTAATCATGTAACATTCCTCCATCTATTTATGTAGTAAACCCTATACAAAAGCAATGAATCCTAATTGACCTTGAGTTCTTTGTTTGCGTATCGTGCGTAAATTGTAGGAAGCCTTAATTTATATGACAAAGTAGTTACTTTGTCATATAAATTAAGGCTTGCTACGTACCTTTTACGTACGTACGAAGGTACCTTTTGAGTGGGGATTAGCAACCCTTTGTTCAAAAGACCTTTTACTAAACACAAGTACATGACTAATAAACCATTGGACACTTTAACCTGACGTCGACTAATCATCATCATCATCATCTCAGCCATAGGACGTCCACTGCTGGACATAGGCCTCCCCCATTGATTTCCACAAGGACCGGTTGGAAGCGGCCCGCATCCAGCCCTTGCCTGCGATCTTAGTCAGGTCGTCTGTCCACCTGCCTGCTGTCCCCATCGACTAATCACTTACCTATATTTCATTAGTACATCATTATTCATAACATGTATGTATCTGTAATATGTGTAGGTAGGTACTACCTTTCTGGAAATAAATATATTTTTTATATTTTTATTCAATCGGTTCAAAATTTAAGTACGTAGTTACCCGAAATTTTTCTTTACTCTTATCTCATCGTATGAATTTTGGATTCAATTGCCGCACAGAAACATGCAATTCATCCAAGTTTCATGTATGTAATACTATACGCAATTATTTAACCTTATTATTTCACATACAATGTAGGATTTTTGGAATCCCAAAAATTTTTTTGTCGCATAGTCCTGTGGCAAATTTAAATAAGTCTCGGGGACCCTTGTTTCACCAGCCGCTGCTGTCCACATACCGATATTAAAATCTGAAAGTTCCTGATATATGTAGATAGATATGAACAATGATACTTAGGTACATATAGGATGTAGAATAGTTAAGTGTTCACATAAAATAATAAATTTTATACATAGCTCCTAACTCTGTTAATCACACTCTTTAAGGCCTTATTCTATTTGCGCTATCTTTTTTTTTATAATTCCTTACAATTTGAGTCTGAAAACTATCGCGAGTTTCTTCCATAATTGTAATGTAACAAACCGACTAGGACTCACGTGGTAAACACTGGAAAACTGGCACGATCATAACTCCCAGATGAAGAACTGCAAATAAGTTCGAAACTGGTCGGAGAGTAATTTTCCAGTGTTTACCACGTGAGTCCTAGTCGGTTTGTTACATTTCAATTCCTTACAATGTTATCTTATTAAAAATGCTCTAGCATTAGACGAGTTTCATCCGATTTCTGGCCAATAGAGCGTAGTTTGAGTCAGCACTAAAAGTGTGAACGACTTATTCAAAACTACGCGCAATTTTAACAAAATAGATCTAATTTTAGTTTAGTTTGGTTGAATAAAAGAATTACAACCATACACAACATTAAGCCTCTTCCCGGACACATAAAATAACACTTATATAATTCTATGTTTATTCAATGAAAACACCTTCGGTGACATAAACGTGTTCATTCAATTTCACAGGTTTTAATTATACTTTTCAACATTTTGTATCCGTGAACGGGTTACCACTGTAAAAGTGACGCTGTAAATGATTGCAATAAGGGTTTTATTCAAACGGTCAGACAGATAGTCAAGACGTACTTGTAAGGGTTCAAATAATACAGCTGCGTCTTGTCTTTATGAAAATACTAGTAGCGCCCCGCGATTTCACCCGCGTAGATTACCGTTTTCTCGCTACATCAATAATTCCACGAGAATCATACATTTTACTGGAATAAAAAGTGGCATACGTGCTATTCCAGACTATAATTAAAGTGGGTTTTCGTCTGTCAAATCCATTGATTGATCTTAAACCTTTGTAATCCTCGTATTCATCAATATCACGCATCCGTAACCCCTTTCATCCCTAGTATCTTTGCAAATGTCGATATAACGATAAAAAGGTTCTGTTTATAAGAACGGGATCTGATCCTTCATGAGAATCCATTTGTCTCTTAACAATTTATGACAATGTATTCAACCCCTTCTTTAAATCCTTTATATAAAAATGTCACTCTATGTCGACAAAAAAGCGCAGCGGTTTTAAAAATTTATGAAGAGACGTAGGTACAGCAGTAGGCATCGCAAGGCTTACTCAATTACTTACATACCATCCAAGTCTATTTGAGGAAGTTGTATGAGGACTGCTTCCAACCGGTTTTTGCAGAAAGCCCTCCGACATGGCCAAACGTCGAATAAGTTTCATTTAATTTCAAAGGACTAGTCTAGAATAAGTTTTTTTTATTGGAAATAGGCAAGCGTTTGACCACTATCTCACCTGATGTTAAGTGATGATGCGGTCTACGGTGGAGCACGCCTGCCTAGAAGATACCTATTTACTCGTGTCTTGAAGATTGAATTGTGTGAAAAGAAAGTGTTTTTTTCGAAAGCAGACATCGCTTCAAGTCCGCCCTTTTTACCATGTTTTATATTTAAGTCATTGTTTTTTTTTTATTATTTTGTACTTATATTTTTTCTATTGTATTGTATTTTTTTCAGAGTGAAAACGTTGTGCTTACTATACCTACTAATGCAACTTCGTCATTTGGTTACATAAAAAACTCAACATCGTAGTCCAGTCATGGGTTTGAAGGCCGCTCGTAAATCACTGTTACATGTTCGACCTACTTCACAACACATTCAAACTTCACGTATAAGTTACAGCTTATGACTCATCAGGAACATCCTGATCAAGTTTGTAACGCGTCGAAAGCCGCTTTCAAACATCCAAAGTTATTTGGACATTTGGAAGTGAGGGCGGTTTTTTAATTTAATTTTTTATACTGTATAGATCTACTTTCTACCACTATGTCACTTGATTGTCAGTGAAGATGTGGTCGAAGATTTTATCAAGCTAGACCTAGCCTATGCCTATGCCACTGGTTCTTAAAGACTGCTGCCCGAACACACTATGTGCTTGGTGACAGTTTTTCAAACTTGAGGGTGGTAGCTAGCCAGGCGGGTATTCGAAAGTACCCTAGCACCATGCTTAAAATTTGATAACGGTGTTACCGGAAGCTCAAGCTGTTGTTGGGATCGAACCAGTGTCCGCCAGTTCAAAAGGTTTAATTCTATTTTTTACACAAAACACACACAGATTAATAAAACAGTTTAGCGTGAAAAACATTAAATCTTAAGAAATAAAAATCATCATCATCATCATCATCTCAGCCACAGGATTTCCACTGCTGGAAGGATGGAGATGCAGCCTTATCCTGCGATCTTAGTCAGCCTAGGTCGTCTGTCCACCTTGTCGGTGGCCGTCCTATGCTGCGCTTACACGTCTGTGGTCTCCATTCGAGAATCTTTCGACCTTAACGACCATCTGTTCTTCGTGCTCTGTGCCCTGCCCACTGCCACTCCAACTTGCTAATCAGCTGGGCTATGTCAGTGACTCGTTCTTCTACGGATCTCCTCATTTCATTCGATCCCGTATAGTAACCCCGAGCAAAGCCCTGCCCATAGCTCGTTGTGCGACTTTGAGCCTGCTGACAAGGCCCATAGTCAGAAATAAAATTGAAAACCTATTACTACATTGTAATTTTTTGCTACCACCTATGAAGCGATTGAAAGTATAACACCAGCAGGCTTAAGTTAATACATAGCACACACAAATATAGTACATGTATAATTTAATGTAAGCCGCATTTTTGCGTGGCTGTTATGTGGGTCGACTGTTCCTGACATATTTCGAGTAAAGCAGCCGTCTCGCACATCTGTGCTCATACCATAAGCAATTTGTTAGCGGGAGACTTTGTGTGTGTTTTTGTCAAACCAATTAAATTGTTCATATATTTCGGAGTAAGGGACATCTTTCACGGCAGCCACTGAGAGGCATTCAAATAAGGAAAGTGGTCTTATGAGACAAGTCGTTAAATAACTCAATGAAGCGAAGACAGCGGGACAACGGTCTCTCAGACGAAACTGTTTGTATATATGTTTGCTTTTTATATGTATACCATATATCATGGTGAACTGATGACTGATGGGGTTAGTAGATTTCAGAGAGAAGTGAGGTAATTAAGGTTCAAAGCCTGCAGCACCGATACAAAACTGCTAGTTTATCGGTTTTTTACCGGATATATTTCGGGAAGTGCTCTGTAGCTATACATAATTTAATTCCTCCTGTCTCGTTCCATCAAAGAACGACCTGACAGACTGCAATGCGACATGCATATGTATGTTCCGATCTGTCGCACCAACCGTTTTGCTTCCACATTCCACACTTATTCACTCGTGACTTGAAGACTCCAGCATTGTACCTGTCGGACAACACAAACTCGAGAACCGGAGAACGTGACGTTTTAAACTTTTAATTTTAATGCCAACAGTAATTTGCAATTTGTTCTCACGAATACACAATACCAAAACAATCCACAACTCATGCACTAAACCATAAGCCATCATAAATAAACGATCACAGGATCGCAAGATGCGATGGCATCTGAAATGTAAGCACAAATTAAGCGTCAACATACATTAATATGTCATTGACATGCAACAGTCAGCATTAATACTCGTCTAATAGGGCGATGACATTTACATAGTAAGCATAAATTATACGAATACTGGTTATGATAAGCACCCACATGGAGTTGGGAAGTTATAAAGGTTTCAACATACCGCAGCGACTACATTGCAAACGCAATATTAAAAAGTCAGTATCAGAGAAGACGCCGCGAAGGAGAGTTCTACGCTCTTGTCGCCGCTCGGACCTGAATCACTGAAGATGTCGACCGCAGTGATCGACGAAACGTCTGGAACACAAGTTTCACTTGGACCACGGCCAAACAGCCCGGAAGCAATACATACAACAATATTAAAAAGTTTTACATTAAAGAGAAGTTACGTGTTACGAAAACTGCATGCATTATCTTTCGACGGTGGTGTTTGTGAGTTCTAATATGGCCATGTACACGTCGAAATTGTGTACGAAACGATAAAATTTAATAAATGACAACTATAAAAAAATACGTCAATTGTTACACGTTTGTAACTTTATTAAATTAGGTTTTATAAAACTGTGATTAATCGTTTGCTCAATCAGTCATCGTTTCAATCTATTTTAAAACATACTCAGTGCATCTCTCACTGTCTCAGGCAGTTTATTGTATACTTTCGGTCCCATAACCGGTGTACTAACTTGCTGGATCTCGCGAAAGAGTGTCCGCGGATTGATTTCTAAAATTGTAACAGTGCTCCATGATTACACCTATCCGCAAATTCAGTAGCATGTATACAAACAAATTTTTTAACAAAAAATGCAACCGACTTCATCACTCAAAAGTGTGAAATAACTTGTTGAAGTCGGAACCTTGATAGTTCACACAAAAGTAACTATCATCACAATATTGTGCTCATGGTACCGACTTCGACTGTTATTTCACACTTTTGAGTGATGAAGTCGGTTGCATTTTTTGTTAAAAATTTTTTTTTTTTTACTCTTTTGCTACTCACGGGATCAATTAATTGTCATTGTGTGTTCTGCGATTTCTTCAACCGCGACAATAATATCAAGATACGCTTAGCACTTTTCAGTTATTGAAGTATAACTCAAAAACCACTTGTCCGATTTTGATGAAATTTAAATGGGACCACCACGGAGGTATACTCTATCTAACAAGAATTATCAAAATCGGTTCATAAATGACAAAGTTATCCGCGAACACACATAAAAAAAAAACATATATCGAATTGAGTAACCTCCTTTTTGAAGTCGGTTAAAAAACGCTATCACTCACTATTTAAGAACCCAATTTCAAAACTGAAATCTCATTATATTATATATATATATAATCATCTGTAAAGTCATCTCATTACTTCAAAAAGTTTGTAGCACACAAGAATTAGCATTACTATTGGGATATTTATCATGTCATTCTATTGTTTTTTTTTCTCGATATTTAGGCACAGTTACATGCGCCATGTTCACAAGTGTCGTAATATCGAGCCATGAATATATCTTAAAAACATTGTAAATATCATGATAATAATGTACTTATTGTAGTAGCGACCATGTTAGTTAAAAACATATCACGCTTGTATAGTTTCAATTCACAATTGTTTTTTTTTTAATATATTCGTGTCTTGAATCTTATTGTAGCTTCGGTGTGTGGTGGCTCTAAGGAATAGAGTTAACCTGTCTCAACCCACAAGTTTCTTATCTTATTCCATCCGTGCCCATATCATCAATCTCGTCGGATTACTCATTTGAATCTACAATGTACGAACTGTTATCTAAGCTATGGTACATGTTTGGGGACATGTTCATTTGTGAGGTAAGTAGTTAAGTGAAAGTGATGTACATATTCAAGTTTAGTTGAATGAAATGAGTAGACGCCTCATGTGAACTTTTGTTGGGTAATTTCAATTAGTCGTTCAACTAGACTTTCCATTTTGTTTGAGTGTAGGTTTAAAAGTGATTGTTTGATTGGTAAAGATAAATAGTTTTATCTTTATATTTAGTGGTAATGAAAAAGATATTTCTGAATGTTCATTCGCGTTAAAACATTTTTTGTTTGGGTCTTAGTTGACGTGACTAAATAGAAATTTGTCCTATCGGAGCCAGCAGAGGTCAGGCATTATGTCTATCCGACAGACATATGGCTTACCTTGGCTTGGAACGATGGATGGAATGGAAAGATGGAGTTACAACAACCCACACACACACCCAACATTTTTTATGTAACTGTTTAAAACTGTATTGTCTTCTGCTTACTCAAAAGTAAGTAGCATTTCTGGAGTCTCTCTGGAGTTACATAATTTGATTCCTCCTGCCCAATTCCACCTACGAACGACCAAATGGACTGCAATATGACTTTCATTTTCATCAGTAACATCACGTTCCAACTTGCCGCACGAAGCGTCTACCTTCAACATTCATAGTGCGTACAGCTGATGAGTGGAATTCATTGCCTAAATCTGTGTTCCGCATATAAGCAATCTAATAATCTAGAAAAGCGTGCTCCATCGTTTTCTGGAAATAAATATCGGTTGTTATGTAGTGGTCTGACAGGAACTAGGTGGCTCTATCGATCGCGGGGCCCTGGGTACGTGACCAGAGTGCCCAGTAGGAAACAAGGGCCTAGATGACAGCGCATTTAATTTTGTACTGCAGGTTCACTAAATATCAGATTGTCGCTGGATCGAATCATACCATAGCATTGAGCTCTGGATGAAAAGTCAGATGTGACGCGAGTCACTTAATCATAAAGTGACGTTTTGTCAAGTGTTGTTAAGTTTTTATAGCAAACTAAACGCTTTATTATTGCTATTTGAAATGTTATTACATATTTTTAGATTATTTTCTACGAACTTGCCTAGTCCATATACATATTTGCATAATATTAATCCGGAACTTTTATAGACGCGACACAAAGGTCAATGTTTTTATGTTCGTGTCAAATATGTAGGATATATTTCATGATAATGATCATAATAATCGATGCTGATTAGCATAAATACATCTAAATTCAGTCCAAATTTGAACGTTATTAGCATACGTTATTCTTCAGTTTAGTTTTATTATTTTTGTTTTTGTTTCGACGTCCATATCCGCACAACACTCAGTACCAAATCTCTGAGGCAATTCACGTTGCTGAAAGCTGGGGAAATTGGAAAATAATCTCTAATGACACAAATACCCTCATGGCGTTGTTACTTTGTGTGGTTCATCAGGTCGAAACCTGTTTAGGGTAGAAATCCTGATGGGATCATCATCATCATCATCTCAGCCATAGGACGTCTACTGCTGGACATAGCCTCCCCCATGATTGTTTTCCACAGAGACCGGTTGGAATTTAACCGGCTGGATGCGGCCCGCATCCAGCCTTTGACTGAGTTCTGCGTCAGGTCGTCTGTCCATCTTGTCGGTGGCCGTCCTATGATGCGATTGCCAGTCCGTGGTCTCCATTAGATAATCTTTTGACCCCAACAGCCATTAGTTCTTCGAGTGAGTGCCCTGCCCACTCCCACTTTAACTTGCTAATCCTCTGGGCTGTATCTTTGGACTTTCGTTTTTCTACGGATCTCTCATTTCTGATTTCATCGCGAAGGGAAACGGATAAAGCTCTCTCCATAGCTCGTTGTGCGACTCTGAGCCTGCTCAGAAGGGCCATAGTCAGAGACCACGTTTCAGTTCCGCAAGTCATCATATATAAATTAAAAATACGTTTTAAATAATCAAAATATCTGTAAAAAACGTGCGCTTTACAATAAAAAATACAACAGTTTTCACTCATTATTGAGATCCTTTTAAGGCGTTCAGTAATCAATATAACTGCCAACCTATCGAACGATTAATAAACAGCGAAACCGATTATTAAACAACCCACTCGATTATTATTCTCAACATAATATCCATCACAAACGTCCACCGCATGGGCGACGATGTGACATTTAGCCACAGACCTGATAACAGTTATAATCAGATCTGAATGACTTCACAGTCGGGCCACGAAAAAAACGCTATCAGGAAATTATTTTTGCGCTAAACCGGTTGACTTTGATATACTTAATTCGTAATTAGTTATAAGTATTTTAATTTAATAAAGGTATCGGACAAAAAATAGGAATAAAAGAAAATAAAAAAAATGGTAATTATATAATCTATTAAACTTATTTGATCACTTGAGTTTCAAAAACACTGTTGTATATTAATATAGTACATATTTAGCCTAGTAGATATTTTCAACTAGGCAAATCTATTTTCAACGAATAACGTCGTCATAATATTCATTATATACATAAGCGAATTAAGAGAATATTTATAAATTAACAACGCAAAACGTACTTTGAAAGCGCTTGTAGTTATACTATTATTTGCAATTTTAGAGGATCAACTGGCTTAACAACCCGCATCACCTCTTTGATGGATGATTGCTCGTGGTGATGGGCACTCACAGTATATACTGTTCTATACACTTGTATAGAACGAAGGGTCAGGAAAAACCGGCAAGCATCTAGATGCTTTTTTGGGCGGAAAACTAAATTTATAATAATGAATTCGCTTGTAGCGTTTTTGTGGGGGCCGTAGAGTTGTAGAGGCTGGAACACGCTCTACTTTCATGTAATTAAAATGAGTCGCCATCGAGGCTAATCCATTCAATCAGACAACGATAGATCTGGACTGCGTAGATGAATACATCGATTGAATATCGATAGTTTTGTCGATTTAATGTCAGCTCAGCAGAAAGACAAAATAAAGAAAATACAATAACGATGTATTTGAACTTCGATCTGAAATGTACCTTAAATTAAGATTTTCAAGGTACAACTCTATTTATCATTTAACTGTTTCTACACTTTATTCTTCACTCCATCCTTGTCGAATTTGAACTTATGCCTATACAATCTCAAATATGTATGTATCTAAAAAAACTTCCTTTCACTTTAGACATTTGCACACAAAATATTTATTTAGGAAAACTGCTTTTATGCTCGCGAGAGTACATTTACTGTGACAGCTTTAAGTGCTTAACATATTACAGTTGGGCTCGTGGGTGTTTACAGGCAGAGAGGGCGGGATACAACCCTGATGCGCGTTGATTTAAAACATTACAAATATATATTTCACAGATGACCTGGGAGCACAAAAAATATATTACTAATCACATTTTTAGACAGTTTAATTTTATTTCATCTGGTGTACAGATAGTTAGTTAGTAGACACAGTTCGAGGGCATTTGTCGTTGCCGCGAGAATTTTTGATAAACGAAACATATGGTCGCTGAAAATATTTTCCCACTATCAAATTAGCAAAAATATATTTTTTTCAATCAGAATTAGCCTTCATGAATTGTTCTCATCAGTGGTTATTTGAAAAGTTTATTAGGTAATAAACTTTTCAAATAACCACTGATGAGAACAATTCATGAAGGCTAATTCATTTAAGGGTAGGATTTTCAACAAAGCTGGAAAGAATCACGATTGTCTCGGTCTTCTTAATCTTACTGCTTGACCATTTGATCAAGGCAAAAATTAGTAGATCATACTAAATTTTTTTTTTATAAATACAAAAGGTAAATATACACTAGTATTGAATTAGCCCGGTACACAATGTATAGTAAAAATTGAGTCGCTAATTCGTTAGCCAGTATAGTTATTAATGAATTTGATCAATGATATTTTACTAAAGATGACGTATATTCATACTGCGCGGTGCTCAGATTTTGTTCCTTTATGACATGCTTACTGCGACAGATAATACGGAACAAACAATATAGAAAAGGATAGCTATATGTTTAGACTTGCGCTTGAAATACGCGTCGCATTGAAAATTACTACAATTGACTTAATTTTGCCGCCTCAGTTTCCGCGCGCTTGTGCGACATCTACCTCATATAAACATCTAATATCATTGAATTTGATGATTTTTCCGTGAACTCTCCGAGATTATTTTTTTTGAGACTTGTTATTTTAGGACTATCCAAGTCGAACGAGCATTAGCCGTATTTGTCAGTAGTGACAATATCGAGCCTATAAGGAATTGAAGAAATAATTTCTCGGAAGTATTTTACTTTGAAGGATGAGTTTGGTTTAAGGAAATCTAAGCAGAAAAGTACTACTATTATTATTTATACCACCTTTGTACTCAGATTTTAGTATTTATGCACATACTAGCTCCGCTTAGCGGTGTTACCCGGATGGTTCGTGGTATTGACGGTTTTAGTATCTTTTCGTCATCCCACGAGACCAGTCAATATTTTCGGCATAAAAACTAGCCTAAGTATGTGTTAATCCAGGGTGCAAGCTATCTTCATTCCAAATTATAAGTCAATCTCTTCAGCCATTTCAAGGTGAAGACAAACAGATAAACGGATAACAAACTTTCGCTTTTATAATATTAGTGTGATAAGGAAAGAGAATCGAAGTAGTACTTCTCATTACTGGAACCTGGTTAAGCGGTCTAGTGACCTACTTTTATTTTTCTGTACTTCTTGTCTCTTGTGCGAACAATTATTTCCGTGTAATTTGTTTATCTAAAATCTACTAGTCAGCAAATTAATACAAAGACGCATACACGATATTATTATTATCGATTAAATTGAGACACTGTCGATAGTATATATCGATTAAATTGAAACACGAGTGCGCGGAATTTAATGATGTTTTCTGGTTATGAGATAATAATTTAATAGGAAACTGGTAGCGGGAATTAAGCTTTACTTATCTTAATTAATGTTCAAAGCACGATTTTATCGTTAAAATAAGCCTTTAATTACCTCGGAACTGGTTACGCTGATATAGTCTTAAAAATTACTCATAATTACGTACAAAAAATACTAAAAGTGCTGGGAATTTAATTTTTAATACGATTAAGTATCTATATTCAAAGATTTAAGAATTTACCTTTTTTTTTAAAGATTATAAGCTTGCGTTTGACCACTGTCTCACCTGATGTTAAGCGACGACGCGGTCTAAGGTGGAGCACGCAAACTTAGAAGGAACCTATTCACTCGCGACTTGAAGACTCCGGGGTTGTACATATCGGGAAATACAGACTCAGGCAGTGAGTTCCACTCTCTGGCAGTACGCATTATAAAAGTGGAAGCAAACCGCTTTGTGCGTAACGGTGGTATATCTACCATGTAGCGGTGGCGCATAGTCGTACGTCTGGTTGACCGATGATAGAATGGAGAAGGTGGAATTACATCTATTTGGCCAATATTTTTTATAATGTTATTCAAATCTATCAAGAAGTGAAGGCGTGCAGATGCACCAAACACAACATACACAGACCCTCGTACAAACAACCTTTTGCATTTATAATATTATTGTGCTTACTTTACATAGCTTTTACCATGCTCGTATTGACCCTAATACCTTACATATAAATAACACAAGTGGGCATGTCTGTATGTCATCACAACTTAGTGTTGCTTATGACGGCCTGTCTACGCTACACGCTGTCAAGTTATTAGTGTAAGATTAATCGTCTGTAAGGCTCACCATCCTCGTCACCCTTAGCAAATATACATAAAAGACGATTATTTTGATAGAGATTAAATCGTTCGAACTGAGTTTGTTTATTCTGAAAGTAAAATTATAAAGACTTTACAAATAACAGTTTTCGATTGAAATTTATTTGTCACCACACTAGCTGTCAATTGCTAGGCTTACTCATCAATATCTCGCAAGAAAATTGTATTATTTTACGTAAAAGTGAGTAAAAAGCTTTCAAAGTTTCACTCATGGGTAAAGCTGTTTAGTGTTTCGTGTCTTAAAACTTTCGTTACGCTCAGGGTTCTTCTTTTGGTCCATTGGATTCACCCGATTATTTTAAATTGGAGAATAATTCAAAAACACTCAAAACCCACAATGAATAATAATGGTTAAAATGTATGTATACTAAGGGCATAAGGGCATTTTTAACCGACTTCAAAAAAAGGAGGAGGTTCTCAATTCGACCCGTATGTTTTTTTTATTTTTTATTTGTGTTTGTTACCGCATAACTTCCGACTGGGTGAACTGATTTTGATCCTTCTTTTTTATTTAAAAGCTGGTGTTTCCCGTGTAGTCCCATTTAAATTTCATCAAAACCGGACAAGCACTTTTTGAGTTACAAGTCAAAAACTGAAAAATGCGTGCTTATACCTACACGATATTATACCGCATAACTTCCGACTGGGTAAACCGATTATGATCGTTATTTTTTATTTGAAAGCTGGTGCTTTCCGTGTGGTCCCATTTAAATTTCATCAAAATCGCACGAGCACTTTTTGAGTTACAAGTCAAGAACTGAAAAATGCGTGCTTATACTACACGATATTATAGTAGCGGGTGAAGACATCGGTGAACATACCTACACCACAATGACAATTGATCCCATGAGTACAAAGGTCACTAAAAAGAGTAAAAAAAAAAAAAATTTGCCAAAAAATGGAACCGACTTCAACACTCAAAAGTATGAAATAACTTATCGAAGTCGGTACCATGAGCACAATATTTTGATATCAGTTACTTTTGAACTTTCATGGTACCGACTTCAACAAGTTATTTCATACTTTTGAGTGTTGAAGTCGGTTCCATTTTTCGGTAAAATTTGTTTGATTATTACAACCAAATAAAATTAAATCAAGTACTGAAATTTGAATGAAGTCGAAGCTTAAGCCCAATTCCCCACTCGCGTCCTCGTGGTTCAAAAGAAGAACTCTGAACGTAGCCAAGATTACAAAACACGATAACAATAACTAGCACAATATATATTCCACTTCACAGAACAGATAGCAATCCAAATGACACTTTTTACCGCAGCAATGCATTGAACATAGGTATCTGTTGACCCTAATCACACGCATTAGAAAAGTGGCTATAGCAAACAGAGAAATCAGACAATACACCGTTCCTGATATGTGGCTACACAGATAAATAATATTAAAATCGAGTGAAAACATTGTTACAGCGACCGCTAGACGATAACGATCTTCCATAGTTTTCCATCAACCATCTCCTTCTTTCATACTGATTCTACAAATGGTTCTACTCAAGCGTGGCGATCGACTGAGCTCATTTGGTTATTTACCTTTTGTTTAGTTCAGTTTCACGGTTTTTAAGTTCGTCATTATCTCTATTGTTGGTTTTAGGAATCTCTTGAGTTTTTGTGACGCTTTCTTCTGGGAAAGTCCGAGATATGTCACGAATCTGATTTTATCGAAAATATTGATGATGCCAAAACATCGTGTCTTTATGTTTCGAGAGTTGTGTTCTTTCGTGCGGCGATTAAATCTAGTGCAAAAACAAAAATATTCTATTCGTTTCTCACAAATCGATTACACTGTTGATGTGGATGTAGGCGCCGGGCAGTCTAGCTGCACACCGTTGGCCGAGGGGCCGGCCGCGTCAGAATTCAAAGTTGACGATATATGATGTAAATACTTTTTTAGTACTTACTTTTTTTAGCCTGTGGTCAAAACAGTTATAACATTGATACGTTATGTAATTTCTAGACGTTCGCGATTCGAACACATTATTAATAAATCGACTGGGACTTAATCCCGTAAAAAACATCTGGTAATTATTTTTCTCGTTACATTAGCACTGAAACGTACACAATTTCTAATTTAGAATATTTGTAGGGCTAGCTTCTGCCTAAAAGGCGTGAGAGAACGGCTCAAGAACTTTTTGATATAAAATATTTTATCCCATGTTCTTACCGACATACCAAGTTTCAGTATTTTATAACTATTTTAGATGGGATTTGAATTTGAGGTACTGACTTAGCAAATCTATATCTAGCGTTTGAAGCATATGATCGCAAGCTATACGGTGATTCTCTGTGAAAAAATGACTAAAAAAAATCATTTCTGATGGAGATAGAACAATTTTAAAGTATAGGTATATATAAAAATAGTACTTTAAAAGTACGAGTATATAAGTTGTATTGCCATGTTTAATCAGGTGCATATTTTGGAGCCTATGTACAAGATTTTAGAAACCGGGTCAAAATTTGCATGATTCAATGGAAGCTGCCCTTATTTGCTTTTAAGTTACTGGTAATTAAATAAAAATTAAAAAAATACAATCAATAAATGTATCATATAGGAAGGAGGTCCACAAAATACAGGTTGACCTAGTTTGGGGACCGAAAAATGTTTCAGTTTGTAACAATGTAATATGTCAATAAACGTTATTTATTATTATTATTAATTACGATACCTGCAACTGCGACAAGCAAGTTAGTTACACATTAGATTGACCCTCATAAGTTTGTCGAGTTGACATATCACTATGCGATCACCTTCATGATGACGTCATAATTATGCCATTATCTATAATGGTAACAATATATTACTAACATTCGGTCATCATACTAGGCGGACTCATTAACAAAGCGCCTTCTCATTAACCTATTACATCAGGACGATCTAAGTACCATTACGTCGGCATATTAGTGCAATCATACTTCGGAACATACAATAACGATGGAAATGTAACAAGTACCAATATTTTTTTTTTTTTTTCACTCAGACCCCCGCACTAAGATTCCCTGTATCGCGGGAGGCATGGATGGGAGGCGGGGGCAACACACAATCACAGCACACAAACATCCAAGACCCGGGACAAACATCTACACTCTTCGCACAAATGTGTGCCCCTGCCGGGATTCAAACCCAGGGTCCCGGAGACACAGAATTCATGTCGATGACACAAACCACTGCGCCACGGGACCAATGTGTAGTTGCAAAGAAATGTGACCAGATTGAGATTGAAAATCATAATAGCTTGTAGAATTTTGTAATCCGACTCAAATGCGGATTCAGTATAATTATCAACATGATTGAAAATATGAAGGTGAAGATGATTAAATTTTGCGATAGAGTATTGTTAATATTTCGTATCCATCTGTTTCAGTTCCACACACTATTACGCGAAATTACATATTACGACGCTGTTCATAGGTTTTGATAAAAATTATGTGCAAGTGGTTTGGTAGGACTTGGATAAAAAAAAAATTACAAAAAATGGGACCGACTTCAACATTCAAAAGTGTGAAATAACTTGTTGAAATCAGTACCATGATAGTTCAAAAGTAATTATTATTAAAATATTGTGCGCATCATGCGCACGACATATACTTTTGAGTGTAGAAGTCGGTTCCAGTTTTGGTAAAATTCTTGTTTCACCCTTTTCAGTGCTACACAAGGGATTATTTGTCATTATGTATGTTCACCAATTTCTTTACCCTCGATTAGGAAGTCGTCCAAGTAGACATAACACTTTTAGAGTTATTTGTTGATACTTAAAAACCGCGTGTCCGATTTTAAATTAAAACGGGAGAACAAGCACCAGCTTTCAAATAAAAAAAGATAAATTAAAATCGGTTCACATAGTCAAAAGTTCTGAGGATGCAAATATAAAAAAAACGGGTTGAATTGATAACCTCCCCCTCTTATTGAAGTAGGTTAATAAAGGGGAAGTTATATGAAAGAATTGAATGGCAAACAACATAATATAAATTATAGGCATTACCTACATTATAGGGTAGGTTATGAGTTGAATTAACTCATAATTCAATAGGCTGAGCATATACATAGTTATAATTGAAATTGGGTTTCTAACCTGCACAAAAGTGTATAATGTAAGTATATAATCGTTTTCTTGAATCTCATACTTTTGTAAGCAGCATTTGCAAGTAAAACCAGATTGCCCCGCCCACTTAACCGTTCCAAGTACCTCGATGTTCTGTTAACATACTCGCAGTAACCGAGCATGACATGAATAATTATTTCAATTTTACCAAACGGCCATTCTATTCGTGGCTCTCAAACTTGTTTATTGCGTAGTGAAAGTGATAACACTTAGCAACCACTAACAATAAATGTGTATACATCAGCTAGGGCGTTGACTGATTCGTCTCAGCGGATACTATAGTCAATGTTTACAACGTCTTCATTAATAAATTCAATTTAATTATTTATTCATTTTTATTTTATTTTATTTATTTACATAATCCAACAGCGTCACATTAAACACGTATGTAGTAAATCTAAGCTTAAGTATGGCCAAAATAGGATAACACATATTACTAAAATAATATGACAAACGTTGTGTTTACAGTGCTCGTAAGTATAAAAACAAATAACCGTGTATGTTTTTATGTCAGGTGAGGCTGGTAGTAGAGTGGAAGGTTGTGTGTGTGGGGATGTGAGAGAGGGCGAGTGTGTGTGTTCATGATCAGACATAGCCCATTGTTAACTTAAACGTAAACATCAACTTGTGTTTGAAAAAACATTTTATAATAAAAATTTTCATAGATAAATATACCTACTTAAGATGTTTTTTTTCTTTTTCTCTCTATATTTGTATGTAGGCTAGTAGCGGACTTGTTTGGTGTGATGTAATTTTTTTTTTTGCATATGTGTTTATTTATTACATATTAATAATATATATTAATTTGGCTCAACGAATCAGCATTGCAATTCGACGTGGCAATGCTGCTAGCATTCTGGGCACGCTGCCAGCCGGTAGTGGCTTAGAGCAATTGAGTTATCTATAGGCTTCCAATAGCTAGTGGATTGCTCAAATGTTATTGTAGTAGCTGCAGTGATGTAAATTGATCAACTACGCTAAGCTTTGCTTTTTTTTTATCTGATCCGGCGTTTGACCACTATCTCACTTAATGGTCAGTGACGATGTGGTCAGAGATGTTAACACGCTAGACCTAGAATGCTTATAGGCTCTCAAGGACTGCTGCCTGAACACACTGTGTTTTGGTGACAGTTTTTCGAACTTGAGACTTCTAGCTAGTCAGGCTTGAAAGTACCCTACCACCATGACGGGAATTTGATAATAACGGTGCTACCTTCACCGAAAGCTCAAGCCGTTGTCGGGAATAGAACCAGCGTCTGTCAGTTTGACAGCCGACGCTTCAAAAACATGTTATGTGCGGCCACGACTTGAGTGGGTTCGGTACATTTTCAAACAAGACCTTTCGTGTTTTGGAGAGCACAACAAGTAATCCTGATTATTGTTTTAGAACAATTGAGTCGTTAGTTTTGTTACACTTGACATGGATTACTAACACGCTGAAGGCTCTCAGATAGTCAAAAAATTTAAAAACCGAAAACCGAAAACTCAGATATTGGATAAATCCAATATCTGAGTTTTCAGGCAGGAGGCTTGTCAATCTTGTCAATGCAACATGGAATTTTTTTTTTTTTTAGCTATGCTAAATTAATCACTACATAGTATAAAACAAAGTCACTTTCTCTGTCCCTATATCCCTATGTAGGCTTAAATCTTTAAAACTACGCAACGGATTTTGATGCGGTTTTTTTTTATAGATAGAGTGATTGAAGAGGAAGGTTTATATGTACAATAACAGCCATTAATGACATAGCCTATGTATTTTATACCATGCGAAGCCGGAGCGGGCCGCTAGTTAAAAATAAATTAAAAAAGCTTTGAACTTTTGGAATGTACTTAATGTTGATCTATTTACTTTTTTAAAAAAATTTACTATACAATCCTTGAAAAGAAAAGCTTGAGCATGGGCCGAATTATTAATATAGTGGCCTCTTGTTAGAATCCACTATATTTATAAGTTAACAAGATACCAATATATGTATCATCATCATCATCATCATCATCTCAGCAATAGGACGTCCACTGCTGGACATAGGCCTCCCCCATTGATTTCCACAAGGACCGGTTGGAAGCGGCCCGCATCCAGCCCTTGCCTGCGATCTTAGTCAGGTCGTCTGTCCACCTGGTTGGTAGCCGTCCTATATATGTATAAGTTTGCCTAAATCCTGTTGGATTTATTTGGAAACAATTCACAAAATGAAAACAAAAATTAAAATTAATCGTATTTTATGTTTCTGATTTGTAAGTTTTTTTTACCAGAGTCAGCGTGCGACTAGTGTACTGTACGGTATATAGAACGTAAACGAAAAAAGTATTAAATTTTAAAGTTACATAATTTATGATTGCTTATCGGACTAACAAGGCATTTGTTAATACACACATTTGAAAGGAAAAGTAGAGATGCAAGATTTTAATGTCAAAATATAAGAGATATGACATGTAATTTGAAAGAAATGAAATATGAACACTCAAGCGTACAAAAGAAATTCTCCGCTTTCAAAAAACTGGTTTCAATTCTTTCGATATCCTTTTAGCAGTCTGGTTGCTTTTTGGTGTCGTAAAAATGTAATTGCAATTTAAATATTTCTACGTAGAAGGTTTGATTCAAAAGAATGGTGCATTTATTGGTGAATTTTATTGCGTTTTGTTCGAAAATGGAAAGTGGTAAAAGTATTAAACTAGATTTAAAAAGGTGAAAATAAGTGATGTTTATCAGGTTATTATGTATAAATGTAACATTAGTATTAAAATCAGTGCATACGTGGGCGCAGAATAGAGGGCGGGCTCTCTATTAAAAAGTGACTCAGAAGTTCACGAAACCGGTCGGGATATCTAATCGATCAATAACTTCCTCTTCTTCTTTTAGTTCTTATCCCACACTAATTGGTGTCGGCACAAGATGTTTTTCTTTTCCATTTTTTTCTATCATTAATCATCTCAGTGCATCATCATATTATCATTCTTCACACAGCCATCCTTCCACACGTCATCATTAGCGCTTAGTTAAAGATGCTACTAGCAGTCGGCTATTTGTGTTGTGACTACGGTTGAAATTTACAGTCCTAGTTTTTTTTATTTTTATACATTCACACAAGGTCTTCAGGTCCCAAACTAGGCAAAGCCTGTACTATGCTAACCTCTTGCCTGATATATATACTTATATACATATACACACCCAGACACAGGTCAAACAGACATGTTCATCACACAAATGTTTGACCTGTCCGGGAATCGAACCCGTAGTTGGTCGGTAACATAAGATAAGCAAATGGCGGTTATTTGTTATTAACTTGTACTATAAAAATCTCAAAAAAAATCCAAAAGTATTAATCGTAATATTGGTAATTTTAATCAACATAACAGTTGATAATACTGTAACAATGATAACAGTATGTAGTATTGTAATGTAACAAACCGACTAGGACTCACGTGGTAAACACTGGAAAATTACTCTCCGACCAGTTTCGAACTTATTTGCAGTTCTTCATCTGGGAGTTATGATCGTGGCAGTTTTCCAGTGTTTACCACGTGAGTCCTAGTCGGTTTGTTACATTACAATTATGGAAGAAACTCGCGATAGTTTTCAGACTCAAGTATGTAGTATCTTAACATTTTCTTCAGTTTCTGGGATTTTTATTCGGTATCAAACTCAAACTCAAACTCAAACTCAATTTATTGGTAATAGTCCTTACACGTCAAATCACAATAATATTAATTTAAAAAAATAGATCATATCATTGAGATATGCTGAAAGTTAATGTATAATATACTTAATAATATAAACAAATTACTACTATCACTTGTATAACAATATGTGAGTTAATAGCAGTCACTAAATTCTTTATAACTGTAGAACGATTGCCCGATAAGCCAGCGCTTGAGTCGCAACTTAAAGCTACTTAAAGACGGCGCCGCGGTGATCTGCTCAGGCAGCTTGTTGTAAACAGTGGGGGCCATCACATGCGTGGACTTACACTTACAAATTACATGACAATTTATTTTACAGAAAATGCCAAAGACGTCGGCATGCATTGTGTTAAAACGTAAAAACTTCTGTTATTTTTCGTGTCTGGCAAAGGACGTAAAGTATCTAGATTTACGACGGAAAGTGGCAGTTTTCAGAAATTCATCGTACGACTGGCAATAAAGCAAGAAGGCCTCGTTGGAGCATCTCGCTGGAGATTAAAATGTCCGCAGTAAACCCATAAAAATTCGGACCCAACCCGCTATTTGGGTCTCGATAAAATTTTCAAATAGCTCGAGTGTTGCTTTACTTTGTGATTTTAATGCTTAGGACTTTCCATATATTATAAACACTGGTAGTAAGTATTTTTAATCTAGTTAAAAACATGTGTATCATAAAATGGTACCGACTTCATCCATCAAAAGTGTTAAAGTCGGTACCGTTATTAGTTCAAGAGTAACTTTTATCAAAATATTTTATGCATGGTACCGACATTGACAAATTACGTCACACCTTTGAGTGATGAAGTCGGTTCCACTTATTGGTAATTTTTTTTTTCACCCATTTCACCTTGCTACTCACGGGATCAATTGTCATTATGTATGTACACCGATTTCTGCACCCTCACTAAAAAAGTCATCGAAGTAGACGCAACACTTCAGTTATGGGAGTGTAACTCAAAAACAGCTTGACCGATTTGAATAAAATTTAAATGGGAAGTATATTCTATCAAACAAAAAAAAGATTAATCACAATCGGTTCATAAACGAAGAAGTTATATGCGAACATACATTATATAAAATTACAGTCGAATTGAGTAACCCCCATTCCCTTTTTTGAAGTCAATTAAAAGTATGACCCAAATGAGGACATACGATAAAGTCCTAATTTCTTACAACAACACACTTAACAGTCACAATCCTTTAATTAGATATATATAGAATGGCGGGTATTTTTAAATTAAAAAAGTCGACATGTAATTTGGTGCGCTTTGAATATACCAGCAAACTAACTGGTATTATATTAGGATAAGAGCTGTCGGATTTTGGTTAGTTCTTTTTTTGTTTCTTTTTACTGACAGCCCCGCACTAGGATACTCTGTGTGGCGGGAAGCATGAACATATGCAAACATCCAAGACAAGCGTCTACGTCCATAGCTTAAATGTTTGCCCCTGTCGGGATATGAACCCGGGGCCCGGGGACAAAAATCATCACTGAACGTTAATTAGTTTTAGTGAATAACGGAATCTCCAACGTTATCAATATTTAAAAAAAATCGAATTGAAAGTTAAGTATATATTTTAGCGTATGAAAAAAACTCGTGAAAAGCGTCTTTATTTTTATAATACTTTTTTTCCATCATCCTTTATTGTCCTTTTCGTGTCCTATATTCATTTAGGTTTCAGACAAGTGCCTTTGTGACCATTCCAACGAGCTGGTCTAATTTAGAAAAAAACTCGTTAGTATTTCTGCTAAAGATATCAATCTCAGTTCGCAAGAATGTCAGAGTTACTCATCTCTGATAACGGGGTTCTGACATGCCCGAAATTTTGGTCGAATAATTCGACTGTCGACGTGATTATAACATTTAATTAAAAAATAAGATAATAACATACACACTTAATTTTCATATCACACATTATCCCCCCCTTAAATTTACCTTAATGCATAAAAAATTACATTCAATCTATGATGAGTGGATATATAAAAATCCTGATATAATACAAGAGAAATTTATTGATCCATTTCTTAATTTCATGAGGCGTAGTCGCGTGCATCTTACTTTCAGTACTGTAGTAATCAAAATAAAAAAAAAAAAAAGTAACAAAAGAAAACAATGAGTTTGTATCATCTGAAATATCGATTAGCTCTTGTATGAAAATTTGCGTTGAATTCGTTAAACAATTCTATACTGTAATCTCATTAGCATTTAGAATGAGATCTCGGAACAAGCGGCCCTGAATAATTCGTTTGATTGTTACGGGCGATTGAGCTATAAATAAAACATTGAATCGCCCTTAATGTTAACATTACATTTGAATACAGACTTAACGTTTTCTTAACAGTCTTGTTATACTTATCATATGTTTTAAGGGAGGCTTTATCGCTATCATGTACTGTATTTTTTGATGTACGACATCAAAAAAGCTGTAGTTGTAGGCTGTATTTTCAATAAAATAATTTAATAATAATAGAATACAATAGAAATATTTATTAGCCTTATTATCTTAAAATTATACTAGGCGAGGCAAATTTACATGATATCCAAATTAACAATGTCATAAGTTTATGTTTAAAGGAAGATGTCACAGTTTACAATGAATATATACATAATTATGTCAACAATTTATATGAATTTTTATTTATATTTTTATTTTATTTATACGTGGGGTCCTAGCGCGCTTAACTTCTTTAGGGAAATTTCCAAGAGACTGGTTGACGTCTCAGGAGATCGAAGAGCTGGCAGCTTCCTCGCTCAACGTAATTAGCCTAGCAATACAAAGAGGAAACGCTGCCAGCATCTTGGGTACAATGCCGCAGGGGCCCGTTTTAGATTTAATTTAGTTTTTATTAAATTTTTAAGTTTTTTATTTTAAGTTAGATTATTTTATTGCTATTCTAAATTATTTTTAAATTATGTTAATATTACCTTGTTAATGTTGTGAATGTATGGAATAAATAAATTTATATGATATTAACATGAAACACAGTGAGGAATAACTAAATATCTATTCATACGAGAATGAGGATTGCGCTAATAGCAGCTTCAAATTCATTAATGGAATAAAAGTGATAAAATTCTAGAAACTGCTTAATTTTCCTTTTAAATTAATTTGCGGGCAAGTTTCTTACACTAATTGGCAATTTATTAAACATACAAATCTTATTACATATTCCTTGTTTTCTTACTTTTACCAGTCTAGTTTTGGGTATAAATAAATTGTCCTTGTTTCTCAGAATTTATTTATGTACCTCATTATTCTTCAAAAGATTTGCGTCGTATATTTCTAGGTCTGTTTCTATAATAATTATAATCTTAATCTACGCGTGGCTAATGTTTCGTTGGAAAAATTTCTTCTTCTTCTCTCAGCCATGTGCGTCCACTGCTGGACGTATGCCTCCCCCATATAGGGGGGATTTGCCAATACTCGCCACGCTTGGCAGGCGGGTTGGCGAGCGCAGTATGATTTTCGATCCTCAGAAGGCGCTGCTGCCCACCTCCTGGTACGTTATCCCTTAGCCGACTCTTACGGCACCCACGGGATGAGATGGGGGAGTACTATTCTAGGCCGGTACTACCACGGCCAATTGGAAAAATATTATTTGCTAAATATACAATTTTCAGTCTTTCAGCTTATTTTGTTGAAAGTCCTACATGACATTTTTTTTTACAAAAAATACTACTAATGAGAGAAGTTCATGAAGGTTTATTTTTATTTAATAAAATTTGATATCATTTACATTCGAATCTTAGTATTAGTATAAAAATATTTTTGAGAAACCTTTTTTTTTCTTTTATCGATAATTCTCGTGGTGACCTCAAATGCACTTCAACTGTGCGCATGTTTTCTTATTATTATATATTCATTGTTAATACAGGATAACGTCTGTCGGTCAGCTAATCTTCTCTATAATATAAAACTGAATCGCTAAATGTATTGCTAAGCGCAAATCTCGAGAGTAGCTAAACCAATTTTGCTTATTCTTTTGTTAAATTATTCCTTGAAGTACGAGAATGGTTCTACAAAGAGAAAAATTTTAAAAATTGCCTAAAAAATTCTAAAAACAGCACTTTTTTATATTCCCATACAAAACATTCGTATTAATACTTTAAGTCAATTTGAACTGTTATGGTATAACAGTTATACCATAACATAAAGTTTAAGTGTTAGTCGAGGGGTTCCGGGAAGGCAAAACAATTGGGTGACGATACTCATATTATAAAGAGAAAAGAGTTACTTGTTTGTTTGCATTGATTAGGCTGCGAAATCCCTGAACCGATTTGAAAAACTCTTTCTGAAAAATTATTAATTTTGATTATGATGCCGGGGCAGACCGCTAGCTTTGTATAAAATCAAATTTAAACCTGTTCTAAAGCCAGGCCGACTAGTGACTCTTAAAAAAATCTATAATCGATGCTAAAAATCGAATATTCCGTATTATAATGCAATGTTTACACCTCCAAGACACGCATTAAATCTACGGTTTATAGTTAAACCACCCAAGCTACCGTTGTATTCTGAAAACAGACATAATTTTACTTCATAGCTCTTACCGGTGGAGTTATGGTCAATAATTATTCGATTTATATGTAAATAAAGTAAAATTTTACATTAACTTTACGTGTTTTGATTTATCATGGAATCGATTCCTCCTTCCTTATAGCTGGAGTTTTATTTGGGTCACGAGTTATGGTTCTCTGGAAGAAATAACTTATGATAAATTTGGTACCTATGTACAAAAATTTTCTGTCACTATGTTTGTCCTGGCTAACTACTGGATTAATTTTAATTAAATTCCGCACAGATATGTTACTTTGCCCAACTTAAAATATAGCCTATAATCGATGTCAAATTTCTTTTTTAAATTTAGTATTGTGAAATTTTACCATCATTAACTGACATGATGGCCGTGGTGGTACCGGCCTAGAATAGTACTCCCCCATCTCTTCCCGTGGGTGCCGTAAGAGTCGGCTAAGGGATCACGTACCAGGAGGTGGGCAGCAGCGCCTTCTGAGGATCGGAAATCATACTGCGCTCGCCAACCCGCCTGCCAAGCGTGGCGAGTATTGGCAAATCCCCCCTATATGGGGGAGGCATACGTCCAACAGTGGACGCACATAGCTGAGAAAAGAAAAAGAAGAACTGACATGAAGTAATTTAAATGAAACGTCACTTTGACATTTTAATAGTTTATATGGCAGCAACGTTTGCCAGGTCAGCTAGTACCATACTTAACATTATAAAAAAAAAACCGCGAAAGTTTGTATGGATAAATGAATGTTTGTTACACTTTCATGCATAAACAGCTGGTCAGATTTTGATGAAATTTGGTATGGAGATAGCTCATACCCTGCATTAACGCATATAATTATTTTCATCATCACTATTTTTTAACACAACACGGGTAAAACCGCAGGGCGCAGCTAGTAATATAATTTCGTTACATTACTTAGGAATATGAGTTAAAATTTGCTGCATTTCTCTTTTATGTGATAAATATTTAACAAGAATTTAACATCTGGAGCCTTACAGTCCAGTGTGCATTTCCAGAAGTTGGTTTGCTGACAAATTAATTAAAAATCTATCAATCTAGGTAAGTAACTACTTACGTACCTAGATTATACCACGTGCGTATGTATCTATTGATTAACTAATCAATAGATACAAACGCACGTGCTAATAGTTCGGTACATATAATAATATTAGCCACAATAATAATTGAAATTTAAATTGCAAAATTTCAGTCAAATATCGCTAATAACTAATCAGTGACCGTTTTGCTATTCAATCAAACGCGCGTCAATTATATTCATTAGCGACTACGTAACTCCCTAATGAGCAGCTGACGCAGTCGAGGATACGAAAAGTTAGTGCTTCTCACCGTGGTTTCACTCGTACTAATGCAGATTTTGTCACGGGATCAATAATTGTCATTGTGTATGTTCATCGATTTCTCCAACCACAATGAATTCATACAAACGTAGCACTTTTCAGTTATTGGAGTGTAACTCAAAATCAGCTTATTCTATTTTGATGAAATGGGGCCACCTCTGAAGTATAGAGTCTACTTCAAAAGAAAAAATAATCATCAAAATCGGGTCATAAACGACAAAGTTATTCGCGAACACACTTAAAAAATATATACGGTCGAATTGAGCAACTTCCTTCTTTATTAATGTCGGTCAATCTTCTTTTTTGAAGTCGAATAGATAGTAAGTAGTGAAAATAGGATAAACGAAGAGAACAAAATGCTATAAATCACTAAAACCAGTAACCTGCATAAATTGCCCTCGAATACATCAGGTACGCGATTATAATCTCAGATCGTTTGAAAGTGTAGTAAGGTGTCCTACTGGGCAAACCCTACAAATAGCAGGTTTTAATCAGCGAAGAGAGATAGGTACTAACTTATCAACTGTGGTTATTAACATACTCGTTATAATACACAAACTGTAGACCGCGGCATCTTTGAAAAACAACTATCCTCCAGGAATGTTTACCAGACCTGTGCAAATTATACCTCCAGCGTTTGTTTCTAACACGACCCACAGTCAGACACCGAGCACAGTCAGACACCGAGCTCGACGGCGAGCTCGAGGCAAGAACATCCTGGTTAGATTCTCTCCAAATAGTCAAAGAGCAAACATCCTTAGGGCCCACTTATGGATCACTTTGGTACCAGGGCAAGTCGATCCGATAACTCCCTGTCCTGGCGACAGCCCAAGCCGAGGTCCAAACCTCAGTGGTGCCCTTGAGCTAGTCGCCTCGTCCTCTCCTAGTGGCACAGCGCCGTCAGCGCTGTGCGCCATGCGTCATGCGCCTTCTGCGCCCGTACGAATACCGGGCTGATCACCATCTGTGCTCGCCCCCTCACCGATGAAACTGTAAATGCCGGTAAAGGCAAACAACATTAGTCCGTCAGAAAAAAAATCTAACACGAACAAAAGCATCAACAATTCTACGTGCTTAGGTACCTACATCACAACCCTTCTAGCACCCACTCATTTGCGTTCTCAATATTTACCCTCACATTATAGACATGGACGGTCCTTTTCAACCGGTCTTTTTGCCACATACAGGTACATTTTTGAACCTTTCATCTTCAATTTCACTTCTAAGTTATAATTATAACATAGGTTCTCTGACAGGGGAACTTGGAGTTTGGCAACGCATCGAAAGTACCGAGGGTTAAGGGTCCATAAAGGATTGTAACCGCTTACCGTATTACCATGATATGCTTATTTGCTCATCACAAATGAAATAAAATTTATTTCACGAAAGTAGAGTTCTTAGTTTTATATTTTTTGTTGCTCGTTCTTCTGTTTTTCGTTTACCGGTACGTGAAATCGCATAATTTAACAATGTAAAATAGAAAGAAAAGAACAAATAGTAGTCAAATTAAAAATATATACAAAAGTTAAATAAAAATAATATCCAATTGTCGATTAGAGGCACAATTAAGCAATTCATTATATTAAATAGCAGCACAGTAAACATAAAAAAAATAGACACAGAATAAAATACATTATCCTCCAGAATGCGCCATAGTAGAGAGAAAGGATGCGGCAAGTATGGCATACTACATAATACGCTGGTCGCTAGCAGTAACTAATCTTTACTCTGTGATGACACGTTGCATTTGCTCGCACCGGGGGCATTCTGCGTTAATTCCGGTTTAATGACTCTTTAATTAAATTGTACCAGACTTTTTATCGCATTCGCTTGTAAATTTTGTACAAGTAAGTTATGATTATGAGTGTTGACGTTTTTGTCGAGAATTAAGTTGCCAGAAGTAAGTTGTACGTTACATACAATCGTAATCGCAATTATGAATCGCTAAAAATTGTGCAGTTATTGAGCGCAACGAAATAATATTTTACCATATTAAGATACCATTGTGGTATTATTTTAGTTTGTACATCTCATAGCATTAAGATTAAACTGATGATATCCAATTTGCTTTCTTAAAACTGGGTGACTACCCTAGACAGGGAAGAAAGTAAAAAGGTTGTAAAGTTACATACTAATTTGTCCCAAACAGCAAATGACTATTTTATGATATGATGTATTTTATATTTCTGTTTAAACTATATTGCCGTCGTAAAGCATTTCGTTAATAAAACCAATTTACTGCATGTATAAAGATATCAACGTATTGGCGCAAAAACTGGTCTGGTCCATAAATGGGTCAGTGATACATTGGCGTGTGCCGGTTCCCATCACGCGTGAGCTACCAGTCGCCATGTCAAGTGAAAACGTAGCGCGCTCGCGTGGAAATCGTGCAAAGAAAATATTAGGATAGGTGCTACTGGACAGCATTGTTACTTTGACATAAGTTTGCTATAATTTATTTAGCAAAATTCGTTTTCGTGAAACCAAGCCGAAAATAGACGATTTTAGGCTAAGTTTTGCTCGCATATAGAAACAGTGTTATAAACCTTTGCGTTTTACACAAATTAACTCCAAGTATGGCGAGTTAATTAATAATGGAATAAAATAAAAATTGATCTATTTAAAGCATTACTATACCAGAGGATGCGTCAAAAAAAGCAAATCAATCGTTGCTAGCTTGTTACTAGCAAACAGAAAAATATATTATGTAAGTAACTAAATCCATATTTACAGATAACACGCATATGGCACGAAATAGATTTAAAGTTTTAAGTTTACAATTTTATACAAAAGCGTATATTTAATAAATTATCGTCAATAATTAAAACCAGAACTTGCGTAAATATTATATTATACATCAAAATAGCGAACCACAAACAATTATCTTAAGGCTGAATTGTACAACCGAGATCACAATCAAAACGGAACCGTATATCTTGTATTTTTGGTACATGTATTAAAAGTGCGAATTAAGTGAAATTAAATAATTTAATTTTAGTAAAATGTAATAAGAATCAAATTGCATTGTAATGCATAAATTAGTTTTTAATAATCTACTGCAATCATGACCATAGAAAAAAAATGGTGATATGTTATTTCTTTGTCGTAATATTTTAATCAGTTGCTCCCAACCTACACCGTTTGTCTATCTATTACAGTCCGTTGGTAATAAGCGCAGAATTTCTTCCATTAAATGGATATAGCTTGTAAACTAATAAATAGCAATCATTGTAGCATGTTTGTTATCAACATGATCGATTGTTGCTTTTGTTGTGCGTGAAAATATGTGTCCGAGTCGGTGCTAAAATTAATTAAATAGGATTTTTTTTCTTGTATAACTAGATAACTATCAAAAATATCTTGTGATTATCTTAAATAACACCGATAGGTATAAATAACCCTGGAGGATTCGAGTCGAGAGTGATAAGGTGACCTTCTAAATTTTCGAGCTACACCGCGTCGTCACTTAACATCAGGTGAGACAGCGGTCTAGCTTATGACCTTTAAAAATCCTTTCTTACTTTTTCTTTCTTATCATCGATGTCAGTTTGGCCCTATAGGTTGTTTACGAGAAAAGTGAGTTGTCAATGAACTAAATTCTGTTAATCACTCGAACTAGCTAAAATTCACTAACATTCTTCAACAAGAAATAGTTTGTAATCTAATTAGTCTAATCTTTAAATTCCTATAACAACGCTATCTCTAATATTAGATGAGTTTTATTCAATTGTTGGCCAATTGCGGATAGTTTTAGTCGACACCAAATAGGTGACGACTTTTTTTACCTAAATTAAATTTAATAAAAAAATCTAATATTAATGTTGTTATTGGTAAGTGTCATACTAATTTGGACTGTATGATAACCATGTAAAAACTTATCTTATTTTTAGTTCCGCGCGCTTTTGCGACATCTACCCAATGATATTATATGTTTATATGAGGTAGATGTCGCACAAGCGCGCGGAAACTGAGGCGGCAAAATTAAGTCAATTGTAGTAATTTTCATTACGACGCGTATTTCAAGCGCAAGTCTAAACATATAGCTATCCTTTTCTATATTATCTGTACCGTATTATCTGTCGCAGTAAGCATGTTTATATCGTACAGGAACAAAATCTGAGCACCGCGCAGTATGAATATACGTCATCTTTAGTAAAACATCATTGCATCTACCTCATATAAACATATAATATCATTGAAGTTTATTAAACTTTTATAAGACTTCTAAAAGCAATTCCAGTTACCAACAAGTTCATGAAAAAGCAACCATATGAGAAAAACTCGTTTTATTACTTTGTACGGTGGCAGATATGTCGCTAATAGACTGTTTTTCGATAAATTACTTAGAGATAAATATTTAATTACAACTCCAAGTTAGGATATAATTACAGTGACAGTTTAAATCTAGCTGCCAGTTGGAGCACGGTTGGCACAGCTGTGTTTTTTTTTAATGCTTAGACAATATGCTAAGCAAATAAATAAATAAATTCGGCCTGCGAGTGGAGTACTACTAGATATATAGCATAGCTTAGATGGCAAAGCGTCAGGATGGTATTCCATATTGTGTATTTGTGGTTGGTATTCTGTATTCGTGGGTTCAAATCCCAGTAGTAACCGATTTTTTCCCTTCAAATATTTGAACGTAGTTTCCGCTAAGATGTTAATGCAATAAAACGTGTAAGTCGTGGGATCGAGCCCAACTAGTGGCCAATTTTTTCCTTCAAAAATGTGAATCTACAATCTTCAAATCATTTATGCGCTATCGTACACAAATATGACAATTTATATCGAAACATACATTTTCGCCGAGCGGTAGAAAGCGAGCGACTTCCTCTCGCTGCGCACGCGGTCTGCTCTCCCTCCGTCTTACGAATTTTCCATCAGTCACGTGTCCTGACGCGAGTTAAACATTTTTTACCTATCAAAAAGTGCACAACGCCGCTAAAGAAGTTTTCACTTCAAAAACCTGTCCCAGGTGTGACCGATGAGTAGGTACGTTGCTTAAGGCTGTGTGCTGTGGGCGTCCACACCTGACACAGGTCTGGACGCTCCCTAACATAGTTGATCGATATTGAAAAGCGCCTTCAAATTTATTCTGAAACTAATTCCCTTTTAAAGCCTTGCCCTGTTTTGCATTTTTGTTCTATACCTGACACCTGTTTTAATATTGCCACGCAACGGCCGTGACAGAAACAGCGTGACGCGAATTGGGGCGCTGGAAACTGTTGACCCAATTTGAGAGTCGGCTCACTGAATTGTGTATATTCAATTATCTTTGAAAGCCCTCTCTGCTCCATTACAAATAGGTACCTGGGGCCTAAGTCTACTATTCAATATGGCAATATGCTCGGCTCACAATGGGCGTATATGACAGTATTGGTAGTCTGCTATTTTTAATTCGTACATATTGAATCAATCTAGATTCAATTCTAGATTCAGTGACGTAGTACTAAATTTTACGTAGTCAGTTAGCATCCAACTTGTCAATTTCGTTCAAAACCGACGTAGGTCGAGCATAGGTTCAACATAGATTCAGACCGCTATGAACTTAGCAGACTAAGGATTTTTGGCGTTGCACTATTGGCCGACACGATGCCAAATAGGCATCGTAAAAAATCATTAGTCTGCTAAGTTCATAGCGGTCTGAATCGTCTGAAGTGCCTCGCACTGGACTCAATATTATTTTCTTATGTTAAGTATGATGTGTCCGTATATGCTAAGTAATATATTATCTTTTGTGTTCTAATATTTTATAATAATCTTAAATAAATGTATTTCTTTCTTTCTTTCTTTTTTATTTCAATATGAACATGAAATTAGTAGACTTGGCACCCTGTTCAATTTACTTGGGTCATTACTATATCGTTTTCATTCATTTGTGAAATGTGTGGAAAAACGTTGAAAAACATTTGATGATTAATATTTTAAAACTTTTAAACTTTTAAACATTACAAATAGACGATACTTACGTTTTTTTTTTATCATATCTAAGTTTCTGATGAGTAAGACGTCCTTTTTTCTCGGCGTGCACTCACTTGGAGTTGGCTTCGCGCACCGGTATGCTAGGTTTTGGTTTAAAGAGGTTTATTTATTCAAATAGAGATTAACATTTCACAGAGATAAATTTATGCTAAGTATTTAAATGCATACATCACATCACTTACATTAGGAAGTACCTACCTTTACAAATTGGGTTGCAAGGTATATATATAAGGAAAATAACAATTATAATCAAAAGTAAAGCATTTAAATAATCTGTACTAATAATAGAATAAAGAGGAAAGATTTGATTGTTTCTTTGTTTGCATTGAATAGGCTTTGAAACTACAGAACCGATTTGATAAATTATTTCACTGCCGGGAAACTACACTATCCCCGGGTGACAATAGGCTATATTATATTTAGGAAAAAACCGGTAGTGTGACACTTGTTGTCTAATTACATATATATTTTGTATTCGAGAAATGCGGGCGACCAAGTGTCCGTGGCGGCGAAGACGAAGACCTTTGAGTATACAGCCTCCGCTCCTCTAGCGAAGACAATAGACCAGATAATGCCGCAGCGCGCCACAGTGCAATCGTTGACAGTCTAGTGTTGTTTTAGTATAGTGCTATGTCATTCAAGTATGTGAGTTTCTATTTATTTTTAACTAGCTGTGTCCTGCGTTTTTACCCGCGTGGTAATGATTGATGATGATGATGATGATGAAAAGTAGCTTATCTATATATATATATTATACACTAGCGGTCCGCTCCGGCTTCGCAAGCGTAAAAAATTTGAAAATTAAAAATTATAAGAATTCTAATTTTTTTTCAATATAGCCTATGTTGCTCAGGGTGAATGTAGCATTCTAATGGTGAAAGAATTTTTGAAATCGGCACAGTAGTTTTTGAGTTTATTCATAACAGATATACTTACATACAAATCTTTCCTCTTTATAATATTAGTATAGATATAAATGTTATTCCGGGACCAGAAGTTTTTTATTTTAATTTTATTTATTATTTATTTTGATCACGCGTCGCATCGATCTTGCGCCCAGATACATTTTAGAAAATCCGATGAGCTCCCAGTCCCCACAGGACCAATGTCTCGACACCAAATGGTCAAATATGTAGCCACCTATTTTCGCCGCAACTACAGATAAATTCACTGGGTGTGTAACAATGTCATTTTTGGTCACATTTTACACACGTGACTGCTTTGCCATTCAAATTATGATAGACCATATCAATCAGCCCCGTTGTTAACATCGCACATTTAAACTTCACTGCGAGTGTTTCAAAACGTTACCGTTGCGCTGGATGAATAAGGCACAGGTTAACTGTCATCAGCTGTGGAAAATTTCCACAGATTATACAAAGACCTGCGGCCTACCCGGGGAATATTACCCATTATGAAATATCACTTCGTTTTCATTCTCATTGGTGTCTTCACTCAACGAATCTCATTGGATGAAGTTCATCTATTATTTATCTACTATTCTCATTGGTAGTTCGTGGTTGAATCACCAATGAGAACGGACATGAAGTGACATTTCTTAATGGGGAAAAATAGCCGGTAAGGTTGCTGTCCGAAACATTCATTTATCTAGATGTAAGATTTTGATCTAAATATTATTTTACCCTGACAAAGTCTTTCCTTAAAGGCTTGTTTTCTTCTGCAATTGGCCAACGGCGACAGCTTTTATAATTCCGTTCCCGGAATTAAAATTTAAAACATTTCCATTTCACGAAGGCTTTTAACCCTGACAGAGCACTTACTGGAGCTCTTTCGCCAAAAATAGACTATTGCAGTGAAAATGGAACTCAAAATTTCATGCGAATTGCTGCTCTGGCTCCGACATGTCCCAAAACGAGTGCTCGCCGAAACAAATTCAACTCGCATATATGAGGTAACCCAGATTATGAAGTCACCCCGGTGATTTCACAGTTGTAATTTCAAATTAGGAATGGTTTTGTTACTAAGATAAACTTTTGCTATTGCATTTCATCCTCCTAATATTATAAATGCGTAAGTTTGTGGTATGTATGTGTGGTGGTGTATGTTTGTTGCTTTTTCACGCTCAAACGGCTACACCGATTTCGATGAAATTTGTGAGATAGTTTAAGCCCTGAATTAACACATAGGCTACTTAAATCTTGGGAAAAGTATAGTTCCCGTGGGATAGTTGAGGTAGCGGGAAAACCTTAATCCACGCGGGTGAAACCGCAGCGCGCAACTAGTAATTAATATAGTTACATGTGGCGCCTTGCGGTTCCACCTACGTGAACTACTGTTTACCAGTTACTTCAGTTATTGCACGGGGTCAGTAAATTTTTTGAGATAAAAAGTATTCTATGTACTATATTCTCATACTTAACTAAGTGTAAATTTCACCCCGATCTAGGTAACAAATATACCAACTTTCATATCTGGTAAGAGAAGATAGTGTGATAACTTGTCGGTTGTCATGGCTCATTGATCAGTGATACTGACAAACCTCATCCCCGGTTCGAATGCCGACTAGGGCAAACATATCTGTGATGAGCATAGATGTTTGTTCTCGGGTCATGTTTGTGTCTTGTGATTGTGTGTGTCCATACCTCCCGCGACACAGGGTATCCCAGCGGGAATGTAAGTTTGAAAGTCTTTTGTTTTTTATTTAAAGTGGTAACAACGTACAGTAAATGGTTCAAAGCAAATTCTATAGAACTTACCTATCATCATCATCATCATCATCATCTCAGCCATAGGACATCCACTGCTGGACATAGGCCTCCCCCATTGATTTCCACAATGACCTGTTGGAAGCGGCCCGCATCCAGCCCTTGCCCGCGATCCTAGTCAGAACTAACCTATATCAATCATAAATAAGCGACTTCAAAGTAAAAGCCGGATCCAACCTAGCATAGCTGCTGCAATAAATTAATTTCTAGTTCCATTAATCGGTGTACGACATAAGTTGCCATCTTAAGGGGAAAAGGCTGCGACCCTCGGCCTGGCCATTTCCTGTATCAGCACATATCGCTCGCCATACAAAGGTGTAACGCGGCAAACATTATGGGCACTTGTGGTAATCGACTATTGCGCAGGCGTTTAATTTAACTGATTGATGTGTAACTGTAAAGATATTATTTAATTTATATTTTTATTTTATCTCACTAATATTATAAATGTGAAAGTTTGGATGGATGGATAGATTGATGGATGTTTGTTACTCAATCACCCCATAAGGGCTTGACGGATTAGGATAAAATTTGGTATATATATACTTCAGCTCCGGGAATAACACATAGGCTACTCTTAATCATCATCAATCATCATCACGCGGGTAAAGCCGCGGGGTGCAACTATTATTATATATGACATTAATATATGTAATTGAATTTATATTTATCGTTCTAATTACATACTATTTTTAAATTACAAGTTTCAAATACAGATAAAATAAGCCCATGTGTTATTTCAGGGTATGAGCTATCTTCATTTAAAATTTCATGCAAATCCGTTCAGCCGTTTCAGCGTGAAGGAGTAACAAACATACAAATGACAAACAAACTTTATCACAGTCTTAAAAACTAATATCAGGGTGGTTATAATTATTGAATTGAATCTATTTTCATTTTCAACTTTGTTCATTACAACTATAAGCAGTAAGGTTATCTAGTATTCATCGAAAACAATTGATTAAAATAATCTAAATATTAAATCAATAGTAAATTTTTCCTTTGGGCCGTCTTTACCTACCGTTATTAGAATATATGAATTGTAATGCGGTGCCGTGGTGGTACCGGCCGAGAATAGTACTCCCCCATCTCTACCCGCGGGTGCCGTAAGAGTCGGCTAAGGGATCACGTACCAGTAGGTGGGCAGCAGCGCCTTCTGAGGATTGGAAATCATCCTGCGCTCGCCAACCCGCCTGCCAAGCGTGGCGAGTATTGGCAAATCCCCCCTATATGGGGGAGGCATATGTCCAGCAGTGGATGCATATGGCTGAGAGAATGCGTGTTACCGTTAATCCTAGACTATAATAATAATGGTACTACTATACTTGAATTTGACTGGCCGGTTGGCGCAGTTGGTAGCACTCTGCCTTCTGAGCCGCTGGTCCCGGGTTCGATTCCCGGACAGGTCAAACATTTGTGTGCATGAACATGTCCGTTTGACCTGTGTCTGGGTGTGTATATGTATATAATTATAAATATCAGTCATCAGGTTACCATAGCACAGGCGCTGCCTAGTTTGGGACCTGAAGACCGTGTGTGAATATTAATATATAAAAAAAAAAATACTATCTTGATCGTGATCAATGCTGCCTTGCCGCTTCGGCGCCCTTCTACATATATTTATTAATTAATTAATGATATTATATTTAATTCACAAGACATGTAACCAATTTTTCATGAACAAATGACCATGACTATGACTATAATTATTCGCAAAGATGAAGTTCAAGGGAGAAATGTAAAGTTCCCTCATGTCAAGCTGTAAAATATTACTTCGTTATTTTCCTTGCATCTTCCATCAGTCAAGTTTTCATCAGCGGAGTAGGTCGTCGCTCATCTTCATAATGGAGTCCGTGCATGGCAGGAATTGTTTTGTAGGTCGCATGTTGGGTGGAGACAGAAATGTATTGTGAAAACGGCTATATCTGTTGTGCATGGTTTGTAAAAAATATTCGGATTTTACTAATTATATTACTTTATTTGTCAAATTTTATCTTTAATTAAATATAAACAAATTTACTCCATACATTCACAACATTAACAAGGTAACATTGACATAATTTAAAAATAATTTAGAATAGCAATAAAATAATCTAACTTAAAATAAAAACCTTAAAAAATTAATAAAAACTAAATTAAATCTAAAAAGGGCCCCTGCGGCATTGTACCCAAGATGCTGGCAGCGTTCCCTCTTTGTATTGCTAGGCTAATACGTTGAGCGAAGAAGCTGCCAGCTCTTCGGTCTCCTGAGTTTTTTTTTTTTTTTTTTTAGTTTTTTTACTAATTATATTATTATTAAAACCGCGTTCATAATTACTTTATACTGTTTATACCAATGATATTATATGTTTATATGAGGAAGATGTCGCACAAAGCGAGAGGACGATAGGAATCTATTTAGTGAAAGTAATATTTTTAAACAATGATATTATATGTTTATATGAGGTAGATGTCGCACAAGCGCGGAAACTGAGGCGGCAAAATTAAGTCAATTGTAGTAATTTTCATTACGACGCGTATTTCAAGCGCAAGTCTAAACATATAGCTATCCTTTTCTATATTATTTATATCGTATTATCTGTCGCAGTAAGCATGCTTATGTCGTAAAGGAACAAAATTTGAGCACCGCGCAGTATGAATATACGTCATCTTTAGTAAAACATCATTGGCTTATACGGGTATAACATAGCACTTACGTGTAGTCGATATCTATCTTTATTGATAATATCATTGATTCTAACTCGTAAATATCTACTATACGTTTCGGAAAAAGCAATAAATTATCGATCCCTTGATAAATTAAATACTTTTGGTTGACCGAGATTTGCTCGGCCTTTTCTCAGGAAAGATATATCTCTATGACAAGAATTTCTCGTTTAATGATATTAGATATGAGATTACATAAAACTGAATATCCTTAGTAGATAATATTACTAAGGATGTTCAGTTTTATGTAATGCACCTAGTGAATGAATGTTCTTTGTTTAGTGAGTTTTACAGCTGTTATTGTTAAAACTCACGCTGATTAAACTGTAATGTTTAAACGGATTTACATGTAGTCGATAGCACGATCGACAATTGCTTCGGCTTCGTAGTTTTTTAATTTTAATTTTATTTTATTATTAACATTCACACAAGGTCTTCAGGTCCCAAACTAGGCAGAGCCTGTGCTATTGTAACCTGATGACTGATATATATATATATACTTATACACATATACACACCCAGACACAGGTCAAAGAGACATGTTCATACACACAAATGTTTGACCTGTCCGGGAATCGAACCCGGGACCAGCGGCTCCGAAGGCAGAGTGCTACCAACTGCGCCAACCGGCCAGCCGATTGCCGATTAATTGCTTGGCCTTTATCGACAATGCGAGAAGCAACGTTACGACAAACGCTCTGTACTCAAGATCCATTCCGGATGCAATAGAAACAATTATCGATAATTACAAGTATATCGACTACGCTTAAATTTTCACGCTAATCCCGCATCAATCTTCTCAAGTCTCCAGCTGTTACCTACTAAATATCTTCACGTAATATCAACATTTTGCATACAACGAATACGAGTTTCCTCTCTTCAGATTTGTATGCTCTGACAAGTAAATCTGTCTGCATCTTCTGTCTGCAATTCTGCAGCACTGGTCGTATTGTGAAGTGTAAGTATATTACTATCCACTGCATGAGTAAATGAGGCATGTGATGTTTTTTAGTTATTTCACTAAGAAACCATTCGAATACATACAAGATGCGACTGCAAAATTGATTTATAAGAATAATTAAAGAAACTAACTATGCTTTGCAAAATTGAATTTAACACACAATCATTTGTTGACACACAAGTCTGTGTTTCCCGATACGTACAATCCTGGAGTTTGGATATTACTATTGGATACGTACAATATTTTCAAGTCACGAGTGATCAGGTTTGCGTGCTATATCCTAAACGACGTTATAACTTAACATCAGGTAAGATAATTGTCAAACGCAAGCTTATAATAAGTAAAAAAAAGTCAAATTCTGTAAGGAAGTGAACGTAATGTGTCCTTTATTTTATAATCTTCACCTATCTTAGGATTTGACACAATTTTCATTGTACCGAACACTGCTCTTACGCTGACATTGTCTGAAAATCGTCAGATGGTAATACACTTCTTACATCAAAAAACAAAAAAGCAACGTTTGAACACTGTCATGAGTATTACATATTACGCGTTATGGGTTAGGAATACCCACGCCTGGAGATCACCTTCAAAATGTATCATAAATAATGATAAAATGAATAAATAATACACGTGGATGCAATCGGTCTATGATGTTATCACCATCTACACTGCGGAATTGCTCCCTTGGGCTTTCACAAAATGATTGACAGTGAATATCATCAATGAAAGCACTGTTACTTTCGCGTGCTGATGGCTCGACAATCGTCTTTGTATTTGTGACAATTGCCAAACATGTCACAACAGGAAACCGGTGTGTTATTGACCTTTTCTTTTAAATTAGACAGTATTTTGCTTTTGCAGCTTATTTCAAAAGTAAAGACTTGCCATTGATGACCTCTTTTCTTACACTATTATTTTCTGCAACGGCATTAGTTTTTTTTATCTAAGAATGATATATACTGGTAAATTATATTTTTAAAAAAAGTATATTTCCAGCAAATATCACGTGAGTCCTAGCCGATTCTTAGATAATAATGGCATTCATTTTTATAAAGTAAATTTTGTAACGCTGATAGAATATATCACAAAAGACCAAACACCATATTTCTTTTTTGAATTTGGTGGTTGCTTCGCATGCTTCACTAAAATACATTCTTTAGATTTTTTTTTATCACACTCAGACCGCCGCACTAGGATTCCTTGTATCGCGGGAGGCATGGATACACACAATCACAGCACACAAACATCCAAGACCCGGGACAAACATCTACACTCATCGCACAAATGTTTGCCCTTGCCGGGATTCGATCCCAGGGTCCCGGAGACACAGACGTCATGTCAATGACACTAACCACTGCGCCACGGCGACCGTCAAATTTTTCTGATTATTCCTGTCCTTTTGAACGAAGTGGGTTCTTAAAACACGTAGGCATTCTACTATTCATCTATTCATACATTCTTTGTCTGTAAATATCGTTACCGCATTTACTTCTTCTATTTGTCTTTACTTCTCTACATACATAAAATCCACAGCGTCCTTTTATCTCTGGCAATATCTTCGTCAAGTCATGGACAATCAAAGTGCGTGGAGTGACCCCCACTTCAGACTAAAAACGACCTTCAGACATAATGAAACCGGCTAAGAAGAAAAGATGTTCGGTTTGAAAGATTCTCATTACCAAAGGAAATGCTTATGAAAACGAATCATTTACTCCACATATGCCTTTCTTCTGAGTGTTTCCTAATTCTTATTTTTTTAACTAATATCGCCATTTTATTCAGCTATCTCAAAATTCACACATAACTTTATTTTTATAGCTATGTCATTAATAAGCTCAGATCACTTTGAACTTTACAGCCCTAGAAATGACGTTAATAATGGCTTGGGTTCATAATTCTTCCATGCCTAGGCGAAACCTAAGCCATTTTAACATTACAAAATTACATGGAACCAATAGGTACGTACTGCGTGACTTCACGGAATTAATATGTTCACAGTTTAACCCATTGATGGTTAAAATGTTTAAATTATTTATATTTGTAACCATTAGCCAACCAGCAAAGTATCTTTTAAAATAAGATTGTCTAAAAATGTTGACATAAACAGGGCGCGCCAAAGAAAAAAGCCTACTGTTCCTTAGGCAAACAGCACTTTAGATATTTATTTTATAGACGAATAAAAAATACAAGGAAGATTTAACGTCTAACTATACTTATTTAAAATTCTTTTGAAATCCTTAAAGACAGAATATAATCCTGAACAAAAGGACTACCTCATCAAGATCCCAATTAAATATTCCGAAGAAATTCGTAACTGGCATCTACCGACTGGAATCTCTCGATTCCCTTTGAAGGTGTCCCTAACTTTAAGGGTTTCGACTGAAACTTTTGGGTCCTTCGGTAGGAGTTTCGTTAAGTGAATCATACTGGTCAAGTATAAGTATAAGTTAAAGGGTAATTTATTCTCGAACTTGAATTCACTTCGTTAGTCGATATATTTAGGAGTAGTATGTTAACCGGATTTTTTTTACTTGCCTTCTTTTGATAGCTAAATTGAGTTACAGTGTTTATTTGTTTGTATTAAAATTACTCAATATGAAGAAGACAGAGCAACTCGATGGACTGAGATCGTCATCTTCTTCTTCTCAGCCATAGGAAGCCCACTGCTGGACACATGCCTCCCCCATATAGAAGGGGATTTGCCACGCTTGGCTGGCGGGTTGGCGAGCGCAGTTTAATTTCTCATCCTCAGAAGGCGCTGCTGCCCACCTTCTGGTACGTGAGCCCTTAGCCGACTCTTACGGCACCCGCCGGAAGAGATGGGGCATTACTATTCTAGGCCGGTACCACCACGGCACGGCAAAACTACTCAATATACAGTGCTTGAAAACTGACAAATTAATGTTTAATATTTATTTATTTTGAAATAGGCGAGACCTGCATGTTCACGTATTAAAAACCAGTATTTTCTAGTTTCAAACATCCTAATTGCTTTTTATTCGCCTGCTCATTTTGACAAAATCTAAACGTAATACCGTACAAATACAGTTTATTGGATTATGTATGGAAACATGTACACATGTTTTTATAAAAAAGCCAATGTGGCCGATATCACACAAAAATAATTTAAAAAAATCTAATAAAACACCAATAATAACTTACGGTCAGTTAATTGAATCAAAATTTGGGAGAAAGCAAACTTTTCTTATAAAAGGGTCTAGTTTGTATTTGAGCCATATCGGCTGTATGTTGTGATAATGAGGCTACTAGAACCTCATGGGCTTGAATTCACTACCCAGCCAAACTTACCCACTTTCCTCCTTAATACCTCAGCCCCAATGGTAAATTTTCCCTAGAATATATTTTAGCTTTCCATAAACTGGCAACATCTAGTGAGTACGTTACAAATAGTAAGCGTCTGTTCAATTATCGTACAAACCATGAAATCAATTACAGCTAATCATTTTATCATTTCCACCGTGATCTCGCGTGTCCATATTGCACCATGTAATTACCGTTCATCGAGTGAAATTGTAAAATTGTACTTTCAATGGAAAACAAACTGGAAAATCGGAAGCGGACCGGATTGAACGATCCGTCACAAATGAGACACTTGGTCACAAATTAGATACTTACTTGGTCACATATTAAGTACCTACTTCGTCACAAATTATATATGTCTCGTTGCTCGTGGAGGTAGACGGGTAATAGCTTACCGTCACTAATGATTATGTGCGTTACGGATCAGTTCTCAGTTTCGAATTTAAAATTGAAAGCTCTATTTAGTTGTCTGTGATGAAAGCAAAATGTATAGTTGATGCGTAAGTTTTTATGTAACATTTTTTTTTTTTTCAAACCCAAGGTGTGCGTTTTAGTTATAAGGTCATCCCATGTAATAAATGGAATGGACTTAAAAGCTACGTTTTAATATGGCATAGAATTATCTCGATATATATATTTCGTGTTACCTTGTTAAAAGAATACTTTAATTATGATGGGGAATCATCATCATCATCATCATTATCATCATCATCCCAGCCATAGGACATCCACTGCCTCCCCCATTGATTTACACAAGGACCTGTTGGAAGCGGCCCGCATCCAGCCCTTGCCTGCGATCTTAGTCTTGTGATTGGTAATATTTTAGTAAATTTTGGTATAACGTATTAGAAACAAATATAATTTGTAACTTATTTTTAATATGAAATTCATTTCATTAGAATAACACGTCGCTTGTTTTTATTACGTTAAGTACGTTTTCTAAGAATCTTCTTTTAAAAAATCCAATGTTACGAATCGAATATACCGAAGGAGGAAGATCATTCTACAGGAGTTGTAACTCCATTGCCGTACTTTCAATAGTTTAAGACTGGGCTCCGGCTTTGTCACTAATAATAATTATGGCATTAAAATAAATATCACTCTCATTAACTAAATTAAAGCAAAATAGAAAGGCTTATACAGCTGTTTCCGAAACTCGTCCACTTAAACAGCATTAAATACTATATTGGTTATAAAACTCGTGCAAAAGCAATATAAGTATCTAGTTTCAATCCATCGTAGTCTTAATAACTTGGGTGATCTCTACTTGATGAGACCGTTTAACCGGTATGAGTTTACACTCTGTTTTCTCTGTAATTATTTTTTATTTCACCTAGGTAATGTCGCAATATATATTGTAGCAGTAACGCAATTTCATTCAAAATAAGGAGGTAAGGAATTGATCGTGCTTATTTAATCTATAGACCTCCGTAATCTGGAAATCTTTACTTTGCGGTAGTCAGATCCAGCAGTCGATAACCATGCCTACCACCATGCTCTGAACATGACAACAATGTCATGTCCTAAAACCTACTAATTCTACTAATTCAGGTTTTAGGAAATTACATTGTTGTCATATAACTGTATATTCATTATAAATGTATAAAACACGGGAGTTACTCACGCAATAAGTCAGTTAATAACAAAACTGTATATTCATGCAGTTGTCTCAGATAGAGCTAGTCAACTCAGCTATAAATTGTAAATAAAGTTTGTTTTATGTGGTTAAGTCTTTAAGTTGGCCATTTGGCGTAATGATCCATAAAAGTGAATATGAAGTTGGTTTTTATAGCATCACATAGTTGGTATCACGTTAAGTTGTATATAGGTGAGTATAATAATTATTTTTTAATTACGACATACATTTTGCGACGTGTCTGTGCAATTTTAATTTTGCTATCACGAAATAGATATCGAACTTGAGCAAAGCTTCTATATAGGCTGTGACTTGAGTTACTGGTTATAAAATGTATTGAGATAATACGGCGGAAAATCAGTTTTGCTCGATAATTCGCTGTAGTAGTTTCACGCACGTGTTAGATGGGGCCAAGTTTCTTTTATATCCAACCGCAAATCTAAATTGGTGATGAGGTTCATATCAAATGGATGAATAATGGTCTCAACAGCCGATTAAGGGATAAGAGTGCACTAATTTTTATCGTCGCCTTTACTTGATTGCTAATTGGCAAAATAATGTACACACAGAGACATTCAAAGAACGTCATGCGTACTATTTTTACTTTGTATTTTAGCAATTAAATTTTATTAGAGATTATCAATCTCTATAAAATTTAATTATATAAATATATAAAATATAAATTTTCAATATAAATTTGACTGGCCGGTTGGCGCAGTTGGTAGCACTCTGCCTTCTGAGCCGCTGGTCCCGGGTTCGATTCCCGGACAGGTCAAACATTTGTGTGTATGAACATGTCTGTTTGACCTGTGTCTGGGTGTGTATATGTATATCAATATATATATCAGTCATCAGGTTACCATAGCACAGGCTCTGCCTAGTTTGGGACCTGAAGACCTTGTGTGAACGTTGTCCCATATTATAAAAAAAAATAAAAAATTGTAGGTTTTTAAAATGTTTGTGATCTAAAAAAAATCATTTATGAAATATATTTGTTTAGCTTTACTCATCTAAGTTTTAAAAAAAGCTTATTGAAGTTGGTTTATATAAAAAATAAATTATAAATGAAACAATTCTCGTTTCTCTAAATAGTAATCCAATTTATCGTGGAAACGACTCCAAACGACAAAAGCGACAGTTTGTTTGTGGATTTGGTCACGCTTCACAGCTTTGCCTATATTTTATCTGAGAAAACGTGATTTTGGACAAGCACTCGTATTTTCTCTGTTAGAGACGCCGAAATTTTCTCTTGAGTTAATACGTAATTATTATAAAATCCTATTTACTTAACTGAGTGACTTCGGGCATCCCCATGTTTGAAAATATGCCTGATGTTTGCTTCCAGGCTATTGCTGATATTATTTATGGCTATTCTGTGCAGTACTTAAGGGCCTAACAGGTGCTGTTGATATTGCAGAGGTTCGCGGGTGTTTACAGGCAGAGAGGGCGGGACCAATCCTGATTCGTGTTGATTTAAAATATTACAAATATGTACTTACTTAACATATGTAATACGTTATGAATGTATAAAATACGGGAGTTACTCACGTAATAAGTCAGAGGGTTCCGACTGTACTAGGCGAACCGCGAACGCGTCCGCGAGCGCCCCGTATTCTTCTTGAAAAAGACCACCGAATATAGTTGAAACTATAGTCGGAACCCTCTGACTTATTACGTGAGTAACTCCCGTGTTTTATACATTCATAATGTGTCAATACCACGTCAGTTTTAATAACAAAATATGTAATACGGTTTCAAAAAATTACTTATCATATTTTTAAGACTTCAGAATTAACTTTTTTGGTGTCAGATAAAGTTCAAGCACATTTGTGGCTGCCACTATAATTTTAGGAAAACTATGTGTGATTTTAAAAATAATTTATCTCTAATAAATTAGCAAATGAAACCGTATTTTTGTTCAATCAGAATTAATCTTCAGGAACTACTTTCGTAAGTGCTATTTTTTGAAAAGTATATATTAGACACGTAAGACATTCAAAGAAGACTCAAAATAATTGTCTATTTAACAAATGACAATTTATTTACGCCAAAAGTCCGTCCTTAAAATTTACTGCTGTTATATATTACCGCAATCGCTTTGCCACACCTTGGACATATACAAAACTGATCTGTCGCCACAAAATGTCAATTCAGCAAAGGGTCCAATATAAATTCTCAGTCTCAAAGAATTTGTCTCCGAGGGGCATTGAAAGAATATCTCACATAAGTTTTGCGGATGGGATCGAGCTTTTGGTACCAATAAAATTTCTGATAAAAGTTTCCCTATCAATAAAAGTCGCATTTGCTGAGAGACTGATTGATTGTATAGCTTTTATATATGTGCATACGATAGTTTGGATGAGACAAATGATGATAAAATCATAAATTAGCACAGACATTTACATACATACTAAAAAGCTGTTGCACGAAGCTTTTGCCTCGGCATTAAAGTCTGTGGCTGCCACGAATTTGGCAATCATTATCATCATCATCGCAGCCATAGAACGTCCACTGCTGGACATAAGCCTCCCCATATAGGGGAGCAATAATATAATGTAAATCATTGAAATAATTTTGGCAATGACGTTGTTGGTACATCAAACTACCTAAAGGGAGTACCAAAATAAAAAAGTTCTTATACATAGATTGGATATAAAGTTGAAATTAGTATAACACTTAGGAATTAAAATCTTTAAATGAGATGTAAACTCTAAGGCTTTCACGGCCGGCGTTGCATGTTGTATGTATTGCTTCCGGGCTGTTTGGCCGTGGTCTAAGTGAAACTTTTGTTCCAGACGTTTCGTCGATCACTGCGGTCGACATCTTCAGTGGTTCAGGTCCGAGTGGCGACAAGAGCGTAGAACTCTCCTTCGCGGCGTCTTCTCTGATACTGAAACGTCTGGAACAAAAGTTTCACATAGACCACGGCCAAACAGCCCGGAAGCAATACATACAACATTAAAATGAGATGTTTGTATTGCACTAATAAAACTGTTCTAATATTAAATATTATTGTTACATTATCATTTATCACATATAAGTGGTGTCTTATCCAGAAATACAGCAAAGTTTACATAACCTAAATCGTTTACGAATACATCGCACTGAATCTGCTGCACAGGCAAAGTTCAATTTCCCAAGCCCCTCAATGCCACATCCAAAATGAGTTTCATTTAGGCATATATCAAGGACGGGCAAAGTTCAATTTCCCAAGCCCCTCAATGCCACATCCAAAATGAATTTCATTTAGGCATATATCAAGGACGGGCAAAGTTCAATTTCCCAAGCCCCTCAATGCCACATCCAAAATGAATTTCATTTAGGCATATATCAAGGACGGGCAAAGTTCAATTTCCCAAGCCCCTCAATGCCGCATCCAAAATGAGTTTCATTTAGGCATATATCAAGGACGGGCAATTGAAATGCCTTTTACTCTTTAACGCCTATCACAACCGCCTTGTTAATGGCCTAGCGTTAAGCACCCATGAATCTTATTACAAACTCAGGAAATAGTTACAATAATATGTTCTCGAGTCGTAAACTTGCTATCGCTCACTCAACGGACTTACTTTTATACTTTCACCTTTTATACGATATGCATTCATCGGTATTCTGAGTTTACTCGGGTTAAAATGACACTTGAGGAATACATCATTTAGCAGACGTTAGCTCGTAAACCACTTTGAATATTTGAGTATACGGGAAATACTGCATATGTTATTCATTAATAATTCCGGCCAACAGAATTAGCGACTCAATTTATACAATAATTCGTATGCTGACCAAATGAACTGTACTATGGTAACCTAATGACTGATACACATTACTTATATACATATACATACTTATATACATATACATACTTATATACATATACATTAGTAGACATATGAATAAAAACCTCACAAATTACGATGCTTTAAAGCGCCATCTTGTAGAATTTTGAAGTAGATAATTGATCTAGATTTGTGATAAAAACAAACTCTATAAATCACCCGTTAAGGTCCACTCAATCAAAGAGTGGAGAAAGCCGCTCAGAATACGTCTGTAACTCAACTACTTGTTTTCAACTATATGGTAACATGATTATAGCTAATACAAGATAAACTCGAGAGAATTAATGAGATTACGAAACAAGCCGTAAATGTTATATAATAGCTATATAGATAAGTGTAATTATTTCCTGTTAGAAAGGAAAGTATAAAGTTAATAACGTTGAAGCAGATATGTATGAAGTTAATTGTGGTATTTAACTATTCTTGTGAAAATTAAATACTTGCCAAATTTAATTCATTATTTCATGGTTGGGTACAGCAGTGGTTTGGTTTGAGTACCTTAGCATGATTTGATAATATTTTTCGACAATTTTAGCAACCATAGGACGTTCACTGCTAGACATTATGCCATCGATCTCCACAGGGACCGGTTGGAAGCGTACATAGAGATATATGGTGAGATAGTGGTCAAACGGCTGCCTATTCCCAATAAAAAAAAAAAAAAAAAAAACATGTTATATTGAGCAGTTTGCAACAAATAATTATCTGGACCATGATGTCGTATGGAGTTCACCAAAATTTAAACGTCTATCAATTAATTTTTTTTTTTTTTTTTTTTTCATTAATAATAATAATATTCATTTATTTCGTAAACATGGGTTATCATTGGTCACAAGTAAAATATTTTAGTACAGCCATGATTCGCCTTGCTGGCATATTAATATTGTCATAGTAAATAACAAAAATAATACAATCATCAAATTATCAAATAAAATATGAATATAAATTAATACAAAAAAATAAATTGGTCTCAAATTGAAATCTTATATATTGTCGGTAAACTGTATGCTTTAACCGTGTTTGACTGACGGTTAAATTGATAATCGGATGTTTAAATTTTGGTGAACTCCACCCATAACTTTAAACAATTTTGAATTATGGACACTTACGCTACTGATCATACTACTTTAAATATTTGAACTTAGTTATGTCATCAGGCGTAGATTAAGTTTAAAAGGTTTGTAGTTCCGATAAGAAAACTATTTCTTAAAAATGCGTTCTTGTCATTGCCGTTAAATATCCGGAACCTAACCTTACAACGTTAAAAGTGTTCTCTGTTGTCTATTTCTTTGTCAAAGATAAATTCTGTATACCCCTCCACAATTTCAGATTCGGTAAAGTTAAAAGCTTATACAGCAGTGAATAAATTAAACTTCTCTACTATAGTTCAAATATTTGAAGGAAAAAAATTCGGCTGCTAGTGGTACTTGAACCCACGACTACAGAATACCGTCCTGTCGCTTTGTCCAACTAAGCTATAGCTTCAAATATTTGAACTGAAGTTCTGCCTAGCATAGCGTTAATGCGATTACACAATAAAATTTCTCTACTATAGTTTATCACACAGAAAATCGTGAAGGCTCTACCTTAAAAATAGACATGAATATTTTTTTAATATTAAAAGCTTGCCTTTGACCACTGTTTTACCTGATGTTTAGTGATGACGTGATCTTGGATGTAGCGCGCAAGCCTAAAAGGTACATATTCACTCGTGACTTGAAGAAGAAGAATCAAGAAGGAGGAAGCAAAACGCTTTGTACGTGTTGGTGGTACATCCTACTAATATTATAAATGCGAAAGATTGTTTGTATGTATGTTTGTTACTTCTTCACGCTCAAAGGGCTACACCGATTTCGATGAATTTTGGTATGAAGATAGTTTAAACTCTGGGTTAACACATTGACTACTATTATCCCGGAAAAAGTATAGTTTCCGTGGGATAGTTGAGGTAGCGGGAAAACCGTAATCCACGCGTGTAAAACCGCGGGGCGCTACTAGTTATGGCTATATATTAGCATTAGCATCGAACGAATACTTTCTTGCTAAGAAAGTATTATACTAAGGCGTGTTTGTGTCGAGACAAAAGTCTTTCAAGTACCAGGTGTCTCCATTCGACGATTTGCACTCGTCGACACGTTTAGATAATGCTTTTCTAAGGACATATTAATTGTTTTGTTAACGGTGTTTAGCGTGCAAAAATAAAACGCTGTCAAACAAAAAGAACGAACTCTTATTTTGTCAGTCACCTTCAAGTTTGATTAATGTTGCGTCCAAGTTATATAAATTTGTCAAAATTATCGGAAATGCCCCAATATCCAGCTTAATTTGTTTTCCCTTCATCAGACAACTTTCGCGTGTCGTAAATATTTTCTGCCTCCAAAATATTTTGGACGGATAAGCACACTTGAATTTTGTTACTTCTCGTCACCAAACTAGTTGTGAATTTGTTTGACACGGGACTCGTTTGTTAGGGTGGAATGTTTGACGAAAACAATAAAAGAGATGCGTTATAAGTCTCCGTTCCTCGTTTGATTTTGGGTTAAATAGAAAAATGGCCAGTCAGAGCTAATCGAGACGGTCGCCGTGGCGCAGTGGTCAGTGTCAGTGACTTGATTTCTGTGTCTCCGGGACCCTGGGTTCGAATCCCGGCAGGGGCAAACATTTGTGCGATGAGTATAGGTGTGTGTCCCGGGTGCTTGTGTGTTGTGATTGTGTGTGTCCATGCCTCCCGCGACACAGGGAATCCTAGTGCGGGGGTCTGAGTGTGATAAAAAAATAAAAAAAATCCAAAGACCCGCTAAAATTTAATAAGTAGAGTATAATCTAAAGCTATCAAGTTTCTTTGGGTTGACGTGCACGTCGCACTCGTGCACATCGCAGTGGCACGTCTTGGGCTCATTATGCATATATTATCACATATTTTCATAAATAACGATTTTAAAAAGGCATTTATGCTCTTTTTGGCAACGTTGTGTCAAAATGACGCCAACTCAACCACAGTTACGCCATACCAAACTGTTTTGATGCAAAAAACATATATCTAAGCCGACACCCTCTCACACTCACACATGCACACATGCACATGCACATCACACATGCACATCACACATTTTACACACCAAGAGGAACTTTTACACTTAACTTTAAACTTAATATTAGGTATAAATAGTTGTCAATAGTTTAAGGCTAAATTATTATTTATAAATCTAGGAGGAGTGCGCTGTAAGGAGAAACACAGGCGATGAGCCTAGTTCAGCGACAGATAACTCATAAAATTTATTTATGTATACTTCTAGCCACATAACATAACATGTAAGTACATCAAATTATTAGACATTTAAAAAGCAAATACAGTTACGGCATTGATGAACTCCCCCCAGTTCTAATCAAACATTGTGCAGAGGAATTAACTTTTCCTTACTATTTATTGATTAATCAATCATTTTTAGAAGGTAAATTCCCTGATAAATTAAAGACGGCAATAATTAAACCTATACATAAAAAAATGTCAAAACTAGAAACTAACAATTATAGACCGATAGCACTTTTACCAACTTCATCAAAAATTTTTGAAAAAGTAATGCATAGTCGCTTAACCTCATTTTGTGAAAATTTTTGTATATTTGACGACTCACAAAATGGATTTCGAAAAAACCGCTCGACGACTTTGGCCGTGTACAAATATATCCATCAAATTTTAAACATAATAAATAACAAAGAATATGGAATCGGTACTTTATTAGATATGTCTAAGGCGTATGACAAAGTTCAGTACGATATACTACTGGATAAATTGTATGGCATAGGTGTACGTGGAATAGCTCATGAATGGTTCGGTTCATATTTGAAAGATCGAGAACAATATGTAGAAGTAGAATATTTTGACTACAGCACCGGGACAATAAACATGGTTAGATCGGGATCATCACGAATCAATCACTCAATCCCACAAGGTAGTGTCCTAGGATGTATCCTGTTTTTAATATATATAAATGACCTCGCTAAATCAATTGACGAATCTTGTATACTCTTCGCTGATGATATTTCCCTTTTGACATCATGTAAAAATAATGACAATTTTAATTTATATATAAAACTTACTGACATGTTTAATAATATTACAAATTGGATGACTGACCACAATCTTGACTTAAATTTTTCAAAAACAAAGCTGATCCAATTCAGGCCTTATCAAAAATCCCAGCTAGATATAAATTTTTCATATGATAATAATAAGTTAGAATGTGTTGAAGGGGCTACATTATTAGGGTTAGAAATAGATTCAAATGTAAATTGGAAAAATCATATTATTAAAATTAAAGCCAAATTATCTTCATTCGCGTACGCCCTCAGGGAATTACGTCGGGCGACAGATCCAAATACTGCCTTACTCACCTACAACGCGTACGCACTGTCCTGGCTTAGCTATGGAATAATACTCTGGGGAAATAGTGTCAATTCAGGAGAACTTTTTATATCACAAAAAAAATGCATTCGTACAATAGCCAACATAAAAAATACGGAAAGTTGCAAACCATACTTCTTAAAATATAAAGCGTTGACGTTAGTATGTATATATATATTGGAAATATGTAAGTTTGTCAAAAAGTATCCAAAGTTTTTCAAAAAAGTGACAGATGAACCACGACGTTATCCGACAAGATTTCAACATAAACTTGTCTTACCGAGCTCTAAACTTAAAATGCACAGTTCTGGTCCATACTTAATGGCCATAAAAATATTCAACAAATTACCTGACAAAATTAAAGAAGAAAAAAAGTCGAAATTCATCACACATTTAAAACAATTGCTTTTAACGAAATGCTATTACAGCTTGAATGAGTTTTTCTATGATAAATTTGAAAACTAATAAATAAATCGGTCGCTCCACATTGCTATACCCTACCAGGGTCATATGTACGCTCGAAAAAAAATGTATTTAAGACCTGCATGTAACGCCATATGAATGCAATAAACTATTGAGTATTGAGTATTGTATAAATGTGCACTTATTTTGAATAAATTGAATGTGAATTTGAATTTCGAATTTGAAAACTCTGAGTTGATTAGCATGTAAACAGAATGTTGTGAGAGTGAGAGAATCAAAACAGATGTATTATAAATAATATTAGAAGAATTGCATATAATATATTTTTATTATAAATATTTTTCAACATTATAAATATTAGAAGAATTTAAGTCAACCATGTTAAACGTTCACCGTTTCAATGCAACGTGTCTTTGCTTTTTCATCCATGCACAGTGGAACTTCTATGAAATTTGAAAGCAATTTTTGAAGTTTTCGTCTCTCTAAAGACGAAAATAAGGAAGTTGGGGGTCTAAGGAATATAAGATTTTGTAATTTTACTGTGATGATGTGTCATGCGCATGTTGAGATGGATGTGTGGGTGTGCCTAGAATGGATAAAATAAGGAATAAGTATATTAGAGGAAGCTTGAAAGTAGCACCAGTAACTGATAAGTTAAAAGGGAACAAATTGGCTTGGTATGAGCATGTTATATAGGAGGGATGAAGAAAATATAACAAAAAGAGTATGGATGGATATAGAGGTAGAGGAAGGCCGAAGAAGGCATGGATGGTCGGGTGTAGAATGATATATTTATGAAAGATCTGAGCACTGAGATCACTAATGACAGAAGAGAATGGAAGAGATAATAATGTTGTGCCGTCACTACCTCGTGTGGGATAAGGACAAGAAGAAGAAAAAGAAGAAGACGTCTCTGAGATAAAATGTGTAAAATGTTACATGTATGTAATAATTACTCATGTAATATTTGACTCTATGAATCAGCATTGCTATTCAACAAATGTTAAGAACAACCAATTGGCAGTATTTGGAAAAACTGCACTCATTAAACTACATTGAAACTGTCCGTAAAATTAAGCTAAAATTACTCATTATTTCCAAGAACTTGGATGTTTGTCCCACAAAATTATTAATTATAAGGGTTCTCATTTAGTTAAAAATATAACTATATCACCCGGGGAAAGTGTAGCTTCCCAAAAGTGAGAGAATTTATCAAATCGGCTCAGTAGTTTCGGAGCCTATTCAATGCAAACAAACAATAAAATCTTTCCACTTTATTATATTAGCATAAATAGATTGATTGATTTGACGGTTGCCGTGGCGCAGTGGTCAGTGTCAGTGACATGACTTCTGTGTCTCTGGGACCCAGGGTTCAAATCCCGGCAGGGGCAAACATTTGTGCGATGAGTATAGATGTTTGTCCCGGTCTTTGTTGTTTGTGTGTTGCGGGGGCCTGAGTGTGATAAACAAAAAAAAATGATATATAAAAATTCTGTATTTTTTCATTGTTATATATTCTCAATTATTTATGGAAAATTCCCATGCAATTAATTTAATATGCCACTTACCATATGACAAGGAATAAATAAATCAAAATTATGATTATATTCGCAGTCAGCTTAGCCACACAATTTATCAATGGTATTATTTATGTCTTGTACACAGCAGTTAATATTAACGAGTGCTTTCTAGGCGTTATCGTTGCGAACTAGTTAATGGCGGCAGTTTATCAAAAGTGGGCCAGGCAAAATATGCCAGCGCTGGTGGTTTAATGTCTCTATTCAGTTTGTTGCACTTTGCTGCAAGGAGGTTTGTGATTTATTAACAGATCTTGATGATGAAAAACCGCTTGATACTTTATAGTGATACTTTGATACATTATACTAACTCCAAAATATACTAGACTTATTTGAGAACCAGCTACGCTCTGTAGCCCGCACGTGTCTTAATTTCCCCGCCATTGATATAGAATAATAATTTTAAAAAACGATCGATTAAATCTAAACTTATATGTAGGAGGAGTTCTGGAAGAAGAGATTCTTGTCATCATCATCATCATCATCATCTCAGCCATAGGACGTCCACAGCTGGACATAGGCCACTGTCCAGCTGGACTGCCTACTGCCACTTCAACTTGCTAATCCGCTGGGCTTTACCGGTGACTTGCGTTCTTCGAATCTCCTCATTTCTGATTTGATCACGGTTCTTGTGCAACCCTGTATTGATGTTTTCAAATAAAATATTATACACCTCCTTGCTTATGTAAAACTCTGTGATGACATGGCATTTACTGGTGAACGAAATTTTATTTAATTTTGTGAATCTATTTGTTACAAAAAAATATTATATTTTTTGTATTTAATTTTTGTTAAGATATGGTGCCAGCTATTGCCATTTCTTTATTATTAAGCATAACTATATCAAAATTATTTTCGTATTTATTTTATTGTACCTACTTTACAAATTAATGTACGATTCCTTACATGTACCTCATTCAGTTACAATCCAGCCTTAGGGCGAATGAGTAATTTACTTGCTTTTTAATTTATTTGCCAAACGTGTATAATTAAGAATGTGCCTATTAACACCTAACTCATTGTCTCTATCAAAGGGAAGAAGACACTTTGTTCTTATGCGTGTGTAATTGAATCAAAAATTATCTTTTTTTTAAATTCACAAGAGGCAGGCGTTTGTCCAGTATCTCACCGAATGTTAAGTGATGATGCTGTCTACGATGGATCACACCTGCCTAGAAGATCTGCTCACTCGTGAATTGAAGGTGCCCACATTGCCCATGGGAAACACAGACTTAAGCAATGAATTCCACTCGTTAGATGTATGGACTATGAATGTGGAAAATACTTCTTTCGACAGTTTGGAACGTCTACCATATACGGACGTCGCATTACAGTCCAAGTGCAACACCGACTTAAGACAGGATGTGACAATAAAGATAGATAGATAGATAGATAACACTTTATTGTACAAGTACATCAACTTAAAATGACATTTATAAAATAACACATTAACAAATATAAAATACGTTGCACAATTGGCGGTCTTATCGCTAAGAAGCGATCTCTCCCAGACAACCATTGTAAGGAGAGGAATTATTTTTTGAGAAGCGGTGGTGTACTAAGTTTAAACAGGTTAAATAAATATTTTTAAAATAATAATAATAATACAAAAAATAAAATAAAATAGTATTAACCAAGATAAATGCATATTATACGGTGATATATAAACAGTATATACATAATGCATACCTTTAATATGATACATATAATTATATAATATATATGTAATGTGTATATATGATTTTTGTGAATATATTTTATAATTAACAATAATCTTTAATTTAGCAAGACGTGGCCTGAGAAAGATAATACTTTAGAAAGATATTTGTACTGTTTTCGTATTGTCTTATAATCTTTTTCCTTTTGTTCGCAGGTGTGGTTGTGATGACATGGTGGTGGGCGGTCGCGCTTCTTGCGCTTGCCGCGTCCGCCCAAGCCGCGCCGAGGGCCGGCAACGGTGAGCTTATATACAGTAAGCATCGCACAGCACTATTTCCTTGCACGATCATACAGAAGCGCAGCGCAAACGTAAAAATACCCTCAAAATGCGGCATACAATTTAGCGAAAATGCGGCTTAAAAAATAGTGCAGACCTAGTGTAAAATACAGCGCAAACACAACTGTGTTAATAGTAATTTAAAACAACTGAACAATTGAGTTTAATTCTTCATACTCAGTAGCTTCAGTTGCTGTGCATTAGGCCAACCAAAATGGGCCTTCTTTACTGACACAACCTTCAGCATAAACAAAGACGAAAAATATTATTTTAATGTGCCCATCATGGACAGACGTGTAAACTTTCGAATTAATTTCTTATTTAAACTGGCGTGTCGCATCTAGATCAACGTAGTATAGAGGACAGGTAGAATAGCTACCTTCTAGGTTTGCGTGCTAAATCCTAGACAACGTCATCACTTAACATCAGGTGAGACAGTTGTCAAACGCAAACTTATAATATGTAAAAAAAAAAAAAAAAAAAAAACATACAACATAGTATATAGAGGACGCTTTGATGTATAACCAATAAGAATATATCTAAAAAAAGTTGGTTGCGAGACCGTCGGCTATAAGGCAGGTAAGCATAAGCTTAATAAAAGATGTACATACTCAGAAAGGATAATAAAATGATGTTGCCCTTTGTGAGAAAAGGTATTGTACCAACCTCGATTGAACCAGAATAGTATGAAAATATACTGACAATCTTTACACATGTATACACTAGTTGATAGAAGGTATAGAAAAAATCTTCAAAGCCTTCGGAGAAATATGAACAAAAACCATATTTGGTACACACAAAACTATTTTACAAAACATAGGAAGAAAAATCGCAGAGAATTATTTCCAGTTCATTGAATACGAAATCACTAGGGGATTTACTTTTGTTCTTGCTTTACTGTTTATTTTCTGATATAATTTTACACCGAAAGTTTTGCTTTTTATTAAAATTATTATAATAATATAAACACAATAGTTTTAAAAAATAATTTACTAAAATTTAATAGTGAAAAAAATACAGTTTATATGTTATGAAATGCTGTGATTAAATTTAAAACAATTTTTTTTTATACACGTTAGTTTTTTAAATGAATGCGGGCCGCTTACTTCCGGTTCCCGTGGAAATCAATGGGGAGGTCTATGCCCAGCAGTGGACGTCCAATGGCTGAGATGATGATGAGTTTTTAAAATCTGCTTGATTAGAATGAGTACACATATTATTTGGTAGAAGCTGCGAGCCTCGAGGTAGAAAAATTTAGATGGTAGCAGAGAGATTAGATGGATCAACCACATCGGGCTTGAGGTTATATCGTTAACATATCATAGAGGTCGGGTACTTTCTAGAGTATCCCTAGAAAGTTAAATTTCTCAAAATAATAAGATTCATAAACATTTAATTGAGAAAAATAAAACACAATTTTAATGATCATCGTCAATTATTGAAAAATAAACGCAAATATTGTTAATTACAGCAAATCATTCGTGAAACTAATTTTAACGGGTTTTGTGTTACTATAAAATTGCCATAAATATTATTGACATGATTTAAAAACCGACTGATCTATGTTTCTTATAATTATGTAATTACGGTAATATAAAATAAATTGCATACTCTCCAGTACCCAGCTGGCTAGCAACCTGGGCCTGTGAATTTTGTCCACAGGCCCAGGTTGCTAGCCAGTTATCATTCAGCACATAGAGCACTAGGCAGCAATACTTTACAGCAGATCAACACGCCAAGTCAAGCATGATCCCACTCCATATCGTAGATAACCGTAGGGAGTGTAGGGGGAGGGGTGGGAGTGCCGCCAGAAGTAAAAACTTGAACATTAACATTGTGCATTTTTTAATATTTTACAATGGTTAGGGAATAATTTCGCATGAATAGCTTTATTTATCACTATAAAAGTACTATCATATATGTGGTAAAATACAATATTTATTTATTGCGCTGTCGTACACAATCATGACAATAGGTATTTAAGTTTTTTTTTTATCCTATATATATATTATATATATACCTAGTCATATAATTAACATGACGGCGTTTTTTTTTAAACAATGAATTATTGCCTCATTATAATATCGGCGTTTTGATAACCGAACCCAATAATACTTTTAACAAAACGACTTTATCAAATAAAACTACCAACATTCGAAAATGTTCCTTATGCATAACATATTTAAGTTTAAATTTCAACAGCGCGGCGGTCTCCTCTCCCTCCGTATTACGAATTCGATGACGTCACGTCCTGACGTTTTGACGCGAAGTGTTCTGAAGCGATTTTATTTCCCCATATAAAACGCCGCTAAAGAAGTTTTCACTATATAAATATGTAAAAAACCAGTTTATGCAGAGGTTGTGAAGCCTCTTTTATGCCGCCGAACTGAGATTGGTATTCGTTTGCACTGCGTTTCGATTGCGATCGTGCAACTGCTCACATTTAAAGCACTGGAAGAGGTGGCGTGAGTAAGCTTCCTTACTTCCGTTCTTTCCTTCATTCTGTGTTTAAAATAAGTTTCAGAGGCTTTTAGAACGTATGCAAATTAATGGCCCATGGGTTCAATAACAATGACTTTAAGTCATGATATTGTCACTGTTACGAAAACTTCCAATAAATAGCAACAAACAGCTTATTAAAATATTACACGTTGTTTTGAATGTATATTTTACATTTGTTTTTATGTTTTATTTAATTATAATTAAAATATATAGTATAATGTTAAGTATTATGTACTATTAACTACTACTACTTAAGTACTACTTAAATAAATACTAAAACTTAAATTATATAATGGACAAGATTATTATTACTTTAGTTGTGAATATGTATTTTTTATTACTCTAAATATATTTAAAACGTAGGTAATATTTCGTAAGTTTAATTAGAGTAATAAAAAAATACTTTTTACTTTTGCATACCAATCCTGTTAAACAGGCGTTATTGTAGGTAATGTTTTTAGTATGATATTCATTACATTCTCTCAACAAAGAAAATACTTGTTAAAATTCACAGTACCCATAAAACAACCGTTCGGCTCTTAGGGATAATTACAGTTAATTACGAGTCCAAACTTGTGAAGGTCGGTTGATGGCCATATTTAGCAAAGACGGGTCATAATGAGCCCAACCGCGTAAGTGAACCGAGTAATTACGCTTGCGAAATTACTGTCTTTGAACATCTTATTTACGCTAAAAACGTGCCATTACGGCTGCAGCACCGTAGAAGTAGGGAGAAGCAGTAGCTTATCTTAACACAATCATACAAGTTATATAATACTATTTATTACATTTATTACTATTATTGACAGGCTGGTTGGCGCAGTTGGTAGCACTCTGCCTTCTGAGCCGCTGGTCCCGGGTTCGATTCCCGGACAGGTCAAACATTTGTGTGTATGAACATGTCTGTTTGACCTGTGCCTGGGTGTGTATATGTATTTAAGTATATATATCAGTCATCAGGTTACCATAGTACAGGCTCTGCCTAGTTTGGGACCTGAAGACCTTGTGTGAATGTTGTCCCATATTATTATTATTATATTATTATTATAATATTGAAATCAGGCGAGATCTTTTATCATCATCATCTGTTTTCTTTGTTATATGTACATAAACATTCGTGCATTGCCTCCGCAAGGTTTTTCAACTAGCTTTTATCTGATTTTATTTAACATTTATGTATGTATGTGTAGATCAAATCTCGGTACCTAAATTAGGACTTGCGTGCTTCTTCTTCATGTGCCATCCCCTAACACCCCTAATCCCCTGACAATTTTAGATTTGGAGATTACCGCCCGAAATAATACCGGAATCTGGTACTAAATCCAAACCAGTCTACAAATTTTAGCTACAAATTTTAGCTTCTAGCCAGCCCTCTGCGGCCGGTTGCCTATGGCCATATTATCTTGGATGATGAATTGTAAGAGGTATTTGTCAGCCGCATGATGTGATTTTGTTTTTAATATTTATTACTATATTACTTCCTTGATATATGTTTTTTTCAACGATCATATTCTCTGGAAAGTTTTATTGTACAAAGATCTGGACCTCATTTATACAATATTAAAAAAAATGTGCATAATATAACATAATTCATGAAATTTAAGCTTAAGACGATCCTCTCCGTTCACTTTATAATTCGGTGAAAAAATTATATTTGTAATACTAATTATTTGTTGTTTACCTTTTTTCACAACTGTGCATTCTGCCGAAAACTTCAAGTTGTTTTATGCGGCATTCTATGAAATTGGCACGTATATAAGAATACTCTTTTGAAATAGACAAAAACAGAAATATTGGCGTCCAGAATTTGTAGTTGCATATTTTTTATAGTCTTCATAAACTCTGCAGAAAACGCGTGATCTATAATACTGTAATTTTATATAGCATTGTTTCATTTAGTATTCATATAAGGAGCAACAGTAATGATATCAGCTTTGATGTTAATTAAAATGTACTCTCTCCTTATCCCTAAACCCTGAATACGCAAACCATTTCGTATTTTAATGAAATAATTTATTTGTGCTCATAAAATATCATTAAGCCGTAATTATAACAGAAACGCTTTTAAGCTTGCGTTTGAAACAACATTTGCATGTAAGAGTAATTGCAATATCGACATTTTAAAGTATTAACACATAATTTCGTCGATAATTATCAGAATAAAAAAAGAAATAAATTTATTTATTTCCAAGCACTTGATTAAATATACACAGATCTTCAAATACACAGAACTTGTAAAACATGTCATCTATCTATAATATATATACAAAATTAGCTCAGTCGAATCGCACACACTACCATTGATACTATTTAAAAATGTCGTTATTAAAACTGACGTGGTTATAACACATTATGAATGTCTATATGTCTATGACTTGCATCTCAGGCATAGAACATCCACTGCTGGGTATATGCCTCCCCATGTAGAGGGGATTTGCCAATACTCGCCACGCTTTAGGGCGGGTTTGCGAGCGCATGATTTTGATTTATGATTTCCAATCCTCAGAAGGCGCTGCTGCCCACCTTCTGGTACGTGATACCTTAACCGATTCTTACGGCACCCGCGGAAAGAGATGGAGGAGTACTATTCTAGGCCAGTACTAAGGCCTAGAATAGCGCTTGTCCTAAGTGGAGCACCTTCTGAGTACCTTTCGCACTGGTCGGGGGGCAGGCCCCGACCCTGTAAGTGCCGGTAAAGGCTAACATCATTAAGTCCGTTCAAACAAATTATCTAACTTTGAAGAGATTAGCAGATGTGCCCGACATTTGGACAGAAATATTTTAGTCCGATAGAGGGCGTGGAATATATACTTGGTTTTAAAAGCTCATCTTAATGGTACCACAATGCAACATAGACACGTTTTATAATCCGGTCGTTCGTTTTATCCGCTGTTTTATCGCCGCCTTTATTACACTGAGGCGTCAGGTTTAAGTGCTCCAGTAAGGTTTTTAATACTTAGGTTTCCTTAGAATTTACGAGAATAATTAACAATGTCGCAATTCGTTTCTGTTACATTAAGATAGTCGGCAAACGTCTCAATTGCACAATCACAATTTTTTTAGACATCTATGCTAAAACTTTGACTAATCAACATTAAAAAAAATATTTCAGTTCATTATATAATCACTACCACTAGTAGTGATTCTCTTATTCATCCAAAATTATTATTTAGAAGACTAAAACTGAGGAAAATAATAGATACATTTCATATTAGAACGTCCAAATTAGGATGACATTTATCAATAACACTAGAATTTAAATCGCTCTTTATATTATTATTATTACGCCAAAATTGTTCAAATGATAGAGATATTTGTAAATCATTTTTGTGGTCATTTTAAACCATAACGCTTAGTTAATTATTACGTAATATTCTTCGCACGAGAGCTTAGAAGGTATATATCGGGAATCACGGACTTACGCACCAAGTTCCATTCCCTAGTCGTGCGCATTATAAATAAAGTGTAGGCAAAACACTTCGTAGGTAAAGGTACATCTGCCATACAGTAATAGCGCTGTGCCGTACGTCTCAACGAATGTTGATGGGATTTGGATAGTGGAATTTTTTTTTATAATACCAATGCTTATTTGCTAAGATTTATCAACTCGTAATTGGAAACCAATAGGCAAGCAACTCAATAACGATGTTATTTTATCAGAGAGTATTTTCCAATAATATTTTGCCTCGTCTTTAGATTGACTCTAAACCTTCAAGTTGGTACTTGGCTGACTCATCGGCTCTCTGCTCAAAGTGTACCTATCCCACACAAAATCAATAATGTAATTACATCGAAACTGTCAGCTTACGAAGACTTCTTACTCAGGTATCCAAAGCAGGTGCGGTAGAATGCGTGTCACGTATTAAATTGTTTATTTAAGAACCAGCTCTGAATTCATATTAGATGTTTATTAATTATTCAAATCGCACACGTGCTTATAGATATTTAAATAGTTCAATGCCTGAGAACGTATTTTTTTACGAATATTGGCTTAGAAACTAAATATCAATACTACCTATAAAACATTTTGCTTCCCGAATCGGTAGACTCTTTTTTATCTAATTTTTTTGTAATCGAATTACATTTCAACGATGAACTCGGCTGTAGATAACTTTGTCTCCGAACAAAGAAAAATAAAACAAATTAAATTTCCAAACTTCACACAATTCATTTTGAACATCAAAGGAAGTAAAACCCTATCTAAGAATTTATTTATTTAGGACGAAGTCTTTGTGATGAGAAATAAATCTTATGTGAGAGGACTTAGTAAATTATTCACGGTAGTAATGTTAGTTTGAAGAGGAATTAAATTGAATATTTATGTTCTTCGACAATGCCTACAATTTCCAAAATCTGTTACCAATAGTTTTGTAATTATTGAATTTACATTAATATATAGGGACAGTTTGTAATTTTTAAGGTCCCTTTTGTAAAATAAAATACTACAACTACTATGGTAATATTGAGCATCCGATAAATGTTCCCCGCCTATAGATAGCTCAAATAACTGCAACCAGTTTGAAGCGTACCCTAAATGCTAGCAATCCTTCCCTGTTGGATTGCAACGCTAATTCATTGAGCCGACTATGTGCCAGCATTTAAGGCTGTAACGTAATAACATTGTTTAAATGGTAAATAAATAAATAAAAATACTTAGGTGTAAGTACATACTCAAACTTATTTAATTTAACTTATTTTATAGCTCAATCTGACAAAGAACGGAAAAGGTAGGCAATATTCCAGTCTTTTATCTCCCGTTTAATCACAGTGGCAGAGGTCGTAAAATGTGATCTTTTATGGTCCATATCTGGCGTCGTCGAGTTTCCATAGAGGCATAATATTCAATGTGAGAGATAGTGAAACCGAGCAGTTTCACTTTCATGTGAGTTACTGGCAGGCTAACAAAACGCTTTTATTTGTTTGACGTAGGCCCTTTGACGAGTAGGGTGACCACGCTTTCGTGTGTTTAATATGGACGAGCAAATTATTTTTATGTTACATCCTAGAACATTGTAATAATGTTTATAAATTCCTTTTCGGCATATGTTTTGCATTTTTTAAGTGGGAGGGAGGGCGGTGCACTCTGCACGATATTCTGAAATAATTTTAAATCGCGGAATGAATACTAAATGTATATTATTGCGTATTTAATATATTTCGAACATAATATTAGTTTGTAAACAATGTTTTAACACTTTCTATTATTTCTGCTACCCGAGGTAGTAAGTTATGTAACGTGTATGTTTGTGACTATTATGTTTTATAATTATTATCATAGGGACGATATTCTATTTTGAAGAGATTTAATTTGACACACACTGATCGAATAATAATTACAATCATTTAAAGTTGAAACTTATAAATTATCAATTATTAAAAAATATTTACAGAAATATCTAAATAATAGAACAGCACCAATCAAATCTTTAGTACTTAGGTGGTCGAGCCTCGCAAGCACATTATATGAAGTATTTTTATGTTGACATAAATATTAAGTTGCATTTTAACGAAATTAAAACATTCACAAATAAAACCTTACCAATGTACACTTTATCGAACTATTTATATAAATAGTTCGAGCCATTTAGTTTAGAGAATTGCACGGTTGAAAATATTGAAATAGAGATTCTCTTGATTGTTGTAGTGTAGACAAGAATCGGTCGTTGAATAGTATTCGATTATACAAAACTCATGTGCACACTATACGAGCCAATGCTTTCAACTCGTCTAACCACTCCGTCACTTTCGATCAATCTTCAGGTCGGTACATGACGCACTTATCTGAACTATAGCAACTGGTAGTTGGTTGATGTATGGAGCAAGCACGCAATAAAATTAGCTAATACTTAGGGATGTATCTTCGCTGGCAAATTATTTTAATTATTTTATTTGCTCTTAGTACACACATTGACAACATCTAGGGATATATTGTATAAAAACCCTGCCTAGTTTTAAAATGTTTCCTAAAAATATTATGAATTATTTATTTATTATTATATATTTAATATGAATTTAATGGGAACTGACATTTTGAGAATTCGCGCGCTTTCACACACACAATCCGTTCCGAGTTGCTCCACTCCGCTCCAGGAGCTTGACGTATCTAACATGCGAGAGGCGAGTACCGAAGCGATGATAGCTTAGCGGGGGGAGCGTCGCCTGTCAAACTGACGGACACTGGTTCGATCCCCAACAACAGCTTGAGCTTCCGGTGAAGGTAACACCATTATCCAATTCTCAGCATGGTGGTAGGGTACTTTCAAATACCCGCCGGGCTAGCTACCACCCTCAAAGTTTGAAAAACTGTCACAAAACATATAGTGTGTTCAGGCAGCAGTCCTTGAGAGCTAGTGAGTATTCTAGGTCTAGCGTGATAACATCTTTAACCACATCGTCACTGACCATCAAGTGAGATAGTGGTCAAACGCTAGATCTATACAGTATAAAAAAGAGTACTATGAAAAACCGTGCCCAATGTAAGTGATTCTTGATATCAACTACCAATGTTTCTAATAATTGCAAAAAACTGATTCATTTCGGTTATTTCTTTCCTTTTTCGTGAAAAACACATTTCCCGTTTCTTTCATCATTATTTCATTTTTCATATAAAATCATTGTTAAAATATATAGAAATGTCATCATCATCATCATATATAGAAATGTCATCATCATCATCATCATCATATATAGAAATGTAGGTATGTACAAATTTTAAGTAAATTGGGAACATCCGAAATATCCCTAGATACTGTTCGAATTGTCAAAAAGTGAATTTCGTTCTCAAACTCTCGCTCACCTTGTTAAGCGAGTTTATGAAATCGCAGGGCTGCTAGCAAAAGTTACAAAATAGTTTAGTTTCTAAACTTTTACATTACTTTTCTTCATAAGAAATCTATTTATCAAGTTTGTACACCAACTGTGGAGACAGCGCTCCGTGGGGGTACTTTTACAAAAATATTAATTTGACGCAGCTAAAAGTTTATAAAATTCACAGTAATGGACTGCAGTAGGTACATACTCCTAATATTTACGTACGATATTACTAATAATGAATGTTGTGTACTGACTGCTAAAGAACTGGCCGATTATAATGTCGGTTAGGCCAAATGGTCGCAAGGGTTTTTTGCAGTAGTACTTGCATTTTACAATACTAATTATATTTATAACGTAACGGGTATTATTGCCTCGTAAGCTTACAGAAGACTTCTCATTCGGTAGGATGAGATTTTTTATAAATTTACATAGTATCATTTATGCATTTATTCATATATTTGTATATATTATATATTGATTCTGTTATGAGAATAGGTTAAGCTTAGGTACATACGTACTTTCTTAATATTACTCACCCGTAAATTTATTTTTAAATTATACAAATCGGACATTTCTTTCAAAAGATATCATGACTTTAAAAATGATATCAAATGAAAAAAAATAAGTGCTTTCGTGGTGCGCGATGCCTTGCAACTAGCACAACTCGTGCAAATTGTTTTTTATAAAATTTTTAACAAAAAATGGAACTGACTTCAACACTCAAAAGTGTGAAATAACTTGTTGAAGTCGGTACCATGATACTCGTAGTTCACAAAAGTAACTATGATCTCAATATTGTGCTCATGGTACCGACTTCGACAAGTTATTTCACAGTTTTGAGTGTTGAAGTCGGTTCCATTTTTTGGTATTTTTTTTTTTTTCACTCTTTTCAATGACCTTCGCTACTCACGGGATCAAATGTTATTGTGTGTTCTCCGATGTCTTCAACCACGACAATAATATCATCGAGATATGCGTAGCATTTTTCAGTAATTCAATCAATCAATCAATCAATATTCTTTATTTCCAAAAAATGGTAACAATGTTGTCCTCATTTATAGTTACATCTACATACGTAAATTTACATTGCTTCCGTTACATATGCATTATGTATTCGTACTTGTCTGCAGCCATTGTCCAGCCACCGAGCCATCAAAAGAAAGTCCTGTTTCCGAACTAAGTTAATAACTTGTATCTCGGATAACAGAGACCTCCCCAGATAGATAGCGGCTAGAAATAGTGCAGATAGTACGGTAGTAAATCTGCGCACAAGTTACGCATGCACACGTTACTCTATTTATACATATATATATAGTAGGTATTATACTATAAGTATACTACATAAAGAATGAAGACAAACAATTAGTCACCTTTATCAAACATTATTTAGCTATTGATACTAGTACTAATTGGAGTATAACTCAAAAACAGCTTGTTTGATTTTGATGAAATGGAAGGATGGACTACTACTACTAACTACCACGGACGTATACTCTATCTAACAAAAAAAGAATCATCAAAATCGGTTCATAAATGTCGAAGTTATCCGCGAACACACATAAAAAAAACATATATACGGTCGCATTGAGTAACCTCCTTTTTTGAAGTCATAATTTTCTAAATATTTATTATTATTAAATTTAATACCCGTGCGATGCTGGGGCGGGCCGCCATTGTAATGTCATTAGGAAATACCATTTTTCTCGTTTTTAGTTAGTTACCAAAGCAATCAGTTGCAAAATGGTATTTCCTAAGTATTAAATTATTACATTATTGATTTTGTAGTTATAAGAACCTAAATTTAATTAATGTCCAGTTCAAAAATGTAGTAGAAAGCTTAGGAATATAGGTGACAGGTTAATATGTAAATGTTTCACCATAAACTATGATAATATAACAAATAGTCTAAGTTTGAATAGCACAAAGAGCTATCTCCGTTGTTGAACGAAGATGGAACTTTTACTCAGTTCTGAAAAATGTTGAGATTGGATCGCGAGTGAAATTCAAACTGGAAAGCTTTCGCTAAGTGCTAAGGGATAGTTTAGCACAGATATAAAAAAACCTGGAAGGAATCGCGTTTGACATAATTAGATTGTTCATTAAATAAATACATCAACAATATATTTTTGGCTATAAGAAAGGGTTATGTTATCTGTTTGAAAAAACATTGTGTCATGTTTTTGTATACTTGTTATGTGCCTTCTAATATCTATAGCTATTGAACTGATTAATCTTTGCGTTATAAAATTTAGTTGGTCCAGAAGACAATGAGAAATTTTTCGTAATTTCATTAACTACCAGCTGCGCCCCGCTGTTTCAACCTCAATTACCCCACGGGGACAATAGTTTTCCCGTGATAAAAGTAGTCTATATGTTATTTTAGGGTATAAGCTATGTTTATTCAGAATGTCATGCAAATCCGTTCAGCCGTTTGAGCGTAAAGGATTAAGAAACATACAAATGACGAAAAAACATAGGTACTTTCGCGTATATAATATTGGTGTGATAAATCAGACGTATTCAGGGTTAGCTGTTAAGAGTTAAGTATGCATATGCATGCCAATTGAGTCTTTATTAGAAGCTTAATAACCTTAATAACCAGGTTTCGTTGCTTCCGGTGTTCAATAATACTTATTAAGTCACGAGCTATGCTGTATAATTGAAAAAATTGAGTTTATCTAGCTTTATTGTCTTATGATAAAATTAGATGTTGTTGACCTACTCTACCAAGATTTTCCAATTACCTCAGTTTTATCACAGGAAGCGTTCTATGTTGCGAGATAAAAAGTAACTATGTGCTACAGGCAGTATGAAATCTGGCATATCCCAATGCCAAATTTTATCAAACTTCGTTTGTTCTGGCTTCGCTAAGTTATATGTACATATACATCCATCCAATCTTTATAACATTATTAAGAAGTAGCTAAGATTATCTCAACGAATTTAAAATGTGAATAATTATTTTATTTAAAAATTATTAATATAAATTATCGAATTTTACACAACTAGAAAATATCTATATCGTACTTTTCGTTTTACAATTCAATTGCACTGTCCACACCTTTCTTATAATGTTCTTACAATGTGTAATCATACTATATAATGATTTGCAAACAATCATTGATTTTCGTTTACCCCATGCAATGTTTTAATCTTGATAGGTAACTTATAATATGCGTAGTAACTCAGTACCTTTGCAAATTATTTGTTTAGATTTGTCGAAACAAACCACCGGCTTCATAGACGTTAAAGGTAATTAGTAAAAAACTCAAAACGTGTCTTATTTGTGAATCTTTAACGAATGATGATGAAGATTGTAGGGCGTAATAGTAGGATTTCCGCAATGTGCAAACAATTTCACCTTAGGTGGAAAGTAGAAAACAGAATGACCGACTGGCAGAGCAGTGAAGTGCACAGGTGTGTACTCAGTTTTTCATATTATCAAGGGCGTCGTAGTATTTGAGAGACAACTAAGAATACACATTTTCTTTCACGCGAATAATTTATGAGAACTTGGCCCGTATAACTTGAATTTAAAAATTTTATAACGGTTTTCATTGCGTTTTTTTTAAAATTTGTTCCCGACGTATTCAAACATTTAATGTTTGAATGCGTCGAATATATAACAAATTTTATGAAATTTTCATATCATGGGTAGATTACTCAGGAATATTACCAAACAGTGTTTAAAAGTGTTTGTAACATTAAAAACAAAAACAAATAAATTATACACCTGTAAATCCATACAAAATCATAAATAATATCACTAGTAATGCCCCGCGGTTTCACCCGCGTGGATTCTGTTTTTCCCGCTACCTCAATTATCCCACGGGAATCATACTTTTTCCGGGATAAAAGTAACCTATGTGTTAATCCAGGGCTTAAACTATCTCCATATCAAATTTCATAGAAATCGGTGTAGCCGTTTGAGCGTAAAGAAGTAACAAAGATCACATACACATACACACACATACACACAAACTTTTGCATTTTTAATATTAGTAGGATAAACACAAATGTTGGACGACATGCTTAAGTTTTAAAAAGTGATTTAGATAAATTATCTAATAACAACTAAATCTGTATGCAAGTGCGATGGTAATTCTGATGTCATAGACAACTAAAATAACAATCAGATCCTGACGGTCGCCGTGGCGCAGTGATTAGTGTCAGTGACATGACTTCTGTGTCTCCGGGACCTTGGGATCGATTAGTGCGTGTGGTGTAGTGGGTGATTGTGTGTGTCCATGCATTCCCGCGATACAGGGAATCCTAGTGCGGGGGTTTGAGTGTGATAAAAGAAAGAAGCATAAATTGCTTGACTCGGAACGTGAAGTCATAAAAAAACATTGCACTAGTAATATAAAAACATTTACTGCCCCTTATTTTAGCGAGCTTAAGCCCCCGATAGCTTTATCCTGAATACGATACGAGAATGGAGGAAAATTCCGATGACACTTCCATTGCTTTTAAGTACCTGGTGCGGAAAAGCTCCAAGTGTTAAGATTAAGTATTGTTCTTTGCCAACCATTTAGACTATTGTCGCAGCTATTGTGTTGAGTGTACTAGGGTGTTACGTCAATACATATAACTATTGTTAGTGATGAAATATGAGACATGTAAATTTTTTAAACTGATATGGTCACTTATATAAGTACTGAAGTTATAACTGTTGCATGTACGAGTATATTTAACTATGTAGTTAATGGGTTTAAACTGGGTTAATATTCAAAACAAACATTGGTAGTGATTTTCTTGTTCAACTATAGTAAAATAAGATCAAGTTCTTATAATATGGTAACGATGAAGTCCATTGAACTTTAGCGTCAATATTATTACGAGTAATTTCATATAGAAGGATTTTATTGTATTTTAGCAAGTAGAGTGATAAACAGAATAAGGACCATTATCAAATATAAATTACATTATTCAACATTACACATATTCAACCAGTAATTAACAATATAAATAAGACTTTATGACGAGAACTTGAGATGTAAAATTGCGGTTTTGTTATAATTAACATACAATAAAAGATAAAGGCGATTGAAAAAGCGTAATTTGGGATGCTTTTTTCCCGGTTCAGAAACGGGTAGTTAAAACGGCATTGAGGGGTTCTTGACTCATCAAATGACTCGTTACATTTTTACTTTTCGTGTACATTAGTTATCAAGTGTTATACGTCATCACTTAACATCAGGTGAGACAGTTGTCAAACACAAACTTATAATATAAGTAAAAAAAAAGTTATTACAATATCGTTGCCTATCACCATCATCAGCATCACCACTTGTGAAATTTTAATTATATTTTTTTTAATTTAAAAAAATTCAAATATTACATGTGCAATATTACATATATGAATTATGAAATAGGAAGCCCTTGTTATATTTAAATTTTAGTAATATCTGTTAGAATACTTTTTTTAAAATGTATATACAACAGCAACGAGACCAAAATAGAATATCTTTAAAAAAAAATTAATAACATCAAAATACAAAACTCGTTTAAATTGTTTTATTTCCACGAGAAATATACACGAAAGTGTATCGCTTAATATTGTAGGCTATAGAAAAAATATCGATATCGATATTTTTGTACTATCTATTGATTTAGTTTTTGTTGCAATGATAATATTCCTATCTCTCTAATATTAACTTTGATTTATTTTATATTTGATTAGTTCCAAAGACAAATAATGTAAAGTAATCTTCATTTGGTTGAGTTATTGTCTCGTACGTTTATGATTATTAGGTTTGTGAAACTTCTAGTATCTATTAAAAATTACTCGTTTAACTTTTGCGTCATTTATAACAATTAGCTTTTGAATAGGAGCATAGAGATGGGAAGGATGCCCATTTTTTTTCATGCCCATTTAATTCAGATGCAAAAAGAATGACACGTAAAGGTAAGGTAGTTGGATTGGTAATTAAGAAATGCTCACACAATGGGCGCAGTCCAAGTAAAGTTTATTTGCATTATCTATATGAAATGATGTACTAAAAATAACCCTCCTTCTTTCGCAGTCGGGTAATAATCCGATGAAACTTACTTGAGTTATTTTGAGAAGAGATACCTTGAGTTTTTTTAAGAAAGTTGCACATTCGTCTTAATGATGCTGCAGATGCATAAAGCTTACGACTGGTGGTTTGTAAACCACCTTGTACGTTGTAATCGAAGTTTCCGATTCATACACCGATCCAAGGTTAAATGGCCAACCCATGGCATATGAACCTAGCAGACTGAACTTTTGATGTTCTATTGTTAGAAACGACTTGGCCTCGCACCAGACTTAATCTGGATATAAAATTAGTAGACTTGACACACTGGGTATCAACTCTACCAACACATTGCTCGCTAGATTGTTAGTAAATTGTCGTTTGGCTAGTTTTTTATTCTCTATCTCTCAGCCATGTGCGTCCACTGCTAGACATATGCCTCCCCCATATAGGGGGGATTTGCCAATACTCGCCTGCACGCTTGGCAGGTGGGTTGGGGAGCGCAGGATGATTTCGAATCCTCAGAAGGCGCTGCTGCCACCTTCTGGTACGTGGTCCCTTAGCCGACTCTTACGTCGACCGCGGGAAGAGATGGGGGAGTACTATTCTAGGCCGGTACCATCACGGCGTTTTTTATTCTACTTGGCGTTTAATTGTACCATGGCTACACAGATCTAATGACTACCGCTATGCAATTACTTACAATTCAATCGAGATTCAATTGTTATTTTAACCGAATACCAAGTTTATTTATGATTAAATTTGAATTACTTATGCATAGTTTATGAAATGCTTGTCTTAATAAATAAGAGAATTGGCACCCTGGTCCGTCGTTTACAGTTGTATTTTGTAGAACCGCGATAGAGCCTTAATTCAAATTCATAACCATTTTCTTGTATTATGCTTCATAATATCGCCTCAACGCAACTAAATTTTAATAGATTGCATGATAGATAAACTACAGACTGCGCCAGCGCATTGTGTTTATCGCATTTAATTTAAGTGGTGATTACGCATGGAATACTGTTAGTTACTGTTACTTACTGTCAAACGCTACCGCAATTGCGAAGTGTGCAGTTTATGTTGTATTTTACGGTAGTTAAATGGTATTTAATTGTTAAGTGAATGTTAAGTCAGGCAATGGCAGCGATGAGATGGAAAGGTTCTAATGGGAATCGAAGAAGCCCTATAAAACGATGGTGGCAGCAGACCTTGAGAGCCACTGAGCATTCTACGAAACGGAGTGTTATATGTTCAGTGATTGTAGGTCTAACGACTAATATCTTCGACCACATTGTCAATGACCAACAAGTGAGGTAATAGTCAAACGCTAGATATATACAGGATAAAAAATATGTTTTCATTCAGTAACCACAATTCCTGATCAGCGCCTGATTTCAGTGCTATCACAGTAAAAGAGTCTACTGTCAAGAAGCTGGATCATAGATAAGTAACTTTAGCGGGAGGCCAATTTTTTTGGCGAGGATGTCTTAATGCTGATGATGATAAAGAAAAAGGATGCATGTGTCCATTTTTCTAAAAAGCATGCATCTTGGACCGGGTCGACACGTCGACATCAGGTGAAATAGTGGTCAAACGTAATCTTATAATATGTAAGTAAGTTAGTAAGTTTCTTTGTACGCGTGTTTGCACATTACACTGATCCCAAAGATACTCGGCCTACGCACGGATTTCGTCGGCCGTTAGAATCTAGAAAGCGAAGGAAACGCTGATTGCCTGATAAGTAATGGTGTTTGTGTAATGGCGTATAGTTCGGTTAAGTTTATAATAGGTTTGGTTGGGGGTTAACGTGCGAAAAAGATTCATATAGTGTAAATAGTGTTACCTGAACTGAAACTCAAAATGATCAGTAAAAGTGAGCAAGCTTCAACATTAGATAAGGATATATAAAATTGAAAGTAGTTTTAATGTTTTTGTCTAGTGTTACCTTACTTAACAAGCTGGTTTTCGTTACACTTCCCTATACAGTGACACACTTGCCTTTTCTTAAAACTTCCTCAATCTGGTTTGGTCTAGGCAAAACGTTTGCCTAGACCAGGGATCGGCAACCTTTTCAGACTAATGAGCCAAAAGGTACAATTTACCTATATGTCTTGTCGTCAAAGAGCTACAAAGAAATATGTTTATTATTATAATCAAATATGTAAATGAACACTGATTTTCTACTTCTGACTAGCGACACAGCGTAGAGACGGCTTTGGCAGTGAATTTAAGACCTGGGGCTGTAAAAAAGACACGGTTCTCGCTCATGGATCTATTTCATGATTTTCAAAGATTTTGATAGTAAATTATTTGGTTTCTGGATATGTATTATTACCGAACTGGGAGCCAAATAAGCTAAGCTGCCAGTAAATTGTTACCCAACTGATTGTGGAAAGAGCCGCACGAGGCTCGCATGCCGCAGGTTGCTGACCTCTGGCCTAAAAAGTGTCGGTTAAAAAGTGAAATTAAATAAATAAAAATTATTAATATGAGAAAGAGGAATTTATGTGCGAACGGCACGCGCGTCGTTAAGCGGGCCCGTAATTACTATCACTAGTAGTTTATACTAACCAACCCATCTACATTAGTGTTTTCCGTTCTACACACTGAAAATAATACTTTCTTTGTTTAATATGACATCTATTTATTGTGACAACCCCAAAGTGAGAAATAATCTTGGAGTAGTTTGGGAATAAGCCAACCAAATAGCTTAAATCCAATCCTCATTAGGAATAAACTATTGAAGGTCGGCTTATGTCTTACATCAAACATACACAGATTATAATACCAACAAAAGTTCCATCCATTTCCATAATTCACACGCTCATTGAACGCAACCTCATTATCATTATTAATCCCAATCTATCATTTAAATCTGTATTGATTGCGATGCCATTTTGCGTAATGGAAAACAGTTATATGAAATGATTTGCATAATGTCATTTAGTGGTCATCATTAATCATGATTGGGAGTGATTAATTGTTATTGCAAGAACTTTGTATTTGAGAAATTATCTATGAGATTGAAAAAAACTGGATCAGATGGTATTGTAATTCGTTCACAGAACAATTATAATGTGCTTACAATCATGATAAATGAATGAAATAAATTGAGAATATGGGTGTTTGTTACCTATTTACGCCTTAACAGCTTAATAGATTTGAATTAAATTCGGCATGTAAGTATTATAATATAATATTGTATTATACATTGTATTATAATATGTCCAGGTGTAGATATTATATACACCTGGACATAGGCTACTGTTGTCCCGAATAAATGTATGGTTCCTCTGGGATACAATAAAAACGTTATCCTACTAATATTATAAATGCGAAAGTCTGTATGTATGTGTGTATGTTTGTTACTTCTTCATACTCAAACGGCTACACCGATTTCGATGAAATTTGTATGGACATAGCCCTGGATTAATACATAGGTTTATTTTAATCATCACCATGATCACCGTTTTTCATCACCACGCGGGTACAACCGCGGGGCGTAACTAGTAATCAATATATGAACTTTTTTCATCACAATTTGTAAACAATCGCATTCATATTTCAAAATGTATATTTATAAAAATAATTCAATTTTTTCATGTGTGTGTGTGTGTGTGTGCTCGTGTGTGCTGTAAGTTTGTATTAGTGCTAGGTGTGCGTGAGTTAGTGAGTGTCTCGAACACTCGCCAAATTTAGCAAAATGTCATTAAGCATGTGTCCAACAATCTAAAACAGACTAAGTGCCTGAAGCAGAAGTAACTTGGGTCATACTTATCGTATCGCAATACTACAAAGCACAAACAATTGAATAACGCACCTGCCGATCTTACAAACTTTCATTTGTCTGTGTCACAATAAAATTGTACAACATAAATGACAAAACTGAGTTCAATTCTTACGGCTGCTCTACGCCTGCGATAGTCCTGCATTTGCCACCGAACAAATTACTGTATCGCCCAGTAGTTTAATTGTATGATTTAAACCTACGACTACATCGTCACTGAACATCCAGTGACCTAGTGGTCAAGCGCTTAATGTATAAAGTATGTACCTACGCGATTATGAAAACAAAAATGTGTTTGTACAATTGAATTCGCTCTTAAAAGCTTTTTGTTTTAAAACAATATCAGCTTCGTTCTACTTTTACCGTTTATTGTTTGCGATAAAGACTGAGCTGAAACTGTTTATAGAACCACGTAGAGTAGCCATTCGAAAACCTTTGTTCCATTATATTCCTGTGACGTAGTAAATCGTTTTGATTTACAGCGCGTTCCGCTTTGTTTTAGATACCTACAATATACGGTTCAATTATCGTTGTGGTGTTGTTATTAACATCTGTATACGACATGCAAATCCTTATCCTTACATATGAAATATGGAAAAAGCAAAATGATCTTATTAAAATGATATTATTTTAATTAATCTTTTATTTATACTGTATAGATATAGCGTTTGACCCCTATCTCACTTAATGATCAATGACGGTATCAAGCTAGACCTAGAATGACGGTCGCCGTGGCGCAGTGGTCAGTGACATTGACTTCTGTGTCGTCGGGACCCTGGGTTCGAATCCCGGCAGGGACAAACATTTGTGCGATGAGTGTAGATGTTTGTCCCGGGTCTTGGATGTTGTGTGCTGTGATTGTGTGTGTCTATGCCTCCCGCGATACAGAGAATCCTAGTGCGGGGGTCTGAGTGTGATATAAAAAATATATATGTATATATTTCCTGGCTGAACAGCCATCAGGACTGCTGCCTGAACACACTATGTGTTTGGCGACAGTTTTTCGAACTTGAGGGTGGTAGCTATCACTAGCTAGATTTAACAACGAATGTACGATTTTCATCTATGCATTTTCGCCATTTTAACTGTAGTTCATTGATTAGTTTGCTAAAAAAATGTGAGAACATGAATAAATAAAATCTTTGAGGGCGGTTTAGACACCCTTACCGGAATTTATTTTTAACCCTTGAAAAAAGTTGTCCAATTTCCGGAAAAGGTAGCTGTTGGAGCAAGGTCCGGGGAGTACGGTGGGAGTAATTTAGCGACCGTCTGTCGTGCAGTGTGTGGTCTAGCGTTGTCCTGAAGCAGCAGTGCGCTAGACCAAGTGGCCAGACTCGGTTGTTTACAGCTAGCTTTTCTATCATGGTTTGCGATTGTTGATGATACAGATCTGCCGTAATCGTCTGGCCAGATCTAAGGAAGCTTTAATGGATGACACCAGCACCGGTCCACCAGACATTTATCAGTACTTACCTTTTTCCAAGTCAACTTTCGCTTTTTTTTAATGAAATAGGTGGCAAACCAGCGGCCGCCTGATGGTAAGCGATCATCGTCACCTATGGATATCTGTAATACTGGGGGCATTACGATTGCGTGCTACATTACTCACATACTGTACTCGTGTTTGTTGCTTCACTCGACTCATGCGGTAGACATTTTCGAGTTTTTTCACTTTAAAAATTTCTTTCAATCGAATTAAAATTGTTTGATATTTTTATACCACTCATACCGAAGCCTGACCTAACTGTGACGTGATTAGATGAGCACAATCATCTACCTTGAGCACAATATTTTGATATTAGTACCGACGTCGACAAGTTATTTCACACTTTTGAGTGTTGAAGTCAGTTCTATTTTTTGGTAAACTTTTTTTAAATAAAAAAAAAATACTTGTTTCGAGTAGTTAAGTATCTACTTGCAATTAGATTTTTCCAGTGGACGATATATCAGCAAGGGAAGAAGTAAATGTACAATTAATTTGTATTTTTTTATTCTTTACAAGTATTTATAGTCAAAATGAGGTTGTATTACGTAAACAGAAGTGGAGCCAACAGCCGGTCGTCGCCTAACTGTACGCGAACGAGAGTGAAAACGTCAGTTTACTCAACTTATACACGCTTGCTGCAAGTATAAATCTGTGTAATTTAGTTGTTGGGGCGGTTCCGTTGTTTAATGCGTCACGGATTTTACTACTGATAACTAACATTACCACGCATTGCATCGAATGAATTTCCTACCCTCTGTTTTTTTGTAATCATCAAACACTAACTGATAAGGAATTCTTGCTTTGGTATATACAAGAGTGTAAAGTTATTTTACCTATTCAATCTTAAGCCCAACAAAATAAAACTATGCTTTTAATTTTTTATTTAAATGTGTCAGTAAACCGACTCCTGTACGCGTAATGCTATGGAATTGCCTAAAATGTGGGGATGTTTTTCTAAAGATAGCAAGAGCATTAAATTAGAAAAATAAGTAATAATTAAAATTAAGACATTTCATAATTGAAAAAATATATTTTATTCACATCACGCATATTTACTAAAAATAAATGTATCAAACTATATTTTATACAATATCAATGAAAACGCACCGCTCCGCGTTTGGCGTGAAATCAAACGATGCTATTCAAAGATTCCGTCGGATACTGGCCAGTCTAGTTACCGTGGTTATTAGACTTAACGCTTTAATGATGGCTTAGAGAAGTACAACTGAAGCGATCGAGATTAGAATAAAGATCGTGTCAGACATGTGCACTAATAGACTGCACTAAAAGAGATGACTGGTTAAAATAAAATTAAATCTATTTAAATCTATTTAATCGTGATAAATAATATCTAAATATGTTTTCGCTTTGTTTTATATAAAAGTATTTAAATATAATGTGAAGTATGATACAAGTAAGGAACTAAATGTACTTTTTTATTAAGGAGGAGGGCGCTGGTGTTTGCAACACAGTTTTTCAAAAAAACTTTCGCAGATACCATCGTGCTTTCTTTTTTTTTGTTCTATTGTTTAAGTTCCAATAAAAATAAAAAAAAGATTCTTACAGTCTTTAAGGTTACGTATGCGTTGTTAAATCAAACGGGGCTTGATCGCGAGAAAACATTTAGTAATTTATTTACCTCGACGTTTCGACCAAGTTGCATTGGTCGTGGTCACGAGAAGACTCAAATTACTAAATGTTTTTCTCGCTATCAAGCCCCGTTTGATTTAACAATGTGTTCGAATCGCGAAAGTCTAAAAATTACAGTTACGTATGCGTGTCCGTAAGCAACATTACTTCTATAATACGAACAAGAAACAAAAAAATGACTGATGATGTAATAAAATCTAAAAAAAGGAGTATGATAAGGGAATGTTCTGATGTAAACGAAAATGTAGTGACTATATAAGATTGAGAAAATGTATATGTATATAAGTATATATATCAGTCATCAGGTTACCATAGTACAGGCTCTGCCTAGTTTGGGACCTGAAGACCTTGTGTGAATGTTAACAAATAAAAAAAAATATATTAGGATGGTAAGTGTTGAAAGAGGAAGGTTGGAGGAACCAGAGTTCGGCAACGTGGGGCTGACGATTATAATTATGTACTGTGTCATTTATGTATACTTTGGCCTCCAAAATGTAAAACGAGCTTCTTCCGAGAGAGTTAATAGGCTCTTTTTGTTTGTTGAGGTTTGCTACGTATGGTACATACACTCAGGGTTACAGACACTCATTAGCTACGTCTGTTCGTCACTTTAAAAAACTATATTCATTTCAATGCGGTTTTTTTCTTATGTTCCGATGCCTTTATTAAAATAAATTACTAATAACTAATTACAATACTATAGCTACTACAAAAACATTTGAGCAATCCACTAGCTTTTGTCAGCCTATAAATAAGTCAAATGCTCTAACCTGCTACCAAATAGCAGCATGCCAGAATACTAGCAGCATTGCCACGTTGATTTGAAATGCTGATCCGTTGAGCCAAATATGTGCCATTGTTTTGGTCATTTTGTTTATGTATACAAGTAGTGGTTTCTCTTACTTAAAGTGTAGTATTAAGTAGTATATAAGTATTGGTATTATTAAAAGTAACACCCACTTACTTACACTCACACGCCCATTATTACTTTATACTATTTATAATACGCGTGGCACTTACGCGTAGTCGATGTCACGATCGACCATTGTTTCAGCTCCATCCGAAAGTCTTCATCAGGATCTTGAGTGCGAAGTGTTTGCCGTCCAAATCGGTGTAGTTGTTTGAGCGTGAAGAGGTAACAAACATACACATATACACACTTACATACATTCACACACACACTTTCACATTTATAATATTAGTAGGATTTAAAAAAATAATAACAAAACGCTCGAAGTTCATACAAGATCAAATTAGAAATGGAGAGATCCAAAGAAGAACAAATAATTCAACGGCATGGCCCGATAGGTTAGCTAGTTAAAGTGGCAGCGGTCAGGTCACATATTGGTAGGTAACATAAACGTTCTAGAACACATAGGTTCTAGAGTGGAGACCAAGGACTGGCAAGCGCAGCGTATAGGAGTCAAAAGCCTGACGACCTGACTAAGATCGCAGGAAGGCGAACGCTGATTTTCTGTAGCTGAGATTATGATTATTATGATGATGATTTAAAGGTTTCGTTTAAGTATATAAGCAATTTGAAATCCATGTTTAATAAAGTAACAATCCAATTACTTCATAATTCAAAATTTAATATCGTTTACGCGCAACTGGAGCCCATTCAGCTGACAACAAACTGGGTCAAATCAATATACTTCGTTAGCACCTCACAATCTGATATTTTACTGGGTTATATAAACTCTGGAGTTTATTTAATAATATCCCTCGTATATTTGATACTTTTGGCACGAAAATCGGCGGGAGTTGTGCTACTCAATTGTTATTTATGATGATACAAACATTGGAAAATTACAATTCAAAGTTGTTCCATATTTTGTTTTGATTTTGAGAGATTTATTTGGATGGTAATATTTGTTATTCTGAGATTTTAATTTGTGATGAAGAATTAATATACTAATAATCATAAATAATATAATATAATAGTAACTATATAATTATTATTGATTTTTTTATAGTGTGCAACATCTTCGACCAAATCGTCACTGACCATCGAGTGAGATAGTGGTCAAACGCTTGTCTATTCCCAATGAAACAAAAATTTTAAAAAAATCTTAGGTCGTCTGTCCATCGTGTGGCTCGATCCAATTTTTTTAAGTTTCGAGCTTACTTGGATAATCCTGGGTTTTTTAAACATTTATCGAGGAATACTAGTCGCGAGTGAATAGGTACCTTCTAGGTTTGCGTGCTAAATCCTAGACAACGTCATCGCTTAACATCAGGTGAGACAGTTGTCAAACGCAAACTTATAATATGTAAAAAAAAAAAAAAAAAAAAAAAAAAAAAACGTGTGAACGGGATGCACTGAATCAGAACAACTATTAAAGTGAATGTAGAGTTTAGAAGCAGCATATACTTTTCATCATAAATAATAATTATTGGCTTAAGTAAATATGAGCGGTCCAGTTGGTAGAAACAAAATCGCACCGTATTAAAACGCTCATAAAGTCTTTCACTACGAACGAATCCTCGTGAATTTTTAAAATCCAATTCTCTTTTACAAAACCGCCCGAAACCAACGCAAAAAACATAATATTCTGTACAATCAACAAACATTATAAAGGGGAAGATTTGTTTATCGTGTGTATGTTTGTTACTCTTACATGCTAAATCGGCTAAACGGATTTGCATAAAATTTGGAATGGAGATATCCTATATCCTGGAATAGCACGAAGGCTACTTTTTGTCCCGGAAATGTCTCACAGGACAATACCCATCCTAGCATCGCATAACTTTCTGTGATGCTTATGCGTAGACGGCCCAGATTTTGATAAATCAATCAATCAATATTCTTTATTGCGAAAAAATGGTAACAATATTGTCCTTATTGTTAGTTACACCTACATACGTAAATAAGTATAGTTCCCGTGGGATAGTTAAAGTTGGGGGAAACCCGTAGTCTGCGCGGGCGAAACCGCGGTGCTTAGCTAGTAGGTATATAATTTTGATCCTTGTAATTTTATTCGTGATTTTATAAAGTAAAACAAGCTCAAAACTTGCTGTTATTTTATGTGTCCTAACTCCAAAACTGATGAGTGGAGTTGCCTTAATCTGCTAGTTAAAATTTAAAGGGTCGTAAATAGGTAATTTGAGCGGTGCCTCAAAATTTTGTTGCGCCATTTACGCGGATTATTGAGTCATAAACCTGTACCGTGGAAAATATTCTTGTTACACTTACGCTAAACCAAGTAGATAATTTTACAGACTTTATTAAACCTGTAAACAGTTATCGCCAATTTTTCGATTCAGTAAATGTCTATGAAACCTAATACATCACATAGAACCAATGCAATTGCCAAAACAATAAAAAAAAATAGGATAAGTGAAGTACACAGTATGCTGCTTATCAAAATCTACCGATGCATGTTAAGAAAGTTTTTGAAGTAGCATAACTAAATATAATAAAATTTATTTATTTATTTATTACCATTAACACAAGGTCTTTAGGTCCCAAACTAGGCAGAGCCTGTGCTATGGTAACCTGATGACTGATATATATACTTATATACATATACACACCCAGACACAGGTCAAACAGACATGTTCATGCACACAAATGTTTGACCTGTCCGGGAATCGAACCCGGGACCAGCGGCTCAGAAGGCAGAGTGCTAACAACTGCGCCAAGCGGCCAGTCAAAAAAATACATTATGAATGTATAAAACATGAGAACTACTCACGTAATAAGTCCCGTAAGTAATTCCCGTGTTTTATACATTCATAATGTGTCAAAACCACGTCAGTTTTAATAATAAAATACATCCAATAACCGATAAAAATGGGGTTAAAGAAGTAGGTTGATTCTCTTAGGCAGCTATACTTAACTTTACCTCTATGAAGCATACTTGTAATATACCAAAAAGAGATGATAATAATTCTGACATTTCAATGTATTTAGTAAATATTTGATTCTCGGCTGAATGGAACAGCTCCACAGGACTTTTACCAAGCTGAGGATTAGGATAGGTAGATTAACTTGGATTAAAAAATATGTATTACCTTTTAAAAACTGTTTAAAAGCTGTTTTGGGCATACAGAAGCTTGATGTTAGGGATGAATTTCATCTTCACAAGTGACAAGGATCTTGTGAAAAACATTTTTTTGGCATTATTTGTAAAAAAAATAATATGTCTATCCATAATACATACGCCATCGGCATCTCACACGTGAAAATTTCCGAATTAAATTCATACTCAATGCTAAAACAATAAAAATCCTGAATTGATGTAAAAGTAATTTCTTCTATAATAGAAATCAATATTGCGCATATACATATGGTCCATATAATACAATAATTTAATTATTACTAAAAATTTAAAAATACACTGTAATAATAGAAAACTTAATTAAAAAGGATTGCATAAACTATCCATAGACATAAAATGGTCTATTGATAGTTCAAACGATCCTTGACTGGTAAAGTGCCCAAAATACAGGCCGCATTGCCGTCACATCCTCTAAAAGTAATTTCTCGTGCTAGCCAAATGAAACTGCTCTAACCGTATTTGTCGGAGAATGTTAGATTGGCTTCCAGGGCGGAGCGCGACGCCAAACACGGCTTTTATTGCCGTCCGATTTTACGCTCCGATTCGAGGCAGTTATCTATTTTCAGATGAAGCAAAAAGGAGATGGCAGTATCAAAAACAGCGCTAGATGGTCATATATTTATTCTTGCTCAAAATCTCTGACGTGCTACCTGTAAGCGAGAGCCTAATCTGGTGGAAAAAAAAATGTTTTGATCACCCTCACAGGACAATACCCATCCTAGCATCGCATAACTTTCTGTGATGCTTATGCGTAGACGGCCCAGATTTTGATAAATCAATCAATCAATCAATACTCTTTACCACCCAATTTCTTTGACACTTACATAAGCACCCCCTCACACACTAACAACACACACAGAAACACCCCCCGCACGTACAAACATATACAGAAAGAGAAAAAATGCGCACAAGCGACTTAGAAAAAACCAAATTAAAGAAAGCGATGACTGTCTAGCAATAGTTATTTACTATAGAATGTAAATCCTTTTATTGGCTGTAGGTTAAGATTAATTGTCCAAAAATGTTAAATTAAGAGCTGTGGATTTTGTTTAATAAATAAATTGATTGCGAAAAAATGGTAACAATATTGTCCTTATTGTAAGTTACACCTACATACGTAAATTTAAATTGCTTCCGTTACATACATATTATGTACTCGTATTTGTCTGCAGCCATTGTCCAGCCACCGAGCCATCAAAAGAAGGTCCTGCTTCCGAACTAAGTTAATAACTTGTATCTCGGATAACAGAGAACTCCCCAGATAGACAGCTAGAAATAGTGCAGGTAGTACGGTGGTAATTCTGCGCACAAGTTACGCATGTACAATGTTACTTTACGGATATATAGTAGGTATTATACTATAAGTATACTACATAGTGGGCAGCAGCGCCTTCTGAGGATTGTAAATCATACTGCGCTCGCCAACCCGCATGCCAAGCGTGGCGAGTATTGGTAAATCCCCCCTATATTGGGGAGGCATATAGGTATCGACATCTGTTAGAATCATTTGGAGTTAACAGATAATTGTGACTGTCAAATATTAATTAATAATTAGCAATAAATTAAAATTGCGACTATAATTTGAGATTTAAACTATCCTATCTCTCAAGTTGGATCGAACTGCACATGGTGTGCGAATTTTATTATAATCGGTTAAGTGGTTTAGGAGTCCATTGAGGACAAACATTGTGACACGAGATTTATATATATTAAGATAGTTACATATCCAACAAATACAGATAACAGTATAATATTATATTATATATAAACAAATATAAATAAACTCCTACATATCTCTTTATTTCAGTATTGCCGAAAATCCCCAGGCACAGCCCTCTCCATACCTAATAAGCAACTTTATTTTTAAATTTATTCATAATAATATACAATACAGTAATCAAAGATCAAATTTTTGGTGGTATAGAAATTAATTTATGAACTATGTTAAGTACAGTCTACACATTTATGAGCAAGCACAAAGTCGCACAAATCTCAATTCGGTGACTTTACTATTATCATGGTGTACTTCAGATAATGGATTTGAAAGAAATCTATTGTTCTCGATAGCTATGAACTTAATAGCATTACAATTTTATAACTATAGAAATAGGTAAGCGCTCGCGAGTATACCAATTATCTAGGTTTATTCCAATTATCTAATGTTGATTAATCAACGTGGATTCTAATCTTAATATTTGCTAAAGTTAATTCAAATAGCATGTTTTGTAATATTTGGAAAGGTTAAACGGAAACAGCCGTATTAAATAATGATTAATTCTTAAGTTCGTTAATCGAAAACCCTACGTAAATCAGCGTTAAAAAACTCATTTCTGATTTTGAAACGAATGAAAGTTATATTTTTCGGTACTCTTTATAAAATATGTATAATACCGGTCGACGTTGATGGTATGGTTTTGAATTTCGTTAGTATTTTTTATGAGATTGAAGATAAGCATAACCAGACTGTTAGAGAATGCTTTCCTTCCCTTCACCTTATCTCAAATCTAATCATTTCAAAACATTTGCGAGTTGATAACCCTTGTATATCTCATATATTATTTAAATATTAAAAATTAAAATCATATACTGTTTTGGTAAAGAATACACAAGTACTTTCTCTGTTCAGTTCATAAACTAACATTTCCGAAACTAAACGTTTCCTTCATAAACAGTGATACGGTAGAAACCATAAGCTGTTTGAATACATTAAAAATGTGATTCCATCTGATCTTTGCTTAGAGAAATTTCACAATCGTTTGAATGGCTAATCCATATTGAAGGTTAAACGAATAGAAGGTTTGAACTCACCGCACCTGTTTCTATAAGCAATATGATACTACTACTTGGTAAAATCTTATCAGCTTAATAGTTAGGGTGCCATCAATTGCTATTTTTTTTTTTTAAATTGAAAATTGTATACTGTATTAACAATATTATCCTTACCGAACAGTGAATAGTTTGCGATAGCATTCATATCTTTCCTTTTTCCACGTGTTTACAACGTTAGTCGGTTTGTTACATTACAGTTCCTATTTGTGTTTGCAAAGTTGCAGGAGTAAGTTGGATTTCACTCAGTTAATACAGTACTTCTTCCGTTGAATATAGTTATTTTATTAAACGCTATTTTCAATAGCCTCTAGGTGTTAAATCGATTACGGTGGATTCGACCTTTAACGAACGTAGATGCGAACTATTACATAGCCTGTGGCAGAAGTCTAAAGTGGATTCGAATTTTGATGAGGGTCTCTTAAATAGGGCGGCAAAGATATCTCTGGAGCTGGGTCTTAACTCCGTGCCTGGTGCGAAATGATATAAAGTTTTAACGTTAGAAAATGGTTACAGTGTATTTTCTGAATTAAAAAAACACAGTAAATTTCTAGACTACATAAAGATAACTTAAATGTTTTGATTTAAACATTTTACATATTAAAGATTTTATAGAACTCAACATCCCACCAAATTCTCAAGCGAATTAAACTAAAATAATTAATATTTTAATTATTGTAGGACTAAAATAGTCCTACAATAGCCACACAGTGTTATAATAACATCGTCACTGACCATAAAGTAAGATAGTGGTCAAACGGTAGATCTATACATTAGACAAAAAAACTTAAAATGCTGTACCTTTACTTAAAGCGGCATGTAAATTCTGTTTTACCGTATTCTTTACCCTGAAAACCCGAAGATAGTGTAACTTTTCTAAAATTGTTGTACAATTTTGTCCCCGAGTAGTCTTTCCACGGCTTCTAAGAGGCATTTCCACGGCATGTGAAATTCTCATTTCTGCACGATTTCAATATAAAGGTACTTAGCTTCCTTTGAGGGTGAATAACGTTTTTTTAAGGAAAATGGTTTCGCACCTCGACTAGGTCGAGAAGGTTACAAGAAAATTCTCAAATTTCTAAGTGTGCGAATATACGCTACATTTCTTCTGTAACGGCTTTGTACTATTATTATGCATGTTCAACGATATTATATGATATTTTTCTGCGCATACTAAAGGCTGGTTCACAGACTTCATTCCCCGTGACATTGATGAAACAAGTTTGCTTTTTGGGTAAAAAATCTGCAATCTGTAAACTTCAACAAGTTATTTCACACTTTTGAGTATTGAAGTCGGTTCCATTTTTGGTACTTTTTTTTGCCAACGAAGGTCCGTGTCCAGGAAACGTAGTGGAAAAATTTTGCTGTATGCCATAGTATCTGGATAACCCAGTAGTTTGTGATGAGTCTTAAAGAAAACAAACTGCATTTAAAGTAAGAGTCCTATCAATGCAATTCAGAGGATTCTTTTCTAAAGCTTATGGATTGTGATGCCAGAGGATGTGATTTCAAGTTGTGGAGTATGGGTAGTAGTGGGTAGTTTTAGCGAAATTAAGTCGTCACTTATTTGGTGCCTACTAAAACTACCCGCAATTGGCCATCAATGGACTAAAACTCGTCTAATATTAGCGAGACCGTTGTATGGAGTTATACGAATTTGAACTTTAGCGTACCTATTTTAATTTGAAGAATTTTAATGAATTTTAGCTAGTTCATGTGATTAACAGAATTAGGGCCATTATTGCACGAAGATCAACTACCATTTTTGTTCGATACATAATTATGATATGCATTTAAACAACTGCGACTTCCTGTAACAATTTTAGAATACAATTATTTTCTATATTATTAGGAAACTCTTTGTGGTAGTTTCGATAACAAGTTCGAACAAGTCTTAATGAGAAAGCCTTCTCAATTAGGGACCTAATGACAGTATTGAAGACCCCTCTTTGACCTTAACTGTTCGTCTCGTTTTCCTTAAGTACCTATTACGTAAAATTGAGCCAAAAGCTTAACCCAGTTGACCTGTAAAGGTCGCATTGGCAAGCACTGCTGTGAGGGCCTCAAAACAATTCAGTCGGGTTCATCACTCGATGCTCCTTCCTCATATTGCAATTCAATATTATTACATTGTCACTGACCATCGAGTGAGATAGTGGTCAAACGCTAGATCTATACAGTATAAAAACTTTTTTTTATAAAATACCAAAATACTCTATGTATGCAATAATTTATGTTTTATTGTATTAGTAAACGTCGCCTCTATTAAGAGAAAGCCTATACTTGACAAAAATAGTATTACAAATTACCATACTTATTGTTCATTTATTTTATACAATTGTCGTTACTGCCTTTTAAAGTATTATCAAAAATGTTTCAGACTATTTTCAGTATAGATTTTTATTTGACTTCGTATGTTTTATGCAAGTACTACTCTTTAGAATAATTTATTCTAAGTACTACTCATTTTTAACTTTCGTGTCTTTATTTTTCTGTATATAATGTGCAGCTGTACAAGTAGTAGTATAGACAAAATACGGCATATATACAATAAAATAATACAAAATACATTTTTTTTATCACACTCAGACCTCCGCACTAGGATTCCCTGTGTCGCGGGAGGCATGGACACACAAACAACCAAGACCCGGGACAAACATCTATACTCATCGCACATATGTTTGCCCCTGCCGGGATTCATGCCCAGGGTCCCGGAGACATAGAAGTCATGTCACTGACATGTTTATCATAAAATCAGGCTAGCCGTTTCGGAGGAGTTCGATAACAAACGAGATTTTTATATACAACTGGCCAAGTGCGAACCGCACTCGCGCACCTAGGGTTCCGTACAAAACTGTAGGTATAAGTTTAAAATTATTAAAAATATTTTTATTATGTGATGTAACTAAAAATGTATGCTTTCCGCAATTTATCCTTTATCTTTGCTATAAGGCGTTGCTTTGTACCAAATTTCAAGATTCTGAGTTCATAGGAAGTACCTACTCGGGTTTTGATTCCCTTGCGAGTGTCGAAAATATGCAGCATATACCTGCTGTATTTTTTTATTGCATTTTTTGATTTTTTCACAGACCTTAAGTGACAGTAAACCTGAATTATTGATATTAATTTCAGCTTGATACCTTCACGCATTCCTGAAAAAAGAGCCTTGAAAAGATACCACTTAAAGATCACTTTTTTGTCCGTCTGTTTGTCTAACAGACGGACAAAAAAGTGATCTTTAAGTGGTATCTTTTTTTTCTTTTGAGGTACGGAGCTCTAAATAGAAGTAATAACTTAAATATATATTATTATAATGAATATAATGACACTCAATTCAAATGCGTTTGAGACAAAACAATAATTAGTTAGTTACTAATTTTGTAACCTTGTGCGACCTAGAAAAGATAAAAAGTGAAGAAACCTTCACTACACCTACAATTAATTATAATTTTTGCTCACTCTCGCAACAAGAAAAATAATCACAAAGTTTTATCTACAAGGAATTCCACGCTCACGTCTCAAAATATTCCAATTACATTGCCGGTCATACATACAATATACCAGGTTATCGAGTACAGAAGCAGCGATGTAAAGAACAAAGACATTGCGGAAGGTCGTCTACCGCAGTGACATAGCGGCTTTAGCCACACTCATTACCTATCTACGCGTAACTGTCTGCTAAAGGCTAACAAAGTGTGGAAAGAGACTTTGAGGCTGTCAAAAGATGTTTTTTTAACTAGTGTTCGTTCCCCGGTCGTAAGAAAACTGTTGTCAAGAATTTTTAGTGTCTATAGGTTCACTTGTCGACTTTTACGAGTAACCATACGATTACAACTCAAAATAATTATATATCAAAACCCACTGGTTTTGATATTTAATTATTTATATTTAATATTATTCTCGCATGCAACACTTTGCATGTGAGAAAAGCATGTGAGTAGAAATAAAGCCACAAATAATTAAAATAAATACGATTAACGTGCCTGATATTAAAACAGACAAATGTTTTATATAATATACTCATAAATCTATCACGATACATTTTTTATTTAAATAAAATAATAGAGATCTTCGAATCCAGCTACAATAATACAATTTATTTTATTATATTTTATTAGTATATTACCAATGATAGCGTATTGAAACGAAGTGTAGTATTTAACAATGGGCCTAGTAAGCAAGCTCAACGAGCTAGACATGAAAGTCACTGAAATAGCCCAGTGGAATAATAAGTTGAAATGACAGTGAACAGGGCACATCTTGTAGAATTGACAGCGGATATGTTCAAAAGGAGTGGAGACCATGAACAGGCAAGTAGGCAAGTACAGCGTTGGACGTCCACCTACAATATGGACTGACGACCAAGATGGAATAAATAAGCTTGATGAGGACTGCTCCAAACCGGTCCTCGTGGAGATCAATATCCTGCTGACTCATGGCAGACATTATGATGGTAAACATAGTTGAATAAAATACTCATAGAGTCCATCTCAATATTTGCCTACCACCGTTATACAAACAAATTCACGGCAACTACAAGTAGGTAATGTAATAATGATGTCATCACACAGCAGCATCGTGGCATTTAATCCGTAAAGCTCACTTTATAGTTAAAGAGGTTTTACTGAGAATCTGTTCAATGATGTATAACTGAGCAATGGCTTTGTTAACCGACTTCAAAAATGAGGTTACTCAATTCGACCGTACATATGTTTCTTTTTTTTTTTTTGTTGTTTTTTTTGTTTTGTTTTATGTGTTCGCGGATAACTTCGTCGTTTATGAACCGATTTTGATGATTCTTTTTTGTTAGATAGAGTATACTTCTATGGTGGTCCCATTTAAATTTAATCAAAATCGAACAAGCGGTTTTTGAGTTATACTTCAATAACTGAAAAGTGCTACGCGTATCTTGATGATATTATTGTCGCGGTAGAGGACATCGCAGAACACACAATGACAATTAATTGATCCCGTGAGTAGCAAAGCTCACTGAAAAGGGGAAAAAAATATTTTGTAACAAAAAATGCAATCGACTTCAACATTAAAAAATGTGAAATAACTTGTCGAAGTCAGTACCATGAGCACAATATTGTGATGATAGTTACTTTTGTGTGAACTATCATGGTACCGACTTCAACAAGTTATTTCACACTTTTGATTGTTGAAGTCGGTTGCATTTTTTGATAATTTAAAAAAAAAATTTAATGCATTGATACCAGCTTCTGTTAAGCTGCCTACAAACTGCTACGCAGTTTGGCAGTATTTTGTAAGTTAATATTACATGTTTTGTATTGAATAAATGAAAAAAAAGCCATATTTTGCTGCACTATTATTAATATTTTTTTTGTATTGTTATATTTATTTGTCTAAATGGTATATTTATGGTATAAAGAATTATTCAAAGGGTCATAACTGCATTATTGTCCACAAATTATGCAGTTATCCAGTTATGACGTTATTTGAGATTACCTCCCGGAACCAATAAAGTCCACTTGTCAACTAACGAGGTTTTATAGCGAGTCTGTATAACCGGACAGTGAACTACAGGATGTTTATTGCTGTCGGTACATTATTAGATTCTGTGGCCGATACATTATCACTATCGAAGTCGCAACGCAGCCGTGTCGCAGGGTGAAACCATTGAACTCAGCACTGTCATTTAACTACACAGAGAAATGATTTGTGATGTTTGTGAAAGTCTCAAAATTTGATTATAAAATTTTTTTTTGAGGCCTTAGGCTCTAAGTAAAGTACATATTTGTAATATATTACATTAAAACGCATCAGGATTTGTCCCGCCCTTTCGGCCTGTGCTAGAGACCCGCGAGCCTTTTAATGCTACCGGCACCTGTTAAGTTGAGGGCTTTAAGGTTGTCGAGGAAAAGTCATTTTATTGAAATTAAATAAATGATCACACAATAATTGACAAAAGTATGAATGTCGAAAAACTGAAAACTTCGTGCGCGATTGTACTCCAGGGTCCGCTGAGAGGCTTACCTATTTTCATCATCAGCGTCATTACCGTTTTTCACCACAACGCGGCAAAAACAGATTTGGATGAAATTTGGTATGTAGATACTTCAGGACCCGGAATAACACACAGGCTACTTTTTATCATCACCATCATCAATAATCACTACGCAGGTAAAACCACGGGGCGCAGCTAGTAATAACAAAACTTTCAATCATCACTATCGAGCGATTACGTCATTCTATCTTTTACAAACTAACAAGCTTATAAATTTGCCAAGTAATTTTTGACTTAAACCTTTTGCATTTAGGTGTTATTATACAAAAACCGGAACCTTAGACAAAATCGTATTGCTGTTAGAACATCATAATTGATACACTCATGTTTTTTTTTTAAAACCATTGTGGTGGACTTTTTACAAATAAAAATAATTGTTGATCAAATACAAGTTGCCGTTATCCATTATATTTCGATTTGCGCTTCAGATAGTGTCAGTGAGTGTTTATTTTCAATGACAGTGTCTATAGCGAGATTTCAATAGGTTGGAATTGCTTACTTGCATCCGGGTGTTCAGATTAAGTCTGGTTTTTTAGTAGTCTAGACAAAATGAAAACATTTAAAAAAATGTTTAGCCTGTGATTTTAAAAGTTTTCTTATACATCCAAATGATTTTTACACATTTTTCAAAGCTATTTTTTCAAACTTTTATTCAACTATTAACAAGAGCGGATAGCAGAAAATAATTTGTTAGTGTTGAAAAATGAGGATTTAAATTATTTAACAATGAATCTCGAATTGATTTTTTAGTTATAAAAACACATTTACACGGTACTATAAAAATATTTTTGGTTTACATCGTCTTCAGTGGCGCTGTGTCTGTGGTAGAACGGGCTATACGGGGGGGATAACCCATAATTGTTGTAAAATTAAAAATAAATAACGTACAGTCCCGGGAGTCTGAATTGCTCGACGCTCGACGAGACCATAATCTTTCTACCTCTAGAATCGATCAAATGTTGTCAAAAGTGGCGTATGCAGTAGTAACTATCATGTGATCCATGAACAATGTAAGTGACTTCTTCTCCTTCTTCTGCAACATGCTATGAAGTAGCCGTTCGTGAGACATCGATCAAATGGTGGTCGATCAATATTTGGCCGACGAAGCTCCTGAACGCAGCCCGGGATATGGTATGGCGAAAAAATAATTTTTGTGACACCTTGACACATGACGTACGTCATATCTAAGCATATTATATTATGAAATTATATATACTTATATTTGAAATTGAAATAAAGGCATTCTCTGAGTTTTATGCGTGAACATCATGCTTGGCGAAACTTACGAACTTACTTACTCTAGGTCTAGCGTGATAACATCTTCGACCACATCGTCACTGACCATCAAGTGAGATAGTGGTCAAAGTTCAAATTTTACTTCCTTATTTTCATCCCCTGAGATATAAATATGGAAGGAATAAATTTGAACGGCTAGTAGAGTGGTACTATAGCTTAGATGGCAAAGCAACAAGACGGTATTCTGTAGTCGTGGGTTCAAATCCAACTATGCAGCCGAATTTTTACCGTCATAAGTTTCACTTTTTAATCATCACTTAATATCAGGTGAGATAGTGGTCAAACGCCTGCCTATTGTGAATAAAAAAAAAAAACTAAAAAAAAAAAAACTACGTAGTAAATGCTGTTCTTTTTACTTTCTGATATCAAAGGGAGATGGAAAACATCAATAAACAAATGTTGAAGCTTCTCAGTTTGTCCATTGGATATTAAGATGTAAAATTTGAATAACACGCCATCAAGTCCCGAGAGAAAAACTGGGCAAATTATGTTTTTTTTCTGTAAAAAGGCGAAATGAGCAAACGGTTGCTCGTAAACCCTAAATTGTGCATGAATCCGTAATGTTACGCTATACTTTTTAAGAGTACATAGACTCTAGACAAAAACAGGGCTGATTGCCCTGTTCATTTTATTTAGATGGTGTTGCCAGGAGTGAAGAGGTAGCTCTAAGAACTTAGGATATATATCTTTCAATTCCAGTTGAGTAACTTGATTTTGTGTCTGTTTTGTATAATTTCCATATGATTTTTCTATTTGCTTAAAATAAAAAGGGAATTCTTATTAACACGTCTTGTGTAGGGGATGTGTATGATTTGTAGGTTTCTTTTGAATGAGTTTCATATGTTTCTATTTTGTGGTAGCTAGTTGCAAACTGTACGTATAGAATGAAACTCGTTACCTGAATCTGTGTTTAGAAGAATAAGAATAAGAATAATTTATTTGCTCATAACACGAATACACATACATAATTTGAATTTTTGTGTTGCTGAATACTAATTCATTATTAAGATTTATGATTTGACTCTGGTCTCCACACTAGGATTCCCTGTGTTGTGGAGAACAGTTACATATTGGCATGTTATAAAGTTATGTGAGCGTTACAAGCAACAAAAAAAATCTGTATCGCGCGATGTACACAGTATAATGTAATGATAATAGTAGTAGTAGTAGTAGTAGTAGATAATAGTAGTAATAATTTAGCCTAAAATAGTCTTGAAAATAAGTACATTTTGAGAGCAGCATAAGATACATACAAAATTAATTAAAGGTAACAGCACACTTAATAAATAAAAGGATTTATATAATTACAAATGTATAATACTATATTGTTATATAGTACTGTATGTATGTTTATCAATACATAACTGGAGTCTTCAAGACACGAGTGAATTAGTAAGGTGCCTTCTAGATTTGCATACTATCTCCTATATCCTCCTATCAACCTATCTCAGAAACATTTTATCAGCATCAATATTAGAAAGCATATGGTATTTATAACATGAGCAGAAATATAAAAAAAAATAAAGAGATCAGATTTTTAAGATTTGAACTAACGTAAAGCAAAAGCTTAGCAACTGTCTTAGGGTTAAATATAGCATTGTCTCATCACAGCCACGTTTTGCTCAGGATATGAACACAAGGGTGGAACATTTACGAAATGTGTTTGTGGATGGAAATTAAAATGACGGTGTTTTGAGGAAATGGGCATCCTTATCAGTAAAGCAAATGAGGCACTCAGGTTTATGCGTCTACAAGTTTTGTTACTGTTCGAGCCAAGTTTGTGGGATACCTAATTTATTTGGATAGCAAATAGCTAAGTAACATTACAAATTATACAATGAAACTGAAATGAAATGGTTTTGCATAAAAAAGCTACAAGCTACTAGAGAAGGGTGCACTGCATTTTGACTGAGACCATTTATTTAGGGTAATTCTTATAAATTTTGGGCCAAATATTATTTTATTACTCAAATTACGGGAAGAATAGAATAAAATAAGATGAAATGGGCTCTTTAATCGTCGCAAAAAACAAATACTGGAATTATTTTATCAGGTATGAATCTCATAAAAGTAAGGAGTCTTTCGTTATATTCCTTGACGTTTCATCAAATGAAACGCCTGTTATCCTCTTACAGTGTTTAATACGATGCAATGAGAGTGTATTAATATAAATATACAGTTCATCTACTTATGAAAGTTTTATGAATTCCACAGTTTTCTCCAACAAGTTATGACTGATGAATATAACTAATAATTCCGTCTCAACTGACGGCCAACCTTTTTTGCAATTCAAAAATCCTTACTTTATATACGCTACATCAAACACAAGACAAATCCTGTTACGTGTTAAGTTAAAATATTACACAAATTTACTTTACAGGTAGCCTACGGGCTCAGATAAAAGTACAGTAATCACATAATGATTTCTTTTCTTCTGGTGTTTTATATAAGCGTATTCGTCGTACCACGAGAATTAATTATGACAAATAAAAAGTATGGTCGCTCGAAAATGTATTTTTACTAACAAATTAGCAAATGAAATCAAGTTGAGTTCAAACAGAATTAACCTTATCATAACTAGTATTTTCATGCAGGATTTTCAACAAAATAAGCTGTAAAGGTTTAATAATTTTATATTTAGTTAACGGCAAAGCCCTATCGGGATATTTACCATGTTTTTAATTTGATTTCGTTTCTGGATATTTCGGCACAGTTACTTGCGCCATGTTCACAAGTAAACAAGTCCCGATAGTAGTGTTAACTCTTGTATTACCATGTCTGTTTGAAAACTTACGGAAATAATTCGCGGCGCGTCCTTGGTATTTAACAGTATTCAGGACCTTAATAGCTACTGGTTGTGATGAATTAAAATTATACCCACAAGCATGCCGACAAATAGCGGCCGAGATTGCATCCATGCTCAGGCTACTCGCGTTATCTTTAACTGTTACCTTAACTGTTATAATAGCAATTGCCTAATAAGCAAGTTAATTGTTAATCTTTGAGGCCATCGGCGAAGCGGTGTTGTTTGAATTGGCCCGCTATTTTTGTAGCTATCGATAACAAGTGTTTTATAATTAAAACGGGACCCGTGCAGAAAGTTTTTCGAACTAGAATCTGCGTGTACGTAATCTGTTGAAAAGGATTTTTTCTCTCTATTTAAACAACTAACTTACAAAAATAACTAACAAAATTGTTAGGCGGGTTAATTATTTTCAAGAGTCTGAAATCAGTCATTATTTGATGAAATGCCGCAGACGTGTTATGTTTCAACCTCTCATACAACTGTCACATTAAAAGAGAAAAAAATTTTTAACAAAAAATGGAACCGACTTCAACACTCAAAAGTAGGAAATAACTTGTTGACGTCGGTATCATGATAGTTCTAAAGTAACTAATATCAAAATATTGTGCTCATGGTACTGACTTCGACAAGTTATTTCATACTTTTGAGTGTTGAAGTCAGTTCCATTTTTTGTTAAAATTTTTTTTGTCACTCTTTTTAGTGACCTTTGTTACTCATGGGGTCAATTGTCATTGTGGTGTAGGTATGTTCACCGATGCCTTCACCCGCTACTATAATATCGTGTAGTATAAGCACGCATTTTTCAGTTTTTGACTTGTAACTCAAAAAGTGCTTGTTCGATTTTGATGAAATTTAAATGGGACTACACGGAAAGCACCAGCTTTTAAATAAAACGATCAAAATCGGTTCACCCAGTCGGAAGTTATGCGGTAACAAACACAAATAAAAATAAAAAACATACGGGTCGAATTGAGAACCTCCTCCTTTTTGAAGACGGTTAAAAAAGGTAACATTGGTAGAATAATAAACAAGTCACTGAATCAAACATTTTCTGCGCAGTATATTGCAGTTTACTATTAAGAGCAACACTTTGGACCCAGACTTTGCATTGAAACAATGAAAAAAAAAAACAAACGTTGTTTCAAATAAGTAACAAGAAGAGTCAACATGACAATCTACTCAACTTTGAGTAACTTGAGACGTATATTACAAATGTCAGAGATTCAAAGACAGAACAAGTACCTAAAGTTTAAATCTACGCATTGAGTTGCCATGTTGTGTGGAGTTTGCCGTTGATAATTGGTAATTTTGTTCTCTTCGTTACGAAGTTTGAAGGTTATAGCTTCAAAGTTCTGTAATTGCTAATGGCTTACAGTTAACCGGGAACAATGGAGAATTGGAGAATAATAAATTAGACACTAATAACTTAAACTGAAACTTGCGAATGATCTGTTTTAGAGTTTTCAAGTTAACTTAAATTTAAAATGAATATTACATTATACAACATAATCACAGCACAAAATAAATCCAATTTTCTTTATCAATGCTACAGTTTATCAATCTATTGGGCGTATGTCCTTGTTTCTTATCGTTTATTGTTATCTGATATCAACATAAATGTTATAACATTCATGTATATGATATATCTACACATAGATACATATCATATGTTTTAGATTTAATCTCCCTAAAACGATACCTTCACAATCCAAACATAAATTAACATGCAGAGGAATTTATTGTCACATATATGGTAACACTGGGCTATCATATTTTACAAACAACTGCAATGTCGAAACTTGCGTCGTTATTCGCAAAGTTTTAGTTGGATTCTGAAATCACTTCGCACATCTGAGGATTTTGTACTGAAATTGAAACTTTCCAGTCTTCTACTATATTTTGTAACTTTACAATTGCAGAGCTTTTGCTATTTTCTGTGAAATAAAAACGCTTGCCCGATGCTTTGCTATGATTGATATCACTGTTAAACGCATTTTTTTTCTCATTCTTATGTTAATTAAAATATTAGTATACATCTTAAAACTATTATATGATTTAGTAAAATCATCAATAGATCTAGATTTTGACCACTATCTCACTTGATGGTCAGTGAAGATGTGGTCGAAGATGTTACCACGCTAGATCTAGAATGCTCACTGACTCTCATCGACTGCTGCCTGGACACACTATGTGTTTGGTGACAGTTTTTCAAACTTGACGACGGTAGCTAGCTAGGCGGGTATTCAAAGTGCCCTACCACCATGCTGGGAAGTGTTACCTTCACCGGAAGCTCAAGCTATTGTTGGGGATCGAACCTGTGTCCGTCAGTTTGACAGGCAACGCTCCCCCCGCTGAGCTATCATCACTTCAATTGCGATATCAATCGTGAATATGCGAATATATGCCATTCAACATGCTAGAGCGGACTCCCAAGATCAAGCAGTGGGCAGGGCACTACCTCGGAGAACCAGTTGCCTTTGGGTCGAAAGGTTCTCGAGTGGATACCACGGACAGGCAAGCGTAGCATTGGACGTCCACCGACAAGGTGGACAGACGACCTGACCAAGCTAAGATACGATAATTTATTTCAATAATGACGTCACAAATTTAAATAACATTACAATATTTCCAGATAGTAATAGCGAGTTAAGTTTGAAAACAATGGGCCCCAAACCAGGCATGGCCTGTATCTTGGGAGCCCGCAGTCGCCTGTTGCCTAATACAGATTCGCATATTCACGATTGCACAGCGTTTCTGTTACAATTTGCCATTAATATCCTAAAAGTATATTACTCACTGTAAGTATATTTAAATGCATGTTGAGTCAGTGTGTATGTATTGTATGTGTGTGTGTTTGTTGTGTGTGTGTGTGTGTGTGACGTCTTATGGCTGACATGATGATAATTATGATGACATCAATGACAAACTATCTTATCTAATCTTATGTTACATTCTCTTTGTTCCAAAATCTTCAAGAGATTTTCTCTGGAATTAATCTCTGTTATTCGAAGATAAACGTACAAGTAAAAGGATTCGTGAGCATTAACTGGATCTATAAATAATGGCTTAGACTTAATCCAAGGGCATCCCTTGAGGATATCCCTTCGGATTCGGTCTCTCGAAACCATTTATTTGGCTATAAGAATACCAACCATTTATATTATTATACTAGTACCTAAATATACTTAAAATTTGCGATGTTTTTCGCTATAGGAAGACAGTGAGAGTGGTTTTTTAGAACTTAGGCATACCTAAAGAATACTTTGATGTCAGTTTTTTATATTGATACTAGTAACGCCCCCCAGTTTCACCAGTGTGGATTAAGGTTTTCCCGCTACATCAATTATTACACGGGAATCATAATATTTTACCGGGATAAAAAGTAGCCTATGTGCGATTCCAGACTATAATCTATATCTGTGCCAAAATTTATCCAGATCCGTTTCGCTGTTCTGGCGTGATTGAGTAACAAACATCCATCTATCCAAACTTTTACATTATAATATTAGAGGGATAAAGGACATTTTTTGGTCACAAACTTCCCTATAGGCTGTAGGGATACACAAAATTTCCAGCGTTGCACTACCAGACTTCTGTCTTCCATTCATGGCGCGTACAAATTGGTAGAAAAAAACCTTTTAAAGTAATTTAGATGTAGCTTATTTGAACGAGGCCATGAATACTACTTGAATGGCTTCCCTAATCGTCAATTATGGCCTGTAGATGATGACACACTAATGTGTCTGAGAGCAGATAGTGTGCCAGCAGATAAACATACGGGCTGGTTTAGAATACAATACCACATTTGGTATAGAATACTCTCAAATTATGTCTTCTGTATTTTTTTTATCTGGCAATATATGATTTAGAATGGAATTATAGAAACCTAACCAACAACAAACTACCAGGCTAGCAGGAGGTAAAAGCTGGTAGATGCGTATCTTCACGCTACCAGTAGGTACGTCGGGCGCAGACACCGACGCTGCTCTCTCGAGTGATGTGATCTGTGCACGCGACGCGAAAGTGCGTGCAATCATATTTTAATGTTACTGTTGTATCTAGGTTATGTTATTTTGTGGTCAAATAATATTTGTCGTTACTGCCGGGCTTAGGTTGAACTAAGTGACATATGTCCCGCAGTGGACGTCCTATGGCTGAGATCTTCATCATCATCATCTCAGCCATAGAACGTCCACTGCTGGACATATGCCTCCCCCATATGGCTGAGATGATGATGATGACCTTTTATTTCCTTACGTTCTCCATACTCTGATGTGTTTAGTTTAGAATACGAATGTTGAGAAGTTATGTCAGAGCTTAGGTCTGAAAATTTGGTTGTATGACCACGAGACGCTAGAATATGGGTTTATTACTAGTATTTTAACAGGTCTACCTATTAAAGCCTCTAACTATTCGTTAGAGGCTTTCTGAGCTGTTTATGTTCGTTGCATTATACAGCGGGCTTTTGTTATATGGAGGCTACATTTTCTAGAGATATAATGGGATCGGATTAAAAATACCTCGATGGCTCTACGTAAAAGGGTACATTGCTCTTGTTAATGGCAAATCATGTGCTGTTTTTCAATGATGTTGGTGATATGCTTGGTATTTCTGTGTAAAATCAAATTTGATACTTATTAGGAGTTATAGGTTAGCCAATTAGCAAGTTGCTTGACATAGCTGTGTGTCCACCACGTAAAACCTATAGAACAGATTAGGCCGCAAAGTTATCTTGTTGAGTCCCTTGACCACCAATGTAGGACGTACCTTAATAAGGTGGAGGGATGACTGTTAAAGATAGTAAGGAAAACATGGATAAGGTCTGCTGACCTTACGCAGACTCGTTGCCCGAGTCTGTGTTTCCCGATATGTACAATCCTGGAGTCTTCAAGTCGCGAGTGAATAGGTACCTTCTAGGTTTGCGTGCTAAATCCTAGACAACGTCATCACTTAACATCAGGTGAGACAGTTGTCAAACGCCAACTAATAATAGGATAAAAAAAAAAAAAGACTTGGTGGAGATCAATTAAAAAGGCTTTGTCGAGTAATGTACATTTTAGAGTTAAAATGATCATTGAGGCTTCCGATCATTAATCTTTATATAACGCTAGTTTAAAATAGAGGCGTATCATCATAACGACACGGTCAGAACATGGTGACGTCACTATAAAGACAATCAAATCAATCACCAGAACAGAAATATTTCTTATTGTGCCTATTAGGAAGAACAGAAAGTCAATATTCTATTATTATGGCATGGTAAGGGCTGGATGCGGGCCGCTTCCAACAGGTCCTTGTGGAAATCAATGGGGGAGGCCTATGTCCAGCAGTGGACGTCCTATGGCTGAGATGATGATGATGGCATGGTAATTAAAACAATTATAGGTAAACCATATCGAAATCTTTCGATCAAATTGTGTGTAAGATCTTTATTTGATGCTTTTTTTTTAAATTTATTTAAAGGGCTTTGTCGCTGAGCGAACACACCGCCCTGTGTGTAAGATGTCATATTACGTAATACAATACACAATTACACCTATAAATTATGTCAAGCAGTAATAATTGGTTATAACTAAGGCCCTGTTAAACAGACCAGTCAAATATACATTTCCAATACAAATGCGTAAGTAGTCTCCATAAATTATGAAGCGTTCTCGATATGAATTATTAAAGTGAGGAAAGACCCGCCCTAGTTTCCCTTTGCCTTAATTAGTAACGCGATAAGAAACACCTGTGTTTGCCCTTTTACTCTCTAAGGGCCGAGTTTACGAAGTTTTAATCGGTTAATAGTAGTCATTCCTTTTCTTAATCAAGTTACTAAAATTGTGCAAAATAAGGAAGTGAGTATAAAGATACGGTATAGTTCAGATTTATATAAGACTTATAAAAATCTTAAAATTATACTTATTTATTTTATGAAATTGCGGGTTCTTTTACAGGCGGGTATTTTTAAAATAAGTCATCATGTAAGTTTGTGATCGATAAAACTACCCGCAAAAATTTTGAGGATATGAGGATTTGAAATAGCAATATTTAGAGTTATACGAATTTGAATTTTAGCGCGAATAGATTAAAAGGGTGTAAACAAATTTCAGCTAGTTTCAGTGGTTGACTAAATTACCACCAATAACCGATAAACTGCCTCAACTTTTTGTGATACTCACATCAGCGGGTTTATAATATCAGAATAAATTGTCGTCGGCCTGTATAGTTCACTTTCATTCACTAAATGTATTCTTCTGTTGTTTTATTCTACAGTAAACAAACATGCTACATGCATGCAACAACAAACTGCACGTAAGTAATTACGTGCAGTTGTATTGTATAATTTCTTAAAGCTAGTATTAAATTGTAATGTAACAAACCGACTAGGACTCAAGTGGTAAACACTGGAAAATTACTCTCCGACCAGTTTCGAACTTATTTGCAGTTCTTCATCTGGGAGTTATGATCGTGCCAGGCGGTGAGCGCGAGCCTCAGCACGTAACGTGTACACGAAAAGCATGAAACTGGTCGGAGAGTAATTTCCCAGTGTTTACCACGTGAGTCCTAGTCGGTTTGTTACATTACAATTATGGAAGAAACTCGCGATAGTATTAAAATGGCAAACTGATTTGATCCTTTTACATTTTTTCCCTACAATTCTCTCGTCATCAAATACCAATTTGCTAACAATCGGGCTGTTCTGAATGCATACGCAAATCAGACTTAATTTTTTTATAAATAATGTAATAATTTTGTGCGTCGAGTAATAATATTGTATATTATTGTATTAAATTGTGTGTTCCTTTATGTATGTAAAATTGTCTTCTGTTTTATATAATGACAAAGTTAATCAATTAAGTTATATGTTAAAAAATGTCACGGACCCTTGAGTCTGTGGAGTCTCATGTTTTTTTTTTAAAAAAAAACGGGTTTGCGCTTCGGGAGTACCGGCAGAAGTGAAAACTTGCAGTTATGTGGCAAAATACAATATTCATATTTTGCGCTATCGTACACAAACATGACAATAGGTATTTAAGTTTATTGATTTTATCCACCTATACATTAAACACTAGTGAAGCCGATAGAGCATACAATAGAATGAAGTCAAATATTCAATATTCAATATTCATTTTTTTTTTTTTCCAAAACCAACATGTTAAACCGGCGAGCGAGGTGAACGTGGTCTGCTTCAAAAAGGGCGGTTATACCTATCGAGTAACGAAAATATTCCTTATGCGTAACACATTTAAGTTTTATTTCAACTACTCTCCCTCCGTCTTACGAATTATCGACGTCGTTTTTATTTCAAAAACATTCGATATGAAATTAAAAAAATATTATTATTAACCGAGCGTTTAAGGTTTGTGAAGTTGGACCTTAGGGAGAGATAAGAAGGGCCATTAATTATGCGCGACTTGACTACCGCAATAGTAGTTCTGTTATGGTTCTGCACGCAATAGAAAGGAAATTTTAACTTTGGAGAGTTGCGCTAAGATTGTACAATGTTTGTTCTTTGATAGTTATCAGCCTGCTAATGTAACCTTTGAAAGTTATACGGTAGCTTCGACCATAAGCGGATAATGGATGGAATTGATATTACAGCATGAAGCGATGATAGCTCAGCGGGGGGAGCGTCGAATGTCAAAGTGACGGACACAGGTTCGATCCCCAACAACAGCTTGAGCTTCCTGTGAAGGTAACACTGTTATCGAATTCCCAGCATGGTGGAAGGGTACTTTCGATTAACGGCCTGGCAAGCTACGATGTAGTCGAAGATGTTATCACGCTAGACCTAGAATGCTCACTGGCTCTCAAGGACTGCTGCCTGAACACACTATGTGTTTGGTGACAGTTTTTCTTGTGGGTGTCGGTGCCAGGCGGGTACTCGAAAGTACTACCCTACCACCATGCTAGACCATGTATAACGACTGTCTTAATATTATTAGGGGTCATTCAATCCATCTTCTCAGCCTTTGAGGGCATCTCTCAATGAATTATTCAAACGAAAATCACTGATTCCAAGAACGCGTAGCAATTCTCTGAAGCTTACCAAATCAGATTCTCTCAGAAAATTCAAACCAACTTCAAAGACTTACAAACCTCATCCAATTAACTTGAGACGCGTCTATTTGAATTATGAATGAAAATCTCTGGGAGAGAAAAACCGTCCATACACCTAACTCGATACTTTCGCTTTTCATCGACAGTAATGTAAATATTAAAATCAATAGCGTCCATTGAGGCAATAGCAAAATCAATAAGTTAACAGTCTTTTAACTAAGCGGCGATGAATTGCAAACTATGCGGTAAATACGACGTGATTGTTATTGTACCATTTCAGTGTGTTGGACTTGTTACATTTTACATCCTCCACTGATACTATAGCGACATCAATGAGTTAGTAGTTTCTAAGACAGACAGCGATGAATTGCAAATGAGGCGGAAAGTACGAAGTTATCTTCATGGGGACAAAAGAGTTTCTTGACTATTCATGAAGATTGTTGAATGAAATGTACCTCACTCCCATCGAGCGTTTGATGTAAGCTAAGATTGTATGCTAAAACCTTTTTTAGGGTCGAAGTGGGAAAGCGTATAGTAGAAATAAAACGTTTTACAACCAAAGGTCTTGTAATGAAAGAAAGCAGTAAAGTTTTAGATGTTTATATATTTAACTTATCATTCGGATTCATAAATGATTACATCTAGACACGCGGTAGCGAGCCAAGTTCAAGCTAACAGAACCGGCGAACAGCACCGTATGTAGAATAATAATATGTATTACTCTAATACAGCGCAATATCATCATCATCATTTCAAGACTTCATCATCACGTTAATGTTGAGGCAGTTGTGCTCCTTGACCAGACCGATATAGTGAGAAGACTCAAAAGAACAAAACCGTTCGAATTAGTGTAGTGTTCAGTGACAGTGTGCTAGTGTAATGTGGTTAAAATACTGCTCATAGAGAACACATGAACAAAGTGTCTCCCCCTTAAATAGAGACAATAAGAAAAGTGTTAATGGACACATTCTAAGTACAGTAAATTTAGCAGGTTAAGTTAGACTTAAATTAATAATAATAATAATAATACCTTTATTTTCTAAATCTGAATTACAGTGGATTATTTAGGCAGCTTAACCTAACATGTCCTTAAGAATTAATGACGGCCCCACACTAGGCTCAAGGCCCGTGTCGTGGAGGCCAGTTTCAGTCGATTTACAATCAGTTAATAATTCAAATGTTCGGAATTACTTATTAGCTTTTTTAGGCTAGATTGTAATATATTTATAGGATGCATTTGTATGCGTACTATACTAGGAAAAAAAAACATCATTTCAGCTATAGCATGCCCACTGCTGGACATACGCTTCCCCTATTAATTTACATAAGGACCGGATGGAAGCGGCTCGCCTCTAGCCCTTACCTGCAATCTTAGTCAGGTGGTCCGTCCACCTTGTCGGTGGCGGTCCTATACTGCGCTTGCCAGTCCGTGGTCCCCGGTCGAGAACCTTTCGACCGCTATGGCCATCAGTTCTACGAGCTATGTGCCCTACCCACTACCAGTTGCAAATCCGCTGGGCTAAGTGGGTGACTTTCGTTCTTCTACGGCTCTCCTCATTCCTGATTCGATTGCGTGAGGAAAACCTCGAGCATAGCTCGATGTGCATTTTAGCCTGCTCAAAGTCAGACAAGGCCATACTCAGAGACCACAGCGCAATATACAAGTTACAAATGTAAAAAATAGTAAAATACGAGTTGTAATCTGCCAAATTGCTCATAATTTCACAGTTTCCCAACCGAAAGTTAAGGCTACAATAGAAACCTTATTAGACACCACAAAATGGGGCATTGTGTCGCTGTCCCTATACCAACGTGTCGCAAATGTGGATCTCTGAAATTGAAATGACAGTTTCATCACTACCATTGTTATTAATAAAACAATAGACGAAATTTCAACGAAAACATTGTATTAAGGCCGTAGGTAAGTGCTTTACGGACCAAGAAATGGAGGACAAATTATGGTTAGTTTAAGGGTATGTTGAAATGAGTAGAGATGTTTTTGTCATCCGGCAAAAATACATACCTCTCGAAATTATATACGTTTATATATAAAACAAGGTATTATATATTATTCACGCCTTGTTCTCATTGGAGTAGGCGGAGACCATAGCTTACTAATTGCTATGATCCCGACACGCTTATTCATTTTTGACATTACATTACACCTTTACATTTTCATACAAGAGTGTCGGCTTATAGTACTCTTGACCGTGCCTTATTATAGAAATGTCTTAACACAACTATGAAGCCACCTTTAAAACCCGTAAATTAGTGGAACCGGAGTAAAAAAAACAAAACATTCATGCGTATAAAAGAGTCCATACCTGATACACACATTCCCTTATACACAAAACACACATACATAAACTTCACACAGTATACACAATTCTATACTCCCAAATTGCACATAAATCCTAATATAAGTGTCGCTATATAATCCAAGTGAAGTGAACTGAAATTTGTTGCAATTTTTTTTTATGTTTTCGTTTTTTTTTTAACCTTAGCTAATTTAATTCGGCGAAAATCTTAGTCCGAGAGAAAGGGGTAGACTGAAAAACAGCGTTTCGTTTGCTACATTGTAAATGAAACACAAGCTGAGTCTATCCCTATTGCTCTATAATTACTCAAGTTAATGTGTCAGTGTTTAAACTAAGTAGAATATTATTTAAGTAGGATATTTTTAATAGTGTTTGTTTCTCTAGGTCTACTGTAATTCTTTATTATGCTTGAGCAATGGATGGTTTTTATTTATTTATTTTTATTTATTTAATCTGATTTGGGAAAGTTCGCCTAGGCCTTCCTATTTCAACACTACCGTTCATTTCACCCATTTGTGCCTGCCAAGTCAATCTTTTTTCGTTCATTGAAATTACAATATATTTTAAAATGCATATTTTTAACCATACTCACTTGTTTAACGCAAAACCATGTGTGTGATTGCATACATGAGTGGTTGAAATAAGTCCATTCCGGCCAATATCCGGTTAGAGTTACTGTATTCCATCTCTAAATATATCCCTATTATTTCATAATAAAAGAAGGTCCTTTGTTTGATTATGAAATGAAATGAGGATAGGAAGTTAAGTGGGAAGTGGATAAATTTTAAATTTATTCGAATGGAGTTTAACTTTAGTCAGGATTTGAATTTTTACGCAGTTTCCTAAGCTTTTGAGCGCTTTATAAATTATGGTAATCTCTCTTGGCTTTTTTTCTCAGAACCGTTTATGAAAGGCAATTTGAGTTCTGGTTAAGTGGAATTTTATGTGAAAAAATGTATCGGGGAAAATATTGGGTTGTTAACTTTAAATATTTCTTAATATTGTATTATTAGGGAAGTTTTGAGGATTAAACCAACACCCTCAAATTTTCTCCACAAACCAGAAATAAGCGATAGTAGGTAAAAAAAATGCAACCGACTTCAACACTCAAAAGTGTGAAATAACTTGTTGAAGTCGGCACCATGATGTTTTTTATGTGTGTTCGCGGATAACTTCGTCGTTTGTGAACCGATTTTGATGATTCTTTTTTTGTTAGATAGAGTATACTTCCGTGGTGGTCCCATTCATATTCCATCGGACATGCGGTTTTTGAGTTATACTCCAATAACTGAAAAGTGCTACGCGTATCTTGATGATATTATTGTCGCGGTTGAGGACATCGTAGAACATACAATGACAATTAATTGATCCCGTGAATAGCAAAGGTCACTGAAAAGGGTGAAAAAGAAATTTTTTAATAAAAAATACAACCGACTTCAACACTCAAAAGTGTGAAATAACTTGTTGAAGTCGCAACTTGAAGACTCCGGGGTTGTATAATACTTTTATTTATAACATACCATACCTTGGTATAGGCAAACACTGACAGCAAAACAATACCAGCATGTCAGTGCATGTCATAAATTAGTTAGCTATCTAGTGCAGTCATTTAGTACTTACTCAAAATTGCGTTACATTGAAAGTTTTCCGGGAATTACGAAAAATTGACATTTTATAGATTTCGATATGCTCCTTCTAAATTTCAATTTTGCCACCTTGGTGGCATTTAATAATCTCTTGACGTATCGTCTTTTCTACCTCATCTACAGTGGAAACGCGTAAAGTAGCTCGTTTTAATTAGAACTAGACAAAATATTCTGCAGCTTATGTTCTATGTCTATGTTAGAAATGACTAAATGCTATTTACCACATGGGGTATTTACAGCGTCACCGGACTTTTGGCGAGTGCAGAAGGCACTCAGCCGATTATGGGTTGGGATGAGGGGGGAGCGACTAGCGCAAGGGCACCTCAAGGGTTCGGACCTCGGCTTGGGCTTTCGCCTAAACGAGGTAGCGTCTGTGTGTGTGCGCGTCGCGGACTAAGGCGCGTCCCATCGGTTGGAGAGCCACCAAGATGGGTAGTAGCTGAGTTATGAGTGATACGTCTAATCGGGGGCCTGCGGCGCAGTGGTCTACGGCGGGCTCGGTGTCTTACCGTGAAGCCAGCGAGCCCGAAGCCACTGACTAGGTCACGGTTGGAGATCGAGTTGTGAACTTATGTTCTCTTTCTTTCGTAAGTTCAATAGTTTTAGCGCACAAAAGATGCAAAGTGTCAAATGCATGTTGTCTCTTTCAATTTGTCACTTTTCCAGAACCAGCCATTCGAAAAGCTATCTTATCATTGTGGCGATAAGATAGCTTTTCGCGAATGTAAATGCACGCCGAAAATGGAAAATTTGAATTTGAACGTCCGTAGAAATGGCCGAAAGAGCTCTGTGAAAACAATCCCTACACATTATTATATAACAATATTATTTTTCGTTTATCCCTCGATTAAAAGTGGAGATCGCTATTTATTTCTTTTAGAATATAAGCTCTGGGAAAATCGGCTTTAGCGTTGGAATTCAAAAGGGTCGGTACTCTATCTTGTATTCATTTATTTTTTGACTGTACGTACTTTCAATACTTTTATATTAAAACGTATTATAAAGTACTCGTGTGGAATCTTATACGATCGACTGGACTATGTATCGATCGCCGTGGTCGTGAATTGGATGGGTGAGCGTCGGTGGTATTTTCAACTGAGCGCTTCTGTGCTTCGTTGGGTACTTATAAGCACCGTTCCTGAATATTTCTCTAGTAGGTTTTTCCGTTTTCTTACCCATGAAATCGTGTATGATGCGGTCGTGCTTTATGAATACACGCTTAGTAGTGTATTCTAAAAAAACAACTGATGGATCTTAAGTCTACTATTCAATATGGCAATATTCCCGGCTCATAAAGTTCGATTTTGACAGCTTTGATAGTCTGCTATTCATAATTGGTCCATATCGAATCAATCTAGATTGAGTTATATAGCATGCCAATTTTCGTAGTCTGTTAACATCCTGACTTGTCTTTTTTTAAAATTTTAAACAAAACCCACATAGGGCGAGCAAAGGTAGATTCAGGCCGGTAAGAACTTAGAAAACAATATATATGCAATATTACAAAATAGATTTTATAACGTAAGATTTTTTTATGGGATATGGAGAAGGAACAAGCAAAAGGCCCACTGGATGTTAAGTGGTAACCTCTGCCTATAGACAGATACAATTAATTAAGAACTGCACTGCGCCCTTCACCCTGAGACATAAAGTTGGCAAGTCTCATGTGCCTGTAATTTCACCGGAAACCATTACTTTTCAAATCGGAACACAGTACTGTGAATACTGCCTGGTGGTAGAAAAAGATATGAAATTAGGATTATGACAAAATATATATTCATAAATAATAGCCCATCTTTACTTGACAGCGTGTAGTAATGACAGCCATCAATTGCTGAGACATAATACTTCACGTAACCTAACAATCGTGTCGTAGAGCGACTTTCTGGAAACAATGGCCCTCATTATCATACTTCCTACCCTATAACAATGCCGAGGAAGCCTTTATGTGGGTCTATGGTTGCTTCCGATGATGTATTAACTAGTGTCTTACTATTTCTGGTTCAAAATAATCAACATTACAAACAATAGTAAAACTATAAGTGGGTGCACTGTATGACTCTCAGCGGGTTAACGCATAAACAAAACGAGCTAGGTACCCCGCTATTATTATATACTAGTAGTGCCCAGCGGTTTCACCCGCGTGGATTACGGTTTACCTGCTACCTCAATTATCCTACGGGAACTATACTTTTTTCGGAATAAAATAGTCTGTCTGTTATTCCAGGGTCTAACCTATCTCCATACCAAATGTCATCGAAATCGGTACAGCTGTTTGAGCGTGAAGAAGTAGAGGTTTTGTTTAGTTATTTGCTTCTCCCACAGGAACATCAGTTATTTTCGGGATAAAAAGTAGCCTATGTGTTAATTTAGAGTCTAAGCTATCTCCATACCAGATTTCATCGAAATCGGTGGAGCCGTTTGAGCGTGAAGTAGTAACAAACATACACACATACATACAAACTTTCGCCTTTATAATGTTGGAAGGAGGAACTTATATATTATGCAAAGTAACTTACCTTTATAGGTCCATGTTTTACCTTTTCAAGATACTTTTATAAGGTTCAAGTTATTGAGAGAAAAAAATCGGCTACTTATGTGATTTGAACCCATGACTACAGAATACCGACGTGTCGCTTTGCCATCTAAGCTATAGTAGCACTCCACTAGCCGTCCGAATTTTTTCCTTCCTTATTTACATCTGAAAGGATGTTTTTCTTAACGCCATCTACTTTTAATTGTATGAACTTTTAATAGATAAGCATAGAATACGTAAGTTCCAATGAACCGTAAAACCGTTCACAATAAAAAATAATCATCTTTATACTAGTAGCGCCCCGCGGTTTCACCCGCGTGGATTACGGTTTTCCCGTTACCTCAATTATTACACGGGAACCACATTTTTTACGGGATAAAAGTGGCCTATGTGGTAATCCAGGGCTTGAACTATCTCCATACCAAATTTCATAGAATTTGCTGTAGCCGTTTGAGCGTGAAGAAGTAACAAACATACACACATACACACAAACTGTCGCATTTATAATATTAGTAGGATGAATGTTTGCCTGTATGTCCTTTATAGAATCATCGTAAACTACGCATTTGATCATGTGATGATCTTTAGCAAAGTTATTGTGCATGAGCCAAAGAAGGTTGAGGTTTATGAGTTGGTATGACCAATTTAAGACAGATGGCGCCACTGTCATTCCAATGTACGCGGGAAAAACCGCGGGGCGCAGCTAGTTATGAATATAAATAATTTCTTCTTAAATAGTAGTTGAAGGTGCAACCTATTAAGAACTAAAATATTTTCTTCAATGCAAATTTCGAAAATTTGAAAAAAAGCTACATATTTACTTTGCATATTATACAGTTATTCTCAATTTTTAGACGGATTTCCATGGTACTCAATAAAAAAATAAAGACATAAGTAGATGGTTTTTTCTGTACGTGTCATTTTTAACATTGTTTTTTGTTTTGTTTTGGGTGGATACTTTTTTTTAGCCTTCCATCTACATCTTGTAAACTTTAAGAAAAAAAACAAGTCTAACTCAAGTTCCAAATCGATATATCGATTACTGGTTACAAGCTTGATCGAAGAAACTTAAGTTTTCCAGAAAATCTTAAGGAATTAAAGCTTATCGCTTACATACTTACATAAAGTTCCCACTTAGGTTCTCGCTATAAAATATATTGCCTTACCTATAAGCGGATCTAGAACAGCTGGCGTCCAGGAAAATCTATTGCAGAGTTTTATTTCTACCTTCCAAACGTAATTCTTTTCTCTCGCGAGATTTATATGGTCTGAGATGAATTTCTGGAAACCTCTCTCGAAAGCTTTAAAATCCTGCTGGCTTAACTAAATATAAGTACCTTCATTTGAAAGTAGAAGCGTTACCAAGAAATAAAAATATTATTTTAGTGTAAATTAAGGTTAGCTGAGATTGTACCAGTTTGTAGTATTAAATGATGCAATTTCAAGAACTGGTAAAGCAGGAGTATGTATAAAACTCGTGTCGATGTTAAAGCTACAAACCTTAAAAACATTAAAAATAAATAAAAATGTTCCACCCGTAAGCAGTAAAATTCGATTTCTATACTTACTACGTCATTTTTGGTACTGGTTAGGCAGTAAGACTTATAACATTGATCAAAGGACTTGTTAGGCATATAACATGCATTTATAAACGCTTGAGGCTAAGCAAACAAAAAAAACACTAAGAATAACTATTTTCTGAATCGCACATACAATACGTCGCCCTGTAAATAGTTTGACACAGAATGAATACAACCTCTTTGTTCCAGAAACTATTGACTGAATTGCACATAAAATACCTAGGTTGTTCCGTAAATAGTTTGACACAGAATTAATACAATCTCTGTAGTCCAGAAACTATTTTTTGAATTGACAGCTTATTTCAATACAAATCTCCTTGGTGAAAAGCTTTGGCCATTTTGAAATGTTCTATTTTGAAAATTTTTAAACATTGTCTGTCACATTTCATTGAACGCCTCGCAGGAAGCTTTTCCCTCACACAGCTTCTAGAAACATAGGCAATTTGACAACTTCGGGGGTACACATCTTACCCCATCCTGCGTACAGCCCAGATTTAGCTCCATGACATTTTTATTATAATTCTACCGTAAAAAAAATGCTTCGTGGGCGAAAATTCGACATTGCAGACGAGGCCGTCTAAGAACATCGATGGTTATTTATACGACCTCATCTCAAGATACGTTATACAAATGTTTTTAATTTTTTTTAAACTTATTTATTAACATTCACACAAGGTCTTCAGGTCCCCAACTAGGCAAAGCCTGTACTATGGTAACCAGATGACTGATATATATACTTATATACATATACACACCCAGACACAGGTCAAACAGACATGTTCATACACACAAATGTTTGACCTGTCCGGGAATCGAACCCGGGACCAGCGGCTCAGAAGGCAGAGTGCTACCAACTGCGCCAACCGGCCAGTTTTGAAATCTGATTCATCCGAATGCAGAAGTGCATATATAGGGGTCGTGTATTTTGAAAAGCTGTAAATAAACTTTTTTTATTCAAACTATTTTTAATTTAATCAACTATTTTTAGAACAGACCACATATGCCAACGTGGGCCAACCGCTAAGCTAAGAATGCATGAACAAGCTGAAGTAGTGTAAATGCTTTCAAATACGCTTTCATAGGAACTCCATCTTACATGACTAGACCGGCTATCGCACAAATTGTTCTCCAGGAGTGCAGCAAATCAGATCGAGTCGAAGACAGATGATAAGGAAGGTTTATTGGTTTATTTCGTTTGTCCTGATATCTCAGATGGTAAGTCACTTGATGGTTTATAGCCTGAAGGGACTGTCTTGACGATTTTATATGGTGTTGCGGCTTATAAATTTGAAACAGTAGGGCAAGAACGAAATACCAATGTAGGAAGAAAGTGTATAAACGCGTTTCATTTGCTTCGCTTGTACACAACAATTTTTAACTACCATGACAGGTAATTGTTTTTGGCCAGCTCGTTATTAAGTTTTTGCATCTTCGTGATTAAGAGCTATTAATTTTTTAATTGTTTTTACAGCCCAATTGTAGATGAAGGAACCAAAAAAATCCTCATAATGGCGGACGAGTTTAGTATGACACATAAGAATTTTAAATACTTTATCTTGCCTTCTTTTATTTCTGATATTTATTACGGTAGTATTAACTTATAAAAGTTATTTTATGCATAGTTCGGCGAACTGCTAAATCGTGTTTTGTTTACTTTAATATACTATTCGTTATTTTTTTTAACTTTTATGGCTTTAAAGCAATATTATTAGGTTTATGGAAATTGTTGTCTAAAAGCACGTCACTACTGTTAATGTCAAAGGTGGTGACTTGGGAAAGCGCAGCATTACAAACAGCGGTGACTTTAAGAAATAGGACATGTCTGGCATGGCATTTTTTTCAATGAATACCTACTTTTTTATCGCCGATTTGACTAGAATAAAAAGTTTTATTTGCATATAATGTTGTGAATAATTCCTACATGCGTTCATTATTTTAAAAAAAATTACTGCGTATCATATCACATATATTATGATCATATCTCATATCGCGTATGATATCACATCGATAGTTGATTGGTGAATAAGTATACGTAAAAAGACGTTGATTACACTTGTAAATTAATCACGTTAATTTACTTGATTTGCTAAACGTTTAAATTAATTAACTTATTAAAAAATATGTACATCTAGTTTCAGAACAGTATGTAGCGCAAAAATAACAGCATAAGTTTCTCATATATTATTAGATCCATTATAAGTTAATTTGAGCAACAGTACGGTAAAGTAAAATTAAAGATGCCAGATAACTCTTAGTTGCATTAAAATGGATTCAATGTTGCATAATTCCCACGGTTTGCTGGTTCATCAATAGCGCGTTAATGGGGGCTCTTATTGGACTCGATTCATCTTGGTTTGCCACAGGAGAAAAAAAGCTGTCCTGTATCTTGTATTTTTTTGTCCTTCACATAATATCGATCCTGGCATCGTCGAAATGGGAAATCGTAATAGAGACTGATAATTTTACAATGACAGTCAAAAACAATATTATTAGGAAGATTCACTCGCGTGGCTTACGGTCTTTTCCGGGTCCGGAATAAATTTTGAATTTAATGATGTTTCAGATTGTGTGAAAAATTTCATTTACATCCGTTGCGCCGTTTTGGCGACATTAAGTATCAAACATCTAAACATCTTTACTTTAAAAAAGTAATCGAAAGTAAAGATTTGTTTTGACCTCTCGAATCTACTCTGTCGCAAATTGTATGGTGTCAGGATAACTAACTACTGAAAAATGCGGTTTCACAATGTAACCAAGTTTTTTTCACCCATGTCTTGTATGGTGATGATTTTAACATTAACTATCAAATAAACTTCAACCAGGCAGTCAATTTAGAGGCCGTCATTAAAATAAGTACCTTCTACAAGTTTAATTAAAATACTACAGCTACTAAAATAACATTTGAGCAACCCAGCCTCTGCCAGCTTCTAGGTACCTCAAATGTTCCAATCCGGTATATGGTGACAGAGTTCTATAAATGCTAGCAGCATTGCCCCGTTTAATTACTATATTGAGCTAATAATCTATGCCAGCATTTTGGTCAGGCGCCGCATCTATCAGGTGCGATAAGTTATGGAAAATCTGATGAGTCCACACTTTCCACGAGACCAGTCTACTAAATGGCTTAAATATGTATAGCTACAATATGCAATTCAAACTGTCTTTAACGTATCCGCTGCTATTATATATGCTATCGAAAACATATGATAGATACTGTTGCAAGTCGGTAAAGTAAACAACCTATCCTACTGCATTATTTAAACTGTGTGCATTACGGTACAACGATGCATCAACGAGCCCGGAGCAAGTTGCAGCCGCGCCCGCCGCGCCCGCCGCGCCCGTCGCGCCGCGGACCACCACTGCTCGTAAATTTGCACCCCACTATAAGGCTGCGATTACAGAGAAATAAGAATATTCTCAAAAGAGTCTTTATTGTATTTTGAATATTTGTTTATTGGCCCATTAGATTGTTCACGATTTCAAAGAGGTCACGACCTATTAGATCTTCCTTTTTTAAATTAATCATATTATATTACTCCTGTAGCTTATCCTATGCGAACTTATCGAACAAGTGTGTTAAGCAACGTGCCCCTTGGTCATATCTTGGATGAGAGACCGTTTTTTAACAGAGCTTAGGAAGAGGAGAAGGGGGATCTAATAAAATACAAAGTTTCGAAAGTTATCTCTAACCTGAAATTATTGAAGTCGGAAATACTCGTCGTGACTTAACATCAGGTGAGACCGTGGTCAAAGGTGAGCTTATAATAAGTAAAAAAAAAAACTAAAAAAAAATGCTCATAACTAAATTTGAGGTTTTTGTTTTAGTATCATCGATATCTATTTTTAAATACTTATATTAAGTACAGCTATAGAGTGTGAAAAAAAAACGCATCCCAAAAAATATTAGAATTAAAACACTAAAAATGAGCCAATTCTACGAATGTTACACATTTAATGTACAATTGTGCATAATTATTAAGTACAAGAACGTACAATCACTCCATGTCATCTATAATAATACTTATATATAACACATACATAAGTAATTATTATTTATAGCGATGTCCTCTAATATGATGCAACACAGTTTTACGTAACAACATTTTAGTTGCATAAATGCAGACACTGCGCACAACCAAAATAAAAATATGTAGCGATTAAATAGAAATAGAAGGAGCGAGAATGAATACATATATGGATTCGGCCCAATGATATTATATGTTTATATGATGTAGATGTTGCACAAGCGCGCGGAAACTGAGGCGGCAAAATTAAGTCAATTGTAGTAATTTTGATTACGATTTTGATGATTACGACGCGTATTTCAAGCGCAAGCCTAAACATATAGCTATCCTTTTCTATATTATTTGTACCGTAAAGGAACAAAATCTGAGCACCGCGCTGTATGACGTCATCTATAGTAAAACGTTATTGATTCGGCCCCAATCGAAAAGCTATCGATTGTTTTTCGGGTAAATGTATTTTTATATGTAACCATTGTCTTTAAAATTATGAAAGAAATCCAGCTCCATAATTATAGCATTATATTGTATTAATAGGGTAATATTGGTTTAATAGGGAATATATTAGCACCAAAACCAATCTACACATATAAACAGAAATGAAATGACTGCTTGCATAACCGCTTATTTCTTGTTCTGTTGGTTATTTAACACCATTGAAAAGGTTTTGTGTAAATATTTTTAAGTACACGCTTCTTCGCATTATCAGTTGGATTTACCCTTAGAGACGCACGTTGCACTCCATTTCGCATACTTCATCAGCATCATCATCATCATCATCTCAGCCATAGGACGTCCACTGCTGGACATAGGCCTCCCCCATTGATTTCCACAAGGACCTATTGGAAGCGGCCGCATTCAGCCCTTGCCTGCGATCTTAGTCAGGTCGTCTGTCCATCTGGTCGATGGCCGCCCTATGCTTTTCGCATACTTACCTAAGCCCATCACGCTCTGTGCCTTCAACTAAACATTAGAAAGCCAATCTGCCAAACTCCACAGATTAGACTGCCCGCAACATGGCAATAAATTGATTCATCGCAACACAATGCACTGAGGAGTTATTTGTGATGGTAACGGCAAACGACATCTAGGTCTTACCAGGTGTTGCGTTTAGTCTGTAATTTAGTACCTTCCCGGTGGTGATTGTATTATGTAGGTAGATAATTGGAAACTGTTCGCATACATATCTACCTAATTACAACAATGTTTATACAGCTTAAGAGATTGGGCCTGTGGGGACCGGGAAGCTCATAGGATGTTTGAAAACTAATCAGAGCGTTTGATCGATGCGACGCGACGCATGTCAAAATGCTGGCACATATTTGACTCAATGTATCAGCAATTCAGCATTGCAACTGTTAGCATTCTGGGCACGCTGCCACCTGGTAGCGGTGTTAGGGTTAGAACATTTGAGTTATCTATAAGCTGATAACAGCTACTTTATTGCAAATGCAAATGTTATTGGAGTAGCTGTAATATTTTAATCAGTTATTAGTAAATATTTAATAGCATCGGGCCGATTAAAAAAATTACAACATTCAACGTAGGTATGATTATTAAATACTTCACAATCCGAAAATGGCACAGTGATATATATCCTTTTAAGTAAAATATATCTGTATCTACCTATCCGCTTCCGTAAAGAAGGGTTTCGTAGTAATCATTACCTACTCAAGTTCAAGAATTAACGTTATTAGCTAAATATTTAGGTAGGTACCATGGTTGTATTTGTTTTCGTTTCTCGATATTACGGGTTACGCGAGTATGAAGTTTGTCTCTCTTTCTCTGCTCTCACAAACATCTACCCGTAAAAAGTCAATTGTTTTATATTTGTAAGCAACCAATGATATTATATGTTTATATGAGGTAGATGTGGCACAAACGCGCGGAAACTGAGGCGGCAAAATTAAGTCAATTGTAGTAATTTTCATTATGACGCGTATTTGAAGCGCAAGTCTAAACATATAGCTATCCTTTTCTATATTAATTGTACCGTATTTTCTGTCGCAGTAAGCATTTTTATGTCGTAAAGGAATAAAATCTGAGCACCGCGCAGTATGAATATACGTCATCTTTAGTAAAACATCATTGTAAGCAACTGTTTCTTCGTAACTCCTTTGATTCAGTTAAAAATTAAAGAAGCAATTATTTAATTTTCTTCACTAGTGCGTTACGCAATCTTTATATTACATATAAATTATTATATTTATATTTACTCAGTCATTTAGAAAATGAAATGAATTTGATATATCGACCTTTCAAGGCTTGACAAAATGTCACCAGTGCAAGTTAGTTATGTTTTTTCCAAAACCCTGCCAAAAATGTACCTACTATGCCTCTGATGAAATAAATCAATTTACAATTTTATATAAATTCTCCATACCTGTAATGCCATCTTTAGGGGTTGGGATGAAACTTTAGAACATCTGGTTCAAAAACATAATTTGACTTCGTTACGAGAACCCTACCAAGACATATTTCAACTATAAACCGATAGATGGCTCTGAAAAAATCTAGAAAGTTCATGAAATGAAAACTTTACTTTAAACACTACATTATTTATATCTTTAACTGTAAAGGAACAAAACGAATATATTTTGATTAATTATTAGGGGCTCTAGCACACTACCTTCTATTAGAATTGGAATCATGCGATTCCGCGACTGCATCGACATTAACTGTCGACTCTGTTCAACACAGTATTCAAATCAATTCTGTTAGTAATTACATAAGTCACTGTTGACAGCCGACTAGGATTTGATCGAATCTAGAGGTACGAGTAGAAAGATTATGGTCGCATCGATCATAATAATATGGTCTGGCAGGTTGACGTGAACGGGCATGATCATTAAACTGAGCGGAGCTTATATTGCTCGAATGGATTCGTGAACACCGCTTAGCCGCTGTCAGAGCAAGATATGGCTTTGCAGATGAAGCTAACGAACGCGCGCTTATAGTTACTTGCCTCGCTCACTCGCTTTAAACGTCTTTGCCCTTTTATCTTCTTGTATCGCTCAGGGTTGCGTTCCAAAACGAGAATTATCACCCGGTAATCGTTACTCTGTCTCGTTCCAAAACCCAACATTCAAAATTAACGTTGACAGATGTTAGGTTTTAAAACAGGCATAGTTTCGTCTGTGCGTTGAATTCTATTAACGGAAAAATTGAGAGTTAATTGTTACGCTACGTGACATTGACAAATGGCCGTTCCAAAGCTCAAATTTACTCACTTGAAGTTGTTTTGGAGTGCAACCTAGGTGGTAGGGTACTCTTAAGGTACCTCTTTAAGGTACTCTTTTACAAGGTGGTTTAACTGACTATCAAAAAATATGGTTCTCGATTCAATTGTATTTTTTTTATTTTTGCTTGCCCATAACTCCGTACTTTCAGAATGTTCTGCAACAATATGTTGATACTTTATTTCTCGCTGTTATAAATTGTATTGTTTGTTCGTCAGGTTACCAGATGTCGCGGAAGTCGTGCGTGGCGGGCGGGTCTCGCGGCGCGTGCATGTGGGTGCAGGACTGCAGCCGGCTCGGCGGCAAGCACGCGGGCGTCTGCGTCGACAAGTTCATGTTCGGCTCCTGCTGTCTACTGCCCGACAAGCCGGTCACTGTCGAAGGTCAGTCAGGTTTACTCCTCCAGACAACACAATAGTAATTTTAAACACAAATATTACAAAGTAATCGGAAAATTGCTAATAAAAACCGAAACGATAAATGTACAAAGATTAATCGGTTTTTTTACATATTCATCGTGCATTAAATTTACTTTTAAGTATTTTTTTATACACTATAGATCTAGCATTTGACTACAATCTCACTTGATGGTCAGTGACGATGTGGTTCAAGATGTAATGGTTCCCAGATGATGTGGTGGCTCCCAAGGGCTGCTTCCTGAACACACTATGTATTTGGTGATAGTATTTCAAAATCAAGGGGGTAGCCAGCCAGGCTGACCTACTCTAAAGCGCCCTATCATCCTTTTGGGTATTTTATAATATGCCGTTCCCGGTGCCGTGGTGGCACCAGCTGAGGATTGCAAATCATACTGCGCTCGACAACCCGCCTGCCAAGCGTGGCGAGTAGGTATTGGCAAATCCACCCCCTCCCCTCCCCCTACATGGGGGAGGCATATGTCCAGCAGTGGACGCCCCATGGCTATGAAAGAGAAAAAAAAACCAGAGTACAAAATAAAAAAAACATAATAGTCACTTACATAATTATAAAACATAGCAAAATTATATACCTACATAATTATAATGTGTTGGATGTGTGTAACATGTTATTTCAAACAACTCCACAGGGACACACAACAGTTCGTACGTTTCAGCCGTAGGATTTCCACAGCTGGGCATGAGCGCATTTCTTACGCTGAACTCATGTTCGCTGAACTCAATTATGTTTTTTAAATTGTCTTGTAATGTTCAAAGTGACCGTAAAGAAAAAGATTGGGATACGCCTTTATTGATGTGGTGGCAAATAAGCCGACGCGCCGCCTGATGGTAAACAATCACCGTCGCCTATGTACCTACCTATAATCTGTAATATTATTATTTTATCATACTGAACGGCGTACTACTTTGGCAGTTGGCTGCAGATTATTACACATGGTAGTTGATAGCACCAAGATGAACTTACAAAAGAGTTCCTCTGGTGGAATATAGTAATTGGAAACAAAAATCTTAAACTGGTCGGAGAGAAATTATTCGGTGAATATGAGTCCTAGCTGTACAAGGATAACGAAAACAAAAATTAATAATTTATAACATAATTATATACGTAGACTCTTCTATATTTAGTAACAAGAATTCAGTTTTTTACGTTTTCTTTTCCAGCCACATTGCCTCCAACCACGGTGACAGAACGAGTTTATACAGCGCCATCTAGCACCGTGCATACGACAACAACACAACCACCGGAGACGTCGACGCAGACGATAGCTCGGCCCAACTGGCAAACTCAGCGGCCGTCGTTCATGACAAAGCCAATAGATGGCGCACCAGCATACAGCTACAGACCGCCAGAGCTCAACCTACCCTCCCTAGGCAATTTAGATACAAGTAGCGAACAAAATAGTGATATAGTTCATAAAATATCTTATAACAGTGTAAATAAGTACCAAAATGTAAATAGGCCGAGCGATGTGGAAACTAGTCCCCACAATAAGATATCGTCTAGTCTTAGTTTAATGTCGGGAGCGAGGCCTATTCCTATGGCCGTCTCAGAACAACATGCTGAAAATAGTATTTCTTCAGGTCAGTTAATGTACTATTGTTATTATTTAATTTTCAGACGACTTGATACTGTAACGATGTTGCGACCAATGGGTCATTCTTTGTGTGATTCAGGCGAATGTGCGTCCCCACCTAACAAATCAACTTTTGTATATAAAGTTTTTGTATATCTATTCATACTCATTTATTTCATAAACATGGGTTTAAAGTAACCACAAATGTATGCTTGTTACTTTTTCACGCTCAAACGGCTACACCGATTTCGATATTATATACCGAATTCGGTAAGGAGATAGTTCAAAGCCTAGAATAACACATAGGCTACGTTTATCCCGGAAAAAGTATAGTTCCCGTGGGATAAATGAGGTAGCGGGAAAAGCGTAATACACGCGGAAGAAACTGCAGGGCGCTACTATTTATAAATCAATTACCTACCCAATCGTCAATATAATTATTATATTAGTAGCCTCTATTTAGCTATTTTGTCACATAAATGTTCCTAAATAAATTGTTTTATATCATGTACTGTGATTTAGCGCCATCTGTCATATTTCGTACAAAACAATTAACAATTGCCAAAGTGACCATAAACTGCCTGTTACAGTAAGTACCAAACCCACAGTTACAGAAGTTCTACAAATGTCTCATAGAGGCCGCTTTAAATATAAAAGATATATTATTATTATGTTTTGATGTAAATTATTTTTAAATCACTATCGTCTGTTAAACGATAATTAAACTACATGTAGACTAAGTTAGTGAAGTCCTTTGAAGAATCCTATAGAAGATATTAGTTAGAGGTAGAACGTCATCTATTGTTACATTGAGACTTCTACTTTTATTTGGAATAACTGCAGCTTTGTTTCAATATTAAAATTTTAATTAAATCAACACAAAGCCAGTTATAGATTCTCACGATTATAATATGAAACAGGAGCATATTTTACTTGAAACAACAAAAAACAAAATAATAATATTGTGATTGGTACTAGCTAGGATCAAGTATCATTCTTTAAGGGTACGAGTGAGTTAACTTATTACATTCATCAGTCATTCATTACACATCCTGGGTGCCAATTCTCCTATTTATTAAGACAATCCATTCATAAACAATGCAATAGTCGTTAAAATGTTATCATAAATAAACTTGATATTCCGCTAAAATAACAATTGCATCTCGATTGCATTGTAGACAATTGACTTGCGGTAGAAATTAGATCTGTGTAGCCATTACAATTATACTCCAAGTAGAATAGCAAAACTAGAAAAAACGACGATTCATTGACAATCTATGAGCAATGTGTTAGTAGAATTCATACCCAGACTATGGATTGCAGCGGCAGCCGCAGGCGAGGCCGTAATTCTGCCGAGTGTGTTTGAGCAGAACTGACGAGTTTCATACGACGTTTTACAATACATTTGCGAAGAAAAAACAAGCAATGTATTGCTTATATCGTTTAATTATTTAATTGAGAATACTCTGTATACCTACTCGCATTTAACGTGCAGTATGGTGCTTATTAATCTTTATTGGGATACATTCATTACGCACGTGTGTGTTATGTGTCGGTTTATTAGTTATATTTTCCTTTTGAGTATTTTTTTAATTTTTTACCTGTGAAATATTAACCAAATTAAATGACAAATTCCAGCACACTTCATGTCACGACCAAGCAACTTGAACACGATACACTGGCAGGTGACGACGGAAGCCTCGTTCATCACCAAGCCAAGACCGTCAGGGTGGGAGAAACCCGGCAAACCGAAGCCTACAAAGAAGTTCACCACCACAACGAGCAAGCCCCATAAGAACTACGTAAAACCTAAAGACCCGATGACTAATATGATAAACAAGACTGAAGAATCGACGCCAGTGTCGATTCAGACAACCGCTGCTACTACCACCATTGGTAAGTACCAACATCACAATAAGAGAGTACCTAGGTAATGAAAAAGGTTTTGGAAATTCTTGTTAGTTCAAAAATTAACCAGCCAGTTTAATAAATGTTGTAACAAACGCTACAGCTGAATATCATTCAGGCCGCTAGTTGTGCGGCGCTGTTTAGTAAAAAGGCTAGGCTGTTAATTGAACGGCTGATTAGGCTAGTTAGCTGCGATATAATTATACACTGCCAGGTGATGATCGCCATATGGCGCAATATGGTCCCTCGATAAGATTCTATTCACTAACAAATTAGCCATTTTTTTTTCAATCGGTATTGATTTGGTTGGACTGTTCTTATAAGTGGTACTGGTCTTTTCAAGTTTTTTAGACATGTGGGACTTCAATAAAATAAGCTGGCAAATGCAGCATAGGACGGCCACCGACCAGGTACATGCAGGCAACATACGACCTGACTAAGATCGCAGACAAGGGCTGGATGCGGGCCGCTTCCAACCGGTCCATGTGGAAATCAATCGGGGAAGCCTATGTCCAGCAAGGGACGTCCTATGGCTGAGATGATGATGACGATAAAGCAGAAAAGACGCAAAATTGTTTATTTAGCAAATGGTAAAGCCTTAAGTTGGGCAAATATTTGAAGTTGAAGACCGTATTCATGACCGTCTACATTGATATAAATGGCTTTTCTTGCACTAAAAACTTAGACCTGTCTACTAATTGATTGCAGAATGTGGTGTGACATCTATGTGGCCTCGACCAGAGACAAGGATCATGGGTGGGAAGGACTCCAGTTTCGGACGGTGGCCGTGGCAGGTGTCTGTCAGGAGAACATCGTTCTTTGGGTTCTCCTCCACTCACAGATGTGGAGGAGCTATCATCAATGAAGGATGGATTGCCACCGCGGGACATTGTGTGGATGAGTAAGTGTGATAGCCCTGATTCTTTCACTTTCAATTGAACAACCTAAAAATCACCAAAATTCTTCAAAGTTCGAAATTCAATTTCCTCTTACTCCATTAGACGCTATCTCTAATAAAAGACGAGTTTTATTTAGTCGCTGGTCAATAGCGGGTAGGTAGTTTTAGTTTTCACCAAAGCTGTGGCGACTGGATTTACATAACACTATCCGCAATTTCAATAAAAAGATCTAACTTTATTGTTGTTATTGTTAGGTGTTTAGACTTTATCGTAACTACATATAACAACTTTCTTACTTATCTTATTTTCCAGTATTTTAGTTTAGTTGTACAAGATAATCACTACCAATATCTTTTTATACTGACCCAATCTCAAAAGTACTTACTTGTATCTCTAAAGTTAAAGACTAGGTTTTATTTAAACAATTTAAAATAAAAAGACATAATTAGGTTATATTTCTACTACCTGCGATTCTTAAAAATTTACGGTTATCTCTTAAACTTCGAACCCTTCCTAACTCGGTTAACTTTGACCGGAGGAAAAAAAGTCTTAGAACCTTTGTAGTGTAAAATTTTAAGCTTTATAAATCTTCTTCAGATTTTTTTTCTCTACCTTTTACTATTTTCGAGTAATTGCGAAAAGAAATTTTCAAAATATTTTTTTAACCCTTGCCACCCATAAATGTTTTACACATTTTTTTTGTACGATTAAAACTACATAATATAAAAAATGCAGCCTTTAGACCGAAATTTTGATTTAAAAGTTTATTTGACTGGACTATTAGAATACTTACTGGCTCTCAAGGAGTTCTGCTTGTTTGCTATGTCTATAGCGAGTTTAGAGAGAGTAAGTTTTGCAAACTTGATAGCTAGCCAGATAGGTACTCGAAAGTACCCTACGACCATTCTAGAAATTTGATAGCGATTCGATATCGCTTTCTCCAGAAGCTCAAGCCGTTGGTGGGGATCGGCCGTCATTATGACATCGCAGAGCTTGAAAATCAAGTGATAAGTAAACACATTAAATATTAATTTTCTTAAGTAACCTCTTGATCTTATGAATGATTTAATTTTTCAGCCTCCTCACTTCCCAAATCCGAATACGAGTCGGGGAATATGACTTCTCATCGGTGTCCGAAGAGTACCCCTTCGTGGAACGGGGTGTGGCTAGGAAGCTCGTCCATCCTAAGTACAACTACTACACGTACGAGTACGACCTCGCTCTGGTGAAGTTGGAGTCTCATGTGCAGTTCGCGCCGCACATAGCGCCGATCTGCTTGCCCGCGACTGATGATCTACTGGTGGGGGAAAACGCGACGGTCACTGGTTGGGGGAGGTTGTCTGAAGGTGGCATGCTGCCTTCAATTTTACAAGAGGTGAATACTTTTTTCCTTTGGCGTTAGATACATGTGCATTTAACTAATATTCAGTTTTCTATTCTTCAAGTTAAGTTGAACCAATTTGTGGGTAGGTATAAGCTGACACCTTAGGCCGAAAGTCCTTCCCCGTTTCCTTTGTGATTCAGTTAAGTTGTGGGCACTTTACTGATACTTTACTTGAAAATTGCAGAAAAAAATATAGATGTGAAAATTTGCCATTTAGGCCAGGGATCGGCAACCAGTGGCTCGCGTAATAATATGCAGAAACCTTCAATCAAATATATTATAGATACACAGTCTTTATGAAAATCAAATCTCAAGAGTGTCCCCTCACTAGTGTTTACTTATACAGATACCTCTCCAGAAAATTAGTCCACAAGCGGATATTATTTTATTTTATAAATGAATCATAATTTCCTAGCAATAGAGTTGTAAAACATATGTAAGAGTTTTTCAACACGTCATACGATTGGCGCGGTCACGCGCGTCTGAGAGGAAACAAGGCATATGCCTTGTTTTGACGGTGCCGTTTTCGAGCAGACGATCGGGTCTCTACCCTATTCTATATTGCTGGCAGAAACAAAATTAGTATCAAAACCTTTAAAACTCTTCCAATTGATCCATGAACGAGTCTTTCTTACATCCCCTTACACTCGAGTTTTACATGCACCGTCGCCGTGTCGACGTTTTGTCAGACAGAAGAAAAAGAAATTTTATTTACTAATTTAAATTATAATATTGAAATATTTCCAGGCTCCGTTAGTGCAGTTTTATGCAAGATACGGATGGGAAATAAAGTGAAGAGAAATGAGTAGTGAACAGTACCAATGCTGGCAGTGCAATGTTAAACTAGACTGTGTGTGAGACAGACAGTGTCAGTGCGGTGTTTCTAAGGGAGAGACTTGATCATCGTTACTTCTGGACTCTGTATGTGAAAGTCGAGTAAAGGAGTTGTCACTCTCGTCGAAAAGTGCTGTTTTCTTCCATTCACGTACCTACCCAACTTCCATAACAATAGGGTATAAGTTTTAACTTGTTGATTACCTTCGTTGGGTTTATTTTTTTCTTTTTGGTCTCACCGTAGACAGAGAACTGTTTTTCTGTTTATACCGAGAGCAGTTAAAGGTGCGAACATTTTAAACTCAGCACGACAGCTTTTTTATGATACATTTGACGTTGCGAACATAAATATGTTTAAACGTTTTCTTTCACGCACGAACCTATAACTGGACTGTGCAGTATTTCATTGAAAACGAGCCAGATGAAAGGCATCAAAGTAGTACTACATCTCTTTCTTGTAGGCTGTCTACACAAACATAAGTAGCAATACAATATAGTGTAATAAACTGACATAACACTCTACCAAGCCAATAACGAGGTTTATTGAAAGTTATATGGGAATTTAAAGTTACGCAACTTCACAGTGTGCGCTTTTTAAACGACTTCAAAAAGAAGGAGGTTACTCAATTCGACCGTATAGGTATATGTTTTTTTATATTTTTTTTATGTGTGTTCGCGGATAACTTCGTCGTTTATGAACCGATTTTGATGATTCTTTTTTGTTAGATAGAGTATACTTCCGTTGTGGTACTTTCATCAAAATCGGACAAGCGGTTTTTGAGTCATACTCCTATAACTGAAAAGTGCTAGGCGTATTATGATGATATTATTGTCGCGGTTGAAGACATCGACATCCCGTGAGTAGCACGGGTCACTGAAAAGGGTGAAAAAATTTTTTTTAACAAAAAATGCAACCGACTTCTACACTCAAAAGTGTGAAATAACTTGTCGAAGTCGGTACCATGAGCACAATATTGTGATGATAGTTACTTTTGTGTGAACTATCATGGTACCGACTTCAACAAGTTATTTCACACTTCTGAGTTCAAACTTCTGACTTTAAACTAATTTAATTAAATATTGTATTCCAGGTGCAAGTACCAATAGTATCGAACGAGAGGTGCAAGTCCATGTTTCTCCGCGCCGGGAGGCACGAGTTCATTCCTGACATCTTCCTGTGCGCGGGGCACGAGCGCGGGGGCCACGACTCCTGTCAGGGTGACTCGGGGGGACCTTTACAGGTAACTCGTGGTCTTAAACCTTTTCCCAACTATTTAGGACATTTTCTGGAACGAAGACTGTTATTGTTATTTTTATTTTTAATTTCTTACACAAGGTCTTCAGGTCTCAAATTAGGCAGGCATTATTAACTAGCTGCGCCCCACGGTTTCACCCGTGTGCACTTTGTTTTTCGCGTCATCCCACGGAAATCATACTTTTTCCAGGAAAAAAAGTAGCCTATGTCCTTCTCCAAGGTCCCATCTATCTTTATATTAAATTTTATCGAAATTGGTCAAGCTGTTCACGCGTGATGCCGTAACCAAGGGAAATAGCGATTCATTTTTATAAAATATTATGTATAGATTACGCGTACACTAATGAGATTACACGGAGCAAGTATATTACAATTACAAATTTACAATTTTAGTTATTAAAACTGACGTGGTTTTGACACATTATAAATGTATAAAACACGGGAGTTACTCACGTAATAAGTCAGAGAGTTCCGACTATAGTTTCAACCACATTCAACCAGTACTAGGCGAATCGCGACCGCGTCCGCGAGCGCCCCGTATTCTCCTTGAAAAAGACCACCGAATGTGGTTGAAACTATAGTCGGAACCCTCTGACTTATTACGTGAGTAACTCCCGTGTTTTATACATTTATAATGTTACAATTTTAGAATTGCAAGCGTAATTCTACGAATTTGTTGTTGTTAGTTCTAGGAAGCCGTGGTGGTACCGGCCTAGAATAGTACTCCCCCATCTCTTCCCGTGGGTGCCGTAAGAGTCGGCTAAGGGATTACGTACCAGAAGGTGGGCAGCAGCGCCTTCTGAGGATCGGAAATCATACTGCGCTCGCCAACCCGCCTGCCAAGCGTGGCGAGTATTGGCAAATCCCCCCCTATATGGGGGAGGCATACGTCCAGCAGTGGACGCACATGGCTGAGAAAAAAAAAAAAAAAAAAAAAAAGTTCTAGGAAGTTAACGTATGCATTCTAGAATACGATCATTCTAGGTCTTGTTTACCTTATACTATAATGTTATCTGATCAAGGGAGAGAATTCCCTAAAAGTAATGGTTTTAAAAATGTTTATACCAAATTTTCAACTTCCAGGTCAAGGGTAGAGACTCCAGGTACTTCCTGGCCGGCATCATCAGCTGGGGCATCGGATGCGGTGAAGCAAATCTTCCCGGTGTCTGCACCCGGATATCCAAGTTCGTACCCTGGATACTTCAGACTGTGAACTCCAACTCTTAGTGATGAGTGATAAGTGATGATTGGTGATCAGTGGATAAAAGAACAATTAAAGAAGGATAAATTAAAAGTGGTCTGCAAATTTTCTAAATATGATCTTATATAAATGTGTATATATATTATGGTAGAACCGCATAAAAGACATTCGTGGTAAAACGATTAAAAACTGTACCAAAAAAGGTGTTTTTTGGCGTCAGTTCAATCTTTCAAGCATCAAAAAGGCACACCACTAGCAGTCTTAATTTATACCACCGTCTACGGCTTGGTTTGCAAAGCGATAGGACGGTATTCTGTAATTGTGGGTTCAAGTCTATTTATTAACTTAAAATTTGCCTTTGGAGGAATTTCTTTTTTAGAAGAAAATGTATTCTAAAAAAGAAAATCAGTTTATGTATGGAATTGCAGGTTTTCTTATATGCAACACTTACAACGTGTACGTATAGTTAGGGCATACATAGCTCAACGTTCTCATCATCTCAGCCATAGGACGTCCACTGCTGGACATATTCCTTGTGGATATCAATTCGGGAGGCATACGTCCAGCAGTGGACGTCCTATGGCTGAGATGATGATTACCGAAGTGACCACATGCGACTGTTTCTATAGCTATAGGTAGTATATGACGAAATTTCGAAAGCAGTGAGTTACCTTCAAAAATGTTGATGACGTCAACGTTTTCTGAGGCGTTTTATTGGAATAGTCCGCCATGGGGCTGTAAAGGACTCGCCGTGAGCCCTTTATTGCTTGATGGATGAATTACATCAATCCAGTCCTTGGGCAAGTTTAATTGCAACAATTTTGGTCACGAATAAATCGCTGGCATGCAAAAAATAAAGCATGACGTTTATATCTGTCCGACTTGTACAAAATTTAAATTCATCGAACAGTCTAATTAACTATTCAGTATATCAAAAATATATTAATTCCAAACTAATACTTAGATTTTAAGATTGATTTTATATGGAATTACTTAGCCGTAGTGTTGGTTTTGGATATTATGAATTAAGTGAATTCGTAATAACGTTAATCGTTTTTGTATATCAAATAGCCAAAAAAGTATAATTGAAGAATTGTGTGGAATACTGGAATTTGAACTACTACACGCAGTTTGAGTTAAATCAAAGGAGTACTAAGTTTACTATAGAGATATTCAATATTATAATTACTAATACAGTAGACATTTTTAATAAATCAATTTATCAAATTTAGTTTTATTTTTAGTTATAACTCATTTTTATTATTATTCTACTGGCTTACTGCACTGGATTAATGTAATTGCACTGTCATAGCTCCAACACGGCATAGATTCGGCTTGAACAGTATACGCCTTAACTGCTTGATTTTTTCGAAATTAGTTTATTATAAATGTAAATAGATAATACAATGTTAGATATTATTATTATTATAATAAGATGTTATATACATACGATTTTTGTAAATATAAAATGTATATCTTGCCTACATTGTAAATTAATTTTGTTTATATTATGCAGTATTATGGTTATATTACATTTTGTAAATACGACTATTTCATTACTTGTATTTTATGAATAAGTTCCTCTTTCGGCGTATTTAAGTGTTTTTTACGTTTTGTATTTTAAAAATAGTTTTGTTAAATTTATACTATAGTGAATTTGACTTCAAACCAAAGATGCTTTCTGGATATTTTCCTTATATTGTAGAAGTTTATACAAACAATGCATTTTTGGCTGAGGTCTATTCGATTGTAAAGTTAAGATAGGGTTAATTTTAGTATTTGTTGAACATTCTGTATGAGTTGAAATAGCTTGATTTTTATAATTGTTTGATTATTTATATCAAATGAGCTAAATCACATGATTTAGCTTAGTGATTTTTATTATAATTATAATGTAGGTTGTATTGCAATTTTGTTTGTATTTAAAGTTTATGATGACGTTACAATTTGTTCGTTTGCACAGACATATTTGTTAATGATTACATAATGAAATAACTTGGAATAACAAGATTTTTTTCTGAAGGTGACGGGCGCAGTGTAGTTCTTTACGATTTGTATATGTCTATTGGCAGAGGATGTAAAGTGGTAACTTTACATGCTGTGGGCCTTTTGCTTGTTTCGTCACCTTACCCCTTAAAAAAAGAATATTTTATTTATGTGTTCGATCCTTAGTAGAGATAGTGTGTTTTAACCAAATTTATAAGTATGAATGAAGTTTTTACCACAAATTAATGTAATTGGATCTATGGACGATATCTCGAGCCATAGAGGGGGTTATGCTCGGCGTTTTTCTGCACGACCTAATCAGAAATGAGGATATTCGTAGAACGAAAGTCACCGACATAGTCCATCGGATTATCAAGTTGAAGTGGCAGTGGGCAGGGCACATGTCTCTGACAAGTCATGGCCATTAGGATCTAAAGGTTCTCGAGTGGAGACCACGAACTGGCATACGCAGCTTAGGACGTCCACTGACAAAGTGGACAGGCGACCCGACCAATATCGCAGGACGAGCCAGGATGTGGGCTTCTTCCAGCTCCTCTTTGTGGAGATCAATAGTGGATACAAATGTACGTCTGTGGACGCCTTAAGACTGACATATTAGCAGCATACCGAACCGCTTGGACGTGAAGAGAGAATGAATGAAAGGATAGTAACGAAGCAAGGTCTTACTAGTGGACTGGATGTAACAGGGAGAAGGGTGAACACCAGACTATAAAATTATAAGAGAAATTTAATGATAGTGAAGGAAATAAGAGAGATATGCAAGGATCAGACATGACGTTACGTTTATTATGTTGAAGGAAGATTTATATAACCTCTGAAGTTTGGGTCTGCGATCGATAATTTTTTAATATCGAACGGCGAAGCAATTGTTCATGGCGCAGAATAAGCGAGATAGAAAGACTCTACAAACATACGCGAGTGAGCGAGCCAGAGTTTAATGCAAGTTCCTAGCTTATTATGATAATAGCTTCTGCACAGATACACGAAGGCTACTTCAGAAAATCAAATTATTTTTTTATACCATAGAATTCTAGGGATTGCCTACTATATGTCTTGATGGTCAGTGACGATGTGTTCGAAGATTTTATAACGCTAGATTTAGTTAGCTAGCATACTCTCAAGGACTGCCTGGTGAACACGCTATGACATGTGTTTGGTGACAGTTTTTCAAACTTGAAGGTACGGCAGCCGGCTAGTACCCTACCTCCATGCTGGGAATTTGATAACGGTGTTGCCTTCACTGGGAGCTCAAGCCGTTGGTGGTGATCGAACCAGTCTCCGTCAGTTTGACAGCCGACGCTCCCACAGCTGAGCTATAATCGCTTCAAAAGTCACGTTGTGCCTAATATATTATGTTATGTATGTGTTAACTAACACGTATAAATAGAACTAGTCTGTGACTACGCTTCGTAACAGACCCAACAGTTAGGGACCTCACATTCAGGCTGAAATGGATTTGTGCGAGAGCTCGGTGATCAAATTAAACTAAATGAATGTGCTCGTAGTTTTGAACTAGTGAGCCTGATTCGAAAATGTGGTTCATTATTTATCTATTACTAGTAGCACCTCGCGGATTCACCCACATGGATTACGGTTTTTCCGCTGTCTTAATGACCCCACAGGAACTATACTTTTTCCGAGATAAAATAACCTATGTGTTATATCAGGATCTAACCTGTCTCCGTACCAAATTTCATCGAAATCGCTATCGCCTTTTGAGCGTGAAAGTAACAGATTTTTGATTCATTGCTTATCACATGGGAACAACAACTATTTTTACGATGAAAAGTAGCTGTGTTAATCGGGGTACTAGACTATCTCCATACCAAATTTCATCGAAGTCGGTGCAGCTGTTACAGCGTGAAGGAGTAACAAACATACACACATACATGCAAACATTCGGCTTTATAATATTAGATGCATATTACTTAAATTTCAATACTTGAATATAGAATATATATTAATAACAAAATTGAATATAGAACTCAATCGTTTTCGATTTCAGTGAGGTAAGGCTTAAGGCTGTCTTTGTCTTGTATCTGTCTGTCTCTGTCTGTTTCTCTCTCATATAATAATGTGAGTATCGTAGGCATAAGGCTATCAAGGAAAAAATAAATTATGGTTGATGGTTTTTTTTTTATTTAAATTTTAGTGTTTTAGGATATTAATGGCAAATTGTAACAGAAACGCTGTGCAATCGTGAATACGCGAATCTGTATTAGGCAACAGGCGACTGCGGGCTCCCAAGATACAGGCCACGCCTAGTTTGGGGCCCATTGTTTTTTTCAAACTTGCTATTACTATCTGGAAATATTGTAATGTTATTTAAATTTGTAACGTCATTATTGAAATAAATTATCTTATTTTACCGGTCGCTGGATCGATCGGTAATCGTAAAAATCGTTATATACGCAACATTGTGTTTATGTACTTTCTAGTCACGAGCGAATAGGTACCTTCTAGACAGGCGTGCTACACCGCAGAACGCATCATCACTTAACATCAGGTGACATAGTGATCAAAAGCTTGCCCATTCCCAATAAAAAAAAATTGTACCCGCTTAGGTAACTTTATTTTTATTTTTATTACACTTACTTAAACCCCCGCACTAGGATTCCCTGTATCGCGGGAGGCTTGGACACACACATTCACAGCAACATCCAAGACCCGGGACAAACACCTACACTCATCGCACAAATGTTTGCCCCTGCCGGGATTCGAACCCAGGGTCCCGGAGACACTAACCACTGAGCCACGGCGACCGTCCCGTTACCTACCTCCAACTTACACGATCAAGTTTAAAAACAGAAGACAACCTATACATGTCAACAATTACAAAGTTTGATTCAGTCATACATCATTAAACGCCAGTTTACAGTTTAGGTCAGAAGTGAACCCAAACTGAGAATACACCGTCGCTGACTACTAAACGAGATAATGGTCAGAATGTCAAATGTCAAATGGTCACCAAAACAAAATAATTACAAACAAAGAATTACTAATCATATTATTATGTCTACCATCTGTATAAATTAACATTTCGCACGAGTGTTGATAAAAGTCTTCGGTAAATCTTTGTTTGGAAATGTTATGTTGTGGTGAAAATTTAAAACTAAATATCTACTTCTTATTGGATTTTATTCAGTTTTTAAAATCATCATTGTTTAAATCAATGTTTTGGAACTAAGATAACACAAATTAGACGATTTCTAAATTAAAGAAAGAATTAAATTTAGCAACCTAATACTCAGCTGTTTTTTCGTTGTCTAAAACATAAAATTGTGGCAGAAAACAATGAAAAAGCTTAATATGAAACTTTAAGAAGCCATATATGAACGCTAAAACTAAGTAGTAAGTACAAAAATATTAGAAATTATTTTCTTTACCTCCAACTAAATCTTCATTCGCTAAAAGCATCTAAATGGGTTTGTGCTAAGACTCTCAAATAAAAATACGTGTTCATTTCTCACATAAAATCGTGCCACTATAATTCGTTTTCATAAATATTAAATAATTACAAAGAAAACTCCTGCGTATTTACATGCAATTACAATTTAAATTATATCTTACACCGAGATTGGTGGCGTCAAGATTACTTCAAATAAATTACAATAAAATATTTACATACAACTATAATTTTGCGATCCATTTGTCCTGACTATGACCAAGACATGCCAAGCCTTTGCATTGGTAACTGCAGCCAAGATTGAAAATTCTCAACAGATACATCAGAATACAAACAAATATATCCTCTATACCAAACTGATACTATACAATCATAATAAAATAAAAACGCTTCTTTGAAACTCTGATTACAACTCTCGAAACCTGGATGTATAGCTTCTGGAGTGTTTTTACAATGAATACTATGAAACTTCACGTTATAGCTCGGTATAGGCCTTCTTATGAGAGACTTGGGAATTCCAAACTCAAGGTCCAAAATCCAAGGGGCGTGGGTTAAAACATCTGACAGTCTGCAAAACTCGTCTATCAACTGATTGGGATCTATTGTCATCATTTTTGCTGAAGGAAACAGGTCCTTAGGCAATGCCAGATAATAATCCAATGGATCTTCTAATTCAATTCCATTTTCAAATTCCTTACTTTCCGAGACACTTTCTACTTGTGATAAATCAACGCTTTGACTACCACATTCATAATAGCTGGATACTGGTGACATAGCAGACGGTAATAGAATAGGAGATGGTGTAATAGGTGGTATAATGATTGGTGTGACGAACGGGAAAGTCTGTGAAGGAGCAATTACAGGCATCGGCTGTACTGTATACAATAGATTTACCGCGATTATTGGAGTCCAATCATTGAATGGTATTGCGTAACTGTAAGGTTGACACTGACGAGACAATGTGGATAATGCCATAATCTCTAGTATGTGAAACAGTATCAGCATCAATTTCTTGAAGTCTTGTTTACTGGATATTTTTCTCCTGTGTTTCCTTATAGCTCCGTCTTTTGTTTTTGAACTCGAATTGCACTCACTTTTGTTTAAATTATGTTCCTTTTTCAAATTATTTTTATTTGGAGTGACCTTGAGAGCCATGTTACGCCATAATTAAAATATTATAGTATCAGAATTAGCACGCAAGTAAACGAAAATATCACAAGATTATTTTATACTGATTTTGTGGTGAAAGGATAAACGTATTACGCTCTCTTTTATTCGAATAATTTCACCAATCAAGCACAAATGAATAACACAAGCATTGTTTAATTAACACATAAAGTAAAGCTTACTTTCGTCATTACTTAAAATGACAATGTTTTAACATAAAACACACACAAACGAATACATTTTTGTTGAAATGCGGGTATTATTAAAACTTCGACGATTAGTTATGGGGTGCGTTTCTAATTGAGCTTTGAGCACTTTGAGCACAGATAGCGTGCAAGTCATTCCGAAATGCACCGACAGCTGCACACAAAATTCATATCATCCATGACGTCATCATCCTGTGCTTAGAACGCTCACGATTACGACGCAGAGGAGTGTGAGTGCTGTTAAACACAGATATATAACTGAGAGTCAAACATCTGACTCTTTACGAGAATCCGTCGAAAAATTGGTAGACCGTCCACAAAAAATTAAAAACGTAATACTATACATCAGAAAAAAATGAACCATTTAGTGCCCATGAAGTACGGAAGTGAATGATTTAATATGAATTTAATGGGAACTGACATTTAAAGAATTCGCGCGCATTCTCACACAAAAAGCCGTTCCGATTTGCTTACGAGTGGCAGCACTGTCAATACTAAATTCATCTCGGGACAGCTAAATCCTTACGTTCGAATGTATGCACTGTAAACCCAAATTGAAACACACCCATGGATATTAGTTTTGTTAGGAGACAACAATAGATTTCTTGTGGGTACCTTCTTACTTCTTTTCACGATACTTAAATTAATTGTAAATTGATAAGTAATAATTCTGTGAAAATAAGTATAAAAGAAACAATATGAATTGTTACTTGATCGATTAGGTGTAAGCGATACAAAACAATTTTATTGTATGATCAAGCTATCAGGTGACCGCGAATAAAAGAATACTGTGAGTATTATAATATAACACGCGTGTTAACGCGAAATTACTGTATTTATGATAACGATAAATCATAATTATAGTACCAAAGTCCTTCGACCAAAATATTTTTACCAAAAAATGGAACCGACCTCAACACTGAAAAGTGTGAAATAACTTGTTGAAGTCGGTACCATGATAGTTAAAAAGTAACTATTATCAAAATATTGTGCACATGGTACCGACTTCGACAAGTTATTTCACACTTTTGAGTGTTGAAGTCTGTTCCATTTTTTGGTAATTTTTTTTTTTCACTCTTTCTCAGTGACGTTTGCTACTCACGGGATCAATTATTGTCATTAAGTGTGTTCACCTATTTCTCCACCCGCAACTATAATGTCATCCACGATTGAGTAGCACTTTTCAGTTATTAGACTGTAACTCAAAAACCACTTGACCGATTTTGATGAAATTAAATGGGACCACAAGGGTAGCAGGGGTGGGGTACCCACATACACCCCGTGATTGTTTGCGAAGTTGACGTGATAAATTGATTTATTTATCTGTTAAGTTGATAATGCGATAAAAGTAAATAACATCAGACTTTATTCTATGGTAGCTATAAATTGTTGTGTTTCAATTTATGCAGTCCGCGCCAGAGGAGCTAGTGCTCATATCCCTTCTTAATAATCATTGTCTTAGAAGGGTCAAATACGACACTCGCCGAAATAGATTCATACAAAAATCTACCCTACAGTACCTATATCTATTTCATATTGAGAAGCAAAAAATATAATCTGTATGACACAATCGTATTTCATTATAAATGCCTCACTACGGAAGGAAGTCTCAAGAGAAAACCCTTGTCCCAGATTTTTTATTTTCCTTGTGCTTCTTGTATCGTGTTAGGGATGTTTTGTTTTGTTTTATCCCAAGTTTGTCGAAAATTGTTCCTTCCGTTTTAAATATCGGTCCAAAAAGTGGTTTAATATCACTGAATATTATTTTTGAATACAATATTTAATTAGAGTATCGGGTCTGTTCGCGAATATTTATACATTGATACATTTCGGGGAGTGCGCTCTGGAGTTGCATAATTTGATTCCGCCATCCCCATTCCATCTTAGGACGACCAGACGGACGGCAATGCGACATCCATACATGGTGGACGTTCCAACTTGTCGCACGAAGCGTTTTGCTTCCACATTCTTAGTGCGTACAGCTAACGAATGAAACTCATTGCCTAAATCTGTATTTCCGAAAAAATACGACCTGGGTACGACCTTCAAGTCACGAGTGAATAGGTATCTTCTAGGCAGGCGTGCTCCATCGTAGACCGCATCATCACTTAACATCAGGTGAGATAGTGGTCAAACGCCTGCCTATTCTCAATAAAAAAAATGTAGATTTCAAAACTTAAATTTCATCAAACTATTATAGTTACGCTCTTCTACGGTTCTCCTCATTACTGGTTCAATCTTTGGTGACTATTTCAAAACTAAAGTGAGAGCCTCCATCTGTCAATTTGGTCCCAGATAAATATCAACGACGCATTCGATTTTATCTATAGTCGCAATGACATTTCAATAATGTCACCATAATGTACCATTTTGTGAATAAAATTATAGATAACTATTACTAAAACTAATAAACAAACATACTTTATTTACATAATACAAGATACAAAACGAATTTTATTAAAGTAATTTAGGTGCTAGATAAAAATAAGTATTGTATTGTGTCTTAAATTAGTCAGATCTCTGATAATAAGTTAGATAAACAAAACAATATTAAGTTTGTCCATACGTACTTAATGGATAAAATTTGGTAATGACCCAAAGTTCAAAACTTTAAAACGCGTTTATCTTATATTACGGTTTTTCAGATTACAGCGTTTAGTCATCGCGGGGTCGTTGGGGAACAAGATATTATGCATTCTAGAATGTATTATTTATGGACTGTGAAATTACTAACGGCGTATATGAAGCGAGATTTGAAATCATAACAATATATAATTATTAAACATATATATATTAAATAACTTATCACAATAATTAAGGGAATACTCACGTTGGAACCTAAAACACCCGTCGATATTCACCTTTCAAGGTATCGCTATAATCTCTCCCTATAATCAGCAATTATTTTTTTATTGTTTCCACTTCACTGAACACCTCGTTCTTCTCAGAACTATTTCCGTTTCAACTGAGATTTTTCGATTAAGGTCACAGTCTAAAAAGATATTAAATGATTAAGAGAGATACTTTTTCTATGAAGGTTTGATTTTTTCTGGCTATGCATAGGTATTATAATAGGCATAGACAATATAATATATTTAACAATTGCATATTATTGAAATTTCATAATAATCGCATAGCAAAGTTTGTATATATGAACTATACTTTAAAATAATATTTAATAAACTCTCATAATCATATATTGGTCATTAACTTTCATAATTATGACGTATAACCAAGAACACAGAAAATATATTAGGTACCTGCAGGTATTAGGATTTGGCAACGCTCAGAACAGACGGAAGCGCTCTTATAATAATGACTTCAATGAAAGTGAGTTCTACTTACCATTTAGTCAATGCTATAACCTAAGACTATAATCACAAGTCTTGGAATCAGGGTATAAAGCAATCGCTCGTCCTGTTTCCAATTATTACAATATTGGTTAATCGGATCGGGCTTCAAATAGTTCAGTCACTTTGAGAGAGATGGCGCAATGAAAAACTTACCCTATGATAAAGCTAATAAAGGAACTGCGATCAGGCTGATCGAAGTAAAGGAATAAATTCTATCATATTACTCGTATATAGCGGAGTACTACTATAGCTTGATTAAAAAAGTGACAGGATGGTATTAGATATATAATAATATAGACATGGGTTAAGTCGATTTATTTCCTTAAAAATGTAAAAATTTTTTTAAATCGGTTTAGTAGTTTCGGAGCCTATTCAATGCAAGCAAACAAACAAACAATCAAATCTTTCCTCTTTAGAATATTAGTATAGAAGTATAGGTATCTGCAATATTTTTCGCCGCTAAAAGATCGATCCATTTGAAATAAATCCCCCATTAGACACAAAGGGTGAGTAATATAGCAGCGACGGGTGCAATAATCCTCATTTCCTGAAACAAGGCGACGACGGACCCCTTTGACCAGTCCGTGCCCGCTTGCACACGTACTATTGGTTTTTGGTACACGTCACAAGCGAACAGTGTCTTCATAAAAAAATGTTAGTTTTTGACAACGTCAAAATAGCTTGAAGGCTATTGATACTATATTTTAAATATATATTATATATATAGATTTTAACATCACACTTGTAATTAAATGTTAAGAAAGAAATCTAAACCGACTATTACTAAGTACTTAGATCTAGATAAGATTTTAAATACTCGTATATTCTTGAAGATCAGTACATGATTAAGGTAAAATCATTTTAGATTCATGCAGTGTTCAAGCAGCCTTTGAAATTAAAAGTAATTATTCAAATTGGTTTTGCGTACTGGAGTTTTGAGATAAACATTAAAAATATAACCGAAACGGCCACCTCTATCATGTTTAAAGCCTATAAATATAGGCCTATATATAATAGACTATAAATTAAATATGTGTGTGGTTACATCCCAAAGAATCAACAACTTTCACGCTTTAACATAATGACTTGCCTATATATTTTTAAGGCCCATAATGTTTTTGACTTCACTTTTACAAAAAACGGTATATTTACCATGTAACGTTTAGATAGTAAATATATCAAAATCAATATTATTTTTATATATTACTTGCCATAAAATATTGAAAAAACTAATATAAAATGTTTAAAACGCTTTCCTATGTTATCTTGTACCACTACCCACAGCCAGAGACCAATTGCCCAGCGTCCTTTGTCTCGACCGTCTGAGTTTACACGCTCGAGGTGAACCGATGTGCGTGATCATCATTCGAGCTTTTATTGAAATTGTTTCTCAATTTTTATAGGTCTTAAAGTACGCAATTATCATAAGAAAAGTATGATAATTGCGTACTTTAAGTCCTATAAAAAGGAGGCGTAAGATTCTCAATTCAATTCTTTGCTCAGAAAATGAAAACAGCAGACATTCTAAATCTGAATTGGATAAAACATTAAAAAACGATTTATGTAATGAGTGGTGTAACTGTAGGTGTTTGTCCGGGGTCAAGAGCTTTCACAGCGAAAAAAAAAATCTGAAAATAAAACCTTTTAAATACATAATAGTCTAAATCGGTATGTTGTCGGTTTTTGTCATCTTGAAAATGTATCGTTAATAATTACTTTAAATAATATAAACATATGAAAACTAATCATCATGAATGATTTGTTATGAGAACTACATATTTGAAAGGTTATTTTCCCCAAAAGTGTTAAAAAAAGTACCAAAAAATGGAACCGACGTCAACACTCAATAGTGTGAAATAACTTTTTGAAGTCGGTGCCATGTTAGTTCAGAAGTAAGTATTACCCAAAAACTTGTGCGCATGGTAACAACTAAGTTTTTTTTGAAGCCGGTACCACCACGGCACGGTCCCATTTCATCCCCCCCCCTATTTCTTCCCGTGGGTGCCGTACGAATCTGCTAAAGGACGTACCAGAACGTGAGCAGCAGCGCGTTCTGAGAGTCACGAAAATACTGCGCTCGCCAACCCGCCATATAAGCGTGGCGAGTATTAGCACCCTCCCCCCCACACGTGTGAGAGGCCCATGTTCAGCAGTGGACAATTTATGGCTGACAAGAATAAAAACACAAACATTCTATCCACAACAACATAACCTCTTCCTTTTTTGAAGTCGGTTAAGACGCATCGCTTCTCTTTCTCTAACCGCTAACGATGAATGTTCGTTACCGTTGATCTCGTGGTATGTCGCTTTGGAGTGTCCATTTTTTTTTTAGGTTTTCTATCAGCGTCAGCGCTTGTAGAATGTTACTTTGTCTAGGGTTATTTGTGACTTACTTTTAACTGTCTAATAATTAATGACGTTCACGTTGCTTTAAACTAGTGAAAGAAGATTAGGTTTTCTTAGTATATAATATTGTTGGAATAATTTCCAAAATTTATACAATCCCCTAGCTATTGCCTGCTTATCATCATCTAAGCCATAGGACGTCCACTGCTGGACATATGTATGCCTCCTACGTTGATTTTCACAAGGACCAGTTGCAAGCCAGCCACATCCAGCGATAAAAGTCAGGTCATCTGTCCACGTTTTCGGACGCCGTCCTATGCTGCGCTTGCCAGTCTGTGGTCTCCAAACGAGCACCTTTCAACCCCAACGGCCATCACTTCATGGAGCTATGTGCCCTGCGAACTGCTACTTCAACTTGCCAATCTGCTGGGCTATGTCGGTGACTTTCGCTCTTCTACGGATCTCCTCATTTTTGATTCGATCGCGTCGAGAAACCCCGAGCATAGCTCTCTCCATAGGTCGTTGTGCCTGCCTATAGATATCTTAAACCATCCAAACTGCTACCTGTATAGCCTTAATAAAACTATCATACCAATAAAAACGTTTTTTTTATTAACTTTTAACTTAACCATTTGCTATAATATACAAATTCAATGATTTGGGATTGGAATAACTATTGGAGTTTTGAAACGATGATAGCTCAGCGGTCGGCGGTCAGCGTCGGCTGTCAAACTGACGTACGCTGGTTCGATCCCCACCAACGGCTTGAGCTTCCGCATGGTGGTAGGGTACTTTCAAATATCCGTCTGGCTAGCTACCATCTTCAAGTATGAAAAACTGTCATCAAACCTATAGTGTATTCAGAACAGCGGTCATTGAGAACTAGGAAGCAGAATTCTAAAGTGATAACATCTTCGACCACATACCTACTGACCATCAAGCGGGGTATTAAGTGGTCAAATCTTAGATCTATACAGTATCGAAAACACTCCCTTATTCAATGTAGCGATGATAGCTCAGCGGGGGGAGCGTCGCCTGTCAAACTGATGGACACTGGTTCGATCCCCAACAACAGCTTGAGCTTCCGGTGAAGGTAGCACCAGCCACCACCAATTCCCAGCATAATGGTAGGGTATTTTCGAATACCCTCAAGTTTGAAAAACTGTCACCAAACACATAGTGTGTTCAGGCAGCAGTCCTTGAGAGCCAGTGAGCATTCTAGGTCTAGCGTGATAACTTCCACCACATCGTCACTGACCATCAAGTGGTCAAACGCTAGACCTATACAATATATAAAAAAAGATGTATCGCGAAAGGCACGGACACAAAACCTCCAAGATAGACATAAACATCCAAGACCCGGATCAACATTTATTTATGCGCATCACATAAATGTTTGCCCCTGCCGAGATTAGAACTCAGGGCTCCTGATCAGAAGTCAGCTTACTGACAACTGAGCTACATCAACCGTCCTAGTTAATGCGAAATACTCTGTTCGGTTTGATATTTATAGCTCGATTCACCATTAAATAGCTTGCTTGATGCTTAGTGACGTTTTGTTCGATATCAAATAAGATATCGATAGAATAATTCTTATGATGCAGTCGATATTCGACTGCATCTTAAGAACATTACAGAGTGGTATTTTCTAAGAAGCAGGTACTTTAGTCACTCGAACTAGCTAAAATTTACTAAAATTGTTTAAAATCAAATAAGCTCATACGCTATCTCTAATATTAGACGAGTTTTCTTCTATTGCTGAACAATTGCGGGTAGTTTTAGTCGGTACCAAATAAGTGGCGACTTATTTTATGTAAAACTACCCGCAATTTTTATGCTGTCAATAATATGGGTTATAGTAATTCGGACTTTATCGTAATCAAGAGAAAATAATATCTTACTTATATTCTATATTTTTTCAGAATTTGAGTTTGGTTAAGTTGGACAAGAAAATCACTACCAATGTTAAATAAACTTTGTGATGCACGTCATCATCTCAGCCTTAGGACGTCCACAGCTGGACATATGCCTCCCCCAAGGAAGTATTATTCTAGACCGGTACCACCACGGCACCTGTGATATACATAACTTTGGATATTACAAACTAGTTTATACATGATTTATATCTATTATAAGTATACTATGCAAAACAATGGGTTCATTGACTAGCTATGATTCTGGAGCAAAAATCTAGTTGTAACTGGTTTCTTAGGAATGTCGGGTTTGCTTCCCTGAGCGGACTTGTTGGAATGTTCTCACCGCAAATATATTGAGTTACGTAAATATTAATATGTTTCTGTTCACTAGAAGTCATTCAAATGTTAACTTTTGATCGCGAGAATCCAAAAAGGTTTTACCTAAGAAGGTATAAGTTTCTTAGAATTTTTTTTTTATTATTAGGTATCGGTATCGGTATCGGTTTTATTCGCGCTATTAAGATATCTAATAAGCTATCTCCTATCTCTACCTATATATATCTAATTAATAGGTATATTTGCTTTCATTAGATATAAATTAATTTGTAAATTTGACTAAGCTAGTCGTTTCAATCAAGTTATATTTGTCATGGTCTGTCAGTAATCTATTTTGAACTTTATTTATATTGGTAAAAGTTTGAATTACTCGTATCTTTATATTAAAAAAAAGGAAAGGATAAAACAAAATCTATTACAAGTTAAAACTATCTGCCAACGTAGATCACAGAATGGCATCAATGCGAAACTGCAAGTTGGATAGTACAGTCTGCAAATAAACATTTATACACCGGTTTAATTAAATAAGTCCAAGTTAAAATAAAAGTAGAAGAATTCATCGAGAAGCTAGTAGTGGGGAAGCTGATGGTTAAATAAATAACTATTACAATTAATTTTCATTTTTATAGAGCCCGTATCTGGAGGCAGTCTTGGCGCAAAAAATTAAGACAGTAATTAGTGGACCTCACGTTCGTCTATTTGACTTGTAAATAAAATATAATTTAGGAACATGGTTATGAAATCTTATAATTATACATTTTTTAATTCAATGTCTCTTTAGACAAAATGGTTCTTTGTTTTACATTTCCAAAATATTGCCGCGAAGATTGTCTATAGAGTAATTTCAGTATGATAAAAATAAATTATTAATAGTGGATAATACTATATTGGATAATAATAAACATATTATCTTTGTTTTGTGGACAATTATTTTCTATATTTGCTCTTTTATTAAGGTAAGGTGTTTTAAGCGTTGAAGCACAAAGCTTCAATTTTGACAAAATACTTTTTAAAAATGCATTTGAAAAACATATTAAGACAACATGACAAAGCTAAAGTAGCTGACAAATGTATGGTATATAATAAATATAAAAAATGCTTTTTAACCGACTTCAAAAAAGGAGGAGGGTCTCAAATCGATCCGTATGTTTTTATGTTTGTTACCATATAACTTCCAACTGGGTGAACCGATTTTGGTTTCTTTTTTTATTTGAAAGCTGTGCTAGTGCTTTTCGTGTGGTTTCATTTAAATCTTATCAAAATCGGACAAGCGGTTTTTGAGTTACACTCCAATAACTGAAAAGTACGTGCTTATACCTGGACGATATTATAGTAGTGGGGGGAAACAACGGTGAACATACCTATACCACAAAGACAATATTGATCCCATGAGTAACAAGTAGGTCACTAAAAAGAGTGCAAAAATATTTTTCTAACAAAAAATGGAACCGGCTTCAACACTAAAAAGTGTGAAATAACTTGTAACTTGTAACTTGTGAAAAAATGTTTTTTTTCTGCACACCAATAATCTCTAAACAGGTTCTATTGTATATTTTTGGATGTAATTACAACGCGTCGCATCTCTCACGCTTTAACTACAGGTTTTTATACTACGCTCTCACGATCCCTGTTTGTGCTAAAAGCACTTTTATTTCTGTTTTAGGTCTTGAGTCCTTTCTGAGCTTCCCAGGACATTGTTACATAAAAAGGACTGCAATGTCTAGTGGAATGTAAGTGAACGGATGTAGCAGTACGAGATGTAATTATATGTTTGTTGATTGATGTAATCTTACTCTTATTTTTAATAATATACTTACTTTTTGACCCTGCCAAGGCTTTGGACGTTATCTGGATGTTTGAAAACATTCCAAGCATTGTACAAACATATCCAACTTCAGTCGCAATCAGGTGAAGGGCATAAAAATGAAAATACAATAAACCAATTCTTTTTTACGAACTTTGCGCGCGTGGAACTATAGCGTGTCGTATATCGATCGGTATCAGAATGCATAAACGGATTGATACTTTAGGTTCCAAAAAACAGTCAATTAAACAGCCTAAAATAAACAAAAAGGAATCGTATACATTAGTTCCTTTGTCGCGTCCGCGTCCGTACGTACGCCTGTAGAGAGAATGTTACCGTATCTGTAGGGCCTTCTAGATATCACAGATAACCCCAGATAAGAACTCAAATTCGTACAATTTATGATGAGGAATCTAAAGGGGTTATCTGTGATACCAGTTCTTCTGTTTTTGTGTGTTATGCAAATTACTATACTTCTATCAGTCCAAGTGATTTGTGCATACGTACTAGTTAAATATTTCTTATCAGCATTTGATGAGTATTTCTCCAACAACAAAAATAATCATTGACACTTACACACAATTGTGTTTAACAGTTCTGGGCGGATGAAAAAGCCATAATAGAAAGAAAGAAAGAAAGAAACCACATTTATTCGAGACACTCACAACACACATTACACAAGAGATACATACAAAAACAATAAAGAATAGAGTAATAATGATGTTGTGAGTGTCATGAATATGGGCCCCGACTCAGCATAAAACTAAGGCAAAAGCCTCAGTCACTGATTTTCAGTCGGTGCCCATAGACATGACCTCACGAACCTCAGGACAACATTAACGTTTATAAACATATGTAAATAATAATAATAATAATAAATATACTTATATTTAAACAAGAAACACAACAAAAGAAAGAAGAGAAAAAGTAAATTAGAGAGGGGACGTTTCATTCCGGTAGTTTTCAAAATTACAGTCAATTTGTGCAATTTGCTTTCAAATGAAACGCACCCTTAATTTATTTACATAGATCAAATCAAAGTGATAGGTCTTATAAAGACTATGGAGTTACAGAGTATAGATATCACAGAAATAATACTGACTGAAGAAATACATTATTCACAAAAATGTTGACTGCAATTTATTGTATCCGACCTATGGTTGAGCTATCGATTTCAAAATCATTATGTAATGAAATTAAATATTATTTACATCCATTAATCAGAAAAATTCAGTCATGTACGTACAGTGGAAAATTTATATAGAGGAAAAGAACAAAATATGTATTTACGTACCCACTGAATATAAATACGATGAATTATACATACAATGTGGAAAACGAATTTATTCATTTTGATGTGATGATTTACTATTTCCAATAACCGACTCTGGGAACCGTCATGAGTGAGTCACAAACTCTCAAATATTGAGTATTCAGCTGCCGTTTTCCTAATGGAGCCAAAGAATAATAAGATAGAATATAAATATAAATAGAAGAATAAGAATAAGAAAATAAGATAAAATAATAGTTGATTTAATATAGGATAGAGTTCTTTTGTAATGCGCTTCACCGATATCCTCAGTCTAAGAATAACTTACGAATCTTTTTTAATATAATAATTGAATTAATATGAATCACCATTGATCGTGTTAAAAGGGAAAGATAAGTGACGGTCTAACATCTCAAGCGCTAAATATTGACTCGGCGCGCAGTTATGTGCAAGGAAACTCACACATAATAATATGTAATCAGTGTATTAACTATTCAGTCTCAATTAGATAAAGGTGAAAAGACGTCCCGAACTATTTGTGCGAGTGAGACAGTATTGAATCTTAGTATCTTATTATTGAAACAGAATGAACATCAGCCGGCCTCCTCTGCTCCGGCCAAATATTAAGGTATTACCTATCTCGCTCTCACAAAAATGTCGAATCAACAATATTATTGTGTTGATGTTCTGATGAGTTCATGTTCTGAGTCTGATATTATTGTAGTTTACAATTAGTAATACTCTGCAAATGACACTATGATGCGTAAAGTTGACAAAAATGTATATAATTACAGAGACTTTTTAATGACTCTTTTTATATATAAATTGTTGTACCTAAGTTAGGTTATATGTCGATAGTCTTCCTAGTAATACATAAAAAAGACGTGTGGCACTTGGGGACTGCCGCGGTAAAGCTATTGCATAGAATTTTTTATCAACTTATGCAATTAATATATTAATAACTTATGCAGTAACGCCGATACAACCAATGCCACCTAGAGGCGAGTTGCTGAACTAAACAGACAAGGGTGATATTTAAAAAAAATCATTAAAAGTTCTGCTATTCATCGATAGATGGCAAAGCTAAAAAGTATCACCGCTGTGTCGGTCGGAGTGGGGGGGTGTTAGGTTATTTTCGTTACGGAATTTCTGGATTTGGTCTCCACGCTCAAGGCCAGCGATATAAGCTATGCAATAGCTTAAAATTAAATAAAAAAACAATTCTTAGACTGTAGTATTGACAAGCGTACAAGACCACATTTCGCGCGAGATGTAGTCTAGGTGAGATCACAAGACTCACTTGAGTAGGAGCAGGCGATGTAAGAAAGTCACTTATCTCCTTCTTTTTACACTATCAATGTGTATCACTTACATATTTTGTAAAGCATACGTGTTTTGTTTGTCACCAGCGGAAACAAAGTCAGAGTCTGTAATTATTGCATAAGCTGTGTCGGTGGTGACATCTGTGTATATGTACTTACGAAGTGACGAGAATCTATAAGGACGGATATACACACACGTATGGTTTATATCTGATCACTAAACCCGTATAGCCAACATGTATAGAAATAATGAAAGAAAAGAAAATGCTTACCAGAAATGGAACCACACTTGGTTCCATTTCTTCCATGGAAATAACAGACTGAACTCACACAGTGAACACAATTGTGTATGTTCACCGATTTCTTCACCCGCAATTATAATGTCGTCGCAACACGAAAGTAAGCGCAAGACTTTTCAGTTATTGGAGTGTAACTCAAAAACCGCTTGTCCGATTTTAATGTATTTTAAATGGGACTGCCACGGAGGTTCACACTATCAAACAAAAAAAGAATTATGAGAATCAGTCTAAAAATAGGGGGGAAATTGGTGCACATACATAAAAAAAATGTACAAACACTTCTAGCAATATTTCTTAATTAAAATGTCATGAAAACTTGCTTGGACAATTCTCCTTTATCTTATTCACAACCTCTCTCGACAGCAAAAGTAGCTTGCCTGCTTTCATTGAAACTTTAAGCCCATAAAGAATCAATCAGTGAAATAAAAACTACTAATTACACTTTGACCAATAAAAGACCTGATAAAGAGACGTTTATTATCTTTTTTGCAATTATCTAATTTACAAAGACACGATACGGAAATAATACGCAGATAATCGAACCGTCTCTAACTAGACAGGAACCATTTATTTTTTCTTATTATCTGATTGCATTTGGCCACTGTCACCTATTGTTAAGTGACGATGCGGTCTCAGAGGAGCACACAAGCCTGGAAAGTACCTATTCACTCGTGACTTGTAGACTCCAGGATTCTATCTAACGAGACAACACAGACTCGGGCATCGAGTTCCATTCCTTGGACTGCTAAGGAAGTCTAAGAACTGTACGAGATACAGCTTAAGAAATATGTACCCTCATCTGTTATTTATAAATGACACCAATTATATGTTAAATAATATATATTGACAAATTACACATGGGTTGCCGAGCGAAATCCCGCAACTATAGTTTAATAATATTAACTTAAACATGATATTTCTTATGTTTTATCTTAAACCACTAGGAAAGTTAAAGAAAAACGCTTAGTACGTAGGGATGATATGTCTACCAAATTGCGATGGCGCGTGGCCGTACTTCTGGTTGCTATTCTAGCTTTATACGAAAAGGCTATTAATATATTATTGTATACATATATATTATGTCAGGAAAATCTTTTTGTAGACTCGGCTTTACTAAACTAACTGCGTAGTGAGAGCATGGCCAATTACTTTAGTGATGTGAAAATTTAAATGACAAAGATAATCTTTAACAATTGTTAAATAGCGCAGCTTTTTTGGATCTATTTACAAAAAAATCTACGTCAGAATATATAATATGTTGTGGTATCGATGTAAACAAGTTTATTTTTAAAGGTATGAATAATTACGATACAGTTGATTCCGAGTACAAGCAAAATATTATACCGTCGCGTCGTAAGTGGAAGAGTGATAAGTATTTTTTTAATCAAAAAAAAAAAAAAAAAAAAAATGTTTTTATCGCGTTCACAAAAAATACATTGTATTCACTTGGATGAAATCTCCTTTTAAGTAAAAAATACTTGTCATAGGCGATTTCGCTCTTGCCCAGATCTATTTCAGTCTATGTATATAGCTTTTAGGGTTTATCGTTTAACACAAATGGTTAGAAATGGAACCCTTTTAACAAAACCTCTGTCCATAAATATGTATTCAAATAAACAAATTGGAAAATTTAAAAGGAGTGTATAATAGAGATATGTTTTAAATTATGATTTTTCTCTTGATTTTTATGATGGCAATACAAAAGTTTATAGATTTAGGCGTTACTTTGCGGAAATCCATTTCAAAGTGATAATAAATAACCTCTCCCTGACGTGACCTTTATTTTGCTAAAAGATTAAGCATTGCTGCTATTCTGAATTGGAATTGGATTGGTAAACGTGGAATTTTCACGTTCAGCGTGAACGTGAAAATTCACGTTCACGCAAACACAAACTGTATTTTTAAATTAATTAATGTTTATTTGTATAAGATGTAATTGTAATAATGTTAATTTATAAATTGTATATGAATAAAATTTTATATCTCATAATTTTATGAATATGGCATTTACAAATAAATCATTTTTTTATTAACTAAGTTAGTGCTCGTATTATGCTGACCATACGACCAGGGAATCAGAATCAGCATAACAGCGAGAGAAAAGTTTTCCATTGCCCCGGCTGAGTCCAGAACTTTGCCGCCTTGTCGCCTCCTGCATTACACGGGCCATTGGCAAAGTGTGCGCGGAATAGGAGATATAGATATGGTAGATAAATATATTATTTGAATATAATTTCTGTAAATAAATCCACATGTGATGCATTTTTACTCATTTTCTTTGAATAGTGTATAATCTGATGACGAGGGAGGCATTGTTGTAAGCAGTTATATCGCGATTGAAAAGTTGAAAAGGAATTTATTAGGGATAAAAATTAATACTATTTAGGTACAATATGTACTACCTTGTAATAATAATAATAATTAGCCACTGATACTAGGCAGGCCAACCGTGTCGCACCGATCATATTTCTAAAAAACTGCTTTATATTATGACTCTTTAGGAAAGTTTATAGATTCAGGCGTTACTTTGCGGAAATCCATAATAAACAGATTTTAATAAGCAATATTTAGTTTTAATTCCGCGACCTTTAATTATTTAAAATTTAATGTTGCGGAATTATATGTAATTATAATTAATCTAAATATTTTTTAAAAATATATATTTTTCACTCTATAGGAAACTATTATATAATTACAATAAAATAATAAAACTGGTTTATGCTTCGCGTAAATTAGAAAATTAACAGATTGTTAATATAAATAATAAGTACAAAAATACTTCAGGATCTTTCAACATTAGATACTTTGCTCTCAAAGGAATTGATGAATGGTACCTACGCAAGAAACAACCGCGTATTACAAGAACTAGAAAAAATATACCATATCCAAAATTATCTTCCAAGAAGAAACTAACACCACCCTACTTTACCGTCCAATATCTATTCAAAATGACAAGTAAAATCCACAGGAGAGACACATTCCGAAAACAAGATACTTTCTTTACTCACACCTTCTAAGTTCCAACAAACAAAGCCTTTATACGCCTTGGGGCACTTGGTACTTATTTTGATGGAATTATGTTTTCTTTCGTATTTTATATTTGTATGTTACAATACGTTACTAGATACTGATTTTAATGTAACAAAACATTGCAAACTCATCACAATACTACATCTAAGCTCGGACTTTCTTTACGCGATCGGATCAGAAATTAGGAGATCCGTAGAGCAACGAAAGCCACCGATATAGCCCAGCGGATTAGCAACTAGAAGTGGCAGTGGGCAGGGCGCAAAGCTTGAAGAACTGATGGGTGATTGGGTTCAAAAAGTTCTCGAATGGAGACCATGGACTGGCAAGTGCAGCATAGGACGGGAACTGACAAAATGGACAGAGGACCTGACAAGATCGCAGGAAAAACTTGGATGTTGGCCGCTTCCAACCGGTCCTTGTGGAAATCGAAGGGGGAGGCATATGTCCAGCGGTGGAAGCACTACCGCTGAGATGATGATAATAATGATTAAAAATGACTAAATTAATTATTGATTAATTATTAATGACTAAAATTACAGATCAGCAACTTACTAGTTGCTGCCAGCCTATGAATAGCTCAAATGTTTTAGCCCTGCTTGCATTCCGAGTTTTCTAACAGCATTACCTACCCCTTGACGGTCGTATTAGCCCATAGTCAATGCCCTGACTTATATTACTTATACTAACCTACGTTGACACGTAAGACTAATCTACGTTGACATGTATGATTGACCTACGTTGATATGTGAGACTAACCTACATGGATGCGTAAGACTTACCAGACTCTATCTAACGAAGGGTGCTATGTCTAGTCAATTATATATCTGCCCATAATGACATTTTTCATGATAGCACGGCAAAATTCATAGAAGTTGTGCAATCCTCGCGAGAAAATAATACAATTTTATGGATTTACTGCATCGCATTGTTGAATACTGTTATGCTTATGATGTATGTAATTATCTATTGATAAAAAAATAAATAAAATACACTGACTCTGTCTTCTAATCCCTTCGGGACAAATATTTATGTAATGATAATAGATGTTTATTAACGGGTCTTGGGTGTCCGTGTAATGTAACTGTGAATGTCCATGCCTCTCGCGACACAGTAGATCCTAGTGCGGGAGTGTGCCTGTTAATGAAGAATAATTGAAGAGCCTACATAAAGCAGCATTCGGAGTTAATTATCGCAACTTTGTCATGCGTTGCATCAACCAACCGCTGTCATAATTTTAGGAAGGGTTGATGAGTTCCCGGTCCCACGGGCTCAATGTTTTAGCACGAAATGGCTCAAATATGTAACTACTACTTAGGTTAGCGTACTGCACTTTATTAGCTTTGCTTTATTAGCCGCGGTGCCATGCCAGGCCTAACTGAAGTGCAACATAACATAGTAATTATTGTTTACCTAATTTAAAGCCACTGCAGCTTATACATATACATACCTATGGCATGCCAATAGAAAATGAAAATTTTTTTGAAGAACAGTAAAACGAAACGTGAGTTTACTGCCACCAAAAAACTTATGAATCATAAACTTATAATATAATTTAAGAATTTTAATAGCTGTTGAGTTTAATACCTGATGTAACAGAGGTTGTTTTATCGGAAAGGATGACAGTTTACCCTCTAAGATTACATAAGTAAAAACTGGACAGGGTACAAGTACAGGCAAATACACTGCCATATGTAAGTTTTAGTAGATCTGCTTGGGCAAGCATAATATGCCAGCATAATTTTTGGTAAGTGCTGCATAATTGTCGGCACGATTGCGTTGAGAGCAAATTAGGTGCATACACCCAATTATTGCGGTCCACACTCGTTGAGCCAGTGCCCCAACTCACCTTATATAATAATATTATTGATGGTTACTGAAAAGTTTTGAAAACGGTTAGATCAAAATAATAATAATTTCAATTTTGTTAATGCAAGTAAAACAGTTGACAGTGCCGTGGTGGTACCCGTGGGTGCCGTAAGATCACGTATCAGGAGGTGGGCAGCAGCGCCTTCTGAGGATAGGAAACCATACTGCGCTCGCCAACCCGCCTGCCAAGCGTGGCGAGTATTGGGAAATCCCCCCTATATGGGGAGCTATATGTCCAGCAGTGGACGTCCTATGGCTGAGATGAATGATGAATGAAAAAAAAAAACAGTTGAAAGTTGTTATTTAAGTTGTGAGTTGTTCGATCTGTGACTGATCCTTCTTGTCTGAATATTTTAAATAATTTAGAACAGCTTGTACGGTAATGACTTCATTTACCACAATTTTACCGTACCGTTAGACTCATGCTAAGCTCTTATTCGGTGCCTTAGCATTTACTACACAATTAAACTTTGTCGCTTACCGAGTTTTGTGTTTAGAGCGTTAACATAGGATGAGAGCCCGTAGCAAACTTTAGTTATTTGAAAGATTTTAATTCTGCTCATATTAGGTTTGTTACCAAAGAATTAAAATCAATTATGGTTGAGAGTTTAAAAGAGAGACAGGTTGAGATAGTTGTATCAACAACACCGGCAAGAGTAAGGCTCTAAAATAAGAAGAAAAACTTAAGACGTCGCTTTCTCGACCAGGGTTATATTATTTTTATTAAGTATACTTTACACCTTATTCTCAACCCTTATTTCAGGAAATGAAATGGTTAAGCTTATTGTTTTATAGTTGAAACTTCAATATGTCTGTTGCTTGTATGAAACCAATGCTTAGATATAAGGCTGCCAATTGTACCTTACGTTTAATATTATGATGATATATTTAATATTTGTAAAATTTGAGTGCCATAAAGTATCTGTTCCGCTATTCTCTTTAACTCTATATTCTCTATCTCTATCTATCTATTTATTTATGTTGTGGTTTTGTGTATCTGTAATGAAGGGTATATTCACATTTTAAATAGTAGCAAAAGGTTCAGCATTATTTGACACCACCATCTCCAAGACTAACTCAGAATTGTTATTACTTTAGCAAACTACTGACATAGTCTTAGTTATTGGTTTAATCACTCCGCATCTTCTTAATAGGCATTATGAGGGAGCTATAATCCTTAAGAGGCAATTCGCGTAGTCTCCTTTGTACAAAAGCGACAAATTGTTGAGCCAGGCTTAGTTTAATGCTTTGACTGAGATTACGGCTTAAAATGATTTAATCTATGATATTATTGAAACGGGAGATGCAGCACTAGCTCCTCTGGCGTGGACAATATAGATTAGGTGCATGCACCTTATTTAAATTAGCCTGTGGGTCGGCTGTTGAGCTGAAAACATGGTATTCACTATGCCTCCCTGTGATTTTACAAAATTAATTAGAATAATTAGTAATCGATTGTGCATTTGCCTGTGGAATTGTAGATATCGGAGTAACTATACCAGTTTATAGTTGATTTTGGAGCGTACAGCAGCTTCCCTCATTTAATTATATCCTTGGGGATAATAATTATGGGTAGGTATTAATAATATAAGTATAAAACTATATTCGTTGCAGATTTCAGATAATCTATGTTACTTAAAACTAGGAAACATTTAGATAACCGGGAAACTATGACATAATATTAATAAATAATAAATTCATTTAATTGACTAGGTTAGAAAAGTATTGATATTGATATATATTAATAATATTGATAATTTAATAATTAACCTATTACTAAAAAAAAAAGCTATAATAATATTAGGAAAAAAATAAATACTAAGGATTGCTTAAACTATCCATAGACATAAAATAGTCTATTGATAGTTAGGCGGTGGACAGACGACCTGACTAAGATCGCAGGCAAGGGCTGGATGCGGGCCGCTTCCAACCGGTCCTTGTGGAAATCAATGGGGGAGGCATTTTTCCAGCAGTGGACGTCCTATGGCTGAGATGATGATGATGATGAGGTTGATGATTGATAGTTAAAACGATCCTTAATGACTGGCAACGTGCCCAAAACGCTGGCCACATTGCCATCACATTAGATAATTATTAATAAATGTTACTAGCCTATATTTAATAGCAATATTACTATGTGTGATTTTATATTTGCCATTTTTAACCGACTTCAAAAAGTGAACAGGTTATAAAGATAGATTAGACCCTAGGGTCTAACCCATCTCCATACCAAATTTCATCGAAATCAATGTAGCCGTTTGAGCGCGAAGGAGTACCTAACAAACATACAATATTTTTACCTTTGTAATATTAGAAGCCACATTGGCAAATCCCCCTATATGGGGGAGGAATATGTCCAGCAGTGGATGTTGAAATGCTGAGAAGAAGAAGAAAAGAATATTAGAAAGATAAGATTTATTAGTTAAAATACAAATATAATGTTACTGTAGTAGCTGCAGTATTGTAATTAGTTATTAGTGTTTTATTTTTATAAAAAATAAAAAGTTAAAATCTTCCAGTGGCCATTTACTTTACATTTACTTTATTAACATTTCTCGTAGTAACGATAATTGCGCTTAAGGCTCTCTTTTACCAAATGTTTAGGTATTTTACGCGCGTTAGAGCAGGACAGTAGCGGAAGCGGCGCGTCGCAGCGCACCGCGCAGCCGGCCTCGCGCCGTACGCAGGCACGGCTCCAAGAGAGAGTAATATTTAACGCCTGGTAACAAGCTGTTGGCAAAATATAGCTCTACATATTTTGGTAGGCGCTAATGAAAATCTGAGTGGCTTTAAACATAGTCTGTTTAGACTAGCTGATCCCCTCGTGGCTTCTTGTATGGCCTAATATGTATCCCGATTTTACTTCTTCAAAAGCACCATTTGACTGTAACTAAGTTAATGTCTAAACGGAACATTATCGAAGAAAGAAATCTCCGAACACTAGTACTTTGTATTACTCTAATTTAAAATACATACTAGTACTGTACATGTGTTGCATAAGTAAGGTTTATCGAACCAAAATATACCTAAATAAGTTCTACATTCAATAAATTTGTGTCATGTATAGGTACACTATAAAATCATATCTTCTATACCATAAAATATTGTTTTTCATAAGTCTTTCTAAATTTCAACGTAATATGCTACTATAGGTTGAGGAGAAGACGTCACAGACTAAAGACTAGCAGTTCCGTGGTTCAAATCCCATGGTGGTGTATAGATCTAGCGTTTGACCACTATCTCGTTTTATGTCATTATCATCAAAATTATTTTTTCTTCTAATCATACTCAAATCCCCGCACTAGAATTTCCTGTGGCGCGGGAGGCATAGACACACATACATTCAAGACCCGAAACAAACACGTACACTCATCACACAAATGTTTGCCCCTGCCAGGATTCGAACCTAGGTTCCCAAAAACACAGAATTCATATCACTGACCACTGAGCCACGGTAAACGTCAATCAGCCATAATAGATAATATACATAAATATATAATAGATCGCCACAGGGACCGGTGGAAAGCGGCATGCATCCAGCCCCCTTTCTGCGATCTTGGTCATGTCGCCTGTCCACCTTGTGGTGTATGTCCAATGCTGCACTTGCCTATTCGTGGTCTCCACTCGAGAACCTTTCGACCCCAGCGGCCATCGGTTATTAGAGATATTTGCCTGCCCACTGCCACTTCAACTTGCTGATCCACTGGGCTATGTCGTTGACTTCAGTTCTTCTAGGGATCACCTCATTTATGATTTGGTCTCGTAAATAAGCCCCGAGAATAAAAATACAAAATATTTTTATTGACATATATATTACATTCAGTTTCTTGAGTCCATAGAATAGCCCTCTATAGCCGATGAGCCATAACTACTTACAAAATTTCACCCAAATCCGTTTTACCCGCCTGGTGATGATGGTGATGATAAAAATAAGCCTATGTGTTAATCCAGGGTAAAGGCTATTTGCGTTTCAAATTTCATACAAATCCGTCGTGGTGATGAATGATAACGTTGATGTTGATGAAAGTAGCATATGTGTCACTCCCGGACCTGAAGTATCTACTTACACAATTTCACCCAAATCCGTTTTTTGGTCCGGTGATGAAAAACGATGATGATGATGATGATAAAAATAAACCTTTTTGTGAATCCAGGGTATAAACTATCTATGTTCCAAAGTTCATCAAAATCTGTTCAGCAGTCTTTGCGTGAAAGAGGAACAAACATCCATTCAACCATACATTCATACTCACAAACTTTCGCATTTATATTAGTAGGATTTATTTACGTATATTATATATTTATTAACATATATATTCAACATATATAATATATAACTACTTTTTGCTATATATATATAAATAGCAAAAAGTAATAATTGTTCAAAATAACTGCTTGAGTCCGCAAAGTAGGTAACAACTTTCGATATCTAGAAAATAGTTACATTCATCATCATGTGCATAATCTATGCGTTCATTGATAAAAACGAAACTGCAACAAACAGTTGCAGTGCTACACGCCATATGCTTTGAACGATAAGAACATAATTGCTGTTGTGTGTCTCAAAATAGCCAATGCCATTGCAATATTATTTTATAACATTTCATATTTTCAAATTTAAAATGTTAATTTATCAATAAAATAGTAGTATCATTATTTATTGGAGAAATATTTAAAAATATCCATCGATAGTATTGTTGATTGCTTAGATCGTAGCCGTAGTATGAACTCTTTAGCGCCACACGCCAGTGGGCGCGTAAAGCGTCACTCATTTAGTATTGGTACCTACGGAAGTTGGTACGGGATTGGAAGGAAACAACACTTGCAACGAAAGTGACGATTTATTCACTCGACTTACCACGTACGTTCGAGAGAGTCCCATGGATCGAGGATCTTTCTAGAATCTTCATTTATTTTAGTCATTTGTTTCTCTAGAATTTTTTATACTCTCCCATTCGCGAATAATGTTCATTCTGTATTCAGAACCTTCCACCGAACCCCAAAACGCTTAAAATGCTTCGGCGATATTGAGGATTGAACTCGTGGCCGGCGGTATTGCAGGCAAAGTCAAATGCCATTGCACGCTCTACGCGGTACGCCACCGAGCTAATAACCGAACTGTCGAATTTTTGCCCCTGTAGACAAAGTAAAATTCTACAAGCGTTAAAATAGGGTGAAGAAACGAGATAGAGCGATATAAAATTACGCATACCAGAACAGGATGGGACGAAAGACATCGTAGCCAATGAGTGGCGTGCTCGACACGTTTTCGCAAGGTGTACCGTTAGCCAACAGGTTTCATAGTCATTGGATTTAATCATATGAACGAGAACGAAATTTCATCGGCTCGAGAAAGAGCTATGTAGGAATGCATTTGGCCCTCTGTTCCAAATTCGTAGCGCTAGTTAGACTCGCAATGGGCTGATTTTTAACCGACTTCAAAAAAAGGAAGTTCTCAAAACGACCCGTATGTTTTTTATTTTTTTTATTTGTGTTTGTTACCGCATAACTTGCGACGGGGTGAACCAATTTTTAACCGACTTCAAAAAAAGGAGGTTCTCAAACTGACCCGTATGTTTTTTTATTTTTATTTGTGTTTTTTACCGCATAACTTCCGACTGGGTGAACCGATTTTTAACCGACTTTAAAAAAGGAGCAGGTTCTCAATTCGACCCGTATGTTTTTTTTATGTGTGTTTGTTACCGCATAACTTCCGACTGGGTGAACCGATTTTTAACCGACTTTAAAAAAAGGAAGTTCTCAAAACGACCCGTATGTTTTTTTATTTTTTTATTTGTGTTTGTTACCGCATAACTTTCGACTGGGTGAACCGATTTTTAACCGACTTCAAAAAAAGGAGGTTCTCAAAACGACCCGTATGTTTTTTATATTTTTTTATTTGTGTTTGTTACCGCAAAACTTCCGACAGGGTGAACCGATTTAGATCGTTTTTTTTTTTATTTGAAATCTCGTGCTGCCCGTGTGGTTTCATTTAAATTTCCTCAAAATCGGGTGAGTACTTTTTGACTTACAAGTCAAAACTGAAAAATGCGAGCTTATACCTACACGATATTATAGTAGCAGGTGAAGACATTGGTGAACATACCTACACCACTATGACAATTGATCCCATGAAACATTTTTTTACTAAATAATGGAACCGACTTCAACACTCAAAAGTATGAAATAACTTGTCGAAGTCGGTACCATGAGCACAATATTTTGATATCAGTTACTTTTGAACTATCATATCGGTTCCATTTTTTGGTCTATTTTAATTATTATTTGTTCGTTTACTATTAGAAAGAAAGAAAAATACGTTTATTTATGACATGACACATTCGTATGCATGTGTATGATATTGTTACGGAAGTGGGTACGGGATTGGAAGGAAACAACACTTGCAACAAAAGTGACAATTTATTCACTCGACTTACCTGGTAAGTCTTACCACGTACAGAGTCCGAGAGAGCCCTGTGGATCGAGTATCTTTACAGTCACAGTCACTGAGAGCACACGCTGGTTACTGTTACTTAGCACTGATGCTTTAGCACTGTTACTGTTCATTTTTTGGCACTTTTCTTTACTTTTCACTTAACTTTTTTTATTTTACTTTATTACTTTTTTCTTAAACTCAACTGACTCACGGCGGCGTCCGGAGCCTCTTATTTACCCCTAATTTCGATATTAATTTATTTTCGATCGTCATAATTTCGATCGCCTTTCCTTGAATCTTCCTAGAATCTTCATTTATTTTAGTCATTTATTTCTCTAGATTTTTCTATACACTTCTCATTCACGAATAATGTTCACTTATGTCCAGAACTTGCCACCAAACCCCAAAACGTTCAAAAAGTACTTCGGCGGTATTGGGGATAGAACTCGGGGCCAGCGGTATTACAAGCAGAGCTCTGCCCGCTACGCCACGAACCTATTAGCCGTACCTTCGAATTTCTTAATTCGTTGCTTCGGACTGACTGATTATTTGACGTGACGTTTATTTGTTTTCTATGACGATGATATGGCCGTCACAATATTGAAAAGTGGACTGTAATGACGATTACTTACGTTTTTTGTTACGTATGCAGATTTATGGCTGTAAACGCAGTCGGATAAAAAAACAATAAATACTGTGTTTTGAATTTATTCATCGAATCAAAAATGACCAAGTGACAGAGATTTTATTTCACCAAATAAGCAGCAGTGGACGTTTATGGCTGAGATGATGATGATGATGATGAAATGAGTGAAATATTTATGTGGCCGAAAACTCAAAAGTTGCGATATTGCCGGTACGCATGGCCCCAAAGATGTTTTACTATACCTCATATAAACATATAATATCATTGCATGGCCCTCATCAACAAAACGCGACTCTGCCGTTTTTTCCACGAGTTTACATCATAGTCATAATGTCATTAATCAGGGTTACAGGTTTATTTATTATTTGTCAACGTAAGAGTCAAATAAAGTTACCGTATAAGCAACTACAAAAGTGACTGTTTGGGTGTGCGGTTGGCTGTAGTTGTATCTAGTCCAGTTGTTCGTTATGTAAGCCTAATACTATCATAATAAAATATAATTAAAGCAGTACTATTTTTAATTAGCGTTCACATGTAGGTATTCAAACTCAAAAAGAGCAGTGTTTCCATGTGACAGAAAGAGGTATTTATAGGTTTCGAAATAAGCCTTGCGAATAACAATACATTTGCTCAAAGCGGTAAGGACACCAATTCTTCCACCAGTGTTTTTATATTTACGATTTCATTTTGTTTTCTTTTTTTGTGTTCAATAAAGTGTTTTTGATTGATTAATAAATTGCATTGACGCTCGATAGTTTATAGATGCACTTGACAACTATGTTATCTGACCCGATGGTCAGTGACGATGTGGTCTTTAGTGTAATCAAACTAAACCTAGATGTTCAATGGATATCAAGGAATACGACCTGCACACGCTGTGTCTTTGGTGACAAGACCCGGGACAAACATCAATGCTCATCACATATAACAAACAAAAAAAAAGGAAAAGATACAGCTGCATTGAGAACTACCTTTTTTTAAATATTTAGAGAGAAAGTGAAAAAGAATGACGAGTAACGAGTGGGGACTAGAGAATACATGTTACTACACACTGTAGTACTAATACATTATCAAGTTCAGTTGTTATTTTGTCGCAAGTTTGTGATTGAGTGATTTATCCACGAATTTCACACGAGTTGTCAAAAAAGTTTTTAACCTTTTGATTATTCAAATGACTACTTTTCAGTACGCCAACTAAATGACAAGCCTAGCCGGTGGGAGCATCGGCTGTCAAACTGACGGACGCTGGTTTTTTTTTTATCACACTCAGACCCCCGCACTAGGATTCCCTGTATCGCGGGAGGCATGGCCACACATAATTACAGCACACAAACATCCAAGACCCGAAACAAACATCTACACTCATCGCACAAATGTTTGCTCCTGCCGGGATTCGAACCCAGGGTCCCGGAGACACAGAAGTCATGTCAAGACACTAACCACTGCGCCACGGCGACCGTCTACCTCTACGTTGAACCTCAAAAACGCGAATGGCTTTTGTGAAGGCAACACCGACATCAAATTTCCAGGATGGTGGTAGGGTACTTTCAAGTGCCCGTCTGGCTCGCTTTCACCCACAAGTTCGAAGAACTCTCAAAAAACGCATAGTGTGTTCATGCAGCAGGCCTTGTAAACATTTTTGGTCTAACGTGATTATACATTCGATCACATCGTCACTGTCCAAGTGAGATAACTTTGTCAAACGCTAGATTATAAAGTATAAAAATATGGTCACTGATGAGCACTATTCACAACAGGCTAATCAATATAATAAAAAGTTGTATCATACACCTTCGTACAAAACGTAGGTAAATATTCATATATTATTTATTGTATCTATTTTATAAATGTATCATATTGTTGCTCACACAAGCAATCAGGCGCTACTCGGCTAACGATTGCTCGATTGTGTGTTCTATCAGGCGTAAGCAAGGTACATAATAAATGTTCTCTCTATAGGGATACAACAGGAGCTATCTATACTACATGAGCGCTCTTTCTTTAGACAGATATGTTAGAGCCCCTTGTATTCAGATGTTAAAATAATAATATTAGGAGGCAGAGCGATGCAAGCACAGGTCCGACGTTGACAGTGGTCACGGGAGGAATGCGCGGGTGGAGAGCAGCGCGGATAAGCCAGCTGAGATCACGTGATCCCGCGCGGCACTAAGAATTTAACGAAATAAATTCATATAAAATCAACAGAAATGAATATTGAAAAAAAAATCTTGACTGTTCCTAGATAATGCCATTATCTATCAAACAAAGTAAGGTTCATATGAATGTTGTTATTATTTTGTAAGATATACGTGTTTTAATTTTTGAAAAGCATATTTTTTCAAAAATTAAAACTATCGAGAAAACTTTACTTAACCGGATTTTGAATCCTGACTGTTCCTTTATGCTGAACCAAAGATACTAAAACTGAAAAAACCAAAGCTCTGTCTTCTACACATGGTTTAAAATACATTTTTAAAAATAGCGGTTTCTCTACTCACAGCGCCTTAAACTGTGTACACTACGAGCAAATATGGAGCTTATAGGTCTCTCACGAGAAGGAAGGAAATTACACAGTCTAAAATATTATAAACATGCATCAGGATTTGTCCCCGCCCCTATGCCTGTGAATGCCTCCGATGACATTACAGAGAATGTCGTCGGGATCGGCACCTCTTAAGCCCATGCATGTGTCAGGCACATGTTCTCATCAGGTGCTTGATCTACCAACCTCGTTACAATACTTGACATTTTACTGCTCGCTGTTCCTCGAGCGAAATTCTCAACATTTTTGTTATAACGGACGGTATCAAAAACCTCAAACACAATTGTAATATGTACTTACTTATATACCATTTTTTAAACATCTCTCTTTTGTTATTTTTTTAAGCGTCTCTATTTATTTTCATGGGTTTTTGTAATACCTATATATGAAATCAAATAAAAATTTATTCATTTTCATTCGCTGGACATATAAATCATAACTTATTTATATTCTAGATGCGCCCCGCGATTTTACCTGTGTGGTGATGAAAAACGATTATAATGGTGGTGATGAGAAGCCTATATGTTAATCCAGGATATAATCTATCTCCATACCAAATTTCATTCAAATCCATTCAGCCGTTTAGGCGTAAAAGAGTAACAACAATCCATCCATACAAACTTTCATATTTATAATATTAGTGGGATAAAAAACATATTATCTCATTCAAATTCTTAGTTTACTACATTAAATTCCAAATTTAATAAAAAACAAAACGATCAAAATGTTTACTTACACGCTTTGTGTTTTATAACCGCACGGAAAATCCAACCTAAACCAACAAAAGCCTGAGAATTCAATCCTTAACCCTTACAACATAACCCACGAATATATAAAGGCAAACTATTATTTATATGTCGCCGGCTTGTCCTGGATGATTTATTTTACAGCTCCGGATCGTTCCCGGCACGGTCCGTTCCCGGGTTGATGTTTACATTCCGTGTGAGATCGCGCCCTTGCATATATTTTGGGAATCAGTGTCCCGTAGTGTCGCCGTTGTACCGAGCCTCGTGTTTTATTCATCGAAGAGGGTATTTGAAAATAAAAATCAACTACTGAGAAAGTGAAGGTTTTTCGTGCACTATTTTTAACCCTACAATGAAAATGTTTATAAGAAAAAGTGGATTTGATACCGTGACACTTTAGTAAACAATTAAGAGTGAAGTGATGAATAATCACGAAAAGACGGCTTGAAATTAATGATGAATACACTGACGTGCTATCGCTAGATGAATAGCAAGTTTTTTCTACATTCAGAAACCTGTCAACCGTTTTTCTTCCTCATTTGTCACATAAATATTAATAATATTATAATCTATGTTGAAAGCAGCTGTAGACTGATTTATTTAGTTATAAAAATATATACTACTTAGTGTAACTTAACTAAAAATAGACTAATTATATAAAGTACAAGATTTTAATCAAACAATTCGCAATCAGTAGGCGAAGTTCTTAAAATGCTGGCGGCATTGCCAAGTTGTATTGCAATGCTTATTAATTGTGCAAGACAAAGGTGAGCATTTTAGTCACGTGTTACTACGGTTGAATACTCTGGTTAATCTTTTATTAGTATTTTTTCTTATATAGTACACTTACAATATATTTGGATATAATAAATGCATGCTATTTCCTAATTCATAAATAATTTGATTCCTCATAACGTTATGACTAAGTGTAAAGTCATAAGCGGATACTAAACAAAAGTCATTAATTTATATAGTTTTACATGAGCATAGTCGAACTAGAAAAAAATATATTGATGGCTTGACGACTCTAGGAATCAAATGTACCTATACTGTAAATAATAAAATTTGTATTTTATCTTGACTTTTCTTTTCTCAGCCATGTGCGTCCACTGCTGGACGTATGCCTCCCTCATATAGGGGGATTTGCCAACACTCACCACGCTTGACAGGCGGGTTGGCGAGCGCAGTATGATTTCCGATCCTCAGAAGGTGCTGCTGCCGATGGGCAGCGGCTCGTACGTGGTATCCTAGCCGACTCTGACTGACGGCACCCGCGGGAAGACATGGGGGAGTACTGTTCTAGGCCGGTACCACCATGACATTCTAGGCCGGTACCACCACGGCATTCTAGGCCGGTACCACCACGGCATTCTAGGCCGGTACCACCACGGCATCGGCCATATTAGTGCGTAATAAATACCGGTCATTATGGAGATCAATGGAGAAGGCCTGTTTACTAAGGGGCGCTCTATGGCTGAGATAAAGATCGTGATGAAGTAAGTATTAAGTTAAGTTATAGGTAAGTTAAGTTATTTTTTTATAATAAATAAATAAAAAAAAGAAGATATTGCTACTTTTGTTGTCTTATCTATTTATTTATTATGTCTTAACTCAGAAACGGGTGAACTAAGTTAGTTGGTACTCAAAGCCTCTGCTAGATTTAGAAACATATATAACATTTAAGGATTAAACCTATAAAAAAATAAACCACAAATTAAAAAAGCGATTCATGGATTTTTGTTCAGAATAGTGAAATTATACGTAGATAATCTAACAGCTTAAGCACTCTTGCACCGTTGAAGACAACTTTAACTTGAGTACCTTAGCCTGCTCTTTATCTGTGGCTAGATAAAACCGGTATGGCGCATTTCCAATACGCATTTTACCGCCGCGTAAAAAAGTTTAAATGTATTTGTTTGTATTCTGTATGTCTCTGATGACTGTAATATAATTATAATTTCGTAAACGTAGTTTAATGAAACTTTCATTCTAGGTTACTAGGTTGCAAAAAGCTAAAATAAATAAACTTAAGGCCATATCTTTCTCAGTTTTCCCCATCAGCACTATCTCTATATAAGAAGTCGCATAGTCTAGAATAGAATAGGCCCTGGGCTTTTTCTTTGCAATCTCACTGATATTATTCTTGAATCCTGAATCTATATTCGGGAATGAATCCTGTCGCTGCTGACTCTTGAAGAAATATAATACAATAGTGCCCTTAATAACGGCTGGAATTGCTATATTGGATCTCTACTATTATTGTACTAAGCTATACCGAGTCAGCAGTTTAAGTAGCGCTAATTAGAATTAGTTTTTATTTGCTACTTATATAATTCTAGTTTTTCTATGTATATTTTATTTAATAACTGGAACTGCATGTACCTATTTCGGAGGGGGGCGTTGACATCTGCGACACAGTTTTACACTACTGCAGGTGTCATCGATTCTTCATTATTTATTGTATTGTTTTTAGTTCTGATTAAATAAATATTTGATTTGAATTCGGCGATTATGTTGAAGTGAACAACACTTCTTTAAGAGTTCTACTTCGTAGTAAAACTACATGTGTAAAATAAATTACAATTGCTATAATAACTTCCTTCTATGAATTGTCATATTTGGGTGAATGTGAGCAATAACTCTTAAATAACAATTATAATCATATACCTAAATGAAAATAGCCATGATTAAATTCACTTTTAGGATTATAAATAATTGTGAATGTAAATTTGCAACTACAAGATAAAAGCTATACCATCTTTATAAAAACAGCCTTTCAAAACAGATATAATGCTCGAAAGAAAGAAAACTATCTTTGCGCCGTTAGATAATAATACCACATTCTTGAACCTACTGACCTAAACAGGTTCCAGGTAAAAAAATAAAAACAAGCCACAAGAACTCTTAACAGTTTTATTACACAAGACAATTACATAAATTACAAGCTTATCCAGTTCTAAATTTAGTCTACAATATTAATTTTAACTTGCTCTAACAGTTTAGACTTACACCTACTTATTTTTTTATACTTAGGATTCGCTTTCACAGATCTCCGAATACTACTCCGAGTCATCACTCTGTCGAATAACTCCTCACTGGTATCTTCACTTCCATCATCAGAAAAGTGATTGTTCATGCTGTCATTCATTTTAGTTGGGCGGATAACAACAGGCTTCATACCTCCGTCCGAATAAATCGAATCGTCGGTAGATAATCGAAGGGCACGGTCATCATCACTCAAAGATTTCTCAATATTAATTTGTCGAGATATTCTATGGTTCGAAGGGACTTGCAAGAATGCTTTCTTATCTTCCTTCTTTTTCGCTGCGTCACGATTGCACGGTTTGTATTTCATAGGTGAGAAATCTACTCGACTGCGCAGAAAACTAATAGTTTCACCGAATTTCCTACTGCATTTCCTTGTAGTTTTTACTTCAGTTTTTTCCTCTGTTTTAAGTCGGCTGTCATCGTGCTCCAGTGCTACACCTGAGTCTGAATTAGAATCAACTAGAATGTTTATTTCTGGAACGCTTGAAGTGAATTCATTGTGTAAATTCAACTTTTTATTCAACTTTTGAATTGTTTCAACATGTTTCTGTATAATAATGTCTTTTTGAGCGAGTTGCTTAGCGACGGTTTCGGTGCGAACCGCTAAATTCACTTCGTATTTCTGCAGCTCGCTAGAAAGGAATTCCAATTCTTTTTTCCTATTCGATTCCAATTTCTTTATGACCTCGGCCTGTTTCGCGTATGCTTCCTTAAGCTTAGCGATCTCCTGTTTATGTGACGTTTTCAGGAATTTAATAATGTTTATTGCCTCGTGAAGCGAAGCAGGTTGTAAGATATTGTCTCCCATCGCGCTCTCCGCCATGTTTGTTTCCGAATCTGTAACAAGGAAATAACCAAATCGGTAAAACGTTTTGCAAACTGCGCATTTTAGGACGCCAAAGTAATGAAGTAGCTTAGCGTTCGCGTTCAAAGATACTTAAGTTAATCGCCTATTATTGTGAAACAGTGCTATTAAAATTACAGTTGAGTTTATAATGTGCCATCAATTAGGACTTTTAGATGTCTATTAAGTAAAGTTGTTGTGTAATAATGGATGAGTTTTTTCTAAAAACTCATTGGATAATGGACACGTGCAGTATTTAGATAATATGGTAAATGTTTTTAAACACCGTCTGTCGGTCACATGAGGGAATAATGTATGTTATTGTTCGTATGTGACCTTACGTGTGGGAGTATCGATCCGTATAGCTAAGTTGGTATGTACTGACATACATACTTACGTATGACAATGACAGCAATATAATTCTATTTCTATAATCATTCACTACTAGTTGTGTAAGCTAAAAGGCTCATCAATTACGAAACTTTAGATAAGACTTCAAAGTTTATAGCACCGACGTAAACTCACTAGGTTATCGGTTTTTGGCCGAATACATTTCGGGAAGTGCGTTCTTGAGATACATAAGAAATTGGATTCTTTCTTCCCAGTCCCATCTAAGAATGACCATATGGACGGCAATGTAATATGCATACTTTTTTTTTTTTTCTAACGGACTAATGCTGTTTGCCTCTACCGGCATTTACAGCTTCACCGGAGGGGGGGCGAGCACAGATGGTGCTCAGCCCAGTATTTGTGCGGGCGCAGAAGGCGCACCGCCTAGTGAGGCAAGCGCTGACGGCGCTGTGCCACTAGGAGAGGACGAGGCGACTAGCTCAAGGGCACCACTGAGGTTCGGACCTCGGCTTGAGCTGTCGCCAGGACAGGGAGTTATCGGATCGACTTGCCCCGGTACCAGAGTGGTCCGTAAGTGGGCCCTAAGGATGTTTGCTCTTTGACTATTTGGAGAGAATCTAACCAGGATGTTTTTGCCTCGAGCTCGCCGTCGAGCTCGGTGTCGGACTGTTAAATATGCATACTTGGTAGACGATCCAACTTATATATATACTTACGAAGCGTTTTGCTTCCACATCCATAGATAATTGCGTACAGATAAAAATTAGAATTCGTTGCTTAAATCTATGAATCCGCATACGCTTGATGTTTAACATCAATATCTTTTACGTAGCCGTAGTCCATAGTAGACCGCATCATTGCGTATCATCGGGTCAGATAGTGGTCAAACGATAAACTTAGTAAAAAAAAGTTATATCGAAGATTTATACAGTTTTATACCCCGTGTGTATTGTTAAAAACGCTAAAATATATCAAATGAGCTGCAGCTACATACAGCATCAGCTTAATATATCTACTTATAATATTTTAAACTTCCTATACGATATTAGACTGGCCACTTGCCTATCCGCTAAATTTAATTGGTGGATTATCACAACTTTTATCTCTCTTTTATATACTATATAGATCTAACGTTTGGCCACTATCTCACTTAATCGTCAGTGACGATGTGGTCAAAGATGTTATCACGGTAGGTCTATAATGCTTACTGGCTCTCAAGGATTGCTGCCTAACCACACCATGTGTTTGGTCATAGTTTTAGAGAGCGAAGGTGGGTAGCTAGCCAGGCAGGTTCTCGAAAGTACCCTACCACCATGCTAGGAATTAGATAAAGGTGTTACCTTCCCCGGGAGCTTAAGCTGTTGAAAAGGAATCGAACCAGCGTCCGTGAGTTTGTGAGCGGACGCCCTCACCGCTGAGCTGTGATCGCTTCAAAAGGGGTCATAGCTCTCTACAGGAAGGTCCACGTCTTAGTAGAGGGAATATCATTAGCCAATTTAATTATTTTCAGGTAAACTACTTTCAATATATGTTACATACAGACAGTCTTATAGAACGTCAAACATGTTAGTAAAATTACTTAAAACATTAAAGTAGAAATCATTGAGGCTCGTTCTTTTGAAGATCAATGGTCTCCACCATTGATCTTCAAAAGAACAAGTCTTATACCCAGCTGTGAAAACGGCACAGCTGAAATAATAATCTTTAACAATCTAATTCTCTCTCTACTTCTTTTGTAATCATTTACGAGCTGTTTTAACCTCTACGCTGGCACGACTGAGATCAGTAGTTATTGACTTCCGAGTCTCCGGGAGCCTGGGTTCGAATCCGCCAAATTTAAATTATAAAAAATAATTATTATCCAAAGAATTTCAAGGCATAATAAACTTTAAATTGAAGGGCAAAACACAAAGCAATATGTTCTTTAAATCACACTAATATAATAAATGGGAAACTTTGTGTGTATGCTTGTTACCTCTTTGTTACCTTCATAGATTTGAATGAAATTCAGAATGTAGGTAGCTTATACTACGCTACGTTAAGCTTAGTTGCCAACTCTACAATGAGATTAATAAAAATCTCCACATCTATCCTCTCTCAACATTTAGAGCAAAACAAAAAATTATAGCCTTCCTACAGAATATGGAATATAATAAAACAGAAAATCTTATAAAACCATCTTTTCATGCTATTACTTATTCTTCACTCTAATGACATTTATTACCTTTTTACATTTTGTTGGCATTTGTAATTTAATTTATATACTCGTTTTGTATGTACATATAACTTTATTGTAATTTATAGATATAATGACGATGTATATATATTTAGCAATAAGTGTAATTGGTTTAAGACCGTTCTTATTGTAACAATAATAAATAAATAAAATAAATAAATGTAAGTTTTGGAGTACTTAACCATATCACCCAAATCCCTATATACAACCTACATCCACCACTACATGCATGCACACACACACACACATATACACACATACACACACACATACATACACACACACACTCACGTAAACCAAAGTATACACGCACAAACAATATCATGTCTTGCAAATACTTACGCATTCATGCCTTTTCAAATAATTTGTATAGCCTTTTATGCCTACGGAGGGCGTTGTTGTCTGTACTACAGTTTTATTACTACAACAGGCAACAACGTTTCAAATAAGATATGTTTCATAATATTTTATTTTTTTAAGACTTACGTAAATTGTGTTTCTTGTGTTTCTGTACAATATGGAATTGTCTTGTAAGTGCAATTTTTGTGATCTTTCTTAAGGCAATAAAGTTCTTATTATTATTATAATCCGGATTAACACATAGGCTACTTTCCATCATCATCATCAATCATTACCACGCGGGATGCAGCTTGTAGAAAATAAAACTTTAGATTTAGATATTTCTAATAAAATAAACTATATCAAAATCGGTTAATTTGTTCAGGAGCTAGGTACCTATAACGTCGCAGACTGATACACGTACATACATAGATAGGTATGCCGTGTAACGCACCTCTCTTTTTGCGTCGGTGGTTAATATATATTCTAGGTATAACCTAATTAAATCAATGCATAATATAATAAATAAAAGCTATTTCTAAACATTTAGAAACTATAGGGCTATATAACGCTATAGATGTATGCAAGCATTGCAAGTATTATGTAATTATTTGTATAAATTGTGTAAATATATTATGCAATGAAAAACACTGCGGTGTTTTTAATTGCATAATATATTTACAAAGAATTACATATTTAGAAAAATAAAGTTGATGGTGATATTAACAAATACTTGGATTGAAATTATAAAGACAAAACTGATTAGATGCGTTTTAAAACATGTACATATAAAAATAATTGAATTATTACCTGCAATGTATAGATCCAAAAACAAAACACGAACTAAACAAAACTATTTCAAAAATGTTCACTCTTAAAATATTTAATGAATTCACAGGTGCGTTCTTGTCCAAAGTCAAACACAAACTGAACAGTCTAGAGGAGACAGCTGACAAAACAGGTAGAGGCAGGTGCTGGAAATGTCATTCATGGTATTATAACTATTATTATTAAGCCGGCTAATCCAATTTCGGCCTTAAAGCCGACGTTATAAAACCCATTTATCTAGAAGCATTGACAATGAACGGAAATACTTTGGCGTACTTTTGTTTAAATTCTGGTAGTTAACCGGTCATTGTGATTAAAATGTACCAGGTTCGCGTTGGTACACATTTGGGAATATATTACAATTGCATTAGGTTGTATTTCTTCTTGATTCTTCGATAAGCGGAACATGCAATTCTTAGAATGACGACACCTATCGTCAGTGATACTGCAATACTAGCAATGCAATACAGAATCCTAAAGGCGATAGCTGAGAAATTTGATTGTCCCTTGGTGTAGAAGATGATTGATTGATTGATGATTGACTAAACCACTTTTGACTATGAGATATTGACACTATTGTTAGTACTTAATTATCTTGTTAAGTTATATTATTTTGATAATATGGGCTAAGTTGTCTGAATAAATAAGTAATTATTAAATTAATTAAAAATACCGTCTAATTAAATAGCTCTTTCGTTAAGGTCTTACTTTGTATTAAGTAATAGTGAAAATTAGCCTTATGTAAATAAGGTAGTTATGCGTATCAACGCCGACATTATTTTGATATTATGTATTAATTTTATTACCCTTTACAAGATTCAATTTAAACATTTCACTTTGAGTGAGACTCAGTTGATTTTGAATTTTTCAGACATAAAATGGAAAATAACAACTAGATAAAGAAAAAATAATAATTATAAAGTTCAATCGTTTTCCGTTTAATTTAACTAAGTAGGTACATATAGATCGACGACCTGACTAAGATCGCAGGAAAGGGCTGGATGCGGGCCGCTTTGAACCGGTGAAATTCTTTTGCACCACCTTACAGTGACCTTTGCTACTCACGGGATCAATTGTCATTCACCCTCTTTAAAGAAGCCATCTAGATAGACGTAACAATTTTCAGTTAGTGAAGCATAACTCAAAAACAGCTTGACCGATTTTGATGAAATTTAAATGGGACGAGCTTGGAAGTGTACTCTATCAAACAAACAACCATCGAAATCGGTTTATAAACGACGAAGTTATCCGCGAACACACAAAAATAAATTTAAACAGTTGAATTGAGTAACCTCCTTTTTTGAAGTCGGTTAAAACAAGTAGAAAACTTCTGTTTCTTTAATTTTTCTTTATAGTTTTTTATTTATATTTAATGCTCCAAAGTTATTTTTTATTTTATTATTCCTCCTAGTACCATCAGAAGGCCTCGCGAAATGTACCTTGCCCACATTAAGTTTAGGGCTTGCGCCGCGCCGCCACTTTTTTAATTAAGGCATCGGCCATTAAAAAAATAATGCAAAATGGGAACATAGGTACGCGGTACCTACCAAATCAATTTGGTATAACTATAGTGAATGTCGTAAGTAACTAATAAAGCTGTGAGCTTTATTAGTTACTAGAACAAAGTGGGAATAAATTAATATCTATTCTTTTTAAATTAGAAGAAAAAGGAAGTTAAAAAGTTAATAAAACATAAATGAAAGCCTGAGGAATAATCATATTGGAAAAAATACTAGAAAGAGTGCAGGACATAGAGGTAGAGGAAGAACGAAAAAGGTTTAGCATTTTTAGATGCCTAGTAAAACAGCGTAGTGTAACAGAAAAAAAATTTCCAATCTTTTAACCACCTGAAGCGCGATAAGGACAAAAAATATGGCAATTGTTAACAGGAAAAAGCAATACACTTCCTGGTAAGGAAATACAATGCAACTGACACACGAGACACAATAAAATTATATACTTAAATCAAATTAAGTAAAACTTCTTTAGTAAATTCTAATAAATGTATTGAGTGATGATAAAAACTAAACCAGAAAACTATCACACTATAGTATCGCCAGTCCTTTCAGTTTTGAGAATTGAGTAATACCCCGAAGGTTCAAGAGACCCGAACAGGTAAATTAGTTATAAATTGAAATTAAAACAGAGTACTTAATTGTTTCGTGGAAATCGGGTATGGCACCGACAAATTAATGTTAAAGTGATAATAAGTATTAACCTGTCCGCTGCTAGGAATTAAAAAGTTTCGTGTTTTTTTAACCGACTTCAAAAAAAGAAGGAGGTTACTCAATTCGATCGCATATTTTTTTAAATGTGTGTTCGCCAATGATGTTTTACTAAAGATGACGTATATTCATACTGCGCGGTGCTCAGATTTTGTTCCTTTACGACATAAACATGCTTACTGCGACAGATAATACGGTACAAATAATATAGAGAAGGATAGCTATATGTTTAGATTTGCGCTTGAAATACGCGTCGTAATTAAAATTACTACAATTGACATAATTTTGCCGCCTCAGTTTCCACGCGTTTGTGCGTCATCTAGCTCATATAAACATATAATATCATTGGTGTTCGCGGATAATTCGTTGTTTATGAACCGATATTGATGATTCTTTTTTTTGTTTGAGAGTTGTTGATACTTCCGAGGTGACCCCATTTAAATTTCATGAAATCGGACAAGCGGTTTTTGAGTTACACTCCATTATCTGAAAAGTGTTACGTGTATGGATGATTCCCATATTGAGGGTAACAGACAATAATTATTGATCCCGTGAGTAATCGAGGTCACTGAAATGAGTAACAATAATTTTTTTTACAAAGAATGGAACCGACGTCAACACTCAAAAGTGTGAAATAACTTGTTGAAGTCGGTTCCATGCTCATCATATTTAGATAATAGTTACTTTCAAACTATTATGGTACAGACTGCAACAAGTTATTTCACACTTTTGAGTGTTGACGTCGGTTCCATTATTGTAATTTTTTTTTGTTTTTTTTTATTTTCATTACAATAAGTACGGTCGTAACCACTTACACTTATCGTTAATTTTAACATATCTACATATTACAATAATTATCAATATAAGTTTACATATACGTGTTATGTATACGTAATTAAGAATAAAACAGACTAAAAACACTATTGATTTATACACTATTTACGATTATACATATTACGATTACATTTTAAAGAAGTTTTTATATAGAAGTTTCTAGAGGTTGTCCTTAAAAGTATCGATCATTTGTAATACTAACGCTATAGGTATGAAATACCGAGTTGTAGCGTTACACACATTCAAACAAACAACAACAAATAAACACATTCACACTCATCACACCCGCACTCAGATACCCTGTGTCGCGGGTGGTATGGACATACAAAATCACAATATTATTATACAAACATCCACGACCCAAGAACGAACATCAGCATACGTAAATAACCGCAAAAGATTTAAAATTGACGAACTACGATAACATAGACATAGATAATTCTAATGTGAACATTTTAATTAAAACAATATTAACTAATTATAATACTGCAGCTACTACAATAACATTTGAGCAATCCACTAGCTATTGGTAGCCTATAGATAACTCAAATGCTCTAACCCGCTACCGGCTGGCAGCGTGCCCAGAATGCTAGCATCATTGCCATATATTTGAACAATACATTATAATAGACATTCAATAGCACAAATACTGTACCCAATGATATTATATGTTTATATGAAAACATCATTGTACCTCAGTATGTAAGTTACATTTGTGTAAAACAGGTGTAGTGAAACAAGTGCATTTTTTTTATAAATAACTATAGCATGTAATATAACTATTGAATATTCTGGACATTATATAAATAAAAATGTTTTCAATGTTATCGTCTGGTATTGGTGACGTCACATGCCTATTAAAGCGTAACTAGAAAATCTCGTCAGTAAAACCGCACGGTGCTGCTAAAGTCGCAAATTACTGGGAATGATAACAATAACTAATACAAAACCTTTCTCATAACTAATCCGGAGCCAATATCGCGGAGTTAGTTTCCAACGAGTGGTCACGATCGTCGGCACTTCTGAACTAACTTCGGTGAAACTAAATTGAGCGCGTTTCTATTGTTTTCTTTATTTTCAGTAATTCGTCGAAGTAAAGGTGAAGTGAGTAGGTAAGGTAAGGTTTAAATTGTTTGCAACGAGAATTCACTACTTGAACGACCTTTTTTTTTAGAGCCGCGGGGCGGAGTAAAGATATTAAAAAAAAACAGACATAACCTTATGTCTCGCATGCCATACGCAATAATGGAGAAAGAGGGCGGTTTGCTTGCTCCTCTTTCCTTCTGAATAGAGCCGGAGGACTGTCCACAGACTAGCACTAGCCCCACCTGCTGGTAGTAGGCCTCTCTAGGCCAAAGGCCAGAGTGATAGCACCTAACCAAAGGCCAGAGCGGGATGATAAATGCTAGAACAACCATCAAATATATTTGATAAATAGTAGAATGATAAACAAGAGGCCTAAAATGACCCATTACGGACGAGGTAGTTTTACAGCTTTACCGAGGGAGTATAATTAGAATTATGGTTAACATGGGGTTTTAGCGCCGTTTACATGTTTACATTACGATTGCGAGAAAATAAATAATTCAATGTAATATATATAACTAGTAGGTACTTAGATTGTACCACAAGAGAGCACAATCATATTTTTACAAAGATGGCGCTATTTTGAATCCAGAGCGGAGCAAAGGATTCTGTAGCAAACTAGAATACTAAGCGCAACGAGGGGTTCGATATACATACTTCACCCGGGGGTAAAATAATTTTGCGTCCGTGTGATACACTCTCTTTTCCGTCCTAATATGCAAAAACAAATGTAAGACTTTTAAATAGTACAACTCATGAATTCAAGAAATAAAAATGGTTGAACTTTTCTTTAGCTACTTCGAGCAAGCCTCTTTGGAGCGTTCGTCATTTGTTTTTATTTTCGCGCCACGTTTTTAACCGGCCAATAAAATATTTTTTCAACGTAGATAGATGATGTAAAAGATCCGCTATATGTAATTACAAAAGCGAGAAGAATTATAGGTAACATGCCTAAGTATGAGGGAGACAACTTGAAACAATTTTGGGCCTTTCTGGCTGTATCTGCTTTTTGTTAGCCTGTTGATGGCAAATGCAGTTGCAGTTGTCTGGAAGATTTTCAGATATGTTGAAAAAAGTCTATTTTGTGCTTTTTATGATTTAATATATTTATACAGATAAAAGACACATTATTTAAATTAAAGTGATGGCGCACTGCAGCATAGTAGTAGGTTGCAAAAGCCGAAATAAACGAAAACAAATTAAAATGACCTCTCATCGGTAAAAAGCAGTTTGTAAGTAGTAATGCGGGAACATGGAACATTATTAACACTTCAGTTAGTATTATTAACCAATGATGTTTTACTAAAGATGACGTATATACTGCGCGGTGCTCAAATTTTGTTCCTTTACGACATAAACATGCTTACTGCGACAGATAATACGGTACAAATAATATAGAAAAGGATAGCTATATGTTTAGACTTGCGCTTGAAATACGCGTCGAAATGACAATTACTACAATTGACTTAATTATGCCGCCTCAGTTTCCGCGCGCTTGTGCGACATCTACCTCATATAAACATATAATATCATTGATATTAAGTATAAAACATTCCAAGCGTGCTTGATTTACTGTTTACAATACGATAATTACCAATTTGCTTTTTGTTGATACCTGAATAATAGATACCTGACAATGAACGAAAATCTTATGTAATATTGGCGCCGTCAGTCCATATTCAATTGTCATTTTCGTTAAGTGTTTAGTCGGTTTATATGTCAATGGAGATACCAGCACCTAATTAATGATTTACCCATTTCATAAGATTTCCAAATGAACCCGTTTTAAGTAATAAATGGATTGTTAGTACTGCGGCCGAAAAATTGGCGTCTTACTATACCTATTTCATGCACAACAATATGTAGGTGCCAAGGCCATGTAAAGTAATTTTATTAAGTCAGATATTTTCTAGCATTAGAGAATTATTTAATTGCGCACAATTAAATTTAATGGCGAACAGTAAGTGCCAAAATTATATAAATTAACGTTCTGATATTGATTATATTAGCTAAAGGCTGAGATATTCTAGTAATCATGTCAAAATTCCATACCCAACAGAAAATGTCAAAGTAATATAGAGTAATTTTATTAGTAATGGTTGTGATATTGATAGTAGTAGGTGTAAATTCATTATTATTATCGATATCTTGCCTCATATTGGTAAGTGTTTGAGTAATCTATTTTTATTTCTATTTTTTTTTATCTATTTATTTTTTAATGATGCCAACGAAATTAATTATGTAAAGTGTAAGCACCTAGTGAGCACATATTACATACACAATATGTTGTATTTTTGTTTGCTTCGATGATAATATTTATTTGCGTTGGAAGGTGATTACTGTCATTATACATTTTTTTTATGTAAAATTTATGGAAGATGAATAAAAGTGATTAATTTAGATGCTCTTTGTTTGTATTTAGTTACCTAGGTACGTTTACCCCATATAAATGAACTGTAAGTTAAATAAGTAAGTTAAGTAAGTTAAATAAAGTAAATACGGGAATCTATAAATAAATTGTAAAAAGTAAATACGGGAATCATTCTAGTACGTATCCGTACCTATATTAGGTGATGGCTTATTTTTTTTATCTTATGTCTTCATTATAGTTCGTTTGGCTTGCAAGAGATCTAGAACTCATATAACTATTCCATAACAATATACGGATTCCAAACAGCTATGTACAGACGCTCAATATGACGTGTACACGGACGACCGATACCTTTATACGGACGTCCGATACCTTTATATGGACGTCCAATAGTTATATACGTACGCTCTATAGCTTTACACGGACGTCCAATCATCATCATCATCATCTCAGCCATAGGACGTCCACTGCTGGACAAAGGCCTCCCCCATTGATTTCCACAAGGACCGGTTGGAAGCGGCCCGCATCCAGATGTCGTCCAGAGGACGTCCAATAGTTATATAAAAACGTGGCAGATAAGTATATGGCCTGCCTGATGGACGATTGCAAGATCAAGAGTATCAGCCGCGTGCTGCCGCCCATTATCGACACCTCCCCAATCCCCATGGAGCCTGACAACCTTATTAACTGCAAGAACATGACGCTGTTTGAAGGCAGTGCAATTGGACTGCAAGCTTATAAATTGCGTGCTAAATCCTAGACAACGTCATCACTTAACATCAGGTGAGACAGTTGTCAAACGCAAACTTATATGTATAAAAAAAAAACAAAAAAAAAAAACTAAACGTTGAGGGAACGTTGAGAACTAAACCTTTAACAAAAAATACCAAAAAATGGAACCGACTTCGACAAGCTATTTCACACTTGTTACTATTGACGTCGATTCGATGTTTTGGAAAAAAAAGTTTTCACCCTATTCAGTTTCCTTTTGCTACTCAAGGGATCAATTGTTATTGGCTATGGTCTCCGACCATGTCTTCACCCGCAACTATAGTATCGTCGATGTATGCAAAGTACTATTAAGTTATTAGAGTGTAACTCAAAAACTGTGTCTACAGGACTCCTCTAGTTTCGAATGAGAAATTCTGGTTTCATCCACCTGAAACCGTGGAGTTTGGTTTTCCCACTATCTCAGTTATCCCAAGGGAACCATACCTTTTCCAGGAAATAAAGTAGCCTATGTCTTTCACCAAGGTCCCATTTATTTTATATCAAAATTAATCAAAATTGGTTGTGGCTTAGGCGTAAAATAGTAACAGACAGACATATTAACTTTCATATTTATAATATTATTAAGTTTTTCTTGTATCCAAAAAAAACATCATCATTTTACCTTAAAAATTTATTGATTATGCAGAAGATTATATGATGGGTTTTATGTAACGTGGTCTATATAACTACTATTCAGCTGTCATGAATAAAATCTACCAGGGGATGCAGTAATAGAAGTCGAGGATCTATATCTTTTCATTAATTGCTTCCACTGGCAATAGCATAGTCTTTAACTACTGCATGTCGCGCTTCGTTTCGTAATACTTCACATTTACTCTAAAGTAGGGTATTTTTTTTAAGGAGTGTCGTGAAGCGGGTACATTTTTATAAACATCAGGCTTCCTAAGGGTGTGTTTCTTATTGAGTTTTGAGCGCTTTGAGCACAGAGAGCGTGTTTAAAGTAATTCCGAAATGCACTGACAGCTGCACACAAAATGTATATGACGTCATCCATGACGTCATCATCCTGTGCTTAGAACGCTCACGAGTACGACGTAGAGCAGTGTGAGCACTGTCAAACATAATATAGATAAATAACTATGCACTGAGAGTCAAACATCTGACTCATTATGAGAATCTGTCGAAAAATTGGTAGTTCGTCCACAAAAAATTAAAAATGTAATTTTATTTATCAGAAAAAAAATACCCATTTAGTGCCCATGAAGTACGAGTGCATGATTTAATATGAATTTAATGGGAACTGACATTTAAGAATTCGCGCGAATTCACACACAAAAAGCCGTTCCGATTTGCTTACGAGCGTCAGCACTGTCAGTACTAAATTCATCTCGGAACAGCTAAATCCTTACGTACGAACGTGTGCACTGTGAGCCCAAATTGAAACGCAGCCTAAGTAATAAAAGAACCCGTAACTGAGCCCATTGTACAAAATAATGTGATTGTTATTGTGACTTACATATTATATACAAATTCAAATTTATCTCTTCTCTACTTTAGAAATGAGTACATTTCATTTAGCAGCGTAATATTAAAATTGACTCTAAACAGGCCCTAACCCCAGAAGTACAAACATAAAATTATAGGAATGTTTTACTCTCTCGCCAAATTCCCCACGAGACATCGCTAAAAACAATCACAGAAAAAAGCACAACAGAATAGAATTCCTTTTACGATTTATGCCATCCCTAATAGAAAAAGGTTGGGCATAAATCCGTGGAATGTGCGTTACTCTTCCAGACAATACAAATATTTGGTTACACCGCAGAAACCTCGCATAAAAATGATGTATGACCAACGGTTCTAGCGCTGGAATTGGGTAATTTTTCCCAAATTTAATCCAGGGATGTATTAAAGCTAAATTAGATACCTACGCGACTAGTTGAATTCTCATACATGCTAACTACATATATCAATTCTAGCATGTATTGAGCAATCAGCTGCCGATTGCTATACAGAGGCTCGCGGGTGTTTATATGCTCTCTGTCTGTGTGCATGGACGGGACAAATAATGATGCGTGTTGTTTTAAAATAATTTGTAATATTTTGTATGTACTATACAGAAGACATATTCGCTCAAAAAATTTATTACGAATCACATTTTCATACTATTTAATTAAACCACAGTTTAAGCGCATTTGTCGTTAACCGCCACAATTTTTCAGTCATGAAAAATATGGTCGGCTGCGAATATTTTTTCACTAATAAATTAGTAAAAGAAATCAAATTTTGTTGTACTCGAAATAACCATCATGAACTATTTATATAAGTGGTATTTTTGTTTTGGTAATTAAACATGTAGGATTTTCAAATAAATAAGTTTAAAAAGCTCAATATTGTATGAGTAACTCAATATGTCTATTTAGCAAAAGGTCAATGTCATGCGATTGTGAGTACTACGACAAACCTTGCGATTTTGTGGTACAATATATGTTATATTAAAAAACTGTGTAAAAAAAAAACTATGAATCAACAAATAAAAAAAACTTAATATATTCAGTGTTCTATTTTTTTTTTCATGATTACATAATTTGTATGCGCGCGTAAACGAACCGCAATGTTGGATTGGCGCGTGGCCACTAAATTTAAAAAATATCAATCCTGTTTTGCAAAACATGATTGCTGCTACTTCTATGAATATTTAAAGACAATACGCAGTATTATGAACTTTGAATATAATTTATGAATATAATATGAAAAATTACTTAAGTTTGTAGTCTCATGCATACGAGTATCTCCCGATACAAATAGGTATACATAATAATACATAAATACTAAAAGGCTTGCACTACTTAAAATAAAACTAAATTATTGTTATAAATGTAATATTGGCATTATACAATCATAGCGCAAATATGATAAGACCGTTATAATGTAGATGATCATGTGAATGCTCATGTTTCTAGTCACACTTACCGCTTAGGTATGTATGAAGATTAAAGTTAGCAAATATTTTCATTGGAATTTTGAAAGTGGGCAATACGATTTGTTTTGCTTTAAACGCGGTCTATTATTGGATTTGTTTTACCCAGTTTGGTTTTATTCGAAAAGTTCGTGTTCAGTTTTATCGTTTGTTACATTATTTGTAGGCGTGGTCGATGCCAAAAACTTTATTAAAAAATGTAGTGAATTGCTGTTTCTAAAATAAAATATAAATATTTTTTTAAAACGTCTTTTATTAGACGTTTTAACATACTGACCTAACCTGCCCTAAAAAAAAGTACTGGGGAAGGACTAAGGTATCTGTCACTAAGGTACATGAGACTGAGTAATTCATAACTAATGGATAAAGTTTCACTCACTTTTATATTAAAGTATAAATGGATGAGAAATAGCCACAAAATAATTGGAAAAGTGATTGGTGTGAAAATTTATCTAATAAAACTTTTTAATACGATGACAGACAAAAATATTATGCAATCAAAAAACGTTACAGTTACACGTAAAAATTTCGGACTATGAAGGCTTAGCTGGTTTTTGTGATATTGTAATAAGTTTGTGTTATGAAAAGATAGAGAACTTTAACGTTAGAGGTCTTTTGCAGACCATGCTAACTATATGTCTCAAAGAGTTCGCAAACTATCATATATGTGTTTAAACAACTAAGGTATGTTGCTAAAAAAAACCTAATGGTTATACCTACTGTATCGAACATTATGCCAGTCAGTAATCTCATACTGTATTTTCGCGTGGGGTAGCATGCCTAAAACTCGTATGATTAAAATAGACAAGGCAGAAAGGCTCATCTTGAAAATAAGTCTATTTAAGGCAAGACTTTTCTCTACTATGCAGCTGTCCAAGGAGACAAAATTCTTATCAGTTAGAGAGCTATACATCTAAACCATAATTATTCTACAACACAAGCAATTACTATACATTCTATATTAAAAATAAAACAAAGACTATACAAAGTCTGCAAATACGAAGCCCTTAGGATTAGTCTCCCGCGTAGATTTTTTTGTTACCAAGGGAGCCGATGTATAACTTAGCCAACAAATTGCATGGAATCTTCCCGATGACTATGAGAGAATGTAAAATAATTGTTACCAAATTATTAAAGTCACTAACGTACGATACAACAGAAAAACTACTGGAAGTGATAGGATGTGGTTAAAATTTTTCGTTCATCTTTCATCTCTTAAATATTTAAAGTACTTACTACAAATCGGCACACGCACACATATACTTAAAAGTACGCTACCACCATAAAATTATCGCTTTTGCTAACTCTGCTGACTTAGCACCTGCTACGCTAGCGATTCTGATAGACGTTGACCTACGGTGCAATGGTGAGTTGAAATTACAAACCGAGACTAACACAAAAAAAATCATCATAATCAGTCTAAATGGAGGAAGTTCAGTGACATACACTATCTGAACAAAATAAAATGTTCTCCAACTCAAAAGAATCTTTGTTCTTCAATTTGCATGCGATTGTGTCCCACATGAACAATGTTATAGAATACCCTTCTTCACGTCACTCGGAGCGTATCTATTTGGAGTGAAGCCAATCGCTAGCAACTGTACCGGGCTAGATAAGCAATTGGTTAGACCCGTACCGTATCTCTAGAAAGCAGTACCTGAAGAAGGTACAATTTCGGAGTCGTGTCCCATTTGTATAAACAATAGAATAACGCAGACGCATGTACGCTCCGTACAAGCTATCACCTCTCTGTGTCACAGTGGTTCTAGATAAACGTCAGTTAGTGAGTCTATTTGTTTTACGGTGCGAAATGGCTGGGTCACGACTGAGATAGAAATTCCTGCTTCGGCCACTGAAATAAACGTTTGAAGTCACTGAGCTAATGTAATGCTCCATTTTGAACTAAAGTCTGCTGCAGCGCTTATAAACAACATACTCGTCCAACTAGACAGTACAAACGCAACGCGCTTTAACGCTTTTAATTGTTAAATGTAACACAAATCTGCTGCAGCGCTAAGACAATAATTAGTCGCCTAACTAGACAATACCGGCATGCAGCGCTAGAACGCTTTCCGTTCAACGACTAATTGACACTCGTATAGACTAAAGTGCGGACTCAGTACAGAACTGACAAAGTGTTGTACCCAACAAATTTTTGGTCACATAAAGGATTTGTCACCCTTATTATCATTTTATATTGAGGACTTCTATTCTTTGAAGGGCACGTTATGCAGTCAGTCCCAGTTACTGTCGTCAGCTTTTAAAAAATTTGCGATAGGGCTACTATGTTATCTGTCAGTGGGCATCGTCTTATGGGGATAATGGGCACAACTGATCTTTATGAGAGACACGCCTACTGCGCACATGTGCAGTAAGAACGTAATGGACTGGCTATGTCTTGCTAACACGTACCTATTTCGAATATGAGCCTTCTTTGTAACAAAGACACACGTCTTTGTTTACGTAGCAGTATTAAAACCCGTGAGCTTATGTTCTGTTCAGGTTTGTATACTGATCCTGAATGTGCTCTCTCAAGACAATTGGTTTCGATGTATTTTAGAGAAATAAAATAAATTGCCTCTAAGAGCCATTCTGCGGCCATTCTGGGCAAATGTGTTTGTAAAATATATCCATGTATTCATTTTGTTACAATTGTTCGTATTGAGATAAATAAAAATAACTTTGATAAATATTTAAATGTAAACAACGCAATACACATTTAAGCTGACAGTTAAATTATCAAGTTTCAGTCTAATTATCATTCAAGTCTTGTATATCTCTGGGCTATCTAGGAGACTAGAGACGGAGAGGTTTCATCCCAATAGCTTATAGCTATTGAGATGAAAACTTGTGCCTACTTGGATAATGTTAGCTTAAAACTCTATAGGGTCTTTTCTTAAAAATAGCTTTAGGGGAACCCTTTATAAAAATGCTAAGCAAAGATCGTATAGCCCATATACCTACTGTACCTAAAATAAGATATCTCAAATAAATACTATTACAATCACCAGTTCACACTTGGTCCGGCTTGTTCGCCAAGGCGCCCTAAATCTAGTAACTTCGAACTCTTAGGTATTTTCGAAGGCTAGCAACGTTACCGGGCTGAACAGCACGACATGCTTTCTTTGAGCTTAGTAAAACTAATAATTAAAAAGAAACATAAGGGTGTCAGGTACTCAAGCTAAAATAAACTTTACGTACGTTTTATTTCATCTAAAGCACGCTATATTACCGCAGAGATATAACATCTTGGTGATCGATAATAACTAGGCGCGCGATCATTTAATAGAAACGCTTCCCCTAAATGTACTGTAATTAGGGTTCAATGGGCAGTAGAATTTCATTTGATTTGCGGTTTCAGTCATTGCGCCCACATTGCATATTATATCTATCTAAGACTGGTTAAAGGGGTACTAATGTTTGAGTTTCCTAATTTTTAACGTATGAATGTCATAGTCCAGCGTAGTTTAAATAATAATAAGATTAACTTAAATATATATTTAAAAACAATTAATACCACAAGCTTTATTGTACTTTTTAAGTTATGTTAGAATAAATACTGTCATAAACTGCCTGGCAATCTCACAATGTTGGAATCAGACATACAACACGTACATATATTACATGGTTCGATTTTCAAATAACACACAAGAAAGCTAGACGTTAATTATGTGGATTTTAATTAGTCTTCTCATTGCATTAGGGTTTTAATCAGTTTATCATCTTACATTAATGTACAATTTAGGATTACGCAGAACGTGACTATTTCATATAAGCGCCTGATTAAAATCTAAGATTGTTAACTCCCTGTGTACAAAATTTTAAGTGCTGCTAGATTTTTGAAGCGTTTGTAACTGCATGGTATTGAAGGTTCGTCATCGAATGATGACGAACAGACGGCCCATGGACCGATCCTTAAGATGTAGAAGAAGGTAACACTGTTTTTTTTTTCAAAATATATGTTTGACCAAAATGACCTGTCTTTTTTGGAATATTATTGTTTTGTCATAAATAATGTCCTATAAAAATTTCAAGTTGCCTCAAATACATTTTTTACATATTTTTGCAAAATATTTTTGTACGCGCCTGGCAATATAAAAGCCCCGACTGTTTGTTTGTTGCATGTTGCCAATTTATATTATGTTGTAGTTTTATAAAAACATAAAAAAAAACATAAAATTACAACATAATATAAATTGCATGTTGTGTTAGTAGAATTGATACCCTGGTTGTGGCCAAACAGCAACCGTACCTTTTCAAGTCCTGTACATATCACGTGGATTATGGTTTATTTAAAAACCACGAATGTAATTTTTATAGAAAAATGAAATAACATTATTCGATATTATTATTCGTTATTTCAATATAAAATACTAGCGAAAAGCTTGGCAAAGAACATCCCCCCATTTATAAATACATAGAAATTAGCTTTCGATTACATAATCGATTTATATGTAGCAATCTAGCAGCCAAATCTCGTACGATTGTGCTACGAATATACTGGAATTGACATAACAAAGTTTTAAACATCAAGGCTATACCAATGGTATCTTTTCCGAGGCTATTTGTAAAGCGATAGCACTATTATATTTGAGGCTGTTAAGGGACATAATATTTCGTCTTTTGTACAAAATGTCCCATGGGCACTATTATGAGTGGATGAATTAGGTTTTTAGATCGCTAATAGATCATGTTCCTCAGCTAAGACATACTTCAAGTTGACTTGGTAACTCATTTCCAGGTTATGTTATATCATTCTAGGTCTAGCGTGATAACATCTTCAACTATCAAGTGAGATACTGGTCAAACGCTAGATCTATACAGTATAAAAAAAAGAAACTATCTAAAAGTGCCTCTAATTAGGCATTTGTATATTAATTCACACTTGCGGAACAGCGCGAACAATGTGTATCCACTAATTACTCAAGCTAATGAAGCGTGTGCACAGATAATGATAGCGATACCACAGATTAAAAAATAACTGTCTAACAAATCAGGCGTCATGAATACAGTTTGTGTATATCTATCTTGTAATGTTCTCACGTTTATCTATGCAGTCCATCTATTTTATTTATCAAAATACAGCATCCATGTTATTTCACCAACGTAATTCTAGCTAGATTGGAGTTTCGATGTTCGATGTCGAAAGAAGTTGGCAGCTGTTGGGCTTTTATAGCACAGCTGTCAATGAGAACAATTGTACCAAAAATATGTATTATTTAAGTTAATCTGTAGTTTTGTAGGTAGTGTAGGTAATTGATTGAATTGTTCTTTGTCCTTGGCAATAATAAACGTATTTGTATTAGTATTTGATGTGACCGAAAAAAAATTACGTGTATTACTTAGGGCGTTAGATAAATACCTTTGTTATTACTTTTGAATGTATACCTACATTCGTTCTGAGCTGTAGGGTCACCCGGGGCTATTGTAGCTACTACAATATTAATTCAAACTATAACTTTATATATTTTTCTGCTAGTAACACTTGATTTAGGAAGCTCTAAGAAAGGGTCAGGGCAAGAATAGGTACACTAAACCGACGCTTTCGTATGAAAGGTCTGATGGGCGTGGGTGAAACGTAAGGAGTGTGTCAGGATCGTAGCATTTGGAAGTCTGTGGTCTCTTCCTACGGGAAAGAGGCGTGAATGTTATGTAGTAATAATACTTACGCAAATTTAAAGGACTCTTGTAGTTAGACTTGTATTTAATGATCATGTAGATGAATTTTAATTTAATTGAGTCAATAAATTGATAATAAATTGTAATTGGTAACCTTTGGCGTTTTCACCCATTCATGAACCCTTTCTTCAAAAACTCCAGCACCGGGGGTTACATAAAGCCCTACGAGAAAACTTTACAGTACACTTCTCCGACCTATGCAAGGACATTCCTCACAAGCACTCTGTAAAAAAACAAGGGTAATTTTCTACTACCTGAAGAATTTATTATGTAAACATCACGTTATAACATTGAAGATAAGATGATGTTAGGCGCAGATCAGAAAAATTGTGTTGTTGAGTGTTAGATACAATAAAATGTTTTTTACGGTCAATTTTACTCCGTATTGCCCAATATTCAGCCATTTGTAAAATAAATAATGATTTCCAACAAAATTCAGCACAATGCGACGCTCATAAAGGTTTATCACGATTTCTTTTTACAATATTCAGGTTGAATAAACTGGCATTCTATGACACCAAGACATAACAGACGCGTATTAAATTTGACAATTATTGTGAATTTTGAACTGAAAGAAGATATTTTTGTTATTGAGTCCTACAAACAAATAGTAGATGAACACTAACATTTCAAATATGACAGAGAGAAATACTCATGTAAATAAGTTCGTTAGTTCAATCAAACTACAGTTTCAGCTACATACAGGTGGTCTTTTTCAATAACCGCGAATCGCACGCAGGCTCGGCTCGCATTGCAGTTTGGAATACCAAAAATATAGTTAAACCATCGTTCTTTTTTTTATTGACACTCATACCCCCGCACTAGAATTGCCTGTGTTGCGGGAGGCATGGACACACAATCACAGCACACAATCATCCAAGACCCGGAACAAACACTTATCGCATAAATGTTTGCCCCTGCCGGGATTCATACCCAGGGTTCCCGTGAACCAGAAGTTACGCCACTGACGACTGAGCCACGGCGACCGGCAACCGTTCTGTCTCTGTAAAGTCTTGTTTCCTATGATTTAACTTACGTATATTATAAACAGTTCCATATTCACTTTTCCAGTTACATTTTTATTTTTTATACGTATAAAGTACGCATTAGCGACCGAGGCCGCGCAAAATTTTCAGCTAAAACTCTACCCTACACAATTAGGGTCTCACACTAAAAGCTTTTTTTTCTGTCAAAGGAATAAGTACCATCCCGTTAAGTTTTTGCAGTTTCAGTCAATGTCCGGTTAACTACTTAAGGTTACGTATGAGATAATTTTCCATTCGTTCATATTCCATTATGATTTTAATTTTATATAACATTCACTTTTAATTTATAACTTTAACATTACAATTCTATGTAAGAGCACGCCGCCGTCTGGTCCTGGTTGCTATTATTGTTCTCAGGTCCAATCCACAAACAGAGCCTGACAAAAAGGGCACCGATTTGATGGAAAAACTCTCTGCAATAAGAAGATGAGACCGCCCTCTCGAGACCATACCTTTTTGTTTGCTTCTAGTGAAAGCGGAGAGCGGTTCGTAAGGAACATAAACAAGGAAATAAATAATAGAAGCATTACATATTATTAAATTTACTTCATACTGCTTCTACGGGTATAACGTGGTACTAAGCGTAGTCGATATCACGGTCGACAAAAACGTGGCACTTACGCGTAGTCGATATCACGGTCGACAAAAACGTGGCACTTACGCGTAGTCGATATCACGGTCGACAATACCGTGGCACTTACGCGTAGTCGATATCACGGTCGACAATAACGTGGCACTTACGCGTAGTCAATATCACGATCGACAATTGTCGACAGTGATATCGACTACGCGTAAGTGCCCCGTTATACCCGTACAAAAAGGAATAAGTAATTATGAACGAAGTTGTAATATTATTATTAAAATAATTATGTATTGCAATACCATAAAACGTTCGTATAAAATAAAAATTATACATTTACAAAATTGTATAATTATAAAACATACCTACTAATTACAATTACAAAATAGCTAGTGGGCTGCTTAAATGTTTTTGTAGTAGCTGCAGTATTGTAACAAGTTATTAGTATTTTATTTTAATAAATATCATCGACATCGTCCCATTAAACAGATAAAATACTACTGCGACAACATTAACAGTTTAGCAGGATGCCTGTTTATGCCAATCTATCGATAGCTGGATTGTTTGAACATGGCTTCATACACAGAATACAGAACTGACTTGTCTGTTTAATTATAATATTGATTTGTTGAGCTAAACATTTAGGTCATCACTTTATAGTCATACAGCGTAAATAAAAGAGAAAAGATAAATAAGATAGTTGATGATAGCTAGATAGTTATAGGTATACCTATGACGTATATAAAAGACAAGAAATTAGTCTTAAAAACAGTATGTCCTACGTGCAAGATACATGTTGCATGTAGTGTGAGTAATGCTAATGTGTAAATTAGCATTACTAGAAATTCTGAAGTACTCTCATCCTTCAAGCAGAGATGTTAAGAATTCACAGAGTAGACACAGACATAGGTCTGTCTTGACTTGGGTTGCGAACAGACACGCGTGTTTTGCATCTACATATTTATCTAATCATTTGCTATTATTTGCATTTGCTTGTCTTTTAAGTGGTTCAGAAGTGCCGATTACATTACAGAGGCTCGCGGGTATTGCAGACAGAAAGGGCAATATTTCCCCCATTATTCTCTACAACAGCGGGTTGGAAGCGGCCTGCATCCAGCCACTTCTCAGCCCCGGTTTCCCCTTTGCGGTGTACGTTTTACCCCATGCTTGCCAGTCCGTGGTCAATACTCGTGAATCTATTGCCCTCGTTAGAATATGTCATTTATGAGAATATGTGCCTTGCTCTGATGAAAAATATGGTTACTTGAAATTTTTTTTTACAAATAAATATAAAGTAAATGAAATCAATTTTTGTTCAATCAGAATTGACCCGCATAACTGGTTGAATAAATGAATCCAGCTTATAAAACATGTAAGAAGTTCTAAAAAACTATACTGAAAAGATTCAAAATTGTTGAGCAAATATAGTAAAGCTTTCATTTGCTTTATTATGCTTTATATTTTTTATTATGACTAAACTTAATATTGTAATTTTGCGTGAACATAGCCCGCACCCGAAAGACCTCACCTTGATTTCTGTAGGACCCAAGCGACCTTTCCAAGAGACTCCCGAAGTAAAAACAGAACTTGGTAACAATGTTGTCCTCTTTATCATCGTGGTTTATTTAACATTTGGGATTTTCCGCTCAGTTTTTCCCGAGCACCTGCAGATAAAGGTACATTTATGAGGTCGTGTCCCACTGTGAGAGAATTACTGACTTTTTTATTTAAGTAGGGTCTGTAGCTGGAAAAAAGTGCCAAGTGTAATGTTATTTATGCAATAAATATTATTGGGGACGTTGTTAAAAGGAAGGTAGTGCTCGTTTGTGATATTTTGGAGGGTAGATAGGTTTTTTTCGGTTACATTTTGGACTGTTCTGAAATTAATATCACAGCATCGGTGTGGGTCGATCCGGGTCAAACGCTACATGGTCTTCGCGCTTAAAGTGCGAAGACTATCTTAAAAAACGTAGAATTATAAAATGGCAACATGGATAGTGCGGAAATGCCAGTCTCTTTACTATTAAAATTTTGCCAAGGGCATGTTGCGTCACGTTAGGTAATTATTGATTTTATAGCTTTAGTATATTGTTAAATATCTAGAGCAGGAAATATTTATACAATTGGAGTTTTTTATTTATCACCAAAGTTTACTATGTTTATATACCTAAATTAATTATAACTCATTAATCAACACTTAGTTTAAAGCACTGAATCCTTTCAGTGCTTAATATTTAATATTCATTTATAAAAAAAAAAACACTTATTAATATCGAATCTTAGAAAAATACCTTTGATATTTTGACTACGGTTTTAAAACCGCGGGCATATTGCTCGCCACCGTTTTATAAGGTTTGTTACGAAGATCTATTAGCATTAAGAATAATTAATTTCTTGTTTGAAGAAATATGTCACCAGTTCTGGAAGGTGAAGTTGAATAATGTTTTTTTCACTGCTTACATCATTATTATTCTGTTCTGTATTGTTTTGTATGTATCTCTTGTGTAATGTGTGTTGTGAGTGTCTTGAATAAATGTGGTTTCTTTCTTTCTTTCTTTACTCATTTAATCGTGCGAGCACAAACTATACTTGCGTGCTAGTAAATTAACGTCTAAATCTTATTTTTCTGTAGATTATTTTAGTTAGTATTGCCAACTGTGCCAACAAATATGTACGTAGCTAAACCATTCCTGGAGAGTTGCAAGATTTAAATAATTTTTACTCTAAAAATAGCTTAAAGGAAAACCATAGAATATGATTGATAGAAATTAAGCTTTTAGAATTAAATTATTTCGCAATACATTTAAAATTTTAATACTACATCGTATAAGTAAGCTTACTTAAATCTAAATTACTAATTACGCTTTGCTTCTATTCTCGATAAGTCAAGAGATAAAAAAGCGCAAATTAGAACCTCAGTCAGTAGGTTGAAAACGTGCTACAAAACGTACTCGTAGCTAGTTTTTGTAGCTACCACTTTTTAAAAATGGTATTTAACGGGACTTAGAAGTGGCCAGATCTAGCGAAAAAGTATCTAGGTTGGCATCAGTGACTGTAGCAAGGTTTTTGGGATATTTGAGTCAAAACAAATGCGAATATAGTAGATACTATGGTCTATGCTTTCCCCTGGTGTCTTAAATTATTTATTCTATTATCTTTGGATCACTTGAGGGATCAGTAACACAAAAACAATTACAAATTATAGGTATTTACTTATTGTACAACACACACTTACATTATTATTTGAAATAAAGATGTAAGTTTGAAGTGGAGAGAGCGGCCGAAAAACCAATACACGTTTATGAAATTCCTTCCAGATCTAAGTTTTTATATAAAAGTCGAGTTTTATATAAATGTTTATTATATTATATGGGTCAGCTATGTTTAATTGTATGAATTAATGACGAAGCTAGCATTGTTTCGACATTATTAAATTTTGAAGTGTCCCATAATTTTCACGACATTTTGTCCATTAATATACGAGTTTGACAATGAAAGCTTCATTATGCCTGGTTGATTTAAAAATCATATTTGTATTGTACAAAATTGAGTTCACAATAAAACAGCGGAGAAACAAAGCCATTATCAAAACCTCCGTTTGTGAACCCATTACTGTTTCATGCTGGTTAATCGTTTTCCATTGAACCGTATGCACCACAGAATCGTTAATTTGATAATTAATTATACATGATCCAGCTATTAGTGCGGGTTGAACGAACATAATCATATTGCGATGTGGAATCGAATCTGAAATCATCAAGCACTCAACAACATATATTATGCTAGCTGCGCCCCGTGGTTTTACCCGCGTGATCATCATTGATGATAATGATGATAAAAAGTAGCCTATGTGTAGATACTTCAGATCGCGGCTGAAGTAGGTATCTACATAATAAATTTCATCCAAATCCGTCCAGCTGTTCTGGCGTGATTGTGTGACAAACATCCATTCTCCGATAGGTATTGTGCCTATCGGGGAACACAGAGTCAGCAACTGGAGCACGCTCAGCGGGGGGAGCGTCGGCTGTCAAACTGACGGACACTGGTTCGATCCCCAATAACAGCTTGAGCTTCCGGTGAAGGTAACACCGTTATCAAATTCCCGGTATGGTGGTAGGGTACTTTCGAGTACCCGCCTAGCTAGCTACCATGCTCAAGTTTGAAAAACTGTCACCAAATACATAATATGTTCAGGCAGCAGTCCTTGAGAGCCAGTGAGCATTGTAGGTCTAGCTTGATAACATCTTCGACCACATCATCACAGATCATCAAGTGGTCGAACGCTAGGTCTATAGGTACAGTAAAAAAAAAAGAATATGTACCTTCTAATGTTATTGGAATAAATTTACCGATTGATTGGGACATGTGCAATACAACGATATTGCTGAAAAACAGACGAAGTTTTTTGGACTAAGTCAATACAACTTTTGTGAATCATGATATAAAAGGTTCAGAATACAGTAGTTTATATATAAAATAAACTACGTAACAACTTTAGATACGATTATTTAGTTATATCAAAGTGTATCTGCTTTAAGCTTTGTGTGAAGCGAAGATACCTGAGTAACTTAGCTTCACACACAAAGCTTAAAATCTGAAATAGTGTCGTAAATTAGTCACCGCCGGGCACAACGAAAAATAAATACCAAGCATATAAAATGTCACTTTTTATTTCAAAAATAGTTCAAACGAGCTTACGTACGAAGCTTGCCAATCAGAATGGTGGCCACAGATGTTCGAGACAATATTTCTTTGTAACTGAGTACAAAGAAACGAAACAAAGTTTGTAAACTGGTTGCATTTCACGTTTGAAGTTGATACAGTTTGAATATACTGCTTGTGTTTGATTTAAAATATTTAAATGATCATTGTCATATTGTACACCTATCAGCGCCCCAAGATTTCGCCCGCGTGGACGATTTAAACAATGATGTTTTATTAAAGATGACGTATATTCACACGGCCGTTGGGGTCGAAAGGTTCTCGAGTGGAGACCACGGACTGGCAAGCGCAGCATAGGACGGCCACCAACCAAGTGGACAGACGACCTGACTAAGATCGCAGGCAAGGGCTGGATGCGGGCCACTTCCAACCGGTCCTTGTGGAAATCAATGGGGGAGGCCTATGTCCAGGAGTGGACGTCCTATGGCTGAGATGACGACGATATTCATACTGCGCGGTGCTCAGATTTTGTTCCTTTACGACATAAACATGCTTACTGCGACAGATAATACGGTACAAATAATATAGAAAAGGATAGCTATATGTTTAGACTTGCGCTTGAAATACGCGTCGTAATCAAAATTACGACAATTGACATAATTTTGCCGCCTCAGTTTCCACGCGCTTTTTAGTTTTAGTTTCAAAGGTATTTCTTTGCAGCAATTTCGTTACATCTGTTTTCAAGTAGCAGTTAAATTAAGGGAAAGTGAAACAATCAATGTTGATTTCCAGGTTTTTCTGTTAGATACGCTCTTCAGTAAGTAATTTTTATATTTCCTTACTTTCCTTGTCGGTAACAAAGTTGTTAAAGCACCTTTACGAGTGTATCGAGTAGGTGGCCATTTTGTGAACGTCGTTTCGCCTCGCACCTGAGTTTTACGATAATGAGAATTGCCCCGTACCTTCGTACTCTGTCGTTATGTTACGAGGACTTTTTTTCACAGGGTCTTTATTAAAATAAAACACTAATAACTAATTACAATACTGCAGCTACTACCACTCCACTATCTATTAGCAATCCACTAGCTATTGGTAGCCTATAGATAACTCAAATGTTCTAACCCGCTACCGGCCGGCAGCGTGCCCAGTATGCTAGCAGCATTGCCACGCTGAATTGCAATGCTGATTCGTTGAGCCGAATATGTGCCAGCATTTTGGTCACGCGTCGCATCGATCAAACGCTCAGATAAATTTTGGAAAATCCGATGAGCTCCAGGTCCCCACGGGCCCAATGTCTCGACCCCAAACGGTTCAAATATATAACCACTACCTAGGTAAGCATATTTTCGCCGTTTCAATTGCTCCGCCGAATAAGCCGCGGCGCCAGCCCTAACATGTGTCTCAGGAAGATGTGACGGCGCCAAAGTGTCAACGAGGACTTGGGTATTTATATTTAAAATCATAGCTTAAAATATTGTATTTCCTTGTATTATTATTATTTTTATTATTAAGAACTGTCTGTTTCCATTCTCTGACCTGAACGGTTGCTTAAAAATATTCATCTCGCATTTTATTTCAATCGCGTTAGTTAGTTTTTTAAAAACTTCAAATCGAATATTCGCCTTGAGTATACCTCGGTACCTTCGGTGCCAACACACCAGCACTGACAAGCGTAAGGCTAATTTTGCCGCAGCAAGAGTCCACTTTAGCATTTATTTTATTTTATTTTATTTTATTTTAATAACACTCAGATCCCCGCACTAGGATTCCCTGTACCACGGGAGGCATGGATAAACACAATCACAGCACGCAAACATCCAAGACCCAACAAAATTCAAGTTTGAATATTATAAGCACCGCTCACAAAACACTGTTTGAACTGTTTATTGCTTTGTTTTTCTTATTATTATGTACATTACATAAATGTAAAATCCTATGCTTAAGGATTGTGGAGCATGCCAGTTTTATCAGACTACAGTACGAATATGCGTTAGTTATCTAATATTTCTTTTTTGTTTGTTTTGTGAAGGGTTTGGAAAAAGATTCCCCAATCGTTCTTTTTTATGCTTGTCTATTAAATAATATTTTAAAAAAATATATTTAACTTTCTGATTTTTTTTCCATTAATCTTTTTTGCTAGTGTTTTTGGCAAACTATTTAGTGATTGAGGTAAATAGCAGGTCCGGGCCTCTTCCATACTCATTTCTATAGTTTGGTATACAAAACAGAGGAAAGTGTGACAAGATAAATAAATTATTTGGTCTACTTAGTACCTTTAAGTATTTGCACATAGATTTTTTTTTTAAATATTATAAGTTTGCGTTTGACAACTGTCTCACCTAGATTTAAGAGACCTACAGTTTTAATCAGTCACCAGCAGATTTACTACGTAATATATTTTTGAACGAAAGTCGGTCAAACGCGAAGCAAATTGGAGAGTCGAGTGTTCCATCAGTTTTCCTCCATATAATGACTCTTGCCCTGATTTTTTGCCCGATTTCCGCAGTCGACTGACGATCTTCATTAGAGAGGTTGTGCGTCGCCCTGATAACGATATTAGGTTGTTCCACACTGGCATCTACTACTATACTATCTATAGTTATATGTTTTGCACGTATTATACCCATATAAACCTTCCTCTTGAATCACACTATCTATTAAAAAACCGCATCAGAATCCTTTGCGTGGTTTTCATTACTATGTATATGGTATTTAACTGAATAAAACCTATCATCAAGATTTTATTCAGTTAAGTAATATATCATCGACCTTAACACACTGTATGGTTATGTTGACAGTTATTCAAAGGTGGTCCTACCTAATCAGTTGAGTACCGGAAAGTACCCTACTTTGTTATTAAATCTGACATGGTTTTGACACATTATGAATGTATAAAACACGGGAGTTACTCACGTAATAAGTCAAAGGGTTCCGACTATATTTTCAGCCACATTCGGTGGTCTTTTTCAAGGAGAATACGGAGCGCTTGCGAACGCGGTCGTGCTTCGCCGCGCGCATAGTTCGCCTCTGACTTATTACGTGAGTATATCCCGTGTTTTATACAGTCATAAAGTACCCTACTGATTTACAAAAGTCTACTTTGATCATATTCTACGGTCAAACCATCAGCATATGTACTCTTACCATGTTTTTTCTAAGTCAGTCTGTTTTAGTCCCTTTAACTTGGCAACCACAAAGAGACTTTTTTTAATTTATTTTTTAAAGATTATAGCTTGCGTAGTACTGTCTCACCTGATGTTAAGCGACGACGCAGTCTAAGGTGGAGCACGAAAACTTAGAAGGAACCTATTAACTTTACCCTCATATAAAACAAATAACTAATATAGATATTTGTTTTATATGAGGGTAAAGTTGTTTTTGGCCTGAGTGTTGGATTGAACCTTGAGTGTAGCGAAGTTTACAAAACACGAAACGCTAAAATCTTTAGCCTTGACTGCAACACAATAATTTTCACTACACGAAGCACTAACTAGCGAGGAACTGGCGGAGCGCGTGGCGGGAGGAATTCTTTCACAGGCTTCTTTCAAAGTGTTCTCTGATTGGTCGGCGGGTTGCCTTGTAAGGGGCGTTCTCGAATTTTTAAAACTTTTTACTCACATGTAAATAAAAGTGCAGCGTTCGGGTAACTCCGCGATGTCTTCTCGTCCAAAATACCGCAATGCTTGATAACGAAGGTCTTCAAACAGTGTATGTACCAGTGATGACTTACGGAACCGAAACGTGGTCTCTGACTATAGACCTTCTGAGCTGGCTCAGAGTCGCACAACGAGCTATGGAGTGGACTATGGACTATGGATGGTGATGTTAGTGGACTAAATTTTGATCAATCAGAATCAATCTTCAAAAAATACTTTCATAAGTGGTATTCTTTTTGAAGTTTATTAGGAACACGTTCAAATTAATTTAAGGACACATTTCGGCTAGTAGTGGGACTCACGACTACATAATACCGTTCTGTAGTTGATGGGTTTAAGTCCCACTAGTAGCCGTTTTTTTTACATCAAACAATTTTAACGTAAGTTCCGCCTGGCTTGTTGTTAATGCAATAAACTATAAAACTCTATATTAGACATATAAGAGTTTCAACAAAATAAGCTGAAAAGACTAAATTTTTTTTATTTATAACAAATGGTCAAGCCTTAGTACGTGTCCCAAATCTGAATCTTCTCTTATATTGAAGTCTGTCCAAATTTAAGAGTAGTCAATACAAAATCGTTATTATTTACTTGGTAAAGATCTATGTCAATGTTTATATTTTCCCGGAATTTATCCTAACTTTTTCTCTCAAAGTACTAATTGAGTCAGAAACTTAAATATAAGCTTAACCGCTATTTTGAAAACAAACACAACTTCAAACCGAATTTAAGTTGCGCAATCACTTTGGTTAATTATTGGAGTTTACAACAGATTCATAATGCGGCAAGGAATTGATTTTGAAAAGTTACTCCTCTTTAATTTCCGGAATGTACTGATAATACCAAGTATTTGGGGATCGCTTCGAAGAAAGTTACCAAAGCATGAAGAATACATTCTTCATATTTGAAAGACCTCGAAGGGTATCTTTTATAATAATATAATATATATCCTACTCATATTATAAACGCGAAAGTTTCTATGGGTGTTGGATGCTTGTTACTCAATCACGCTCAAACGGCTGGATAGTATTGGATGAAATTTGGTATATAGATACTTCCGATCACGATATACACGATTAACACATAGGTTACTTTTCATCATCATCAATCATCACAATGCGGGTAAAACCGCGGGGCACAACTAGTAGAAAATATAAACTCTAAGGCTTTCACGGCCGGCGTTGCATGTTGTATGTATTGCCTCCGGGCTGTTTGGCCATGGTCTAAGTGAAACTTGTGTTCCAGACGTTTCGTCAATCACTGCGGTCGACATCTTCAGTGGGTCAGGTCCGAGCGGCGACAAGAGCGTAGGATTCTCTTTCTCGGTGTCTTCTCTGTTACTGAATGTAGTAGATAATAATTAAGAAAATTTTTTTTTTGAGAAATTAAAATTTATTTCATTTTCAATCAGTTCAGACTTATTAGTCTTTTCCTGCGTTACTTATCTTGTCATCTGTCCACCGCATCAAGGCATGTCGTTAATGAGTTTGCCATTCCATAATCCTTTCCACATCAATGGTCTGTGTCCAAAATAAATATGTATAATGTCCACATAATTATGTACTGAGTAAACGATCTGTAAGTACTTATAACTATATTATTAAATCCGCAAAACATCAGAATAAAACAGTCATTAGAACATTAGGACCTATACGATGCGTAGATCCACCCCACACACCCACCTGGATGCTGACACATACACACACCCATGCACTAACCTCGAAACTCACTCAACATACACGCGCACATACCCTCACTCATTATAAAACGGAAGCGGATATTATATATATTTTATCTTAAGATAGTTATTATCATCTGGCCGTTATAATTTTTTTTAAAAAATGTAAATATTATTATATATATATTGTAATTGTACGTGACCACTGGATTGACAGCTAACGTTCACACCGCTAGGTTATCATTGCTAAAAGGCGTAACTAACGAATCAGAAAATAGTTTTCAGAAATATTTTTACAACCTTTGGGATTTTGATAATCAAGTCATCTCAAGCCCTTTACTTAAACACAAGGCATCAGTAATAGTATGTAGTATGTCTACCTCCTTATTCAAACCTCAAAATCATAATGTAACCATCTAAAGTACTCTCGTTCCAATAAATTTTGAATTGTCACCAATGAAATATATCACAGGGTAGTTAAATCGGATGTCAAGATGGCAATCGATGTTATCCCTTGATTAACGATTCATATCTAAATCGGATCCGATATCCGGAGGTCGGGATCGGAACCGATATGTACTTCAGCACCTCATATATTGCGTACCATAATGGTATGTATACGCCCAGATACAGTGATCTGGGCGTATACATATAATTATTAAATGATTAAAAGAATTAAAAGAAGGCGATTAAATGATTAAAATTATGTTATTCTATTTATCTACTTGTCATTGGAATTCTCTACTTAAATTGAGGATCTCTTAAGTATGTCCTACTTTTCGTATATACTATCGACCATGTTAGATTTTATAATGCAACCTCCTTAGTCCTTTAAACGATACAAAGTTATTCTTCTTCTTCTTAAATTACCAAGGTTTCTGTGGCTACTACAATTCAAACTACAATGTCACATTATGGCGTTTTACATAACTGTTAGGTGTTTGACAGTTGGCACAATTGACAGACTGTGTAGGTATGCTATTTTTACTTAATTTTATTTCACTTTTTAACCGACTTCAAAAAATGGAGGAGGTTCTCAATTCGACACGTATGTTTTTTTTTTGTGTGTTTGTTACCGCATAACTTCCGACTGGGTAAACCGATTTTGATCGTTTTTATTTGAAAGCTGGTGCTTTCCGTGTAGTTCCATTTAAATTGCATCAAAATCGAACGAGCACTTTTTGAGTTACAAGTCAAAAACTGAAGAATGCGTTCACAACAATAATAATTGATCCCATGAGTAACAAAGGTCACTAAAAAGAGTGAAAAAAAAAATGTTACTAAAAAATGGAACCGACTTCAACACTCAAAAGTATGAAATAACTTGTCGAAGTCGGTACCATGAGCACAATATTTTGATATCAGTTACTTTTGAACTATCATGGTACCGACTTCAACAAGCTATTTCATACTTTTGAGTGTTGAAGTCGGTTCCATTTTTTGGTAAATTTGTTTTTTAAGTTCACTATTAATTATTATCTTTAAAATTACACCAATTCCTTAGAATAGCCTATTTTAATTCAATTTTCATTATATATATATGTCACTGATATTAATAGTTAAAACAGCAGAACGTCTGTGGGGTCTGTCATTAATAAAGATAAAACGACGGGAATAATAATCCAACTTGATTAAGTACCAGCAAAAATATCACCGTCATCAAATACCAACGGGGATAATTAAATATGTTCATCGCATTGTTATCTCAAGAAAAGTAATAAACCTTTAATAGGTACCCACCACCCGTAGGCATCACTTAATGTTGATTACGAGCTCAATTTCACCTCAGCACGTTTTACTGCTGGTCTACTCACAGGATCTTGTTTATGACCATGATTAAAGCTTTCAGGGATCCTTATTAAACCATATGTGCCATATTGCTTGCACGTAAATTGGGAGATAGGTCGAGATAAGCGTGAGACAAGGCCGGTTAATGATAGTGAAGCTATACCTAGTATCTTTAGTGTAACTCTCAAACAGTAAACAGTAGTGTTTATTGAATTTTAGATTGCAAAACAACAAGAAATCTTTACCTTTTATAATAGAGTTCACATTAACTTACTAGAAAATGTTTGTTACCTCTTCACGCCTTAACGGGTTGATAGATTTGAATTAAATTTAGAATATGGATACCGTGTACCTTGGATAAACACAAAAGCTACTTTTAATATCCTACTAATAAAAACTTATATAATTACAAATGTGAAAGTAACTCTGTCACGTTTTCACGCCTAAACCGCTGATCCGATTTTGATGAATGTTGTTATAGAGATAGATGGCACTTTGGTGAACTATTTAGGTTACTTTTATACCAGACAAAGAATGGTAACGTTGAATAAGAGACACATGCTAACTCAGCAACCAGATATAGATATATTTCATGATAAGATAGGCAGATTTTAGAGTGAACTTTCTATGCATTTAAGTTTTACCATGCAGTGTTTTGGATTTATTCTGTAAATTACATGTGTTTATCTGAATAAATAAATAACTCAGGTAGCGGGAAATCCTTAATCCAAGTGGTTGAAACCGCGGGGACAAGCTTGCTTACTAATAAATACCTCATACTTCTCTTCAATATAATATTCTTTTATAGTACTAGCTGACCTTGTTTGTGTATTTAATACGTCCGAAAAAATACCTACCTTATCCCGTCTCAGTAATAATACCAGGCAATCAAAATTAACTAAAAACTTCTGTCTCATCACCATCTTAGTTACTAAAAAATTCGAATTTCTAAATTACACAGAAAATCTATCTAAGAGATAATTAATTAATTCATCATTAATTGAAACTTCCTTTAATTTTAATGAACCCTGTCGTAAAGCAAATTATTAACCGGTATTTCATTTCATTATGATTTAGGTAATAAACGTCTGACCCTCAAGCAACGGTACTTTAGTTTATTAATCCTTTAATATATTTCATATTTCTCTGTTTCATTAAAACCATATTGTTTTTCTCATTAATCCAGAGAATATACTATGGTATTAGGGTGGCGGTAGGAATCTATTAGGGTATAATAGACCAACTAAAGTGTTTTATTTTTACTTATTTATTTTTATTTATTACATAAATAATTACATACACCATTTTTACCATTTTTGTTGAAGGGTTTACACTGTCTAAAGGCGTCTGACTCAATATAAATAGCCGTTCGAAATACCCTCCAAAACACAGTGCTCGATTGAGAATAGCTAAAACCGCATACGCAAGCTGGATGGTACTGAACCCGAGCTTCGTCTTTTCTCTTACAGACGCTGCCTGCGCAGATAGTACGGCAGTTATTAAGTTTTTATATATTATAATATTTTACCTATGTTACCGGATAATTGTAAGAACCATTCGTTTATAAGAAAAACTACTCAGACTGTATATAACATAACTAGTAGGGCCCCGCGGTGTTTTTTTTTTTAATGAAACCTTAATTCTCCACAGACTCTCCGGTCCATTTTTTAGGAATTTGTTACGATTGTTATTCAGATTCAGATTCAGATTCAGATTATTTATTAACCATAATAACATTCGTTATTTTCGGCAAGTCAATACATGTTTATAATTACTTATTAAATTAATTAATTAATAATATATATATTTCATTATTATTAATTATATATTATATATTATTTTGAAAAAGAGAACATTACAAAGCGAACGCGAAGCGAGCAAACATTACAAGTGACCTCAGCTTGCCACGAGTGTGGAGCGCCGGAGGATACGCCGTTTCACACTTTCAGCAAAGGTGGGCGAGGATCAGGTGCTGACCCTCTGACAGATCCTGGGAGAATGCCATTGGGCAGCTTGAAAGCTTCGACATTGGGCTTTATACTATTCTTATTCAGAGCTTTAGTAATTTTTGCAACAATTAATTGTTATACTGGTTCAATTATTATGAAACTAATTAGGTATTTGCGACTTACAAATTTCATTTCGTTAAAATTTTGCTATGTGTAAAATTAGATTAGCAATTACATAGAAAATTATACTATTCAACAAAGTTTTAACGAAATAAATTGTGCAAAATGGTTCAATCAAAAAGTCTGCAACATATTGCCAGAGCTAAGTTACAAAGAATTAATTATGAACTAGATGCTAGTCAACAGAACTAATTGTGCGACTGAATTAGAATATTATGCGGGACGTCATTGAAAGTCTAATCAAAAGTTCAATCACAATGTCAATGGTTATTTGAATGTTTGTAGTCCAGACATAATCTAACTAGTCTGGCCATAAATACTGTTACATAAAACTTAACATTTTTCAACTTTTTCATTGTTTTGAATTAGGAACGCGTTTATTATTTTAAAATCTTCTTTGCGCCATTTCACATCATTTTCGTGTTCATTATCAATTAACAATATGGAATGGGTGTGAAGCCGTCGGTCATATTCCAGACATTTCAAAAGCTTGGTATCCGTTGTATGTTCGTATATCGTACTGTCAACAGATACAACAATACTCCCTGTGTCAAACACCATAAAGGATCGGGGGCCGCGTGCTGTTAGAACTACAAAGGCTGTTAATACTGTTAAAGCCAAAATTTGTCGAAACCCCATTAGAAAATAAAACATCTTATCGTGAGAAATTAATATTTCCGCTAGGACTCAAGACCAAAGCAAGACATGAAGCTAGAGCTTATCAATAAAACCTACGTAAATTAATACGGAATGTATTAATTTACGTAGGTTATAGGGCGTACCATAGGGCATTACCATTCGTTGCCAAGCCTTTCAAGACTGTGTTTACTCTCCTTTTGAAGAATCCTATCGAAGCCTCGTGCCACATTTTGCAGGTGTATGGCAAAAAAAATCGGTTGAATCGCACAGTATGTGACTCCTATGAGTCAATTAATTATTAAGGGCCATAGCAGACTAGCTACTTTAAACATCGGTGACCAACGCTTTAGCCACTTTTTAGAAGCTATATGAAGCGACCAAACGTTCCACACTGCACACTTAGAAATGCCATGCGGCGATTGAGTCGCTTTTCAGAATCTCGCCACAGCGGCTGAGCGCTAAACCACAGAACAGAGTTTTGTGGCTACACTCCGCAAACAATCAGATGCCAAGCCGCGTCCGGTCGCAACCATTTACCATAATCTGCGGGTCGCGACAGTGTTGTAAGCGCGAGCGGCATCACCCGCACTCCCCCTTCCTTCACCTCTCCGCAAGCGCTCTCGCGATACCGCGTCCGGACGCAGGAAGTTGCGAAATCACACGATTCTGATACTAAAAGTAGCTAGTCTGCTATGGCACTTAATGGATTGTCAAGCGATTTCACCTAGTACGCTGGTAAAACCTTGATGCTGGAATACGATTGAAGAGTTCGCCAGAACACTCCCTACCGAAAAATAATGAAAGTACTAATTGGATATACTTATGCAAACTAGAACCAATCTATAAAAGTCATTTCCGAGATAGATTAGGTATTTGTTTGAAAAGTGTGTAGATTATACAGGGTTGACATTTTTAGCAGCTTCCTTAAATGTGAGTAGAAATTGTGCCACACAGCATGGACAGCTTATGAGTATATCAAAGTAAATTTGTAGATTGTGTCGGTTCGAGGGTTGGTTTTGATTTGCAAAATTGCATCCAACTCTACAACATTATTTTTGTACAACACAATTGTATAGCATGAAATTCCGATAGCGCGCACCCAATACGTGTCTCAGTTCGCACTTCCCTAACAGACCTAACGCGCGAAACAAAATGCCTGCGGGTTTTCCACACTTTATGCGCTGAACAATTTCCCGGTAACTGTGGGACCACAATTCGTATTGAAAAAAGTCCTATAAATAAAATACTTTACGCTTCAAGTAATCAATTCTTACCTTTTCGCGGTCGGGTGAACGATTTGAGGACGCAATTTGGATTTTTCAAGCTGTTGTTTGTGTTGTGTTAAATTCTCTACGGAAACTCTGTTTTCGGATAATTTTTAACTGTTGAAATGTTATTTTTTTTTTGAGTTAGTCTCTTTTGTTTTTAAGTACTACCCGTAGCTATTGGTGGGGCTTATGTACATGAAAATGAATATCGTTGGATTGGAATTTGGGGGAAATCATATCCTGTCTTGCTTTCGAACCTTTAATAACTAATTAGTGTCTAAAACATGCGTAGAATAGATAATAATTGTAAAGCGTTGATAGCTCAGCGGCGAAGACTTCGGTTGTAAAACTGTCGAATTCCATACCCACCAGCGCAGTGGTGGGATTTCAGTGAAGTTTACGTCGTTATCAAACTCATAGCATGGTGGTAGGGTATTTTCGAGTACCTGCCTAGCTGGCTACCACCTTCAAGTTTGAAAAACTGTCACCAAACACACATTCTATGCAGCTGTCTTTAGAAGCAGAAAAAAATAATAATATTACATCCAGCATGAAAAAGGACTCTTCATTGTTGAATATTTTTCATAATTACAGACCATGATCGCTGAAAATTCTTAAAACTTCGGGAACAATAATAAATAATTTTATAAGTGATTAAAACTGTTAAAAATTAATAAATTTTAATAAAGATCTTTAGCATTTACTAATGTGTATCAACGTGAATGTGGATGGATAGAGAGATAGAGAAAGGCCGAAGAAGGCATGGATGGAATTTGTGAAGAATGATATGTATATGAAGAGTAAACACTGAGATAATTAATGAAGAAGAGGCTGGAAGAGCTGGAAGAGCTAAATGTTTTTCACGCCATCAAGCCCCAATCGATTTATTAACAATGTCTTCGAATTTCGAATGTCCAAAAAATATAATATAAACTGTACATACAGGTACTTATTCAGTTCAATAATTGTGTTTTTCTATGAACTATTGTAGTTTTGAAACTAAACTCCCCAGGGATGGAGCGTAGTAATCAGGCTTGACCGGATGAGCCTTCATCGCTTCTTCAGAAATATTGGTTAGAACAAGCATCGTTTTGAATCCAGTCGCCTTTCCCAGACATATGTCTTGATCAATCCTGTAAACATATTTATATTATGTACAATATAATTAATTGCAAAACTAGCGGTCCGATATTTCTGAAAATATAACATAGCTATAGCTATAACATCATATGGCAACCGGGGATAGTGTAGCTTCCCAACAGTGAAAGAATTTTTCAAATCAGTTCAGTAGTTTCGGAGCTTATTCAATGCAAACAAAGAAACAATCAAATCTTTCCTCTTTATAATATTAGTATAGATGACAAAATTTCAAAGCATTCTCAGAAAAGACAATATGGACTTAGTAGGTATGCCGTCTTATCCATCACATCTCTCAACTGAGTGTTGCCACTTCCTGTATCGCTTACTTCCTAATCACTTTTTAATATTTTATCACGGTACTCTAATACGAACTAAAGGCAGCTCCTATTCATTCCCAGTAGTAATTGTTAATCTTATATTTCAGAGAAAGGACTTCTGAAAAGTGTATTTATTGCGGCAGTGAATAATACTTATAATATGTTGATTAACGAGCTATCATGTTAAAAAAAACAGATGATAACACATCAATTACTATTTTACAACGACACTTAATTTCTCTTCAAAGACTTAAAATACTCTTAAAAATATATCTTAAAATACTTAAATGTACCTAATTATGAATAAAAAACCATTTCATTTTAAAGTACTCTGGAAGAGCGGGTTCTTATAAAAGAACCAATGGAATGTAACTTACATTCAGTTTATCAACATTGAATAATTGTATTCATGGTAATTGTTGTTCCATTTTATGCGAAAGTTTGTGTGTATGTTTGTTACCTCTTCACGCTCAAACAGCTACATCAATTTCGATGACATTTGGCATGGAGATAGTTTATACCCTGGATTAACACATAGGCTACTTTCATCATCATAATCATCATCACCACGCGGGTAAAACTGCGGGGCGCCACTAGTATGATATAATATGTAGTTATACATATATTTATTTAATCACAGATTCCATCATATGAAGTGCATTAGTTCTAGTAGTATAACGCCGTAAAACCTAATTCGGAGCTAGGTTCTTAAGTAGTAGGTAAGTTTATAGAACTTTTACAAAATACCATCGGGTTAGGCAGTAAACATGTGAAACATGAGCTTGGCCTGGAGAGGGAGAAATTGAAGCTATACTCTGCTACTTCGAGGAGTTACAATGACTAGGGTAGCTGGCCGAGGAATTCACCACTAACGGGACGTTAATGCAGGATTTAACGCTGGAAGCGTCTTGAAATAAGATCAGGGAATGTTATACTTACATATCACCTACGAATAGCACTCGACTAGCATCAGTAACACCAGCTCTCTTCATCGCAAACTCTCCAAAGGTCTTCCCCGGCTTGCCAAGTTGGATTGGATCTCGTTTGACTTGCGCTTGTACCAGGTCTGTGAATACTCCAGTTCCTGGAAAAACATATTGTCACGCTCCTCTCGATACAGTCTGCCGTTGTGGATGTTGGACTAGCAATAACAAAAATAATAGTCTATTGTCGAGACTATGTAGTTATACTCAATGGTCATAGTGGTATAGTTCTTCATAGAATAATAAGGATAAGGCTGATTATGGTATGCTTATGTATTTTCTAGTTCAAAGTAACACAGTTAATCTAACCCAAATAGATAATTTGAACAGTAATTTTGAGCCATAAATCCCTATTATATCAAAGCAAATTCGGATAATCAGAACTTTATTACGAATTCGGCAGAAATATCGGCAATTCCAGAAAGACGAATATAGTTCCAAATACTCCGTATTTAGAAAAAAGAATAATTTTCTTCGGAAATACGCTCTTTTATCTGAATATTTGCCAAGTGATTCTGTCTGTTTCAAGTGAGTTGATGAGTGCTGATGAGTTGAGGAGCCTTAAAATTAAAATTACATTATTACAATACAATAATTCTTAACATGAAAATAATGTTAAAAATAATATACATACACTCATAAGCTAAGGCACGTACAATGGGCAGTCTAATCGCTTATAGCGAGCCGATATCTCGAGTGATTGTAAGATTTACACCTGAATACAACCTGACTTTTGAAAACATTCAAATCAAATCAAATCAAATCTTATCAGGTTATTTGGCTAACATTGTGTATAACACCTAAGTGCAAGGTAGGTGATAATAACTTGCTTGAAAAAAATTTCGTAAATTAAGTTAGGTAGTGTGTGTATGTTTTTTTTTGTATTAATATACAAAAAAAAACATGCAACGCAAAAATCTTGAAACAATACCACTAAGTACCAATAACAAAAATAATTTAATTTATCCCTTCCAAACAAAACAACATTTTTTTAAAGGTAATACGCTCACGTTTGACCGCTCTCTCACCTGATGTTAAATGACTATGCGGTCGAAGGTGTAGCACGCAAACTTAGAAAGTACCTATTTAATTATTTAAATGAATTAATTTTAATTATTGTTCAACTTACCTAATTCTAAACGACCTGGTTTCAAAGGGACATATTTGTCAGTGGCACCATTAATAAAGAGCACGTCCGGTCTCATCAGGTAAGTCCTTGCCTTGTAGAGCTTTGCAATGTTGACTTTATAGTCGCTGTCAAATACGACTGCTCCAATTTCTTTATCATCTTCTAAATATTGGACGTAATCGCCATAGTAGCCTGCTCCGACTTCTGGCTGGAAAACGATACCAAAGTCTTAATTTTAAATAGCCAGTGGACCCAGACAAGAAGCATTGCTTCATAGTGATTCTCTTTCTCTAACCGGAGTTAGGCGATTCTCTTTCTCTAACCGCTTTATATTCGTTTCCGTCATCACGTGGTATATCGCTTTGAAGTGTTAATTTCAGACATTTGTTATATTTTTTTTCGACGTTAACGCTTGTAGAATAGTACTTTGTCTTGGACTATAAGCATTTCATCCCTACTTTTTAAAGCATTACCAGCTTGCGTTTGACCGCTGCTTCATACGGTGTTAAGCAATTACATTTTCTAAGAGATTGTAGCATGCAAGCCTAGAAGGTTCCTATTTTCTAGCTTAACTCCAGGATTGTCATCATCATTGTCTCAGCCATAGGACGCCATATAGGCCAGGGTAGGCCATGATTGAACTTATTGGGAAACAAAGACTTTGGCAACGAGCTCCACTCCTCAGCTGTACACGTTAAAGAGTGGAAGCAAAAAGTTTTGTACGTATAGGACCTATACGTACAAAACTTTTTGCTTACCACTTACCACCTATACTATAGGTGGTTCTAACGTATAGCGATGGCGCATTGCCGCACATCTGCTTCACCGAAAACAAAATGGGTACGGTGGAATTAAATTATTTATTCCAATTCACATCCATAATTAGGTAAATGTATGGAAACCGATGAAACTCTAGGCCGATGTTTTAAGGCTCCTTTCCGCCAGCTTACTTAATGTCAAGTGGTGGTACAGTCTACTATAGATCTTTTTTATACTGTATAGATCTAGTGTTTGACCACTATCTCACTTGATGGTCAGTGACGATGTGATCGAAGATGTTATCACTCTGGAACTATAATGCTTACTGGCTCTCAAGAACTGTGTGTGTGGAAGGGCTTACATCTACAGACATTACATGCTCGTATGTCATTTTTAGCATAGGCCACAGCTATGAGCTTATATGTTATTCCACACTACGTACACGCTGTAAACCATACATAAATATTAAAAGTAGTAAAAAATGGTTTTAAAAATATATCATCATCATTATCTCAGCCATGGGACATCAACTGCTGGACATATGTCTCCCCCATTGATTTCATTGAGGAGCGGATGGAAGCGGCTCGCATCCAGCCTTTACCTGCGATAAAAATGTATAAACCTAATAAATATATAACTTACACCATATTTACAGGTAAACCCGTGTGATTCGAGTATATTGACTGTTTGCTGACATGTGACGCAAAATATTTGCTTGTTGAAATTAATTGATTTCAGGTACTCTGCTATTGCTGTGGACGGGATGGTGAGGTTTTCCTGAAAAAAAAAAATTAACCCAATATGATTATGTATATTTTTTTTTTATACTGTATAGATCTATCGTTTGACCACATCACTTCACTTGAAGGTCAGCGACGATGTGGTCGAAGATCTTATCACGCTAGATCTAGAATGTGTGTGTAATGAAAAAAAAAAAAAAAAAAAAAAAAAAAAAAAAAAAAGAATGCTCACTGGCTCACAAGGAATGCTGCCTGAACACACTATGTGTTTAGTGACAGTTTTTCAAATTTAGGGGTGGCAGCTAGCCAGGCGGGTATTCGAAAGTACTCTACCACCATGCTGGGAATTTGATAACGGTGTTAACCTCGCCGAAAGCTCAAGCTGTTGTTGAGGATCGAACCAGTGTCCGTCAGTTTGACAGGCGACGCTCCCCCCGCTGAGGTATCATCGCTTCAAAGCAATTCTTGGTGTTTTAACAATGCTCCTTCGTTCACGAATCACAATGTTGAAACGCCTGACAGTTTTGCACGAGCTATTCGCTCTCGTCCCGCATTGCACACCTAATTTTAATCTGTGTTCCTTCTTGCGAGACTGAAGTTCCCGAATTACACGTTTTAAAGATCCATCTCCTGTTTTTTCAATTCGTAAAATTACCATTTAAATCGTCAACAATGAAAATATATAGAACTAGTTAGAACTACAGAAAATATTGTACAGCTTATGTTATTAAACGATTTTTTTGTAAGTTTAATAAGTTCAGCGTACGAATGCTGCAAAGTCGTCATGACATGCGTTTTGGCCAAAAACGCTTATTTCCTCACTACCATATACCTTATCATGGTAAATGGCGCAATTTATTTTGTGATGTGTCGAAATCTATATCTATTAGATCACTATAGAGCATGACTTTTTAAAATTACAATATACTTACTAGCAGCGTCCCGCAGTGTTACCCGGGGTGAAATAGTACATGGTATAAAATATTTTTGTCTTTTCACCTTACGGGGACCGTTAATATTTCGGGATAAAAAGTGGCCTATTCTAGGGTATGAGCTATCTTCATTCCAAATTTCATCCAAATGCTTACAGCCGTTTCACCGTGAAGGAGTTAACGAATATACAAATAACAAATAAACTTTCGCTCTTATAATATAAGTGTGAGTTCATCACAAGTAAGAAATAAAAATATGTGTTTTTATTCCATTTCAAAATCTTGGAACGCCCCATTTTCGAGCAGAGTTTTGTGATTTTGTTAATTTTATCTCTACGGTGTTTAGTTAAATTATAACAAAATAATATGCCAAACTTACGAATCCATTGTCGATACCGGAAGCGTGGAACAGCTTTACATAATTCTCTTTGTCTCTCATACTGTTATTAGACACGAAATGCACAGTTTTTCCCAGCTTTTTCATAAGTTTCACAAAGTCTCCTGATCCTGGTATGGGGGTTTTTAACCAAATTACACCTGGAAATGAATATATAACAAATAAATTAAAAAAACAAGGCGTTTAAATGAGTCATAATTTTTTTTTTTTAAGCTTTTATTTTCAATTGTTTATTGTTTAATAGTAAAAAGCACAGATATATGCTACACAACATAATACACAAATAGATACAGATAAATGCCTAAACTTTAGATACAGATAAAGATTTAAGTCGTTTAGTAGGTATTTGTATGCTAAAGTTCCCGAGGGAAGGAATTTTATTTTTCTATACTTTCATAAGAATAGAATAAGCGTATGAAAACCTTGAAAACGAATCTGTTATTAAAACTGACGTGGTTTTGACACATTATGAATGTATAAGACACGGAAGTTACTCACGTAATAAGTCAGAGGCTTCCGACTTTGACACATTATGAATGTATAAAACACGGGAGTTAATCACGTAATAAGTCAGAGGGTTCCGACTTTGACACATTATGAATGTATAAAACACGGGAGTTAATCACGTAATAAGTCAGAGGGTTCCGACTTTGACACATTATGAATGTATAAAACACGGGAGTCACTCACGTAATAAGTCAGAGGGTTTCGACTATAGTTTCAACCACATTCGGTGGTCTTTCGGTGGAGTACTAGGCGAATCGGACCGCGTCCGCGAGCGCCCCGTACTCCCGTGTTTTATACATTCATAACCAATCGACCGATTTTCTTCTTTTTTTTGACTATTCACACAAGGTCTTCAGGTCCCAAATTAGGCAGAGCCTGTACTATGGTAACTTGATGACTGACATTTATTTACCTATATACATGTACACACCTAGACACAGGTCAAATAGACATGTTCATATCATTATTTCCAATCAGACAAAGCAGCAAGGGCATAAATTATTGTAGGTACAATAAATGAAAAAAATATTTGATAAGGAAATAATCGCCTAATAACCTTGTCACTAACTACAAAAATATTATTGAATTATTTTCGTCAATAACGTAATTAATTTAATAGATTAACCTTATGCTATAGTCAATGATGTTTTACTAAAGTGCCGTGTGGATGTTGGGCTAGCAATATCAAAAATAATAGTCTATTGTCGAGACTATGTAGTTATACTCAATAGTTATAGTCAATGTTTTACTAAAGATGACGTATAATACTGTGCGGTGCTCAGATTTTGTTCCTTTACGACATAAACATGCTTACTGCGACAGATAATACGGTACAAATAATATAGAAAACGATAGCTATATGTTTACACTTGCGCTTGAAATACGCGTCGCAATGAAAATTACTACAATTGACTTAATTTTGCCGCCTCAGTTTCCGCGCGCTTGTGCGACATCTACCTCTTATAAACATATAATATCATTGGCTATAGTTATGAAAGTGGAATAGTGTCAGACAGTTTTAAAATAACACCTGTATTCAAAAACGGTGATTCGAAAGTAGTATCAATCTATCGTCTATTTTGACCCTGATCTGAGTACCTTTCCTTGACAGTCTATTTTAGGTTATTGCATTGTGGCATGGGGCATACAAATCTTATCTTCTTAAGCTGCAACGCGCTTATCGTGCTGTGCTTAAAGCAGCCCATCGAAATCATTTCTATACCCAACCAACAATCTTTATGCTGAATGTAAACACCAATTATATATTGTGTCTGTGATACTCAGATACCACAAAAATGCACCGCAGAACCTCATTCTGTGCCACAAACATACTAGATAAAGAGAGATAGAGAGAGAGAGAGAGAGAGAGAGAGAGAGAGTACCAACCAGACGGCAAAGAATTTTAAAAAAGCGCGCTCTTCTCTGATTGGTCAACAAGTTAACACAGTTTTATTAGGTGCGTTCTTCACTTCACATACTTTACAGCCTCCAACTCTACTACTATGACTAACGACTATGACTATGACTACACATTATTTATGCGTATGTCATTTCCATAACAAAGCGTTTTAATTATATTGCCTCTTTCTATATGTATACGATTTGAAGAATAAAAATTTTTTTAATAAATCTGAAAATAGAGCCATATTACGAATTAAATGGTGAGAACAATAAAATAAACAAACGGACATTTTAAGGTCAAATCACGTTTCAGAACGTGATTTTTTGTATAATTATATACTCGTTTTGGAAGCGCTCGAATTTTGAAAACATTTTTAACTCACTTGTAAATAAAATAGCATTCATTTTCCTCACCGAAATCGATAAATAAAACTAGCGATTGACAGCGAGTGTGCTGAAAACATATTGTTCTATACTATTTAGTGTAAAATTCACCAAAACTTTAAACGTCGGATTATCTATTTAACCGTCGGTTAAACAGTTTTTACCATACAGTTAACCGACGCTTAATTGATAATTGGACGTTTAAATTTTGGTGAACAGTACTCTAGTATGTTTTTATGTTAGTTCATGTTTAATGAAACTTTTAATTACATATATACTTATATTTTTCAATTTCTATTTGTAATGCAACGATGTACTATATAAATAATAATTGTAAGCTAAACTACTGCACCTGAATACACTGTGTACTCCGCTCGAGACATTCTGTCTCAAGCTATACATTTTTATGTCTACACACTACTTGTAACGCAACTTCCTAAGCTATTATATTTATCTATTTTTTTTCACTGTTCTCCACAACACAGGGAATCCTAGTGAGGAGACCAGAATCTAATCTTAATCACTACTTATTGTTACCAACTAGATTAGTACATATTTTAAGTTATGATTGTTGTCCCCTCGACTGGGAAATTCAAAATTCAATTCAATTCAAAATGTTATATTCAATAAATGATCAAGGATTAACACCCTCGTTACCGCTGAATAAAGTTATTATTATTCTTATATCTACATAGGTATTCTATGATTTATATTTAGCAATAATAAGTATTGAATAAATGTTGCATAAAAAGTGTTAAATTATTATTTATTAATCGCGTTCTGTAGTGTTAGTAGTAGATAGTAGTAAAACCGGTGACATACCATCACAATCCGAAAACACGTGATCGAATGAGCCTAGGAACTTTTGAAACTCCTCAGAGCTTAAATCCAAAAGGTTCACTGGCATTGTTTCCACTTTCATTCGCTCTTATTGAAAAAATATCGTGTAATAGCGGACACAATTCACGCACGTGTGTACATAACCAAGCTGCGATCAATACTGCGGTGTGCGCCTACGTTTACGTCACGCTGATAATAATTCTTGTATAATTATAGCTACAGTCATCAAATACACACGCTGTTTGTACGTGTCGCGCGGCCACAGACTAGTTCTTTTCGTGTCAATAAATATACAACACAGACTAGCACACTTTCTTTTTTTTTTTTCTAACGGACTAATGCTGTTTGCCTCTACCGGCATTTACAGCTTCACCGGAGGGGGGGCGAGCACAGATGGTGCTCAGCCCGGTATTTGTGCGGTCGCAGAAGGCGCACCGCCTAGTGAGGCTAGCGCTGACGGCGCTGTGCCACTAGGAGAGGACGAGGCGACTAGCTCAAGGGCACCACTGAGGTTCGGACCTCGGCTTGAGCTGTCGCCAGGACAGGGAGTTATCGGATCGACTTGCCCCGGTACCAGAGTGGTCCGTAAGTGGGCCCTAAGGATGTTTGCTCTTTGACTATTTGGAGAGAATCTAACCAGGATGTTTTTGCCTCGAGCTCGCCGTCGAGCTCGTTGTCTGACTGATCGAGCTCGGTGTCTGACTGAGCTCGGTGTCTGACTGATCGAGCTCGGTGTCTGACTGAGCTCGGTGTCTGACTGAAGCACACTTTCTACTTTTACTCCCTTACTAATAAACGTTGCATAACCTTTGAATAGTTATACAGTGTTTTGTCTTTGTCGCTTATATGACAGTTTGACGTTGAAAGATCGGAACAAAACACTGAATTACTATTCGCAGCTTATTCAATGTTTATTAGTAAGGAGGCTAGTTGTTATTAAGTGAATACACGTTTCCGCAGTTAAAATTATGTACTAAATCAATGGTGATTAATGGAATTAAAACGAACCTATTATCATTGGAAAAAGCTCAATTCAGCATAAGTTTGCTTTTACAAAATCATTACGGTCTTACTCTATTTTTGCGGCACAATGCTAGAAAGGGATGATAAACAATATAAGAAGGTGATAAAATTAAAAAAATAAGAAATAATTCGTATTAGTGTGTGCAAAACATAAGTAAATTAAAGTTATTAGTTTGAGAGTTTTTATTTAGTAGATTACATTAGATTAGTTATTTAACAAAAATATTGTGCGGGTGATATGCTCATCAGATAACATATTTGTGGAGACTTGATAATGACTATTTATAAAGTATTATACTTGCACAAAGTATTATATTGGTTCACTTGTTCAACTAAACTAAAATTCTGGAATATAAGATATAAAATAAGACAAGTTCTTACATGGTTACGGTAATTCTCAATTAGATGTATATTTTAAATTTATCAATAATAACACTAAAATAAGATTATTTTAGTTTTAAGTTTTTAGTTTTACGTAAAAGTCACCACTTATTTGGCGTCTACTAAAACTACCCGCAATTCGCCAGTAATTGAATAAAACTTGTCTATTATTAGTGACAGCGTTGTGTGGAGCTACATACAAACTTGAATTTTAGCGTAAAAAGAATACGTTAGCTAGCTATTTCATTTTGAAGAATTTTAGTGAATTTTAGCTAGTTCAAGTGATTATTAGAATTAGATTATTAGAATTAGCCATTTAATACTTTGTAAATCATGCCATATTTTTATTATATTCCTAATAAATACTTACTTACTCGGCTAGCGCAACGACCGAAGTGACCCTTGGCCTCCGATATAATAAAGCGCCATCGATGTCGATTATGCACTGCGAGTATGTATAAAAAAAAAGATTTATGGATTGTAGACTCGATAAAATTCGACAGTAAGTGCTTGTTCAGACATGGCGACGTCCGCGCGGTTTGGAGATCTCCATAGTAATAAAACCGTGCGGGTGCCGTACGATTCGCGTGAATGCCATGTCTGAACAAGCACCTACTGTCGAATTTCATCGAGTCGACGATCCATGCGCGCACTGCTACAGGCCTAGACAAAGTAACATTATACGCTAGAGAAAACATATAAAAATCATGGAGATTGACACTTCAAAGCTTTGAGTATACAGCCTACTTTTTATATATATGAGCTTCAAAGCATTATATCACGTGGTCAACAAGAACGAATATTCATCGTTAGCGGTTAGAGAAGGAGAAGCAATGCATCTTGTCTAGGCCGACTGCGCCGATTTCTGCCAGTAGTCCAAACCAGGCAAAATTTCCATTTGTCATTAGCATTTAGCCAATGAGCTAGAGCCTTTTTGGCGTATTACGCTTCAAAAATCTGGTTCCCAATTTTACCCATTCCTCTGTGTACTTACCGGACATGTGTGAGTTCTCCATTATTGACTGAGATTACGCTCTGTGTCACATAAGATCATTGTGCGGTTGGTCAGTAATGCTGATGTCACTACAGTCACAAAACAGATGCGTACAGAAGTTAAAGAGGTGTCTATGTGTGCGTTGCTCGAGCGCACTTTGTATGTAGATTGACTTCTGTTGTTCTGTTGTTCTGTAGTGACCCATCTGTTTTGTGCTACAGTGTTCGGACCTGTGGTTCAGACACAAAACAAATTTGTGGTTCAAAGCTCGTGGATGGTGGTGATTCGGCGTGTAGGTATCGGTCGGTTTGAGGAATTTTCCTGTGTTCTGTTTTACCTAATGAACTATGATTTCATGGTCCTATTTCGTCGTCTAGAAATAATGTTATTTAAATATCCCGATATTATTAACGGTGTTAATGCTTTTATTATTGACCATATCGGTTTAAAGACTTAAAGTTACTAGATCTCTAAACATTATTATTATTATTATCATAATTATCGTGACAAGTATGGTTCTTCTATTTAAGAAAGGTTAATAACAAAATTAAGAAAGGTCAATGACACAAATAAATACTTACCGACTTCTGACATGCTTATTCGCGGAACGTTATCAACTAGCCACAACTTTCGTGAAAATAAAAATCAAGACAATATAACTGATTATAAAGGTTTGTATTGTGAACTGATCTTAATTTACACATTTATATATACCTATCTACTTATCCACTTATAGATGCTACTTACCTGACTGCGCTCCGGCTATGCGTTTGGACCGGCAATTCAGTTAATGTGGGTTCGAAACTCATTTAGAGAAATAAAATAGCATTTGGAGATAATCAAATGTGTCATTATGCGATTTATATAAATACTAGCTGTGCCCGCGGTCTCACCCGCGTGGTGATGAAAAACAGAGGTGATGATGATGATGAAAAATTGCCTATATGTCATTCCAAGGCGGCAACTACCTTCATATCAAATATTATCAAAATTGCTCCAGCACTTTGAGCGAGAACGCGTAACATACAAACAAATTCACATTCACATTTTTTATATTTATAAGTAAGGATTTTCCTACATCGAAATTGAACACAAAAAAGAACTTTATTTTCTTGCAATGACCTTGTCTTATAAAATCAATTTCATGAATCTATAACACACATCATATGACATCTTGCCAATAAAAATGTGTAACATTGACCTATATTATTGCGACTCGGCCTTTTACCGACTAAAGGGCCTACGCTACCTCTTGTTTAGATTGACGAGCCAAAAATTAAAACAGCCTTCCATCGTCATGTAAAAGTATATATTCTCATACCATTTCTTCAAAGCATCAAAACAAAATGAATTAAATAGTAAAAAAAACATTGATACAAAAAGATGGCAGCAAAACGGTTTGCCACACGGCCCCAAATCAAATCAACAAATCAACGTTCTTGTGATAATTCCAGTAGTCATTGTTGTTTATTCTGTGTCATTTGAAAGGAGTACCAGGAAGAGGAAGTTGACTAAACCATGATTGTTTTACGGTAAATTGATTACATAAATCGTTGTATCAAGTTTTTATTTATATACAATTATATTGTAAAACAATAGGTTCTGAAAACGCAGTTCAACCGAGATGGTAGAAATTCAGGAAACAGTATTATTTTGATAAGTGCTAATAAAGTGGACAGTATCTCTTATCAATGGGTATGTTATAAACAAAATGACTAAGATAACTATAAAGATTAAGATATGTTTATTGGCTTAACTATACATTATCAATCTTTTGCACAAACTTAGCATTCCTTGTATAATGCCGACTGGCCGGTTGGCGCAGTAGATAGTATCTACTAGATACTTAGGTCCCGAAATAATCACCGTCATGTCTACAGTTACCACCACGCGGGTAAAACCGCGGGGCGGAACTAGTCTTATATATTCAAAGAAATTAGGGACCCGTGCGAAGCCGGGGCGGGCCGCTAGTAATATTATGAAGAGAAAAGATTATCTGTATGTTTATAACGGATAAACTCAAAAACAACTGGACCTATCACGAAAGTTCTTTCACCATAAGCAATATTTTTTTACGCAAGAAAAGAAATAGTTATCCTTATATATATCCTAAAATTTCAATTATGTAACCGTGCGAATTTAACAAAATCCACTTGTAACAGTATAAGTAGGTAGGTAGACGTAAGAGGCCTGGATCCCATGCCACAGGTTACGAGCCTAGTTTGGGACCCAGGTGGACAAATTGTTAATGTAGCATAAGCCTTATTTACTCAAATAAACGAATTTTGAATTTGAAAAAAAAAAAAAAAAAAAAAGGTAGGTATTTAAAAAAACATACAGCTATTTACACTATTTATCAATTTATTGAAAATTTAATTTTTGCTTATCCATTGTTTCTTTTTCATTCCCAGTGTAGTTCTAATTTTAATAATTGTAAGTTTCTGCCACTATCCAGCAATGAAGGTACAAAAGGTAGAAATCATGACGATGATTAGACATCTTGGTATATTATTATAATTAATTTAAATATTGACACTCTAAGGCCGTCACATCTACCCGAGACACAAGTTAGGGCTGGCGGCACCGTGGCTGATTCGGAGAAGCAATTGAAGCGGCGAACATAAGATTCAAATTACATGTAACCGACCTACCTAAGGTTGGTTACATATTTTAACCGCTTGGGGTCGAGACTCTGATCTTGTGGAAACCGAGAGTTCATTGAATTTTTCAAATCTTAGATCAATGCGACGTGAGATCAAAATGCTGTCAAATATTTGGCTCAACGACTCAGCATTGTAATTCAACGGGGCAATGCTGCTAGCATTCTGGACACGCTGGCAACTGGTAGCAGATTAATGCATTCCAGCTAGCTGGGTTGGCAACGGCTAGCGGATTGCTCACCTTATTTAACTAATATTACCTGAAGAAACAAATTTAGCAAAATAATTTAAAAACATACATAGTTTCCACAAAACTTTATGAAATATTTGACAGGAATGGCTGGAACCTAGTGAAATTAAATTAAAACCATACAAACAGGAAATGCATGAAATTCAGTTGTATTCTGTTTATTATTTGTTAAATTTAGAATCGGATTAGTTAGTTATAACTGTCTATTTTGATGCTTTCAGCTTTGGATATTTTGGCATTGTTATCACGATCACAAGTAAACTCGTGATAAAACAGTAATAGTGACAATAAATAGCTATAAATATCAAAATACACGTTCGATTCATCGTTTCTAAAGTTAACTCTTAAGCCATCTTGCATCACCAAGTTATCCGAGTTAACCACCTAAACTCAGTTTAAATCACAATTTATGCCAATTGGTTGGCGCAAGTTGATCTTATATTATGTAGCTCGGGCTACAAGTTCAACATAAGTCTATTATATACAAAACTCTACTTCTTTCTTTCAAGTTCAAGACCAAACAAAACATCCGATAAAATACTGCAAACTCCCACTGGAGGGATTCGAATCACCTACAAGTTGTCAACTTTTCGACTATCGCTAAAGCGATTTATGGTTTTGGCAAACTTTATGCAGGTCTCCAGGGGCTCTTTTATTAGATAACGAGCGGGTTTTTATTTTATCCCAAACCGCTACCCCTACTAACTAAATCAAATTCAATCCGATTTTCTAATAGGTACTTTATAGATCGATTGACCACTGTCTTACTTGATGGTTAGTAACGATGTGGTCGAAGATGTAACCACGCTAGACCTAGAATGTTTTTTGGCTCTCAAAATCGGTCTGTCATAAATTGGTGCCACCTTCGCTATTTATCACACCTAAATTATAGTGGCATATGGATATCGCAGGCTAGGGCTGGGTGCCGGCCGCTTCCAACCGGTCCTTCAATTCCTCCATCAATGGAGGAGGCGTTTGTCCAGCAGTGGATGTCCTATGGCTGAGATGATGATGATATTAATTGCGGTTTCGATTATAAGCTGAAGACAAAACTACATTTCGTCTTAAAAGTATTAATACGTAAGTTCCGTTTTATATAGAAAACTTGTTCTAAAATCTGTAAATCTGTATAGTTTGAGGTGACGAGCTGGTTGCAGATTCTCTTATCTAATATATATAAATCTCGTGTCACAATGTTTGTCCTCAATGGACTCCTAAACCACTTAACCGATTATAATAAAATTCGCACACCATGTGCAGTTCGATCCAACTTGAGAGATAGGATAGTTTAAATCTCAAATTATAGACGCAATTTTAATTTATTGCTAATTATTTGTCTGTTATTATTTGACAGTCACAATTATCTGTTAACTCCAAATGATTCTAACAGATGTCGATACCTTTCGACTGGGTTGAGTAAGTAATCAATAGATGGCGCCACATGGCCACAGCAACGCGTGGCCGGGTCAGCTAGTACTTATATATATACTTATATACATATACACACCCAGACATATATTATTTTAGACAATGGAAACGTGTAGTCGTGCGTAACATTTGAAAGGCGCTCATGGGTCAATACTATACTAATCGACCCCTGTTTGTAGTTACGATGACCTTGCGCGAGTACTACACTGTAGTACCTTGACACAATAAGTTTTATATGTAACGAGCTTTATTTCGGGTATTTTATTAATGAGCAGCGTTTTTAGAATGTTTGAAACTTTTACGAATGGAATTAATGTTTCAAATCTTTCCAAGTAATATAAAGACGATAGTTTGTGTGTATGTTTGTAACTTCTTCACGCTCAAACGGCTGGACGGATTTGAATGAAATTTGGTATGTAGATACTTCAGGTCCCGGAATAACTCATATACTCATAGGGTATACTTTTTATCATCATAATCTTCAACAATCATCACAACGCGGGTAAAACTGCGATGCACAGCTGGTAAAATATATAAAAAAAGAGTAACGTCTTATAACACAAAAAAAGTAAAAAAAAACATCAGCTAAGATTAGAAAGTTGCTGGTTAAACCTGGTGGTGTCGATTTTGAGAAATAAACAGAACTAGCCAAGGCGTATAATATAATGAGACCAAATTTAATGGGTTTACTACATAGGCAATCCAAAGTTTCGTTGCCTATCTATCGAAGCTTGTGAGCTGCGCGCCTACCTGTATGTTATAATATTATCTGTGACAGCTGACTGACTGCTGGTGATGGCATCGCTGTTATTTTGTGCTCTTTGTTTATCGTAAATTAAACAGTTGAACTATCTAAAACTCTTTTGATTATCCACGGCCCAACAAATATGATATTTAAATTAATATAATATTTTATTTAAGCACTTATATAAGTGTTTCTCAGGTTTTAAAACGAAACATTTTTCAAAGTCCTGTTTGAGTGTCCTCTGAAGCTATTTTGCATAGAGTATCTGAAGGAACTTCGCCAATTAGGGTACCATGGAGCAAGCTTAGTCCTTTGAAGTTCTTGAGATAATAGGGACCCGTACCTATATACCTGTACAGGGTAAAGTGCTTTCAATGCAGTAAGAAACCTATAAAAAGTTGTGCGTGTCCAAAGGTAAATTTACATTTTATTTTTAGAATGACTGTGTTTGTGGCCGGTGAAAGGTTAAATTAATAGTCTGTATTTTATTTTAGTATAATTCATAATTTTAAATATGTCTTTAATGGCTTATATATTTTTTTAAATTTTATGGCTTATTATAAAAAAATAAAAATATTGGTCTCCACGTATTTATTTTTTTAATTTCATATCATCATCATCATCATTCGAATTTCATATAATTAACGGAAATTCTCAGAAATTTATGTATTTTTTCATGTCTCCTGTTCAGAAAGTTTTATTTTCATGGATTTTCGGGGTCGGAGCCAGGAGAAAATTTTCTTTTTCATCCCTAGGGCGGTGATTTTTTTTTTAAATATTAGTATATAGTAATTATTATATTATTTTTTTAAAATTATAGTAGTATTTCATATATCTAAACTTAACTATAATTTGCACAACGTGCTTACTACGGAGTTATTAGACAAATCACATCTTCTTTAAAATAAACCTAAAAAGAGCAAAAGACACACAAGTGTCTTTACAAACCTTAAATAACCTGTGGGCATAGACAAGATGTATCGCTTCTCATTCTCTAACCGCTAACGATGAAAATTTGTTCTTGTTGATCACGTGATATATCGCTTTGAAGTGTCAATCTCATACATTTTTTATGTTTTGTCCGGGATGTAACGCTTGTAGAATGTTACTTTGTCTATGACAATTGAGTACATTAATTTCTTACCTTTATACTTTACTTATTAGTTTTATATTTTTTAAATTGTTATGATGTTTAAACGAACTAGCTGAAATATTTTGGAACGTATTTTTTTAATGCGATGATATTTTTTTTTTTTCGACTTTCGACTGGTCGGTTGGCGCAGTTGGTAGCACTCTGCCTTCTGAGCCGCTGGTCCCGGGTTCGATTCCCGGACAGGTCAAACATTTGTGTGTATAAACATGTCTGTTTGACCTGTGTCTGGGTGTGTATATGTATTTAAGTATATATATCAGTCATCAGGTTACCATAGTACAGGCTCTGCCTAGTTTGGGACCTGAAGACCTTGTGTGAATGTTGTCCCATATTATTATTATTATTATTTTCCCTCGTAAAAAATGACGTACAGAATTGTTTATTGAATCCGTGAAATAACACTCGACTTTGGGATCCCGAGAGTATGAATATTTCATAGTTTTATTTATAATTCTTATAACTAATGTTGGAGCGTGAAAATCTGAATTCTGACACAGTCATAAATGTTTGTTACAAAATTGTATTGGACAGGGACATAACAAAAGGAACTGATGCTCGGAAAATAAAGTGAGCCCGCTTGAGTTGAAACAACGGACTGACAAGCGCAGTACAGGCACTGAGTTACTATAACTACGTAGTAATAGTAACTCAGTGAGTACAGGAGGTCGCAGGTGAAAGTTGAATGCGGGCCCTTTCTATCTGGTACTTGTGTGTCCTTGTGTAGATTATTTGGGTAGGCTTATGTACAGTAATGAAATGAAATTGTTTATTTGCGCAAAATTAAAACAGTACATAATGGTAAATTTATGTAATTATTACAATATGTTTATTATTTAATTTAAGGCAAAAAGGTTTGTCTCTGCATTCATGTCGGATGCCACGGCACCCGACGCTGGTTTTCAGACAAAGCCAGTGCCAGTACACGTCTATGGCAGATACGATGATAACTGAATTGAACTCCTTGATAAATTAGCAGGAAAGGTTGTTCTCATACTACAATACGATTAACTACCCGCAAATTTCCAAGTAAAGGTACATTTCCGACTGTTTTATTGTACTGTGACCACTTTTTACCTATTTCCTAAAAACAGCGATAAGAATTTTCCTTTTAAACTTTCTTCGAAAGTTTTAGCCATGAGAGTTTTAATGGGTGTTTCATGTCAGTGCAAGGAAATTATTTTCTTTCTGATGGATGTCTCATAATAGACCTGAGAAGGTTAATGCTAAAGTTTATAAACATATTTCTTTTTTGCTGGATAATGCTGCTGGCTTTTCGATCTTTGTGACCTTCAAGAGCCTCTATCGCTTTTATTGATAATTTTCCGAAATGTATACTTTGTTGAAGTATATTTTTTTTTACATAAATAATGCATTAGAGTGACAATTACTTTTCATTGTGTCTTCGATTTTAGTCTATTCTACTAAAACAGCTTTCAAATTTATGAAGGAAAGCAGTTCGCCTACTAGTTTGATTTGAACCCCTGACTACAGAACACCGTCCAGTCGCTTTGCCGTTTAAGCTCTAATAGCACTCCACAAGCCGTCTGAAAAGATTCCTCCTTATTTACATCTGAGGAGATGATGATAAAGTCAAAACATTTAAACGTAAGTTCCGCCTAGCATGATGATAATGCAAAAAAACATTAAACTAACGCATCTATTATTCAAGGAAATGTGGTAGTGATTTCCTACAATAAATAAAAATATATTAGTAAAACTTTGGATGCCATTAAAAAAGGAAAGTCGCAATGGTACATTTGATATTCTATAGTTTAGTGGGTTAGTTATTATTTAGTATAAGTATAAGTATTTAGTTTAGTTTGTACTCCACTAGCTATTGTCAGCCTATAGATAACTCAAATGCTCCAACCCGCTACCAAGTTGCAGCGTGCCCAGAATGCTAGCAACATTGCCACGTTGAATTGCAATGCTGATTCATTGAGTCAAATATGTGCCAGCATTTTGGTCAAGCGTTGCATCGATCAAACGCTCTGATAAGTTTTGGGTCCAAATTCCAATTGTGGCTAAATTGTTTACTTCCAAATTTGATCGTATGTATTGTCACCTCACTCTTTATTCTTCACGTGACCATAACCAATGTAATTTGGTTACAACGTTGAGGTAAATAATAAACTAAAATATTTTTCAAGCGTTCGTCTCCCGATTAATTTTATAACCTTATAAATTTTATAATTTTAAAACGGTTTTAATCTGCCGAAGGGTGATGATGATGGTTCAATAACAAATATTACCAGTTCAGAAGTAGTTTTAATCTTTGTTTTTCAAGTAAATCTCGTCCATTACGAAAACAAAAAACGATTCGCCAATTCTCAACTTCGATTTTTCACCCAAAGCGCTTTTACGTTCGGTCATCAAACTACTTATAGGCGGGTCATATTTCTCTCGCAATCCTTTCAGAGTATAAGTCTCGTTTTTCATCATAACGAATCTCCGTGATACTGCATGATTTATGGCCTCTGTTAGCCTTCCGACCCTCGGCCACCTTTGCCTAAAATGCTATCAAACGTGATCTAAGCAATCGTATGTTTGTTTGAATAGGCAACACGAGACCCGCTCCTATTCAAAGGCTTAGAGGGTTGTAGTGAATGTGTTTTGAATTGTAACGCTAATATGGTAATTGATTAATTCAAATAATATTTACAATCTGTATGAAGTTGGTTAAAAGCTGAATTAAATGTTGCCTATAGGAATCTTATTAGCTCATTCTTTATTATATGACATAATCAAAATATATAAAAGCTAATGATATAGCACATTTCATATTATACCGAAAACTATACTGCAAAGTATGATTCATACTTCACACACACATAATAATATAGATGTCATTGGAAGAGGTTTTCAATATGGCAGTATATTTATCTTAGTTTTTATATAATAATATAAATATGGGTAAGTGAATTATTCCTGAGTTACCTGAAATAAATATATTTGAATTTGAACTGTAATAATTATGTAATGATTTTCCTTACACTTTTTGCATATTATATTCCTCATAATTATGAGGAAATAAATCACATCTAACTAGGAGAGTTGAAGATGAATATGAAGATTGATGGATGGAAGGGAAGAGGCCGAGCAAAGAATATTATAATTCAAAGTCTGTCAAATACTCCTCCTCCGAACTCAAATAATTTGGTACTCTGATCTGTTAAAGAAAATATTGATAATGTTCAACGACTATGTACATATTATATTTAGTGAATATGTGTAATTTTACTTTTTAAATTAATACTAGTCTTTATTGATAAGCGTAAAATAATATATTATAAACCTGCAAACCTGCATTTCTATTGTACATCTTACTGGTTGCAAAGTAATGCAATCTATGACCCCCAAAGTAGTCCAAACCTGCATTTTGTAGAGTCGCCAGTTATGTATGATTACATAAACATAAAGTTATATTATATATAGAATATTAATAAATAAATATTAATAAAATAATTACTAAATATTATTATATATAGAAGTATTATCCGGCTTTACTCACGTTTATATTTTTTTTATTTTTTTTTTATTATTAACATTCACACAAGCTCTTCAGGTCCCACACTAGGCAGAGCCTGTGCTATGGTAACCTGATGACTGATATATATACTTATATACATATACACACCCAGAAGTTTTGTATATGTATTTTATTTGAAGTTTCAACCTAGGTTTCAGGCATGTCCGATGCCCATCCTCAGGTGAGTTTACGCTGCCAGATCGAAGCGATCACTCTTCCGGCGATCTCCGGATACTACATCTATATAATAATGTGCAAAACTCACGAGAATTTCGAATCAAAAATAAAGATAACAAATTCGCTTGCCATTCATTCGCCGGTGCGTTTGGTTCGTGGATGAACACAAGGTCGTTCAGCTTAGGTTCTCTACCCTCACATTTTAACCGTTCGCATTTCTGTTGTAGGCTATTCTCTCCAAAAGCTTTGAGATAAGCTTTGTACTAGGTTCAAGCGAGCACGTACAGAAAGCATCCCTCTGATGTTTTCTGTATATACTGGTATATGTAGTTAGATGAGATATACGCTTTGGCCCGGCCATATTTTGCCTATTACTCACCGGCAAAATAATTTTCCCATCGAAGGTTCTGAAGATAATCGACTAGTTTCTAAGATATTTTATCTAGTTTTTAAGATCTCTTAATTGAAGTAGTTCCTCTAGGGTAGGTATTTATGAACTGTTTTGTGACTCAACACGTTAACAAGTGTCTGCATCTAGTGTCCGCGAAGCTAAATCAAACAGAAGAAATTCCCGTAAATTTGAATTATCCAGAGCTTGAAGTGCAAAGAATGATTCGTGGCATGAGTTCGTTAACGATTGCAATTACTGGAAGCTACCGGATAGTTTAAAAAATTGTCTAAATATGTTAAAGCTAAGATAAACTTGTTTTGGTAACGTTCGACTATTAAAAACAACTTCATTATTTGTTGATGTCGTCGGAATTCCGGTCGCAAAAGATAATGCGGGTCAGTGTAAACATGAGACGAGATAATAATTTTTTTCTATTTCCGTTATTAACTTATTTTCGTGTATTAGATTTGTATTTGTATCGTAAAAAGTAGGCCAATTTTCAATATTGCCGCTAAATTTTGGTTGTAACCAAGTTTAAGTGAGCGCGCATATAGTAATTTCACAGCAGACGAGCCAACGGCGGCGGCGTCCGACTAAACACCGACGTCGACGCTCTCGTCGACTCTTGTAACCAAAATATCGGCCGCACTTAACACTGAATATTATAATTTAATCATCAGAAGAATCCGATAACTGATTATCGGTATTTTGGTCAGGCTTTATGGTTAGTTCCAAACATTGTATGTTCTCACACAATTGAACAAAGTCTTCAACTCCTCACGAATGTAATGCATTCGCGCTTGATTTAAACGCCGATACCTTTGAGCGATCTTGATCCATTAACAAGTTTTCAAATGAGTATTTATCGGTAACTCTATCACTATATTTATCTGGGAATAAATAGGTTTTATATAAATTTATATGAGTTACATTTATTACGTATTTTTCTTTTCTTTTCTCAGCTATGTGCGTCCACTGTTGGACGTATGCCTCCCCCATATAGGGGGGATTTGCCAATACTCGCCACGCTTGGCAGGCGGGTTGGCGAGCGCAGTATGATTTCCGATCCTCAGAAGGCGCTGCTGCCCACCTCCTGGTACGTTATCCCTTAGCCGACTCTTACGGCACCCGCGGGAAGAGATGGGGGAGTACTATTCTAGGCCGGTACCACCGCGGCACATGTAACGTTATATTGTAATGTAACATTACGTATAATTTACCTCAATATGATAGTGAATAAATACGTTTTCCTGTGGCTTCATCCGACCGGACCTTCTACCAACAGCAATATGCTTACTATTTTGAAGAATTTGCATTATATAAAAACAGTACATACAGCACATTACTAAACTAGACAAATTTTAATATACTTAATTGATAACCCAAAAATACTTGCAAGAGAGAATCATTATGTACGATGGGTGAGCCAATAGTAATAATGATCAAGGTGATTATAATTAAATTTTATTTTTCATCTATGGGAAATTATTTTTCCACTCGGTATATTTTTTATGTTAGTTGAAAAAAAAACCTTAATAACGTTTTAGTATACCTCATTATTTTCGCCTGAATGTTGAAAATGTTTAATTATTATGTTAAGAAACTTGTTATCTTACAATTATTTTATTTTTATTAGAATCAAGGGGTTGATTTCTACGTTAGTCCTTCTTGGCCTTCAGCCACACCACTCGTTTGTTTTTTCTTTAAATTTATTACATTTATACCCCCGCACTAGGATTCCGTGTATTGCGGAAGGCATGGACACACACAATCACAGTACACAAATACCCAAGACCCGGGACAAACACCTACAGACCTAAGTCATGTCACATGTAAAGTCATAATATATCATAATCTATAATAACATAATACATTTGAAGAGCTGGCAGCTTCCTCGCTCAACGTATTAGCCTAGCAATACAAAGAGGAAACGCTGCCAGCATCTTGGGTACAATGCCGCAGGGGCCCGTTTTAGATTTAATTTAGTTTTTATTACATTTTTAAGGTTTTTATTTTAAGTTAGATTATTTTATTGCTATTCTAAATTATTTTTAAATTATGTTAATGTTACCTTGTTAATGTTGAGAAAATAAATATGGATGTCAATGTTTGAAATTAATACATTTGATATTACATGTCATATTATCATATCTATATAATATCTTATAAGTTTATCTCAGTGTTTATACCTTTGGTTATTTTTTTCGTAATCATTGATTTCTATGTCCGAGACGGTAAACGACAATAATTTTCTCCATAGTATTTTTAGCACAGGCAACTCAGGAGATCACTGCTTATAGATATTCTTACATTTAATTAAAAATGTTACTAACGATATATAGCCAAACTTGTTTAATGTTTTAACTAATTAGTTATCTTGAAAATGTAAACAACTTTAAATTTAATTAAGTGTGTACATTTAATATATTTTTTATATATCACATAAATTTAAATGTCGGGTTCAAAAGAAATCAAATACACTAATAATTAATCGGCTTAACGACGTTTAAACTGAAACCGAAAGAATTCGTTAACTGAGATGTGATACCTACTTAAACAGCGCTTCAATATTCACTACGTAGTGGTCGGTACCACAATTTTGCCGCTTTTATCGGGCACAAAGCAGCCACAAACCACGAAATATAGCATAAACTTCATATTCAGATCAGGTAAGGGTAGATGTTCACAATCCTAAGCGACCGGTATTTTATTATGAAATGTCATTGCCAACTTTTACAAGCATTTGTTATGGCAACATTTAATGGTCGGTAACAATTACAACGTTTTGTAACGTCACACGGCATTGTTAAGTAGTGTGTGTGATTTCGGGCATATTGAGACAAATGGATGTTACGTTGCTTAACGTAGCTGATTGATTAAGATCGCAGACGTAAAATTCGCTTCAAGAGCTAAAAACTGATAAAACAATAAAATTGCATTGCAAGTTATTTCGTCATATTACGTAGGTATTTTAAGATATATATTCAGAGCTGCGTTCGGCAGCTACTTCGGCCAAATATTTATTGTCCAACTAGTAGTGCCCCGCGGCTTTACCCGCGTGGATTACGGTTTTCACGTTACCTCAATTATCCCACGGGAACTATACTTTTTCCGGGATAAAAGTAGCCTATATGTTAATCCAGGGCTTTCATCGAAATTGGTATAGCCGTTTGAGAGTGAAGAAGTAACAAACATATACACATACACACACACTTTCGCATTTATAATTACTACTCCTACTATTACCGGCTATTCCATAGTATGTTACAGAAGAAGAAATCACTTACATTGATAATGGATCACGTGATAGTTACTACTGCATAGTTCACTTTTGATAGCCGATCAAGATGTGCTCGAATCAAGAGACTGAAAGATTACGGTCTCGTCGAGCGTAATTTGGTTTGAAAGGTTGACGTGAACGGTATGATCAAATATTCGCTGAAACAAATAATGCTCGATCGGAGTTCGTGAACTCCGCATATCCTGTCAGAGCAAGACATGGCTTGGCTGATGGAGCTGCCGAACGCACGCCAGCCATCAGTTTGTTGTTTCCACTGCACATTAAAAGTTTAGTGCGGTGTGAGCTGAGGAAAGTTTTACGTCAAAAAGAGGAAATTGCCTTTGGTGAGTGGTTTCATTCGAATATTTTTGGGAGAAATATCAAATGGCTTTTAGATCTTTATATTATGAAACGGGCTTTTGTAATATAACTTGTGACTAGTCGCAAAGGACTAATGGATATTTTTTGTAACATTTAAAAAAATTTCGAATACATTGGAATACAGTATGCATAGCTTACAAGTAATTTTATTTTGTTTAGAAACTCACAATAACCGCTTTAAGGAATTAACAGATGCTGATGAGGGAGACAAAGGCTTCGCGGGGGTTTACAGGCATAGAGGGTGGGACAAATCTTGTGGCGTGATGATTTAAAATATGTACTTTACAGATTAAATATGCGCTCAAAAAAAATACTACTAATCACATTTTTAGACTTTTTAATTTTCTCTAGATTAAGAGACACAGTTACAGCGCATTTATCACTACCACGTGATTTTTTGGAAAAATATGTTCTTTAGAAAATATTATTTCACTCATTATACATTTCTTTAAACATTTTTTTTTTACGTTTCACACATGTTCTTCAGGTACCAAATTAGGCAGAGCCTGTGCTATAGTAACCTGGTTATATATATATATATATATATATATATATATATACTTATATACATTGCTAATGAAATCTTATTTTTCCCGGTTATGATACAGTTGATCGAGAATAAGCGAACATCGATACGAGAAGCTGTTTATTACTCTTTTAATCACACAAACTAGCTAAAGTTATTGTGAACTAGCTGCGCACCGCGGTTTTACCCGCATGGACTGCTATTTTTCCGCAACTATCCCACCGGATTATACTTCTTCTGAGATAAAAAGTAGCCTATGTGTTATTCCAGCATATCAGCTATCTTCATTTCAAATTTTATCCAAATCTGTTCTGCCGTATCAGCGTGATGGTGTAACAAACATACATACGACAAACAAACTTTTGTTCTTATAATATTTGTATGTGATTAAAAAGCTGTTATTCTATTTACCGTAAAATTTAAATTCGTGGAACTCTTTACAAAGGTATCTTTAATATTAGACGAGCTTTATTCAATTGGGTTGTGCGTTACGAAATAACATTACGCCTTATTTTACGTAAATTACCCGCATTGTGATAAAAGATCTAAGTTCAGTGTTGTCCTACTTCCTACTTCTATATATATAAAAATGAAACCCGTTTTCCGTTGTCACGACATAACATGAAAACGGCTTGACCGATTTAGATAAAATTTGGTATAAAGATACATGGGACTTTGGAGAAGGACATAGGCTACTTTTTGTTCTGGAAGAAGTATGGTTCCCGTGGGATAACTGAGTCAGCGGGAAAAACGTAGTGCACGCGGGTGAAACCGCGGGGCGCAGCTAGTATATTATAAAGGCGAAAGTTTGTATGTATATGTGTATGTTTGTTACTCCTTCACATTCACACGGCTGCACGGATTCCTATTAAATTAGGTATGGAGATCGTTTAGACCCTGAATTAACACATAGGCTATTTTTCATGCCGAAAATAATTTCTGTTTCCGTGGGATAAGCAAATAAATTAAAAACCTCTGTTACTCCTTCACACTGTAACGGCTGTACCGATGTAGATGAAATTTGGTGGGGAGATAGCTTATACCCTGGATTAACACATAGGCTTACTTTCATCATCACAATCATCACCGTTTTTTATCTCCACGCGGGTACAACCGCGGGGCGCCGCTAGTAATTCATAAATGTCATACTAATCTTGTTTGACACCATTTTACCTAAAATTGGGGGTCATAGTATAGTTCAATATGCTATCGTAATATTATCTGTAAAATAACACCTAACAGGAAAAAATAACAAATACCAATCGAACTTCCACAACATTCCTAAAATATAACTCGGTAGAATAACAAAATATATGAAGAGAAACATCTTCAGAATGTGGAATATAATGTTTATAATGTAAACAATAGAACTTAATTACAAAAGTTTATTGATTCAAAATAATACAAGGATCGCTATAGAAACATACACAAGAATTAATGTTCATGTTTGTTTAAGTTACTTTTATTTCAACTTATATCCACAACATTAACAAGGTAACATTAACATAATTTAAAAATAATTTAGAATAGCAATAAAATAATCTAACTTAAAATAAAAACCTTAAACATTTAATAAAAACTAAATTAAATCTAAAACGGGCCCCTGCGGCATTGTACCCAAGATGCTGGCAGCGTTTCCTCTTTGTATTGCTAGGCTAATACGTTGAGCTAGGAAGCTGCCAGCTCTTCAGTCTCCGGAGACGTCAACCAGTCTCTTGGAGATTTCCTTGAAGAAGTTGAGCGCGCTAGGACCCCACGGGCCAAGGGTCTCGACACCAAAAGGAACAAAATTGTATTCCGCGCCGAGACCGCTGTATTTAACTACTTTTGCCTTTTCGGCCGATTCTGCCGCCGTTCCTGGCCTCGTGGAGGTTTGGTGGACATGTGAAGGGGCTAGTGCGTCTACACAAGTCGCATTCCATACCAGTATCCGACCCATGGCCCACGGTATGAGAGACATACCGTCCGGTCTCTTAATTGTAATGTAACAAACCGACTAAGACTCACGTGGTAAACACTGGAAAATTACTTTCCGACCAGTTTCATATATATACTCCCAACTACATAACTCCCAGATGAAGAACTGCAAATAAGTTCGAAACTGGTCGGAGAGTAATTTTCCAGTGTTTACCACGTGAGTCCTAGTCGGTTTGTTACATTACAATTATGGAAGAAACTCGCGATAGTTTTCAGACTCAAACAGAATTTAATTCTGGGGTTATTTAATTACTTAAACGATAAAAACAATTATTATGTACTAGCTGTGCCCCGCTGTTGTACCCGCGTGGTGATGAATACCGGCGATGATGGTGAGGAAACCCGGCGATAATGGTGATGATGAAAATAAGCCTTTGTGTTATTCTAGTGTATAAGACATCTCCATACCCAATTTCACTGAAATCGGTGTAGCCGTTTGAGCGTGAAGTGGTAACAAACATACACACATACAATGACAAGTTATTTCACACTTTTGAGTGTAGAAGTCGGTTCCATTTTTTGGTAAAATTTTATTTTTACCTTTTTCAGTATATTATACTTATAATATCATCGACGTATGCGAAGCACTTTTCAGTTATTGGAGTGTAACTAAAAACCCGTTGACCGATTTTGATAAAATTTAAATGGGACCACACGGGAAGTACCAGCTTTCAATTTAAAAAAGAACAATCAAAATCGGTTGACCCAGTCGTAAGTTTTGAGGTAACAAACATAAAAAACCTATGGGTCGAATTGAGAACCTCCTCCTTTTTTGAAGTCGGTTAAATAAGTAATTAATTAACAAGTCTCCACAAATAGAAGTTCTGATTTGGAAACAATTTTTTTGGTCTTTACACATACTTAATCTAAAATATACACTAAAAGAGTTCTATTAAAACTCTTAAACTAATGACCTACCTAAATTAAGTACTGCAAACAATAACGTTTTTTTAAAAATTATTTCCCATTTTCACTTGCGTTGAGTCAACGAACGTTTGACTAAGTCGGGTTTTAATTGATATAAAACTAGATGTAAAAATATCGATACCTAAGTTACTCTGCTTACTTTTGCACGCTCGGTATATTTAGTATGATATATTATATATGGTGTAAGTATATCTCCATAAGTATCTCACAAATGGTTAATATACATGAATCATGCTTCACAAGTCTACTTAGGTTACGTTTAGGTGTTCTTAAGAAAACGGAATCTTTTGAAATCTCTACATATTTGGAAATCGTTTGAAAATGGAAGAAAACCATTCCCGTCAAAATTATTTCCTTTAACGGTTCAAATATAAGCCAACCAATCAATCGGCCCACAAAATACCGTCGCCAACAAATAATAAAAGTCAATATTTGTATTAATCAGTAACAAAATTATGCAAACTCTGTACGTGCCCCGCTAACAAATCTATAATGCTTAAACATTCAAGGGTTTTAAAAGTATACTTTATTCATCCGAACGGTCCGCGCAATTTAAGACCTAAACAAACGACTGTTGAAAAATGGCGCTCGGAAAAAACAAATGACACTTTTGAATGTGGACATAAAGTTTGATTTGAATTGTTATATATTGTTTTTTCATATTGTCATTGAACGTGTCTACATAAAGCAAAATCACTAGACAAAATAGAATGAATGATACGAAATAATATTTATGTATCATACATTTATTATCTAGATTATGTACAAATTATTGTATTCATTTTACTGTCAGTATATTATTTATTAGCGTTATGAACGCATTTTATAGTTTTTGTGCTACGTCATACATAATAACAAAAATGTTTTGGGCAGGGACGAAACGCCTAGAACATGATAGTAGTGTTTTATAATATGTAATAAAGCAAAGCTTGAGGGTGGGCTATGCTCGGAGCTCCTCTACGCGATTGAATCAGAAATGAGGAGATCCGTAGAAGAACAAAAGTCACCGACATAGCCCAGCGGATTAGTAAGTTGAAGTGGCAGTGGGCAGGGCACATAGCTCGAAGAACCGATGGCCGTTGGGGTTGAAAGGTTCTCGAGTGGAGACCACGGACTGGCAAGCGCAGCATAGGAGGGCCACCGACCAAGTGGACAGACGACCTGACTAAGATCACAGGCAAGGGCTGGATGCAGGCCGCTTCCAACCGGTCCTTGTGGAAATCAATGGGGGATGATGATGATGATGATGAGGGTTGTAGCTAGCCAGGCGGGTACTCTAAAGAACCCTACCACCATGCTGAGAAAAATGAATGAAAAGAAAAAATTTGATAACAGTGTTAGTTTCACTGGAAATTCAAGCTGTTGTAGGGGATCGAACCAGTGTCCGTCAGTTTGACAACCGACGCTCCTCTCGCTGAGCTATCATCGCTTCATTATACATTAAACAGTAAACACGCGATGAACTACTGTTCAAAACTTTAAAAATAATTTAATAACTTAAAAGTGTACAGAACGGTATTCTGTAGGTACGGGTTCAAAAACCACTAGTAGCCGATGTTTTATTTTATTAAAAGCCGATTAACCTAAAACCTACCGCAGCATAAATACACACACATCGTGCTGCTGTATCCTTGTGTCGTTCCGCTTTCTCCCTGTCCAGGCAACTCTCAAGCTCAAGTCGAGGTTTGTACCACAGTAATTGCGCCAACTCTCCTTGCGAAGAAGCGCCTCAAGGCGCCTGCCATAAGCGGAGTGTCTCCAGATCTTGCCGCGTCCTCTGCGATCGAACAATCCGGCTTAGTATATTTCGTACTGTTCCACTGCCCAGTGAAGATGTAAATGCTTATGGCCTCAAGGCAATAAGCAGTAGTCCATCTTAAACGTGTAACTGTAGCGATCGACACATTTAGACGATAATTTTGTCAGATAAACGTTGTTTCCTGAAACCTAAAGGTGAAATAATATGCAACAGGAATTACATTTTAGTTTCAATACAACATTGCGGTTTTCTCCACTTACCGAGATTACTTTTGTACTCAAATTACGTTCCGGATATATTTCAAAAGTATCTCCGGACGCATGAAGCACGGAATGCACTTTTCATTAAAATAATAACGTTAGGATGTTATGTTAGGATTTTTTCACAAATTGAATTAATTGATTTTATTTTATATTAAACTATATTGTGTTGATTTTTTCACTAATTAAGAAAAAATAAAGGAAAATTTTCTATCGTGTTGCAATCTAATAAAGTGTTTATAATACACTCGTACCTAATTAACTACAAATAGTTGGACATTGGTAGTAATTCGCTTATTCAACTGAACTAAACTAAAATTATGGAAAACTAAATTAGTTCTTATAAGGTTACGATAAAGTCTAAATTGGTATGAGACTTATCAATAACATCACTAAAATTTAATGTATTTATTAAATTTGCGGGTAGTTTTAGCGAAATTAAGTCGTCACTTATTTGGTGCCTACTAAAACTACCCGCAATTGGCCAGCAATGGAATAAAACTCATCTAATATTAGTAAGAGCGTTGTATGGAGTTATACGAACTTGAATTTTAGGGTAAATAGAATACGAACTATTTCAACTCGAAGAATGTTAGTGAGTTTTAGCTAGTTTGTGGGATTAACAGAATTAGGGCCATTATCATATTATGGTGTTGGAGTTTTTTGTACATAATGACATGTTCATTAATAATATTTTTTATATCACAACTAGGATTCCCTGTGTCGCGGAAAGCATGGACATACACAATCACAGCACACAAACACCCAAGACCCGGGACAAACATCTACACTCATCGCACAAATGTTTGCCCCTGCCGGGATTCGAACCCAGGGTCCCGGAGACACAGAAGTCATGTCATTCACTGTAACCACTGCGCCACGGCGACCGTCAATATTGTAGAATTTTTTTGTTCTATCATCGATAGTTTTTGAAATGTATGTGGTGTAAGGGCTTTTTGGCCTTTTAATTTAACCTTAAGTTCTATAATTGACGTTTCAGCTAAGATACTTAATACATTTTAGCAGGTAATAAATATAGCCTTTACTGGTCAGGTATAATGTACATTCTAATGGTGACAGAATATTTAAATGGTGAAAGAATTTTATAAAATCCGATTATTATTTTGTGAGTTATTTTTTTGCATGTAATAAAATACAAAAAAACAAACACAAAAATAATAATCTTTCCTCTTTATAATACAAGTGTTGATTACTTCTAAAGTATTATAAATAGAGCTATGTTTTTAGATTTAAACCGACTTTAAGAAAAGAAGGAGGTTCTCAATTCGACCCGTATGTTTTTTTTTTCATTGTTAATGTTAGAAATCTACTTAAAACATACATAACTATAAGGGACTCGCTATGAATAAAACGTTGTGGCCGAGATGTACAGACAAATCAAAAATTAAATGAACCCTAAAACAATTTTCGCAGACTTCGATCATAATCTTAAAGTTTAATTTAATATCCATAACCTAGCGTAAATTGGTGATAACGTCAAGTGATAACTCAATGACATTTCCATGAAGATTTGTGAGGTTTACATATAGGCCGATATACATCATCCCAAATGAGAAAACTTCGATTGGAGGGGACTTGTAGAGGAAAACCTTCTTGAAAGGTGGAGGGGGGCTCTGAAATTCATTAGCACACGCAGAAGCGAAACGAAATTACCAGACAAGCGCGTTAGTAAAAAGTTTGCGAGACTTGGAGGCAAGCCAGAGGGTAGGTAGCATATTCGTACATACAAGAGCCAGGACTAGTGAGGTAGATATCCGGCACAAACATATTGTCTTCCGGCCATTTTAACATCATATCACACATTCACGATCATTGCATGGTGCCACGCATTGCTTTGCTAGGTAAATAAGAAAAAAAATATAGATATTCTACTATATCTACTCATTATGAGTAGATATAGTAGAATATCTATATTACTACGAAGAAAACCGGCTACAATCACGTTTTTATGGTATCGGGTTAAGGACCGACTGTAAGACGCACTTTTTCATAGGCGTGCACCAAATTGAAGTTTACGTCGGGAACACACTAGATTTCAACAAAACAAAAACTAACTCTTGCAGAATCATGGTATCCTACCATCACATCCAGAGCTGCAAGTAATAATAATAATAATAATCTTTATTAGCACAAAATTTTCAATTACTGGACATGTTTTGTTTACAAATATATTACAATTATAGTTTCCACAATAAATAAGAACATCAGATACCTACGCTGGGCGCTAGCCTGTGTTATAGGCATCTGCGCTTGCCCGTAATAAAGGACTCAGTTTAACAAACAGTTAGAGAGAAAATAATATAACATTGACTTATTTAACTGACTTTTGTAACATAATAATACTATTTCATTAAATTAAATAAGCATATTGAAATTATAAAAATATATAGGTATGTGTGTGTAAATGAATATGTAAGGGTCATTTAAGACGTTGTGTTTTCGTAAATGTGTAAGTGTGTGTGTTTTCATTGGGGTGTGAGTCTCGTTTCTATGTAAAATTATAAAAAATGGTATTTATTTTTTACTTAATTTACATTAATGCTTTCATATTGTCATTTTTTATTGTCAGGGCACTGACAGCGGGTTGGTTACTCAATTATTATTTTCTCCTCTCTTCATTAAGCCTCTCCTAAAGTTTACTTCAATAATTTCAGTAAGGTACATTTACATAATAAAATTTAAGCACAAGTTGAAAAGTTTTTTTTTTACTTTGTTGATCATAAGACAATAAAACATTTCAGAACAGAGGAAATGTTGGGGGATTCTGAAAGTTGCCGGTTATGCAGATCCGGAAAAGCAGGACAAGTGCACATCTGACCCAGACCGAAAGTGATTTTAAGTACACGTACTTCGCTAATTAATTCTCGAGGAGTCTAATTTTCACTGGAGATATTTCGACGACCTCCAACTTTGGCAATATCTGATTACAGAGTTTGATTTATCGAAACCACAGCACACAAGCTGCACTAAAGTTTTCTGATAGTGGATCTACATGAGTTGTTAAACTAATTATTTATTTTCTTCGTTATTAATATGACCGTGGTTGTACCGGCCTAGAATAGTACTCCCCCATCTCTTCCCGCGGATGCCGTAAGAATCGGCTAAGGGACCACGTACTAGAAGGTGGGCAGCAGCGTCTTCTGAGGATTGGAAATCATACTACGCTCGCCAACCCGCCTGCCAAGCGTGGCGAGTACTGGCAAATTCCTCCTATATGGGGGAGGCATATAGGAGGCATCTCAGCCATGCGAGTCCACTGCTGGACATGCGCGTCTACTGTCCAGCAGTAGACGCGCATGTCCAGCAGTGGACTCGCATGGCTGAGAGAAGAAGAAGAAGAATGCTACTGACATAAATAATGGCTTTCAAATAGTTTTAACTGTAACATTCAGTTGGTTGGATACCAACGGTAGTGATAAGCTGAGTATCCATTATGCGCTCCTGAAGCGCGTGCCATGAATGACCGCGCTGAGTGCGGTCCGCGGGTCGCGTTCCAAATATTTGAGCTATATCAACTAAGCGCGCTTGGCGCGCGTGGTAACTGTTCCAGTATTTCATCGTTCAACATGCAGGTCAGTCGTGTATGAAAAGCAGCAGCGTTATAGTTATTCACAGTTTACAAGAAAAAACAGGAACGAACAGCGCCTTGGTGTATGAAAGTTAAACTTACGGAAAAAAGGATGCAGTATGGAGTGACACTCATGAGAGATATAATGTAGTTTGAAGCGGTTGATGAGACAGTTAATATCGAATTTTTCACAAACAAATCTCTCCAAGCATCTTCTCTAGGTGATTTATTGTAATACAAAGAACTTTTGCTATGCCCCAACAGTTCTTTTGTACTATATAGTTGTATAAGTTTACGGCAACTTTGGTTATCTATCGCTAGGAACGCAATAAATAAATAAATAATAAATAAAATGTTTTTATTGCGTTCACAAAAAATACATTGTATTCACATGGATGAAATCTCCTTTTAAGTAAAAAATACTTGTCATAGGAGACAATAAACATACATTTTAGTAATCGTTTGTCTCAATTGCCGCGCGCGCCCCAAAACTACCTTTGATACGCGGCTTAAAACTGACAGCAAATGGAACGGTCCGATCCACGTTTGATCGTTCCAACGAACACATTAGCGCGCTTTCCAAAATGGGATCCCTAATGGAACCCGCGCCAATGTTAGTCCTCTTGGAGCGCATCATCGATACGTGGCTATATGTGGTCGCCGTGGCTCCGTCGTCAGTTTTGTGACTTCTGGTCCCTAAGGTTTTTCCCTGCCAAAGTTATAATCCCCCTGGGTTCGAGCTTTAGAAAAATGTATGCGATGTGTGTAGGTATTCGTCTGGGTCTTGGATGTTTGTGTTCTTTGATTGTATGTGCCCATGCCTCCCACGACACAGGGTATCCTAAAGCGGGGATATGAGTGTCTGGAAAAAAAATACAAGCGTGCGAAACATACATCATGTTATGAATGTATAAAACACGGGAATTACTTACGTAATAAGTCAGAGGGTTCCGACTATAGTTTCAACCATATTCAGTGGTCTTTTTCAAGGAGAATACGGGGCGCTCGTCTACCGTCATTGACACACTCTTACGTCAGTAGTATTAATAGTACAGCCGGCCAAATATATCATCTCCCACCATACGGTGGAAAATCATTTGACGTAATTAAAAACAAGGTTAATTTTCTCGCGCAATTGTATTGACAGTTTTGAATACTGAATACCTATTTCGAATAACATGCATAGCACTAAACGCTTGAACAATCAAAATGATGGTGTCATACTTTACTGCAAAAGCGGACTACTAACTGAAACATACGAGCCCACACTACATGATGCATCATGTCTGATTACTAAAATTAACGATACTTTTATTATCATTGCCATATACCGTTCTCCATCCGCATATAATATTATACCATTTTTAGATTCACTTGACAATATATTAAATTCTTATAAAACATATAAAAATATTGTCATTACTGGTGACCTAAACATTAATATAGCAACTGATAAGTTCGATAAAAATGCCTCTGAATATTTAGATTTAACAGCGATGCATGGTATTCTACCGGCATATACGCACCCGACAAGGGGAAACAATTGTCTCGATCACTTTATGCTGCGATTGTCCTTCGAATCACAGACTTTTATTATAGAAAACACCGTAACTGATCATAATACTATACTTCTAGTTATTGACTTTAAGATGAACAAGTTAAATACTCCTAAAACTACGACTAAAATAGATTTCCCTCAAATTAAAAAAGTGATAAGCACCACAAACTTTTCTAGTATATTTTCAACAACTAATTGTAATCAAGCTACAGATTTCTTGATTAATACTCTATCGCAGATCATTTCTAGTAACACTATTACCTCAATTACCCCAAGAAACAGGCAGACCAGAAAACCTTGGATTACCATAGGACTGATTAGATGTATGAAAAACCGCGATCGCATGCACATGAAACTTAGAAGGCAACCCGATAATGATATACTTAAATTAACATATAAAAGATACAGAAATTATTGTAAATCTTTACTTAAGAAAGCCAAAGCTAACTATGAAAATACACAACTGAAAACAGCTACTCAAAGCAACAATCTAAAAAAGACTTGGAAAATTATTAAAGATATAACCAACTATAAGATAACCCCCAAAGCGTCACAAGACCTTTTAAAAATAAGTGAATCTCCGCAATCATCAGTAAACACTGTAAACAAATTCTTTGCAAATGTTGGCATATCATTGGCACGTCAAATAGTTTCAGATGATCCTAGCCCATGTATGAACGGTCAATTGATATATTCAATGGCTCTCCTTCACACAGATGAAGGCGAGATTGAAGCAATTATCCGTTCCCTAAAATCGGAAAGTAGCACTGGATGGGATAATATTCCGGCAAAAGTGCTACAACAAAGTAGTGATATATTAGTACCAATAGTTACCTACATAGTGAACCTTTCATTACAAACTGGCTGTTTTCCTAGAGCTCTAAAGCATGCACTGATTATACCCATTCACAAAAATGGTGACAGATATGTTACAGGAAACTATCGCCCCATATCAATTTTAACATCTATTTCAAAAATTTTTGAAAAAGTCATTAATAAAAGATTAGTAAGTTATCTTGAATCAAATAACCTATTATCGCAGCAGCAACACGGTTTTCGTCAAAGACACTCTACTTCCGACGCTGTACAAAAGCTTACAAATTACATAGTTAAAAACTTAGATGCAAATAATAAATGCTTAGCAATTTTTCTCGACCTGGCTAAGGCTTTTGATAGCGTACCCATACCATTGCTATTAAATAAATTGGAGAATATTGGTATCCGAGGAACTCAACACAAGCTCTTTGAAGAGTACCTAACAAGTAGAACACAAAGTGTAAAAATCGGTGATTACATGAGCTCGCCAGAACCTGTGTACTATGGCGTACCACAGGGTAGTATACTGGGCCCAACTCTTTTTCTGATCTACATAAATGACCTATGCGAATTCATTATCCCAAAAGGTATACTTATTACATATGCGGACGATACTGCAATTGTAATTCAGGAGAAGAGTTGGGAAGCAGCATTCCTTGATGCCCAGTTAACTTTTAACAAAGTGTCCTCATGGTTAAGGAACAACAAGCTGACCCTAAATATTGATAAAACTAAATACTTAACATTCTCAATAAAAGGGCCTACACCAACTGCCGCACTATCTATCTATGGTCATAAATCTAACTCTTGTGGTACCACATGTGCTCATGGCTCAACGTGTACGGCTCTAGAAAGAGTTAACACCATAACATATTTAGGTATCACTATTGACGACAAACTAAATTTTGTGCCTCATATTAACGGATTGAAAAACCGAGTTCGCAAGCTAATGGCCGTATTTAAGTCTATACGACACAGTGCAGAATGGGATATCATTCAATTACTCTATTACTCACTGTGTCAATCTATACTTACTTACTGTATAACAGCATGGGGAGGTGCTAACAAAACGCACCTATTACCCCTCGAAAGAGCTCAGCGTGGGGTGCTAAAAGTAGGTAAGAATCGACCCTTCAGGTACCCAACAAAAAATTTATATGAAGAATGCCAGGTCCTTACGGTTCGACAACTTTTTATACTCCATACATTGCTAAATCAACACAGTATGACAAAATTTTCACCTAAATATATGAAACGCAAATCACATAATGTCTGCAATGTTCCCCTAGTTAAAACAGCGTTCGCTACAAAATTCTTCAACTTCCTTGGACCATACTTATATAATAAAATGAACAAAAATTTAGGAATGTACTCTCTGACTGCTTTTGAAACAAAGAAGAAAGTGATAATTAAACTCATGACCATGAACTACGATGAAACCGAGAACATGATCACCGATGTAAATAATTCTACTATACCTCACACACACTCACAAACTCTCCCACACCTTACACTAACACAAATACAAAACACACAAACACCCTCACAAACACCCTCACAAACGCATGAATTAATTTAATTATTTTTAATTTTTAATTATTTTTTTAAATTATACAATTTTTAACTTGGCATGTGAATATGATTACGAGATATGATAGAATAAGCTTGTTATTAATGAATTACTTGTATTTAATTATTTTTTTCTCCTAATTCTTATTTTGATTTTATTATATAGATTAATATTTAATTCTTTAATCATTCTATAAAATGTTGCTTCATAGATAATGTGTAACTATTGACGACGTTAGAGTCCTGAGACTTATATCACGGGTTCTAAACCTAGTTTAAGTTTCAGGTGCACCATTCAAGTGAAAAATGCTATCTATCTATGAACAATAAAGATTTTATTATTATTATTATTATTACCTACTTATCGCTATTGAGATTACACAGAAACTTTTGTCAAAACTGGTAGACCATTTTCTTTCATTGTCGTGTGAACTAAACAACGTTTGCTAGTAAAGTACATAAACATTCCTTTAATATTGTATTACAGTGGTCAAACGCAATCTTATAATGTTTAAATAAAAAAAGTATTAACGCAAATTTGTAACATATTAACGTTAATACCTTCTTACTTATTTATAAAAAAAAAATTTAAATGAGTTTTTATACTCTCAATAGCTCACATTGAATTATTAATTAAAAATGAAGTTCCAATCTTCTTTAAATACAGTTATTGTCCCAGTTTTTCGTACAAAATGAAAAGCCGAAAATTACATCAAGTATACATTTCGATTGATTTGTTCCATGAATAGAGAGTTTCAGTTGCCACCACAAAATTGAACTCCAAATGGAAAGTAGGCTTTTGGGTGACAACATTAATTTTCCATGCCAACGAACACAAGCTTAACTCACCTTTTAAAAACAAGGTTACAGCCTGTATCCCTATGACAATAAAAATCAATGTAGCATGAGTTTTATTTGCAAGATGGAAGTGTTAAGCTTGTATTCTCTCGCCTTTACGCCTGGTATATAGCAGTGAGAAAAGTTAAGAATTGCGTTGACACATGAACATCTGGCTTTCTCCAGGCAAGTTGTATTCTCATTAAAACAAGCCACGAAAGCCTGTTTGATAACGTCTCTATATTTCACTAATGAAGGCGTTCCGGATGCAAAAGTTCACACGTTTTGTTAATTATGTTACACGTATGTGTAACATAATTAACAAAACGTGTGAACTTTTAGTTACAAACATTGCACAAAAAACATAAGTTTTCTTAGCAAAATACATTGGTAATACAAATGGGATAAAGTAATTCTATATTATAAAGTACTAGTGGTCCGTCCCGGCTTCGCACGGTTACATGATTGAAGTTTCAGAAAGGATCCCTATTTTTTACATGCCTAAAAAAAGTATATGTTACTCAGGGATAATGTAGAATTCTAATGTTGCAAGAATTTTTGAATTCGGTCCAGAAGTTTTTGAGTTTATCCGTTAGAAACATACAAATCTTTTCTCTATATAATAATAGTGTAGATTAAAGGAAGTTGCTTTTTGTATCTGTGTGTTAGTTTATTCGTTAACTCTTTTAAAACCACGCAACGAATTTCAAAGCGGTTTTTGTAACATTTGTTTTATTCAAAAAGTTTAGACCCATTAGCAGGTAATAGCGTCGGCTGTTAGCCTGACATTGGTTCAATCCCCACCAACGGCTTGAGAATCAAGTGAAGGCTTTACCGTTATCGAATACACAGCATGGTGGTAGGGTACCAAACAAACGTGTGTTCAGGCAGTCATGAGTGCCAGTGAACATTCTCAATCTAGCGTGATTACACCTTCAATCACATCGTCACTGACCATCAAGTGAGAAAGTGGTCAAACGCTACAAATTTGCACCGGCACATACTAAGCCCAGTTTCTGACAGTGAAATAAAATACTATATTCTCAAAATACCATACATTTTTTCAAGTCAAAATATAAATAAAAGTGAAGTTTTCAAAGTGAAATACAAAATGCACAAATGACCCGCTCGGTGGAGTCGTGCCGGGTACAACGCGCCACATTTTTATACAGAATTTTATTTACATTCACAACCACTCGGAACGAAGTCAGGTGTTAACATTTCTAGACAGAAAATAAAAACACGGTACATTTGCTATCTGAGAACCGGCTAGAACTCACGTGATATTCTCCCGACATTTTCTCATCAACCAGTTTTGAACAGTGTCTGACTAACTAACTCGAGCCAAAGCCATCATATCATCATCACCTCAGCCATAAGACGTCCACTGCTGGACTGCTACTGCCCCCCTATTGAGATCCACAAGGACTGGTTCAAAAGCGGCCCACATCCAGCTTTTACCTGCGATCTTAGTCAGGTCGTCTGTTCACCTTGTCAATGGATGTCTAATGCCTGACCGGAGTCTCTACTCAAGAACCTTTCGAGCCCAACGGCCATCGGTTCTCTGAGATATGTGCCCTGCTTACTGCCATTTGAACTTGCTAGTTCGCTGGGCTATATCGGTGACTTTAGTTCCTCTACGGGTCTCTTCATTTCTGATTTGCTCTTGTAATGAAACCCCGAGTATACCCCTCTCCATAGCTGGTAGTGCGACCCTGAGCTTGTTTACAAGGCCCATAGTAAGCGACCAAATTACAGATCCGTATGTCATCAATCGTAACACAGACTGATCGAAGACTCTTGTCTTAATCTGGATAAACCAAATATTTTAATGTTAGGCAGGTCAGATAATAATTTCTTTATTTTTTTTTAATTAAAGATGTTCATTGTAATATTGCATGATTAAGAAGCAGTACATAAACAGATACAGGCTACGATGGGAAACAGCGACTTAGTAATATAAACGGGTGTCCAAGATACAGGCTTAGCCTAGTTTGGGGCCCTCAGCAAAACTACGTTCCTGGCACTACATAGGTTTCATTAATGTTTTTGAAATAAATGTGTTTGGTTTGTATTTGATCTGTAATAAAATTTGATTTGATTTGTCTTCAGACTTTCAGGTCCAAAAGGACGAGAACAATGCTTCAATATTATATGATAGGAATTCAGTCCTCTATGAGAATGCAGCACACGTTCAATATAGTTAACTAATTGCCATTCCCAAACTTCCGGTCGCCAAATTCCAGTAATATGATATTACGGGAATGGCGTGATTACGTCGTAGCAAGTGTGCAGCGAATGCATTGGAAATCCGTAACGTTAATCTTGATGTACTACTGTTAGTTTAGTTACCATGGTTACGGTGTATTTTATGAATTTGTAAAACACGGGAGTTACTCACGTAATAAGTCAGAGGGTTCCCACTATAGTTTCAACCACATTCGGTGGTCTTTTTCAGGGAGAATACGGGGCGACCGCGTCAGCGAGCGCGTTAATTCCTAGTAACTCCCGTGTTTTATACATTCATAATGTGTCAAAACCACGTCAGTTTTAATAACAAAACGGTGTATTTTATTTGACGTTAAATCAGAAGAGTGACGATGATTGAACGAATCTCAAGAAATGAGGAAGACGCAAGAAAAAGGAGAGTTATCTGCCGACCGGGTGATATCCACATTGAACCCTACGGCCATTTTATGTATTCAGTGTCGGGTTTTTTTTTTTACTATTATAAGTTTGCGTTTGATAACTGTCTCACCTGATGTTAAGTGATGACGTTGTCTAGGATTTAGCACGGGTTTTTGTCGTTGCAAAATCTTCAGCATTCTGAATGGTTTTTTTGTTAAAAGTCTGCATCAGCGATAATCCTGTAGGGTTCTGTAGCTGACTTTGAATGCCGGCCAATGTTTTAGGTCTTATCTAGTGACCCAGCTTTAATGTCACAACTGACACACTTTTAATGTGACAATTATTAACACACTTGTTTAAAAGGTACATATACTTTACTTTATATACCTATCAAAAAAATATGTGCATTTTATCCAAGTGACATATTTTAATGCTGATTAAATTGCTTTGACCAGGCGCTATGCTAAGCTTTTAAAAATTCAATGAGCTTTTAGTCCCTAATACTCAAAGTTGAGACACCAAACTGTGACACAAAGCTGTTCTAATATTTTTTGATGATTCATTTTCCCCCTGAAAAAGCCGCCTAACTGCTGTTCGGTGATGCTGCGTGGTGAGCAGTATGACTTGTAAATATAAAAAAAATGTGAATTAAATGCATTCTTTTTTTATACTGTATAGATCTAGCGTTCGACCACTTGATGGTAAGCGACGATGTGGTCGAAGAACTCTCAAGGACTAACTGCCTGAATACACTGTGTTTGGTGAGAGTTTCTTAAATTTGAGGTTGATAGCTAGCCAGGCGGGTACTCGTAAGTACCCTACCGGGCCACCATGCTGGGAATTTAATAACGGTGTTACCTTCACCGAAAGCTCAAGCTGTTCTTGGGGAACGAACCAGCGCCCGTCAGTTAGACAGATGACGCTCTCCCCGCTCAACTTAAAAGTGGTGAGCAGTTTGATCTGTAAATATAAAAAAATCAAACTGAAATTCAATAATTCAATAGAACCACCCCGAAAAGAACTGGCACGAAACTCGGACACTTCTTGACAATTGCAGTGTCATACTAGCGGCGTTTTTCTTTAAAGTATCTGTAAATTGCAGATGCAGGGCAAAATTTGAACGTGGCTCGTTACATATATAATAATAATAATATTAATATATATAATAATAATAATATTATTATTATTATACGTTACATATATTAGAAATATGTAAATTTGTCAAAACGAATCCAAAGTTTTTCAAAAAAGTGACAGATGAACCACGACGTTATCCGATAAGATTTCAACATAAACTTGTGTTACCGAGCTCTAAGCTTAAAATGCACAGTTCTGGTCCATACTTAATGGCCATAAAATATTCAACAAATTACCTGACAAAATTAAGGTAGAAAAAGAGTCGAAATTCATCACACATTTAAAACAATTGCTTTTAACGAAATGCTATTACAGCTTGAATGAGTTTTTCTATGATAAATTTGAAAACTAATAAATAAATAGGTCGCTCCATATTGCTGTACCCTACCAGGGTCATATGTACGCTGGAAAAAAATGTATTTAAGACCTGCATGTAACGCCACATGAATGCAATAAACTATTGAGGGCCAGCTGCTTAGTCACCAGTCCGCTGAACGTTTCAAAGAAGTGACACGCCTCAGGACCCTTTGGACGCATGATTTCGACCCGAAATGGAAGAAGAAATATGTAATGTTAACCTAAAAACGCATATTTTCTATTCATATTTTCCCATATTTCAATTACTTAATTATAAATTTCTAGCGTAAACACTAGATTTTTACAATATAATGTAGCTAATTTATTTTAGTTGTTTTTCTGTTTGTTTTATTTTGCTTGGTACTACAAACTAATTCCTCTAATATGAAATGTAATGAAGGTCTAGTCCAGTTGTAGTTCTAGTCCGTTAGTTTCTAGACATATATTCAATTATTAATAGTGACTTCACGTACGTCTAGGTTTCAATATCGTACGGAAACAACAACAACTAACATTAGTCCAGTGGTTCAAATATCGATTGTTTCAAAACATACAGGTATACAACAGTGTTACTCATATGTTTTAGTCATTATTTTACATAGGGACTTTCAGTCCGTGGGGTTCGACTGCTCACACTTAATATAGATACTTGGGTAAGCGTTTAGTGGCGACATCTGTTTTCCAGAGTGCTGGCATTTATTTTTTATTTTGCACAGAAGTGAGCCTATCTATTCAACGTGGCAATGCCGCCAGAATTGGGGGGACATTTTGTCCCACGGACGGTCTTTTAGATTTAGTTTTATGAAGTCTTATAGAATCCAAAGCGGTCATCTCTCATTTCACGACATTTTGGGAAAACGATAAAAACGGCCCACTCCACGTAGTATAGATTTATATCATACAATTTATTTAATGGTTCATCTTAAGAGGTAAATAATCATAATGTAGTTACTATATTAAACGACGTACTTCTTCTTCTCTCAGCCATCTGCGTCCACTGCTGGAAGTATGCCTCCCCCATATTGGGGGGCATTTGCCATCTGCCACGCTTGGCAGGCGGGTTGGCGAGCGCAGCATGATTTCCAACCCTCAGAAGGCGCTGCTGCCCACCTTCTGGTAAGTGAAACTTTAGACGACTCTTACGGCACCCGCGGGAAGAGATGGGGGGGTACTATTCTAGGCCGGTACCACCACGGCCAACTACGTACTATAATATTGAAATTTCTACTTTTATCATAGGGGAAGTTTTTTTTTATACTGTACAGATATATAAGTTACAAGGAATTGCGTAAATTTTATATCACGTTTTTATTTTTATGTACGTATAATGAATGGTTGCTTACTAGCGTAAATAAATATAGCCTGTAATTGTTAAATATATAATTAGTAAAACGGTGCGAACTGCAATTGTTAGTACTACAACAAACTTTGCGGTTTTGTGGTAAAATATATCTATAAATAATAATTAATTTATAAACTGTGTAATTTTCATTAAAATATAACTATATTATTAACCAAAAAATATATCTATAAACCAGTACAAGATAATTTTCTAATATGCTTAATTATTTAATACCGTGACGTGTTCTTCGATTTTGAGTTAAAAATATCTTGGTGGCGAATGTAACGGCAAAATGTACGCAATCTATTCCCGTGAATCCCCCCATCTCCAGTCTAAGCACACTATACGTCAAGTCCAGGCCGAGTTTACTATACCTTCCTAAGTTTTGGTTCAAATACCCCCGAGACAATAGAAAGGGTTCATTTTGACAGCGTGATCGATGGTCGGTAACTATTTGCGGATCCCTAATCAGTGTTGAATGTTTTGTGTTAGAATAGCTGTAAATTGATTTTGGACGGAAAAGACGGTAGGGACTATCGGCTTACTATCGACGATACTTATTATACAAATATTATGATAATTAGTTATGTATTCGCTTCGTATATTTCGCTAACAGGTTTAGCAAAATTACAATCGAGGGTTTATAATACTGACAGAGTTCCCTCCCTGTATGTAGTGATATACTCGTACGCTGGACCATGGTGTATCCAGAATGAGGGTCATTCTCTAAGGAAGAGGAGTTGCACTCTTCCTTTAGGCCTATCTAGACCTAGGTTCGCCGGTTCGCCGTCTAAACGGCAAACGGGAAAAACTAATACGGCAATTTCAGACTATCGTACTTTAGAATTCCGCGTGTAAATATCATCAAAAACTTTTTGTGCTCACGTTTCAGAATTTAATATATCTTCTGTATCATTCAGAGGCGCGAATTTACTAACGTATTAGTTTTTATTATTTATAACTTTGAATTATTATTTTATTAGTATTGTTACCCACAAACTTTTTCATATATATTTAATCTATATACGCAACTTTCATTATTGATTTTTTTACGTATCTTATACATATTTAAAATTATGATCAGAAAACAGTGGCCATATTTTTGTTTCGCCATAGCATAGGAATTTCTTAATGCTATTTTAAATTGTAGGTAACTTAGTAGCACTCTATGTGAGAGTTCGCCCGCGGAAGTACTGCTACCATATCTATTTCTACCGCCAGGCAGTAGTGTTCGCATTACCTTGCTTGTGGTAATAGCTAGCCAAACTCTCGAAAGAACATTATCACCCTGCGAAATACATTTTATGTAAATTATTGTGTGCATAATAATATATTGTGTAATGATTTCCTTTCGTGAATTTTGTTGCCTTTTGATTTTTATCGTAAAAACGCACACATTTCTAACACGATTTATAAACAAGATAACTATACCAAAGTTAGTTTATACATATTGAAAACGTGAAAACAATCACCCAATTGGAAACACAAATACACAAGGCTAAATTTGAAATGTATTTAGATTTTAAATAATTTCGCAACCAAACGCCAGATGTTTGAGATCAAAGTGGCCAGTTTGACAAAACGCCAATTTCATATGCATGGACCAAATATTTACTCGTTTCTAAAGCCAAAAATAGCAAAAAATATTGAGCGCACCCACATATTGGAAGCATATTTTTAAAACTGTTTAGATCTAGCGTTTGACCACTATCACACTTGATGCTCAGTGACGATATGGTCGAAGATGTTATCACACTAGACCTAGAATGCTCACTTGCTCTCAAAGACTGCTGCCTGAACACACTACGTGATTGGTGACAGTTTTTCAAACTTGAGGGTGGTAGTTAGCCAGGCGGGTACTCGAAGGTACCCTACCACGATGCTGGAAGTTTGAATTTCACCGGAAGCTCAAGCTGTTATTGGGGATCGAACCAGTGTCCGTCAGTTTGACAGCCGACGTTCCACCTGCTGATCTATCATTGCTTCGCATGAATATTTAATATTTGGCATGAATGAGCATTCGGCCGGTTACTATGACCGGCAACTGAATAGTATTGCTAATTATGCCGGACGCTCCTTGCCTTTCTAATTGAAATGTTTTGTGTGAATATGGTTCTCGAGTTTAGGGTGAGTGATCTGTTTTTGAGCACGTATTGTGTTAGTTAACTAGTCAGATACTGGATCCCTCTTGAAGTACGCCTTATTGTAGTTTAGGGTAAACGATGCGGTAAGTAGATATTGTTAATAAGGACTCAAATATGAAGGGTGGGGCTCTCAGTATAAACGATAGTAAACTGGTCAATAGCCAGGATTGTTTTGTGTAGGTTTTATATTATATTTATATGTAAATTATTGTGAAATGCACCATTTTTATATAAGTTTTTTTAATGTTGTCACGTATTAGTAAAATGTTTTTAGCAATAAATTGATCCTTATATTCTAATCTTAACTTCTACCCAGAAAAGCCAAAGTCAAGTCTTTCCAGCTTATTTTTCTGAAAGTCCTACCTGTTTAATAAACATTAAAAAGTATCACTTATGACAACGGTTCATGAAGGTCAATTCCGATTGAGCAAAATCGATTTCATTTGTAATTTAGTTATTAAATTGATTATAAAATCAATTAAGTCTATAATATGTCTATAATTTATTTTTTTATATTACACTCAGACCCCCCGCATTAGGATTCCCTGTATCGCGGGAGGCATGGACACACACAAACAACCAAGACCCGAGATAAACACCTACACTCATCGCACAAATGTTTGCCCCTGCCGAGATTCGAACCCAGGGCCCAGGAGACACAGAAATCATGTCACTAACCACTGAGCTACGGCGACCATCATATATTAACTGTCACGGTAAAAAAAAATGCGCTTAAACGGTGTTACCGCGGTGAACACCAGAAGAAAGGATTTTAATCTTGAGCCCGTAGGTCATCTGTTAAAGTACATTTTTTAATATTTAAAATCAACATGCATCAGGATTTGTCCCGGTCGATTTTGTCTTCTGCTTGTAAACATCTGTAGCCTCCTTGTGAGCCTCCTCTGTAATGTCATCGACACCTCTTAAGCCCTTAAGCTGCTGCCTAAACATTCATTTTCCTTATGACTATGCACACATAGCTATGTCTAAGCCCGTGTTGTCGCAAAATCACAAAAGCATATAGGTATACGAGTAGCAGACAACCGCTAAACGCTCATTTATGTTATGGTAGAAAAGGGATTATTCTTTACTTTTACCTACGGTATAGACATTTACACGTATAAGCTCACAACAAAGCCGCACATCCTATCAGCCTACAATCCTCAACACTTCAGACGAATTCAGAAAAACTTTAGCCAAAAAAATTAAAAAGAGTTTAAAAAACCAGACAGCCTGCCTGTTATAAAATATTTGTACATACCGCAGAGTAACAATTGAATAATAAAGTGTGGAAGCGGCAAGTGAATCCGAATAGTTTCGGATCGTATAACGTTATATCAGTAGAAAAAAAGTGCAATGCGAGCTCGAGCTTCTTCATCAATGATAGCCATTAAAACCGATTGGAATAAGCCTACATAGAGAATTAGAATACAGTGCTACCTAGGAGGATCGAACCAGCGTCCGTTAGTTTGAAAGCTGACGCTCGCACCACTGCACTATCATCGCTTCAAAACATTTTGTTGTGCTATTGGATATATTGCTAAATATTGCTATTATAAGTTTCAAGGCAAGAGTACTAAGCCAACGCTCTTGTATGAAAGGTTGTGATGAGCGTGGATGAGGCCAAGGACATTGTCGGGATTGTTGCTGTTGGAATTGGAAGGCTGTATGTAGTCTTTGCCTACCCCAACGGGACAGAAGCGTGAATATAAGTGTGTGTATACATGTAGAAACATGGACACTGAAAAAAGCCGGCAGAGACCGCATCGACGCATTTGAAATGTGGTGTTGGCGAAAGATGTTACAGATAACATGGACCGCCTTCCGCACTAACCAATCCATCTTGCGTGAGCTGAGCATTAAAAATAAGTTATCAAGCACCTGTCGCCGAAAGGTGTTGGAATACTTTGGCCACATAGCGAGGAAAAGCAGCGACAACTTGGAACGACTGATAGTTACTGGGAAGGTTGAGGGGAAGCGGCCTAGAGGCCGTAGCCCAAATCGATGGTTAGACCAAATTCGCTCTATCTGGGTAACAATGTCTACAAAGCACTACACGCTGCTACCGACAGAAACCGATGGCGTCATATCGTGAAAGACTGTGTCTTGTAGTGAGGATCACGACCTTCAGTAATGAAGACAAACGACGCAAGGAGGAGGATACATGTATAGTTATTCCATAATCTTCAGTCGCGAACTTATGCACCATTTTTTTTCACACACCCAAACCCCCGCACTAGGATACCGTGTGTCGCTCTATTATCTCCCTTCTATATTTAATTGACATACTTACTTGCTATTAATGCTTGCTTAATTGACATACTTGCTAGTTTCAAGGACTCCGTTGGTTCTTTAACAGATCTCTAATTATCTCATTGATAAACGTAGTAAAAGTAGTTGTGCTAAACATGACTACTTTTATTAGTTAAAAAAAAAAAAATCGGTGACAGACTTCGTATCGACAAAAATTTGCCTCTGAGAGCTTTTAAAATATCAATAAGCAAGCAAGCTTCATTCCATTATTTTTCTATATTCCCTGAACACATTTAGACCTCGTTTAAAAACACCGCGCAATGGCATACTGGTACTTCTATGTAAATTATGATTGAAGTTTCAAGTGCATAGCGCGCACTGTAAAGTCGTAACCAAACTAACGCGGTGTTTTTTGCGTTGCGATATTGTGATATTTATTAAAGCATTCTGTATTTAGTACGGAACATTATGCAAACATCTTATAAACGCGCGCTAAATAGTAATTATGCTATGCTGTCTTTAAAATATCAAAATCGTCAACCGAAACAAACCGCTTTGCATTTTTCACTTTGTTCTGAATATTTTTTCTACGCTACACCTATTTTTAGTGTTACAATCATGGAGGTCGTTGCCGTAGTAACATTAATTTAATTAGTGTGAAATTATAAATTGTCATTGTGGCCCACTCTTACATTTAGTAGGTTTAAAGCCTGTCACTTTGTAGCAATTTAGGACATGTAGTTTATAATGCTTCACATTCATCAATATGTTTTCCTGTACAAAAAAAATGTTTTGTTGTAAAAACTAGCGTGGATAAATTTTATAAAAAAAAAACCAGATACCTTAAATAAGTGGTGACGTGCTTCGAATGCACAAAACGAGATAAACACACTTGCGATCCACGATCTTATTTCCAAAACAAACTGCGGAATCTTTGTTTTGGACACGTATATCAGCGATATCAACTGATATCAACCAACACTGTCGCGTCTGTATGTTTGAGCCTGAAAACGGTGCAGTCTAGTGCACTGTTAATGTGGTATCGCATTAAAATTAATTGCGCAGGCGTTTTCGTCGCACTCACTGCTCTGTAATGTAACGACGTCATTTTAGTAATGTTATTGCTGAGTGCTTAGAGCTTAAAATCACGTTTATAAATAATAAACTGCGCCTTGAACTTTCACCCGCATAGAGTACGGTTTCTTATGAGATTAGATGACGCAACAAGCAAAAGGCCCACAGGATGTTAAGTGGTAACCTCTGCCTATAGACAGATACAATTCGTAAAGAACTGCGCTGCGCCCGTCACCCTGAGACGTAAGGTTGGTAAGTCTCATGAGCCTGTAATTTCATCGCCATACCCTTCAAACCGGAACACAGTAATGCGACCACTACTGATTGTCGGTAGAAATAATTTTGGTGGCAGTACTTCCTCGGGCGAATTCTAAAAGAAGAGTTACTGCTTTTAAACTATATTATATATTATTAATAGTGCATATAAGCTTCTAGTAATAAAGTAGTAATTAAATTGTGTGACAACTGCGAATACTGTTCTAGTATTCGCACAAAACATAAGCCAGTAGAAATAAAACATGTACAAGTGGCTCTAAATATCTCTAAATATAAGGCGGGTTGCCCTTAACGGGAAAACTTCAGTAATTTGTTCGAGGCACGAATGTGGCCGTATTGCCACTTATCGATCCTTGCTTATTTCTTTTACAAACTTCAGCAATACTAAACGTAGAGACAAATTGTTTCGCTTTATGTTGAAAAAACATTTTTATGAAAATCTTTAACTAAGCCCAAGTTTTATAAGGTCAGGATGTAGTTTTACATAATATATCATTTTATATGACCTTATAGGTAGTTTATAATTGCAGATTAATTTAGTAGTAAGGAAACCTATCATATCATTGCGTGGAAGAAAACAAACTATACAAAACAAAACACTTTATTGTGCATACTACGAAACTATACAAAAAATAACTCTTCAATCTAACAGTACAAAAGGTCTTATTGCTGAAAGCGATGTCTTGTATAACTTGAAAAGTTACCACTAGGTCTATTTGCCTCAGTGAGAGCTAATGACCAGAGAGATTTGTCGAAAATATAATTTCAAAAATTATGTAATATATATATATATATATAATATTCGTAAAAGGAAGGAACCGGAATAGCAAGTTGTCTATTTTCTTACTGCGTATGAACACAACTCAGTCTACATAAAGATACTTTATAAACTCACGCCATCATGAAAATGCAAACAGAAATATATACACAATACAATACAAAACACTTTATTGTACACACAGGGAAAAACAATACAAAAATACATCTTAAATCTAACAATACAGTACAAAGGGCGGACTTATCGCTGAAAGCGATCTCTTCCAGTCAACCTTAGTAAGGAGTCAAACAAAGTGATAAAAGGAATAGGGTGTACGTTAATATTAATGCAATACATTCAAATAATATATATATATATAATATAAAATGATATACATGTTTACAATAAAAACAAAATACATATAGATATCTACATAAACTTAAATAAGAACATACATTAGTATGAACATTTAATTATGTCCAATTATCAACAGTAACTATTATTCTGTTTAATGAAGCAAATCACTGCGTCAGATAAAACTCGTTCACTTTGCCTTTAAATGCAGATAGTGACTGAGCCTTCCTAATTGCAACTTGAAGTGCATTCCAAAGACGAACAGGTTCAACTGTGAATGACCGGTCATAAAAGGAAGTTCCATGACTGGGTGTTTTTAACATTAGGTTTTCTGATGACCTGAGAGAAAAATTGGTACAATGAATAAATTCAAAACGCTCTTTTAAATAGTTGGGAGTGAAAGGGTTGAATAGAACATTATAAAGGAGAGCGAAGATGTGAGTGAATGATGTTCGGCGAATTGATGATTCGGCGATGAATAGGCAGCCACTTGAGCTTACATATCAAGTTATTTACAAACAACACACAAATCTAAATGTAATATCACTTTGGTTGTTTTAGTTGTTCAAAACAAACAAGTAAACAATTGCTAGCTACCACCTCCCAGCTGACTAGACCAGCTTGATCTTACCCTAACTAGATCCGACAAACTTTACACTATCTAGCATTGTCTGATAATTCCCAACGATGCGATTTTCATTCTTACACGATTTTAGCTTTGTATTGTGGAATTTGAAATAGCGGAATTTGGATAAATTTTTTTTGTGACCTAAATGTATGTTTTCTTAATGACTCCTTTTGGATAGTAGTAAATTTTCTAGTGGTTACCAAGATAGATGTCAATCTCAAATTGCATAACGTATCTATATATCAACAAGAACACAATGCATTCATGCAGGAAGCTAGAGCGACCGCCGTGTCACCCCTGACCCAGAGACGTCAAAAAGCAAAAGCGGTCCAAGCCTTTTTATTATTTTTATTATATTCATTTACATATTACGATCAAATCATTAAATACTACTCCAAACATCCTTCACTCGAACTCGAGTCGAGGGCTTTTCGAGGCTCCCCTGAAAACTATCTCCGGTTTAATATTTTTAGTCCAACTTTAAGAGGTTACTATGAGGATCATTCGACAGTGAATCGAGGTATTACGTCAAAAATTACGTCATCAGTTGACGGAAATTGCATCAAGCATACAAATCCTAATAGTGGATGGTTTTTGTGAAATATCAAAAACAACAAGTTAATGTCCATATGAAATTCGGAATACGAATAATCTATATGACGGGCGCCGTGGCGCAGTGGTCAGTGTCAGTGACATGACTTCTGTGTCTCCGGGACCCTGGGTTCGAATCCCGGTAGGGGCAAACATTTGTGCGATGAGTATAGATGTTTGTGCCGGGTCTTGGTTGTTTGTGTTGTTGTGATTGTGTGTGTCCATGCCTCCTGCGATACAGGGAATCCAAGTGCGGGGGTCTTATGTGATTAAAAAATATATAATATATTAAATGCTACAATAAGTAACAGCTTTTCGAAACGTTATTATCATTTCGTCTGAACACAAAAGAACAAAATATATTACTTATAACTGATCTTCACAGCACAGGGTATCCTAGTGTGGAGATCAGGGTTTTGTTTTTTTTTAGATTCTTTTAAACAATGTCTAAATAAAAAGTGCTTTCTTGGCCTTAATTGTGTTTGTATTTGTGATTCAGTGTGTTCATGTTGCTAAGTCACAAATTGTGTGATTTATTCACAGATAACATATAATTGGCTACATCATAGAAGTTATGTGAAAATAAATTGTGAAAATTGTGAATGTAACCTTTAATATATATTGTAATTTACTTTTTTGGAAATAAAAAAAATATTTATATTTATTTATTAATAAAAATAAATACGATCATTTTATTATTCACAATCCCATTAATCCATTAAAGATCGTCAGATTAGGTTTATTTAGGACGTGTTTTAAACGAACGATTACGTCATACTACTACGTATAACCATAGACAAACTATGGTATAACTTAAATGATATACTATTATAATTATATGATGAAACACTAATAACTAATTACAATACTGCAGCTAATACAATTACAATAATGATATGATGTACCTTCTACATAAAAAAAAAAATGGTTGTATGTAAAGTCGGTTTACGGACGATAGATTTACGTGATAACGTCATAATCATTTATGACTTTGACTTCGACTTCGACTTTGACTTTGACTTTGATTATTTTATGTAACACAAAACTCAGGTGGAACGTTACGCGGAACGTTACTATTTTTCATGAGTGTTGCTGGTATTCATCAATTTATAAAACGTTATCACGTCAAAAAATGTTCTGTTTATAGCATTTTAATGGCTTAATTATACTCTGACTTAGTTTTTGTATAGTCGGAGAATTTCGGAGATAGCTTGAAATTATTATTTTACACAGCTTATTTTAAATTTATTCGTATTATAGTAGGTGAAATCCTAAACTCAATCTTGTCCTTTAATAGGCATCGTCACAAACAATATAATATTACACAGACGATGACTACTTCAAACAATAAATATTACAACCAATCACAGACTGCGGCCGTCAGTGTTCAACCATGCGGGTATGTACAATAGCGTTTAACAAACAGTATGGAAGTTTTGTGATAATATTGTAATATCCAAATGTTATAATAATAATAATGTTATAATATCCAAATTCCACAATGCTTGAGAACGAAGGTCTTTGAACAGTGTGTATTATCAGTGATGACTTTTTTTTAAAAGTATTATAAGCTTACGTTTGACCACTGTCTTACCTGATGTTAAGTGACGACGCGGTCTAAGGTGTTGCACGTAAACTTAGATGGAACCTATTCACTCGCTCCGCATCCACTTGAAGACTCCGGGGTAGTACCTATCGGGGAACAGAGACTCCGGCAGTGAGTTCGACTCCCTGGCAGTACGCATTATAAACGTGAAAGCAAAACGCTTCGTACGTAACGGTGGTATATCTACCCTGTAGCGGTGGCGCATAGTCGTACGTCTGGTTGACCGATGATAGAATAGAGATGGTGGAATTAAATTGTGTAATTCCTGACTTACTAATTGCCGTTAAAATTAATGCAATGTCAAATCCTAATTCAATCGGCCTAAATCAGGAGCTGTGAGTGATACCGTATGACTGACAAACTACTTGGCACGGTGTTTTGTATACAATATTTTCATTTGGACCGTATCAGGCCCATATGTCTGACGTGGTATTTAATTATTTTGTTTATTGAATAATAAATAAAAAAACATAAGTAAACAATATATATAATTACGTATTTCTGAGCATTATAAACAACGAAAAACAAAAAATGAAAAATGCCAACATCGCGAATTTAGTGTGCAACTAACATGTTAAAGAAATTTTGAATTCATCTATTTTTCTACATTTTTCTGCAAGACTGCAGACATTATTTGCAAAACAATGATTTTAGACTGTTGTCATGGTGATTAGTGAATATACGCGTTAAGCAGCGTGATTCATCGCGAATATCTCGAAAATGTCTACTTTTAGATTGCATTTCAGATTGCAATCGATATGTGTGGATTGCTATTTATTTTGAGGACCTAAAATAATATAGATAAAAAGCTAATATTGGAGATACGTACAATAAATCGATATTAGTTTATATAATGTATATGTTTTGCTTTTTAAAATTTTAATTACATACTTTTTAAATAATTTACAGATTTTAAGACGTTTGACCACTATCATCACATACATCTATCACATTTGATCGTCAGTGACGATGTCGTCGAAGTAATCACCCATAACTTAGAAATTTACTAGCTCTCAGGGACAACAGTTTTTCAAACTTGAGGGTGGCAGCTAGCAGGCAGGTACTCGAAAGAACCTTATCACTATACTAGAAATTTGATGACGGTGAAGCTTAAAGCGTTGGCAGGGATCGACCAGCAACAGTCAGTTTGACAGCTGACGTTCCCAACGCTAGGTTATCAACGCTTCAATTATGCATGAATTAAACGTATCCTTCACATCACCTACTGTCAATACTGTGTTAATACTGGTCCGCATCCGATCAACCGAGTAATACGCAGCAAGCGGACCGCAAAACCGAAGATAATCAAATTAAACCCTGTACCGTGCGGCAGACAACAAAAATAAACTAATTAATCAATTGTCATGGTATGTTTATTGCAGTTGTTATTTAATTTAGATTTGCGGAAATCTAATAACAAAAAACTATGGTAATTAATGTTTGCTTAAAAAGTAATTGGAAAGTTTAAAAAACAAACGAGTTAATAGGTGAAAGTGTCAGCTTGGAAAACGTGACAACATAGGTACACATTATTTCATTGTACTATTAGGATTAAATGTACACTCAAAATGAAAAAATATCTAAATTTTATATTATTGTAATCTACGTACCGACTAGGACTCACGTGGTAAACACAGGAAAATTACTCTCTGACCAGTTTCGAACTTATTTGCAGTTCTTCATCTGGGAGTTATGATCGTGCCAGGCGGCGGGCGCGAGCCTCAGCACGTAACTGATTTTTTATTATATATTATGTTATTTTAAAGAAACGTATTTTAAAATTGAAATTGAGACTTAAGGTTGTAAACAACACTATTTATTTCTACGGAGATAATTATTATTTTGGTTGTACAGTCCAGATTTAACGCCGGTTTTGATTGAATTTGAATTACAACGTAAATATTCCGATTATCAATTTAACCGTCTGTCAAACAGTTCTTACCATGCAGTTAACCGACGCTTAATTGATAATCGGAGGTTTAAATTTTGGCGATCACCACCCTTAGATACACATATGAACTGACGCATTCGTGGGTTTGATGGTGGGTAATTACGTTCGCAGATTTAGACAACTCGTAAAACAGCCGGATGGAATTAAATTAAGTTCATAATTTAAACGTATAGAATCAAATAAAGTAAAAACATCGTTTTGTTACAAAAATATCGCGTTCGTGGCTTTGAATGCCGAACGGCATGACAATCGAAATTTTCTTGAAACATTTTCTGACTCACAAAAAACTTTTTAAAATGCCTTTATCCTTAAATTTAAACGGAGTTGAAGCAACATTTATGTTTACTGAAAGCCATTTAACATTTTCCGTCTACGTTTATCTAAAAAAAATTCTTTTGGTGTAAAAATTTCGCAAGTCGAAAATTCCACTATTTGTGTAGGCCTTGAATAGCGCTGAGATCTTCTATTTTTAGAACTATACCTACTCCCACGCGGGCATACGAATTCCCAACAATATATTCGAAGCATGTGATAAAACGGTTGGAAATTATAGAGGACATTATCGTGGGTTTTATTTGTTATTGTGGTAGCCAGTTATAATCCTTCTTTTTATCTTCATAAGTTACTTATTTTACTGGGCCAATTCCTTTTTTTTGGTAATTTTTTTACCATTTTCATGACTTTTGCTACTCACTGGATTCATTCTCATTATGTATGTTCACCGATTTCTTCACCTTCAATAAGGAAGTTATCCAGATAGACGTAACACTTTTCAGTTATCGGAGTGTAACTCCGCTTAGCCGATTTAGATTAAATTTGAAAAACTTGCCATTTATATTCAAAGAAAAATGTCACCGATCATTTAGTGTGTTAAGGCAGAAGAGAGCCAGTAAGAATTCTAGGTCTAGCGTTATAGCATCTACGACCACATCGTCACTGCGACCATCAAGATCTATCTACACTAATGTTATAAAGAGGAAAGATTTGTATGTTTGTAACGGAAAAACTAAAACTTACTGGTCTGATTTCAAAACAAGCAGGCTATTCTTTTTGTTTTTTCTTAAGCAAGAAAAACTAGGCATCTTTACAATAACTTCATTAATGTAAGTGCGAAACCGGGATGGACTGCTAGCACAGTATATAGAAAAGAAAAAAATCTTACGTACTGATTAATCAGGTTTGTTGGCTCTCTTGACTCGCCTTTCGTTTGACTTTATCCCTTCCAGTTCAAATCAAATGGTCAAACGCCTGTCTATTGAGAATAAAAAAAAAATCAAATCAATATTTATTTCTAAAAAGTACATTGGTGAACACATAACACTAATTTACAAAATATATGTTATTAACAATATATTATGATTCAATTTTATCTTACCAGGAAGTCTCAAACTAGGTGACAGCCTGTGTCTTGAGACGTTGAGTGCGGTCATAAAAGTGAATAATTTTCTCTGGATAGTGTAAATTTTAGTAGATTTTTATCAATAAGTCTTCTAAAAAAAACTTAAATATTAAGTATCTTGTATGCTTTAAATCAAAAGTTCTTTAACAATGTAGTTCGAAAAGTTAAATATTATCAATTTGTGAGGGTTTGATAAATAAAATATATTACTGACAGTTTAGAGATAAAGTTGTAAGTAGTTCGTATCAGTAACAAGAAGGACAAGCGTTTGCAATTACCAGTTTCTGCGCTTGGATTTTTTTTTCTTTCTGGCTCCTGTTAAATAAAGCCATCGCAGACGTCACACCCAATTTTCATAAAAAGACTTAATAAAATTTAACAACACTGCTCCGTTGGATTCGCACGTCCCGATTCAAATCGCGTACACAGAGAACTCAAGCTCGTTACATAATGTGTCACGTAAAACAATTTCCAGGGTCCTTATCCGAAACCTCGTGCAGAATACAATACAGACAGTACATAAGAAGAACCAATGAATGTAGATACCTCATTCTCTTTTGATGTAGGTTCAAGCTTATCACTTCGAGAGGTCCAAGTGAAATGGACAGTTTAGCAGTAATCATCGCTGTTTGATATGACCGTACTAGCAATATTTTGTTTGAAGTTGAAATCTAGTTATAGTGAAATTCGCAGACACCTTAATCTTGTCATAAAAATACGTTTGATTCGTACAGGTATCGATTTTGTATCAAAACTCGATTCATGGCAGAATAATAATGATACATGTTGTATGTATTGCTTCAGGGCTGTTTGGCCGTGGTCTAGATGAAACTTGTGTTCCAGAAGTTTCGTCGATCACTGCGGTGGACATCTTCGGTGGTTCAGGTCCGAGCGGCGACAAGAGCGTAGAACTCTCCTTCGCGGCGTCTTGCGTTACTGAGAACAGTAACAGAGACAGTAACAGAGAATCAGTAACAGAGAAGACGCCGCGAACGACAGTTCTACGCTCTTGTCGCCACCCGGACCTGAACCACTGAAGATGTCGACCGCACTGATCGACGAAACGTCAAAAACACAAGTTACATCTAGACCACGGCCAAGCAGCCCGGAAGCAATACATACAACATGCAACGCCGGCCGTGAAAGCCTTAGAGTTCACAATAATGTTATAAATAATTCTAAAATGCTATTACGTGAGTAGTAAGTTATAGTATTACTATAAACTAGCTGCGCCCGGCGATTTCACCGGCGTGGACTACGATTGTCCTGCTACCTCAATTATCATACGGGATTTTTTTTTCCGGGATAATGATACATTCTCCGAGGTCACACACGTATCTACGAAGACACACTCCCCACACGCTGTTACAACACACACACACATACACGTACACACACACACACACATACACACACACATACACGTACACACACACGCACACCTCATAGAAGTAGTAATTTTAATTTTAATATATTATTGATATAATAAGTAATAGTCTAGTGCAAACTATTATCGTTTTTTTTAAATGTAGCCTTCTTCTTCTTCTTCACATAATATTGTAAAACTGTGCGCATCAAGGAAGAGCCTGCCTTTTGTACCACAGTTTTTAACTAACACAAAAGGCAGTGTACGTAAGATAAGTGGACATATTAACGGTTTTCAATAAAGATATTTGTATAAAGATATTTGTAGGTATCATTATTCTTTATACGAAAATTCATCAAAATTGGTTAACCGGTTCAGGCTTGAAAACGTAACAGAGTTACTTTCACTTTTATAAATATCATTAGGTTTTGTTGTATCCCAGAGGAACCATATTTTTTTCGGGATATAAATTAGCCTATATTAATCCAGATAAGTAGTTATCTATATTTCACGCTTATTTACAATCTAAAAAACCGTTATAGCCAGTTACGTGTCAGTTACGTGCTGAGGCTCGCGCTCGCCGCCTGGCACGATCATAACTCCCAGATGAAGAACTGCAAATAAGTTCGAAACTGGTCGGAGAGTAATTTTCCAGTGTTTACCACGTGAGTCCTAGTCGGTTTGTTACATTACAATTATGGAAGAAACTCGCGATAGTTTTCAGACTCAAACCGTTATAGCGTTAAGAGTAACAAACATAAATACACACAGACTTTCACATTTATAATATTAGTGTTATTTGTAAGTACTTACTTTATGTATATTTTGATATCCTATCTATTTGATCATATCAAGCGTACGTGATTTTATTCACGGTATGATATGAATCAAATTAACTACTGTAGTGATTGTATATACATATATGTATATATGGATACGAGAAATTGTATTTAGTTATATTAGAGCGAGTATGCATTCTAGGTCTAGCGTGATAACATCTTCAACCACATCGTCACTGGCCATCAAGTGAGATAGTTTTCAAACGGTAGATCTATACAGTATAAAAAAAATTAAAAAAAAACTGAAATAGGTCATACTTACATGGCTATGTATGTTTATATGTATATGGCCATGGTTATTTACTTTTTCTGCATTGAAAGGGTGAAAAATAGGCTGTTTCCAAGCCATGAGAGTGTGAATAAAATTGTAATGCGACAAAATTATCTGAACTAGGATATTAATGGTTTCATTAGATACTTATCTATGATTATTATCGGATAGTCACTGCAAAATAATTAGGTATGAGCAATATATAGCAATGACGCTTTAAATATTGAATTTTTCAGTGTTTGTGTTTAATATCCATGACTGTTTTATAAAATGGCTGTAAAGTTCCTTAGTTTTTTAGTTTTGGTTGCTAGTGTATCTAGAGGTTTGTCACATTACTTCTCAATTTTTTTACTACTGGCAACTTAACTTATGAACTAACAATTTATACCATTCTTTTTTTCCTACTGGTAACTGTTTATGTCGTCTGGCAAGCTCTTGTTTCCCCACTCCAATTAATCAAACACACCGACGAGTTGATTCTAGTAGAAGCTAGAGCATTCGATCGTCGACAGCCGCCCAGTGAAGTCATGACTTATCCTAGCGCTGTATTAGCTAAATATACTAAAAGTGTAATATTACTGTGAAAATGATTAAGAAATTGCATATGCATTTTTCCATGACTTGTACATTTCAGTATTCCTAAACTAATGAGAGTACTTAATTACGATTGCATGTGTGCGTAAATCTTATCTATAAACACGCGATGTAATTAAATGTAGTTGTTTGATTGTGCTTTGTATACAGATGCGATTTAACGCGCTTTTTTAGCTTCGAATGTATCTGGAGAACGGAGATTTTACGTGATTTACCCTCCCCTCAAACTGTCGGATTAATTTTAAATTTTCCACACTCAAGGCCCGAGTTTAAATTTACAAAATAGGTGTTTTCTTAACTAATAAATTTTTCTAACTTACTGCTAGTTTTAATGAGTATTTATGATGATTTTGATAGGTCTAACCAGATACGCTTCATAACTGAAATTTCAGTAGATACATGAGACTCTGCAAACTGCCGGCAACAGATCCAGATAGCGTTCGATTATCTAAGAAAAGTAATTGTTGGAGGAAGTTATGACCCTCAGCAATGAGGATAACGAGTAACCGAGGAGAGACCCGAAAGCTACAATTATATTCGTCTACAGTTCTGGGAGTGCACTCTGGAGGCAAATCATTCAATTCCTCCATCCCTATTCTGTATGTGGCGTGGTGGTACCGGCCTAGAATAGTACTCCCCCATCTCTTCCCGCGGGTGCCGTAAAAGTCGGCTAAGGGATCACGTACCAGAAGGTGGGCAGCAGCGCCTTCTGAGGATCGGAAATTACTGCACTCGCCAGCCCGTCTGCCAAGCATGGCGAGTATTGGCGAATACCCCTATATGGAGGAGGCATATGACCAGCAGTGGACCTCCTATGGCTGAGATGATGATGATGATTCTATACGAGAACGGCCAAACGGACGGTAATGCGATGTCCATAGGTGTCATGGTAGACGTCCCAACTTGTCGCACGAAGCGTTTTTTTTCCACATTAATCGTGCGTATATCTCATGAGTGGAAAATTCATTGCCTAAAGATTTGTTTCTGCAAAAAATAATATATTATAAGTCACGAATGAATAGGTGCCTTCCGGGCAGGCGTGCTCAATCGTAGACCGCATCATCACTAAACACCAGGTGAGATCGTGGCCAAACGCTTGTCTAATCCCAATAAAAAAATGCCTTATTGTTTCAGGAACCGCTGTGAATGAAATCTGGTTGGCTGATCAAGACATCGTACATCTCAGTAATCCGCTTATTCCTTTGACCATCGGAATCAATAAGTTTTTTATTGATACACTAATATCTTGCGAGATTGTGTCGCCCGATGGACTTATGTACGAAGCCTACTCCGAAAATAACTTGCCTCATGACACTGCAAATGTTATAGATGCTGCTCAGCCATTTACTTCCTGCTCTTTCGGATTCCATAACGCTCCAGAATCCCTCAGTGGCACTTATGAACTCCGGAGCTATGTCAGGCATAGCGGTGATATGAGTGAAACCCTGACCAGGAAAAGGTTCCACATTACATTCCTTAAATGATGGCTAAGCCCACTGTGATAGCCCAACACATGCAACATGCATACATAAATATTAGAATGTCACCCACTGCGCATTAGGGTAATGTTAAGAAAATGACATCCACGAAACAGGCCTCGAGACTTGTGTGGATTGTTATTAGAAAAGACCAAGGGTTTTAACTAAATTAAGTTACAATGTTAAGAGGCGTACTATTATTAATGTACTTGTAAGTTAAAATAGTTATTAATCATGTATGTACCTAAACTTTTTATTTGTTAAATAAATAAAAATAAATAAATAAACAAACAGTAATTGGAGTGCTGTAAACATACATATACACTATTTAAAATATTTGTAGCGTATAATTATATATTACTAGTAGCGCCTTGCGGTTTCACCCGCGTGGATTACGGTTTTCCCGCTACCTAAATTATCCCTCGGGAACTATACTTTTCCGGGATGAAAGTAATCCAGGGATTAAACTATCTCCGTACCAAATTTCATCGAAATCGGTGTAGCCGTTTGAGCGGGAAGAAGTAACAAACATACACACACACAAACTTTCGCACACAAAATTTCAATAGCACATATTTATGTGCTATTGAAATTGTTATCCATTTATGCACCAAAGTGCACCAATATATGTTCAGCCGTTCTGGTGTGATTAATTATCAACATCCATCCATCCAAACATCACACTTTATACTAGTAGTAAAATTGTAATTAGGTATACAGCTTATATTTTAATTATAATTTCTAATTATAATTAGCCTTTTTAATGTTTATTATTTATTTATTTTATTTATTTATTAACATTCACACACGGTCTTCAGGTCCCAAACTAGGCAGAGCCTGTGCTATGGTAACCTGATGACTGACATATATACTTATATACATATACACACCCAGACACAGGTCAAACAAATTATGAGTTTATACTTAGTTATTTTTTTTTATTATTTCATGTAATTGAATTTTGATACGAAGTGTTAATTCCTGTGCCTCTAATGAAATAAAAAACCTTTTAACATTTTGTTTATTTATATATTTATTTTTACCCCAACAAACCCACATAGAATATAATATTAGTAAGGTAAAGCCAGCTCTCTGAAAAGGCAAGCGTTTGGCCACTATCTTACCCAATGCTAAGGGCTAAGGTTGCCTGAACAGTCGTTCGTGACTTAAAGATGACCAGATAGTGTGGATGTGGAAACACAGACTTAGGCAATGAATCTCATCGTCAGCTGTATCCTTATCGTTAGCTGTACGCACTATGAATGTGGAAGCCAAATGCTTCGTGTGACAGGTTGGAACGCTTACCATATATGTATATGGATGTTGCATTGAAGACCGTCTGGTCGTTTTGAGAAATTCTTATTAATAAATGATGATATGTGTCAACCCTAAAACGGTTGAGTGATAGATTTTAAAAAGAATACAAAAAAATGGAATCAACACTCAAAAGTGTGAAATAACTTGTTATTTGGTATACCATGACAGTTCAAAAGTATCTATTATCTATTATAAATCGGTCAAGCGTTTTTTGAGTTACCCTCCAATAACTGAAAAGTGCTACGCATACCTCGATGACATTATAGTTGCGGGTGGAGAAATCGGTGATCATACACCATGACAATTAATCCCGTGAGTAGCAAAGATCACCGAAAAGGGTGAAAAAACAATTTACCAAAAAACTTAACCGAATTCAACACTCAAAAGTGTGAAATATCTTGACGAAGTCGGTACCATGAGGACAATATTTTGATGAAATTGATTTTGACCACACGGAAAGCACCAACTTTCAAATGAATAAATAATAATCAAAATCTGATCACCGCATCGTAAGTTCTGCGGTACCTACCAAACATAATATTATTAAAACTCACGTTCATAGTTACTTTACACTGTTTCTACGGGTGTGACGTGTGAGACGGGACGCTGCGATGAACGCACCGCACTCAAGATCCTGATGAAGACTTCCGGAAGAAGCCGAAACAATGGTCGATCGTGATATCGCCTACGCGTAAGTACCACCTTATACCCGTAGAAACAGTGTAAAGTGCTAAAAAAACATGAAAAAAACATACAGGTCGAAATGAGAACCTTCTCTTTTTTGAGGTCGGTTATAAATCAGGAAAACCATTTCGGAGGAGTTCAATAACAAACGCTGCCCCAGGAGATTTTCATATATTATAAGTAAAATGTAAACCTCTTGTAAAAACTGTCAGTTTTTCGAACTTAGAGGTGGTAGCTAGGAGCCTACTGGAAAGTTCTGTATCACCATGCAAATGTTTAGACATGTGAAAGACGAAAATACTTAAACTAAACATGTTGATAACAATGAAATCTCAATACAAACTAGATAAGGCCAAATCTACCGCAAATCGATAGATTGTATCTCGTGGTATTTATCAGTGACGTCACCATAAGGATTCTGATTATATTAGTCAATATATAAAGTCTTAGCTTTTATAAATGGTAAGTACTTGTGATTAGTCTGATAGAGTGCTGTGTAAAAATGGCGTTTAAACTATTTATGTTGCTATTGCTGGGTGTAGTTGGATCCCAAGGTCAAGGTAAGGGTTTTTTTTATTATTAAACTATATCTTTTTTTTTATTTATTTTTTTACATATTATAAGTTTGCGTTTGACAACTGTCGCACCTGATGTTAAGTGATGACGTTGTCTAGGATTTAGCACGCAAACCTAGAAGGTACCTATTCACTTGCGACTTGAAGAGTCCAGGATTGTACATATCGGGAAACACAGACTCGGGCAACGAGTTCCACTCCTTGGCAGTACGCATTAAGAAAGTGGAAGCATAACGCTTCGTGCGTATTATATCATATCTTTATTACTAAACCACAACACCCTAATATTATAAAAGCAGAAGTTTGATTGTCGTTTCTATTGTAACTGTTGTTACTTTTTAAATAATTGCATGAAATTTGAAATGAAGTTACCCTAGATTAACATAATAGGCTACTTTTTATCCCGTAAAATGTATAGTTCGCGTGAAACGCGAACGTGTCATCGTGAACGCGATGACACGTGAAACATAGAGACCTATGGGCCTTGCGGGCAGGCTAAAAGTCACACAGCGAGCATTGGAGAGGGTGGCTTTGCTCGGGGTATCCTTAAGCGATCAAAATTAGATATGAGGAGGTCCGTAAAGAAATAAAATCACCAATATAGCTCAGCGGATTAGCAAGTTGAAATGACAGTGCTCAGGGCACACATCTCGAAGAACTGATGCCTTTTTGGGTCGAAAGGTTCTTGAATGGATACTACCGACTGGTAAACGCAGCATAGGACGGCCACGCACCAGGTGGACAAACAACTTGACTAAGATAGCTGGATAAGGCTCGATGCGGGCCGCTTGCAACGGGTCCTTATGAAAATCAATGGGGGAGACATATGTCGTCCTATGCCTGAGATGATTATGATAATGGTGAAAATATATGGTAGAATTATAATGATTGATATTATTGTAATGCGTTACCAAATTAAATTCACAAGGAGATATAATGTACATATTTGTTTATGAATGTTATTTGTTCCGTTGATTGAGACGTAGATTTGATAATTGTCAGTCTACCACTCTCTATATTTAAGATTTATCATTTTTATATTTTAGCCGTAACTGAGGAAAGGCTGCGAGACGAAACGACCACTCATACAAGCAACCCTATGATTCCGAAGTCCATCAGTATCGGTAGGCTCCCGTTCGATACTCTAATCTCTTGTCACATCATCTTCTCAAATGGATTGATGTACGAGCTCTACCCTCAATCACAAGCGCTTCCGCACAGCAGTGTCACCAGCGCAGTTTCTGGCAGCGCTGCACATTTCAGCCCAGGCTGTGGAGTCTTTTTCAGAAACCCTCCTTCATCTCTTAGCAGCACTTATGAACTGATGAGCCTGGTTGAGCATACATATACAGACTCCAGCCGTACTTTGTACAGGCAACGGTTCCATATAACCTTCACCCAATCCGAAGTAGTCTGGCCAAACAATGACCAAGTTAGGGAAGAAACAGAGCCAAGCAATGTTTGAAATCTGTTCAATGTGTTCTAAATAAAAATTTGTATAATATGTCACAAGAATCGAGAATCATGTAAAGTGTCCAAAATAAAAGTATTTTCGAAATTTTACGTTATTTTATTTACAACTAGCTACAACCTACGGTTTACCAAGTTAAGGTAGAAACAGTGCCAACCAATGTTTGAAAATAGAACTATTATGAATCTGTTCAACGCATTCTAAATACGAATATGTATTTACCATAAGAATCGAGATAGTAAAGTGTCCAAAATAACAGTATTTTCGAAATTTCGCGTTGTTTTATTTACAACTAGCTACAACCCACGGTTTACCAAGTTAAGGTAGAAACAGTGCCAACCAATGTTTGAAAATAGAACTAATATGAATCTGTTCAACGCATTCTAAATACGAATATGTATTTACCATGTGAATCGAGAATAATGTAAAGTGTCCAAAATAACAGTATTTTCGAAATTTCGCGTTGTTTTATTTACAACTACTACCCACTCTTTACCACGTTAAGGAAGTAATAGAGCCAACCAATGTTTTAAAAAATAACTAATATGAATCTGTTCAACGCATTCTAATTACATATATGTATATACCAGACTCGAGAATCATAAAAAGTGTCCAAAATAAAAGTATTTTCAAAATTCCACGTTGTTTTATTTATAACTAACTACAACCCGTAGTTATAGATTCCTGGTTTACTTCTTGCGGTATTTTTTTTCAGGAATTTTCTAATTTTTTTACATACAATTTTTTTTTCTGCAAGAACGTTCTATTAAGTATTAAAAACTTTAAAATTATTTGAATGAAATCCGTAGTCATTCAAGTTATGAAGTGAGTAAGGAAAATAGGGATTCATTTATATAATACTAACTGCTCCCCGCGGTATTATCCGCGTGATGATGATTGATGATGATGAAAAGTATGTGTTAATCCAAGGTTTAAGCTATCTTCATGCTAAATATCATCGAAATCGGTGAAGCCGTTTGAGCGTGGAGGAGTAACAAACATACACACAATCTTTCGCCTTTATTAATATTAAGGAACGATAGGATAGGATTAGTAGGATATAAATGAATCCTTGTCAAAAGGACATAATCCTAAACTCTTTAAATCCATCGATGTCAAATTTACGTAGGTTGTTTTACAATATTGCTATTGAAAACATACACTTTTGGTCAGCAACAGAATCCAATTTCGCTTAGTACCTACATATTCAGAACACAAGGCATAGTTCTCATCTTAAATTAATAAGGAGTGAGAATTCTCTACGGGCTGTCAGTTCGTAGTTTCTAAGTGGACAAGAACGAGCTACATTAGTTAGCTAACGCGTTTAGGTAGTTGCTAGTGGAAGGGTTCTCGTACTATATAATTAATAGATCTACGTGATGGATGATAGATCCTTGAGGATACGGTGTAAAGTTCTAACAAAGTTATAACATGCTTTTGCTCTTTACTTATGTTTTCTTTTGCCGACGGTACCGTCTCTGTGAGAAGAGAACACTATGTAACCAAGAGATTTGATGTGATGGTAGCTCAGCGGTGGGAGCATCGGCTGTCAAACTGACGGACGCTGGTTCGATTCGCACCAATGGTTTGAGCTTATAGTGAAGATGACGTTATCAAATTCCCAGCATAGTGCTAGGGTACTTCCGAGTACCTACCCGGCTAGCTACCATCCTCAAGTGTAAAAAACTGACACATATTGTGTTTAGGCAGCATTCCTTGAGAGCTAGAATGCATTCTAGGTCTAGCGTGATAACATCTTGGATCAGATCGTCACTGACTATATAGTGGTCAAACGCTAGATATATAAATTATTTTAAAAAACGGGTTGCATTCCGGGAGTGCCGGCAGAAGTGAAAACTTGCATTTAGGAGGGCGATAGAGCGTACAATAGAATGAAGTCAAAATCAACATGTTAAACGAGCGAGCGAGGTGAGCACGGTTTGCTTCAAAAAGGTTGTATTATACCTACCAACTCAATGTCGAAAATGTTCCTTATTATTAACACATTTAAGTTTAAATTTCAACTACTCTCTCTCCCTCTGTTTTACGAATTTTCGACGTCACGCGCCTATAGAATTTTGTGATCAGTGTCACGTGTCCTGACGCGAAATGTCATGACGTGAGTTTAACATTCTTTGGATTCATGGGTTCTTGGGTGAACAAAAATCATGGAATTCGCGTCATCGTCACCGCATGCTTTCCATGAGCTAAATCTATATATGTATATGTGGTATATGTATATGTGGTATATGGTGACAAAAAGCATAAAAATCGCGTCACCTTCACCGCGCGCCCTCCATATTAGCTTAAAAACCATAATATAGTTTTCACTTCTATTCAAACACATTGTTCATAAATCAATCGAGGCTTGATCGCGAGAAAAACATTCTTGTTTTTATTATCATATCATTTTATTATCATTATCATTCTTGTAAATGTCTGTAGAGCTGACGCAACCTTGAATGTAAAATTTCCATTTGTTCATCAGAAAAAATAAAACAAAGGGGTAGTCTTTAGAGATTACCGATCCCTCGCGATCAAGCCTCGATTGATTTATGAACAATGTGTTCGAATCGCGAAAGTATAAAAATTACATAAAGTAGTTATAAAACATACTTACATAAACCAATTACTATAAATAAAAACATAAAAAGTTTAATCAGGAAAAATGGCCCACTCACAGTGTTTGTTATACATCTTAAATGGCTAGACACATATAATATTTTGGGTATCTGTCGCCGAACTAGGCTCATCGCCTGTGTTTCAACATATAGTGCCCTTCTTAGATTAGAAATAAAACTATAATTTTTATATAACTAGATTGTATTTGAAATGCTAAAAAATATTTGTGGCTTTAGAAACATGCCTTATTAATGACATTTGCCTTATAAAAAGCCATACAATTTTATTACCCGATCTGACAAACTTTTTTCTGTCATATCAGTTATCGAAATGTCAAAATGATCGACACTTCATAATAAGTTACTTCACATCAACAAATATATGTTTATATAAAAGTAAAAAATACCACAATGCCTGAAAACGAGGGCCTTCGAACAGTGTGTGTTACCAGTGATGACTTACGGATCTGAAACGTGGTCCCTGACTATGGGCCTTCTGAACAGGCTCAGAGTCGCACAACGATCTATGGAAAGGGCTATGCTCGGAGTTTCTCTACGCGATCGAATCAGAAATGAGGAGATCCGTAGAAGAACAAAAGTCACCGACATAGCCCAGCGGATTAGCAAGTTGAAGTGGCAGTGGGCAGTGCACATAGCTCGACGAACTGATGGCCGTTGGGGTCGAAAGGTTCTCGAGTGGAGACCACGGACTGGCAAGCGCAGCATAGGACGGCCACCGACCAAGTGGACAGACGACCTGACTAAGATCGCAGGCAAGGGCTGAATGCGGGCCGCTTCCAACAGGTCCTTGTGGAAATCAATGGGGGAGGCCTATGTCCAGCAGTGGACGTCCTATGGCTGAGATGATGATGATGATGATGATGATAAAAGTACTTAAAATAGCAATAAAAAATGGGGGTGGGGGTAGGGGGGTGAAAAATATCGAACATACACAAAAAGTTCTTAAAAATGGTTGAAACCATTTCAGAGGAGATTGGTTATAAACACTGTGATACGAGAAAGCTATGCCAGAGAATTTTTAAATGTGGAATGAGACAGAAAATTCATAGCTCTTGTTTATGCCGCTTTTATTCAGCTAGATTAAGATTTTCAAGCGCTCCGGTGGAAAAGTACTCTAAACTTTTATTTTTAATCCGCGACGGCTTTTAAAGTTGAGAGTGGCAAGTTTATTTCGACAATGCAATTTTAGATGTAAATATTTTGTCTACCGCTTTTACATTCCTCTCAGATTTACTATACTTGAATAAACTTTGCGATATTCAAACTTTTGCGTTGTTTAATATTGATACGAAATTATAAGCAAAACCATTATAATTTTTCACAGCTGCAGAGTTCATTTTGTTGAAATCCTATAAATCAAATATTCCAAGACTATTCTATCATATCATATATGATCATATATGAGTCTCTAAATAGATTCAAATTACATTGAATTGACATAAACACTAGTAGTGCAAAACACAGAACACCAAAAGCGTTGATTAATACTCTACATCTGTAGACGAAAAAAGGTTTTATGTATCGGCTACCCCATCTTTGTATGCTGTAGTTGTATACCTAGTTTTAGTATCATCATCATCATCTCAGCCATAGGACGTCTACTGCTGGACCTAGACCTCCCCCATTGATTTATACAAGGACCGGTTGGAAGTTAGTATGCGTTGTCATAATATTATAACCTCATAAAAAAGTAAATAAGTAACTATTTTTACTTGCTACAATGAAATTTTCTCCTTAATTTTTTTTTTCTAACGCAACCAAAAAATTATTTTTTTATGAATCTATTATTCACATATGCCTAATGTTTATTATGTAACTTGCTGAGTTAATAAACAAAACTCAGGAACAAGTGATTCAGTTAACTGATACACATAATTATATTTGAGTTTTTTTGGCTGTTTTTGGCCCATAGCTACCATCAAAATGATTCTTGAAAAACTATATTGCTTTTTGTAACAAATGCCGATTGATGAATTGAAAATATGTTGTTACGGTCGATTGACCGTAACAACATATTATCGCTTTAGAGAAAGTGCTTTACATAAAATGAACCTTGAACATCTTTACGAGTTGCCGAATTTATCTATCATTTTTTTCCTTAGTTCATCTGTTGTTCAGGCCATAAAAAATATGAAGATTTTCAACAAAATCACAACAGCACATCACTGGTATTCAAAAATTTGGATAGACTCTTTGACGCTTTAAGCTGTTATTTTTGCTTCACTAATTCACGTTGTACGTTTATGTATAAAAACTCAACTGTACCTGACAAGTAGTTCGCTTTGACGGTTATATATATATATATATGTATATAAGTTGGAGTGCTCCACCTTAGACCGCGTCGTCACTTAACATCAGGTGAGACAGTGATCACACGGGTGCTTATAATCTTTAAAAAAAAACTTAATCAACCTCGTGTTTGCTGAGAATAATTGAGTTCGAAGATTCCTTTATATAAAATACTATAAAGTAGCTATTTTAAGCTAGCCTATAATATCATAATTATGTTTGAATTTTACTCGGTGCCGTATAACAAAGGGTATGTGAGGGAACCGTATATTATCAAGACAGACGTTGTAAAGCTAATTGTTTGTCCCGGATTATAAAGGGACGTTAATGTTGAAAAGAGGTTTATAAATTATGTTTTATTTATTTATTTGTACACTAGCCGTAGGTTTTTACATGTGATGATTGATTATGATAATGATGTTAAAGAGTAGCTTATGTGTTGATCCAGGGTATAAGCTCCATGCCAAATTTCATCCAAATTCATGTAGCCGTTTAGGCGTGAAGAAATAACAAACATACATCCATACTCACAACCTTTCGCATTTATAATATTAATAGAATTCAATAACTAAGTTACAATATCATGTAACATAATTATTGAATTTACAAATTATACGTACGCCTATACACAAATATATTATCGGACACAGGATTTTTTAAATGTAATTGGTAGCTTACAAAAAAGACGTCCCGCCTGATTTGTAAGCTACCTTCGCTTATCGGATCTGTATCACTGGGGGCATGACGATAAGTGGCTGATCCTTTTTAAGACTCTGTTAACATTACTTTTGAAGAATCCTATAATGTATAGCTACTCGGGAACACCAAGTAGACTCGTTCCAGATTTTGCAGGTGGATGGCAAAAACGATTGGTAGTTAAGTTACCCACCACTGCAACCGACGGCGCCCTCTCGTGCGAAACATGCGGAAGTCCGCAGTGCGAGACGGGACGTTGCAACGAACGCACCGCACTCAAGACCCTGATGAAGGCTTCCGGAAGAAGCAGAAACAATTGTCGATCGTGATTATCGACAATGCGTAAGTTTCACTTTAAACCCGTTTTATATATTAATTCATTATTTTAATGTTGGAAATTCTTCAAAACTATCAAATCTTCAGAATAAGAATTAGAACAAAATATTGATGAACTGATATAAATTTACAACTTACTTTACAATCTTGTATCATGGTATTGCAGAATAGTGATAATCAGCTTACCGATATTGGGCATTCGATGTTAGTTATTACAATTACTCATTAATTCTTTGTCAATAAGTATGGTTTTAATTGAAAGAAATCAAGAATAAGAACTTCTGCGACTTGTACCAAGGCCCTAAGTGTACTATTCAATATTTAAGCTCACAAAGGCCGATTCAGACAGCTTTGGTGTTATTTTTTATTTGTCCATATTTTTTTATTTTTTTATTTATTATTTACAGTTCCATTACACAATTCTTATTATCTAAGAGATAGGTACAATATCTATAACATAAACAATATAACAATGCGTTTAACAACAAACCATGAAAACAATAAGTTATTTAGTTATACGAATAAAAAATATTGAATCAATCTTGATTTAATTCTGGATTCACTGACATAGCACGTAATTTTTTACAGTCTATTAGCATCTGGCTTGTCGTTTTCGTACAAAACTGACATAGTCCGAGCTTAGGTTCAGCACAGATTCAAGCCGCTATGAACTTAGCAGACTACGGATTTTAGACGTTTCTTTTTGGCCTCGCACTAGACTGAATCATCATCATCATCATCTCAGCCTTGACCGAGCCTCATAGCCATAGGAAGTCAACTGCTGTGCATAGGCCAGACTGAATCTGAACATAGAATTAGTAGACTTGACACCTAGAAAGTACTCCATTAAAATATAATATAATTCTAATATAATTATATTATATATTAAAATTATACATATAATTTCTATTTATTTCCAAAAATACACCTAGCATGTCATTTGATAAAATTGTAATGTAAATTAAATAGCTTTATTCTACAAAAATAGATCATTCCAACTAAGTAAAGCTTCGACACGCTAATTGCTGGGGTCAGATTAGAAGGGACATCAGCTGCTAATTGGGGGTATAATGAGAGGTCAGGGTATAAAGGACAGACACTGTATGGTTTCAAAGGATCATAAGGTAATAATTGCTATGGGTAATAAAGGGTAATAGTGACCTTACGTGCTAACCCTGACTAGTCTTAATTAAGATAAATGTTAGTCGTTCTAAAAAAAAAAAAAGATTAAAGGGTGACCTAAACATTAAATTTAAACTAAACCTATTTCCAGAAAAAAGGAATGTGTGATTTATACAATTTATTTTGTTTGGTAATAGTAGTTTGATATAATGATGGATTTGATATAATGACTGGCTGGTTGGCGCAGTTGGTATCACTCTGCCTTCTGAGCCGCTGGTCCCGGGTTCGATTCCCGGACAGGTCAAACATTTGTGTGTATGAACATGTCTGTTTGACCTGTGTCTGGGTGTGTATGTGTATATAAGTATGTATATCAGTCATCAGGTTACCATAGTACAGGCTCTGCCTAGTTTGGGACCTGAAGACCTTGTGTGAATGTAAAAAAAAAGAAAAAAAAAAATAAGTTAGAGAGTAAACTAGTGGCGCACCGCGGTTTCACCCGCGTGGAACACATAATGAAAATCAGTTGTATAAAAGGAAATCTCTATTTTTTAGGAAATTACGCAATGCATAATATTTTTTTAGGTTCTAAGAAATTTTAAGTATAATTTTATGTAAGTCATGCAGCTACATATTAATTAAAGACACACAAACAACACAGAGACACACATTAAGTATGGATCTTTATGTGTATATTTATTTCCTTAGTAAGACTTATTTTTAACAATGACACTATTAAATCACCGTTATCATGATGTCAGCCACAAGACGTTCATTGCTGGACATAGCCTATCCCCATTGATCTCCATAAGGATCGGTTGGAAGCGGCATCCACCCAGCCCATTCCTGCGATCTTGCTCAGGTCACCCATCCTTCGGTGGACGCCTTATGCTGCGCTTGCCTACCGTGGTCTTCAGATCCCAAACTAGGCAGAGCCTGTATTAAGGTAACCTGATGACTGATATTTATATTTATACTTATGTACATATACACACCCAGACACAGGTGAAACAGACATGTTTATACACACAAATGTTTGACCTGTCCGGGAATCGAACCCGGGATCAGCGGCTCAGAAGACAGAGTGCTACCAACTGCGCCAACCGGCCAGCCAAGTTCTGCGCACTATGTGCCCGGCCCACTGCCATTCTAACTTGCTAATCCGCTGGAGCTTTGTCGGTGACTTTCGTTCTTCTACGGAACTCCTCATTTCTGATTCGATCACGTTGAGAAACTCCGAGTATACCTCTTTTCACAACTTGTTGCGCGACCTTGAGCTTGTTTACAAGGCCCGCGATTCGTTTCCATATTATGTCTTCTTTATTACTAACACACACTGATTAAAGACCATATAGGATGATTATGAATACCCTGGCAATACTTAATCTGAGATTACTACTCACAAAATATGTTTAATAAAAATATGTATGTTAAAAAATTGTATGTTAAAAAATTGAAAAATATGTATGTTACTGTAGAATAATTTATCTCCAGCCGACGGTAACCAAGACAATAATCTTCAACTATATACGACCATGCATCTCAATAGTCCGTGATCCGGGTCCATCGTATATTGTAGTGAAAGACGGTCAACCACACCCATCAAGATTTCCCGGATGTCAGTTACTGTGAATTTACATTGTCACTATCTCTTCGCCTATCTAGGTGGTAGTGTGGGGTTAGTTGTATATGCAAATTAAGGTATGTGATAAGTTAAGGAATATGAATGGATTTTCTGGTATCAACGGAGAAGGGTACTGACAGAAGATTACACTATAAGCGCGGTATTACTAAAGGACTTACCACTTTTCTTCATATTATATTTACTTTATTATATGGTTATCGAATTTTCCAAAACTTATCAGAGCGTTTGATCGAAGCGACGCGTGATAATGCTGGCACATATTTGCGTCAACGGATCAGCATTGCAATTCAACGTGGCAATGCTGCTATCATTCTGGGCACGCTGCTAATTAGTAGCGGGTTAGAGCATTTGAGTTATCTATAGGCTGACAATAGCTAGTGGATTGCTGAAATGTTTTTGTAGTAGCTGTAGTATTTAGTAATTAGTTTTTATTGTAATAAAGTCGGCCTCTTTTTTATTTTATATCATCTGTATCATGGTCAGTGTTGTACTCTTATAAGAACGAGATAAAGCATTGTAGTCCCTATAATGTTTTATCTCCTCCATGTATGTTTTCCGAAAAACTAATCTTAATATATATAAATCTCGTGTCACAATGTTTGTCCTCAATGGACTCCTAAACCACTTAACCGATTATAATAAAATTCGCACACCATGTGCAGTTCGATCCAACTTGAGAGATAGGATAGTTTAAATCTCCAATTGCAGTGCCGTGGTGGTACCGGCCTAGAATAGTACTCCCCCATCTCTTCTCGTGGGTGCCGTAAGAGTCGGCTAAGGGATAACGTACCAGGAGGTGGGCAGCAGCGCCTTCTCAGGATTGGAAATCATACTGCGCTCGCCAACCCGCCTGCCAAGCGTGGCGAGTATTGGCAAATCCCCCCTACATGGGAGAGGCATATGTCCAGCAGTGGACGCAAATGGCTGAGAGAAAAAAAAAAAAGAAAAAAAAAATCTCAAATTATAGTCGCAATTTTAATTGATTGCTAATTATAATAATAATAATAATAATATCTTAATAATAATATCTTTATTCAACAAAAAGGTTTACAATATTTACAATATATTAGGCTATTTTAGATGCACAAATTTATTCAAGAGTATCTGCTGCTGAACTAGGCTTAACACCCGTGCTTCAGCATACAGCGCTCTTCCCTGAGCGTTGAGGCATTGATAGCCGTTTGTATCCATTTAATAATAAACTCATAATCACTAGAAGAATACTAGTTTGCATGCATGAGCATACTCTTCCCATTGGTGTGTTTGAGAGTATGTGTGTGTGTGTGTGTGTGTGTGTGTGTGTGTGTGTGTGTGTGTGTGTGTGTGTGTGTGTGTGTGTGTGAGTATTTGCCTATCTACATGATGGCCTAATATACACTAAAAGAACAAAATCTATATCAATAATAATATATATATATAAATATAAATATTACAATTTACTTCTCCGACTAACTAATGACTGTAAGTAGGTCTTCAGTATCTTTATATGACAGAGTTTTAAGCCATCTAGTTATAGCACACTTATTACAGATGATTCTAACAGATGTCGATACCTTTCGACTGGGTTGAGTAAGTAATCAATAGATGACGCTGCTATGGTAAATATTATCTGTTAACTCCAAATGATTCTAACAGATGTCGATACCTTTCGACTGGGTTGAGTAAGTAATCAATAGATGGCGCTGCTATGGTAAATCTACGAACGTGTCATATAAGCTACATTTTAACAGCACAATTACCACGTGTTGGCCACAGCAACGCGTGGCCGGGTCAGCTAGTTTATTATAATTATGCGTCGGTGACGTCACACGCTAGGTCCATCGGAAGATCAGCGCTGGCTCACAACCAGCACATGCTGAGATGGAACCAATATATACCTTGGGGTTGCTTGGATGTATTGTACCTATGTAAGCTATCGTTGTCGTAACCCTGTTATAAATTAATTAGTTCGTAATTAATATGAATAAACAAATACGTCAACCTGGAACAAACAATTTTTATTGACGTGATAACGTTTTATAAATTGATGAATGCAAAAATGAAAAATAGTAACGTTCCGCGTAACGTTCCGCGTAACGTTCCACCTGAGTTTTGTATTACATAAAATAATCAAAGTCAAAGTCAAAGTCAAAGTCAAAGGTCAATGGTCAATGGTCAATGATCAATGGTCAATGGTCAATGGTCAATGGTCAATGGTCAATGGTCAATGGTCAATGGTCAATGGTCAATGGTCAATGGTCAATGGTCAATGGTCAATGGTCAATGGTCAATGGTCAATGGTCAATGGTCAATGGTCAATGGTCAATGGTCAATGGTCAATGGTCAATGGTCAATGGTCAATGGTCAATGGTCAATGGTCAATGGTCAATGTCAATGTCAAAGTCAAAGTCAAAGTCAAAGTCAGTCAAATTCAAAGTCAAAGTCATACATGATTATGTCGTTATCACGTAAATCTATCGTCCGTAAACCGACTTTACAGACAACCATTTTTTTTTATTTTATTTACTTCTTTATTACACTCCAACTCTCGCACTAGGATTCCCTGTGTCGCAGGAGGCATGGACACACAATCACAGCACATAAACAACCAAGACCCGGAACAAACACTCATTGCACAAATATTTCCACCAGCCGGGATTCGAGCCCAAGGTCCCGGAGACGCAGAAGTAATACCATTAACCATTGAGCCATATACATACATAAAACGACGACTTATTTTTCTTAAAATGACCCGCACTTTCATAAAAATCTAATTTTAGTATTTTTATTCACAATTGTCATACTAATTTGGACGTAATTGTAACCGTAACAAAAGATATCTTACTAAAGAACATTTTAGTTAGTTTTATTTAACAGAATAATGTATGTATATAATGTAATACTAGAATCATTAGTATTATCGTGTTGATTTAAAGGGTATTAGATTAATAATGCTATTTTCATTGAAAATGGAAATAAAACGAAACTTTATCCAACTTAATATAGAACAAGTCCGTTTCTGAATGAAAAAGCATGTTTAGTGGTTTTTTTGTATGTGAAAGAGCCGAAATTGATTGAAAATCTTTTTTTATAAGTGCACAATGTCACACATAGTGTGTTCAGGCAGCAGTCCTTGAGAGCCAGTGAGCAATCTAGATCTAGCATGATAACATCTTCGACCATATCGTAACTGACCATCAAGTGAGATAGTTGTCAAACACTAGATCTGTACAGTACAAAAAAAAAGCAATGTCTTTTTTAGAGATATAAAAAAAAAAATGTGGACAGACGACCTGACTAAGATCGCAGGCAAGGGCTGGATGCGGGCCGCTTCCAACCGGTCCTTGTGGAAATCAATGGGGGAGGCCTATGTCCAGCAGTGGACGTCCTATAGCTGAGATGATGATGATGATGATGATGAATAAAAAATATGATTGCATGGACAAGTCCACATTTATTCGTCATCTCCTCAAATAATACGTGTACACTTACTCAAATTCTCCTTTGCTTAATCTTTTACCTCCTTCAAAAAAAATGCAAAAAGTGCTCTAAGCGACACAAGAAAACTGTAATGAACTGCCCATTCATACCTTGATATTCCTTGACTTTTTTTCTTTAAGAGTGACTCAAATCGCTGACTACGCTGGATTTTCTAGATTCAGCCGCTTTACAATAGAAGCTGACGAGCGGTATTAGCATATCAGTTGCGTCGTTAGAGCGCTCTAGCGCTGTTTTATACAAAACGAAACAAATGTCGAGAATAAAATTTCGAGAACTAAACGTAGAAAAACGTAGTAGCTTTTATAACTCTACTTGTTAAAGTTGAACGTTGCAGTTTAAATAAGCGTGTCTCTTATTCAACTGAATTTACTGTCCTTTATTTCGTTGTACATTCACATGTGTTTTGTTGAGCGCGGCATTTGAAATAGAGAGTTATTCGTTATTTTTTACGTGCATTCGTTTTGTTTAGTTTTTAATAGAATTAGTTATGTAATTTTTAGGCCGCGGTTCAGTTTTCAGTGGCAAGACTTCTGGTCTCGGCAAAGGCAAACAATTATGCGCTGTGTGCTTCGATTGTTTGTGTCTTCTACCGTGTTTTGAATCTTAAAAAATCTTTTGTACTGAACCATTGTCACTAAATGAGAAAAAATCAAAGCTCTGTCTTTTACACATGTTTTTAATTTTATATTTTGAAAATTGCGATTTGTCCTACAACACGGCCTTAAAACCTTTAACACGGTAACTTTTAACCTTTTACAGATACGTAAAATACTTCTGCTTAAAGAAAAATCTTCACAGCTCGATTTATGTTTCACACATACGTTTACACTAATTTCTGTCTTGGTAATGCGGCATACATATACAAAAGGTAAAAAAATCCTTTGCGAGCACGAAATATGTAGGTACAAATAGTTGCAATACTCTCAGCTGAAATGATCTTCACAATTTTTCATTTCAACATAAAATAATAACGTCACCGTTTCAAAATAAAGTTAACGCACGCCTCTGTGATAAAGGGTTTTACATAACCGCCCTTCAAAACCCACTCGAGCCAACTGTTATAATTTGTACAACCATTTTAAAAGGTTGTTTGCAGTATATTTTATTAGGCTGTAGGCAGTTCACTGGCTATTGACCAATAAATTCGATGCTCGTAAAAGTTTGTCATTTTATTTGAGGGACCGACGTGAAATGGGGAAGTAAAAGGTTATTACCTATGAGCCAAAGGTTCGCTTACATTGGCTATTGATGACGGGTTTCATTCAAGTTTTATAGTTATGCTTGATTGACACGAGTAACTATTAGTTCTTTAGTGCAGGGCTTTAAGGCATGAAGAAAACATTAGTTTAAAAGTCGAGAGCATTGACTAAAAATAAAAGCGAATAGGGAAAAGTAACTAGCGATTTGTAAGTGAAAGTTTATTTGTGTTTTTATTCTGCTATTCACAGTACTCATGGTACATTTTAGAGGTGACGAATTTTCACAAAATCAATTGTTCGCCGCAGCTATTGGATTGTTCAAATATTATCGTAGTGGTTGCAGTATTGTTATAAGGATTTTATTTTAATAAATTTGCTGTAAAGTATTCATAATGCTTAGAAGCATTGTAGGTAGTAGTTGTGCATGTAGTACCTCATTATTAAGCAGGGATGTGATCTAAAATCTATCAAAAGTGTTAAAAGTAACTATTGACCAACAACTTGAAAACTACCGGATTGCAGCTTACGGGAAATACAGACTCGGTTGATGCGTTTTTTGCTTGCATTAAGAAATTAGTAGCAAAATGTATGTGAGAGTAGTATGTCTACCATTTAACGATGACAACAAGCACTATATAACACATTCGCAAAATGTATCCGATAGAAGACATGAATGACTCATAAAGAGTAAGTGAGCTAAAAACATTTAAAAAAAGACTGGCCGGTTGGCGCAGTTAGTAGCACTCTGCCTTCTGAGCCGCTGGTTCCGGGTTCGATTCCCGGACAGGTCAAACATTTGTGTGTATGAACATGTCTGTTTGACCTGTGTCTGGGTGTGTATATGTATATAAGTATATATATATATATATATATATATATATATATATATAAGTATGTATATAAGTATATATCAGTCATCAGGTTACCATAGTACAGGCTCTGCCTAGTTTGGGACCTGAAGACCTTGTGTGAATGTTGTAGAAAAAAAAATAGTTTAAAAAAAAACTTTTTTGATATTAAAATTGAAGTGATTTTGACACATTATGAATGTTTATAACACGGGACTTACTCACGTAATAAGGCGTACTAGGCGAACCGCAACCGCGTCCTCGAGCGCCCCGTATTCTCCTTGAAAAAGACCACCGAATGTGGTTGAAACTATAGTCAGAACGCTCTGACTTATTATGTGAGTAATTCCCGTGTTTTATACATTAAAAAAAACTTGATAATGGTATTTTTTAACTCATTCTTGAACATGTTTTCTGGGTGTAGAACAGGACATCTCATTTGTGAAAAAAAACCCGTCATATATGAGCCAAGACCTAAAAGTGCCCAACTACAAAAAAGAAAAAGTCTTGCCCAAAAATATCTACTTCCGTTTTAATCTCGGAAGTTAATCCGGTAAGCGAGAAGTGCGCCCCAAATCTGTCTTAACAAACCTACAAAAGGTTTTTTGTAACTCAATTATGTTGGTTTTAACAACTGTCGAGATGAAGCTGGCTGATGAGTTTTTTCTCGTCTATTTTACGTGACAACGGAAAGGTCGCTAAGATTAAAGTTGGAGCTTTGTAGGGGCGAACGTGAGTTATTTGGGAGAAAATTTTAGATGACTTTGGGAGTTTTGATAAATGTTGATATTGCTTTTATTTAATGATGGAAATTGCTTTGGCTTTATTAGTACTAACTGAACCGCTCATGGCTATGCTCATGTTAACCTCTAGAGAAGATGAATTCCGTAAACTCTAAATAAGATTTTTTTTGGGTTTGTTTTGTATGTCAGTCAGTTAGTACCACAATAAATACTTTTTTTTATTTTATTTTTACCAAAATGTACCGTACATGTTACACCAAAATACAACATCGTTTAATAAATATAAAGTAAAAAGTACCTACTACATCTTAGAGAAAGAGAGTAAAAGGTTTACCAGAAGGCCGGGTTCTGATGATTACGTCAGAACCTTGCCTAATTCATAGATCTGTAACTATTCTAAGCACTTTTTAATATATTTTCTGTATCAATGTATGATAGAGAAATTAGCCATGAGTCTATTTTTGTTCGTGTTTCCTTTAAGCTTAGTTTGCGAATGTTGCAAATTTTGTTTACCTTGTTGTAAATAAAAGGGTGTAAGAAATAACGTTGTCTTTTGGCGAAAGTGCTGTTAACGTGAGGGGACTTTGAATACTCTGGCACTTTGGCGAACCTTATAGTTTGGCAGGTATGAGACACTTTTATGCATTGCCATTATCACTCTTTTGATATATAGTTTACGGATGGTCAGCACTTGACTTTTAAAATAAAGTAGTTCTGTTGGGTAACGATAGGGTTTAGAGTGAATCATTTTTATATGTATAAACGTTTTTACAGGGTACACACGTACCGACCTTGCTGGAGAGGTAGAAGATTAGGTAGATAGTCTATATTCGTCATGACAATAATAGATGTTACTATCATATTTTCAGAGCTTCAACAGTTTGACCCTCCTAAATCCACAGACAATCAGGATCTCATTGTCTCCGAGCGCAGTCAAATCGGCTAACCGTTTCCTTTGTGTAAATGATGGCAAGATCTCGATAGACTGTTTCAGATAAGGATTGCTATTTGAGCTTATAATATGAACTTAATTGTTTGTTTAACTTAATTTTATATATTATTGGTCGTAATTCTGCTGCTGCATCAAATGTTCGATGACTTGGTGGTTGAACACTTCCTATTTTTTTAACTTGGGATAAATTGAAAAATTAGAAGGTTTTTAACCACTAAGACCTTCCTTGGTGTAAATGATGCCAAAATCTTGATATGATTGTTTCAGATAAGGGTTGCTATTTGAACTTATATTTTTTTTTTTTTTTTTTAAATATGGGACAACATTCACACAAGGTCTTCAGGTCCCAAACTAGGCAGAGCCTGTACTATGGTAACCTGATGACTGATATATACTTATAAATATACTTATATACACACCCAGACACAGGTCAAACAGACATATTGACCTGTGTCAACACACAAATGTTTGACTTGTCCAGGAATCGAACCCGGGACCAGCGGCTCAGAAGGCAGAGTGCTACCAACTGAGACAACCGGCCAGTCAGAGCCAACCGGCCAGTCTATATGAACTAATTTATTTGTTTTATTTGTATAATTTAATATAATATTGATCGCAATTCTATAGATTGCATCAAAAATTCGATGACTTAGTGGTTAAACACCTATTTTTTTAAAATTGGAAGAAATAAAAAAATTAGCAGGTTTTTATACACTTAATCTAGACTCTAGAGCTTAGTGGCAGAAATAGGACGCCAGATTAAGTCAAGTTCTGGATGAACCCTGCTCCGGCTCGTTCCTGGTGCAAAAGTTCCTGGTTTTTAAACGACAGAAATTGTAATGTTTTAGTTCTCGAATGTTTAATTATTAATGTATGATTAGCCTTTAACTAGCCATCATAATAATTATTGTGTATTATAAAAATTGTATTTTTCAATGTTACAACTGTTGGTCGACTAAAAAATAAAAAATATTTCTATTGTCAGTGACGATGTGGACGAGGTGTTGTCACGCTAGACCTAGGATGCTTACTGACTCTCCAGGACTACTGCCTGAACATACTGTGTGTTCGGTGACAGTTTTTCAAACTTGAGGGTGGTAGGGTATTGAGTATTGAGCCAGGCGGGTATTCCACGATGCTGAGAAATCAATAAAGCTGTTATCTTCACCAGAAGCATAAGCAGTTGTTGGCAATCGAATTAGAGTCTATCAGTTTGACAGCCGAATCTACCACCGCTGAGCTATATCGTCGCTTCAAAATTTTTATTTTTTATATTAGTGTTTGACCACTATCAGACTAGATGGTCAGTTACGATGTGGTCGAAAATTGCTAGACCTAGCAATAGTAATATTATAATGAAGCTGGCGAATACATCACAGTGAGGTTTTATAAAATAAAGATTTTAATTAATGACAATGTTATGTTTATACAATCCGACTATCCCACTATCCACTAGCCCACTAATTTTATAAATGTGAAAGTTTGGATGGATGGATGGATGTTTGTTACTCAATCACGCCAGAAAGGCTGAAGGTATCTGGATGCAATTTGGCGCAGATAAAGATTATAGTCTGGAATAACACATAGGCTACTTTTCATCATCATCATAAGTCATCACCATGCGGGTAAAACCACGGGCCGCAGCTAGTATGATATAAAATGAATTATATTATACATTTGACGGTCGCCGTAGCGCAGTGGTTAGTGTCAGTGACATGACCACAGTGTCTCCGGGTCCCTGGGTTCGAATCCCGGCAGGGGCAAACATTTGCGCGATGAGTGTCGATGTTTGTCCCGGGTCTTGGATGTTTGTGTGCTGTGATTGTGTGTGTCCATGCCTCCCATGATACAGGGAATCCTAGTGCGATAAAAAAAGGTCTGAATGTGATAAAAAAAAATTGTTTTAGCAATCGACGACCCTAGTTATCCATCCTTCCAACTACTATTTAGAGCGGGAGCTAAATTAAATGTCCATCCTCTGGTGGCTCGGAGCATTTTTAATTTGCAATCTAGTTTTTTCTGTCTGCACTTGGTGGCTACGGGTGATGGATTCCACTCGCGCGAATGCAGCTTGAAGTCATTTAATTTATTAATACATATTTTTTTCAACTTTCTAGTTAGTTTGTATTAATACATTGAAAATTTTCAATGATCAAATTGTCATCTTATTCTTGACTTGACTTTATATTTTATAAGCACGTAATTTTAATGATTATAACAAACAACAAGCCAATTAAAAAAACTTCTTTGCAAGCCATTTCCCAAGCATTCTTGGCATCGAATAGCTTAAGCTACATTTAACATGCCTAAAGATAGTGGAAGAATTTTCCATTTAACTTTTTTTAAAATTGTATATTATGTCTTAAACATAGCTTTACATGAATATGGAACATGTGTTCCATGTTGTCCATTCTTATTTTTGTATGCCATAAATAATTTTAAGAAGTGATAAACATTTTAATAACGACGTCGCGTATTCAGGATAAAGCCATTTTTTTGGTTTACCGCCATCTCACTCATCTGATGGTCAGTGATGATGTGGTCGAAGGTCAAATTGCGCTAACTAGACCTAGAATGGCTTTAGAGAACTACTGCCTCAATACAGTGTGTTTGATGACAGTTTTGAAAACCTGAGAGCGGTAGCTAATAATCATGAAAAATTTATATCCTCAAAAATTATCTTACACAATACCCACGTAACCGCAAACAACCTTTGTCAAATCTGTATCCAAAACGTCCGAAACTCGCGATAAATTAGTTTGTTATTCCGTACACGGTACCGGGGATTTAGTGCCAATTCCCTTTTTGATCTCTCCCGCGCAAACAACAAAACTCTGTCGTGGCAGACGAGGCCGTCTTTGCATAAAATATTAGGAGCATGGTTTGAGTACAGCGGTGAGTTTGGAACGATGCCGCGGGCGTTCGGAAAATTATAAAGGCAAAGTTACATGTGACGAGAGATGAAATTTGCGTTCGTTGCTGGATTATGATAATGGGATATAAAAACGCGTCAAAATCAGTCACGTTAAGGTGCAAAATCCAATATCCTTATTTGTTTATTTCTTATAGGCTTCTCCAATGTTCGATTTGTATTTTTTTAACTACGTAATAATTTTTAACTTGCAGAGGATATACAATGTGTGACAAACATAGGTTTATGATATTAAATAAATTTAAGGCTTGACCATTTGCTAAATGGACAATTTTGAGTATTTTAGCTTATCTATTTTGTTGAAAATTTTATTTCATTTGTTAGTAAAATAATATTTTCGGGCAAACGTATTTTCCTGAATCAAAAATTCTCCCGGTAAAGACAAATGCGCTTGAACTGTAATTTATACCAGAAGAATGAACACTAAAATGTCAAAAAATGTGATGTTTTTTGAGCCTTCGATCAGATCACAATCATGTAAAGTACATATTTGCAATATTTTAACCCACATCAAGACCTATTCCCGCTCTCTCTGCCTGTGGACACCCAGAAGCTTCTGTAATGTCATCGCCACCTGTTAGGCCCTTAATTATACCATAAGGCTACTACTTAGTTTTTGATATTAAACTACGATAGTCCCTACCAACTTCCATGTAGTCATATATCAGTTAGTTGATATACACTCGACGCAATACATCGTCTGCTACCCTACGGTTGAACATCATTTGACATCATAAATCAACAAGGTTGATTTTCCCGTGCATATCTTGTATTGTTTCGCAATTCGTACTGCTAAACTCTTTATTTAAAAAAAATTAAATTGTATTTATAACCGCCCGTCACATCATTATCAAATAAATAGAGTTCTATCTCTATATTCATCTGTATCCCAGATCCATATAAAACCAGTCACCGATGGCTTTATTGACAAAGAACAGATTTATCGGCGGACACATCCCTCGGTCGCGGGATAAATTACTGTGGTGAAACTTCTGACGTCACGCCGGTTGTTGATGCACGGATCGTTGGGTTGACCGACCTTTTTGCCCAATGTAAAATAACAATGTAACCGTAGCATAATTGTTTACTCTGAATGAAACGATAGCTGTCTATTAAATTGTTTCACTTAGTAAAACTATAGCAATAATAAAAAAAATGTTTTTCGACTATTATAGTGTCCATATTTTTCTTAAAAACAAGGTCTCAAAATTAGGTTATTAAGATCAACAAAAATCCTGATAATCAAATAGATATAAAACATACTGTATTATATAACATGTAACTGTTAATGTAATGTAAGTGTATAAAATCTACCTGGGTACTCGGAGACATCAGACGTGGCTTAGGAAATCTCCGTGAACTGTTATCGTGTTTGGTGATTTCGCGTTTTGTTATTTAATTTCAATGAAAAAAGTTGATAGGTCGCTTTGTATTTTCTGTTTAAAAATTGAATACACTTCTAATGGTCAAGATTAAACAGTTATCTAATTTCGAATTTATTATTGATAAATACAATTTTATTTTTATAGAAGCGATGATAGCTCAGCGTTGGGAGCGTCGGCTGACAAACTGACGGACGCGGTTGCGATCCTCACCAACAGCTTGAGCATCTGGTGAAGATAACACTTATTGAATTCCCAGCATGGTAGTAGGGTACTTTCGAGTACCTGCCTGTCTAGCTAACACCCTCAACTTTAAAAAACTGACAACAAACACATAGTTTGTTCAAGCAGTAGTCCTAGAGCCAGTAAGCATTATAGGTCTAGCGTGATAACATATTTGACTACAGCGTCACTAATCTTTTAAGTGAGTGGTAAAACGCTAAATCTATACTGTATAAAAAAAGAAAAGAAAATAGAGAAAGATTGCAGGAAGAAAATGGATACAGGCCATTACAAACTGCATGAAATCTGCGTGTGAAGAAACAGTTTGAATACTGTCGTGGTTTTGTTGTTTATGTCCTATGGCAAGATAATTATAATGTAAATAATTACTTAAAAATACAACTCTAGAAAAAACATATTTTCAAAAACTAAGCCCGTTTGAAAACATATTTTCAAACCCGTTTTTAGTCCGTTGAGCTGTCGGTGTCGGCACAACGTTATGCCGCGCTATCTGCATAATTAAATTGAATTTACGTGAACCGCCGAAATCCGCATTCGCAAGGGCAATGTGTTATATCTCATTTGACTTTTAAACACTTGAAGGTGGAATTTGTAAACATTAATAAATGTAATTAAATGAGGACTTATTTCATAAAATCTCACCCTATTTTATATCGCTGCCTTATGATTTATAATTCGCCATAGAGTTCTATGTAACCCACTCTGTTAAATGTCTAGTTCATGGTTTAACTTAATTACTATAAAATATTAGAAAGTAATTAAACATAATGGATAATGAAAGAATGTGGAGTGCGGACGACAGTATGGCCCAGCGCGAGCCAGTATTGCCGAGTGGCTCGGAATGTCTTTGTGCGGAATGCCTTTATTGCTCGCCGGAATGCCATCAGGAATTCAATAACGGATGCGACTAAAAATAAAATAATATTTTATACATAGTAGCTGTTTCTCGGATAATTGTTAAGGTAAGATTTGAAAATGGAAATCAACCGTCATGTATAAACGTTTTTTTACATAAATATATATTAGTTTGATGCTTTTTACGTTTTTATACTTTGTCATAAATAAAAGTTATTTTCAAATTTAACTACGGATTTCCTCCAGGTCCAATCAAAAAATTCAGGATCTAGTAAGCATTCTATGTCTAGCAATATCTTCGACCATATCGTTACTGACCATCAAGTAAAAACAGAGAAAGGAAAGTACAAAAAAGACAAAGAAAATGTCAAGCGCTACATTTATTTTTTAAAAAACGAAGCTTTTGTTTTTGCCTGAATGAATAGGAACACCTTTTACCTACGCGCTGAGGCTCGCGCTTGCCCTCTGGTACCATCATAAATCCCAGATGAAAAACTGCAAATATGTTCGAAACTGGTCGGAGGGTATAATTTTCTCGTATTTAGTGAGTTCCCGTGAGTCCTAATCGGTTCGTAGATTGCAATTAAAGATTACTTTTCAAAAAAAGAAGGCCTTAGACGGATCTCTTCAAGTGCCTTATAAACAACACAGATAAGTTGAAGTTATTAGCGCATAAGTGCAAACATTGCTCGAATCGGCGAATTATCGCCGATTCGAAGCATATTTATTTTAGATGATGGATTTTTCAACAACTTGCTTTACAAATGCCTTACAAGATCTCAGAAGCAGTGAGTGCTTCTATGTGCAGATGTGTATCATCACGATGAACGTTGAAGCTTCATCACAAGATATTTAGTAGTAGGTACCAATTTTCGCAAGGGTTGGATGCGGGTCCCTTTCAACCGGTCCTTGTGGAAATCACTGGGGGAGGCATATGTCAAGCAGTAGACGACCTATAGCTGAGCTGATGATAATGATGACCATTACTTTAGGCGTAGTAGATATATTATATTCGAGAAGCCTGTTGTATACTATTTAAATATAGAATAAACATATATTCCCGCCTCTTTCCCGTACGCGTAGGCAGAGATCGGAGCCATTCAAATGCCAAATATAGTATAGAGTATAAAAATCAAATCACTTCTCTAAAGAAGGTTAGCCAAAATTATATTTTGATGTATAAATGTACATGAATAGAGACGATCGTTTATTTAAAACAAAAAATGTTGTCTATGATAATAATGATATCAATTAAATCACTGATAAGCACGTACACAAAATGCATTTGACTTTAAAATAAATTTAATAGTGTATTGAGATAAATTTATTAATTTTGACTCGCCTGGTGTAGGGTCAACGTAAAAGTAACCAATAAAGCTAAAGATAACATAATATATTATTAAAACGTGCAGCCATCGCATGACCCTATTTTCAAATGAAAATCATAACGTAAAATTGAATAATGCAGTCTCCACGATAGAAATAACATTTCGACGGTGTCGAAGACGCAAAAACATCTTTTTTAAATGTAATAAGATCTTGAATATGAATCGCTCCTTTCACCGTTATATTTCATGCTTACTGACTCAAGAGTTATTGAATTTTTGATACTTTCAGTTTCGCATTTTGCTCAGATTTTAGATTGTAATTTTAAATTGGCAAATATTTATTTTTTCTTTGAATGCATTTCTCTTTTCATTGAAAAATAGCGGGTTCTCTAATAAGAAATGTAAGTAGAACGTTTTGAATACATATCTGTATCGGTTTTTTAATTTAAATTTTATAGACCCAGCGCCAGACCACATTTGATTGACAGTTACGATATGTTCGAAGATGTAATTACGCTACACCTACGCCAGTGTCCGTCAGTTTGACAGCCGACTCACCCACCGCTGACTACTGCTGACTTTAAACTACCCACTGCCGCAAATAGAAGATTTTGTTAAATTTAAATTTTTAACTGTTAAATTTATTTTTTAAAGTGATTATCTAAACGTACCGGACACTTAAGCAAATTGATAAAAATTTTTTTTTTTTTTTTTTTTTTTATTAACATTCACACACGGTCTTCAGGTCCCAAACTAAGCAGAGCCTGTACTATGGTAACCTGATGACTGATATATATACTTATATACATATACACACCCAGACACAGGTCAAACAGACATGTTCATACACACAAATGTTTGACCTGTCCGGGAATCGAACCCGGGACCAGCGGTTCAGAAGGCAGAGTGCTACCAACTGCGCCAACCGGCCAGTCAAAAATCAGTGTCAATTGTTAAACTTGTGCTTACATAATATTATGTATGCGTACTAACGTGATATTTCACGTTTCTAAAGAACTTTTGGTGTTAAAGAACTTTTATTTGGTATTTTACATAGCTCCTACCTTTAGAGGTGTATATCACTACATAGTTTAAAACAAAGTCGCTTTCTCAGTCCCTATATCCCTATGTATGCTAAAATCTTTAAAACTACAGAACGGATTTTTATACGGTTTATTTTTAATAGATAGAGTGATTGAAGAGGAAGGTTTATATGTATAATAAAATCCATTAAATAGTGGAGAAATACTGTTATACCCATGCGAAGCTGGAGCGGGCCGCTAGTTATGTATATAGAGTACAAATTGTGTAAAATTACAATCCGTTTTCTTCAGTTGATCAAAACAGATGATGTACAAGTTGGTAAATTTTATACTTGACGCCTAAGGGTTTCCCTAAAAATAAAAAAAAGTATATTGAACTTGAGGTAGATTTTCCGGCAGTTTATACTAAATCATAATTTAGTTGTAGACATAAGATTCAGATTCTGGATACAACTTTAATCTAAGACTTACAAACATAATTCTTTTTAGGTCCTATTGATACATTTTAGAAAAAGAGATGCAACGATAATATTTTTGCGGAGGTTATGTAGATGTCTTGTAAAATTTAGTTATAATACTCGTAGGTATATAAAAAATCTAATATATTACTTTTTGAAAGCAGCTTCAAACAAACTTCTATCAACGTAAAATTATATATTGATTGCTAAAGGTATAATATCTCTTGACCTACATTAGGGTCGGTAGTCGACCAGAAAGCCAATTTTGAAGTTCTTCCTATAATTTAATGTAACCAAAAATTTTAAGGTAGCAAAAGTTTGACTTATTGATAAGTTACATAAACTTTGTTCTCCGATTTGTTTTAAAGCTGAAGCGATTGGCGCTTCTTGGTAATAAACGCTGTGAGTTAGGGAAAGTCCCTGTGAATAATGAGATTCACACTATACATAGAAGTAGGTTCACGGTACAATGTTATTGTTCGCCGATCTTCACACTAGGATTCCATGTGGTGTGGGAACCAGTATCTTAGAGAGTCAGGTGTTCATTATAATTAGTATTGCAGTGTCCAGTATGTATCTATTGATACATCTACATTCTACATACAGATACAATGATTTATGAGAACGATGAGTGGTTTAGATTATATAGTAGGTCTAATATTTACCTTATATATGATATTCTACCAATGCTAGGACCTTTCAGTATAAACCTATGGCATGGACTGTTATTATGGATTAGATTCCAATGTATACTATCTTGTCTGTTGTGTCAAGTCTCATGTGCTATGTGCACACCTATGTTTTCTCATGTTGAGTCGACTGCGAAGCCAAAACAAATATAATTTATTTTGCGTAGGTACCTCATAATTATTATAGCAGCCCCCGTCAGGTTCACCCACGAGGACTACGGTTTTCTCGCTATCTCAGTTAATCCACTGGAATCATACGTTTTCCAGGACAAAAAGTAGCCTTCCTTTTCTGAGGTTCAATTTTTTTAACCGAATTCCAAAAAAGGAGGTTACTAAATTCGACCGTATATGTTTTTTTTATGTGTGTTCGCGGATAACTTGGTCGTTTATGAACCGATTTTGATGATTCTTTTTTTGTTAGATAGAGTATACTTCCGTGGTGCCTTCCTAATCAAACTTCATCAAAAGCAGACAAGCGGTTTTTGAGTTATACACCAATAACTGAAAAGTGCTAGGCGTATCTTGATGATATTATTGTCGCGGTTGAAGATATCGCAGAACACACAATGACAATTAATTGATCCCGTGAGTAGCAAAGGTCACTGAAAAGGGTGAAAAAAAAATTTTCTTACAAAAAATGCAACCGACTTCAACACTCAAATTAATTTGTGAAATAACTTGTCGAAGTCGGTACCATGAGCACAATATTGTGATGATAGTTACTTTTGTGTGAAAGTCAGTTGCATTTTTTGTTAAAAATTTTTTTTCATATGCTTAAGTAATACTTATATGAATTCGCCTACATTGATAATGTTCTCATTTCTTAAAAAAAGTTTAAATACGTTGCATGGCCCAGGGTTAGGGTTTACTTTACGGGACGCTAAGGAAAATAAATGTTCATTTTTTTTGAAAGGTTATAACGCAGATCACTTATTTGATTATAACACATTAGGTCAGGTTGAAACTGCGACAACACAACGCGCGAGCCGAGCGAGCGAAGCGAGAGAAGCGAGCATGCCGGGGCAGCCAGCGAAGCGCTAAAAGATGTAACATCGATTACTAGGTTCACCAACGACTTTACGAAATATCAATCAGCAACCCAATCAGTTTCCCGAATATTATTTGTAATATACACCGAGTAGGTGCATATTATTTGTCGTTATATTTTACCACAAACATTTTCCAAGTCTCTTTTCCCTTAGCGTCCCGTAAAGTGCAAACTGACCCGGAAGACGAGAAGAAGACGGTTTGTATATATTTTGTAAATGCGTAATTTTACAACGTATGACGTCAGACAAATCGCGTGATACATATTATCGTTCAATTGCCCAGAAAACACTTATACAAGTTCTCTGCTTGTAAAGTGTCACGATAGCTAAAGATCCCATTAAACTTTGGCAATTTCCAACTTTTCCTATTAGGCTCACTACACACATTTCGTCCAAGACTTACAAACTTGTAAACTGTTCAAATGTTCATACAGTATTGTGTTATTGCTTTTATTAGCGGCGATTAATTTAATGATGTAAAGCAATAAGTTTTGTCGTTCTTAAAAAAAAAATATTTTATTCTAGAATGGTAATTTCGTACTTACATATTTCATATCATAAGATTTATATAACTAAGTGTTGACGAAGATGTAGTGACTGAGATTGAGAAAATTATGATAGGATGGTTTGGTCATGTAGAGAGAATGAATGGAAGGAGGTTCACTAAGCAGGTATACATGGGTGAATGAATGGTAGTGTTAGAAGAGGAAGGCCTAAGCGAGCGTTCTGAAGTCCTAAGAAAGGTGCAGGTCAAGAGAAGTATAACAAGTTGCTCTTCTATGAAATTTTGGATGACTCGGATGAGCGTGGTTGAAGCAAAAGAAGTGTGTCGGAATCATAGCATTTGGAAGGCTATGGTCTCTACCTATCCATAGAGGCCGTGAATATTATCTATGTATGTATTATTTAGTCGAATGTGAAAGTAGCAAGAAAGGGGTGCCAGGAACCTTTATTTATGTATCTGCTTTATAGATCCAGCGTTTGTCTACTGTCTAACTCGATTATCAGTGAAAATGTGCTCGAAGGTGATATCTATAATTTTAAGCAAGTCTCAACACGACAGCTAATTGTATGAAGACAGTTTTTCAAACTTAAGCCAGCAAGGCAGGTACTGGAAAATACCCTACCTTCATGCTAGGAATTTAATAGCGATGTAGCCTTAATCGGTAATTCAAGCTGTATGCATTTACAATTTGTAGACAGAACTTCGGTATAAAATAATTCGGTTTTAAGATACTGTACAGCCGTGGCTATGAATGGCAGAAACTTGAGATTCAGGGAGATGTTTCTATTGTGGATTTTTATGAATTCGTCCCTTAAGGGGTAAGTATAGAGGATAATAGTTTGTGTAATACTCGATCAAATTTCAAGTAAAAAATGTTTAAAATATGTGTAATTATCGTCATGATTCAAACCAATTTTTTCTTTATCACTGTTAAAAAAACTATTGTTTAAGGGATAAAATAGGGGATGACAATTTCTAAAAATTGTAACAATACCCTTTTATTTCTGACCACCACCATTGCATACAAGCACAGTTAGTACACGAGCCTATAGCTAAGGCATCTGAGATTCTATAATATTCAGCAACAATGTTATTTGTATCAATTATGGTTTATAGTGCAATACAGACAAGTATTATAAAAAATAGTGACAATAAATGATTTGTTTAACTACCAATTTTTTCCCAAATATGAAGAAGTTTCAGAAACTTTCATCATCTATTTGAACCCCTCAAATAATCCTTGTTTACCCTATTTAACCGCGAGGCACAGCTTAGCTGGTCATATATTTTTGTTTGTTTGTTACTACACCTAAACACTATACAATAACTCAAATTTTCTTACGCAAAGATGTAGGTATCTTTATAGATACCAGGCAAACCCTTAACTGGATAGCTAATCGGTTGCCTGGGAGAAATCGCTGCTTAGCGAAAAGGCCGCCGATTGTACTTTGTTGAACTTATGATACAGCAGACAGTTGTGAACTTGTTTATAGGGCGATAAAGTGTTGTTATGTTTATCTATAGGTACAGATTTGACGAATAAAATTTCACTAAAATTGGTTTAGTATTTCATTTAATTACCAAAAAAATGTAGGAAATATTTAGCGATCAGTAAGTCAGTTTTTATAGTTTTTAAGTACGCTGTTATTTTTCTCAGAGCTGTGCAAAATGATAATGAATCGCCTTGCACACTTGATTTCTTAAGTAATTAAAACAGACAACGTAATTAAGTACTGCGTGTAACAGCTATTTTTATAGTACGATATTGCGCTTAACATTAACCAAAAAAAAATACTCATTACATTCACTCTGGCACTTAGTCTCGTAATTTATGCCCGAACAAATGTTCATCAGAACGTTTTCATTGCGAGCAAAAGCGTTTACGAGTTGTAAAAATGAACTACGACGAACACAGTGTAGCTTAGAAAAAAACAGTACGTAAACTTTAGCATAATCAACCCAATACGCTTCCACTAAAGTCTTATTCACGAAAAGAATTGCTTTTATTTATTTATACTTTATACATTTAGCGTTTGATATCATCTCAATTGATGGTCAGTGATCTAGATTTGAGATTGAGATTGAGATGCCGTGGTGGTACCGGCCTAGAATAGTACTCCCCCATCTCTTCCCGCGGGTGCCGTAAGAGTCGGCTAAGGGATCACGTACCAGAAGGTGGGCAGCAGCGCCTTCTGAGGATGAGAAACCATACTGCGCTCGCCAACCCGCCTGCCAAGCGTGGCGAGTATTGGCAAATCCCCCCTATATGGGGGAGGCATATGTCCAGCAGTGGACTTCCTATGGCTGAGAAGAAGAAGAAGAAGATCTAGATTTGGCTCTTAAAGTGTCGGCCATTTGGTCAATGCGAGTCTACTGGACCCCCAATGTCATAGTTTTCAGACTGCTAAAGGGCTTTTGACAAGGGCTACCGACTGTCATCTTAAAATAATAATTAGAACCGACTTAGCGTCCTTTCCGAAGCAGGGATTTGAATATGACACTACTGTGACTCTAGATTTTTATATAATATCAAAGTTGTAAACTCTAAGGCTTTTATGGCCGGCGTTGCATGTTGTATGTATTGTTTCCGGGATGTTTGGCCGTGGTCTAAATGAAACTCGTGTTCCAGACGTTTCATCGATCACTGCGGTCGACATCTTCAGTGGTTCAGGTCCGAGCGGCGACAAGAGCGTAGAACTCTCCTTCGCGGCGTCGTCTCTGCTACTATCAAAGTTATTTATATAAATAACTAACGTATATAAAAACGTATATTTGAACGTATATACGTTCAAATTATATGAAGGAAAAATTCGGCTACCAGTGGGACTTGAATCTACGACTACAGAATACCGTCCTGTCGTTTTTCCTTCAAATCATTTGAACTTAAGTTCCGCCTAGTATCTTGTTAATGCAATGAACCATAAAACTTGATCTACATACATTTATTATTATTATTTTCAACATTTATATATTATACACTTAATATTATTAAGGAGGTAAAGTTTGTGAGTTTGTGAGCTTGTAGGGGGTAATCGGTGGTGATGATGATGATAATGAGTCGCATAAAAGGTAGTTTATGGATATCACCACCACGCGAGTGAAACCGCGGGGCGCAGCGAGTTTAGTTATACGTATATGACATTCATCCTAATTGAACCGTCTTACAGAAACTGTGCTTCAATCATAAGCCTATATATACACATAGCAGACTAAATAACAGTTGATTTTTTAAAAATCATTCGATTAACCTATTCAAAAGTTCTTATTCTAGATACGTGTTGATTCAACACCTCTTCATACGCAATATGGCTACACAAAAACATTATTTTCTTTTTTGTACTGTATAGATCTAGCGTTCGATCACTTGATGATCAGTGATGTGGTTGAAGATGTTATCAAGCTAGACCTACAATGCTCACTGGCTCTCAAGGACTGCTGCCTGAACACATTATGTATTTGGTGACAGTTTTTCAAACTTGAGCATGGTAGCTAGTCAGGCGGGTACTCGAAAGTACCCTACCACCATACTGGGAATTTGATAACGGTGTTACCTTCACCGGAAGCTCAAGCTGTTGTTGGGGATCGAACCAGAGTCCATCAGTTTGACAGGCGACGCTCCCCCCGCTGAGCAACCATCGCCTCAACTTCTAGTAGAAAAGGCAAACTACTAATAAAACTAACCTCATTTCGTCAGTATTTTTTACGCCCAAGAAGCTGATAATTTCATCTCCTTAAACTTAAAATGATTGTAGTGTGTAATATTACGTCTTTGTTAGAGAAAGTTGGTAGGCTCAGAATGTTTGGAGCGCCTCGTATTTGTGTAAAGTTCAATAACTGTCATAATAGTGTGCTATTTTACGGTAAGGTAATGCTTTGGAGTTTTATGTGGCTGAAACTTCATGTAATTATCCATCTACACGCTTTTGTACACAGTACAAAATAGTTTGTTTGTAGAAGTGGAAAATAGTTATTTATTATACTAGTGTCGTGAGTTGGTCTTTACAAACGAATAACAACTCGAAACTAAGGTTAACCATAGTCAGGAGTTTGTAAATAACAATTCTGCACGTGTGTCGTACCACTTATTACGATACGTGACATCATTTACGAGAAATCAGAACCTACGATTAATGATAAACTTATATGAATTTTTCTTTTTATAAACATTTTTTTTATGTTGTATAGACCTAGCGTTTGAACACTATCTCATTTAATGGTCAGTGACGACGTGGTCGAAGATGTTATCACGCTAGACCTAGAACGCTTACTAGTTCTTGAGGACTGCTGTCTGAATACACTATGTGTTTGAAAATAGTTTTTTTAAACTAGCGGGTGGCATCTAGCCAGGCGGTAGCTCGAAAGTACCCTAACACCATGCTGTGAATTTGATAACAGTGCTACCTTCACCGGAAGCTCAAGCCGTTGGTGGGGATCGAACTAGCATCTGTCAGTTTGACAACCAACGCTTCCACCATTGACTCAAAGAAATCACAAGTTCGTGAAAAGAAATCATTTTAGCGATAGTTTAAATCACCGGGAGATCTATACAATTGTAAGTAAATCCTTTAACCTTAAATCAAATCACTTCAAAAGTCTGTAAATAATACATGTATGATTCTTGTATCAAACGCATAAACTGTTTCACAAAAAAGCAAGATCCCAAACTTGTCCCTAATTCCCCAACTAAATACTTGTGCTGAGTTCCTTTAACTTTCGCCGACAAAGATAAATGGAGCGAAGGTTTTGCATCGCGATAGTACAATAAACTTTCGTTCACGACGCTACCCAGTTACCTTGAAGTTTCAACGGTTTTCTCACTGTTTCCTTCAGGTAGATATAAGTTCTTGGAATTCTCTCTTGCACTTTTTTGCTGTCCTGGCGTTTCCTTTCAGTGGAGCGTTTGAAAATAAATTCTTTTTCAGCGTTTTCTGTTCTCTACTAGGATAGAAATATATTTGTCTGGGAAACGACTCAAAATTGCGGACATTCTCAAAGGTTCTCATTTTTATAACAATTAACGCACTCTATTGTTTGAAATTATTATCATCATTATCACTATTACAGTAATAAAACCACAACAGGACATACGCTTTTCATAACGTCTTTTATTTATGTTATCGAAGATGAACAAGCAGGCAGGTCGCCTGTTGGTAAGCGGTCACTCGCTTATTATTATTTGTCACTAGGGCCCTTACATTTTGTTAATTTTTTGAAGACTGTTAAATCTTCTTTTAATATTATAGCTACTCGGAAACACCGAGGGAGGAAACTTGTTCTCCATATTGCTGGTGTGTGGCAAAAACGATTCGTTGAATCGCACAGTATGTGACTCCCATGAGTCAATAATATGTGGAGGGGCTTTAAAGCGTTGTCGGACAGAGCGGTGGTAAAATCATGATACCGGAATATGGTTGAAGAGCTCTTCAGAACACTCCCCGTTTTATATGCGATAGAAAATACACAGAAAACGCATGTCTTTGCGCAGACCAAGTGGTTTGAGTCTAAAAACTATCGCAACTTTATTCCATAATTGTAATCTGTCCAGTTTGAATTTATTTGCAGTTATGCAAATAAGTTCTGGGACTAAATTGGACCAAAATTTTGTTTTATCATTAAAACGGCTTCTATAATTAACTCTATTTATTGAACCTATCTATATTAAATGAACTCAACTATTGTAAATTTATTATAGTCTTTTACACTTTATTTACTAGTAGTTTGGGTTTAGTGTGAATTGTATATCTTCATTTCTATTGTTCGTTAGACAGAGGTGTCACAAATTAGGACAGCCACACAATTTACCTTGACAAGACGAGACGCGGCACGACCGCAAACCGCACGCGCCCACATGTGCAACGAGCCTAACGCACCGCAACGTATGCAGATTAGGGTGGCTGTGAATATTGAGTAAAGGTTGCAAATTCAATTCAAATGTAAACTTTATTGCCATCTGTAATAAGTAGTACAAGTGTCGGTGGTATAACAATAAAATACAGCTTACTAAAGACCCTGTCGGGCACAGCAACTTTGGAAGAGAGGAAGGCGCGTCAAGTTTTACTATATAACATTCACTAGAGAAATTTAAAACAATATTTTAATAATAATTTAATTGATAAGAAAATGAAAATAAATTAATTTTTTAAACGATTTTTATTTGTTATTCATCATATTGTTTAGGGCAATGTTTAGTGTTAATCAGTTACATATTTTTAGGGTTCCATACCACAAAAGTAACACTTATAGGATCACTTCCACATCACCCGGGAACTCGTCATGGTATAGAGTAGAAATTAAAACGATATACTCAAATCTACAGTTTCTTGAAGCTGTAAAACAATCAAACTTCTAAATTAACATAAAATAAAGATACAGCCGTTTATGCCGCAATACACGTATATTTCGACACTCTCAAGGGAATCAAAACTTATGGGGTATATTTTTCGTTGACCTAGAAGTATGAAATTTGACAAGTAATACCGTCTTATACTAAAAGTATGGGGAAATATCTGAAAATTCTTTATGGAAGGAAAGGCGAACCAAATTTTGAATTGACTTAAGCTTGTCATGTGGGGTATCGTATGGAAGAGCTTCATTGACACAACTTTGAATAGACTAACTAACTAACTACTACCTATATAAAAAAACATATTTTTTTAATATGTATTATTTTCGATTTATGATGAAGAATGAAACAATAACCTTGTTATTTAAGTAAATAAACTATTTTTGATAATAAAATAATTGCTTACAATAATTTTACAATACTTGCTACTTCTATATAATTTTTATAATAACCTACAAATTTATACGGAACCCTCGGTGAGCGAGTCCAACTCGCATTTGTCCGGTTTTTATATGATCAAATAGATTCAAAGTTAACTTATTAAGTAACGTATCTTGATATCATACTAATACGTAACGTTTCTGGATATGGGTAGTTACCACGCCTAAACGGCTTGATATGAATGAAATTCGAAATTTACGTACGTTATGGCCTTCATTCACATATTATGCTACTTTTTAAACGACTTCAAAAAAAGGAGGTTACTCAATTTGACCGTATATATGTTTTTTTTTTTATGTGTGTTCGCGGATAACTTCGTCGTTTATGAACCGATTTTGATGATTCTTTTTTTATTAGAGAGAGTATACTTCCGTGGTGGTCCCACTTTCATCAAAATCGGACAAGCGGTTTTTGAGTTATACTCCAATAACTGAAAAGTGCTACGCGTATCTTGATGATATTATTGTCGCGGTTGAAGACATCGACATCCCGTGAGTAGCAAAGGTCACTGAAAAGGGTGAAAAAAAAAAATTTTAACAAAAAATGCAACCGACTTCAACACTCAAAAGTGTGAAATAACTTGTCGAAGTCGGTACCATGAGCACAATATTGTGATGATAGTTACATTTGTGTGAACTATCGTGGTACCGACTTCAACAAGTTATTTCACACTTTTGAGTGTTGAAGTCGGTTGCATTAATTGTTAAAAAAAAATTTTTATCTAAAAAAATATGGTTCCTCTGGGATACAACAAAAAACCTAATAATATTATAAAAGTCAAAATGAAGCAAGACCTAACTGCCTAAACTGCCAAACTATTTTTGATAAATTTGGCAGAGATGGGGCATGAGGGACCCTGGAGAAATCTTCACGCTACTTCTTGTCCTGGGAATTCCCGTGATATTACTTAAGTAGCAGGAAAAACGTATTCTACGTAGGTGAAACCGCGGGGCGCAGTTAATAAATCACACTAATATTATAAAGGCGAAACTTTGTTTGTTATCTGTTTGTCGTTTGTATGTTAGTTACTTTCTCATTCTGAAACGGCTGAACAGCTGAATGCATGAAAATTGGAATGAAGGTTTAATACACAGGCTACTTTCCTGAATATATTGAATGTTCCAGTGGGATGACAGGGAGACATAAAAACACATATAACCTCCTGGGGGTTATCTGTGCACAAAAATCATCAATACCACATACCATTTCATCGTAGGGCGCAGCTAGTAATAAATAAATATTAATTTAGGCACAAAAATAACAGTACAGTTATGATATTAAAATAGTAGGTATCATCTTGGGGTAGGTAACCTAAGTAACATCAATAATCTCTATTCCCTGCACTAGTTCTCTAAAGAACGTGTATAGCTACCCTCTACAGTCACATCATCCATTTATTATAATACCTACATTTATTTGAAGCGATGATAGCTCAGCGGGGGAGCGTCAGCAAAAGTAAGGGACGCTGGTTCGATCCCCGCCGACGGCTTGAGCTTCCGGTGAAGGTAGCACCAAATTCTAGCTCCTATATAGCTTAGGGTAGGGTACCTTCGAGTACCCGTCTGCTTGGCTACCACCCTCAAATTTGAAAAACTGTCACCAAATATATAGTGTGCTCAGGCAGCAGTTCTTGAGAGCCAGTAAGCATTCTGTATAATATATATTATATATAGCGTAATAACATCTTTGACCATATCATCACTGACCATCATGTAAGATAGGGATCAAACGCTATAGATCTATTAAGTACCTATATAAAAAAACATAATTTATGAATGTGCTTGGGTAAGTGTGTAAATGTGTCTGATATGACATAGTTCACCATGGTACTCAATCATTCGGTCAAATGTGGCCATCAATCGCTCGATTTAGTGTACCTAATGAAAAGTAAATAATTTGTTTGCCTGAAAACACGTACCAAACATTTAACATTTTTGAGATGATTGATTAATGTTGGAATTATTGGTCTAAAAATCGATTGCGACAGGTTGCTTTGAGCTTTTCCTTGCCAGAGAAAACAGATATTTATTGGAATCATAACAAAACAGTCGTAAAGCTACGTAAAGGGCCCTCGGGTGGTAGAAAAACTCCGACATTGAGTTGGTCTATTAAACAAGGTAGTTAAGTTTTAATTTCACATCTCTTTAATGCCTTTATTTAAATAAAATACGAATAAATAATTACAATATTATATGTAATACAGCTACTACAAAAAATGTGAGTAATCCACTATAGCTATTGTCAGCTTAAACATAGATAGCTCAAATACTCTAACCCACTACCAGTTGGCAGTGTGCCCAGAATCCTAGCAGCATTGCCACGTCGAATTGCAATGCTGATCTGATAAGCCAAATAATTATATGCCAGCGTTTTGGTCACGCGTCGCATCGATCAAACGCTCTGATAAGTTTTGGAAAATACAATGAACTATTAATTTACATCATTTGTATTGAGTTTTATTTTTTTGCTACTAATAACCGTCTGTCTTATGTCTATGATGTTTAGCCTATCCATCAACCTGTATTATGAAATTAGTTAATTTTTGTGGTACAAATAATAATGTTGACATGATTTTGATGTTATAATAGGTAATATTTTTTTAGTTGTGATACGTATGAACTAGATTCCAAAATAAATTATTTAGTTTATTAGCCTAAATAAGATAGTATACAACCAGACGTTGAACTGCCCAAGCTGGTATTAAGAATTCGATTTGCTAAGATTATTATTTAGCCGCTTTGAAGGCTCTGCCATATTAAGTTTCTCCGATTTTTTCGATTTCGATTTTCAACTACTATCAAAATGAGGACATATTTAATTAATTGAATGTTTTTTTTTATTTCATTCAAACTAGCCTCAAAGAAGTATTCGTAGAAAATATCAAGATATATTCTAAAATACCTAGCTAGCTAGCCATTCTTTGAAGGTTTAAAATTTAAAAATCGAAATATTTACTTTAATAAAGTGACATTATTTGCGCGGACGTGTGGTGACCGATACGGAACTACTTTCAGACTTTATAGCGCCATATTAAACCGAATTTGCATGAGTTTCTAACTTCTACCGTTGTTCTACCGTTAGCAATGCAGATGTATAAGTTCCTTTATGCTGGAAACGTTCACAAATCTGAAGGTTTTGTCATTTTCATACCATACGTAGTGAACAGCTGGTTGTATTGACAGTAAATTTGGACTCGTACGAGATGGTCGAGTGGAATGCGTTTTCAACGGAGTCCCAAAAAATGAGGAGGATTTTTATTTTGTTTGGTTTTTATTTTCATTTTTGTTCTTTAGAACTTAATTAATTATAAATTGATGAGATAAATATCTCTTAGTTTGAAATGATAAGCTTTCAGATTGTTTTTCTTTTACAAATTTTGTCAAAATCTGTACTTATTAGTAGCAGCAGTATCAATCAACCTTATTCAGTTTTTTTTTTACATATTTTGTATAAGTCTGTACTTATTTGTCGTCATATTATTATATTGAACGCGCAAGTGATTAAGAGAAGAAAGGAAAAATAAATATGTGAACTCTAAGGCTTTGACGGCCGGCGTTGCATGTTGTATGTATTGCTTCCGGGCTGTTTGGCCGTGGTCTAAATGAAACTTGCGTTCCAGACGTTTCATCGATCACTGCGGTCGACATCTTCAGTGGTTCAAGTCCGAGCGGCGACAAGAGCGTAGGACTCTCCTTCGCGGCGTCTTCTCTGTTACTGACTATACATTTAATAATTAAATTAATTAAGAAAAAACAAAAGAATCTACCCTTTTGGGGACTGCCGGTAGAAGTGAAAACTATACGGTTTCTAAGCTAACATTGAAAGCGTGTGGTGACGATGACGCGAATTTTACGCTTTTTGTTCACCCAAAAAGTACACATGTACACAGTATATATACAGCTCATGGAAAGCATTCGGTGACGATGGCAAGAGTTCTTTGATTTTTGTTCACCCAAAAAGTGCTCAACTTGCCTAAATAAGTTTTCACTTCAAAAATATAAAGAGTACAAGGTTAGTCTGAGGTCTCTGAACTTAGGTGCACTAGTGATCTACGTCATACGACAGCTGTATATTTAATAAAACTATGCCAGTTTTATTACAAAATCTAGCTGGCTAATACACTAGGATGTGTACTTCTGTATTTCCATAGCTCTAGGCCAGCAACAACGCCGTCCACCACCGGCCACATCTGATCGAATTTATTTACATAAACCGATGTTTTGCTTGGAATTATTCATTCGGAAGTGCAATTGCATAATGACCTGCATTCGGAATACTGTGGAAACTAAGACACACTGACAGTTTGCACAACTGCCGTAAAGTTTGCGACCGACCTTATTCCGCTGACCGGGTTTTGAAATGACTCTATTAACAACTTTTAGTTTTTTTATACTGTATATGATCTAGCGTTTGACCACTATCTCACTTGATGGTCAGTGAAGATGTGGTCGAAGATGTTATCACGCTAGACCTAGAATGCTCACTGGCTCTCAAGGGCTGCTGCCTGAACACACTTTGTGCTTGGTGACAGTTTGAAAAACTTGAGGGTGGTAGCTAGCCAGGCGGGTATTCGAAAGTACCCTACCACCATGCTGGGAATTTAATAACGGTATTACCTTCACCGGAAGCTCAAGCTGTTGTTGGGGATCGAACCAGTGTCCGTCAGTTTGACAGGCGACGCTACCCCCCGCTGAGCTATCATCTCTTCGAAAAGCTACGCTACGCTACGTAGCTACGTAGCTACGTTGCGCTACGCTAGTATGACTTATTGATTCGTCCACTCCATTGAGAATCACTAATCACTAATATTATAGAAGCGAAAGTTTGTGTGTATGTTTGTATGTTTGTTACCTCTTCACGCTCAAACGTTTACACCGATATCAATGAAATTTGGTATGGAGATAGCCATCATAGAGTGATCACCGTCATAACCGTTTTTCATCACTACGCGGGTAAAACCGCAGGGCGCAGCTAGTGTTAAATATAAAAAGCACATGTGCCGTGTTCTAAAACTGAACCGTATTCATGTTGTTGTGCGCAATACATACCAAAAAATGGAACCGAACACTCAAAAGTATGAAATAGCTTGTTGAAGTCGGTACCACGATAGTGCAAAAGTAACTATTATCAAAATATTGTGCTCACGGTAACGACTTCGACAAGTTGTTTCACACTTTTGAGTGTTGAAGTCATTTCCATTTTTAGATAATAAAAACAAAAAATTTCACACTTTTCAGTTACCTATGCTACTTACGGGATCAATTGTTATTGGGTATGTGCACCGATGTCTTCACCCGCAACTATAATATCGTCGAGGTATAAGTAGCACTTTTCAGTTATTGGGGTGTAACTCAAAAACAGCTTGTCCAATTTTGATGAAATTTAAATGTGACCACCTCGGATACACTTCCGAGGTGGTCACATTTGTGTAGTACAAGTGGTAGTATTAAAAAAAGAATCATCAAAATCGGTTCATAAACGATGAAGTTATCCGCGAACACACATAAAAAAATATACGGTCGAATTGAGTAACTTTCTTCTTCTTTTGAAGTCGGTTAAAAAGAGGGCCGATCGATTCGTTTTGTTATTTTTATAAAATAACAAATAAAAAAAAATACAATTTTTTATGTTAATTTCTTACTCACCCCCACTTTTTTTGAGATGACAGGTAATCAAGGTGCTAATACAACAGTTCTGAAATATCGTGAGTGAATAATAACAATTATGTATAGTTACTTTTTGGTTGATGTTAGTTTAAAACTTTTATTCTAAACTGCTCACAGGCACCGTACCTATATTGGAAAAAAGATTACAAATACCAGTTAAAAACAAAATATATAAGTAAACGGTTCTTCTAACTAGCGTAAAGTAAAAAAAACGAGCAATCACAGATTTAAATTGGATATTTGTCAAATATTATTCCAGTAAGGTTTACTTACTGGAATTAAAGTAAATATTTTCGTCTGGATAGTTTTGTCTTAATAAACTTGAGAATAACACTCAATAGGTTGAGAACATAGATTAGTTTAGTATTAAAGTAAAATATTACAAATGGTTGAAATCACACTAATATTATAAATGTGAAAGTTTGGATGGATGGATGGATAGATGGATGTTACTCTTTCACGCAAGTACTACTCAACGGATTTAGATGAAATTTAGCTAATTTTATCTTGTACAAAGTGTAGTTCCCGTGGGTTAATTGCGGTAGCGGGAATACCTTAATCCACGCGGGTGAACCACGGGGCTCCAGTAGTTTTTAAATAAGTTGATAATAATCGCTGAGCGTAAATACATTATCGATTTGTTTCACCTTGTAATCTCACTGTTGTTTCTTAGTTTAGGACGTATCATGTGAGCACCAAAAATGTTAGACTTATTTTTTTGTATTTGCTTATTACGTCCAAGAAATGAAAATATGTAACATTTTTGTGTATTGGATAAATATTTCGCCCGCACACCAAGATTAGACACAAAAGCAATATCAATTTAGGCTAATTAAGTAATATTCTGACAAATCACAGTTACCCCAATTTTCTACTAAATACAATAAATCGTACACATGGCAACATCGCACCACAATACCGTGTTATTACAATAATAACAATAGATACACAGGGATCTAACAATAGTCAGTTTCATTCACTTTTCTCATCCAGTATTTACTTAGACAATTTGGGCAGTCCATTCTTCCCTTTCAGACCACTAACGATAAAAATAATCAAAGTTATTTATGACGGTCATTTTGGTAGACTTCATGGGAAACTCGGTTTTGTCTAGGAATATATGAGCGGATTTAGTAGATAAAGTGTGATTACGTTTAAGATAAATTTGGTTTGCGATCTTTAAAGATGAAATGTTAGAATTTGAATTTTGTAGATATTATACCAATGGGGCGTTTTCTAAACAGTAGTAATAGAAGTAGTAACAAAAGTGCCCAATAGATGACTATACGTGTAGTTTGAAATCGTTCTGTCAATGTCAAGAGATCAATTACAATTTTTTCCTCTTACTAGTCGGTGAATTAGATGTTTAGTTTTCATTATGAATGCATTTCCGATCCTGGAATATTCTCGTGTTACTTGCTTCTTTTAATTATCATCTTCTTCTTAAACTCTTCTCTCAATTGACTATGACAGGTATATTTCCATAACTATAACGCTATCTAGATAGAATTTAAGAACTAGTTCCTTTTATTAGGAACCTCATTGTAAACGTAATCATGAAAATATAATAATCAATGACTACTCTTTCTACGAAACCATGTCTCTTCGCTGCCGCAAACAACTGATTTCGCAGAAATATTTAATCTGTAATTTTACTAGTGCTGCAATAGGATACCTATAAAATAACAAATCATAAAGTTGGCAAGCAAGGATATAATATATAATACTCATTAATGTAGCTTATACAATCGGTGGTCTTATCGCTAATGAAATCTCTCACAGACAACTACAGGGCTATTGAAGCTCCAAGATATCAAAAAGTTGTATATAATGTTTGTAATACATTAGCACATTAGCACAATATCAGTTATAATCTATATGATGTGATGATAGCTCAGCAGTGGTAGCGTCGACTGTGAAACTGACGGGCGCTGGTTCAATCTCCACCAAAAACTTGAAGTTCCAGTGAAGGTAACACCATAATCAAATTCCCAGCATGGAGAAAGGGTAATTTTCCAGTACCAGCCTGGCTATCTACAGCCCTCAAGTTAGAAAAACTGTCACCAAAACACATAGCGTGTACAGCAAACAGTCTTTGAAAGCCAGTAAACATTCTAGGTCTAATTCATGATTACATCTTCGACCACTTCGTCACAGACTATCAAGTGAGATAATGTAGACGCTATAAATCTATAAAATATATAAAAAAATATAATTATACTTACCTAAGTCCATCCTATTGTATATTGCTACATAACCCATCTAACGTACAAGAAGCCAAAGTGAGTTTTTTTATGTTTTTGTTATGATATTCTGCATACATTTTAATTCTTTCAGGTACAGAAAAAAATGGGCCTTGGAGACACTTTTATGCTACGGTAAAACTTGTAACCTTTTATTTCGTCAATTTTGTTTTCGTTTGTGTAAAAAACTTATTTTATCTAAAACTGGTCAGAAAGGCGATCTTGATATGTTATAGCATAATCTACCTACAGGCTGTTAGCGAGATCCTCGGTTATTTATAGCCCGTCCATTTTACGTGATTAAGGAAGCAAATGTTGGCACAATTAGGTAGCGGAAAGCTTCCGACTGAGGAGAATTTCAGACAAGAATTACGGGAAAAAATATTTGTTATATATTTTCGTAATATTTTGGGAAGTGTATGTTTTTTAAAAATTTATAAACAGCACAGAACTATTACTCTTAGTTAAAGCACGCCAGGATTTATATTTCTTTGAAATTGGTTAACAGTTAACCTTGGACCACATAATCCTTATCGAAATGAAGACAAATAGATAAAGATTATATAACACATAAAAGAGATGCTTCGTTTGTTTGTTAAAAAAATTGTTTTAGAATTAACCTTAGACCACAAATATTCTTATCGAAATAAAATTTAAACTGATTAAGGTTACTACACACGTAAAAGAGGTACATTCGTTTGTTAGTAAAAAAAATATATGAAATTTAATACATTAACCTTTTTATGGTGAAATTTTATTTATGTAATGATATATGTAATCATCAGATAATGCGCGGACGCGACCCTAAGCGCATGCTCTCTATGAAAAATTGACTCGGAAAGTCACTTTATTTATTCCAACTTCATTAAACGAGGTCATTCGTCAAATTTAACATGATTAGATACCCCGCTTGTCTTCTTGCCCAGAATAACACAATGCCTCAGAACGGATATCTGTCATCAGTCATGATATTATACTGTTTATCAATTCTACTAACACATTGCTCATAGATTGTCAATGAATCGTCGTTTTTACTAGTTTTGCTATTCTACTTGGAGTATAATTGTAATGGCTACACAGATCTAATTTCTACGGCAATTCATTTGTCTACAACGCCATCGAATGCAATGGTTATTTGAGCGGAATATCAAGATTATTTATGATAACATTTGAACGAATATTGCATTGTTTATGAATGGATTGTCTTAATAAATAAGAGAATTGGCACCCAGGATGCAGACGGGCTATAACTAGTCCTAATGGAGGTCAAAGGGAAATCAAAGGGTAGGCCCTTTGATCCAGCAGTGTGTATGATATGGCTGAAATGATAGTGATAATGTACAATTTATTTTGTAACGATACAAAAGGCAAGACTTACATTTAAAAATACAGAAAAAAGACATATTTTTATATGCATTTTGAACAGTGGCCCCCGAAAAAGTAGTTTCCACTAGTTGTCAACTTTATGTTCCCTGCAAGCGAAACTGCAGTTTGTTATCAAGCTTTGTGTAATCAACGCCATTGTTAAGTACTTCAAACTGGCTAAAGCTGGCTAAAACTAGTTTCGGGACAATGGCTACCCTTTGTTCCAAGGAATTGTCTGTTTACAGGAATTTAAATGGAATATCGTAACTGTTTTACCTACTCGTGTTTATTTAAGGCGATTAACCTTTAGGTCATCGCAAACAACATTTTGTATAACTATAATATTAGCTGAATATATTTGTAACTTATTGTATATGATATTGTGACCTTGAAAGAAGTAGATGCCCTCGACAAATGACTCAATCTCATGTGTGGGCGTGGTAGGTATGTGGGTTGTGATATATCATTTTATTGAAAATTAAAATAAGTATTACACTTTTTATAATTATTATATGTTGAAGTAAAAGCCGTGGTGGTACCGGCCTAGAATAGTACTCCCCCCTCTCTTCCCGTGGGTGCCGTAAGAGTCGGCTAAGGGATCACGTGTACCAGAAGGTGGGCAGCAGCGCCTTCTGAGGATTGGAAATCATACTGCGCTCGCCAACCCGTCTGCCAAGCGTGGGGAGTATTGGCAAATCGCCCCTATATGGGGGAGGCATATGTCCAGCAGTGGACGCACATCGCTGAGAGAAGAAGAAGAAGAAGTAAAGTAATTGTAACGAGGGACACTAAATATATTGTTTTTATTAAATTTGTGTACCTTTATCATATTATGAGAAAGACTATGACTATTACTATAGAGTACTAAACTGTCGATGACTAACAATACATCATGACTGACATACATTACATACATACCAGTACAATACATTTTCACGAATTAAATTTATCTTACCTAACAAGCTGAAAAACAACTTCGTGGTTTACTTTTTCCAATCCCATTTCAGGTCGAAGCAATCTGAGCAATATTTTCAACGCCACGGCATTAGCGGTGCACCAATTAGTGGCGTACCGTTACCGAGTAATTTACTGTCACAGTCCGAGGTAGTCTGACTTAGTGGGAGGTGATTACGTATTTGTATAAATTTTTAAGCTATTGCATAGCTTCTATCGCGGGCCTTGAGCGTGGAGATCGAATCCAGAAATTCCGTTACAAAAATAACCTAACACCCCCCACTCTGACCGGCACAGCCATGCTACTTTTTAGTTTTGCCATCTATCGATGAATAGCAGAACTTTAAGTGACTTTGTTGAAATATCACGCTTGTCTGTTTAGTTCAGCAACTCGCCTCCAGGTGGCATTGGTTGTAAGTATTATAAGTTATTAATATATTAATTGCATAAATTGATAAAAAAATGCTATGCAATAGCTTTACCGCGGGAGTCCCCGAGTGCCACACGCCTTTTTTATACGTTTATTTATTAAATTAGATTAGATCAGATATCGCGATGCCAGATTTCGAGCCTTTTTCTTTGGATCTGGTAATGCTATCATTCAGGTTTTTGTATCCCAATGCCACAAGTATTTACAATTCTGTTCAAAATTGTTAATGTGCACATTTTTATTTGACAATTGTGTAATTATTTATTCTATGACATTACAACTTTTTTGTTTCAATGGAATATTTCTTTCGCAACACGTAATTGAATACCGGTACTCGGTTAGTGCTATATCCTTCGCGTACGTGATTAAGGATTGTGTTGCAGCCCTTTGCTTCTTAACAATAGAGCGTGGTTTTTTCTTATCCGTAGGAAGGGAAGTATTGGATACGTAGAAGGTGTCATCTTGCCTTTAATTGCAAATTTCTGATGATAATAACTAAAAGCCTCTGTTTGTATGATATAATATCACTTGGTATACAATGTTGCTAGAATTCAATGAAAACGTTATATCATTATAAATAACTTGTTTTGGACAAGTCTCACTAAAAATCGAAAAGTTGTCTAGGTGATGGCGTTTAGCATCATTGGAAAAAAATAAAAATAATGTGCCTACAATAAAAGGTTTCAACTAATCACCGGCAGTGATGGACAGAGAGAGGCGGAGAGTGCGAGAGAGCGAGAAAGACATATGAACGACGGTGTGCATACATATACTTTTTATTGAATTTATTGATTTTCATGGCAGAAGTGTGCTTACATTTTCTTGCTGCCCTTTTCACATTTTTGTATCAATATTTAAGAGTTAAGTTAGGTACATATTATTTCAAGTTGTTTATGTTAACATAAACAATTTGAATTACTAGAGTAAACAGAACGGTCCACATAACAAAACAATTGAAACAGTGTTTTTCAGTTCATGCATTTAGCTCATTGTACAACATTTTTTTAGCACAGGCAAGGTTTTTTCCCACAATTTAGGTAAATAGCGAGCGAACCCTTTTTTTGACTACCCTACCCAAACATACTGACTTACCAAACATACGAAATTTTCTAGAATGTTTTCGTTACTTTTTAGACATATGTTTTTTATTATAAAAAATATATTAAAAGCATGCATTTAAATATATAAAACTATCGAGAAAATTATACATAATCGTATTTTAATTCCTTAACACTCCTTTATTCTGAACCGAAGATTGTTAAGCTGAGAAAAAGAAAGCACATGATTTTATTTTATATAAATTTCCTATTTGTTTTAAAGTTGTGATTTGTGGTTGTTCAGCGCCTTAACCGCTGATCATAGGATTAATCTAGAAGTTCAAGAGTACATATTATCTATCGATGATAAACGTCTGTATTGTACACAGCGTAATAAGTCTAGTCTAAATTTGCTTTAAAAATAACTTAACTCTATTTAAAAAGGTACGAAATCCTCTAAACTTATTCAAATGAGCTGAACCAAGTCTGTATAAATGCATATTGAATTTGTTTACGTTCACCAAAATAGGAATAGACCAATACTTCTCTATTTAAATTCCCACGATCTACATATTATTGAGTTCCCGGTTCAGAGTCTTTGTTTGAATAGATACTGTATTGGCTGGTCTCGATATTACCTTTGCTTGTATCCTGTTTTATATTTGGTAATATCTGTGATATTTTGTTTATCTATGCTGTATCTTATTATGTGAGCGAGCTTTTTTTTGAGAATTGTTCTTGTAGTATTCTGGCTGATTCAGAACGATCGATAACTAGTCGAATCGATTCTCTTCAATATTGTTTATACATTATATTACATTTTCTACCTTATTCGCATAATACCTCGACGCTCCCACCGATGATAGCACAGCGGTGAGAGCGTCGCCTGTCAACAAGACGGATGCTGGTTTGGTCTCCCACCAATAGTTTAAACTTCCAGTGAAAGTAATACCGTTATCAAATTCTTAGAATGATGGTAGGGTACTTTCGAGTACCCGGCTGGCTAGCTACCACCATCAAGTTTGAAAGTAATAAAAAGCAAAAGTAGGGTGCAAAATAAATAACAACTTTTAAATAGTAACTAATAACTCACGAATTTAGTAAATAAAATGTACATAATAATCATCATTATCATCGACATCATCATGTCAGCCATAAGACGTCCACTGCTGGACATACGCCTCCCCAATTGATCTCCACAAGGACTGCGGTAGGAAGCGGCACGCATTAAATACATAAGTACATATTATACATAATAATAGAATTATATAAAGCAATAACTAAAAAGCTATATTAATACAAGCTTTACCAACGTTGTGATTGATGAGAAACGGTGACAATGGTGGTGATGAAAATAAGCCTATGTGTTAATCGAGGGTATAAGCTATCTTATACAAACTTTTACGTTTATGAAACACTAGCTAAGCCGCGCGATTTTACCCGCGTGGTGATGATTAATGATGACGATGACAATGAGAAGTAGCCTAAGTGATATTCCGGTACCTGAAATACATAATACATAAGTACCAAATTTCATCGCAATCCGTGTAATCGTTGTAGCGTGAAATACATGTAAACTTTCGCTGTTATATAGTAGAGTAGGATTTATAAAAATCAACCTATACTACGCTGCCTCGAACAGTTCTCATTCGCGCGTTTTCATTTATTTTATTTTTTTGCGCCACTTTAATTACCGTCCAATAACATACTTTTTCTAAATCTACTTATTTGGTTGCGGCTATGACCATAGAGTAGTAATGAGTGATACTACTCTATTGGGTACTGTTTTACTCTGCATATAACATAACGTATAAAGCGGGCAGAAAAACTCGTTCCCGCCCACTTTAAAACTCTCTAAGAGAAAAGATCGATTTCGCTCGCACTTACATAGAGACGAACCAATCATTGTTTTTCTAAAAGATGGGATGAAAATAATTTGCCCATCTGACTGTCCAATCACTTCAACAAAATGTAAGAGCAAAAGTGAATTCTGAATCAGCTCACGTATGCCATTTTAAGCTCTAATTCAGGGGCCCAGACAGCATTAATATAGAAACATAACATATCAAGCTCAAAATTCAATCAATTGAACTCATTTCGATTTCTAGTAATAGAAACAATTTTATTTATGTTGTGAGAGGAATATTAAAGGGCGACCGTTAGCGTTGAAGCATTCGTTCCACTACAAACGCTTCAATGCTAAATGTCACTCATGCGACGTTTAAGGGTGCTGACGATATTATAGCTTGCGGGTGTTTACAGGCAGAGAGGGTGGGACAAACCCTGATGCGTGTTTGTTTAAAAATTACAAATATATACTTTACAGATAACCTATGGAGTAAAAAAAATATTATTACTTATTACATTTTAGACTTCTTAACTTTCTTTCTTCTTGTGTAACACGCAATTCAAGCGCGTTCATCGTTACCGCGAGAATTTTCGATATAGAAAAAATATGGTCTCTCAAAAATATTTTTTTATTCATAAATGAGCAAATAAAATCACATTTTGTTCAATTTCAATTAACCATCATAAACGAAGTGGTATTTTAAAGTTTATTAGAATGTGGGGCTTTCAACAAAATAAGCTGAAAACACTCACTAAAATCTATTTACAAAATGGTCAAACCTTAACCGGTGTTGAGGATGTTCGTGTATACAATGAAGACACATCTACTTTCTTTGTTATTATTATTATTATAAAGATATTATCTATAAAATTGGAGTGTTTTTCTGCTCGGCGTCTCGAGCCGGAGTGCGTCTGCGTGGAGGGGCGCGGCGCGGCTACGTTCACACCTCTTTATCCATTTGACAGGTAGATGCGCTTGCGCTATGCGCTATGAATTGTTTGTGTGAACAATCTCCCTCTCCTCGAAAAATCGCTTTCTTATGCATCTGGCGAGTCCAACAGTGGACAAATCTTGTTCAATGCTCGACGTATAATTCCCTTGCTAGTTTTGATGTCGGCGACTCTGCAAGCTCCATCTGGTCCAGGAAAAACTTCAGTAATCCGGCCCAATGGCCATTGCATTGGAGGTTTCGCTTCATCTTTTATAAGTACCAATTGGCCGGCCCTTATGTCAGGCTTTCTATTTTTCCATTTAGTTTTCTGTTGCAGTCCGGAAATATAATCTCTGGCCCATCTAGACCAAAAATGTTGTCGTGCTTGTTCAATGCGCGCGTATCGATGCAGGCGATGAGGATTGACCTCTTTTAGGTCGGGCGCTGGCAGTGATGTGAGAGGTCTCCCAATAAGGAAGTGCCCGGGTGTCAAAGGACACAGATCATTGGGATCAGATGATAGTGGGACAAGTGGTCTCGAGTTTAAAATAGACTCTATTTGGCAAAAGAGGGTGGTGAGCTCTTCGAAAGTGAAATGAGCATTACCGGCGGCTCTCTTTAAGAAATATTTCGCAGATTTCACCGCTGCTTCGTACAATCCCCCAAAATGAGGCGCGGACACAGGAGAAAAATTAAATTTTATGCCTTCATTAACTAGATCTGACACAGAATCTACACAATTTTTAACAAGTGCAGCAATTTCACGACTCGCGCCAACGAAATTCGTGCCATTGTCACAAAATATCTCACGAGGCTTTCCTCTACGAGATATGAAACGACGCAAGGCCAATATGAAAGCTTCTGTGGTCAAATCGCTCACTAATTCGAGGTGAACAGCCTTTACCTTAAAACATACGAACACACATAGATAGCATTTTATTAACGTAGCGCCACGGCCTTTCCTATTTAAGATCATAAAAGGGCCCCCATAATCTAAGCCCACAATTTCATACGGAAAACCTGGCGTTATTCTTTGAGAGGGCAAGTTACCCATTATCTGGCTTGCAATTGCTCCTTTCATTCGCTTGCATAGCAAGCAGTTATTATATACGCGTCTAGCTAAAACTCGTCCGCCAACAGGCCAATATTTTTCTCGGAGGACTGAAAGAAGCAATTGCGGCCCAGCATGCATCAATTTCGTATGATAGTATCTCATTAATAATTCTGTAAAATGGTGTTTACTATCTAAAAGAATAGGATGCCTTTTATCATAATTAAATTTAGATTGTTCTATCCTTCCACCTACACGAATCAGTCCAGTTTCTTTCTCAACTATAGGAGTCAAACTCTGTAATGCGGATGATTTATTTAAGTTATTTTCGATACTTGGAAAACTTTCTCTCTGTGACAGTAAAGCTAACTTTGATTCAGAAGTTTCTAACTCATTGGTAGTCAGAGTTCCCGTAAAGTGTTTACCTTTGCAATTATTAATAAATCTATAAATATAGGCTAGTACGCGACGTAACTTCAAAAAACTAGAAAAACGCTTGAAATCAATGACTGATTTATCCGCTGTACTAACATTACATACGTGTACGCGAATCTCAGGTAAGCTAGTATGTACTTCACCGTATTGCTGGTCAGGCCAGTCACCTTCTGTACCTTTTAGGAATGTAGGCCCATCCCACCACGACGATAAGGTTTGAACCGCTTCTGGATCCACACCGTGCGTTGCTAGATCTGATGGGTTTAAGGACGTTGGTACGTATAAAAATCTACAGTTCACACACAAATCCATAACCTCAGCCACACGATGTGACACAAATGCACTTAATTTGTGTGGGGGTATTTTTAGCCACCCAAGTACAACCTGTGAGTCGCACCAATAATATCTGTTACTCACTGAACATCTCAAAGATTCTGTGGCCTTTTTTCCCAGCCGGGCCCCTAATACTATCCCACAAAGTTCAAGCCTGGGAATAGTGGACGTTTTGAGTGGCGCCACTTTAGATTTGGCACACAAAAGCCTTACAGCAACATGACCTAACGCATCGCTAGAACGTACATACGTACAAGCAGCGTAAGCTTTTAGAGACGCGTCCGAAAAGGTGTGCAATTCAATCAAAATTGGATTAGCACAAATCGCTTGGCGTGGGATGGACAAGTTTTCAACATTTTTAAAGTTGTTTATAAATTTTATCCAATTTTGTGAAATTTGTTCGGGAACTTGTTCATCCCATCCAATTTTTTGTAACCATAACTCTTGTAATATTATCTTACATGTTATTATGCAAACACTTAATAATCCTAATGGGTCAAATATGCTTGACGAAATAGATAAGATGACACGTTTAGTCACTGTGGTAATATGTTCCTGCATTTTCAATGATTTTGCTACTGCAATAAGTATACAATCAGAGTTAGGATTCCACTCAATTCCCAACGTATTTGTTACGTTTGAAATTTTTAAATTTTCCTGCACGCTATCAGGACCGGATTCATTTGAAATTGAATTTATCAATGCCGGAGAGTTACTTTTGACCTTCCGTAAATTAAAGCATGCCGATTCTAAACAATTAGTGACACCTTTATAAATTTTCACCAAGCCAATTTCATCTGACGAACCGGTAATGATATCGTCAATGTAATAGTCATGTAACATTATTTCTTTAAGTACCGGGTCCACGCATTCCATTCCTAGCTGTACCAGACATCGAGTACTCAGAAAAGGTGCAGATGAGGTTCCATATGTGACCGTATTAAGCTGGATATTACATATAGACTCTATCTCACTCCTTCTCCATAATATTGATTGAAGATGCCTTTGACTTGGTTCGACGAGAATTTGTCTGTACATTTTTTCTATATCTCCGGTGAAAATAAATGCATGCTGACGCATTCTAATTAATATAGAGAAAATATCATCCTGTACAGTAGGCCCTACCATCATCAAATCATTTAGAGAAAGGCCGGAAGAGGTCTTACAGCTTCCGTCAAATACTACCCTACACTTTGTGCTCTCGCTAGTGTCCTTTAATACAGGATGATGTGGTAAAAACACAGCATTATCATTTCTCTCAGTTTTTGAACAATGTCCGAGAGCTACGTAATCGTCTAAAAACTTAATATACTGAGATCTTACTTCAGGCTGCCTCTGAAAACGTCGCTCTAACGAATCGAACCTCTTACGGGCAATATAATATGAGTCACCCAATACTTCAGGCTTCATCTTCAAAGGCAGCGTGACGCAAAACCTGCCGTCCTCAAGTCGACGGGTGTGCGTCACAAAGTGTTGCTCACACGCCTCCTCTTCTTGAGACATGACGGGCTTCGTGGGCACTTCTTCAAGCTCCCAAAATTTGTTGAGCTGAGTTCTAATCTCCTGACTGAAATTACAAACGAGTTTTCTATTAGATTCAATATTTTGACTACACATGACTGGTCCAGAAACTAGCCAGCCAAACATCGAGTTTTGTAAAATAGGTAAATTATGACCTAGCTTTAATTGTTCTGAGCAAAGGATGTCCCAGAATACGTCAGCACCCAACAAAAGATCTATTTTGTCAGGTATATGAAACGACGTATCTGCAAGTGATATATTCTTCGGCATGTTGATTTTGGAAATATCAACTGTACGGCTTGGCAGTAAACTAGTTATTTCTTTTATAACAAATGCATTGACTTGCGTGCTAAATGCACCCACTCGCGACTGTAGTATGATATTACAGCGCTGTAATGCCTCAAACGCCATGTTGTTTATGCCTGTTACACAAACCGAACTCACGAGTTCAGTTTGTAAACCGACTTTATTTTTAAGGTCTTGACTTATGAAGCTACACTGGCTTCCATTATCTAATAGGCAGCGAGCTTCAATATATTTCTGTGAATTAGTACAATAGACCTTTATAATTGCCGTTGATAATAGAACTTGATTAGCAATACATGTTGACAATGAAACTTGACCAGAAACTAATTGTTTATTTTCTGCATTTTGTTTGTCAAAATGTAAGAGTGAATTATGCTTAGCATTACATAGCTTACATGGTTTCAATTTGCACTGTGGTGCTAAATGTCCGCTTCGGAGACAGTTAATACAATGCCTATTCTTAATAATGAGCTTTAATCTGTCTGCCGGTGACAAAGATAGAAATTTTTTACAATAGTAAATCAGATGTTCTTCATTGCATACTAGACACTTAATATTATGTTTATTTTCATAAGAAGTAGCTACAAATGCCTTTTGTTGTTTGTTTATGCGCTTAAATTGCTGCAGCTGCATATGTTCCTGCGCTTGGTGCGGATCTGAAAAATGGTTACTACTGGAGGCTGATGCCTCTATGACATCGGCTCTTCTACGCAAAAACAAGAAAAATTTTTCTAAATCAGGGTTCTCGGATAAAGAGGACTTGTATTCCTCCCACTTATTGCTCGTAATACTATCCAATTTTGATGCAAAAAGATATATTATTAGTGTATCCCAGTTTTCAGTTTTTTCCCCTAAAGTATTTAACGCTCTTAAATGTTTCGCAATATGATCCGCTAGAGACCGCAAAGAATTTCCTTCACTTAAGCATTTAATATCAAATAACGCCTTGAGGTGAGTACATACTAGCTTCCGCTTATCATTGTACCTGTCACACAAGAGTGTCCACGCTATTGTGTAGTTACTACAAGATATTTCCAAGGATTCGATCACAGAAGCGGCCGAGCCGGAAAGCGCCCCTTTTAGATACTGAAACTTATTGATATGCTCGATAGACTCATTGTTGTGAATAATAGATGAGAATGTATCATGAAATTCTAACCATTTTGAGGCATCGCCATCAAAGGCGGGAATCCCTAGTTGTGGTAATTTGAAATTTGCCTGCCTGTGCGATCCGCGGGACGATAAAGTTTCTAGTTCCAAAATTTTATTAAATTTATCTAATATTTCCTGACCCTCTGCAATACATCGAAAAAATCGATTATCGCTCGATTCTCTTTCGATTTCATTTTCTGGATTTTCCTGCCTGATCTCTATTGTAGTCTGAATAAGGTCATATTCATCAAATATCGATTCGATCTTTTTTATCCGCGACTTCAACTCATTTTTCTGAACTGCACTGAGTGTAGCCTGTGTCTTTAAATCGTCTAAATACTTCTCAAAAGTAGTTAATCTACCCTTTAATGATGACCTTTTTCCCTTTAATTCTCTCATATCTTGATAGTTCTTATCATCTGTGCCAGTCATTGTAATGAAAACAAAAAATATGTAGATATAAATACCTCAAGAAATGACCAACTATGTACTCGTATACGAAGCAGCTGTGAGCCCGTGCAAGAACAATAGAATCAGCTGACCGGTACCGGTTATTACCACCGCACTTGAAGAGATAAGAGCGCTGACGGGTAGGTGGCGGCGGCGCGACAGCTCGGACCGCGTCACGCAGTCTCTGGAATTGAGATAGTGACAAAATCAATCGTTTGATTTTAATGCCAGGGCACTGAACAACTTTTGTAAAAACTATTGAGTACGTCGGCGCTCGCGTGCCGCTCGTTTCAAATCGATACTGACAATATATTATTAAATCGAATAATCCTTTCGAGAACTCTTTTGTTGTGGTGAAATCAAAGGCATTTTCGTTTAGCAGAAGAATAGGCACATACCCCCTAGATGTATTTAAATCAGATATGAATAAAAAGAAGTAAGAAGGTAGGTGTGTGCGAAAGATTAAAATGAAAAAAATATCTCTTAATAGATGAAGGCTGCTTATATGAAGCAAAATAGATGTATGTTTATGACAATTTAAATACTCTGATAGAAATAAGATTTGACTTAGCCAAAGAAATTAAGCAATAATTGGCATTTACTTTGAAGTTGCACTTTGAACCTAGCGTAATTTCTTGGACGCTTGAGCAAGCTAGACGAAATTTAGTAACAAAAGAAGTAATGAATGGGCAAACCTCCCTTTTAGAAGCCGTCTCAACTGCAAACCCTTTTGTTTTTCTTCGCCGTTGCCGTTCCAGATACAAATTAGCACAGTCACAATGTCATCCAAAGTAAAAGGTCCACCATAGTCGATTTTCGTTGTTGCCGTGTTGCGTTGTTTGCAAATTCGTGTATTGCGCCTCCGCACAATAATAATCTTCGGTCGCCAAAATGTTGAGGATGTTCGTGTATACAATGAAGACACATCTACTTTCTTTGATATTATTATTATTATAAAGATATTATCTATAAAATTGGAGTGTTTTTCTGCTCGGCGTCTCGAGCCGGAGTGCGTCTGCGTGGAGGGGCGCGGCGCGGCTACGTTCACACCTCTTTATCCATTTGACAGGTAGATGCGCTTGCGCTATGCGCTATGAATTGTTTGTGTGAACAACCGGTCTACTGGGTTGGTCGTTTTCCTCGGTCATACCTTGGACAAATGAAAGCTAGTGACCTTTTCGGTGGCGGTAAGCGCCAGCTATTCGTAACGTATGATTTCTACTACCCTTAGATATACATAATGAATGTGCGTGCATACTTAGGTAGTTCTACCCGGCCACTAAGACAAAAAACAATTAAGAAACAGATTAGGATTTTCCTCGCTGCATTGCCAGGAAAATGTGTTCGACAAGGAAAAGTAGCCCATAAGTAACCGTCTCGTTAGGTAACTTTACGCGGAAATAAATAAACCACATACGATGTCAATAGACTACATAAGATAACGATAGATTACATATGTTTACAATAGACTACACAAGATTACAATAGACTACATAAGATTACAATAGACTACATAAGATTACAATAGAATTTTTATTTTATTTTTTATTTATACACATTCAGACCCCCGCACTAGGATTCCCTATGTTGCGGGAGGCATGAACACGCACAATCACAGCACACAAACATACAAGACCCGGGACAAACATCCACACTCATCGCACAAAAGTTTTACCCCGGGATTCGAACCCACCCTGGGTTAGAATCTCCGGAAACACAGAAGTCATGTCACTGACACTGACCACTGCGCCACGGCGGCCGTCGTGTGAATACTTAAGATTACAATAGACTACATAAGATTATCTGAGTAGAATACGTAGGATAAATGTAACTGCTTACAATACCTCTTGCTGACTTCAGACCGTTTATTATAATGTCAAGTGGTCACGAGGCCCTCAAGCTTTACGATATCATAAAACCCCAAGTCTATTTATTTTACGAGTTGAATTTTCATCACTGTTTTCTTGAATTTCCACTTGCAGTTATCTTTATTTTTGTTTTACGACACGCACAGATGAGATTTAGAATATTAAATTGAATGGGAGTTGGTATGAAACAAAATGTCAAGGACATTGACATTGATAGAAAAAAGGTAAGGAGATTCACAGTTCGTTCTAAATCTCCTATTTAAGTTCGTGGTGAAGCGCTTGCAGTGGTTCTTAAGTAGTTCTTATCTATGCGATACAAAATAATCAAATAGTCAGTCATTGAGAGCCAGCATTCTAGATCTAGCGTAATAAAATTACTACCACATCGTCACTGACCATCAAGTGAGAAAATGGTAAAACGCTATATCTACACAATATTAAAAAAAATTGTTAAACAACGTTCTCCGTGGTCACAACTTGGATAGTTAAGCGCACTAGTTATTAAAGTTCAAGGTCTGTCCAAGGTCTGTACAACCAATCCATAGTTTCAAATCTGTTGTATCTAAATAAACCTTCGGAACTTGCTCAATACATTCAATAACTCCAAATACTAACTTCCATAGCTTCATGAAACAAAGGTAGGTATCAATTTTCTCAACAAAATTGGCACAACTTCGGAATATTCCAGAAAGCCTCTTACAGCCTCAGGTATCTTGATTCTGTTAAGATTGTAAATCACACTCTGGCCTCAAGTGGAAACTTGCAACTTTGGAACAAAGTTATTAGACTAAGTTACACTTACTTCTTCGAACGGAACGAGGATGAAAATGTAGATTATTAGGGGTAAAATAATAGAAGTTTTGGCTGTTTAATACCTCACTCAATTACATTTTACAAAATGAACGTATTATTAAGGTATTGCATAGCTTCTAGCGCGGGCTTTGAGCGTGGAGACCGAATCAAGAAATTCCGTAACGAAAATAACCTAACACCCCCCCACCCCGACCGGCACAGCGGTGATACCTTTTAGTTTTGCCATTTATCGATGAATAGCAGAACTTTTAATGACTTTTTTGAAATACCACGCTTGTCTGTTTAGTTCAGCAACTCGCCTCTAGGTGGCATTGGTTGTATCGGCGTTACTGCATAAGTTATTAATATATTAATTGCATAAGTTGATAAAAAGAGCTATGCAATAGCTTTACCGCGGCAGTCCCCAAGTTCCACACGTCTTTTTTCTTAATATTTTTGTTTTTATTTACACCAGAATCAAATACAAATATAACTTATCCTAAGTAATTTATTATTAAAACATTTGTGTTAAAAGATATTTAATATAATACTTAAGTATACCTAGGATGGTCATTGGTAGCTGTACTAGGATAATCTATGTCACAGCTACCACGATACCAGCCTCTGAGCAAAAGAAAGGTTGCACTACTTGCTGCACTATTGAAATAATGTAACATTAGTTTCATTAGGGTTATTTCAATATGTCAAATCCAGTAAAGTAAACATTCAAACTCCATCAAAACTTACAAGGCGGACTAAGAATTGAGGTAAGATAAATAAAACTGCTTGGCAATAAGCAATTTTACATGATTTCTCTTATCCTTAGTCCATCCTCGCAGTTTGGGAGAGTTTGAACCCTTACTTTGTTGGATTAATTACAGCCCCTGTTACACCATTTTCTTGCCATATGCTTTAGACCGTATGTGAACGAGATTACAACTTAGCGGTTGTTAAGTCATGTACATTGTTTGATGTTGGTAATATTTTAATACAAAACAGAAAATATTTTTAACATTACATATTTTATTCGTGTCTGTGATTTTCTAGAGTTTTTATTCATAAAAAATATCTTTTTATAAAAAAAGATATTGTGTGTTTGACACACAATATGTGTCCTTCGGCTTCCAAAACACAGTGAAAACTATTTTGGAGCCAATAGGTTCATGCATTTTTATTTCTATTGATATGATAAATTTAAATAATATGTGCATTAAAAAGAGAAAGATTCATTTTAATGATAATATATGAAATGGTGTCAATAGCTACTAGATTAATCCTATTGATATTATAAATGCGAAAGTTTGTGAGTATGTATGTATGTATGCTTGTTACTCTTTCACGCTCAAACGGCTGCATGGATTTGGATGAAATTTGGTATTTAGATACTTCAGGTTCCAGCATAACACAAAGGCTACTTTTATTATCATAATCATCATCATCAATCATCTCTCCGCGGGTAAAACTGCGGGGCGCAGCTAGTATTACGTATATTGTTCGAGTAGCTATCAACATACAGTTGGATCTTATATAAAAAATATTATAACCATGCAGTCAATGACGCTTACAATGATACCCAATGTTAAATTCTGCGTGGTAGCTTCAACATGCCGATTGTCTTAGATCATAACTGTTTATGTGACATAAAAGATAGATTTTTTAAAATAAATTCCTAGATTTGAATCGCTATAATGACTGCTTAAAATGTTTAAACTGTATTATTTAAGAATTTTAGTTACCCAATTATAATTTTCACATTATCAATGCAGTATTCTGCAAAATTCAGAGTTTGCGTCGTATTAATTATTCTGTTGTTTGTTTCATACCCCGACACAAAATCAGTATGGTTATATTGAACAAAATTAAATCAATATACGACTGGCTGGTTGGTGCAGCTAGTAGCACTCTGCCTTCTGAGCCGCTAGTGCCGGGTTCGATTCCCGGACAGGTCAAACATTTGTGTGTATTAAAATGTCTGTTTGACCTATGTCTGGGTGTGTATATGTATATATGTATAATACATATCAGTCATCAGGTCACCATAGTACACGCTCTGCCTAGTTTGGGACCTAAAGACCTTGTGTGATGATAATACATTAAAAAAAAGAAATACTCTTTCGCTTGAGCAGTAATAATAAAATAATTAATAATATAATATAATAATAATAATATTCAAGCTTATATAAATTATGCACATCATTATTCTACAGAAAATAAAACATTCGATTCATTCATATTTTACGAGATAACTTCGATTATAAAAGATCACCTTTAAAAAGTCATTTAGGCAAAGTGTAAGGATCACTACTTTTTGCAATACTAATTAAAACACCGATGAGAGATTGAACACTGGTATTTATTACTAAAATTATAATAATCAAAATATTACAACCGCACCGTGCGTGAACGACCGAATAAGAGAGAGAAGATTGCCAGTACATAAAATACTCAAATATATCGTAGTTTTGTTGGGTTGCCAACACTGGATAACTTGGATGGATCCATACTGTTTTGTATTTATACGCATGCTTTCTCAAAACAACTCCGAGATTAAAAGTCTACCACTGATGCCTAGACACAAAGCCTCAGCCCCTTTGGCTTTTTAATCAGAGCTGTGCTAAAAACAAGTGAAGAACACAGTAAAATCCAAGACAATGAACGTGACGGGAATGTATACTCCTTTTGTATGCATAATAAGACCTATAATTGCTTACATAAGGCATTTTTTGATACTCATAGTCTTGTGTGTGTACTACTTTTACCATGTTCATAAAGTTTGAGAATAATATTATAATCATAGACTTTTTTTGTTTCTTGCACGGGCGAAACGTTCGAATTTATAAAGAAAAAAATACGACTGTAGTAGTTGGACATAAACCCGAGATCGACTACAAAATACCGTCTCAAATAGTAGGAGATTTAAATATTTCAATTAAAACAAACTATAAACCTCAGATATTAGTGTTCCCGGAACTGTTTTGCTCGTGAAGGCCTAAGGTGAAACATAACTCTCGAATCGGAATTTATGTTTGTATGTCATCAAAGATTTCGAATAGAAATTTGGTGGACAATACGCAAAACGAAACGTTAGCGTTTCTATTCTCCCGAGCACTTTTATCTCGAAGGGAGAGAATGAGCGATCGCCGTGAACGCATGACATTATCTACTAATCTGCAAGGATTAACGATGAAGCGCTAGCGGTCAGAGAAAGAGAATCTGTATCATACTCTGTCCATATGTATAGTAGCGAAATTTTCTCATGCGCTTTCAACCGATCAACTGAGTTAGGCAACGGATTTCTCAGTCATACCATGGATGGGAATGCCACTAGCCTTTATGGAATTTTCAACAGAACGTTTTTATGCTTAGGAGGGCACCTTAAGCCGTCGATCCCAGTTTTTGTTTTGTCTAGATCGGCAGCCGTACCGGCCATCTTTACCCGGTTTTTACTTATTCTAAGCTTGCGTTTGACAACTGTCTCACCTGATGTTAAGTGATGACGTTGTCTAGGATGTAGCACGGAAACCTAGGAGGTACCTATTCACTCGTGACTTGAAGACTCCAGGATTATACGTGTCGGGAAACACAGACTTGGGCAACGAGTTCCATTCCTTGGCAGTACGCATTAAGAAAGTGGAAGCAATACGCTTCGGACGGATAGGTAGTATATCCATTCATATTTTATTATTCTTGTTTTGTCTAGACTGGCAGCCGTACCGGCTATCTTTACCCGATATGCAATGTCACCTCATGTCCGTTTTCATTGGTAGTACAAAAACGAACCAATGAGAACAGAGATGAACTCTATTCAATAAGATTCGTTGGATGAAATCATCAATGAGAATGGAGACGAAGTGACGTTTCATATTGGGTAATATTCCTTGATAAGGACGCTATACAAAAGAAACCGCTCTTTAACGTTTTTTTTTATTACATGGGAGTTTGGCCAAAGTTTGACTACGTCACCCCCGTAAGGCCGATTACATATTATTACCCGTAAAGAAACGAGTACAATTTGAGTAGAATCCTGGCCCCATCCGAAGACGAAGAGGGCAAGATACTATTACAATTGCCTATGTTACTATCCACGGCCAGTAAATGAACACGTACCGCTTCGTTTCGAATATATTCCGTCAACATATGTAGAGGACATCTTCAATTTTATTTAACGCTTTTTGTTTGTGAAAACAAACAAAACACTTAGCAAGGGTGTAAAATAATATCATAGTTTTATCATCGAGCTGTTATCTAAAATTATGAGAACAAGTATCATGAGAGAGGACAATATCCTTAGCGTAAATATATATTTCAAGCATTTCCTTCGGGCCGCGCGCCGCCTCTAAGAACAATGATCGTAAAGTTCGTCTATTTTATTAAGGTCTGCACATCATAAACTAAATCTCCGGGAAAATACTTTTAGGCTCCATCATTAGGGACCTTATCGTAGAAATAAAACATGGATCGCGACGAAACGCAAAATTTATTTTATTATCACTTAAAATATTAATATTACAAGCTCTTTTTCGTAGCATAATAATTTGGTAAATCGTAATAATGCTAATAGTATGTTTGAGAGAATGAACTTTCATTAAATCGCATATTGCCGGCAGCTGAGGGGTTAATGGAAGGTGGTGTTTATGGTTAGGCATAAATTATGAAGGAGTTTAAAGTTTAACACTTTATTTAACCTTTTGACCGGCGCAAACAAAAAGGTTTCAGGAAACGCGTTACCTAAATGTGTGAGTTGAAAATTAAAATCACCTTAATATGAATGTTTAACTATGATTAGTAAAATTTATTATTAGAACAAAGTTTAGATTTTTGAGTTTTTTATGTATGCATATTTATTATTTTGAGTGTTTTTAAAAACTTGTTAAATGAATATAATATTCATTTAACTTTTTAAATGATTAGGCTGCAATGGAGGACGTTGGCAGCTGTAACATAGGCTTGACCTTGTACGCCTGTCAATGTGAAAATCGTACCACAAATGTAATATATATTATTTAAATTAATCTTACTAAAGTTTTATAGATGATGTAATTAACCCAATCGTTCTTTGTGACACTGATAATAATAAAAAAAATACCAAAAATATATAACCGATTTCAACACTCAAAAGTAATATATAATAATAATATGGGACAACATTCACACAAGGTCTTCAGGTCCCAAACTAGGCAGAGCCATGGTAACCTGATGACTGATATATACTTATATACATATACACACCCAGACACAGGTCAAACAGACATGTTTATACACACAAATGTTTGACCTATCAAGGAATCGAACCCGGAACCAGTGGCTCAGATGGCAGAGTGCTACCAACTGCGCCAACCGGCCAGTCATATTGAAAGAAAAAGTATGAAATTACTTGTTGAAGTCGGTATCAGCATTTTTAGTAAATTCCCGCAGACTTTTAACAGCTGCTCTAATTAAGTGCTCCCTAAGGCGCAATCTTGTTCATTTTTACTTTTATTTTCTATATTCTTCTATTCTATTTCATATTTTGTATTTTAAAACATGCGGAATATTTTAAACATTGATGGTGGCAATACAACGCTTTTAAATTAATAGCTTACAAGACTGAATATGTTTAATTAAGATATATTTTACGTATAAAGGTAATTCAAGGTTTATTAGGGGGTAATTAATTCAATTCAATAAGCCTTATTATAATGACATTCTAATTACAATTATAGGATATCGGTTATTTCCAGATTTGTTGACGGTTCAGCATAGACTAATAAAAAGGAATAATAATAAACAAAGCTTATTCTTTATCTTATATATTTCTGTTAAATATTTTTACTATTTTTTATCTTTAACAATTGTCTCCTTATTGTGTGTCCTGCTCTTGGGTAAAAGCCTCTTTCACCTTTTTCCTTCTTCCCTTCTTCTTCTCATCTATAGCGGTGTGCATCCAACTTTTTCCCGGCTTATTTATGATGTTATTGGACCCATGTTCTTTTTGGCCTCCTACTCTTCTTTTGTCTTTTGAGTCAGACCTTTTAGTTAAACGGTAATACCACCTGTTGTCTTCGTATCTTACTAAGTGCCTTGCCCATCTCTGCTGCTGTTTTAAGCAAAAATAAAGAGTATCTTTTACTTTCACTTTAATGCGGATGTCTGAATTTCGTTTTTTTCTCAGTTTTAACTTTTCTATTGTATGTTGGCAGGGTGAAACTTTCACTTTTTGAATTGACTTTTTCTGTAAAGACCTTCTAGCAGGGGACTCCCCGCAATGTAGCCATATCCCCTATCACGACCTTTTATCCTCCAGCTTGCACCCGCTGCGGCCATTATGTTATCTTCTCCGCTTAAGAGTGTTCTCTCGTTCTTATTTTTCCATCTCTTTATCTCTGTATTATATCCTTTGCCCATGTAACTTCCTGACTTCGAATGGTGTGTCCTACCCATTTAAGTTCATTAATTTTATATTTCACGTCTGTTAGTTCTGTCCCTTAAAGTTTGTTTATTTTGTAACTACATTGAACTTTAAGAGAAAATAAACAAAGTCATGTCATCATCATCATCATCTCGGCCACAAGATGTCCACTGCTGGACATAGACCTCGTAGGTTATCATATATTATAATGGATTTAGAGATGTCAGGTTTATATCAAAAGGAGAGCTAAAAGCTCAGTAAATCCTTACCACCACCGATTTGCTTTTATACATTATTTTGTAAAAGTCAACTACAAAAAACGTTCCATGATTCTTTACCTGTCTGTATATTGTTGACACCCTCAGTGCATATATTTTCAGAAATTTTAAACTGTGAACATTAAAGTACAGTAGAGTCTCACTAAAACTAAACTAAAAAATGCGATACGTCCAGTTATCCGGTACCCTCCGCTTTTTACTCTTGTTTTACGGTCGTACACAGGCATCAGTATAACCTCAAAAATTCTCACAATAACACGTACACATTATCTGCTGTGTTGTTTTCAAATTGAAAATAGTAAACATTACAAGAACAACGGCAACATCGGATTGATTCTATTTTCTTAAAATATACTTACCCATGATTTTTTTTCTACACAATTCATTCCGTGCATTCCAGTAATCCGGCACCTTTTATATTTTTCAATAGTACCGGATTTTTTAATATTTATATTTATTTATGTGGGACAACATTCACACAAGGTCTTGAGGTCCCAAACTACGCAGAGCCTGTACTATGGTAACCTGATGAGTGATATATATTTATATACATACTTATATATATACTTACATACATATACACACCCAGACACAGGTCAAACAGACATGTTCATACACACAAATGTTTGACCTGCCCGGGAATCGAACCCGGGACCAGCGGCTCAGAAGGCAGAGTGCTATCAACTGCGCCAACCGGCCAGTCTCCGGTCAGATTAGTTAGACTCTACTGTATTTCAAAAAGATGACCCGCTTATCTCATTTCCTGCTCTGGAAATGAGTAGTACTAAACAGTAGCTAAGTATCTATAGAGATACTATGCAGTAATTGTTGAAACAAAAGCAGTATTCTACGTTGAAAACTGTCAACATTGTATAAACATTAATATTCTAGGTACAAAACAGGATTTCCAATCAAAATAGTAGTTTCTAAATCCTATTATCTAGAAGAGAATTCACACGGGGCCATAAGTCACGAGAGCCATGGCGGCACAATGCATAGAAAGTAGGCGCGGTGACATAAATTGTGCCTTTTGACACTCGCTAAAATGGTGCTCTCACACCTTCTTTTTATTAAGCCTCTGACATATTTGTACCTCTATGTACGACAGAGTTTTAGTTTAACTCAAATAAAGAGATTTAGAAAAGAATGTTTAATAAATACGCCTAGGGAAGTGTGTGGACGTAACTAACGGGTGAAATATGCGTCTCTAAGAGAAATTCAGATTGTTCACACAAAACAATTAACTATCTTCATAGCATAGTATCTACCTGTCAATGTACGCGCCTCATCCTACAGATATGAGAGAACATAGCCGCGCCCCTCCACGCAAGCCGACTTCACTTCAGCCAAAGACGCCGAGCAGAACCTACGCTTATATATCTCAAGATTATTTAGTTATTTTTATCTTACAAGACTTCCTCAGGGATCGAAGCTTTCGCTACCGCGTAGAAGGAACGCTCTCTCTCCCCCACCCTATCCTTGCCGGCGTCCCTCAGGGATCCGTGCTCTCGCCCGTTCTCTTCTCGCTATATACCAGCGACATACCACGATCTGAACCTTCAGTTCAGATCGCCCAGTTTGCAGATGATACAGCCATCTACTGCACTGGGTGGCACATGGTCAGGCAGAGAGCCGCTTTACAGCGAGCCATCACCGACATCGGTGCCTGGTTCCGTAAATGGCGGATCTCTGTCAATCCGGATAAAAGTACAGCTGTGTACTTTACCGAGATAGGCCGCTTAAAAAAGCCCAAGCCTATAGCCCTCTTCGGCAAGCCCATACCGTGGGCTAACTCTGCCAAATACTTAGGTGTGATCCTTGATCGGAAACTCACTTTCGAGCAGCACATTACTAAAGTTCGAAACAGGGAGGCCTTCGTATTGGGTCGCCTCGGTCCCCTTGTTTGCAAAGAGAGTAAACTTTCACTTAGAAATAAAACACCTTGTATAAACTCTGCGTCCGCCCAATCATGACCTACGCCTCCGTAGCGTTTGCTCATTGCCATCCTGGCGATCTCCACCGTCTCCAAGTACTTCAGAATCGGTTCGCTCGCAAGGCGGTCGGCGCTCCGTGGTATATGCGGAACACCGACCTGCATTGCGACCTCGAATTAGAGTCCATTACCCAATTCATCAAGTCCTGCTCCCGTCGCTACTTTGATGCGGCTCCCCACCATCCCAATCCTTTGGTAGTGCAGGCTGCCAACTATTCCACCACCTCGACACACCCGCACCTTCAACCCCCCCGACGACGCCGCCCTAGGCATGTATTGGATGACCCGGACGACCCCATCGCTGTCGCCTTGTCGCTAGCTTTAGCGTCGTCCCACGGTCATCCCGGTAGAATACAAGGTCGAGAGTCCCTGGTATACACAGTCCGACACCGAGCTCGACGGCGAGCTCGAGGCAAAAACATCCTGGTTAGATTCTCTCCAAATAGTCAAAGAGCAAACATCCTTAGGGCCCACTTACGGACCACTTTGGTACCGGGGCAAGTCGATCCGATAACTCCCTGTCCTGGCGACAGCTCCAGCCGAGGTCCGAACCTCAGTGGTGCCCTTGAGCTAGTCGCCTCGTCCTCTCCTAGTGGCACAGCGCCGTCAGCGCTAGCCTACTAGGCGGTACGCCTTCTGCGACCGCACAAATATCGGGCTGAGCACCATCTGTGCTCGCCCCCCCTCCGGTGAAGCTGTAAATGCCGGTAGAGGCAAACAGCATTAGTCCGTTAGAAAAAAAAATAAAAAAAAATTGATATTTGTATAATTCACCTTCATTAAATACTATCTTCAAGCAATATCCGTCGTATGTTCAATTATCAACACGAATAACCTCAACACAGATATTTTGTTAAATTATTTAAACCCCAAAACTCTATTTATCTGGCACTTTATTCAGCTGTTAATGTAAATAATGAATGTAATAATGTAAATAAAAATTGAAGTATTTGTCGATACAAGGATTTACAATGACCCTATTATAAACAAGGTGTTTGTACTCCCGAGACTTACCGAGGGGATATGGAAACCAAATTAAAAAAAGTTTTTGGCGTATATACTCCATATATACCATACCATATATACTCTACTCTTCGCTACGATTGCGAGAAAATTAAATAATCCAATATAATATGAATACTTGTTTACTGTAGACGGAACGCAATGCACGCATTCTACCAAAGAGATCGCGGCTTCTAGTTCCATTTTCAAAAAACGCATGCACGGAAAAATCAGGTTATGGTAATACAAGATGGTGGAATTTCAAACCCAATAAAGACTTTTAGTTTTTGTAGGCTCGTTGGTAACAGTCAAAAATAAAAAAAATGTAGCCCCTAGATCTTAATTTTCTATTTTAGCACTGCTCTGTTAAGTACCTACGTTACAAAGACGGACGTCTTGAGTAGTAGTGAAAAATACAAAGCATGGTTGAAAGACACTTACACTGAACGGTTTGTTTCGGAGTTTAATACCCAACTGATCTGAAAACTGAACAGCTTATAAACTGCATGCTGTAAGATCATTATTAAATATTTTGGTTTTATTTTTCGTTTGAATCACTGCCATCTACCGTAGCACAGTAAGTAATACTGTAGATTGGTAGGTGAAGGCATAAATATCAGGTTTTATTAAAGGGTGGCGTCTGTGTTTCAGCTGTATTGCCGCTAGACTACAAATGGGCAACTCTCAGGTGTTGCAATGTTTACGCAATGCTATTGCCACGAGTTCTTTGCGTGTGAAACCCGGACCAAGGTAGAGCAGTGAAGTTACAAAATACGACTTTACGTTGATTGTAATTTGTATACAAAACACGCTTATTTTATTGGAAAAGTAAAAGTTAAATATGAAAATGAAAATTAAAACTTCAATTAAAAAAACGATCGAATTTTTGTGTATATGTGTTTGTTATGTTAGTGAACAAACAAGAGGTACTTCTTCACGCCTTAAACGGTTTTATAGATTTGATTGAAATTTGGAATGTGGATACCATATAACCTGGATATTTTTCACCTCGAAAAATATATGATTCTTCTGAGATACAACAAAACCCTAATATGATATTATAATTTTGAAAATGACTTTGTCTGTAACTTTTTAATGCCTAAACTGCTGAGCCAATTATGATGAATGTTGGTATAGAGATATATATGACCTAGGAATATGACATTCACTTTTCATCCCGAAAAACGTATAGTTCCTGAGGAGTCACTAGGGTAGAAGGGAAAACCGTAGTCCACGTTGGTCCAACCTTGGGGTTTGGGGCGTAGCGAGTATATCATAAGTCCCAAGAAAGTATGTAGAAAAAAACTTCGACAAAAACGGCTAAGGAGGTGTTATTTATGACAAACTGTAGGTTAAGAAAAAAAATGTTATGGAATAAAAAAACAATCTACAAATTAAATTGTGCGTATATTTTTGTATACATCGATAAAATAGCGTTGATAGATTAAATTTGCACCAGAACTGAAGTATGAGTAATCACGCGACATCAACTGTGAGTGACATTGTGTGAAATTGCGTAACTACATCGGTAATACTACCCGACAATGTAAATCTATTTTGGCAGCACATGGATTTTTTATTCATTCATCGCAGCCATAGGATGACCACAGCTGGACATATGCCTCCCCATATAGGGGGATTTACCAATACTCGCCACGCTTGGCGGGCGGGTTGGCGAGCGCAGTATGGTTATGCTATCCTCAGAAGGCACTGCTGCCCACCTCCTGGTACGTGATCCCTTAGCCGACTCTTACAGCACCCGCGGGAAGAGATGGGGGAGTACTATTCTAGGCCGGTACCACCACGGCACATGGAGATTAGTTGTTTATTTTGCCTTTGTAGCTTGCGGCGTGGCTTTGTCATAGACACGGCCGTGTGTTGTACTTGAATACATCTCTTAACGGGTAATATTATCTATGTAAAATAGGACCATTCCTTTTGAGCTTTTGAGAAGCTATTTCAACCGTATATGATCTCTGTGTTTAGATTTTAGGCTTTTGGCTATGAGCTTTTAGGCGTCTAAAGCCAACATTTGTTATATATAAAGGCTAACATCATATTTTTTTTTATTTTACACCTTATTTTAGGAACAGTCACAACATTACACTATTTTTTAATTATATAATTGTTGAAGAGAGCTAACGATTGAAACTTGAACAAACATCGAAGCTTGTCTGAGTCAAAAAAAATCTCGATACGGAGCAAAGTGACCTCAAGATGGCGGTGCTTCCCCGCGCGCGTCTTAATACAGTCTCTTAGTGAAATATATTTTGATCCTATTCGATGTAATTGAATTGTGGACGCTAGCCAGGCTGGTTACTCGAAAGTATCCTATCACCATGCTTTTTTATACTATATTGATCTAGCGTTAGACCCCTATCTCACTTTATGATCAGTGACGATGTGGTCGAAGATGTTGTCACGCTAGACCTCAAATGCTCACTGGCTCTCTAGGACTGCTGCCTGAACACACTATGTGATTGGTAACAGTTTTTCAAACTTGAGGGTGGTATCTAGCAAGGCTGGTAATCGAAAGTACCCTACCACCATGCTGGGTATTTGATAATTTTACCTTCACCGGAGCTCAAGCCATTGATGGGGATCAAACCTGCGTCAGTCAGCTTGACAACCAAGGCTCCCGAGAGCTGAGTTACCATCGTTTCATTTTTAATTTGCACTGTTTTGAATTGTGCTGCGATTTCGCTGAAAATTCGTACTCCGCAGTAAACCCACATGAACTTAATAGATAAGCTCCATATGTCGAAAGAAAAACGAATCGCCTTTGCCCCAAAGAGAAAGTACACACTTCCTAAACCTCAGAAACCCCTCGTCTTGTCGTGATTGATAAGCCTCTTACAAGAAAACAATTAGTAGACCCTATAAATTATCCCATCAATCTTCTTTACCATGAGCGATTAATATTGATAGATGTTTGTATTAATCGTTGATACAATTTAGATGCAATACATATCATATTTTCTAAGAAATCTTCTTCTTCTTCTTTCCTTATCCCGTATTAGATGGGGTCGGCACATCATGTTGTTCTCTTCCTCTCTATTCTATCACTAACCATGTTGGTGATCAAACCTTTCACCAACATATACAACATTCTCTCAGTCCATCCATACCTTCTTGGGCCTTTCTCTACATCTATATCCATCCCACATTCGTGTGAAGTAGGTACTTACTCTTTTTGACATACGTTTTCTATCCCTCCTCATGACATGCCCATACCAACCAATCTATTGCCTTTTAACTTATCATTCACTGGTGCTACTTTCAAGCTTGCTCCTATATACTCATTCCTTAACTATCTTGTTCATTCTAGCCTAATCACACATCCATCACAACATTCGCATCTCTAGTACATACAGTTTTCTTTGAAATTTCAGTGAATTACTCATATACACATATATTACAATAACACGTGAGCAAGTCAATCTCAAATGCCATTTGCCTTGCATTTAATTTTGAAAAAACACAATTCCCCTGGAGTACAACATTGAGCTAGATTCGAATATTAGTAGGAGGAGTCGTATTTGTCCTAGCGTATATCATCGAACATGTATCGTCCTAGCGAATCTAGTTTATAACAAATTTAATAAACAATTTCATATATATCTTCTACCCTACAACAAAGTAAAAGTAGTCATAAGTGACTATTTAAGAACCCTTTGCTATAGAGAAACTGAAGAATTGACGAAACATTTACGGTAAAATTAATGTTCATTGTGTATAACCAACACGCACAATCATTCACATAAATACACCCTTCACATTCACCCGCATACATCCGCAGACACACGCACCCACACTTCTCTTTCACAACTCACACGAATACACTCCCCACGCCCACATAAACCCCCACCCGTATTTATGTGCCCTGCCTACATTTAAATAATGAAAGTCTTTTGATTCGCACAACTACATATTCTGTCAAATCATAGTTTCTTCTTTTTTTTTAGAATTTAATTACGCTTTAGACCTTAAACAGAAAACATTTATGTACCATCCAAGTTTCCAGAACAACGGAGGGCTTTGGCATCCGAAATACAGTTTAATTACTAGTTCGGATGTCAACGGATCCTGCATAAACAAATCACGGTCATACATTACGGTGCATGACTATTATACTACCTATTAATTAATCTGTAAAATGTGTGTGAATTTATTAGCTATGTATGTTAGTTATTGTCAATAAATTATTTCATTTCATTATTCTATAAATAGCTGGAATCTTCAAGCCCACTATCAGTAAGCAGAATGCTTTCAGCACTGTGCCTTTGAATTCCTTCCCCAAGCCGAAGGCAATGCGACATCCATACTGCGATTCCAATTACTCGTAATATGGTTTATTTTCACATTGAAGATGAAATGACGTTCATTGCGTGAGACTTCTTACAAAAAATCCGGATGACTTGAAGTTAATGGGTTTCTTCTACGAAGACACGATGCACCACGTAGTACAATTGGATGTTGGTAATAACCTAAACCTATTACAGTACATTGTAAATTACGTACTATTTGCATAACATGTAAGAACGTGTTTCGCGTGCAATAAGTTCCACAATAGAGTACTTACTCGGTAATGTGATGTCTGAGATTTTAGTTAAGGTTGTCTCAGCTCTATATTATATATTTTATTTAAACTTAAAAATAAATTTACAAAGCCTGTTCGAAAGCAAAAACTACGCACTGCGATAAAAATTAGTACTCTCACCTATATACCTGTTTTACCATAAATTATACTCCGTTGCACACCGCCCGATATTGTATATTTTATTTACACTTAAAAATAAATTTCTGAAGTCTGTTCGAAAGCAAAAACTACGCACATTAATGTGCGATAAAAAATTTTACTCTCACCTAAATACCTGTTTTACCATAAATTATTGCACACTCCATTGCACACCGCCTGTATTTTGTTAAATTTCTATAAAGAATATATGAAAATTCCGCCAAAGAGATTCACATTATTAGAATAAATAACCTGTATGATTTCACCTCTTTGGAAGCGCCTTTGCGTTTGTCTCACTTTAATAATACCGAGAAAATATACTGAAGATAAAATAATAGTTTTAAATAGTTTTGTGAAATAGTTTTATATTTTCCAAGCGTACGAGGCGTCATTTGTATATGTTTAGGTATCAGGCTCCTAGAGAGCTGGTAAGATCTAGGATTAACTCGTTTACACCTTCGACTACTCCGATACGAGAATTCATCACTGGTGGTTTTTTTTTTACATATTATAAGTTTGCGATTGACAACTGTCTTAGCTGATGTTAAGTTTGGTTTTGTGCAGTTCCACTTGGCGATTTTTATTATAATAATCATCATCTCACGTGGCTGTCCACCGCTGGAGTTCTCCCAGTGATTTCTAATAGGACGTTGGAAGCAGCCCGTATTCAGCCTCTTCCAGCTGTTTTAGTCTTATGCTGCGCTTGCCAGTCCGTCGTCTCCACTCGAGAACCATCCGACTTAGACGGTCATTTTACGTATGAATATTTTCAATTCAGTAAGCATGCGTGTCATACTATTCAGTAGTAAGCATGCATGTCATTTAATATACTATAGAAATTTCCTGGAAATCTTTTGTATTCATTGAGTCTTAACTGAAAAGGACAACCCTAACTCCATCCAAATCGCATAAGGATCGGAACGAGATCGTACTTTATTGATACTGTTATCTTCTTTTACTGTGCTTTTGCGTTTATTGCATGTTCCTACTAGGATGTTTGGCGAAAACAACGCTGTTTCCCTTTGTTTTCCTCAATATCACCCAATTTGGTTACTTAATGAAATTACTTCCAGAATAAGTACGTGTCTTATGTGTTATCGTAAAAATAAAATAAGTACAAACTAGAGTGAGTTAGGTAATAAGTTATATGGACCCCTTGATCTCTGTTTCTTAGAAATAATTTTTCTATGTGCGTCGGTAAGTGGTGGTACTGTAGGTAATCATAGGACTGACTTGTTATGAAAGTTTATATACAAAATGTATCGATATTTACGTCTCATACCATCAAGTGAGATAGTGGTCAAACGCTATACGCAGTATAAGAAAAAAATAATTATGTCTCTTTATTTTCCTTCTTAGTTCTAGTTTGTACAATATATATAAGTATATCGAGAACAAAAATTAATAAAGACGTTTTAAAATAATTAAATAATTTGATAAATAGAAAATGTTGTTTTATTTTGTAAAATAGTACCTACAGGTCTATAATATACTAATAAAGCTATATAAAAGATAGAATTGTTGTGAGAACAGTTCATGCAAGTCAAATGTGATTGTAAAAATTTACTTAAATTTGCTTATTTCAACGATAAATGCACTTAAACTGTTAATTACACTAGAAGAAAATAAATTAAAAAGTCTAAAAATGTGCTAAGTATTTTTTTTCAGCTGTAAAGCACATTTTATATTCCCATCCCACTAATATTATAAATGTCGAAGTTTGGATGAATGGATGGATTGATGGATGGATGAATGTTCGATACTCAATAACGCCAGAACGGCTGAACGGATCTGGATGAAATTTTGCAAAAAGACAGATTATAATTAATATAATTATAATTATTAATCTGGAATAGCACATAGATTACTTTTATACCGGTAAAATGTATGGTTCTCGTGATATAATTGATGTAGCGGGAAAACTGTAATCCACGCGGGTGAGACCGCGGGGCGCTGCTAGCAATATTATAAATTGTAATGTAACAAGAAAATTGTTAAAAATTGTTACATTACAATTATGGAAGAAACTCACGATAGTTTTTAAACTCAAATATTATAAATGTGAAAGTTTGAATAGATGGATTGATGTTTGTTAGTCAATCACGCCAAAACGGCTCAACGGATTTGGGTGAAATATGGTATCTTGTTGATGTCACTATAGTCAACTTCAGGTCCCGGAATAACATATAAGCTACTTATCATCATCATCATTTATCACTACGCGGCTAAAGCCGCGGGGCGCAGCTAGTATTATGTACAATCAATAGGCAACAGAATGTATCCCGCCCTTTCTGCCTGTAAACACCCGCGAGCTTCTGTAATGTCATCGGTACCTCTTAAGCCCATAAAGCGTGCTGCGTATCTATGCTGTTGTAAAGCTTCAACTTTCGACCGAAACTTTTCCAGAAAAACTAAAGACCTGAAAAAAAAAAATTAACACACCAGTAATTACTAAAGAAAACCTAAACCATTGAAAATTTCTTGCTCTCTTTTTATTTAGTTATGTGATTACTTATTACAAATTTCTGCAAGCTTTCTTTCAAGTTCACTTAAAAAATCTCAAAGGTTTCCAAACGCCAGCGAATTCTTTCGTCCCTTGATTGTAATACCTGTGACTTTGAACTCAATTTTTGGTAATGCGATAACTGAGGATATTTCCTTGTTACGCTTACGTCGTGTTTCTTATGAGATTTATATTCAAGCCAACAACTTCTTTACTTTCAAGTGGACCGGAAAAATCTGGTTTTCTGCGAGACTTCAATAGAAACTGACATCAAATCAGTTGTTCATTGGAAAAAATATAATTACTATAGCATCTTTCTTCTCTGATCAAGAATTATTTTTGGATATTATACTTGTTGTAAGTATTGGACAGTATTATTTTCAAGCTAACAAAAATTACGGTTTAACCCCTAAACGATTTTTGCACCCGTTTTGAAACTTGGTAAGTATTGTCTATATAAAAGCAGCTATTTTAAAAAAAAACGTAAATTAAAAACAAGTACGTAAAAATATTTTTTATAATTTACATAAATTTGCAATTAAAAAGGTAATAATCGTTAAAATAATTTTACGACTGCTTTGTTCATTAAGTCTTGAAAATGTTAATACTGCTTAGTGAGTTTCTAAGTGCCTGCCATATTGCTAAATATCCATGGTTTAGTCAAATTTTCAAACTTCTCTAATTCCTTAACCAGCGGTATGAAATTTTAATAATTTTAATATCATACTAATTGTGTAATAAATATATGTATACATTTTAGAAGCGATGATAGCCCAGCGATGGGGGTGTTGGCTGTAAACTTGACGGACGCTAGTCTGATCCCCTCAGCTTCAGCTTGTTATCAAATACCCAGCATGGTGGTAGGGTACTTTCAAGTACCTGCCTGGTAAGCTATCACAACCAAGTTAGAGAAACTGTCACCAAACATACAGTGTGTTCAGACAGTAGTCCTTAAAGCCAGTAACTTTTTAGATCTAGCATGATGATAACTTCGACCACTTCCCTAATGCCTACAAGTGAAGTGGTCAAAATGATCTACCTATGTAAAGTATTTTAAAAATTGCAACATCACTAATACCTAGTCAAATCGGAAACATCATGCCTCTGCGCTTAAATGGAAATTCCGCATCGACAAAATCCTACTAATATTATAAATGCCAAAGTTTGTGTGTAAGTGTGTACGTGTGTAAGTGTGTATATGTGTAAGTGTGTATATGTGTAAGTGTGTAGGTGTGTATGTTTGTTATCTCTTCACGCACAAACGGCCATACCAATTTCGATGAAATTTGGTATGTAGATAGTTTAGACCCTGGATTAACACATAGGCTACTTTTCATCTTAATCATTCATCATCAATCATCACCACGCGGGTATAACCGCGGGGCGCTACTAGTAATAATAATAGTACATGTACTGCATATACATATGTACGAAGAAACATTTCTCAGTTAACATCGCGCCATGGTGTTTACAAACTTTTAATGTCATTTGTTTCATATTGATCAAATGTGACACGTGACACGTCGGAGTGCCTGGAATGCCGTTTGTACAAACAAACGGCATTCCAGGCACTCCAACGTGTCACGTGTCAACAATGCCGTTTGTATGTACTACATAATACATAACACATGCAGGGTGCATGTGTTATGTATTATGTAGTACATACAAACGGCATTCCAGGCACTCCGACGTGTCACGTGTCACATTTGATCAATATGAAACAAATGACATTAAAAGTTTGTAAGCATCATGGCGCGATGTTAACTGAGAAATGTTTCTTCGTACATAAATATGGTTTAACCGAATTTTCGGACTAAAATATGATTGTGATAAAATAGTGAGCATTCTAGGTCTAGCATGATAACATCTTCAACTACATAGTCACAGACGCTAGAAATTATACGGTTGAGATCGTAAGATTCTCGGATGAAGACTACGATTGGTATTCAACTATTGAATATACAAAGCAACCAATAAGTTTAATTATAAATTTTACTAAAAATAACCAGGAGACACTAACAAAATGTAACAATTAAAATAAATATAAATAATAAAGGCGTCGGTCTTACACAGAGACCTTTGAGATCTAGATTAAAAATTCAGCGGATTATCGGTTCAGCTCTAGTCTCTAAACTAAAGAGATCTCACCTAATTTCTCAAACAGAGATAATCCGGGATAAAAGATAACTCACTGCTTAATAATTAAAAAGTATGAACAGATTCACTCGTACGTCATTTAAATTTAATGTAATATATAAGGAATTGGGCATTACTAAGTAATATGCGTGGTATTAAATAAAATATGTTTACCTTAGGTCAAACCCTATTCTTATCCACGTAGAATATATTTTTCTATAAATGCAGCGATTTTAAAATTAACTCTCTCTTTTGTCTTGGATCTTCAGCGACTTCTAAATTGCTCTTTAAGCCGTCTTGATGTCAGTTCACGTAGTCACAAGTGAAGTTCAGGATTTATTTACATTTCTTTGTTAAATCTATATGTTTTAATATTTTTGTTTGTGAGACGAAAACATTTATTTTAGAGTTTTTTCTTTTATTTTATAGGGACACTAAAGCTTATACGTGTGGTTACATAACCGTGCGTGTTTATGATAAGAGCGAAAACTTGTTTGTGTTTAACCGACGCACATTTTTTTTGCTTTGGCTTCACACGATTAGCAATTATCCAGTGTAGTGATATAAAAATAATTCAACGACATTTTGCAAGAAGTGACATGACTTAGGATATTAGAGCAGTTAAATTGTATTTTAGTGATTATTTTTCACTAGTAGCGCCCCGCGATTTCACCCGTGTGCATTACTGTTTTCCCGCTAACTCAATTCTCCCACGGGAACTATCCTTTTTCAGGATAAAGGTAGCTTATATATTTATTCTAGGGTTTGACTTATCTCTATACCAAATTTGATCGAAATGCAGCCGTTTGAGCGTGAAGGAGTAACAGACATACACATATACAAACCTTCGCCTTTATAGATAATATAAGTGGGAAAAAGTAAAGTAAAGGATACTTAGATTTGTCATAATATGTAATTCCAGTCCTTTTGTTATTTTAACTAAATTATAGGTATGTTATTGATAGTCTTTACAAGATGTAAAATATATTTTTTTAAATCTGTAGGTATAACCATACTTTCCTAAATTAGACGGCAAAATTCAATCTCTGTAGTCTTAAACCTGCATCTCCTGGAATGACGCACAAGCCACCTCACCGCCTATCCAAAGGATACAGATTTTTTAGTGTGCTTTGTTTTATTTTTCTTCATAAAATATGTGTCTTTGGGTTTTAATAAGTGAAAAGGGATTATTATACTAACCTATAGTATTAGCGAATATTTTCGAAATTGGCAATTACCATGTAAAATCAAGGGAAACATGGGAAGAACATACGTTCTTTCCACTGGATGCTGCAAAGATAATTTAACTTTTTAATTTACATAAAAATATTAAAAAAAATCTACCACTGGCATATAAACCCAGTAAGGAACGAAATGAAAAAGTAAAAATGAATATCTCTTTATTTTCTAATTCGAACGGGCTCTTGACGCATCACTAGGCCACATTATCCCGTAATCAAGTGTGTGGCCCTTTAAACTGTCACTTAGTATAAATTCCAGGAACAGCTCGGTAAGCGCCAATCAGGGAGTTAAGATAGATTGCCCCACGCTATCCATCCTTGGTTTGGTGCGTTACACTTGGAGCTTGGTGTGCTTAGGGAAAGACGAACATATATTTTTATTACCAAGTTATGCAAATTAGCTTATCTAACCAATATTTGTCTTATGTTATAAGCAGTACATCAAATAATATTATTATTAAAACTCGCGTTCATACTTACTTTATACTGATTCTACGGGTATAACGTAGCACTGTCGATATCACGATCGACAATTGTTTCGTCTTTTTCTGGAAACCTTCATCGGGATCTTGAGTGCGGTGCATTTATCGCAACCTCTCGTCTCGCACTAGGTGCGAACGTTACGATGAATATACGTCGATACGCGCAGTCGATATATCGACTACGCGTAATTGCCACGTCATACCCGTAGAAACAGTACATCAAATGTTACGTTTTTGTGTTTCTAGTTCCATCCTACAATAATATTTCTTCTTCTTCTTCTTATCAGCAATTGGACATCCACTGCTGGACATATTCCTCCCCCATATAGGGGGGATTTGCTAATTCTCGCCACGCTTGGCAGGCGGGTTAGCGAGCGCAGTATGATTTCAGATCTTCGCGCTGCTGCCCACCTTCTAGTACGTGATTAATAATATATAGGTACACAAATTATACAACCGATAAGAAAAGCTCCTTGCATCAAAATTTATCAATGAACTAAACCATACCTAACTTCAGCTTTCATCTAGAAATTGCAAGTTTTCTGCTTTTAAACACGATACTGATCGAAAACGTATAAGCACTACGCAAATAAACAGCACCAATCGTTTTAGCACCAAAAAAAAAGATCATATCGGGGTCAAAATTATCTAACGTAACCTGAACATTTTTTTGTGGCTTTCTTGTATGATCGTGCAATAATAAATTCACAATTCATACACGTCAGTCAAAAACTGTCGGCACCAAAATTTGTTGTCACCTAACCTAACCTAAATTTTCATTCCGGAATTGAATGTTATTCTGCTTTTAAAAACGATACTGCATCGAAAACGAATAAGCGCTTCGCACATAAACGCCAGCAATCGTTTTTCTTTTGTTACAGTATATTGCAGTACCTTAAAATTGCATTTTTTTAAAAATCTTAACATTCACACAAGTTCTTCAGGTCCCAAACTAGGCAGAGCCTGTACTATGGTAACCCGTTGACTGATATATATACTTACATACATATACACACCCAGACACAGGTCAAACAGACATGTTCATACACACAAATGTTTGACCTGTCCGAGAATCGAACCCGGGACCTCAGAAGGCAGAGTGCTACCAACTGCGCCAACCGGCCAGCCATTTACAGCGGCTTTCTTGTATTATACACCAATAGTAATTGGTCCATGCTTGTATGATACTGCATTAATAAATATACAATTCATAGACTAGTCAAAAACATACAACACAAAACAAAATTTTATTGACTAACTTTTTTTTTACGTAGGAAAAATGCATTTACCCACTTCCGCCTACCGGAAAAGTAGGCGGGGTGTGTCGGGCTCGCTCGAGCATCGCATCACCGCGATCCATCGCTCCTTGGGGGGCCTATCGGCCCCAACCCTAACTGCATCCACAGCAGCCAGGGTCCACTACCGACACTATAACGGAGGGAGCGCCGTGGCCGAAGGATGACCCCAAACCTAATCTAACCTAAAAAAACTTAGCATTCTGGAATTGATTACTTTCCTGTTTTTTTTTACGCATCAGAAGTATTTAAGAAACGTTTTACGGTTGTCAAGTCAGTGTCACTGATTGCTGAGCAACGACTACCATTGCCATAAAACAATAACAAATATTTGTTTCTAATTAAGGTAGGATTTTATTACAAACGCTTATAGATCCTTTTGCAACAATCCAAACAATAGCAGTCGACTCGATCAATCACGAACCAGTACGGATGGAGACGAAAACGCCTGATTACGGTTTAATGACGGTACGGAGAAACCCCAGAACGTGCCAAATATGCTCTACGCACAGTTTTTGTCGAAGTGGATTAGGTTTTCGATGTGAGATCTTCTTACTCTTCTTGTCCTTATCATACTTGGAGTCCGCACAACACGTTTTTCTCTTTCACTCTTTTCACTTGTTAACCGGAAAATAAAGCCATTGTTGGTGAAGATCGAACCAGCGTCCTTTAGTTTGACAGCCCAAGTTCCCACCGCTGAGCTAGCATCGCTTAAATTAAGCAAACTCTCAGTGTTGTTTTGAAATTCCATTGAGTCATATTTGACTCGCATATGTTTGGTATTCAAAATATGAACGTTTGCCATCTATAACAAAATGGCGGCGTACGCTTAGGGTGGAGTTCACTAAAATGTAAACGTCTGATTATCAATTTAACCGTCGATCAAACAGTTGAACTGTAAGGTAAAAACTGTTTGACCGACGGTTAAATTAATAATCGCACGTTTTAAATTTTGGTGAACTCCACGCTTAAACTTATCAACTGAGTACATTCCCAACATTCCGGGAAGGTCATAATTTTATTTGATCCTTCTCATTATGGGATTAAAGAGGACCAACACAGGAACAAAACATTGCTTATTACGTCGCTAAAATGTTCTTTGTGACGTTTTGTTTACGGGAAGTGTGTAAGGCTTTCTTTATTTTCCTGTAATTATCGCAATGAAAGACTACATTTTTAGATGTTCAACCATTTTTTTAAACTGTTATAACTATGACTATAATATAACTATGTTTTAATCGTTATTTTATTATTGTATTTACTAAGTTTCTATAAAACCGAAAGTAATCGGTGAGTAATTTTCCAGTAGGTATATACCACGTGAGTCCTAGTCGGTTCGTAGATCACAATTTGATTAATAAAACTTGTTTACAAAACAAGTTGCTACTCTCCGTTTTTTTTCACTTTTAATATTTGCAAATGATCAAATTCTCGTATTGGCACAGCGTCTTAAGCCTAGCCTAAGGCGCGCCGCCTAAGGCGTTCCGCCTAAGGCGCTCCGCCTAAGGCGCCCTTTGACCGGACCAATAAGTGAGATAGTGTTCAAACGCTAGATCTATAAAAAATATATACAGCAGTCATTAATTAGAAACACATTAGTACACATTAGTACTTTGTGACTACTACAAATACCTACTACTTACATTGTGAAATAGAATTATTTTGGGAAGACACTGCCTTGGACCATCAAGTGAGATAGTGCTCAAACGCTAGATCTATAAAAAAATATTCAGCAGTCAATAATTGGAAACACATTAGTACTTTGTTATGAAATATAACTATTTTGGGAAGACTTCTGTAACACAATTATTTTTAATTATGTAAAACAGGCAGGGAACAACAATTTTTGTATCCTTAAAGTTTTTCAATACAGACACATTTGCATTTGCATTGTATTGTATTTTGAAACGACACAATAACTATAACACTTAGAAACATTATTTATGGGCCATAAATAATAATCAGAGTCAAAGCAACACCCTGTAAATCAAAAGTGTTCACAGTTAACAAGTTCAAAAGTAGAAATAATTTTTTATTACTCGAAACATCTCGTGTCAAAGTATGCGAGACGAACTTTTACTTTGTGTTTGCTTCCAGTTTCATTTTTTCGTTAGTAAATATGGGATAAACGAAAAAGAAAATTGAAAAAGTATTTTATTTTTCAGCACCAGTAAGCTTTACATACGTAGGTACGTAATATTGTGAAACTTTTAGGAGCACCACATTACAAATAGCTTCATTATATATATATATATATATATAATATAATAATATATATATATATAGATGTATATTCGCTTTCAATATGCCCATCTGTTTGTAAAATCCAGCCGCCGAAAGGATGCATTTTTTAAGTTTTTTTTGCCGATGCGGCTATATAATGGTTTAAACGAATAATAAAGAAGATTCATTTAAATACTTGACTTATACCACATTATGGGATCATATTTTTTATGATAGTTGAAACTGGCGAAAAAGTATTAATAAAATGAGCTATATGTGTATCTGTCTATATATCTGTCTGAGCTATATGTCTACCATATAGTACGAAGCGTTTTGCCTCCACTTTCTTAATGCGTACTGCCAAGGAATAGAATTCGGTGCCCGAGTCTGTGTTTCCCGATATATACAATCCTGGAGTTTAAATTATTGTATGGTCATCGGTCTTGGATAAGTGTGAAGTTTAAATTAATCTCATTTCGAAAGAGGTGAAAATTACATTTAAAAAATTCCTTTAGTGTACAAGCGAAGCTAATAGAAGCGTGTTTAAGTGAATTCCACATTTGCTCTTACTGTTGCAATACCTGAGATTACAAAAAACATAAATTATATACATTCGCGCCGCTTTCTCGTAGGAGTAGGCAGAGACCACAGGGTTCCAATCGCTACGATCATGACACCCTTCTTTCGCTTTATTCGCGCTATTCAGACATTTTATAAAGTCACGAGTGAATAGGTACCTTCTAAGCTTGAATGCTACATCTTAGACCGCGCCTTAACTTAACATCAAGTGGTCAAACGTAAGCTTATAATAAAAAAGTATTCGTATTTGTACCTAAAAATACCAAAAAGCCGTTATGTGCAGCTACGATTTAATAGTCCGATTACGATTTTTTTCAAAAGCGTCACCGTTTTTTCGTTATCCCCAAAGAAAATAAAGGGTTTTCATAATAATAATGTGTTCTATCAAATTTTAGAAGCCAAAAACAGCGGAAAACATTTACAAAATAATTGAAAGACTGTTGACTGAGTTATGCTAATTCATTATTTATTTTGTTTTAAATACACTCCACAGACTCCAGGATCCTTGTCATTTTTTAACATAAGACTTGTGTATGAACTTTTACATAAAGGTACACACAATATATAACATTATTATAACACTATTATTAAAGTCTGATTTGCATACGCATTAAAAGCAGACCGATGTCTGCAAACAGCACCCGTTCACGAGTTGACACGCGCGACAGCCATCGCCTTCCTCAACCGTATTTGTGGGTGAGGAGATGAAGAAATCCCGGCGCGGCGACGACGCCACCGTCAGAATCACTGTTCCATTAAAATGCAGGTAAAAGCAAGATGGGGGCCGCTTTCAACCGGTTCGAAATCAATAGGGGCAGCAAATGTCCAACAGCGGACATCATATGGTTGAGAAGACGATGATGATGATGACTGCTCCGTTTGCACACTCAAATCTGACAGTTCTAAATATATAATATTATGAAATAAATATTTAAAAGAATATAAATTTGAATGTAAACTCTAAGGCTTTCACGGCCGGCGTTGCATGTTGTATGTATTGCTTCCGGGCTGTTGGGCCGTAGTCTAAGTGAAACTTGTGTTCCAGACGTTTCGTCGATCACTGCGGTCGACATCTTCTGTGGTTCAGGTCCAGGCGGCGACAAGAGCGTAGAACTCTCCTTCGCGGTGTCTTCTTTCTAACAGAGAAGACGCCGCGAAGGAGAGTTCTACGCTCTTGTATATATAAATCTTGTAACAAATATAAATTTGAATAATAAAAAAAAAACTAAATCTAATTGAGGATAGAACAGGCGTATCGAAGAGGTACCGCTTGAAAGAATTACGTACCTTCGCGTTTAAATTAAACGAATTATTTAATTAGTTTTTTATAACATTTTTTTCTGCCACAAATTATTTCGAAATTCTAAAGTATTTTTAATGCATAAGAACTTTTTACCATTTATGTTCATTTAAACATATCTACCGTAATATTATTAACACACGTACATTACGTATGTTAATTAATTATGAGTCAGTAAATGGCTAATTGAATTTATTTGTATGAATTCTCTTTTGTTTTTGGTACTTCTTACAATCCACAAGCACCTTCCGGCAAATAAAATCAAATCATACATAATATACATAGATTTTTTTTTTAAAGATTATAAGCTTGCGTTTGACCACTGTCTCACCTGATGTTAAGCGACGACGCGGTCTAAGGTGGAGCACGCAAACTTAGAAGGAACCTATTAAGATATAACAGATAAACATTTTTCATCTAATCTTTAACAGTTTGAGGTACTATAACTTGTTTTTATAGCTTGTTTATCAGAACGAAGAAATTTAAAAAATGTTATAATTGATTCCATGAAATCCGTCTAAGAAATCAACAAATAAGGTTCTGAATTCAAAACGTAGCACACATATTACCGTTTCCGCTTTTTATTAAGGAAATCCCTCAAAACAAAATCAGCATCACTGCTTTATGCAACGTTTAATTCTATTACTGTACTATTAGTCTATTGATAGACGATTTATTAACAAGACGATAATTAACCAATTTTATACAGTCGACGCAACCCTGGCACTTATCACCCAATAGAACCCAGCTAAGTCCTCAGACATCCCTCAGTTTACCCCCGACCGCCGAGACGAACGCACGTCCGTGGCGAAGCATTATTTTCCTCCCCCTATACAAACTTGAAGCGCTCTGTGGCTTTGTACTCAGTGACATATTACACTTAAAACAGTGATTACTATTGTGTGTGACCGAAATCTGTATTGGAATTTTAGTAAGTACTAATACATTTTTGAAATATATTATAACATCGAAAGGCAAGGTACAAATTAGAAAGTAAATTTTATAATCTCGATGGCCATGAAATGATAACAAGCTTTTGTTTTTTTACGGTTCGTTTTATTTTCCTAAGTTATGATTGACAATATTTATATAATATCTTGTCTAAACTTCTGAACTTTTTGATTATAAGGAAACGTATTGTTATCGTCAATGGTAGTTAAATTGTAATTTTTAATTAAAGTTCAAAATGTAACAAAATATTTCCAGGACAAGGTTATTACTTAGTATATCGGTCTACACGCGTGCGTATTGTCGAATCTATTTAAATGAAAAGCACGTTTGGTAGGTACAGTTTTTTTACTGTTGGAATCATTGAATTTATGAAAATATTTCGATCAACACAATCACTTGTGGTTTTCTGGAACTTAATTAGTGTTTGCAGCTAGGAAATATTTGGGTAATCGAAACCAGTGTCGTACCAAAAGATGTCCTATAATCTTTTTGTTACAGTAGCGTTAATAAATACGCTTTCAATAGGTTAGGCTTAAATAGTGACTTATGATTAATGATAAAAAAGTAACGAAGCGTGTTAGTGTGTTTGTGTTAGTAAAAGAAAAATAAGATTTCGTCATCATTTTCATTTTTTTATTTATTTATTTATTAACATTCACACAAGGTCTTCAGGCCCCAAACTAGGCAGAGCCTGTGCTATGATCACCTGATGACTGATATATATACTTATATACATATACACACCCAGACACAGGTCAAACAGACATGTTCATGCACACAAATGTTTGACCTATCCGGGAATCAAACCCGGGATCAGCGGCTTAGAAGGCAGAGTGCTACCAACTGCGCCAACCGGCCGGCGGAAGGCCAACGATGTATAATATTACAAATTGTATGCAATTAGTGCTTCAATTATTTTATTTTATTTTCCTTATACCAAGAAAACCGTCATCCACGCGGGTGAAACCGCAGGGCGCTACTAGCAGTACAATTAAGGTAGATGAGACCTTGGTAAAGAAAATATGAGCTACTTTTTATTCCAGAAGATGTATGGTTCCCATGGGGTTAATGCGGTTACTGGAACACCGTAGTCTATGCGAGTGAAACCGCGGGACGCAGGAAGTATTATGAAAAGAAATGTAAGACTTTCCGAAGAAAAGTCGGTACTTAAATTTATTGCATTAGGTAACCCAATTAATGGTCATTGATCTGACATACCTATATATTGTTAAAAATTAGATGGTAATAAAGATCATTGCATCTTTTATTTTCCAACGTTAGTTGAAAAGTTAATTAAGTCAATTAAGGATTATAGCCAGGGGGGTTATGAAAGGGCCATTATATGAGTGAATCAAGAAACAAAGGTCACATAAATAAAGGTTTTATTGGAGTTTCACTTTGCTTCGTTATTCTGCCAATAAGGCTTGATTGCTCGTTCGCGTGCATGTGTCTATATTAATTCAAATATTCAAACTACATCTGTCGATTATTATATGCTAGCTGCGCCCCGCGATTTTACCCGCGTGGTGATGATGAAAATAAGCCTATGTGTTAATCAAGGGTATAAGCTATAAATATACAAAATTTCATTGAAATCGGTGTAGCCGTTTGAGCTACAAACGGCTACAATAAAATATGTGAACAGGTCAATGGTAAAGCACAAACTGGAATGTTTAGGATATCTCAACTCAAATTTAAATTTGGAACCCCATTTGTGTCTAGTTGTTTATGGTCTCTGTATTACACTGACCGGCTTGTAATGTCCGGTGCCAAAACAGCCCCGTGTAGGTGCAGTTGATCGACAAGTTATAGGTTATATAGTCTATGTTAAGCTATAGTGGTTCGACATATGTAGTACATACTTATCTATGCATACGTAATTTAGTTTATGCTAGGAGTCAATTCGACAAGACTGACATCACAAAGATTTTCATGAAAGCTATATAATAGCGGTAATGGAAAACTGTTTTCCTTACAGACTTGCTCCGTATTCCTTGCTAATGAAGGATCAAATTCCCAGCATGGTGGTAGGGTACTTTCGAATACCCGCTTAGCTAGCTACCACCCTCAGGTTTGAAAAACTGTCACCAAACACAGCATTCTAGGTCTAGCGTGATAACATCTTCGACGACATCGTCACTCACCATCAAGTGAGATAGTGGTGAAATGCTAGATCTATACAGTATTAAAAAAAATCTATTAAAACACGATAAATGGAAATCAGTGAGGGAAGCGTATGTCCAGCAGTGGATATCCAGTGTGGAATCTTGATGTGGTAGTTTTACTTTTCTTACTTCCTACAATCCTACTCCTACTAACATTATAAAGGCGAAAGTGTGTGTATGTTTATGCCTTCGCGTTCAAAAAGCTGCACCGATTTCGATGAAATTTGGTATGGAGATAGGTTAGATACTGGAATAACACATAGGCTGCTTTTATGTCGGAAAAGAATAGATCCCGTGAGATAATTGAAGTAGCCAGTAAACCGTAATCTACGCGGGTGAACCCGCGGGGCGCTACCAGTATAATAATATTTTTTTATTTAAAAATATCCCTAAATTGTACTAGAATATAATATTATAGCATAATCAGTATACGTTCCCAAAGCTGGGAAACGGGCTTTCCCTTCAGAGAGGAGTATGGGCCATAATCTACCAAGCAGGCCAATGCAGGTTGGCGAATAGGCTAGTGGCCATTCAATGTCGCAGTTATGAGATGGCTCAATGGCCTCAAACATGGCATACAACAATACAACAACGATAAACAAATGAACTCAACGTGTCCTATTAAACAAACACTTTGTTGTTGTTGTCGCCTACGTATGAACGAATAGTAAGTTGATTGGTTAAGTTCGTAAATTCCACTACGAGCGCTTCCCGATAAGGTAATATATACACAAAGCATTCGAAATTTATCAGTTCTTGCATATAAACGAAACACACTTTAAATACCTTACTTAGTATAATAAAATAAAATTACGCCCCGTGTTTTCACCTGCGCTGTGGTTTGTATGGGCAAAAAAAGTGTTGATTTTCCTCGCATCAGAAAACGTATTCAGCCTTAACAAAATTATGAAAAAAAAATAGCGAATTGGTCGAGCACTTCTCTAGTTTTGCCCATAGTGACTAATTTGGCGATTAATGTGTATTTATATGATAATATATATTGTAAGAGAGCTCTTTACTTTTAATTGTCATTTTTAACTTCCGCATATTTTCTCTACCGAAACACCCCAAAATCTACGGATCACTAATTCTAATTTTTTTTTTTTTTTTTTTTCTCAGCCATGTACGTCCACTGCTGGACGTATGCCTCCCCCATATAGAGGGGATTTGCCAATACTCGCCACGCTTGGCAGGCGGGTTGGCGAGCGCAGTATGACTTCCGATCCTCAGAAGGCGCTGCTGCCCACCTTCTGGTACGTGATCCCTTAGCCGACTCTTACGGCACCCACGGGAAGAGATGGGGGAGTACTATTCTAGGCCGGTACCACCACGGCACCACTAATTCTAATAACACACCGTAATTTCATGGCCAAATATAATTTCGATATTCAAATTTACAAATTTATTTATTTCACATAACATAAATCCATAAGTTAAGAGTGCGCCCAATGCTAGAAAAAAAAATGATTTCACTCGTGCGTCTTGTCACCCGCTGTAGTACGGAAAGCAAACACGGCCAAGCGAACGCGCCACGGTTATTATAAATTATTCAAAATATAAACTAGAAATTATAAGTCTAACCGATTATTCAATTAACACATTAGTCCAGCTATTTTATTCATAAATAATAAACTGTGGTAGTCGCTGAGAATTCAGAGCATTTGAGGCAACACGGTTTTTTTAGTGCGTTAACTGTTTATTTTTTTATAAAGCACTCAAACTTTATTTCCAAATTCTATTCAATTACTGTACTTCTACAAGATTGTCCACTGTCTCCAATATTTTAATATTTGCAATATTGACGTTAGTTACCATCATAGTGTACATTTGAAAATACTTCTTTTGCGTAATTTTGTCATTGGGGGCATCCTTCATAAAAACATTACCTTAAATTAGTGTTAGTATGCATCAAAATCTTATGATTATTATAATTCCTACTATTGTTATAAATGCGAGAGATTGTGAGTATGGATGTATGCATGTAGGGTTTTTACTCTCTCACGCCTAAATAACTGGATGGAATTTGGTATGTATCAGATGTTGATATGTATCTTGTATTGATCAGGTCCCGGAATAACATTTTCATCATCATCATCAATCATCACCACGCCGGTAAAACCGCGGAGCACAGCTAGTTAAATTATATACTTGAACTAAGTCGATTTCACAACTCGACGTCATCTCAGCCATAGGACGTCCACTTCTGGACATACGCCTCCACCATTGATTTTCACTTAGTACTCAGTTTAGTATGCAGCTTGTAATTTCTTAGTGGAGTTGGTACTTGTTTAACCGACTTCAAAAAAACAAGATGTTTGAAATGTAACCATGTGTTTAATTGAAATTCAAATTTACTTAATGGAATATGTAAATTTGTGTTTCATTTGATGATGGCTTCCTCCACTTATGACTAAGCACTGCTGAGTGATAAGGTTTATTCAATTTTCATCTAATAGCGTATCATAATCATTTCATTAAAATTCATATGTCAGAATCTAACAAAAGTTAAAATAAAAATGAGCATCGATCGACACATTCAGATTAAGTGCACCAGATTTATTTTTTACTCTTCGGCCTCGCACTGATTCATACATATAGCAGACATTCCATTATTGTGTTTTAAAGATTACAAGGTTACGTTTGATTACTGTCTCATCTGATGTTAAGTGACGATGCGGCCTAAGGTGTAGCACGTAGACCACTTGATCAAGTCAGCTTTTAAACAAAACAATCTAAATTTAAAAGTAGGAACCCGACAGCGTGAGTGCAACCCGACAGCGTGAGTGCAACTTGCAAGGCATCGCGCATCACGGCGGCGTTTAATATTTACTATAAATATTTCATCACACTAATATTATAAGGGCGAAAGTTTGTATGTATGTGTTACTATATGTTTGTTACTTCTTCACGCTCAAACGGCTTTACTGATTTCAATGAAATTTGGCATGGAAATAGTTTAAGCCTTGGATCAACACATAGGCTACATTTCACCATCATCATCAATTATCACCACGCGGGTAAAACAACGGGGCGCAACTAGTATTTGAAATAATTTTTAAAGTTATTAAAATAATACACTAATAACTAATTACAATACTGCAGCTACTACAATAACATTTGAGCAATCCACTAGCTATTTTTAGCCTATAGATTTATAGATAGATAGATAGGAACTCAAATACTCTAACCCACTACCGGCTGGCAGCGTGCACAGAAATTAAAGAAATTTAAACATTGCAAATTATATTTTAATTTATTATATAATTTAAAGATGTCATATCTTTTTTTAAAATTTATTTCTTTAATGAAATGTCCGATTTGTATAACTTATTAAGCAATCAACATGGAGCTGAAACGGTCATGATTATGAATATACCATTTTTAATAAGGATTTCTATTATGGCTGGAATGTTTGGTCGGCATTCATATCAAGCGCTTTAATATGGAAAAGTCTTTATAGTGACCTAAATACAATAGTTGGACTTAAGGTGTGGCAGCGTTTTTAATAGACATTATAATTTTCTTTAATATTGTAGAAATATTTTTCGTTGTATCATCGATAGTCTTTGCAGCGTATGCGATGTAAAGATATTTATGGCCTTTTTTAAACCTCGTGTTCTTTTCTATTATTGAAGTTTTAGTACTTACCACATTTTTTTATTATTTTTATACACACTCAGACCCCAGCACTAGGATTCCCTGTATCGCGGGAGGCATGGACACACACACAATCACAGCACACAAACATCCAAGACCCGGGACAAGCATCTACACTCATCGCACAAATGCTTGCCCTAGCCTGGATTCGAACCCAGGGTCCCGGAGACACAGAATTCATGTCGATGACACAAACCACTACGCCACGGGACCGTCATATTTTTATTAATATACTTTATTATTATATTTCATTATTAATATATTTTACTAATAAATTTCAGTAACCATTGCCAGTTAGGGATGATTTACCATTCTAACATTCTAAAGGTGAAAGAAATTTTAAAATTGTTTCACTAGTTTTCGAGTTTACATCGTTACAAACATACAAAAATACAAACCATTCCTCTCTTAGTGTAGAAAGAAGACAGAAAGAAAATATGTTTGTGGTAGACATGTTATGTTTATTTATATACCACCTATACGCACGAAGCGTTATGCTTCCACTTTCTAAATGCGTACTGCCAAGGAATGGAACTCGTTGCCCGAGTCTGTGTTTCCCGATATGTACAATCCTGGAGTCTTCAAGTCGCGAGTGAATAGGTACCTTCTAGGTTTGCGTGCTAAATCCTAGACAACGTCATCACTTAACATCAGGTGAGACAGTTGTCAAACGCAAACTTATAATATGTAAAAAAAAAAAAAAAAAGACAAGAATATATAGTTGGAAGTATCACACCAGTACAACAAAACTTATATTATATTACATACATTTATAGTTTTATATTCTCACATTAGAATTTACATTATTTTAATGTAGGTAGTGCTTGTATATTAACTGTACAATATAACGATTCACATCATAGTATTGCTAACAGTCATTCCATTTTAAACGTTATGTATAAAGTTGTGTATTATGATGTAAAGTTGCGCGCAAATTTAAACGACTTTTAATAACATACAAAATAAAATTTTAAAAAATTGGTTGTCTGTAAAATCGGTTTACGGACGATAGATTTACGTGATAACGACATAATCATGTATGACTTTGACTTTGACATTGACATTGACATTGACCATTGACCATTGACCATTGACCATTGACCATTGACCATTGACCATTGACCATTGACCATTGACCATTGACCATTGACCATTCACCGTTACGCGGAACGTTACTATTTTTCATTTTGGCATTCATCAATTTATAAAACGTTATCACGTCAAAAATTAAGTAATATGACTTAAGTTTACAAAATGAAATGTTTAGCTTACACAACTCAAACAACGAACTAATGAAGCATGACACAACCAGTTTTCTAGCTGTAGAATTAAACAGGGTAGAAGTGTAGGTAGCTTTAATGCTAAGCCCGCATAAAAGATTAAATTGCCGTATGTTGTGTATGCAAAGAACATCTCTCAATTTACTTGAATTCTTATGTAACCTAAAGAGATTATGTCTAAAATAATCGTATTAGAGCAAAAGCTTTGTGAGGGTACTTGGCATTTCTAAAATATTAATAAATTAAAGTTACCCTTAATAACGTCTAATTTAATTGTCGGAACAACAAAGATTAGGTTTAACTCGGATTTCCTCTTTCAAACTGATTAATTTGATCCGATTCTAATTGGATTTATTAATTGTGTCGGGTTTCCTTGACTTGATTTAGTTCTGTTTTGGTTCGGTAAAGTATTTATAAGTATAGGTAAAATATACCTACATTTAATGTAGGTCAGATCAGAAGTCTCACATGTAATAAGAATAATTTATTCTTATTACATGTGAGACCTCTGATCTCGTATTTATTAAACTGACCCCTGATTATGAAAAACTTCTAACTTCTGGCTTTGCTGGTAGTAATAATAATTCCTTTATTTGTCATTTTTTTAACCTATGTAAATAACTTTGAAACGTAACATAAAACTTGCCAGACTTAAGTGAGGTGTACAAAAAATATTAGAACTCAATAATGTATTTCATAAACTAGCATTTAACATATCTTATTTCATATGTTTTAGTAATGACACTGTACTACAGCTATTAACAGCCTCCGTAGATATCCTACTGTTATAAATGCGAAAGTTTGTGTGTATGTGTGTATGTTTGTTACCTCTTCACGCTCAAACGGCTACACTGATTTCAATGAAATTTGGTATTGAGATAGTTTATACCCTGGATTAACACATAGACTACTTTTATCCCGGAAAAAGTATTGTACCCTGGATTAACACATAGACTACCTTTATCCCGGAACCGTGTGAAACCGCGGGGCGGTACTAGTATAACAATATAATTTGAATTGTGCAAATTATCTCACTAAAATATAACTATCGAAAAATATAATATATTAAAGTGATTTTATTTCCATCGTTGCATAATCATAATCACACTTTACACTAATACAGGGTTATTCAACAAGAACTTTGTTTTCGTAATCAAAATAAAACAATACATTCAGACGAAAATGATTCAAATTTTTATTGTATTAAAAAAGCAACGCTTGGCAATTATGAATGAGAAATGATGTCTGATAAATGACTCAGGCGCGACCATGTATACAGATTAAAAAACAATTTATTGTTTTTCTAAAAATATTTTTTAGACGGAGTCGATATTCATTTGTCAGGCTACGTCAAAAAGCAAAATCAAATACCCGACTGGCTAACTACCACCCTGCCGTTTAAACAAATGACACTAGCGGCTGCTTTTAGGTCCAGTTAAAATTCTAGGCCTAGCGTGATTCAATCTTTTATCACATTGAATGTCACAGAGCATCAAGTGAGATAGTGGTCAAAGGCTGGCGGCTGGTAAGTCAACTAGCGTAGGTACCAGTCAATAAAGAAAAGTATATATAATAGGTAAAGGAACTGGCTTAACAGTCATCTCTATGTAATACTTAAGCTGTAATCTGAAGGCACTGGAAAGGTTTTACGTCTCTTTACGCCGACACCTTTTCCATCGAACTTTTATAACTCGAATAAAACCGATCGTGAGAAATTTCAAAGTGTAATATCGCTTATATTCCAAATCGGAATGGTTTGAGGGTTGGCTGGAGTGTGAGCACTTTTTAAATTACGTTTATTTTTTGGTTTGATGGATCGTCTAAGTTTTATTTCGAATGGTCATTTAGCGGGTATTTTATTCATCCCACTAATAAAGAGGCGAAAAGTGTGTATGTGTGTTACTTTTTCACGCTCAAACGGCTTCACCGATTTCGATATTCTATCAAAATTGGTTATGGAGTTAGTTTATATCCTGGAATAACACATAGGCTACTTATATCCAGGAAAAAGTGTAGTTTCCGTAGGATAATTGAGGTAGCGGGAAAACCGTAACTCACGTAGGTAAAACCGCGGTGCGCAGCTAGGTGAACATAATTTTTTATCGTCATACTTACTAACTGACCGGAAAACATTATTCTGTCAAATAAATTACAGATATGAGACGCGACACTTAATGAAAATGACTTTACGTCAATGAACGATGGCTAAATTATTTTAATACTAGCTGCGCCCTGGGGTGTTACCCGTTGTGAAATGGTACGTGGTATTGGCGATTTTTGTATCTTCGGATCATCTTAATAAAACAGTCAATATTTTCGCAATAAAAAGTAGCCTATATGATGTTCCAGGATATAAGCTATTCAAATATTTCAAATATCAAGCAAATCCTTTCAGTCATTTCAGCGTGAAAGAGTGACAAACATCCGTATATACAAACTTTCGCGGAACTTATACTATTAGTACGATTAATGTATGAAATTAATTAATGTACGAAAAAGAAAATAGTATCTAAAAAGTAATTTAAGTACTACCTTTGAAAATTATGAGCCATCACAAAGTCTATCTAATATTCTCGAATGAACTAAAAAAAAAAGTAAAAACTGAATACTGTGGAATTACTCGGCAATAAATTAGTAATAATCGAGTCACGGATAACACTCGAATAGAAATAATTTTGTGACTCATCAAACAAAAATATTCTTGACTCTCATTTGTTCATTTAAAGAACAATTTATAGAATGACTCGACAAAAACAAAACAATTTTTTAAGTAGCGTCAAACATGTAAATATGGCAGCCGTAAGGTCTGTACAGACAGGTCTGATCCATCGAGTGCGGTGGCTAAGATTCTTTGTATATCAATTTATTAATTATTTATACGGGGCTGGCAACGAGTTTGCATTTCAAAACTATTACTGACCTAAAAACTAACATTTTTATGGAACCAATCTGAAGCTGCAGAAATTTGAAAAAAATAATATTTAAAATACCCCACACTCCCTACACCCACGCACTGAGATACCCAGTGTCGCTGGAAGTATGGACACACACAATCATATTACAGAAACATCCAAGACTCAAGAACAACCATTGCTCATCCCAGGAATCTCGGCCCGAGCTGGGATTTGAAGCCAGGGTCGCACTTTTTAATGTCAGTGTCACTGTCACATGCCACGACCGATAAATAATTTCGGAAATAATTTTATACGACAGTAATAAACAACATACAACCGAATTGATAACTTTCTCTTTTTTAAAACTCTGTTAAAAATAGAATAAGTTTCATGGCCTGCTATGTACTCTGTATAGACTACAGCTATTCAGTTTTACGGCCGTCTCGCCTATTGTGAAACTTGGCAGAGTTTTCATTGATAATAATTGAAAAACTTATTGAATGCGGCAAAAGGCTTTATTTGAAATATTTATTCATGAGTTAACAATGAAATTTTCCACTTTTAACGAAGAGCTTGCAGATTTTGTGTATTTCAGAAATCACAACCAGGGCGGGTGCGTAAATGCTTCCAAGAAGCTTATTAATGTTTTTGACAATTATTTATATGTGACTGCAGGTATTTTCGATTTATACGCTGGCATCACTGGGATTGTTTAGGTATATTATTATAATCATCATTTGATATATTATTTTTATTAAAACCTGCCGATTCTCAAGACAATGTAATAAAACTTTCACATAATTGGAATATCTATTAATAAAAGTAAAAAGCATTCGAAATTATTCCATTTTGCATGTCATTGTGAAGCTCTCAAATATCTTAATAGATAAAAGAAATCAAGATAAAAGAAAATAGAAGAAAAGGGTAAAATATCTGAATAGGCTGCGAGTAATATTATAGATCCCAGAGAGTATTTATATTTATCATACACTTTCTTTTTTATTTTACTCGTCTTCTTTTTTTTCATATTAACGGGTATCCGAATCACGCGTTCACTTGAGTAAATCGAAGTTTATACTTGAAAATATTTCATGTACATTTATTTGATAAATAGCTGACTCGTGAAGCCTTAAATGTCTCTGAGTGTAGGCCGGACTATGAAATATGAGGATTTAATTTTTTAAATCTTAATTAAATAAGGGGGTTGTAACACACTTGATCACACCACCCAAGCTTAATGTAAGTATATTTTATATAACAATCTGCCTTCCTCTTGATGACAAATGATGCGCCAGAATGCTATTACATGTAAAAAGCATGACTGGCCGGTTGGCGCAGTTGGTAGCACTCTGCCTTCTGAGCCGCTGGTCCCGGGTTTGATTCCCGGACAGGTCAAACATTTGTGTGCACGAACATGTCTGTTTGACCTGTGTCTGGGTGTGTATATGTATATAAGTATATATATCAGTCATCAGGTTACCATAGTACAGGCTCTGCCTAGTTTGGGACCTGAAGACTTAGTGTGAATTTTAATAAATAAAATAAATAAAAATAATAAATAAATAAAATGTACCAGTTTCATAAGAAAATATAATCGTTTAAGACCTAAATGTCAAACTTTCCAAATCGTTACGCACACACAAAATTCTTTATAAAAAGCGGATGTTTTTGGCTTTTTCTTATGACGACTATATACGAATAAAAAAAGTCCAACTAACGAGAATACCGCTCTTTGAAGCTGGATTATCTCTAGCAGTCGCGTTTCCAAGCTCTGACTTTATGTAACTATGACTTTCATGGCTTAGTATTATTTTAAACTTTCATGGCTTTTCATAATATAATTATTTAATACGGATTACGCACCATGATTTTGATTATTATTGAGTTCCCGATATTTCGGCGCGGTTCCACGCACCATGATCACGGAGACTGATCAAAAACATCATGGTTTACCTTCACTATCACTGTTGTTAAAGTTATAACCGGAATTATTTTTGACACTCATTCTTCTATGGATTTCCTTATTTCTAGTTCGATCACGTAGAGAAACCCCGAGCATAGCCTCTCCATAGCTCTTTGTGCGACTTTGAGCCTGCTCACAAAGCCCAATAGACGGAGACCATGTTTCAGTTCTGTAAGTCATCACTGGTAACACACACCGTTCAAAGAACTTCGTTTTCATGCATTGTAGAATTTAGGACGTGAAAACGTCGCGGATTTTCCCGAATCCTTTGTATTGCTAACCAAAAGTTCATGTAGTATTTCTAATACAAAGTTCATCATCCGTTATAGCAGAGATACATACCTATATCACTATGTCCTTTTGTACCTGTTCGCTGTTCATTTCCCATCTCATAGTTCGTTAGTTCCACATTCATTGGATACTGCTGTCGGTAGGATACAGTGACAGTGGAGCCACGAAAAAAACGCAAAGCCTAGCATCACAATCAGTAAAACAAAAGTTATTTTTGATAATAGAAAAATCTTATAACATTAAATTTTACCTCATACTCAATATCATCCGAATGGTCACCTAAAAGATTTAGGCATTATGCGTTGTTGCCCTTGTGGAGTTTTTATGGGACTGTTTTTTTTTTTAAATGACAGCTAAAGTGGCAAGTTGGGCTTAAAGTATCTATATGTACACTGAATAAAGCTTGCATAATAATATCGCGTTCAAACATTGATTACTCTAACAACAACGATACGGTGACAATTGAAATTGGGTAAATAGCTTTCAGAAACTTTATTATGCTGATTTATATTGCCTTTTTATACCCATGGATGGCGTTGTTGTCTGTACTACAGTTTCTTTACTACAACAAGCAATAACGATTCAAATAAAAATTGTTGAATACTATTTTAAGTCTCACATAATTGTGTTCTTATATGTTTTAGCTCACCTCATCTAGGTCTAATAAGCATTGAGTTAAGTACTTTTTGCCTATGTAAATGAAAATAGTCAAATAAATGTATATTATTATTTTCAAATTCGAAAACTAATCTGTTTTCTGTGTATCGGACGCGCTGCACTACCATATTTTACAGATGTGAATTACAAAGCTCATACAAAACAAAATTGAAGAAAGAAGATTGAGGATTATAACAGTTTTCATTTTGAAAGAAAGAAAGAAAAGAAAGAAAGAAATCATTTATTAAGGCAAACAATAACATAACAGCAAACAAATAATTAAAATATAACACAATATTAAATTACAAAACACGGATAGGTCAAAACAATAACAGATAAATAACATAGAAACAAAGATCGCTGTCATGTACAGTTATGCCTTAAATGGTCCGGGCTCAGCATATTGCTGTAGGGGAATCTACAGCGCTGATTTTCAGCCCAAACCTTTTGAGGCGATACGTAAGATTTGATGCATGTGGTGTGGGTAAATGGAATTAGTAGAAGCGGTTGTTGTGTGGCCCGACTGATAGTGCAGTTTTCCTCACCGCACGACGGACGCCTCTAACGAACTGGAACGGTTGCGTCATATTTCTCATCTGTCATCGTGTGTCTAGGCTTTAAATTGGTTGTTACACAGTTTTATCACTATATTTTGTATCTTACATCACTAAGGTAAATGTAAATAAACGTCACGCAATCTATTTGTCATCATCCCACTAATCCCACTAATATTATAAATGTGAAAGTTTGGATGGATGGAAGGATGACTGTTTGTTACTCAATCACGCTAGAACGGCTGAACGGATTTGGATGAAATTTGGCATGTAGATACTTCAGGCCCCGGAATAACACATCATCTTTATTATATCTCTATTTACTTTTCATCATCATCATCATCCGCATCACCACGCGGGTAAAACCGCGGGGCACTGCCAGTATTATAAATGTCAACGTTTGAATGGATGGATGGATGGATGTTTGTTACTCAATCACGCCAGAACGGCTGAATGGATCTGGATTAATTTTAGCACAGAGATAGATTATAGTCTGGAATGGCATATAGGCTCCTTTTTATCCCGATAAAATGAATGATTCCCGTGGAATAATTGATGAAAACCGTAATCGCGCGGGTGAAACCGCGGGGCACTACTAGTTTTTCATATTATTACCTTATAGCATCCTTGAAATAAGTGCAAGTTCCTTTATTTAGCTCTAGATTACAAATTCAAAGGATATGTAAGTTTTAGTATCGCTAACCTATATAACTTTTTTCCCGTCTATTCTGAACGCGGTTAGGAGCTAAACAAAATGTGAAAAGAAACTGTTCAATCTTATATTAATCAAATAAATAGTAAACAACAAAAGTTTTCTTTGTCCCAGATAATTACATTTAATGTTACCGAAAAGTTTTTACGTAATGGCCACTAAAAATGCTTATTTCTCAAATATTTCTGTAAATATTCGTAGTAGTTATATAGTACATATAGTAAATAGTTCGTATGTAGTAGTAGTAGTATAGGTATAGTGTAGTAGTATTATAGTAGTATACTATTTATTTCAGCACATGACGGTAGTAGTAGTATATCGGTTGTCATTTAAATTTTTAGTATTATTTAAATTTTTAAATAATTTTATTTATCACCTAGTTCATAATCATACAAGTTATCCTTTTTATTTATTACAAAGTTTATGACGAAAATGAAATAAAAATATCATTTATTACATTTTTTTAAATAAAATATCCTGAGTATAAATAAAAATTTCAAGTGACGAACACACACGTTTTTTTCATACAGTATAGATCTAGCCTTTGACCATTATCTCTCTGGATAACTATAGACGATGTGGTGGAAGATGTTATCACTCTAGACCTAGAATGCTTGCTAGCATTCAAGAACTGCTGCCTGAACACATTATGCGGTTGGTGACAGGTTTTCAACCTTCAAATATCCATTTTGCATCTGATACCACCCACCACAGCTAACGAATAGAACTGATGACCTTGAAATGGCTTAACAGATCTTCATAAATTATAGCTAATAATCATCTTAATCACGTTAGCTTTCAAACAAATAACATATTAAAATCGGTCTTTTCGTTTATGAGCTACGATGGCACAGAACGAATAGGCACGTCAAACTTATAACACCCTAATTTTTGTGACGGGGTTTAAAAAATAAACCTAATAAAAGTGTTGGTAGTAAACTATGTCTATTCATGCTTAAATAACTCAAGCGCAAATGCTAATCTCTAAAATAATATATGACATATTGCACCGCCTCGCTGACTAGTAGTGACTTTTCAATTTTGCTATGAATGTTATGAAATAACCATAACACTCACCACACTGCGAAACAAACCAATATAACCACTAATCAACCGGACACATTTATTTTTCAGTATCCATAATAACACGAGAAAAATCGTTTAAAAATACCCAGTTTGACTGAAACTTTTTTGAGTCTTAGAGCATTTTTAATTTTTGAGTTGAGGGCTCATTTCAATACAAATCTCCTTGGTGAAAATAAGTTGTTCTTTTTTTAAACACTATCTGTCACTCTTCTTTTATTTGTAACAATGGAATCTTGTGGGAAGCTTTCCTCTCAAACAGCTGCTAGAACCAGAGACTATTTGACTTGACTAATGACTATTTGAATTTGGAATTACAAATCTTACCCCCTCCGTACAGCTCAAATTTAGCTCCATACGATTTACCTCATTTCGCACTGTAAAATACGTCGTAAATGTTCTTGAATGCTGGTTCGGCCGAATGCAGTGCATAGGGGTCGGCGGAGAGTATTTTGAAAAGCTAGTAATATACTTTTTTCGTATTCAAGCCAGTTTTCATTTCACTAATTACAGTTGTTGTAAGTACAAAAAAAAATAATTAAAAGACAGAGTGAGGAATGTTGAAATTCGAAAAATAACTAAAGTCAAAGATGCCTTCACCTTCTCACTTCAAAGAAAATGGAAGTGGGCAGGTCACGTGGCCAGGCTTAAAGACGACCGATGGACAGCGAGAATAGTCAAATGGAATGGACCACGAGGAATTAGAAGCAGAGGCAGACCTAACGCTAGATGGGTAGACGAAATAGTTGAGGTGGCGGGCCGAAACTGGTTTAAACACAGCCTGCAATAAAGAACACTGGCACTTCTTGGAGGAGGCTTTTACCCGAAGGGGGTCCGTTTAAATTGCACAACCAAACTTTAGTGAACTTCTCTTTATTGTATTATAAGCCACTACATTGTGATTTACACGGAACTAAATAAAGCTTTATTATTATTATTATTATTAATTACAGTTGAAACAGCCCACGTAATCCCGTAATCAGAACCAGAGACGCTGAGAACAATTGAAAACGATCCCTTAAGAAAAGTACACGTTCTCAAATTCAGTCTCAATCAATCCCATGTACAATATTTGTTTAACATGAGTGTCATCGAGTCGCTTCCTTCGAATTCATTCTCGAGATTTACATTGAAATCTCCCCTGTTTGCGTTACTTTTGTCGAAGCCCTCGAATTTCGGATGTTTGATATCGGCTTTGACGAAATATAGGATATTTTAAGCTGAAGGGTGACACATTTATTGGGTTGGAAAGGAAAAGTCATAAAGAAGCGAGGGTGATTTATTACATAAACAAACACACATGAAATTTTTCATTTATGACGGTCGTCGCGATTCAGTGATCATTGCCACTTTGGAAACGCGGGTTCAAAATCCGGCTGGGGCAAACATTTGTGTAATAAGCGTAGATGTATGTTTTCGGATCTTGGATATTTGTATGTTGTGATTGTATGTGTATATGTCACTCGCAACACAGGGTATCTTAAAGCCGAAGAGAGAAATGACATCACACATAAAGACAGGCCTCATTTTGTTTGCGGAACGTACGGTTTAGGGAAGGCTGGTTGAAATAGACGATTAAAAGATATATACGATTAAAAGTAAATGAAAAAAAACGGGTTGCATTCCGGGAGTGTCGGCAGTAGTGAGAAGCAGTTTGAAGCAGACCGTGCTCACCTCGTTCGCCCGTTTAACATGTTGATTTTGACTTCATGCTATTATATGTTCTATCGCCCCTACTATAGTGTTTTATGTTAGGTACATAATATATAAAACCAATAAACTTAAATACCTATTGTAGTACAATAGGTATTTAAGTTTATAGTAGGGGTAGTGAGTATAGTTTTTGCGGCTTCATAATATATGATTGTTTGTCATGGTCTGAATTAATGTTTTTATTTATAATAATAATGCTGATGTCTCGCTTTTCCGTTATAAATAATCCAGTCACCTCTAATGGTTGGTAGAGGAAATGCTATCTAATCCCCACTATATAGAGTTGAATTATTCAAATTATATCAGTAAGAAATTGGAATCAAAATGCAATAACTTGACTTTAGTTATTCAAATTACCTTTGAACATGAAAACACGATCGGTTTCCGGTCCCCAAGGTATCAAAGTTTCAGTTTGAAATAGCTAGAATTACCTATGAGATTTAACGTTAGGTGGAGATCATATTGTTTGTTATGTAATTTTGCAACGATTTCTCGTAACGCCTAAGCGCTTAGGCTGATCGCCCGCTGCGCATAGCACGACTGCAGCCAGTGGCTTTTTCTACTGAGCGGTTCCGTGCTTCGAAGGACAAGTTGAGCTGTCAGATGCAGTTGTTTTTGAGGGACAACTGTTGTTAGACACTTAGCTAGTCAATAGCTTATTATTTAACCCACACTCATACTTTCAGGGTACGAACTGACACCTCCGAGACCTTTAACAAATTGCACGCTAAGTAGAAGAATAAAAATGCAATGGGAGCTATTTATTTTTATCTGTTAAAATTAAAACATTTTTTATATTTTCGAACTACAAATTCGAAATTCAAATAACGGTCTATTTGAATTTCTTTATTTTTTACTTCAGGTTTCATGCTTCGATTTTATTCTAAATATTATGTAAGTACTTACAAAGCAGACAAAGCTTTTGTAGTTAAGTAGGAAAGTTTTGTTTGAAAACATAACAATGGCAAAGGAACACAAAAAAGCTCTATTAATTATAAATTCAATCTCTTTTGCTATTGGTACAGCATACTTATTTATGAACTACAAACCTTGCTCTTTTATTTCAACTCAATATGACTAATATTAAAAATGCGAAAGTTTGCGTGTATAAAAGAAAGAAGAAGAAGAAAATATGTTCATTGTACAGAACAATACCATACATTAAAAACATTATGTAACTTAATGTAACCTTATGTAACAAAAAAAATGTAACAAAACCGTGGATTACAGTTTTCCCGCTACATTAATTATTTCACGTGAATTATACATTTTACCGGAATAAAAAGTAACTTATGTGCTATTCAAGACTATAATCTATCTCTGTGTCAAATTTCATCAAGATCCGTTCAGCCGATATTTCGTGATTGAGTAACAAACATCCATCCATCCATATATCCAAATTTTGACAGTTATAATATTACTAGCTGCGCCCCGCGGTTTCTCCCGCGTGGATTACAGATAAAGCTATGCTATATCTAATTAATATAAAACTTTGTGGAAATATATTAACTAACTATGTTGATGCAATGACTGTCGTAATGAATGGATCTGCATGTTGGGCCACAAAAAAGGTGGATGTAAGAAAAGTGCATATGGCAGTGATGCGAATGTTGAGATAGATGTGTGGTGTGACTAGGATGGACAAAATAAGGAATGAGTATTTCAGAGGAAGGTTGAAAGTAGCACCAGTGAATAGTAAGTTGAAAGCGAATAGATTGGCTTGGAATGGGCATGTCATAAGAAGAGATGAAAATCATACAACAAAAAAGTACTTAACATGAATGTAGATGGATATAGAGGTATAAGAACGCCGAAGAAGGTAAGGATGGACTGTGTGAAGAATGATATGTTTATGAAAGGTGTGAACACTGAGACGACTAATGATAGAAGAGAATGGAAGAGGAAAACATATTGTGCCGACCCTACCTAGTGTGGGATAGGGATATGAAGAAGAAGTTGATGCATTGACTGTATGATTGATTATATTTGTCCTGTAAAATGAAATTAATGATTACAATTTAGTAAAGAGAAGGAAATAATCAACGTATACCTAAATGTAATTATTAGAGAAATATGTTATTAAATAAGATTTAAGCCTTTGAATTTCAAATCTACCCCAACAGTATTCCCTTTAAATAAAGAAAGGCCTCATTTTGTTTGCGGAACGTACGGTTTAGGGATGGCTGGTTGAAATAGACGATTAAAAGATCAGATTTTCAACTGATTACACATTCCCGAGCAAAAAGCGGACCGCCCTATTTTCCCCATCGTCGCCCTCAAAGGGTCTGTAATCATTAGTCTCGGAGATGCTGTCTGAATTAACCACGGAAAGGTTAACAATTTTACTAAATTGTTGGCCTAATTTATTGGACTGTAAAGTTGTACAATATTGTCTCAAAACGATAACTTGTCCTATTATAATTCTGACTATTAGACTACACGACACTATCTCACTTGATTGTCAGTGACAATGTAGTCAAAAATGATATAAGGCTAGACCTAGAATACTTACTGGTTGTTTTATTATAATATATAATAATCATTACTATTATAACTGCGACGTCAGAATGGCTGAACGGCTCAGAATTATGTTTTTATGGGGTGTGGTGACGGAACAAGCAAAGGACTGACAGGATGTTAAGTGGTAATCTCTTCCTATAGCCAGATACAATGTGTAAGAAACTGCACTGCAACCGTCACCCCGAGAGATATAAAGTTGGTGAGTCCCATGTGCCTGTAATTTCACCGGAAACCATATCCAATCTAGTCTTTGTGGCGCTCCCTACTCGGGGGATAACAATCTATACACGAATTAACTCATTGGTTTTAAGCAAACCCTTCTTTTTTAAACCTTATGTTTTATATTTGTATATAGATGTAGTATTCGGCTTTACTACTTCACGTTTATGGTCGAAGTTGCGACCTAGGTTTCGAGAATGTCCAATGCTCATACTCAGGTCTTTATAAGTAACTTATTTTTGTAGATTATTTTTAGATGAAGGTAAAAAAACGTTTTTTTGGCTTTTTTTATTTGCAGTTTTTTATTATTCTGGTGACTCATATCGGCGTATGAAACATTTTAAATACGAGATTCTCACGTCATCTTTAGCTGGAGGTAGCAGAGAGGCTAACTAAGGCCACAAAATCAACTTTGTAAAATATTTGAGTAATTACTTTAAGTACTTATTGTAAGAAATAACGATCTAACTTGTTCGACAAGCTATCTCTGAGGCATAGAAGTTAAATGAGGGGAAATAATAGCTGCCCCAAAACTTTATAATAGGCAAGAAGTTGTTATTTCTAGAACAAGGTCTTTTTAATACACTCAAACTCCCGCACTAGTCTTTCCTGTGTCGCGGAAAACATGGACACACGATCTGCTTTTCATCCCTTCCCATATCATACCCATACTAAGCCAATCTATTGCTTTTCGACTTATTATTCCCTGGTGCTACTTTCAAACTTCCCCTAATATACTCATTACTTTGTAATTTCAATCTTACTAAAATTCTTCTGAAATACGAGTTTTTATTCAATTACAAATTATCATTTTGTATGGCGGCATGAAAAAAATATGTGATTGGTTTGATTGAACAATAAAATCACTACCTTAAGGGTTTAACAGGTGTCAACGGCATCAGAGGCTCGTGGGTGTTTAAAGGGGAGGGATAAATCCTGCAGCGTGCTGATTTAAAAAAAAATACAAAAATGTACTTCACACATAACATACGGGCTCAAAAAAATAATTACTAATTAAAGTTTTAGACTTTTTAATTTCCTTCCTTCTGCTGTTTTTTTCGGACAGCCCAAGCTCATTAATTTGTAGTTACTCTGAGAAATTTTAATGTAGAAAAAAATATGGTCGCTGATAGTATTGTTTCACTAATAAAAAAGGAAGCAAAATCTAATTTTGTTCAATCAGAATTAACCTTTATGAACTGTTCTCATAAATGGTATTTTTGTGTTAACCAATTTTAACAATTGATGTTTTTATTACACTATCCTCTTTAGTATTAGTTTCACTAAAATTACCATGAAATGATTAATCGCTTTATCATAACGTTGAAAAATGTACGTTTAATTTTTCCATGCCTCAGTCAGATCATTTATATGAGCATAACTCAAGCGAGTAATGCCCCGGAAAATATGCTGAGGGATGATAGAATGTTATCTGGAAATAGAATTGACTTGCGTGAAATCTGAAGCTAATATTTGTTACATGATAATATTGTTAACATTTAATCTGGCGTACTTTTGTCATATCTGTGAATTTAGAACTGACATATCTGTCTTTAAACTGTCATTGTCACTAACATAACAGCTGTCTTTAGATACGGTGTATTTATTTAGTTCAACCTTATTGTTTATAAATTGAATTATGTTAATACTAATAAAAAAAACAAGTAAAAGTGATACATAATTAACTCTGATCTCCACACTAGGATCCCCTGTGTTGTGGAAATCAGATTACAACACGGATTGTAGTACATATATTATAAACTTTACAAGCAAAGCGTGACAAGGAGTAACTTAATATATTTAATATATATTGACTGTGTATTTCTAATATTTTTGGGTCTCTATATAAATAGAAAATCCTGATGAAAATATCACAAATACACCGTAAATATTCCGTTTCTAAAGTAAACTCTTATGTGACTGACATTTTTTTATGGGATAAGATAACAGAACAAGGAAATGGCCCACATGACGTTAAGCGGTAAGCTCTGCCTTTTTTTTGTCAGGGGCTATTGAATTGAATTGAATTGAGTTGAATTGTATTGAATTGAATTTTCTTGTCTAATTAATTTTAATTTTAATTCTATTTAATTTTATTTAGCTTTATTGTAATTTAATTTAATACTAATTTTATTTTATTTTATTCAATTGGTTATGTGTATGGGTCATAGTAACCTGAAATAAATGAATTTTATTTATTTATTTATTATTATTTTTTAATATAATTTTATACTTACAATACTAAAGCTACTATAAAACCATTTGAGCAATCTACTAGCCTTAGACATATACAATACAAAGAATTAAACTGCGCCCGTCACACTGAGACATAAAGTTGGTAAATCTGGTGTACCTACCTGTAATTTCACCGGAAACCATACTCTTCAAAACGGAACTCAGCATAATGCTAATTCTACTGCCTAGGGGCAGAAATTGATATGGTGGCAGTACTTCCCCGGGCGAACTCTCATATAGAGTGTTACTACTCTTATCGTGTTTTAATTTCGAAAATATTTCATAAATTTAAATATGGTTTTCATCAGTATCAGTTTTGAGCACTCTCAATAATTGATACACAGCGACAGTGGTATCATACTAAACTTGTAATTACACTTGACACTTAGACATAGTTTAATGTTTTTCTTTTTATTGTTACCTCAGAAGTCCGTCGTAATATTTGATCATAAATAAAATTTCATCAAAAAATGACGTTGTCGAAATATTAAGAGCTAAAAACAAAAGAAAACGATCCCGCTGAGTTTATTCTGTTCGTAACAGTTGTTTAAAATATCAAAAAAATGGAACCAACTTTAATACTCATTAAAATTGTGAAATAACTTGTCAAAGTCGGTACGATGATAGTTCAAAAGTAACTATTATACGACTACTACTCCCTATGTTACTGTCTATCCAAAGGTTCTCTAGTAGAAATCGTTATATATGCGATAAGACCGCCCATTGTACGCGCCTTACTTTATGAGTGTATGTAAATTAATTCTCAAGTTTATTATAATGGTAAGTGCAATAAACAATTATTGTATTATTGTACTATTTCACACTTTTGAGTGTTGAAAACGGTTCCATTTTATTTGGTAAAAATCACACATTTCAGTGACCTTTGCTACTCATGGAATCAATTGTCATTCATCCTGAATAAACAAATCATTCAAATAGACAAAACACTTTTCAGTTATAAGAGTGTAGCTCAAAACCGCTTGACAAATTTTGATGCAATTTAAATGGGATCACCTTGAAAGTACATTTTATCAAACAAAAAATAATCATCAAAATCGGTTCATAAACGAGGAGAATATCCGCGAAAACACATAAATAAAAATATATTCGAACAGTCGAATTGAGAAACCTCCTCCCTTTTGAAGTCGGTTAAAAAAACTGGTAAAGTTTTGTCATTTATTGAAAGAAACAAAATATATTCAAAAACTTTAAAATCTACATAAGCGTCACTCTAAGTAAGTCGGACGCTAATACGACAGCCACAATAATCCACCGTCTCATGGGAATGCGTATTAGCATTCTTATGGCAACCCCTAGAGGATAAAACCATGTAACTTTTACGACGTTCACGTCGCAAGATGGAAAGGCTCCCATAACAATTCAGGAGAAAATGCCTTCATTTTTCATTTTATTCTCCCGGAAGAATGTCACTTTTGCTGGTTACGTTCGGCTGGAAGCAAATTGTCGGACTGTCTTTGATATAAAGACAAAGTTAAGTTGGCATTTAAAATGATTTAGGATTAAAATGTTTTTGGTTATTTTTACGTATCAGATAATTCGTTGAATCTTATGATATGACTTACAAAAACTGTTAACACATATACATATATATGTATGTAATTTGAAAATGAACTGCATTTTAATTAAAAATATATATTAAATACACAATATTTAATGTTAATTCCGCGAATTATAGCATAAGTTGCATGCAGTGCTTAGAACTTTACAACGGTATTAGTTACAATTCATTCCAATCCACAGAATTGTTCACCCATATTCCTACGGTAGCAGCATACGTATGCGTACGTTATAGATAAAACTGCCCACTGCATTGCAGAAAGACCTTGCTCCATAACCAGGGGCGGTCCGAAGAGGTGGTCATAGGGGTCACGACCGATCCTTAACATCAAGTTGATAAACCTCTTCAATTGTATATGGTATAAAAACAAGAATAGGAAGAGTCCCCCCCCCCCCCTCCCCTCCCTACCCCCTCCCTTCTCCCTACCCCTTCACCCCTAATATACCGTTTCTTTTAAGGGGCAGTCGATATAGTGGCTTTGACTGATCAATTTCTACCGAAAGTTACAAGTGATTTTCATATGTTGGCACGAATACTTGATTTGTAAATAATTAACAAAGATGATTATGACTGCAATACGTAATTTATTAACTTTTCAGTGAAGTAGAATTACAATTAAACCACTCGTTAATTAAACTAAAATCCATTAACGTCAATTACTGTGTCGTGATTGCTTAATCTAAGCTTGAAATAATTGAAACGTTATTAAAACTGTTATGAAATTCCTTAACTTTGAGATGTTATTATTAATATCATTATAAAACCTAATAAGGTCAGGTTCGGAGTCAAACCACGTGTTTTCTTAACTCGAGACAAATTGGCTCACTTCTAATTACAACAAAGTTTCTGAGTATTTTGTTAATTACGGTGTAGCCCGAAATGTGTGTATACTATCACACTAATATAATACCAAATTACACTAATATATACCAAAGTTTGTGTTTGTAAGCATGTTTGCTAACTCTTAATGTCTTAACGACTTTATAGTTTTGAATTAAACTCGGGATATAGGTAATCTATGAAAATTCGGAACAAAAACGTAACACATACCGAAGAAAAACTACTACGTTGACTACGGATTTCCCGCGGCCCACAATCCCACGGGAACTATTTTTTTTTTTGGGATAAAAAGGGGCCTATGTTCCAGGGTATAAGCTACATTATATCATTTCTAATTTCATGCAAATCCGTTCAGCTGTTTCCGCTTAACGGAGTAACAAACATACAAACGACTGACAAACTTTTATAAAACTGACGTGGTTTGACACATTATGACAAACACATATTATGAATGTATAAAACACGGGAGTTACTCACTATACTATTACTACTACTCAGTACTAGGCGAACTGCGACCGCGTCCGCGAGCGCCCCGTATTCTCTTTGTAAAAGACCACCTAATGTGGTTGAAACTATAGTCGGAACCCTCGGACTTATTACGTGAGTACTACTCAGTACTAGGCGAACTGCAACCGCGTCCGCGAGCGCCCCGTATTCTCCTTGAAAAAGACCACCGAATGTGGTTGAAACTATAGTCGGAACCCTCGGACTTATTACGTGAGTACTACTCAGTACTAGGCGAACTGCGACCGCGTCCGCGAGCGCCCCGTATTCTCTTTGTAATAGACCACCTAATGTGGTTGAAACTATAGTCGGAACCCTCGGACTTATTACGTGAGTACTACTCAGTACTAGGCGAACTGCGACCGCGTCCGCGAGCGCCCCGTATTCTCCTTGAAAAAGACCACCGAATGTGGTTGAAACTATAGTCGGAACCCTCGGACTTATTACGTGAGTACTACTCAGTACTAGGCGAACTGCGACCGCGTCCGCGAGCGCCCCGTATTCTCCTTGAAAAAGACCACCTAATGTGGTTAAAACTATAGTCGGAACCCTCTGACTTATTACGTGAGTACTACTCAGTACTAGGCGAACTGCGACCGCGTCCGCGAGCGCCCCGTATTCTCCTTGAAAAAGACCACCGAATGTGGTTGAAACTATAGTGGGAACCCTCTGACTTATTACGTGAGTAACTCCCGTGTTTTATAGATTTATAAACTTTTATAACATTAGCGTGATATGAAATATTTGTATGTTACGTTACGTCTAACAAAAATAATTTAAAAATAACAAAAAGTAAATAGTATAATGAGTTTGTTATGAAAATATTAGACACGTTTCGTAACAGGCTAAAAATGAAATAACTATAAGAAAGAAATAAATAAATACGTTTATTCATGACATAGGCCTTATTCAAGACATGTGACAACATTACAACAGTAAAAAATATAAAAATACTAGGTAATACAAAGAACAGATAAATACATACCAGTAATAAAAACTTTATAGTACTATTAACTATATTTAAATATTTGTTGTAGTGTTGCGCGATTCCAGGACTGAGTTCCCACTCAGCATTATGCTAAGGTTGGATCATCGTCGCGCTGATTTTCAGTAGGAACTCAGACTAACATCATGAACGTTTATTTACCACTACTTACCACACTGTAACTACTAGTTTATTTACCATCAGGCGATTACATTGACCGCAAGTACATTGTAATTGTAAAAAAGAAAAAAACTGTCACCAAACACATAGTGAGTGCAGGCAACAGTCCTTGAGAGCCAGTGAGCATTCTAGGTCTAGCGTGATAACATCTTCGACCACATCGTCACTGACCATCAAGTGAGATAGTGGTCAAACGCTAGATCTATATACAGTATAAAAAAAAACATTGTGGAAACACTCAAATAAAAGCAAATAAAATTTGTGCTTAACTTTCATGTAAGGGGGTACAATTTTTTTTTTCAAGACTGCCCATAAATATAAAGTCGTGACTGTCTTTACCAAATAAAATCCTACATATATAATAAATGTGAAAGTTTGTGTGTATATATGGATGTATGTTTGTTACTATTTCATGCCAAAACGGCTGGATGGGTTTGAATGAAATTTGGTCTGGAGATAGCTTATACCCTAGATTAACACATAGAGTTATTTTTATCATCACCCTTTTTGGGTAAAACCGCGGGACGCAGCTTATCCTACTAATATTATAAAAGCGAAAGTTTGTGTGTATGAGTGTATGTTTGTTACTTCTCGCTCAAACGGCTACACTGATTTCCATGAAATTTGATTAGGAGATAGTTTAAACTCTGGTTTATTTTTATCCCGGAAAAAATATAGTTCCCGTGTCGCGTGGCATAACTGAGTTAGCGGGAAAACCGTAATCCATGCGGGTGAAACCGCGGGGCACAGCTTATTATTTATATAAAATAACTCCCCAACAAACCAGCCAACTCATCGTGTCTTACAATAGCCTTGCTAATGGCATCTTATAAGGAAAGTCCCCAAGGCTTTGTTAACGAAATATCGCCAACATTACTTCAAGTATTCTTTTCACCATTTTAAATTTTGGCCAAATGAGTACAATATATTTTTAAAAGGGCTCATTTTCATAAAGTGCGTAATTTGATACATTGAAACAGAGTTCTCTGAAATAATAAATAAGAAAACAGCAACGTTGAAATTTTGACCAATGAAATTTAAATATTTTCAGAAAATGTAAATACGGCGGACTATGACACAGAATAATTTAGTTTGTACTGACGTAATTCATTTGTTAATACTACGATACGATACGACGAAAGTTATTCCCGTTTCAGGCACAGCATGTTAAATAAAAATTACTCTTACTTTATGGTAGTAGGGTACTTTCGTGTACCCGCCTGGCTACCTACTTCCCTCAAGTTTGCACTGTCACCCAAAACATAGGGTGTTCAGACAGGAGTCTTTGAGCCAGTAAACATTCTAGATCTAGCGTGATAACATCTTCGACCACATTGTCACTGACCATGTCCCCCGTTGATTTCCACAAGGACTGGATAGAAGCCCGCATCTAGCCCTTACCTGCAATCTTAGTCAGGTCGTCTGTCCACATTGTCGGTGGCCGTGCTATGCTATATAGCTCGTTGTGCGACTTTGAGCCTGCTCACAAGGTCCATAGACAGATATACACACACAATCACACGAAATATGCCTAATCAATTGCATCTCTGCGCACCCTATTGGGTCATATTATATATAGAAATGCGATAACCAGAAATACAGCACAGCCAATTACACAAAAAACCCATTACTCTTTTGTATGAAAACATACTTCCAGCTCTGTCATTAGAGAGGGCTTCTCTTCCCTCTGAGCATGAGACTCTTGACACGAGGACACTTGCATTGCGCTGGATCCAAGGATTCGCATATAAGAGGGTTTGAGAGCCAAAGCGCGGGATTGATGCTTGCAGTAGCACAAGTTTAATAAATAGCTTGGTAAGAATTTAATAATAAGCAGCAACCAAAAATTTGCTTTTATATCGCTTTAACAGGTGTCCTAATTATTAACGTCATTAATAATATCATGGTAAGAGAATACATCGGCCACTCATTGCTGGGGCGTTCAACTAAGCAGTTCGATACCTTTGTAGTTTTGAATAGCTTTGTTATAATACAATCAGTGTTCATACGCAATCATAGTCAAATAAATACAAATATACTAGTATGAGACTTACACTAGAACATGTCAGTTAAAGCAGCGGACAGGCCAACCATATTCTGCTACAATGGTGCTTGGCGGAACTAACAAAACAAACATTACGAAGCTTCGGCTCACACTGTCGCCGTCTCGGCCGCATGTCTGACCTACCCGCTGCATTAACTGACATGACGTTTGGGTGTAGGTTTTCAATTGTTGGCTAGATACAGGTGGAATAAAGATCAGATATCGTTTTCAGATTGAAATTTAAGTTTTCTATTAAAACTTAAGTTTTAACTTAAGTTTTAATAGAAAACTTAAATTTCCAAAATTTCGTGGCTCCTGGCGCCCTGAGTAGTGAGTGGAACACACATTGGCGATGATGGTCGCTTTATGGCTCTAACTCACCTGGATGCCATGGAGACGTCGCTCGCCGGCTATGTAGCCATGTCTATTTCTGGCTATTTTCGGTTGCCAAATGCAGTAGCCAGAAGCTAATCAGTTGTCTCAGTTCTCGTATTGAGAATGGACGTTTGGCGACCGGTTGGACACCGAGTGAGTGAGAAGCAGCTTGCTCGCGTACGTTTTATTGGCGACGTCGCCAGCGTGCTAGCTCTCCACAGAGTGACCCGTTGGTTTTGGCTACGCTTCCAAATTGGCAACGTTGCCAAACCGTTGCCAGGTGAGTTAACTTCCATACATTTTTAAATGAATGGTTTTGATAGGTACGTAGTCAGCGATGTTGCCATGGCGTCTCGGTGAGTCAGAGGTAGATGTGCGTACACGTTCACATCACGTACGGCAGCCGGTTATGCGCGTCGCTTTTCCCTCGCGCGCTTACCATTTGAATGTTAGTGCTGACCTGAACCTGTTTGACTTCTTCTTTGACAGCTTAGCACTACAAGGGCAGATTGCAAATTTACAATTAAATTATACCTAAATGCTAAGTATACTATTCCATATTTTTTGTGTATAATATTTAATAATTGACTGGCCGGTTGGCGCAGTTGGTAGCACTCCTCCTTCTGAGCCGCTGGTCCCGGGTTCGATTCCCGGACAGGTCAAACATTTGTGTGTATGAACATGTCTGTTTGACCTGTGTCTGGGTGTGTAATAAGTATATATATCAGTCATCAGGTCACCATAGTACGGGCTCTGTCTAGTTTGGGACCTGAAGATCTTGTGTGAATGTAAGTACACAAAAAAAAATTATATCTAAATCCTAATACATTTTCTTTGTATACATATGTTTCTCATTCAGTAACATTTGATAACTGCAGCGCTCCATCTGTTGGAAATCTTTGTTAATTGATTATTAAATAAAGATAGAATCGGAGTGTGCGCGTAGAACATTTATAGTAGCGGAGAATATTTGTAGTGGCGGTACGGTAGAAAAAGTCTCAGAGGTATCTTCGATAACTAGTTTAAAAAAAAATGTAACAATAGAAATTTTCGAAGCCACAGCATATGATACTAATTCACAACCCCCAGTTCACTGTCGCAAACATACACAATTATTTAATATCTATCCTTAATAGGTACTGATACGTAACCTAGTTAATAAAAAAATAAAATTTCGAGAATTGTGAATAGTCTAACAGAAAAAGTTAACTCCACAGTCATATTGAACATGATTTAATGTCTAAGTCTGTGACTTTGATTTAACAATCACCTCAAACACTTCCATCGGCAAATCTTTTTATTTTTTAAACGACTTCAAAAAAAGGCGGTTACTCAATTCGACCGTATATATGTTTTTTTTATGTGTGTTCGTGGATAACTTCGTCGTTTATGAACCGATTTTGATTTTTTTTTGTTAGATAGAGTATACTTCCGTGGTGGTCCCATTTAAATTTCATCAAAATAGGACAAGCGGTTTTTGAGTTATACTCTAACAACTGAAAAGTGCTACGCGTATCTTGATGATGTTATTGTCGCGGTTGAAAACATCGGAGAACACACAATGACAATTGATCCCGTGAGTAGCAAAGGTCACTGGAAAGGGTGAAAAAAATTTTTTTTAACAAAATATGCAACCGACTTCTACACTTAAAAGTGTGAAATAACTTGTCGAAGTCGGTACCATGAGCACAATATTGTGATGATAGTTACTTTTGTGTGAACTATCATGGTACCGACTTCAACAAGTTATTTCACACTTTTAAGTGTTGAAGACGGTTGCATTTTTGGTTAATTTTTTTTTTTAATATTTACAGAATTCTTTTATTCTTTTAAAATTCCTTCGGCGCCAAAAATGTCTCTTCAGAAATGTACTCCTCACTTACTGAATAGTTTCGCTTGTCTCCTTAGAATGGTGTCTCTAAGTACGGGCAGGCAAGTCCGTTTCATAAGAATACATTTATTCTTATGCCCGTGCATAGCATCAATCTTATAAGCTTTTATTTACATACATTGTATTCAGAGGTTCACATAACAGTGTACAAGGATTTTGTAATCCTCCCTAAGAAGGATTAAGCCCGTTTAAGAGATTTAGCTGAGTAAGCTTATTATTAGTAGTAATTTGTAACGCAGATTGTTATAATTATGGTTTGTATCGTACACTATTTAAGGGATTATTAGTTCGTTAGCAAGTATATCAAGTGTTTACATAAATAAACAACTATATATTTTTTTATAATTAAACGTCCTAACGTTTGTTAGAAGTCAAAATAACCAAGAAGACCCTAATCTTCTAGGTTATTTTGACATCCAACAATTTAGTCTATTAAGTCCAAAGTCAATGTAAATACTATATTGCAATACTATTGCAATATGCACAGCCCTTACAATAATGTTTGACCAATCTACTAGCTGTTGCCAGCCTATTAGAAGCTCAAATGTTTCAAACCCGCTACCAGTTGGCAGCGTACCATGAATACCATAAACCTGGTTCATTGAACTGCTGCTGCGTTGCCCCCTTGCTGGAATGCTGATTCGTTGAGCCAAATAATGTTTCTAGCCCACACAAGCACAGAATAATATAATTCACCATTGAGTAAAAATAATACTTAAAAATTGTACAAAAATATAATCCAAAGACAAACTTACATTCATTTCAATCTGATTTCATTTAAAGTGAACGCCTTCTCAAAGTAAAACTCAATTTATATTTTGTTGATTCAAAGCAAGTTATTATTCAGATATTGAGTTAACTATCTTCTACCTTGATTTTCATTTCAGAAATGAGAAACATTTTCACTTTCGCTTGTAACTTTGACCTTAGTAAATAATTCAAATAAATTATTTAATATTTGTTTGTAGTTTTGCCGTTTATGAATTTGTTTAGCTGCAAGTTTGTTTAAGTTCTTTGCTTTTCTTTATTCGATTGCCTCGACGATATTTACCTAAAAATGATTCTGCTGAAATTCGTTCTCAAACTAAGCTTTGTACTTGGAGGCAGGTTATTTGATTATTCTTTGGCTGTTGTATAAGAAAGGATCCGGCTAGTGTCAACTAATTCTATCTAATAGGGCCTTGATAGGTACCTCCTACCAATGCTTAGGACTAAGTTGTCCATTCATAATTACCGAAAACAGCTTTGCATAATTAGATAGAATTGAATACATACCTACAAAACCACCTGACTAAAATCGCAGGTGAAGGCTGGACGCGGGCCCTTCATTAAGTCTGATTTGTCTTAATGATTTAAATTTAATTATTTGTTTGTCAAGTTGAGTATAGACCAGAGATCATGTCAATTGTGACACTGTTTTTGTGTACATTGTATGCATGCTTGCTGCGTGCCTTAGTGGTCTGTGACCTGCTTTCCATACAAATTTCATTGAAATTGGTTTAGTATTTCTGATTTCTTATATAAATGATTTAAGAATTAATTTCCATAAGGACCGGATGGAAGCGGCCCGCATTCAGCTCTCACCTGCGAACTTAGTCAGGTCGTCTGTCCACCTTGTCGGTGGCCGTCATATGCTGCGATTGCCAGTCCGTGGTATCCATTCGAGAACCTTTTGACCTCAGCGGCCATCAGTACTTCTGATTCTTTTCAAGAAAATGTTATATATTGTCTACGAAAATTACATAATACGTAATTTTCGTAAAAAGTAACCATAAAAAATCGTCTACATATTATGTAGACGATTTTGTATAGTTACTTTCATGTATTCAATCTTGTTTAGATCCATTAAATTTTTTGTTTTATTTATTATTTTTATCATTAAAAAAAAACCAATTAGGGGCCCATAAATTACGTGAGGTAATTTTCTCCCCTTGGTGAGATATCGTTTGATAATTTGCTGGACCCCTTCTCCCACCCACTCACACGTGAGGTTTTTGACGTATTATACGACATATTTTAAGACGCGCTTGATTAACACAATCAAGCACGTCATATTAATTTATTCAAAAAAATAAGTGCTTACATTTTTTATGACGAATAATTAGGACCAGTATTTATGATTACTAAGAACGTAGTATAGAATCACCCAAAAAATATGTTTACTCAATTTTTCTCGCAACTTTACTCTCAAAGTTCCTTGTGGAAAAAAATACATGATATTTTTATCTAACCACGTCCCTCTCCCCCTCAAACACCTCACGTATTAAACGGACGCCCCCACAGCAATAAATAATTGGATCGAATTCTGATAAAACTTTGGTAAGTTCATGTGTAGACGCCCTTATAGGGTTTCTTCACAAAGTTGTTTGTTTGTTGTCCGTTCTAGATTCGGATAAAAACTTGGTGAAGTTAAGGTATTTACCAACACATCCATACGGGCGATACAGCGAACAAATCAACTGTAGGTACTTGTCAGCTTACTGCTAACCTTTTTTTATTCTGTATAGATCTAGCGTTTGACCACTACCTCACTTAATGGTCAGTGACAATGTGGTCAAACATGTTATCACGCTAGAGCTAGACCTAGAATACGTACTGCCTCTCAAGGAATGCTTCCTGAACACAATATGTGTTTGGTGACAGTTTTTTTAAACTTGGGGTCTTCGGTCTTGGTGTCGTAGCTAGCCAGGCGGGTACTCGAAAGTACCCTACCACCATGCTAGGAGTTTGATAACGGTGTTATCAAACTCCTAGCAGTGTTCGGTGAAGACCGAAAGCTCAAGCCGTTGTTGGGTATCGATACAGTGCCCGTCAGTTTGACAGCCGACGGTCCTCCGTCTGAGCTATCATCGCTTCCTTATTGTGCCGGTTGCGTGAATATTTGAGTTAACATCGTCATCATCATTATCTCAGGCATAAGTAGTTCACAGGCTTCTCCCATCGATCTCCACAAGGACCGGTTGGAAGCGGCCCGCATTTAGCCCCGCGATCTCGTTTTGGTCGCCTCTCCACCTTGTCAGTGGTCATCCTATGCTGCGCTTGCCTATCAGTGGTCTCTTCCCGAGAACCTTTCGGCCCCGACCTTTGTGCTAACGTAATATAAGTATTGCGAGGACGAGGGCCGCTCCCAACCAGCCTTTGTGGAAATCAATGGGGAAGTTTATGTCGTACTTGATATTCGTGGAGATGATGAGGAATGTATATTTATTGTTTAATATTATTATAAATTAAGTAAGTAACGCTTAAAAGCGTTAGTGTTGATCTTAGGTCATCAGCAAGTCGAAGTAGCAGTGGGCAGGTCATATATTACGGAGAACCGATGGACGTTGGCGTCGAAAGGTTCTCGATTGGAGACCACGGACAGGCAAGCGCAGCTTTGAACGTCCTGACCAAGGTCGCAGATAGGGGCTGGGCGGGTGCGTGCTGCTTTCACCCGGTCCCTGTGGCGATCAATGAGCGAGACCTATGTCCAGCAGTGGATGTCTTATAGCTGATATGATGATGATGATGATGATGATGATGATGATGATGATGATGATGAATGCTTAACAGCTAAAGAAAGATAAAGATTAGAAAGAAAAATTGTTAGTAGGTATATTTTATTCGTAAAGCATACTGCTTGCCGTATTTAACAGTAAACCTTCTCTTGTTACAGATAAAATGCATGCCAAAAAGCGTCAGAAGAAAAGACGGGAGAAGACCAGTGTCGTTCGATGGACGGATGGAAATATGTAACGTACAGTGTTAGTGTTAAAGTTCAAAATGGTCCCAGCTATGGTGAGAGTGGCGAACAGGGATTTGTTAGTGGTACTTCTGTTTCTGTGTAGAGCGATAGTTTGTGACAGTCGGTGTCCGAAGTTTGCCGAGAAACCGCTTGAGACGCGAGTTCAGGACGCTTCGATAGTGTTTAGGGCAGTGGTTGTTCAAACGCATTTTCAGGTGAGTCGCATTTTAATTGTTTATACAAAATTTAGAAGGTATGTTTCGGCCAACTAATATAACGTATGGGATAACCTTGTAGAGGCCTAAAATAACCTTTTACTAATCACCTTACCATGTAGTATGTTTTTTTTTAATTTATATGTTTACTTATTTTGATAACTATCTCACTTGATAGTCAGTGACGATGTGGTTGCTAGTGAAATCACGCTAGACCTAACAAGTATGCCGGGATCACGACAAATGGAAATCCTAGTCCTATGCGGAACCCTCTGACTTGAGTAATTCCCGTGTTTTATATGTACATTTATAATTTCGTTACGCCTATAATACACCTTAAAATTAGATATTAGAAAGAAATTCTCGTGTATCTTGAAACAAATAAATACGCGAGAAAAAAATTCCAAAAAAAAAGATATTCATAATGCCACAGATCACGAAAATATCCACTAGACATAGGCGTTTCCTATGTCTTTTATTAGGGCGGTATGACAGTATACGCCACGGTTGGCTGGTGGGTTGGCGAGCGTAGTATGTTATTATATCCGCAGAAAGCTCTGCTGCCCACCATCTGGTACGTGACTAGCCGACTCTTAGGCGCGTTAGGTAGGTACCCTACGTCAAAGTAAGATATACATATCTTACTTTGACTAAGGGTACCTTCCAGTAACATGTTAAACTTATAATACCTCTATACATCGTACATAAAAGTATATATTAATACAATATAACATTAAAAAAACCTACGCGTCACAAATTGTATTTCACTACCGTTTACAGGTGTTATATATAATTTATCATTCTGACGTTAAGTTATTGTAAACTATACAAACATTCAGGCATAATAATTGAATGCAAATGTAATCACATTCGTCGTTCGTTTTGTTTAAAATCATTTTGATGAATATAACGGCTTTACTTTATAAAGATTTTTGTTTCTATTAATCTTTCGTTAAATCAACATATTTCGGCGAACTGATGAACGAAAGGTTATTGAATGGAGACCATAGGACTGGCAGGTGCAGCATAGGAAGGCCTGCGACAAGGTGGACAGAAGACCTGACGAAGATCGCAGGGTTGGATGACGGCCACTTCCATCCGGTTCTTTTGGAAATTTATGGAGGCCTATGTCTAGCAGTGGACGTTCTATGGAATAAATGATTATTCTATTCTATTATATGGCTGATATGATGATAATAATTAATCTTTAGTATTAGATAACTGATAAAAAACTCTGTAATTCATCAATTCTCTGGAATTTTGTAAACGTGTTTTCAAGTGATGGCTTGATCAATGGAAATAGGGATTCATTGTTGTATATCAATCAAATCATATTATAAATTATTCTTTTTATTTCGGTAATTTTCACTGTCCGCCACGTGTATCGGAAATTGAACCATCATTCAGGGTGAATAATTTAATGCAAATGTAATCAATGTTCGTTGACGTACTGTATAAAATGGTTTGGATTAAAGTTTTAATATCGAAAATGTTTACATTTTCTGCCATTGAAGCTCAAATATACTGTGGCTTTGAATATTGACTTTAAAAACAATGTCGGAACAGTATCTAATCATATATTAAATAATAAAAATGTTTAACTCCCCAGCAAAAATAAAGGGTCACCTAGTTAAATCCAAATAACTTTGAAATCACACAAGGTAGGTCTTGGTCAGCTCTTGATCCAAAATAACCATTTATTAATTTGAAAATGAAAAGAAAACGTAAGTTGACCAACATCCTCAAAGTGAAATAATTATCTTCTTACAGTTCTCAGACAGTTCTTAAGAAAAGATATGGCCAGCTCATACTTTAGTACCTTGTCTTGCCTCCATGGGTTCCTCTTAAGAGTTGTATGCAATCAGGAATACTAAAAACTAAGTTCCTCAAGCGGTGTTTAAGTAAATTTTCCCATTCTTCAATAAGGGCCTGTTTTAAGGCAGGAAGTGTCAAGGGTGGTGGAATTTGTTTCCTAGCTAACCTTCCAAGCTCGTTCAATGTATGCTCGAAAGGGTTCATGTCAGGACTTCTCGCTGGCCAGACCATGAGATCAATATTGACTTATTTAATGTATCGTCTCACATAATGCAGTGTCAAAGATAATATTAAGATTATTATTTTTTTTACTTTATTCACACAAGGTCTTCAGGTCCCAAACTAGGCAGAGCCTGTACTATGGTAACCTGATGACTGATGTATATACTTATATACATATACACACCCAGACACAGGTCAAACAGAAATGTTCATACACACAAAATGTTTGACCTGTCCGGGAATCGAACCCGGGACCAGCGGCTCAGGAGGCAGAGTGCTACTAATTGCGCCAACCGACCAGTCAGATTAATTCAATCGTATAATACTCGACCACAAGGTAATGCCTATGTTTGAACGAGTACACTTTACATTTTAATTAAATGATGGGGTTTATCCAGCTGCGCTCCTCCGGTTTAACCGCCGGTTATATAATATATGATATTATTACTTGTAAATGTCAAAGAAACCAACCTTAAATAGTTTTATGGTTCATTGCATTATCATCATGCCAGGCGGAACTGATGTTCAAAGTTAGTGAAAATATTCTGCTGCAAGTGAGATTTCAACACACGAATACAGATATCGTTCGGTTTTTAGACGGTCGCCGTGGCGCAGTGGTTAGTGTCATTGACATGATTTCTGTGTCCCCGGGACCCTGGGTTCGAATCCCGGCAGGGGCAAACATTTGTGCGATGAGTGTAGATGTTTGTCCCGGGTCTTGGATGTTAGTGTGCTGTGATTGTGTGTGTCCATGCCTCCCGCGATACAGGGAATCCTAGTGCGGGGGTCTGAGTGTAAGAAAAAACAAAAAACAAGATAATACCGCCTGCGGTAGGAAGAAGTGCTAGCTTAGATAGCAAAGCGACAGGACCCTATTCTGTAGTTGTTGATTCATATCCCACTAGTAGGCTATTTATTTCTTAAGAAATTTAAAACTTAAATCTTAAATGTATTACTCTCCATGCAGATACGAAAATGCGCATTTAAAACACAGTAAAACATAAATATTTAACTAGAAAATGCAATAACCAATTTCAAGAGCTCAGATTAACAGCCATAACATAAGTCACAATACATAAGTCACACGTAGCTCGAAAGTTTTTCCTGGTTTAAATTATTTTATTTATATTATTTAGTATTATTAGCAAGTATATTTAGAACTCCTAGACAAAAAAAATCCTTATTTTTGTAACTAGGAAATTTATAAAGTGATCAAAAAATTCAATTAATATAAAACAAATTATTCTCATATTTTTGTTGTTATAAACTTTTTTGAATTTTTACTAAAATTAGCCCTAATTATAATAAAATAGTGATAACACTATTACAGCTACTACAATAATATTTGAGCAATCCATTAACTGTTGTGAAAATATAGATAAAATAGTAGGAAGTAAACTTAGTTCCAAAGTGATCGTTACTGTTTTCGATTTTATGTATATTAAGATATTAAACAATACACGGTTTGTTAGGAATTTAACTTATAACTCTCCTTTTAATTAATTAGGAAATTATACGTCTATCTCTTAGCACTCCTATCACAGCTTTAAAAAAAGAAATAGAAACAAGATGGCGTCTTTTACCGGAAGCTGCAATCGCCATTTTGTATTCAAAAAGATTACGGAAATCAAAATATCAACTATTTTTTCCGTAAATTATCTTCTTAGAAATAAAAAGTATAATAATACGGGGCATCATACTCATTTAAAAGAGCAGCTGTTCAGTTTTTAAACTTGAAAATTTCGGTTGACAAGTTTCAAACCAATTGCAACTTCAGTGTGAATTAGAAATTTGCACAGAACAAAGGATGTAGGCGATTCAATCGTGATATTGAAATTGAAGTGCAAGTGGGAGGGAAATTCGAGATCCAATCCGATATTGGAATACATTCAATGGTTTTAGTGAATTTGTTCATTCAATGTGCATCAAACTGGGAAAGAAAGAAGAGAAGATTTTATTTTATTTTTAGTTTTACTTATTAGATGACGATGTGGTCTCTATAGGTACATATAAATAAAGTAAATATATTTACCTAATGATCTTTATAAAGAGCACGCTATCGTGCTATCCGTCGTCCTATCGTGATCCAACTTGTTGGTGTATTTACCTTCCATGTACCTGAAACATGAATGTGGATGGATATAGAGGTATAGGAAGGCCAAAGAAGGTATGGATGGACTGTATCAGGAATGATATGTTGATGAAAGGTGTGAGCACTGAGACGACTAATGAAAGAAGAGAATGGAAGAGGAAAACATGTTAACATGTTGTGTCAACCCTACCTAATGTGGGATAAGGACAAGAAGAAGTAACTCTGTGGAAGGAATATGTGATTCCCTTCTGTCTGTAGAGATGTTCAGCTCGACAAATTTTGGTCGCATATTGTTAAACTCCAAGGACATTCCGCGATTAAATAAAAACCTTAGTATTGATTCATTGTTCAACTAAACTAAAATTCTGGAAAATATGTAAGAAAGATAAGTTCTTGTATGTTTACGATAAAGTCAAAATTAGCATGATACTTATGAATAACGACACTAAATTAAGATCTTTTTTTATAACTGCTGGTAGGTTAAGGTAAAAGTAGTAGTAGTTTTAGTAGTAGTTTAGTTTAGTTTTTTTTTTTTAGTTTTTTTTTTAGTAGTCGCCACTTGATATTGAATAAAATTACCCGCAATTGGCCAACAATTGAATAAAACTCATCTAATATTAAAGTAGCGTTGTATGTAGATAGTTGTATAAATTAAAGTTGCGTAAAAAATACGAGCTATTTATAATTTGAAGAATTTTAGTGAGTTTTAGCTAGATTTAGATTAAGATTTTAGCGAGTGATTAACAAAATCAGGGGCAATTAACTTATTAAATAATTAAAACGATGACATTTAAAAAAAACTAGACTAATAGACCTGGGATGTAAAAGAAGTGCTGTGGGCTGTGTAAAAAGACAATCAGTAGGTAGCTGATGAAATAAGTTAATAATTAAGAATAAAGAGGATTCACTTGCATTTACTATAAAATATATAAATATTTTAGGAATACACTTTTGCTATGTCCAGCGGTTTCTAATAATAATAAGCCTTATTACCGAAACACCTCAATAACAGTTCTTACTTATGTAAAATAATAAATAAATAACGTTTATTGTTATATCACATTTTTACAAATGTACATTTTTAAATCTAAATCACGTATTTCAGAATACCTGTCAACAAAAGGCCTGTTATTTCTAATATTTTCTATGGAAAATAATTCTCTAAATTTGTAGGTATAAATACCACTAAGTTACCGCTTAAGTTTTGAAAATGTTCCTTGGTCGAAGTACTTCCGTAGTATCATGGCTAAAATAAAGCACCCACGTTTCCCTTGGCAAATATAACACAAAACACGAGGGATCACCACTATGAAATTCTATCTACATTCATAACTTTAACCCTTTTAAAGCAAACTAGTCCTTAATTATGTTGTGGCAATGGTAACCCTACCACTGGGTACTCACAGAGACAAATAGGCACATTATTGTTTTTCATTTGCGCAAGATAGGTAGCTTTATAGCGGTGTACCGTCGGTAATGGCTACTCTTTGCCAAGCCAGTGTTCTGTCTAATTTGCGAGATTGGACGATACGAGGCTATCTCGATTGGCTGAGCTGAGATTAGCTTGTATTTGCGCGGGAAAGGGGTAATGTGAAGATTGCCAGGCGAAAATAATCTTTTGTTTGGCGTACTTATGTTTACGGTATTTATTACCCGATTTGAGGTGAAAAGTAAAGCTTACGGATAAAATCTTTTGTTCGTATCAATTATGAAAAAAAGTTTCTCTGTATTTCTATTTAGTTGCTTAACTATATTATTCTTCTTGTCCTTATCCCACTCTAGGTGGGGTCGGTAGACGTGTTTTCCTCTTCGATTCTCTCCTATCATTAGTCATCTGAGTGCTCACACCTTTCATAAACATATCATTCTTCACACAGTCCATCCATGCCTTCTTCGGCCTTTCTCTTGACTTTTCTCGAAACCTTGTCATAAAATGAGTCTGTTGCTGAGTTGGTAATCACGGTCATTTTGTTACCAGCACCGGAAGACTCAAAATTTTGCGTTAGATTTTTATACTTGTAAAGGTACATAATATTAGTTTATGGTTTATAATTATTAATTATGTATATAACAAATATCACCCTTTACCGTGAAGGCCCTTAGAGGCGGCTAACTAAGGGAAAACACGCAGTTTCTGAGTACATCGCTATAGCGCTCGCCAAACCGCCTGCTAAACGTGGCGAGTCCTAGAAAAGGTGCCCCACCCTGGATAGTCTATGACCAGAAGTGGACTTTTATGGCTTACGTGATAATGATGATGAGTTTAAAGTAATGAGCACTATAAGTGTAATATACAAACGCGGCATAGGGGTTTGTTTTTGAATATATTCAATTTATTTATATTCCAATAGTGACAAAATTATTATGCTGGTAACACAATTTAATTGAATATTAAAGTTGCTATAAATATATATTAAGGTTGTGTTGAACCGTCTTCTAATATAAGTCGTGGGTTAGACACACGTACGAAATAAGAGACCTCTTTCATGTTCGCATAAATGAATTCCGTGGAATTTTGTCCTTTTCTTGGCAGGCAGTTTTATTGAATAAAACAAAAAGGTTTATCATCAAAAGTATTGTCACAAATACTAACTTTTTATAAAGTATAGATCTTGTTTGAATACTATAAATATAAATACGTTTGAATACTGTCTCCCTTGATGGTCAGTGACGATGTGATCGTAGATGTTATCACGCTAGACCTAGAATACTTACTGGCTCTCAAGGACTGCTGCTTTAACACACTATATTTTATGTTTAGTGACAGTTTTTCAAACTTGAGGGTGGTAGCTAACCAGCCGGATTATCGAAAGCACCCTACCACCATGCTGGGAATTTGAAAACGTCGTGATATCCTAGTCGGTTTTAAGATTAAAATTATGGATCAAACTCTCAATAGTTTTGGGACTCAAATTGTAAATATTTAATAATAACATTTTTGATGTTCTATTGTTTCAGAGTAAAACACTAGATTTAGCGCTAGTGTCTATATACAGAGGGGGCGTAGAGCTCGCTTCAATCAGCCAGTATGCTGGATCACCTTACAACACAACGGATAGGTAAGCTTAACATTCGTATTATAAATATTTTATATAATATGACGGTCGCCGTAGCTCAGTGGTCAGTGACATGACTTCGGTGTCTCCGGGGCCCTGGGTTCGAATCCCGGCAGGGACAAACATTTGTGCGATGAGTGTAGGTGTTTGTCCCGGGTCTTGGTTGTTTGTGTGTGTCCATGCTCCCGCGACACAGGGAATCCTGGTGCAGTGGTCTGATTATAAAAAAAAATGTGGTGAGTATTGGCAATCGTCCACTATATGATTATACAAAAGTGGAAATAAATGGGGGGATATGTCTAGCAGTTGACGTCCTATGGCTGAGATGGTGATGATTCTCCATTACAAGTTCTTGTAGATAAGATGCAGTGTGCGCCGCTCACTCTTGCGCAGAAATGACGACGCATGTTTAATAACACGAAGTGAACATTTTTTTAGAAATTATATTTTATGAAAGGACCATTAACTGTGGTCACAAGTTTGGAACTTTTGATAGTTGCATATTTAATAAAAACGAAATAGTTACCTGCTTTAGAAGGCCTTTCTTAGGCTACGTCATAAACCCTCGAGAGGTCTGTAACTTGAGACATTGGTTTCGCTTCTGGTCTATTCTCAAACTAGGTACAAAACAACACCATAACACTTATTCAGCTCTCGGCCTCAGCTACTGGACAAATTCCAATCAAAAGAACAGCTTTATCTAAATAATAACTAACATAATATTAATATACTAAAAATTAAATGCAACATACATTAATTTTAGCATTATGATGTATAAATATGTGATTTAATTTTGGATTTAAATAGGTATATACCCTTTTTTGTTAACTGTAAGACTTCTTTACCTGCAAAATGCGAAACGAGCTTCTTCCCTCAGTATTCCCAGGTAAACGCACCTTGGTACATAAGAAACAACGACCTTCACCGGGACCTTAAAATATAGTTCGGTAACAAAGTGATTAAAAACTATGCAGAAGCTCACCAATAAAGACTTCATCGTCACGTTAATGTTGAGGCAGTTATGCTCCTTGACCAGACTGATCCAGTAGTATCCAGTAAGACTTAAAAGAACAAAACCGTTCGAATTAGTGTAGTGTTGAGTGATAGTGTGTTAATGGAATATGGTTAAAATACTGCTCATAGAGAATACATGAACAAAGTGTCGCCTTAAATAGAGACAATAAGAAAAGTGTTAATGGACACATTCTTAGTACAATACATTTAGATAATTAAATTAGACTTAAATTGCTTATTAGCTTTTATAGGCTAAATCGTAATATCTTTATAGGATGCATTTGTATGTTTACTATGTTAACAAATAAAAAAAATTATTCCCGAGTAGTTGCAATACAGGATTGTTCATTGGAACAGTTAGACCCTAATATTATAAACATCCATAGACAATTGACGTGTTTGCTTGCCATCAGGCAGAGCTGATAGTTTCGCAGTAATGATGCCATTAGCAGTCATGTCTATTTGTATATATTAGTATGTTACATGTATATTAGTGTAATACATTACCAAGATATACCGCAGTATATCTTGAAAATGTATTACACTAATATTATAAAGAGGAAAGTGTGTCGTTTGTCATTTGTGTGTTTGTTACTCTTTCACGCTGAAAAGACTCAACCAACGGTTTTTACTTGAAATTTGGAATAAATGGAAAAAAAATGAACACTTTCTGTCCCGATACTTTTTATCTCGAAAATATTGACATATCCCATTGCCGTGGGATGGTGGGAAGACACAAAAATCGGCAATGCCATATAGCATATCACCGCAGGTAACTCCGCGGGGCGCAATTAGTTAAAAAGTAGCTTGTTGTTTAATTAAATACGGACACTATTTGTTGCTTTTACCTATAAGTATTAAAACACAACCACATTATATTCTGTTCAAAGTTGGGAACTTTATTCGAAAACTACTTAAGAGGATTACATACCCCGTATTTGTCCATAAAAAAAAACCCTTTTTTCTACCTTTGTAAATTATGCGATTTCGGTTATTTTGTTTCGTATAATCTACATTAACATTTACAGGACTTAAAGGTCAAGTTTTTTATATCACTTTAAAGTTACAAGCATCACAACCAGTGCGCTGACACTGGTTATCTAAAGCCCATATTTTTCAAAAACCTTAAATTATTTTGAAAAGTATAAAACGCCTAAAATACGTCATACTCATTACTCTCATATACTCAGCCATTAACGTCAATAACATTTTTTTTTGTAACAATTTATAAATGGAAAAGAGGTTTGCCCTAGAACGTAAGCTGTATCAAAAAATGTACCTACAAATCTCCTCTCTCAATCAGTTGCATAGAACGGAGGGGGAGAGGGGAACGCTAAGATAGCAATACGTTTGCTTATTACCTACAATGCATAAACAGTGTTTGGTATAGAACCCTCTTAACCGTTGGAAAATTAAATAAAGCGACTGTATTATCACAAAGTGCTCAGTAAGGAATACACAAAACCGTGAACATTCCTCGTATAACGGTTAACAAAAACAAAGTGAAAGTGTGGCATTAGAGATCCAAAGTTTGTCAAGGAGAGTGTTGGAAACAAGCGAGTTCCCGGCTTCAAGTGCGGAGAAAGGTATTACGGAAACTTTGATAGTATTTTTATGAAGAACTTCTAGATTGGATTTAATTATGGCACTTATTAAACATAAATAGGGCTTATAATTACGTTTATTAAATACGTGTTTTTTACAAAAAAAAATTTTTTTTGTCTTAAGGTATCTTGATCAGGCTATGTGCGTCATCTTTCTTCCCAACCAATTACACAAGTTGAGAGTTACGATGATTCGTGTTCCAAAACCATGAGTATTAATTCTGGTCCACCACGCTTTTCCACTCCATACAAGACATGCCGATAACATGCAGCATGCTTTAGAACGTGAACAGTACAGTAGCATGGGTGCCCGACAGTGAGCTTGCCATATAAATAATACCTTACTTACTAAAGTGCTGGACAGCAGCAGCAAAGGCTAGGTAGAGTCAAGCCGAGGTTGTTTGATAGCTCCTTGAATAAAATGTACAGTTTGTTAACCGCGTTTAACACACTTTTCTGAAGCGATGATAGCTCAGCGAGGTGATGGTCGCCTGTCAAACTGACGGACACTGGTTCGATCCCCAACAACAGCTTGAGCTTCCGGTGAAGGTAACATCGTTATCAAATTTCCAGCTTGGTGGTAGGGTACTTTCTAATACCCGCCTGCCTAGCAACCACCCTCAAGTTTGAAAAACTGTCACCAAGCATAAGTGTGTCTAGGCAGCAGTCCTTGAGAGCCAGTGAGCATTCTAAGTCTAGCGTGATAACATCTTCGACCACATCTTCACTGACCATCAAGTGAGATAGTGGTCAAACGATAGAACTATACAGTATAAAACTGCGCTCGTCAACCCGCCTGCCAAGCGTGGCGAGTATTGGCAAATCCCCCTATATGGGGGAGGCATACGTCCAGCAGTGGACGCACATGGCTGAGAGGAGAAATTACACTAAATCACCAAAGTCATAACAAACATTTTTTTTCTATACGTGTGATTTCATCAATGCTATTTTTTTTATTAAAGCCTTTGAAACGTAACGTGACACGTTTCACCAACTTCATAAGCATTTCAATTATGTCACGTTTTGGGTACCATAAAGGTTACACTAGTCATATTACTTCAAAACATTTCTCATTTAAAGTTTACTGTATACAAGTATCGCTTTGATCTTATGATATTCACCACATATCCGTAGATACGAAGGAGGTCGAAGATCAACAGCGGAACTCAATTAAAAGCTAAGGTTCTGAGATTGCAAATATTGTAATTTCTCAAAAATTCTCTCAAATTCTCGACGGTCGCCGTGGCGCAGTGGTCAGTGTCAGTGGCTTGATTTCTGTGTCTCCGGGACCCTGGGTTAGAATCCCGGCAGGGGCAAACATATGTGCGATGAGTATAGGTGTTTGTCCCGGGTCTTGGGTGTTTGTGTGTTGTGAATGTGTGTGTCCAAGACCTCCCGCGATACAGGGAATCCTAGTGCGGGGGTTAAAGTGTGAAAAAAAAAGTTTGTTTTTTTCTATTGAGCAAGAGGATTAAGCAATCTTCTCATAAAACAGTTATTTTTAATAACCTCCTCTGTCCTGTTTTGTTAAGGCTGGATTTAACTTCACAAATGGAATACTTACCATTTATTGCCTAAGTATTGAAATAATGTAGGAGTTTTATAGTTTATTGCATTAACAACATGCTAAGCGAACGTGAAATAATTTAGTTTTCAAACGCTTGAAATATATCCTAGTAATATTATAAATGGAACAGTTTGTGTGTATTTGTGTAAGTGTGTATGTTTGTTACCTCTTTCCGCTCAAACGGCTACACCGATTTCGATTAAATATGGTATCCGGAGATACGAAGAAAATAAGTCACGGAGATAATAAGTAAGATTTTGGCATTGGGCGCACCCAAAAATATACGAAACAATATAACTTAAAGGAACGTAAAAAACTCTAATAAGAAAAAAATATTTTTGTAATGTCAGAGTCACAAAGTTGTTCTTGATGTAACGTCACATTACTCAATATATTAAAGTTGGTTAAAATATTAGATTATTAATAATCACACTAAGACGCCCACTGCTGATGCCTCCCCCTTATAGGGGGGATTTTCCAATAATCGCCAAGCTTGGCAGGTGGCTTGGCGAGCGCAGTATGATTTCCAATCCTCAGAAGGAGCTGCTGCCCATTTTCTATGGTACGTGATCCCTTAGCCGACTCTTACGGCTCCTGCGAGAAGAGATGGGGGAGTACTATTCTAGGCTGGTACCGCCACGGCACCACAATAGAATTCATGTTTATTTATTTATTTGAACCCCAACATAATTACACTGATACAAGAAACTAAAAAAATGCTATAATATAACAAATGCTAAGTGTCACTATAATTGTAGGGGAAGACAGCTTGCGTAGAAAAGTGAGCAAGCAGTATCTAGCTATTGATGGCCACTGCCACAATGTGGAATAACATTTAAAATATTGGCCATCAATTTGACAGCTTGCGTAGAAAAGTGAGCAAGCAGTATCCAGCTATTGATGGCCACTGCCACAAAGTGGAATAACATTTAAAATATTGGCCATCAATTTACAATACAAAGAGAATAAAGTTTATATTTTTACAATATTTGAAAAGTAGTAGTAAAAGGTACAAAACAAAAATCAGGATTGTTGGATCGCTAATTTAAATTTGCCAAAAGATACAGTAAATAAGTCCACTCTCTCGTTTTTAACTGAGCTATTTTATTCTCTAATCAATCTATTTAGTGCATTCAGGCTTAAGTTAGATTTAATTGGTGCACTCTTGAGTAAGTTAAAACTACGCAACCGAGGTGTTCTTGTCGGAGCTGAAAAATTTAACGATGCTAATAATTCGGGGGCGTCAAACAAGCCATTAGCCAGCTTAAAAAGAAATGAGAGGTCCAACATCCGTCTTCGATCCTTTAGGGAACTGATCTTAAACTGATTTAATCTATCGGAATAACTATGATATTTTTTGGCTAAATTACACGAGTAAGCAAGGTGCCTTTTGTACACTTTCGATCCGATTAATATCATCATCATCATCATCATCTCAGCCATAGGACGTCCACTGCTGGACAAAGGCCCCCCCCATTGATTTCCACAAGGACCGGTTGGAAGCGGCCCGCATCCAGCCCTTGCCTGCGATCTTAGTCAGGTCGTCTGTCCACCTAGTCGGTGGCCGTCCTATGCTGCGCTTGCCAGTCCGTGGTCTCCATTCGAGAACCTTTCGGCCCCAACGGCCATCGGTTCTTCGAACTATATGCCCTGCCCACTGCCACTTCAACTTGCTAATCCGCTGGGCTATGTCGGTGACTTTCGTTCTTCTACGGATCTCCTCATTTCTGATTCGATCACGTAGAGAAACCCCGAGCATAGCCCTCTCCATAGCTCGTTGTGCGACTCTGAGCCTGTTCAGAAGGCCGATTAATATAAATATCGTAAAAAGGGTTCCACACGACACTGCACTGATGTTCACAATTGTAGAGGTTTCATAAGTGTTTGATAAGGTTATATTTTCCCAAAACCGCTACTTCACATTTCGAAACGTAAATAAATAAAATTTACAAATAAATTATTGAAAAAACTATTACCGAAGCTGACGCTCATATTTCTAAAAAAATTCTTAAAGCGTGAAAATGTAATTTACCCATACTTTGAACAAAAAACTCCTCCATCTACTTAAGCATCAATTTGTTTTCTTCAAGTCAGCTGAACCGATTTATAAAGTAACATTCCGAAAAGCGTTCAGTTTCCACGCAGCTTAGTGGTAAAGAAAGTCAGGTAAGGTAAGCTTAATAAGGTAAGTTTTGAAACCTCAGCACTCGTAAAGGGTAAAACTTTTGTTTCAATAATGTCTGGAAATGTATGATAACGAAGAAAGAAGTGGGAATGTTTATACCGCGAAATATTCTGTATATTTTTTACTCGATACGTTACCAATTGCAATGGTGTATCGATCCTATTAATAGTTCCAACAATTGAAGGTAGATGGCGCTAATACAATTCCCTTAGATGTGTCTGCAATGAAAGAATAAATTCGGCTGCTAGTGGAGTGCTACAATAGCTTAGTTGGCAAATCAACAGGACAGAATTCTATAGTCGTGGGTTCAAGTTCCACAAGAAGCTGAATTTATTCCTTCGAAAATTTGTAAGTTCCGCCTAGCATGACGATATAGCAAAGAACCATATTAGTTTTCTCTAGGAAAAGATTGCACGCAATTGCTATTTCTCGAACTTTCTCAATGGTTGCGCGGATGCGGGTAGCGTATGATTTCATCTGAAACAGCCAATTTAACACATACGAGCTCCAATTGCGGGTATCGTGGCTATAATTGAAGTTGTTAGGTTTAGAGTTTTATTTCACAAACATTGGTTATATTGCTGTTAAATGTGTTTTGTAGGTTTTACAATTTCGTTCAGAATTTTATTTAACTTAGCTCGTATAACTCATAAATTATTTTATTAGTTCTAAACATCCTAATTAGTTGTTTACTGGCTTTAATTATCAATAAAAGCAATTGTGATAAACGTCGTGTTTTTTATATTTTACAGAAAAAAGATGGGTCATTATGCAGTCCAAGCGGTTAACATTGACGATAATTTGCAAAAAATATTATTTGTTTAATTGCAAACAAGAAAATCAGATTTCACAATTCACAGTATCATATCTATCATACTATGTATAACAATACAGAATTACTACAGACATTACACAGTTATTGTATTGTAATATATTATATAGAAAATGTAGTAAATACAAATTACCTTAGATTACATTTAATTTGGTTGTTTTTTTTCTGTAATGGATGTAACCTCCCCCATTCCCCCACAAGGTCCGGTTGAGAGCGGCACGCATCCAGCTTTTTCCTGCGATCTTGGTCAGGTTGTCTGTCCATCTTGTCGGAAGTTCTACGCTGCGCTTACCTCCTTGTAGTCTCCACTCGAGATTTTTTGCACCTTTTGACAATAAGGTCCCTCTCCCACGGCGACTTATTAAATCAGTGCAATAGCGATGCAGTCGCGCATGTGTATCGCTACCGTCGCGATGCTGTCGCTGGCTGTGTAACTGCGCCCAGATTCTGTATCGCCATTGTTACGATGCTGTCGCGCGTCAGTCACAATGCAAACGCGGCACATTCCCCAGCACCCCTCCCTGCCGGCCTCCCTCCCTGATGCAGCCGCGCGTTTGCATCGCTACAGTCGCGATGTAGCCTCGCGTTTGCATCGCTTTTGTCGCGCGTTGCAAACGCGACTAACGCGCGATAGTAGCCATGCAGAAGCGCCTTTACAAAATGCGCGACAGCAACGCTACATGTCATCGCGCAATGTCTTCGTGGGCGTGGGGCCTACGGCCATCAGTTCTCCAGTTTATGCTCCCTACCCACTACCACTTTGACTTACACATTTGCTGGGCTATGTCGGTGACTTTCGTTCTACTACAAATCTCACAATTTCTGATTCAATCGCGTAGAGTTTTTTTTTATATAGGCACATAACTATACTAACATACTATATTTTTTCTTTAGACAGGTGAATCTAAAAACAACTCCACAACTGGGTCCATGCTTCAACTGGAGCATTGCTCCGTCACAGAGTGAGCTGGTCGTATTCGCTAGGATCAGCGATCCAGCGGTCGACTTGGAAACTACTCCACCCGACGGACCCTGGCTGGAAGCTACTTCTGCAGCGGTTCCGTGGAGTTTAGGCGTGGATATCGCTATTTGGAACGCTGTTGGTGAGTGTTCTCTTCTTCTTTCTTCTGAACTCTGACTAGATAACGCACATCTATATTATAAATACAAAGCAATTAATAGCTTTATGGTGGGAGAGTCAGCCGTCTACCTGACAAACGCCGTTCCAATCCCATGCTAATGTAATGTGTTGAAGGCAAGTGGGATACAGCAGTAACAAATCGCTGTAGATATTTCAGAAATGTTTATTATCAACGGGCAGAGGTCCCCTTACACCGGGAGTGTCTCAATGTTAAAGAGATCTTAATAATAGACTGGCTGGCTTGAATAGACTGGATGGCAGGCTAGTCACGCTCCCTTTCCAGTGGCTTGGCATTGCCGGGCAGGAGAGGGAGTGACGTGGCATGTCATAATTGGTGGCTGGCTGCTGGTACCGTGGATGGCGGAAGTGAGGCGTAACAAATGCTTATTAGAATAAATTCACTTCTATCCCGAAGTAGAAATCCTGACTTTATATTATAAATTTGAAAATGAATTGTTTGTTTGTCACGCATTAGTCCCTAAATCGCTCAACCGATCTTGATGAACTTTGGCATGGAAATAGATAAAAACCGCAGTAACGTTATAGTACTTTTCTTTTTTAGTGGACAACATCATATAATTTCATTTAAATTGTCAATAAAAGTAAAGCCCCATTCAAACGTTGCATCAATCTCATCTATAGCATGATTATGACTAATTACAGTAAAATATATTGTGTACATTATTAGTATTTCTGAATATGTTTTATTTCAAAATAAATATGTGAATAAAACATATCAAACTTATATTTCACAGAATGTAACAACAATTCCAGATTCAATCAGAGTCTATATGCATTCTATGAAAGAAAACCTACACCCGCCAAAATGTGGAAATTTTGAATTTCCCCACACCTGTGCCAATATTCTGTATCGAGTATCTATTCAATGTGTATCGTATATACAGATATAAAGGTAGCGGAAAACTTGGATGGTATTGTAGAAAAGTATTTGAATTCTCGTCATATTTTAAATATGGAACGAGTTTTACATAGCTTAGTTAAATGATAATTTAGCAATGCTGCTAGCATTCTGGGCACGCTGCCGGCCGGTAGCGGGTTAGAACATTTGAGTTATCTATAGGCTACCAATAGCTAGTGGATTGCTCAAATGTTATTGTAGTAGCTGCAGTATTGTAATTCGTTTTTAGTGTTTTATTTTAATAAAGTTATTGTTTAGTTAACGAACATTTGAATCAGTATACTTTTAATACTTAATAAATACATGGCACCTATACTTCTTTTTTGCTTAAAACAGAAAGAGCGCAATGAGCTCCCTTAAAATCATTAAATTATAAAATTTAAATAAAGTACTGACTGGAAGGCAGCTCTTTTTACTTCAAGTCACATTGCGACATTTAATTTTAACATATGAATTACCCTCTGAGCGGTTAACTTAAACATTGCATCGTAAGGACAGAGTTAGTTAAACTCTTTTTTTCAGACTATCTCTTAGTGCTCGTAATCTAATCTAAAAAAATAAAATCTAATAAACATATCTCACAAAGTGCTCTCACTGAAAACTTTTTGAACTCAAACTCAATTATTCCACAGGAACCATTCTTTTTTCCGGGATAAAAGTACCCCATGTATTAATCCAGGGTTTAATCTATCGCGGTAATAAGACATAAAATACCTATATAATCTTCCAGAATTTTACTTAATTTTAGCTGAATAAGAGAATCACGACCATTATTTTTTAATTTAGGCATATTAACCAATCTATTGAGAATCTAACGTTTTTATTATGTACTAGGTTGGGCTGGTTGGGGCGAGTGGGGCTCTTGCAGCAGAACCTGTGGGAGAGGTCGGCAGACCAGAAGACGGTACTGCTCTCGCCCTTCCTGTGAAGGCTATGGAGAACAGACAAGAGTTTGCAATTCCTTCGACTGTGATGGTAAGTGCAAGTCCTATGAATAGTTCATACAATCAAAGGTAGATGGCGCTAAGAAAAAATACCCCTCAGATGTATTAACTAAAATGAAGGATTACATTCGGACGGCTAGTGGAGTGCTGTTATAGTTTAGATGGCAAAGCGACAGGACTGTATTTTGTATTCGTGGGTTCAAGTCTCACTAGTAGTTAAATTTTTCCCTTCAATTTGAACGTAAGTTTCGCCTAGAATGAGGCCTGAAAGGTCTAAATACCTTCACACCTCTTCACGCTCAAACGGCTTCACCGATTTCGATTTAATTTGGTATGGAGATAGCTTATACCCTGGATTAACACATAGGCTTATTTTAATCATCACCATCATCACTGTTTACCATCACCACGCGGGCACAACCGCGAGGCGGAGTTAAATATATTATAATTACAATATACCTTTGTAAATATATTTAACTATGTATCGTTAATGGGAACATACTATCAAGCAATCTCAATTATCTCCATCAAACGTGGATAATTACTTCGAAGTCATAATGTATTTCCCTGATTTGACAGTAATTCAGCGTGTCGTCAAATGTAATTAGCGTCAGTCAAGAATGGTTTTAATTAGTATAATGTAAATTCAATTTTAGCTCATATGTAAATGTAGCTTAATCAAACTGTAATCCCCGTTATTGAATAGTGCTGAAATCGGACAAGTGCGATTTGGACCTCGAGCAGTATTCCGTATAAATAATTTAAAAAATATTGAGTTAGAGGTTGGATATATATTACTCGTAAATCACGATACGTAACGTTTGAGATTCTCCACTGGTGGACAAAATACGTTTCTTACAATTATAACCGCCAGGGGTCTTTTTTACGTTATCCTCCAAAGGTGTATAAAAACCCTGAAAGATATACGTTTTAAAGACGTCTTTGAGGAAACCCCAATTGTTCACAAAACTTCAAACAAAAAAATATATGTGCATTACCGGTTTTATTCTGAGCAAATAAAGTGTCATAACGTTTTAGGCAAGATAAATTTTAGAACATTTTATACTGACTTTTTACATACAACAAATGGCACGCATAGAGATTTTTTATTTTTATTAGCTTGTATGAAACAAAACACGTATATATAAATATAAATACTGCCAGACTGCGTTACAGTAATTTGCAGGCAGACTAAACACTAGGCTGGTAGTACACTAAATCACATTATTCAAGTTTACTTTGTGTATATTAGGTAGTGGTATCAGAATATTACCGTATTTTAAAGTTTAGTAATATACTATTTATATTATATTTAAGTATTTAGTAATATTCTATTTACTAAAAGTAATATTTTTATTGGCTACTCAACTCAAGTGTAAATATTCTATCCAACAAAACATAACAAAAGCTAGTAGTTTTGAAGAGGAATCTTCAAAACTACTAGCTTTTGTTTTGTTTTTGAAACTGGCAAACCATTACATAGTCACGGCATTGGAAGTTTTCTCGCACATTCCTCGTTCCATAGTAATTTTTATGTGCATATTGCAATTATTCTAGTTAAATTTCGGTTGATTTACGGGTTCTCTCATTAAATATTATAATACATCTAAATATTAGAATATAGATTAAACATTAAACGTATCTTAATCGTATTCAACATATATTAGTTTTATAGTCTAAAAATATAGAGCAGAAAAAATCTTAGGATAAATATTAAATCTGAAACCTTAACATAAAAAATAATAATTTAAAAATATAAAAAAATATGAATGTTTTATAACTTATGAATGCTGTGTGCAATGTTGGAGTTAGCAAATTTACCATGTAATCGTTTCATTATTATTCTTATATAAGTTGAAGTTTGTTAACGGTTTTTGTACCTTAATAAATAAATATTACAAGTAATTTTATCTAAACGTTCAACGCTAGAGGAAAAAGAAAGCATTAAGTTATACGTATTAGTTTATTATGTCTGTTTAAAACTTTATATTATTATTTACGTAGCATACCGTTTGGCAATCTCAACATAAATTATCAACATCATTAACCTCAAATTACCAAAACTGTATTTGCTCTTTTAAACAGTATTCAATCAGGTATAACCCGTCAATCCTTTTGAAATAAGAAAAAAAAACAAATCTGGATTCTCGTACCGAAAACATTCCCTTGGTAACACCGCTCTTTCCGTCCGACGTATGAATATAGCTACGATTTCTCACCTGAATTCAATTTTGATGATTTACCTACCCCATGGGGTAATAATGAAAGATTTATTACCGAAACGAAATTATATTTGATTGGGTACATATTTCTCTTTCCGCTTTTTTTCTTCCGCTATTTTATCAAAGTGTTGTATTATTAACATTTCCCCAAAGTAAATATCTGTTATAAATGTTTCGTATGAGAAAATATTTATACTGTACTTTGGGAGTTAAATTAGAAAAAATAATTAAATATGGAGAATGTAGGCAACGCTACGAACACTACCACCTGCAAAACCCATATTTACATATATATTTTTAATGATTGATTGATTGAAATTAATATTTTATATACTATATTTTTAAAGTATAAATACATGTATGTAATTTTTCATAAACTTGGTTTTGCAATAATTAAAAAAGCCGAAAACTTATTAAAATACTACAGACACATAGCAGGTGAATAAACTTACTAGCTACTTTTGATGGGATTTTTTTTTTTTTTTTACATATTATAACTTTGGGTTTGACAACTGTCTCACCTGATGTTAAGTGATGACGTTGTCTAGGATTTAGCACGCAACCTTAGAAGGTACCTATTCACTCGCGACTTGAAGACTCCAGGATTGTACATATCGGGAAACACAAATTACTACCTGCTGCCAGCCAGATAGTAAAAATTGTCCATCCTTCATCCATTTCTTCCTTCATCCATTCCATCTTTCATCCATTCCTTCATTCCATAGCTATATTCTCCCATTATGAAATATCACTACAGAGAACATACCGAGAGATGTCGGTACATGAGAACCGACATCTCATTGGTGGTTCAAACACAAAGCACCAATCAAAATACATATTATGTTCTTCATTCAAAGAGATTCATTGGATGAAAGCGCCAATGAGAATGCAGATAAAGTGACATTTCATAATAAATGTAATTCTCCGGTAAGGCCAGACTGCTGTTTGAATCTCTCCCGCACAAATATATATCGTAATATCTAAAAAAGCAAGCATTGTTGTATATTGCTTTTTTTTATTACATTTTTTTTACAAACGATATTAATAACGTTTTATGTTGAAACTTTTTTTTTTATTCATCACACTCAGACCCCCGCACTAGGATTCCCTGTATCGCGGCTGACATAGACACACATAATCACAGAACACAAACATCCAAGACCCGGGACAAACATCTACACTCATCGCACAAATGTTTGCCCCTGCCGGGATTTGAACCCAGGGTCCCGGAGACACAGACAATTCATGTCGATGACACAAACCACCAAACACAAGCCACGGGACCGTCAATGTATATGTACTTGCTTAGATTGAATCAGTGTCGTACCAACTCCGCTTATTTGTAAACAACAAACTTAGTCGTGTTTGAAGTTTTATAGCGGCCAATTCAATAGTTTAACTAAATCGCAAAAGTATCTGTTTCCTACTGTGACATATTTCCGCGTATTTCTCGTTTTTTTTTTCATTGGATTGATTCAATGGACTCGTCTCAATATTGATATGATAGTTTCAAACATAACACATAGCATCTACAATTTATCTCTATTCTAGTTTTACGTTCGCAAAAAGTAACCTGTAATCATAAATAAATGAAATTTTAATTAGCCATTATACATGTTAGAACGTTATATTCTTATATTAAATAATATGCATCAAGTTATATTACTAAATACAGAATTTGAGGTTCTAATAATAATGATTACTAATCTTTTTTTATTTACATATTATAAGTTTGCGTTTGACAACTGTCTCACCTGATGTTAAGTGATGACGTTGTCTAGGATTTAGCACGCAAACATAGAAGGTACCTATTCACTCGCGACTTGAAGACTCCAGGATTGTACATATCGGGAAACACAGACTCGGGCAACGAGTTCCATTCCTTGGCAGTACGCATTAAGAAAATGGAAGCATAACATATATATAAAACATAATCTGTGTATTTAAATTTCGTTTAAATCAATATATCTAACTTACAATAAAAAATATCATAGAAAATTAGTTATAAAAATAGGAATAATAAAAATATTGTCTTATGCTCCTACCGTCTCTCCGACAACACCCTCAAAGCTAAACACAAAATGCCACAATAGGTAACTTGCGAGTTACCTTCCAAACAAACACCGGACCGTAACATCGATCCGTCAGTAAAACCCCTGAAGCTTCCAAAGTTTACCGCAACGGATGAAACTTTGACTTGCCCTTCCGAAACTACGGGTCCCGTGATGAAACTTAATAATTTGAAGAAATATCTTGAACACGTGACGAGCGCGAGAAAGTAACGATTTTTTTATTTATTATAATAAATAAAAAAATCGTTTCTTTCTCGCGCTCGTACATCCTACTTCCTACTAATATTGAAAATGCAAAAGTTTGTGTGTATGTATTTATTATTTTACCTATATTTTATATTTTATCCTATATTTTATATTATGCTGTACAATATCTGTTTTTTGAACATGTTAGACTCGTGATACGTTGTCAAGCAAACAAGCTTACTATAGGTTTTTTATGCGAAAAAAATTTAATGGTGCACAGAATCTTATATTTTATCACATTAGTTATACTACACTGTTTGTTTTCCGAAGAAAATAAAATAAAATAATTAAAATGTTTGTTACTTTTTCACGCTGAAACGGCTTGAAATTTAAATAATTTTATAGGAATTCCGACCGAAATCAGAGGACGTTTTTCGCGCTTCTATATTAATTCTTATCGAAATGAGTACAGTCATAATCCGTGCTGTTTTTCCATTATTAAATAGAAAAATAAACACTGCCGTGATGCCTTGCAGGTAGCTCTGGCGCGGTCGGCTTTCTACGTTTAATTTAGATTGTTTAAAAGCTGACTTCGTCTGTGTTCTAAGCATGGAAAGTCTGCTAAGTGTGAGTTCATCATTTTCTAAATAATTATAAAATGCCTACTTACCCATATCTACCCGAGCGAGGGTTATTATGCTTCTAGTAATATGAAGCTATTTTTTTTTTACCAGGTGCAATCAACCCTCTGGCCCCTGGCGCGAGAAGAAACTTTCACCCGGCTCAGGCCCGATGGGGACCTGTTCCTGACCGGCCTCATGCCTTCAGTCTGAGGCCTAATTCATACATCTGGATAGCGTCATCGGAACTCTTTGGAGCAGGGAAGACGTTTCCGAGAGAGTTCACACTTTTTATTTCGCTCCGGCTAAGGCCTGAGGTAAGTGTAAACCAGACTGTTAATACTACTAATCCCTACTTCCCTACTAATATTATAAGTTTGTTACCTCTTCACGCTCAAACGGCCACTCCGATTTTAATGAAATTTGGTATATAGATAGCTTTTACCTTGGATTAACACATAGTCTTATTTTCTTCATCACCATCATCACCGTTTTTCATCACCACGCGGGTATAACCGCGGGGTGCAACTAGTATTATAAAAGCGAAAGTTTGTGTGTATGTGTGTTACTTCTTCACGCTTAAATGGCTACACCGATTTATATGAAATTTGGTTTGTAGATACTGTAGGTATCAGAATAACACATAAGCTACCTTTCATCATCATCAATCATCACCACACGGGTAAAACCGCGGAGCGCAGCTAGTAATATAAATGCAAAAGTGTGTGTATGTTTGTTACCTCTTCACGCTCAAACGGCTTCACCAATTTCGAAGAAATTTGGTATGGAGATAGCTTATACCTTGCATTACAACAAATGCTTATTTTAATAATCACCATCATCACCGTTTTGTCACCACGTGGGTAAAACCGCGGAGCCCAGCTAGTGAAAGATAAATTCTCTTTAAATTCGAAACAAACACAGTTTCCGAAGGGTCCCGAGCCCACTACCCCTAAACTGCTCTTTCAAATATGTAATTACTAACTACGCCCTGCGGTTGTACCCGCGTGATGTTAAAAAACGGTGATGATGAAAATTAGCCTATGTGTTAATCCAGGGTATAAGCTATCTCCATACCTAAATTTCATCCAAATCCATCCAGCTGTTTAGGTGTAAAAGAGTAACGATAAGGTTAAGATATAAGATATTAAAACACGAAATCTTTAATCTTGACATTTCTTCACAGAGCGGAGGCTACGGCCAAGGGACTCTCTTCTCCCTTCGGTCAAGACGTCGAACAGGATCCTTCTTATCATTAGAGCTTGCTGGTCGAGGAGCAGCAAGACTGGTCCATGCGGGAGCAGGCTCTTCTAGATCCATCTACCTCGCGGTACCGCTGTATGACTTCCGCTGGCATCATATTGCTATCAGGTAACATTTAAAGTTTTTCTTCGTTACTATTCTATTGTTTCATAGATAGAAAAGACTTTAACATTAATAGATCACCTTAGATCCAGTTATACTGCACCAATCCTGGAGTCTTCAAGTCACGAGTGAATATGTACCTTCTAGGCTAGCGTGCTCCATCTTAGACCGCGTTGACACTTAACATCAGGTCAGACAGTTTTCAAACGAAAGCTTATAATACATATATGTTTTTTAAAAGATAATAAAATGCATCCAGTCTTTTCCACGAGCCGTGCTTATAAAAACAAGCTAAGAGAAGTTTATCGTTTGGCTTTGTAAATTTTACTAAATTTTCACTTAAATCTACGTTTAAATATATGTATCATAAAAAATATAACTTAATGCATTCTTCGTAAACAAACCGGCCTTAAAATGAGCAGTGTCCTTGTGAGAATCTAATTTCCACGTTATGAAGCTGCCACGGGACTAATTAAATACAATTTCGAGCAAAATGAAAACTTAAGCTCGAAATTAACTGTTCCCGACACGTAATTAAAGATCGCGTGAGTTTGAATTTTACACACTTAAAAAAAGGAAGTAAATTTGTTTTTTTTTTTACGAAAAAAACGCGTTTGCAAAACATGTTTCAACAAAGGTCGGTACGTGGAACAGGAACAGTCGCTATAAATAACAAAAACAATTTACAGATACAGTTACACGTTTTTCGTAAACAAAATAAAAACAAACAGAGAAGCGAAATGGAAAATATAAAATTGTCTCTCTAATTGGACGTGAGAGGGCCTAATTATTTTGAATTTGGAACGTGGTCCAATATAAATTACGGTAAGTACACATTTTCAGGTGAATATAAACGAGATATTTTTTTTTTGTTTTACTGCGCCGGGCTTGTTTATGAATATGTCTTTGATATATGTCTGCTTTATGGATACAACTACCTAGAATGCTCCAAAAATTGTTAGCTACAGAAATAATACAAAATATTTATTATAGAAGTTATTTTGAATTAAGAGCCTTAACTTCAATACTGATCTCCGTGAAAATAATTGGCAATTTGCTGGTAGTTTTTGAAGATTTTAAATCATTATCTGTAATCTCCTTCCAGTAACAGGCTCCTACCTGTACCAGTAACATTTAAATAACATTTTTTACTCATTTTAAGACTTATGTTTTACCTAAAGTAGGTAGATTTCGTACTTCGTGCCTGTGGGCAAAGGGCTTTTCCAGCTTCTTTTAAAGTGGCAAAACATTCTGGCAAACGAGAGAGGTCGTTCGCCTGAAGGCCAAGGGTCCAACTATCAGCTTGATCACGTCTTCCAATTTATAAAGAACTGGTCTTCGTTACTGTTTTCTTATTTACTTCGAATCATGATTATATCCTGCCCATCTCCATTTGTGTGAGAGTATCCGAACTAATATGACTGGCCGGTCGGCGCAGTTGGTAAGCACTCTGCCTTCTGAGCCGCTGGTCCTGGGTTCGATTCCCGGACAGGTCAAACATTTGTGTGTATGAACATGTCTGTTTGACCTGTGTCTGGATGTGTATATGTATATAATTATAAATATAAGTATGTATATAAGTATATATATCAGTCATCAGGTTATCATAGTACAGGCTCTGCCTAGTTTGGGACCTGAAGACCTTGTGTGAATGTTGTCCCATATTATTATATATTATTATTATATTATTATAAATACTAAAGTTTTAAGTATATGTATGGATGTATGTGTGTTACTCTTCCACGCAACAACTACTGAATGGATTTTGAGGAAATATGGAACACTGTTAGTTTATACCCTGGATTAACACATAATATGCTGAGTTGGGGACCAATTTATGACATACATCTTTCTTTTTGTTATTTTTCTTATTTTTTTTTCTTATTGTGTTCTCATCACCTGTGTGTCATGTCATAAATAAACGTATTTTCTTTCTTTCCTTTTTTTCATCAACACCAATATCACCGTTTTCCATCACCAAGCGGGTAAAACGGATTTGGATGTAATTTGCTACCTATTTAGATATATCAGGTCCGGGAATAACTCATATACTACTTTTCTTTATCAACATTATCATCATCAATCGTTCCACGCGGGTGAGACACAGCTAGTACCTTATATATCTGTTTTTTTTTCTAATAGTTTTGTGGTTTATGTAGTTTATTTTTAATATTTAGTAAACACCTTTCCAAAACGAGACTTATTACTACTTATATAAAATGTTCGGTATCTGTTTTTTTTATAGGTACTGTAAAAAAGAAACACATACAGACCACTCAGTAGTTTGATATGCAATGCAATCAGAAAAACATTTTGCGTGCATAGCTTAAATATTCGCGAATTACGTAAGTACGCTCGGTGGTATCAGAGCTGGACCAATCAATTTACGTAGATTCGGAGCACTCTCCTTGCAATTATAACTGGTAAAAAAGTAAAAAGCAGCGGTTTTGCAAAGTTCGGGGCATAAAAGTATTACATGCAACTATTAGAAACTATTTGGTTAATGCTCTATTAGGCTTTTCTCTCAATTGGCTTATATGGCGTAAGCAAAAGTGCTTAGCAAGCCATTACACCTAATTGGCTATTCTCTAACAGTATAATAGGATTTTATCCACAATACAAATAGTAAATGTATTGGGAGAAAAGATAAATCTTTTTGTTATCTACAATATAGTACGCATAGCGCGCGGATAATGTAGTTATCCTAAAATAAAATAATGTGCTGTAATTGTGTGTGTCCATGCCTCCCGTGATACCGGGCATCCTAGTGCGGGGGTCTGAGTGTGATACAAAATAAAAAATAAAAGTTATTAGTTTTTCCTGTATATTTCTATTTCTTATGAAATTTATTAGTGAAATCTTGTAATTAGCCTTAAGAACCTGTACAAATAACTCTAGCTTAAGTACCTATCCGTAAGATTCCCTAAAATGTAATAAATAAATAAAATTTTTTTTTTCTAATTTTGTTTCTTTATTTCAGTGTTCACGATGACAACACGGTAAGGGCATACGTGGACTGCCGATGGCTTCGCACCGACGTCCTTGAGAAAGACGCTCTCGACACCCCAAGGGATGCCGACCTCATTATTGGGTACCTATTTTCGGTAAGTTTAATTTGCGAAACTGGATCTGTTTTCGGAACGATTTTGTAGGCTTTCTAAATGGCACGTAATTTTAATATTCGTCTCAGCAGGCGAAATATTAAAAAAAACACTGGATTAGGAACTATTGGCTAAGTTTTGTTCGGACAAGGTTTTATCCAAATCATTCTAACGAGTTTTATATCAAGAGTTTGAGAGGGGAGAAGGAATGGTTGCGTATCTTATTCAGAATTATCGATAAATAACCGAATAGATTCCATTCGATATTGCTTAGATTTTGAACTCTTTTAATCGCATCATCATTTGCGATCGCATTTGTTTCGTAAATGGAATATTATAATCTACGCTTCTCATTAACGTAATTGTCTAACGACTATAATTCTAGTTCAATAGGAAGCTTGGAAGTCTGTAATACGGGATCTATCCATAACCGAATCAAATCAATTAGTTTCAAAGATTTTTGTATCGGGGGCCAGGTTATATAATAATTACCACCTCCGCCTTAATTCGTCCTGCTTATTAATTACCTATTTGTCACCTTAACGAGCACGAGCAGATCACATAATTCTGTTTAATATAAGGAAGACACTAGTAGTGCCCCGCGGTTTCACATGCGTGGGTTACGGTATTCCCGCTACCTCTAAAATTCTGCGAGAACTATACTATTCCGGTTCAAAAGTATCCTATGTGTTATTCCAAGGTTTAACCTATTTCTATAACAAATTTTATCGAAATCGGTACAGGCGTATGAGTGTGAAAGAGTAAGAATGGTTTTTTAATTATTTGCGTATCCCAAGGGAATAGCAATTATTTTCGGGATAAAAAGTGGTATATGTGTTAATCCAGGCTCTAAACTAACTCCATGCCAAATTTAATCGAAATCAGCGACATATACACACAAACTTTCCCTTTTATAATATTAGTGGGTTTTTACGAATATAAGTTCCATGGTGGCCACCAGCAGCACCGCAAAACAGCTCGAAGGAATAATGTGTACGGGGCAATTACCGTAAAAGAAATAACAGTACGTTTTTGGTTCCAACGTCATCGATGAAGAAAAACGCCGTGGACGGCCGGATACCCGGAAAGGTTTTTATTCAAAAATCCGTCGTAGGTTAGTTAGGTTAAATAAAAATAGCCGAGAAAATCATGGAACCATCCAAGGAAAATATTTCTTTGTATTTTCAAGAGTTCTCCCCCAAAGATAGACCCTTGTTAATATTAAATTATCGTGCTAATTGTACAGCCTTATTTAAACACCTTAGCTAGAAAGACCGTTACCTCTCTAAGTAAATAAATCTCCTTCAACAAGGAACATTTCAAATATTGGTATAGGACTCTGTTCGTCTAAAGTTTGTTTTTCATTTATTTAAATTTTTGATGGGCACGTTTCATTAATGAGTATACATAGTCTTGATACTTTCAAGAAACATTCGTATTGCTGTATAATCAATTAAAAATAAATTTTCATTTAGTTACGGGAATACATGATGTCTGAATATTATGTTCGATAAAATTTAAAACACACCAAAAAAAAACTTCCAGATCTGTGATATAAATATCAAGATTGCATCAAAACAGGGTGCATAGTTTTTACATGATAAGTAGCTCATATCTTCAAAACATTAACGTGTTATTGCGTAAATAATCTTGTAATTATTTTATATGTTAAATACATAGAGAAAAGATTAATAAATTCCGATTCTTTTTATTGTTGCGATTATACACTAATTTTAGAAATAAAACTGATTTTTATGTTTATAACGGATAAACTCAGAAAGTACTGAACCGATTTAAGAAAATTTTTCGGCATCAGAATTCTACATTATCCCGAAGTGATTGTAGGCTATATTTATTAAAATAATAAATTAGGGACCCTTACTAAAACTTCAATCATGTAATCGTGCGAAGCAGGGACGGACCGCTAGCTGTTAATAAATAGAATCCTTTAAAAATTCCCGATTGGCTCTGTTCTTCATATTAAATTTAAATATTTGTTGGTTGACCCTGTTTTTCGCCTTAAACTGAAATAATTGTTTACGTAAATATTGCAAAGATAATACATAGTTATATTGTCCACAGGGAGATTTGGAGCAGTTAGTATTGGTGCCCAAAGCAGGACAAGCTCAGAAACAGTGTTCAAGCCAAACCACAGGAGTTATGAACCCAACAGTCAGCATGAACCTGACGTAGCCCTAAACACTGTTATACTTATTTACCTTAATCAATACTGTATATACATAATTGTGCTAGCGATAATTATCTAAAAGACTAGGGTAGCCAATATACAAAACAATATAAAAGATTAGTGGTGAATTGGAAATATTACCATCATCATTACTAAATCATCATCTCAGCCATAGGACGTCCACAGCTGTAAATATGCCTCCTCCATTGATTTCTACAAGGACCGGATGGAGGCGACCCGCATCTAGCCCTTACCTGCGATCTTAGTCAGGTCGTCGGATCACCTTGTAAGTGGCCGTCCTATGTTGCGTTTTCCAGTCTGTGGTCTGTGGTCACTCGGAAACCTTTCGACCCCAAGGCCATCGGTTCTTCTAGCTACGTGCCCTGATAACTCTAATTAATTCTACATACATTTATCCACGCCTCTTTCCCGTAGGGGTAGACAGAGACCACAGCCTTCCAAATGGTACGATCCCGACACATTTATATCGCTTCATCCACGCTCATCAGACCTTTCATACAAGAGCGTCAGTTTATTGTACTTAACTTGGCCTTTTCTTAGAACTTGCTCAATCTGATTTTGGAACGTTCGCCTTGGCCTTCCTTTTCCATCACTACTATTAACTTCACCCATTCAGTAGCTGTCTTTTTTTTTAAATAAATTTCTACATAAGTGACAATATTCTGTCAGTATGAAGGTATACTTTCGAAGTGAGCGTCTATAGCGTCAGTGCCGCCGTGACCGCTGCGTTAGTGTCGCTGCGCTCGAATGATATTCCCCAGAACTTCATACATTTGTATGGAATGTCTATATGACGCTCAGTCGCGGCGTCAGTGACGCGGCGCCACTGACGCTATAGACGCTCATTTCGAAAGTCTACCTTTAATGTGATACCAAATAGAGTATTAAGGCAACCAGTTTGTCAAAAGATATCGTCTATGAACTGGAAATAGGTTCTATCTAAAAAAATCTGTACCATAATGTCTTAACAGATGACGCGAATATAAGTAAAGACTGTCACAAAGAAGTGTAGTTTTTAAATGTCACTTGGATTGTTATAAGTTATAAATCGAGTAAATAAAGTTTACTTACTAAATACATATTTTTGTTCAATGTGTTACTTTATTCATATACTAAGTATTGAGCTTTTTCAATATTCTTTTATTTTGATAAGTTATATGATAACTGATAGGAAGTTTTCCAGTTCATAGACGATAAATGTCTGTTTATTTTTATTTCTTTGTCTAAATAATAGTATGAACTTCTAGACACCGCGACCTGGAAAAAATTGAGATAATCTTTGCGATGTAATGGAAATGTATGTATTTCTGAAAGTCAATCTATCTTTTCTGTGTATTCTAAAAGAGCTTCTAAAAGCATCTGTCTTTTGTTTTGATTGCATTTTGTTTTTTAGTTGAACACATGTGCTTGTAAAATGAAACTGAGCGCTTCGCAAGGTGCTTTTCGCTTGGAAGTACGAAACATTATGTTCGTATTGTATTTTTATTTATTTATTTTATTTTATTTTCTTCGGAAAACAAACAGTGTAGTATACCTAATGTGATAAAATATAAGATTCTATGCACCATTAAATTGTTTTCGCATAAAAATCCTATAGTAATCTTGTTTGCTTGACAACGTATCACGAGTCTAACATGTACAAAAAACAGATATTGTACAGCATAATATCAAATATAGGAAACAAGACAGTTAGGGAACAGCACCAAACCAGTTTATATATATATATATAAACATGTAATGTGTAACATACATATATATATATATATATACATATATATATATATATATATAGTATACCTATAATGCAATGTTAAATTATAAAAATACCGAAAATAAAAAGCGGAACTGCCTCTGGGAATTATGTTATAGGTACATAAATATATTTTGTTCCGAGATATTAGAAACTAACCAGTTTTTTGCTTAGTTTGCTGACATTAATCTATCTCGTATAAATCAGTTAGGTATTTTACAACCGTTTATCAGTGTAAGCAATTTAAATACTTAAAACTGCTGCTGTTCTATGATGTAAGTTCTTGAAATAATCTAAGGTCTTTTTTACAATTTCTCGTGACTATGTAAACTGATGAGGCGTAATAAATAAAAATACACATTTGAATGAGATATATTCTTTCTATTCAGGAAAATCGTTATCTACCTATTGTATTGTGCTGTGCACTTTGAGAGTACCATATTAAAGATTTTTAACCACATTTGAGTGTTAAAATAGTTGATTTTAATTACAAACTTTGGTTTCTTTGTGACTTATAATCGATTAAAGATATTACTTGAAAAAAATTTCAAACCAGTTCCGGAAAGAAAAATTTCGATTATATACTAAATTATTTTCATATGCATTTTTAAACTGATATTTCCATTAACGTATGTTATTATGTATAACATTATTATTGGTATATGCACCATGCTATCGAATAATTTCTAATTTACTCGTAAACATGGCCCATGCAAATTTGATGAAATATCGTGGAATTAAAAAAATCACATACATGATTTTCGTTATCGCGATGATAAGGAAATAACTATGATATTCTTTGTGTTATCCTAATCAACTAAATCTTGGTAATGCAACTGTTGTAAATAGCGAATTCTCATATAGAAAATACATTTAAATATGTTATTAATAATTATAAAAAAATCAGATTCTTGATTCATTCTTTTATTCGTTCATGTTGTATATTGTCATAATTAATATTCATTTTAACCTGAATGTGTAACAACTAGTTTTCGAAAATCGTACTTACTATATAATTATAAAGTGTAGGTAAATCGGAACAATAAATTTCTTATTATTAGCCTGTATATTTAAGAATAAATTGTTGTAAAATATTCCTTAAAAAAAACATTATATTTTTATTTAATATATGAATTTTCGAAAGTTATAGTTAAGATGACACGTGACTGGAGTTCAATGGCTGAAGCACGAATTACTATGGTATTCGTAACGCAGACGTATCGAGTAGTGAAACAGGTGAACTCAGTACTAACTGGTATTTATCTAGTACATCTGTAATACAGAGAAATGATAGTTTGTGGGGACGGTGCGTGCGTTCTTCGATTGTTTATACGATTGCGGTACTTATACTATGACGTAAGCTATTCCTGCTTCAAGCACTGATTGCAATATAGGGAAAACAATATGCTCAACCTTCGATCAAGAATATTATATATAATAAGTATTCTTGATCAAAGTTCTCAACGCAGCGGTTATTCTAGGGACTTTCCCCAAACCAAAAAATTACAAAAGACTTTTTTTAAATATTTTTTTTACATCTTTCTTTAAGGTAGTAGAATATTTTATTGCTAAGAATTATTTAATTCATAATAATATTAGTTATGTATATATGTGTATCCATTTGATCAGAATAATCGTTTGTTATACTGTGTATAGAATAAATTACTATATTAATTATTTAACGATACCACTTAACGAACATACATAAAATAATTATGAATTCATTTCGTGTAAAATAACATCACATTATTAAAAAATACGACTATATTACGTGTTATATGTTAACATTAACCTTATATTTGTGCAATCAAACATCCTATTATTATGTATTTTTAGTTGTATTGTGTTTTAATAACCATAATACACACATTTCTTTTCCGGTAATAAGAAGAAAGGCCATAATACGCTACTAAAATCGTACGCTCAAACTAAGCTAAGTAGCCGAGTTGAGAATAGTGTCCTCTTACGACTGAAATTTTTACTGCGTATTAAATTATATTTAATATGATTCCTAAAACCAGGAAAAGTAATATCGTGTGTAAATCTCCAAGAATTGCATTTCGTTATATTGTACTGTTTTTTGATCAATATGTTTTTCACCACTCTAGCTTTCAATCGTTAGTTTTACTCATCGGTTTCTGACAGGAAAATTATATTTCATTCATAATTGAGTGAAAATAAATTATATTTATTTTCTCATACTACAGTATTGCCACATAAATAAATACACAAAAACACAGAAAAAAACAAAAGGACACAATACAATAATTGAGGACAAAAGGCGTACACTCAGCATTTGCCGTGCTCACATATAAAGTGTGCGCGGCGCTGGTTTTCAGTGTACTCCGCAGCTCGGGCTGATGGTCGCCGAGATAGTACGTAAAAAGAATTTAAAGGAGGATGGCAGACTCCCATACATTTGCAGCCTAGAAGAAAACAACCGCGTTCATAAATGAAATTTATACGTATCGATAGAGCAATAAATACATTGGATATTGTATATTCAATCGTTTTCCTAGAAGTTGGGAGTAAAAAGTTATCATGGAAAATCATCTGTATCAGTATGCTAAGTACACGTCTATATGCGAACCATTCAATGGATCGCTATCCATCTATAGCGTCGTAGACAGAGAAAGCAATATTGCATGGATCGCGCTACAGATACAGATTACATAATATATTCTGGAATAAAATAAGCATGGGTGTGTTTATGAACGCAGTCCGGGTCTACAGAGCAGCTGACTACATATTACAGAGTAACAATAACAATTAATGTCAGAGCGTAAGTATTCGAACGCAACAAACATATTGAGAAGTATAGGGTGCGTTCGGAAACTACAAGCACCACATAAATAAAAAAATAAAAGTACTTCTGATTCCCAACTTTATAAATACTGCCAATTATTCACCGAATCCACAAAAATATAATCTAAATTTTTGCATATAAAGAATACATGAACGGGTTGTCATTTCGATTTTCGGAAGCGAGGCTGGTTCTGCCATCCTCCTTTGAAAACGCACCTGACAAAGCTAATGTCAACTTGCCAATCAGAGAAGAGCGCACTTGAAAGAATCCCGTGATAAGTGTGAAAGAATAAATCCTAATTAGTGCAAGTGTGGTGAAAAATATTGTGTTTTACTCATGGGTAAAGTTTTTACCGTTTCGTGTTTTAAAGCCTTCGCTTGCACAGGCTTTAATCCAAGCATTCACGACAAAAATCATTTCTAGCCGCATGTAAAACAAATAACTATTAATAATTGAAACAAGATGGCTTGATATACTTATCTCATATTTTGTCGTGACAATTAATAGAGGTACATATTTCTATCAAAATACACTGTTGAGTAAAATAGAAACCTCTAGTATGCCTGTTTCTAAAAGTAGTTGTTCCCTAAACTTACTAGCTAAATAACTTCTGGAAAAAATGAAAGATATAATCTTATGCAGTTATATAATTATGGAGATTAGCTGACATATTAATTGAAGTATTGAAACATTTTGGCCTATCCTAAAATAAGACATGCGACTGTGTGCTCATTGTAAACACAAATTGTGGTATCGTATCTACCTATTTTTGACATCATTGGATCATGTGAATGTTTAAAATTAATGTCGGGAAAAACTTATTTAAACGTATATTTAATTGGTAAAAAAAATGTAATGTAACTTAAAATAGCTGTAGAATTTCTTACGATATTAGTTGGCCTAAAATTGTATATAAAATATCTTTGATAGGGTATTTCTGTAAAAGCATTTATTATTTGTTGTATTACTTTAATGCCAGTGTTTTAAGATGTAATATCATTAATTTATATTTTCCGTTGTGAAAGTGATTTCTCTTGACTTTGTATTAACGATTTTTATTTAAATGAACTTATCGCATAAATCATAATGTGGTCAGCGTGCCTAATCAATAATTGATTCGAAATTTTGTCAGATTTTCGTCAGACAATTAGTCCCGGAGATAACAGCTTTGACGTATGATTTTGTAAGTTCATGGTCCGAATCCAAGGTTAAGCAGAATGTCAAATAATTAGTAAGCTTTCTGTTCATTATTTTATATTTCAATTGAGATTTTATTATCAAAGTTATATTATCATGAATATATGGGTTATAGTGTAAAGTATTTGTTAAGAACTTGCTATATTTAGAACATTTTCGAATTATGTAACTTTTTCCGATGCAAACGTATATCGAAGATTTGTTTAGTTTTTTTAAATTAAATACGATGTTTAAAATCTTCCTGAAACTAATTTTAATGACCAGTGTAAGAAGGTTACATGAACTGTCGTTTGTATTTTACTTGATTGAATAAAGGAGGTAAAACGGTGGCAATCGTTTAATTATCCCATAATTTTATTTAAACAAAATGTACATAAAACGTTTTTATTATATTTTATATATGTAAATAGTAATTATCGGCTAAGTATATTTGAGAATTACTTTCAAACAAAGTTCTATGGGCCTTGTAAGTGAGTTCAAATTCGCAGACTAGCCATAGAGACGCATGTATGCTTTTCTATGCATTCGAATCGAAAATTAGGATATCCATAGATGAAGTCACAAACATAATGCTGTACATTGAAGCGATGATCGCTCAGCGGTTGGAGCATCGGCTGTCAAACTGATTGCCGCTGATTCAATCCCCACCAAGTGACTCTCCACGGCCAGATCTATAGAGTATTTGAAAAAATTGGCTAGTTTACAGTTGTCAGCGCACGTCATTGTTATGTGGAAATTATGAGCTATGAGTTCAGAAGGTTCTCGAGTGGAAAGCACTGACTGGCTGTCGGTGGATATCAACTCAATTTATATAAAATTTAAGATTACGGTTTCCTCGGTACCTCAATTATCTCACGGGAACTATACTTTTTCCGGGATCAAAGTAGCATATGTGCTAATCCAGGGTTTAATTCATACCAAATTTTATCAAAATCGGCTTCCGTTTGAGTGTAAAGATGTGACAAACATACACATATCATACACACAAACTTTCGCATTTATAATATTAGTACGAATTAGGATAATTTAAGGTTAGAATTGTACAGAATAGAATGGGCATACTTCGGCCGCGTCACTCTCAGAAGTTCTGACAATCTGGAGTGCCTAATGGTAGTTTTCTATTTCTCACACTCACTCAAACCCCCGTACTAGGATTCCGTGTGTCGCGGGAGGCATGGACAAGCCTCCAATCGAGCCGAGCAATCACAGCACACAAACATCCAAGACCCGGTTCAAACACCTGCACTCATCCCACAAATGCTTGTCCCTGCTGGAATACAAACCCAGGGTCCCCGGAGATCAGAAGTCTATCCACTGAAGACTGAGCCACAGCGACCGTCAAAGCGATGATTGAAAAAGTTTTTTGTAAATTATGTTGTATTGTGTTAAAATAAATTTGATTTGATATTTGATTTTGAAAAGTCGAGGGCAAACGGCCAAGAGGAAGAAGCCCCAAACATACTTCCATTGGATTTAAAGGATGTTTCAAGCACAGTGCTACCAAAATCTGGAACGACCTTCCACCACCTTTAAGAAATAAACTTGGTAGTCACACTTTTAAACTTCGTTTAAAAATAATCTTACTAGTTCGGCAAAAATACAACTTTGCAACATCCTCTAAACCCTTTGTGTCAAAATGATAATAATTATAGTACTTAAATGCAACCTTAATACACACACCACATCCACCAACATGACACCACACACACAAAATCACACATAAACACACACGAAAACCGCGCCCATTCTCGAACAATATTGGGGCTGTTTTGTTTGTACAATATTTATTTAGCTTCCTAGAATTGTTAAGCTGCTGTCTGTGGGTGTTCGTTTTTTTTTCCTTTCTTTTTTATATCTCGGCCAAGACCATAGTCCGAGCTTAGGGGTAGGCTGAAAAACAGCGTTATGGTCTCTACATCGTGGGAACATGACACATGCTGAGCCTATCCCTTTTGCCTCAGATATTTAATTAATTAAACATGTCCTGTATAAATATTTCTTTTTTTGTGGCAATAAATGATTTATTATTATTATTATTATATAAAACTAGGTATCTGACTGAGATATCAGTCACCGCAGCTTTCCATCAGGCAAAAGACAGGAAATGATGGAAAAAACCCGTGAACCGGCTGCAAGAAACATTCACGATCCTCAGTAATGAGAGAACGTCGGAAAAATAGGACGAGACGACCAAGAACAATCATCATCATCATCTCAGCCATAGGACGTCCACTGCTGGACAAAGGCCTCCCCCATTGATTTCCACAAGGACCTGTTGGAAGCGGCCCGCATCCAGAACAAGGTGGACAGAAAACCCAACTTAGATTGCAGGAAGATTTTGGATTCGATTCCAGCTGGTCCTGTCCTAGTGCAAATCAAATGAGACCTTTTGTATCCAGCTAAGATAATGATGACGATGAGTTTACCGCTTCTTTATAAAATGTATTGTAGGGTAGTTTAATATTTAAAAAGTGTGTAGTGCTCGCTTGGGAGCTTGTTGCTTAAGTATGAACATTCTGCTCGTTTATAGTTTAAGTTTTACAAAAGTTGAAACTTCTCAAGTGGGCAATTGGGTCTCAACTTGATTGAGTATGATTAAAATAACTAGAGCACTGACTATGTTATATTGTGTTGAAGTTTTTCAAGGATAACATTTATGTGGGGACGTTTCGTGCTAACCTCTAATATTTTTACACTCACAAAATAAGTAATAGAATAGGCAAATGAATTAAAAAAGAAATATTGCATTTCTTTTTCATTAGTATGAAAATAGAAATAGTTTTTAAACAGAATTTTATTGCTACGTTAGCTAATTAACATACGTAGGTAAATATCAGGTTTGAGCATATATTTAAAAAATGAGTATTAAGTATAACTACTTAAGGCCTTATAGCTCTTAATTTAATATCGGGAGTGAATAGGTACCTTCTAGGTTTGCGAGCTAAATCCTAGACAACGTCATCACTTAACATCAGGTGAGACAGTTTCCATTCGCAAACTTATAATATGTATAAAAAAAAACTATATAAAAAGGCTTTAATAGGTCGGCCGTCATGGCTCACTGGTCAGCGACATGACTGCTGGTTCAAATCCCGGAAAGGACATATATTTATGTGATGAATATACATATTTTTTCCGGGCCTTGGATACTTGAGTGATGTGATTGCTATCTATTGCAACTTAGAAAGTTCTAGAGGGTGTAAGTGTAATGTAAAATAATCGGAAAAAAAATCGAGAAATGTAATAAAACAGAAAATAGAATTATGATGCTTTTTTTTATGATGTACGATTATAGTATCTTATAAAAGTATAAGAATCACAACCTGATTGTGTATGGCTGCCTTTTTATTGTCTCTAGAACAACCAAATGCACCACTGGCAGCTATGCCAGCGACTTAAGGCCATGCTCCGCTATACTAAAGAGTTAGGGGTAGTAACTGGTGGGGGGAATGCACAAAACACATAGTGTGTTCATGCAGCAGTTTTTGAGAGCCAGTGAGCATTCTAGGTCTAGCGTGATAACATCTTCTACCACATCGTCACTGGACATCAAGTAAGATAGTGGTCAAACGCTAGAAGCTTGATTACTACAACCTCGGTTACGTTTTGTAAGAAAGCCTTGGCAGGATTCGGGACTTAAATACAGGTGAGAGTCATTACAAAAGTAAAGACAGAGATTCGCTGGGCGTTTTACCAAGGAAGACTCGTCACGTACTCGTGTATTCAGAAACATTTTGGGCAAATGCCTTTATCAAAATAAAAAAAATTACTAATGAAGCCCTACCAGTTGGCAGCGTGCCCAGAATTGATCCATAAACTTGTTATGGATAACGATCCCACGCATAAAATTTAATCCCATTCGTTGCATATACAGAATTTCTTGTTTAATAGTGTACTGTATAGGAAACTATTTTAATTGACAATATTTTGTTCGTAGCATGCGAAAGTTTTTATTGGTATTTTTCTTTACATAATAAATATCGAAAAACTAAGGATTGAAACAGGATGGATGAAGCAGCCAAAAATTCAGGTATTGGCCGCTATTTAGGATATTATAGCAAAAATATAAGCAAATCCTGGTGGGTTAGCTAGATTATCACAATAGGTTGACGGACTAAAAAGAGAAATGACTAACCAAAGGTGCAGTCCAGGAAGATGTTGGACGCATGCCGCTTCCAGTCAAAGTTCAGAAATCAACGGGGGAGTCTCACAGTAGATATCCTGGAAGATGACGATGATCAGCTAAAATACAGATCGTACGGATACTAACTAAAAGAAATAGGAGCTCGCGCATGTCATCCACTACTCCGAAAAATAGCATATTATTATTTTGTTGAAACTAATTTCTCTAACCAGAAGAATAGAGAATGATCGGATTTAATACCCACGTTTGTTGTCAGCTTATAATAATACACAATGCCTTTTGTACCTTCTCCGGCTTATCAGCCTTTGATGGAACAAAGAAATATTATTTGGAATGGCATGGCAGATGGTATATGTCTATAAATATACAATATGAAGCGATGATAGCTCAGCGAGAGGAGCGTCAGCTGTCAAACTGACGGACACTAGTCCCCAGTTCGTATCCCCACATACTATGTCCAGGCAACAGTCTTTAGGAGTCAGTGAGCATTCTAGGTCTAGCCTGATTACATCTTCGACCATATCGTCACTGACCATCAAGGTAGTGGTCAAACGCTAGATCTATACAGTATTAAAAAAATGAATATTTTCCTACTCCCATAGGTACAAGGTAAATTACAGGTCCTGTCAAGCAACAGATCGATCAGTAGAAATACCCAGATACGCGTGAGGAGATTTGTGGTGAATGCTTATTTACACGAGCTGGCAGCTTTGAGCTCAATGCATGATTTGGCGCGATACCGCACAAGACCAGAACCAGTGGCAAGTCCTCGTATCGGAGGTCAAAAACTCACTTTATATCATTGAGCCAGAAGATGAAGAACAAAATAGAAGTGTTCCGGAAGACACTATAGGCCGTCGCTCCCGGTCTTTTCAGTATAAAAACAGTCATTATCGTAAAAACATGTCACCATCCACTCTTCTAACCAACTTAAAAAAAGGAGGAGGTTCTCAATTCGACACGTATGTTTTTTTAAATATTTGTTATTAAATAAATAAATTAAATATTTGTATCTCAGAACTTTCGACTGGATGAACCGATTCTGATGATCCCGTGAGTAGCAAAGGTCAATGAGAAACATTAAAAAAAAAAAAAAAACGATATTATCATCGCTATTTATTTCTATATCACATCGCAAATTTAACTTTCAAATTGTCGTCATATATTATGACAAACTTCAATTGCTACGACATATGTTTTACGTAAGTATCTAACTTCTCAAATATGAATGCGATAAAAGTTTTTGCGAAATGAGGGTAATCTGATACATATTCAAGGCCGAAATATGTAAAAGTTTGCGGGTACTTGTGATACAGACGTCAATTCTCATTACCATGTTGAGGCAAAACTTTTGAGCCGACATAAATTCTTTATGTGCGTTATCCATCTTTGTTTTGCGAGGCTGCGGCTTAAGAGATAAGCACACAGTGTGTTTGTTGAGAAGAAGGGTACCTTATATCTGCTGATCTTAAATTATACGTATCTACGTTCGTGTATATACGTATGTTCTTGTAAGTATATCATACTTATACATATTATAGATGCGAAAGTTTGTGTGACTGTCTTTGTTACCTCTTCACGCCCTAACGCATTTATGGACTTGGTTGAAATGTAGGTAACCTTCTAGCCTGGATTAACACAAAGGCTACTTTTTATCCAGTAAAGATGATGGTCCCTTTGTGGTAGGTCCTACAACAAAAACTTAATAGTGAAAGCAGGTCGGTTAGTACCTATGTTACGTTTTCATGTCTAAGCCGCTGAACCAATTTTGATGAATTTTGGTAGATATATTATGGGACACTTTTTCTTGGAAATAATATGGTTCCCGGGAGATAACTGAGGTAGCGGGAAGATCGTAATCCATGCGGTTGAAACTGCAGAGTGTGGCTAGAGTAAAATAAAAAAGTATTATGTATTATTCCAAAATGTAAGGAATCCTTGTACCAATGTTTATATATACTTGTTGAGACGTATTTGCTCAGAGTGTTTGGCCACAACATTGCCAAATCACTCCACCTCTTCACACAAACACACTCACACACTTTTGCTTTATTATTACAATAATGTTTTTAATTCTTCAATGATAGCTCCGGACGCCTAACAATTTTTTTCGTGTGTGAAATGGTAATGTTTATTTAGTGCATGGATTTCCGCAGTCATATTTATTGCGTTATCGTGAATATTTGTTAGTGATTTTACATACATCACTGTAGCAATTAGATTAAAGTGATTTAGTGTGATTAATTACTGTTTCCGAATTATTTATAAACAAACTGGTCGGTACCGGTCGCTGTAGCTTAGTGGTCAGTGACATGACTTCCGGCTCTCCGGGCTCTGGGTTAGAATCCTGATAGGGGTAAACATTTATGCGATGAGCACTGATTTTTCTCCCGGGCCTTGGACGTAGGTTGTGATGCACTTGTGCGTGCATGCCTCCCGCGATACAGAGAATTCTAGTGTGGGGATATGAATGATGAATTGAACCCCACGCTCATAGCAATTTTAAATTGAAAGTATTGGTGATTAAGATATTAATAATATACATTTACATTCTATGTCGGCGAAACCTTTTGACAATTCCTTGCTTAAAGTATTTAAAATGTCATTATATACAGTGAGATTCCATACTGCATAATACTTGTAACTGACAGTCTTAAGCTTTGCGCGGCGTCTTTGATCCTCAGTAAAATGGGGAGTTAATACCACATTATCAAGAGTTTATATATTTATTTCCTGTTTTTGTTTACCTGCTGAGCTTACATAATAATTCATTCCTTGGTACGAGTTAGATAATAATTTTCTAAGAAACATACTCTGGCAAAGGTTTCAACAAAATATTTTTTTGAAGCGACGATATCTCAGCGGTGGGAGTGTCGGCTGTCAAACTGACGAACGGTGATTCCATCCCCACCAACGGCTTGAGCTTTCGGTGAAAGTAAGATGGTGGTAGGGTACTTTCTAGTACCCGACTGGCTAGGTGCCAGTGGGTTCAGGCAGAAGTCTTTGAGAGCCACTAAGCATTGTAGGTCTAGCGTGATAATATCTTCGACCATATCGTCACTGACCATCAAGTAGATAGTGGTCAAACGCTAAATCTATACAAGATTAAAAACTAAGGATAAGGATTAAATATACGTTATATTTTGTGCAAGTGTAGTGTAAATAAGAAGTAGTAATAGTAGTAGCGTAAATAAGTGCCGTGGTGGTACCGGCCTAGAATAGTACTCCCCCATCTCTTCCCGCGGGTGCCGTAAGAGTCGGCTAAGGGATCACGTACCAGGACGTGGGCAGCAGTGTCTTCTGAAGAACGGAAATCATACTGCGCTCGCCATCCCGCCTGCCAAGCGTGGCGAGATTCGGCAAATCACCCCCTATATGGGGGAGGCATATGTCCAGTAGTGGATATCCAATTGCTGAGAAAAAGAAAAAGATAATTTAAAAAAGCCCCTAGCCCCAGCATGATGTTATTGCAACAAACCAAAAAAACTTTACAATCAAATTGTTGAGAAACTGCAAAATACTACTTTGCGTGACAAAAAATATTATTAGTAGGTGTGAAAACAGCCCAGTACCAATGATAATAATATCATCGCAATATTTAACTCGCTTTTATTAGCTGTCAGAACTGATAATATCTATGTATCTACGTAACGTTTAACGTGATTTTCATCCCCTTCAAATCATCCGATTAATTACATTTTAAGCTAGCTGCGCGCCGCGGTTTTACCCGCGTGGTGATAAAAAACGTTGATGATGGTGATGATTAAAATAAGCCTTTGTGTGTCGCATATCCTCGTAAATGTGTTGAAAACCGTGGTATGAAACTCGCGAGCTCTGCTCATTAGACACTCGGCTGAATCACGCCCTCGCCGGCGGCTCCCACTGCAGTCCACAGCCTCGTATACCAGAATCCACTTGTATCCATAACTTTTATTTAATAAATAAATACTATTTTACTAGATTAACAAACATAATTACGATACAGCCAACGCAAAAATTATAATGCTCTGTAATAATTACAGAACCATTTTCAGACCTTTTAGCTAAAGCAACATGTAATATTGGGCCTGCCAAATTTACATGGTTTGAATAACGTAATTATTTTAAAATGATATAAATATAAATACAAAGTTTTGAAGTAATTTTATAAAATAATATTTGGTCCACTCTTATTAAACATGTTATTCAAATTTATTACATATTTTATATATTTATACTTTAAAAATGACAGCTCTGAGAAGTATGATTGGAGTGAATCGGAGTGACAGAGTAAAGAATAGTGTGATTAGGGAATCTGGTGTAAATGAAGATGTAGTGACTAAGATAGCGAAAAGTATTTTAAGATGGTTTGTTCATGTAGAGAGAATGAACGAAAGGAGATTGACTAAGCAGGTGTACATGGGTGAAGTGAATGGTAGATGGAAGAGGAAGACCTAGGCGGACGTTCCAAAATCAGATTGAAGAAGTTCTAAGAAAGCGCTAGCTCAAGAATACCCTAAACCGATGCTCTTGTATGAAAGGTATGATAATGTCTCGGTATCGTAGTGGAAATCTGTGGTGTCTGCCTACCCCTATGGGAAAGAGGCGTGAATATATTTATGTTACACTTACAAATTGTTACAATATTTCTAATGATTTCATTGCTAAAAATTTGGCCAAGCGAATCTCGTTCGCCATGAATTTTATGTTTAAACGCCAAATTACCTTCGTAACCAAAACATCTACAAATTTCTCTCTCCAAGTTTCCTAGAACGCTTCCCATATTTCACATCACGTAAACATATTACGCAAATTGAATCCACGTATTCGATTCTCGCAAACGGCAAAATCTTCAGTTCTCCGAAAGTGTATTCGTTACTTTAAACGGCTCTAGACGCGTGATCTATATGAGGACTATCTGCTCTCATAAGATCGCAATCTCTTTGAGAATTCCAATTACAAAGATGCGTGATACGAATACATTCCTACCTACTTTCGTATCTACTTACAGGATTCAAAGGAGAGACGCCAAATGGAATCCCAGAGATTGTGAGTTAAGTTACATTCTATATTTGAAAGTAATGCAACATTTTCTCGGTGTCTGGCTAATGCCTGCTTCGAGGATAATTGAACAGGCCGACTTTTTAATGTCTCTAAAAGTTGTGAATATTAGTTTTGAGTAAGAGAAGCATAGTTAGGTACTCAAATATTATAGTCTGCTCAAGTGGCTGTTGTTGAGAGCCAGTGAACATTCTAGATCTAGCGTGATCGAATGATGTTTTACTAAAGATGACGTATATTCATACTGCGCGGTGCTCAGATTTTGTTCCTTTACGACATAAACATGCTTAATGCGACAGATAATACGATACAAATAATATAGAAAAGGATAGCTATATGTTTAGACTTGCGCTTGAAATACGCGTCATAACGAAAATTACTACAATTGACTTAATTTTACCGCCTCAATTTCCGCATGCTTGTGCGACATCTACATCATATAAACATATAATATCATTGAGCGTGATAACATATTCGACCATATCATCACTGACAATGAAGTGAGATAGTGATCGAACGCTAGATCTATAAAGTATAAAAAACTTAGCTATGGATATATACCCAAGAAATCATCGATCATATTCTACGTAATAAAACATAAAAAATATGATTGAAAGAACTAAATCAACTAAGTTTTTAACCTTTACTGTGTTTTTACGTTGTAAGTATTTTCCTTTAATATTTGATACCTCAGAACTCTGTAATTTATGAACCAATAAAAAAACTTACGAGTCACGCCTTTGTTATTTATACGGCAACTTAAAAAATCTTATATCAATCAAGGTTAAAAGTTAGTAAAAAGATTAGCCATAAAGAATGAGAATCATCATGAAAAATGGTTGAGTATTGCTCGTTATTTTCAAGAAAATGTTGAGAATGGAATAGCTGAAGTTAATTTGTATAGTTTGTAAAGTTCTTAAAAGTTTTCATATATTAAAAGGTTCCACATTTAATGTTTCAAGTGCCCTGCTATTAGTCTTCAAATTCACCTATCTTTGCTTAGGTATGGCAATTTTGCCTTACCAATGACATTATTAAAAAAAGAACGATCAAAATCGGTTCACCCAGTACAAAGTTATGCGCTAACAAACATAAAAAAAACATACGGGTCCCATTGAGAACCTCCTCCTTTTTTTGAAGTCGTTTAAAAAGGGGAGATGAGGCGCTCGCTTCTGGAGCTTTGACCATAAATTAGGTGCATGCATGCATGCACCTAATTTGATTTTGACAAATTGGACCAGCAGTTGTGTACCACGTATATTCTCAATATAAAAAAAAAACTAGTGAGATATAATGATTTCACGAAATGCACAATCAGCTCACGTTAAACTTACTACTGGGCGTGTGTTTGCCTGAACTTGTATCGTAGCAAGATGCGAAATACACGTAACTGAAACTATACTCTAGCCCGTGTGCTTAGAGCGTCCTTTACTAATTATATCATTGGTGAAAAGACGTACATTCACTCGAAGGTTTCATTTGTGCTGCTTGGGTGATTTGTCTGGAGGCCGTAATCATTTTATTAACCAGAACCAATATTAGCAATACAATAATCTGCCTCGTCCAGTTTATAAAATACCTTATAGAGATTAATAACATTGAGAGCTAAGGGAACTATTATAAATACGTTAAAATGTGACCTAAATGTCATTGATCAAATAACGATGTGGTCGAACTAACTTAGAGTTATTGGTTTGTCCTGATTTGATATAGTTGAATCGTTTTTGGCTAGCCACAAACAATTAACAAAACCTATTTCAATCTATCGTTCATTGAATATATTCGCTCATGTTATATGTCACATTAACCATTACCTACTACTATTACTACTACCATTAGGTTCTTCTTGTCCTTATCCCACACTAGGTGGGGTCGCCACAACATGTTCTCCTCTTCCATTCTTTTCTATCATTAGTCGTCTCAATCCTCACACCTTCCATAAACTTAACATTCTTTACACATTTGTCTTTCACTCATGGGTGAAGTTTTTTAGCGTATCGTGTTTTAAAACCTTCGCTACGTTCAGAAATCTTCTTTTAAGCTTCGTTTAGCTCGGGGTTCAATCCTGGAACCCTTCAGTTGCTCAGGGTTCAATCCTGGAACCCTTCAGTTGCTCAGGTTTCAATTGAAGAACTCACGCCAAAAATAATATTCCGCCTATTCATATATTAAAAAAAGATGGTCTGGCGTCAGTGTAAAATTATAATCCCTACACGAATATAACCTTTAAGTTGGATAGCCAATTATCGTAATCAATAGTCGTTAATATTGTACACAGCATGCAAAGGTCGTACAAGCAAACAAAAGCCTTTCAAGCAGCAAAGATGACGATCCATTGTTATATTAATTTATGCAACGCAAGACTGCCGCTTGAGGTTTGAAACAAATTTAAACAAAACAAATTAACAGTTCATTACAAGCCTGCAAGGATGTTATCAAAATGACATTGAAACTTTCACAATTATGCTGAAAGCACTTCTAAGTTGCCGCCTGTATTTTTTAATAAGAACACCGCAAGTTGAAGCTTCTTAGTGCAAAGTTGTTAAGTTCATTCATTAAAACTTACTAACTATTCAAGTTGTATTCATTGTTTGTTGAACACTTTTGCTCAGTAATCAGGATTCTGTAACGCCGAGAACTTCACTAAAGAGGTTACATTGAAATAAGAGAGGTTCTCTATTGTATTTCTCTCATTGAGTTTACGGATTTAACTCGCAGTACTACTCATCTTCAACTTTAGACAGCGTAGAATTTTTCATTATTCAAAGCAATTTATTTCAGGAAAATGTATTTAAGTTGCATAGCAAATATATAGAAAATTAAAATACAACCATACTAATAAAAGTGGACTTCCACAGGTGGACTTTTGCCTCTCCCATTGATTTCCACGAGGACCGGCTGGAAGCGGCCTGCATTCAGCCCTTACCTGCGATTTTAGTCAGATCGTCTGTTCTGTTACTGATAGTATAGATAGATAGATAAAATTAAAATACTTTTTGAAAAGAATGGCGGCGATAAGACTTCTAATTTTTTTTCTTCTAATTGTCTGAAATGTGACAAGGTTATCGCATTCTAATATAGATTATAATAAAGACAAATAAATCATCTAAAAATGCGCTTATATTAGAGCGCTGCTACCAAATAATGCAGTCCTGTGCAGAAGCAAGCAAACTTTATAGTATGTCTAGATATATTAGATTAGATATATGACTGGCCGATTGGCGCAATTGGTAGTACTCTGCCTTCTGAGCCGCTGGTCCCGGGTTCGATTCCCGGACAGGTCAAACATTTGTGTGTATGAACATGTTTGTTTGACCTGTGTCTGGGTGTGTATATGTATATAAGTATGTATATCAGTCATCAGGTTACCATAATACAGTCTCTGCCTAGTTGGGGACCTGAAGACCTTGTGTGAATGTTGATAAATAAAAAAAAATAAAAAATAAAAATAGATTGTAGAGCCTATTTTAAAGACGTCAAAAAATGACATTAAAGTTGAGTTTGTACGGAATTAATTAAATTCACACCTATCATAAATATCGTAATGAAAAAGATTAAACAAACCAACTACATTCAGAATAACGAAATTCGAATAAAATAAAGGAAGTGAAATAAATCCAACTCCTTCCTGCTTTATCAGGGCGCGTGTTAAAATTTACAGCTTCATACCAAGCTGGTAGAGTTATGGACTTAAGCTGCTATGGAAACAAGTAATAGAAGTTCACATGAAGTTCCAACTAGTGAATCTAGTTGCTACCGCTCTAAGACACCCCATTATGTAAGTAGGTCTATACATTTTATGATGGGCCAAATAGTCCCGCAACACTTCTTAATTGCGGTTTTGTATAACAATATTATTTCACCCTTTATGATCATACTAATAAGTGCAAGAACACATACTTATACAAATACCATGGTAAAATTCAGTTATGAATAAATGGTAATAGAAAAATTCCTGCCTCCAGCATTTTTAAAGTTGATTTTTTTGTTAAATACCCCTGCGAAGCCGTGCCTAGCAATAATTATAAGAAGAAAACCGGCTACACCCAAGTTTCTTTCGATCCGATAACTCCCTGTCCTGGCGACAGCTCAAGCCGAGATCCGAACCTCAGTGGTGCCCTTGAGCTACTCGCCTCGTCCTCTCCTAGTGGCACAGCGCCGTCAGCGCTAGCCTCACTACGCGGTGCGCCTTCTGCGCCCGCACAAATACCGGGCTGAGCACCATCTGTGCTCGCTCCCCCTCCGGTGAAGCTGTAAATGCCGGTAGAGGCAAACAGCATTAGTCCGTTAGAAAAAAAAAACAAGTTTCTTATCGTTTCGGGTCACGTGGTCAATGATTGTATTTTTATAATGCGTTATACTTACGAGAGTTTTCAAACTTTCATTGCATTTCAACTGACAAAGTTAAAACAGATGCCGCTTTATAGCGAAGAGCTTACAATTTTTCTTTCTCTTTTTCCTTTTCTTCTTAAGATGCCTGATTTCTTCATTATCATACGACCGAGAATACCTTCCTATTGGGATGGGTTAAGAAGTTCGAAAAATGGCATACCGCAATGTTTGGAAAACAGCATACTGTAGATGTTTAAAAACAGCATACCGCAATGTTTGGAAAACAGCATACTGTAGATGTTTAAAAACAGCATACCGCAATGTTTGGAAAACAGCATACTGTAGATGTTTAAAAACAGCATACCGCAATGTTTGGAAAACAGCATACTGTAGATGTTTAAAAACAGCATACCGCAATGTTTGGAAAACAGCATACTGTAGATGTTTAAAAACAGCATACCGCAATGTTTGGAAAACAGCATACTGAAATGTTACACCAAATTTTGGAATAGTCAAATTTTTAAATGTTGGTTAACGTTATTTGGTCATTTGTCTTTATTTACGACTTTTTTTTTAAATTCTCTTGTTTGTATGGTATTTTAATCGGTTTTTATGCATGACGTATTTTTTAAAGTTATTGTTAATTTTTAACTTATCTACAAAAGTAAAATATTTTGTTGTCTTTTTTATAGGTATTATTTCTTCTTTTTGGGCCATTAAATTGTATTTGTATTGTATGTTTACGATACTATATTCTTATTATTGAAATGATAAACCTTTGTAAAAAACACGCTTGGATATACATATAGTTTGCAATTTCGTATGTAAACTATATCATGTCAGCCATAAGACGTCCACTGCTGAACATATGCCTCCCCCATTGATCTTGACAAAGGCCTGTTGGAAGCTGCACGCATTCAGCCCCAGGTTGAGGTGGTTGAGGTAAGCTACAAAATAAAAAAAAATCTCACCTTAATATCTCAGACTTAGACAATGAGCTTCAGATTAACTTTGCTTATAAAACATTATTATTTATTCCCTAAGATTACGCTACAGAAATAAAAAAAACTACACATAAAAATGTTGCAAGTTTACGTACTGAATAGATCTTGTTCACACCGAGCTGGGGAGTTACGAACTTGAGCTATGATCCCAATAAGCTGAGCCAATTTCTGGATAGTGGGGCGTTTACACGACGTGCAATGGTAGATTGCAAGTCAAATAAAATAAAATTGGCTGGTTATATTGCCACTGTGTGTGGATGTATGTATGTGTCTGCAGAGACACACACATATATCCTGTGTGAGAGTCTGTGTGTGTATGTGTGTGTTCGTAACACACACACACACAATCACACACAGACTCTCAAACAAAAACAACATGATGAAACGAGTTGGTGATATTAGTTGCATAAACCACGTTATCTCTTATAACCACTACATTATTTAGGCAGTACTTCTGTAATTTAGACGTAAGAGGCCTGGATCCCATGGCACAGGTTACGACCCTAGTTTGGGACCCAGGTAGACAAACTGTTAATGTATTATATGCCTTATTTACTCAAATAAACGATTTTTTTATTATTTTTTTATATTACTGACACACTTTTAGGTATTCTTACTGAGAAGCTTGAAAGTAGCACCAGTGAATGATAAGTTGAAAGGGAATATATTGGCTTGGTATGGGCACGTCATGAGGAGGGAAATCCATAAAAAGAAAAGAGAAACTTGAATGTAGTTGATATAGAGGACATAGAGGTAGAGGAAGGCCGAAGAAGGTAAGGAAAGTATGTATCTGTAAGTCTGTGAGAAGAATGATAACTACCTACAGTTTAATAATATCAAAAGTGGGTAGTTGGCGAACGCTACGCGCTCTCGCCGATATTGCCACCCGCATTTCTCCAGTCTTCTCGTGACCACGACCAATGCAACTTGGTCGAAACGTCGAGGTAAATAAATTACTAAATGTTTTTCTCGCGATTAAGCCCCGTTTGATTTAATAAGAATGATAAGTTTATGAAAGGTGAGTGCACTAAAATGATTGATGAAAGCAAAAAACATGTTTTGTCGAGCCCACCTAGTGTAAGATAAGGACACTAACAACTGACCCTAGATAACCTACCTAGTCCATTCTAAAATTAGAATCACAAGTAATAAAAAAAACATGTAATGCTACCGTACTCTCGACGTACGGCAATTCGCCATCGCTATATGGTAGATATACCACCTATACGTACGAAGCGTTTTGCTTCCACTTTCTTAATGCGTACTGCCAAGGAATGGAACTCGTTGCCCGAGTCTGTGTTTCCCGATATGTACAATCCTGGAGTGTTCAAGTCGCGAGTCAATAGGTACCTTCTAGGTTTGCGTGCTAAATCCTAGACAGCGTCATCGCTTAACATCAGGTGAGACAGTTGTCAAACGCAAACTTATAATATGTAAAAAAAAATGTTTTCGCCATGTGTTTCGCCTTGTATTTTAGGTCAGCTACTCTTACGTGTGGCCTCTTGCCAGAAAAATAGCAATGAAAAATTAAATATCTTACTCTAAATTGCAATTTCGGACCTACATTTGATAAAGTAGTTTGAAGGAGATTTATTCATAGCTTTAGAACTTAAAGCTGAAAAGTTCCATCACTGTCGTGGTTAACTAAAATCGTTCCATTAATCATTCCACTGCCATTATAATGAAATCACGTACTTTCCGTCTCTTCCATCTCTTCCATCATTTGAACTTAGCAGCTGGCCAGCTTGGATGATACTGTCTTGTCATTACATAATAAATTTAATACAAGACTCACGACCGCCCATGGGCAAAGTGAGATAACGTTTCAAATATATATTAGTTCGCGGTTCAAGAGCGGAAAAATGATACCTACCCACTAAAGTTGTTGATTTGTTTTTACTTTTTTTTTATTTTGATGAGCGCCATCTATGGGAAGTAATATGAGATGTTCCAAAAACATTAGTAAGTACCTACACGTTAAGCCTCGCGTGGCCAGGTCCTTAAACGGTTGTGGTTCTGGATATCTGCCAGGGATTCTATGCGCCAACTACTATGTGAAGTAAATTGACACATGTTTTTCGTCTCAGTTATTGTTTGATTTAGGTAGGTGTTTGAAGTTGTTTCTGTGGCGAATATGTTAGTTTTATTTTTAGGCACATCTTCTCAGGCATGGGACGTCCACTGCTGAACATATGTCTTCCTCATTGATTTGCAGAAGGATGGTTTCGTCAGAATGAGCATCTTGCTGCGGGCTGCTTCCATCCGGTCCTTGTGGAAATCAATGGGGGAGGCATATGTCCAGCAGTGGAAGTCCATGGCTGAATAATATATAAATTATCTAAAATCCAAGATCTTCAATGATAATTGATAAATATTAATATTTATACAATACTAGTATTAGAAGTTTTGTTTACTGCGGGTTTTATGGCCATCATCAAATTACACTACGATATATTTAATATTAAGTAGGTAGGTACCTCTTTTATACCTTATCGATCTAGCGTTCGTCCACTATCTCACTTGATGATCAGTGATGATGTGGACGAAGATATAATCACGCTAAAGCTAGATGTTTAATGGCTCTCAAGGAAGACTGCTGCCTGAAGACACTTTGTTTGGTGGCAGTTTTTCTAACTTGAGGGTGGTAGCTGGCCAGGTGGGTACTCGAAAGTACCCTACCAACATACTGGAAATTTGATAACGGTGTTACCTTAACCAGAAGCTCCAGCCGTGGGTGGGGATCGAACTGACGTCCATCAGTTTAACAGGCGACGCAAAACTGGGTTCGAATCCCGGCAGGGCCAAACATTTGTGCGATGAGTGCAGATGTTTGTCCCGGGTCTTGGATGTTGTGTGCTGTGATTGTGTGTGTCTATGCCTCCCAAGATACAGGGAAACCTAGTGCGGGAGGGTGAGTGTGAAAAAAATATTTAAAAAAAAACTCTACTATACTATTCCACTGGAATCCATAATATTCCAGACTACAACCTATCTCTGTGCCAAATTTCATTCATATTCGTTCAGCCGTTCTGGCGTGATTGAGTAGCAAACATCCATCCATGCATCCAAACTTGCACATTTATAATATTAGTGGGATTTAACTTCATAGGTCTTGTACCTTTTTTTTTTTTTTTAAAGATTATTATTGACCACTGTCTCACCTGATTGGACTTTACCGTGACTTTCCTATCGAGAACATTTCTATTGTAGCGTACCTATATATTTCAACTATTTTACCTAGTTCAATTTAATAACATGATAAACTTCAATTGTGGTAATTACAGATAAATATAAGTAAAATATAATGAACTAAAGTTGAATGTAGATTATATTAATTACCAACATTCATTCTTCACTGACTGAAGTTGTCAGATGTTATTAACATCTGACTACGCCGAATTAGTGTCAAATCAGGTAAATACAATATGGGACTTCGGAATAATTATCCATGATCAATAGATATAATTGAGATTGTTTGATAGCGCGCTCTCATCAGCAGCTTAGTAACGGGACGTATTGTAATTATATTTAATTACTTAGAACATTTCAAACCGTTTGTTATGTGATATATTAGACTAGATGTGCGATATTCATAAATATTTCAGCCATAGAACATCCACTGCTGGACATAGAACTTTTATTTAAAGTATATTACATTATCTATTACTTAAATAAGATATATTTCTAATTGATACAAACATAATATAAAAATAATTTAGAATAACAATAAAATAATCTAACTTAAAATAAAAACCTTAAACATTTAATAAAAACTAAATTAAATCTAAAACGGGCCCCTGCGGCATTGTACCCAAGATGCTGGCAGCGTTTCCTCTTTGTATTGCTAGGCTAATACGTTGAGCGAGGAAGCTGCCAGCTCTTCGGTCTCCTGAGACGTCAACCAGTCTCTTGGAGATTTCCTTGTAGAAGTTGAGCGCGCTAGGACCCCACGGACCAAGGGTCTCGACACCGAAAGGAACAAAATTGTATTCCGCGCCGAGACCGCTGTATTTAACTACTTTTGCCTTTTCGGCCGATTCTGCCGCCGTTCCTGGCCTCGTGGAGGTTTGGTGGACATGTGAAGGGGCTAGTGTGTCTACACAAGTCGCATCCCATACCAGTATCCGACCCATGGCCCACGGTATGAGAGACATACCGTCCGGTCTCTTGCCGTCGTTTCTGAAAACGCCACTTGGCTCCAGAAGGGCTGGTACGTTTACGGATGCAAGAGACCGGCGGAGGATGTCGTTGAGGGCGGCATGTCTCGAGAAGCGGCCTGCACTTCTCTGGCAGGAGAGTCCGTGGTGTCCTAGCGGGTCGACGTCATTTCCGCAGGGGCATCTATGTGGGGCGCATACCGGGACCCCGAGGCGGAGACAAACTGCAAGACGGAGAGTATTCGGATCTAAGAATGTACCAGTGCTTGTGGAAGGATGGGCTTGGAGCCAGTAGCCGGCTTCCCGTGTACCCACAGCCAGCAGTCTGGCTAGCTCCGCACTGCAGCACTGGTTCAGGAGGGAGTTAGCTGTCAGCTTGCATATAGCGTCGTCCCAGCACCTTTGCGATTTGTGGTTTTCTGGAAAATTATGATCGGGGCAAGCAATCTGCCAAGCCTTCTTGGCGTCTTCCAAGCCTGCAGTCTCATAGTTTGAAGGGAGTAGGATTTTACCTATAAGACTAGCAGAGCTATGGATAGACGACAAAAAGGCAGGTAATGCGATACTAGAAATTTTTCTAACTCCCAGCCCACCATGTCGGATAGGGAGGGAGCCTTGAGTCCAAGATTTTTCGCTTAGCTGGATGTTAAGAATGGATTGTAGATTATTTTTGATTAAGTCATCTAAAGGCAGCAGAAGATTTTGATATTTCCAAAAGGGGCAGCAACGGAGCACGTATGTTAGTTTTGGAACGAAAAGACAGAATTTGATGATTAGTAGCGCGTAGTGTGGACTGATCTCAAGAAGCCGCGTTGAATGATTTTGAAATTTAGAAATACAGTTTTGAAAGTAACCTGGAAAACTTTCTTCAAAAATCGGGGACCCTAGGAGATGAAGGGAACTTTTGTCAACAATTTCGATGTTGGGAGCAAGGTTATTGAATTGTTGAATTGTGTTATTGACGTCTTTGCAGGAACTATGAATAAATAGCTCGCATTTATTAAAATTTAGCTCTAAACCGATGCTTTCGAAACTGTTTTTGATTGATGAAAGATCATTGAGTACAGTAGCTGCATTACCTCCTAGGGTTCCGTCATCCAGGTACCAAACATTAAATTTTGACGTCAATTTTTTTATGATTGGATTTATTGCCAAACTAAAGATTGCTGGCCCCAGGGGATCGCCCTGCTGACAGCCAACTTCGGATGAGAGCTCGTTTGAACGGTACATCAATTTGGAAGAGTCTGCATAACAGTGTAACAGATAATTGTATATTTCCGGAATGTTCGATTTAATTTCTGATAGCAGGGTGTCCCTGTTTACAGAATTGAAAGCATTCTTTACGTCGATTTTTAGCAGCACTTCGCATTGATCGTCGCCAAGGTAGGTGCGCAGAGCATGAACAGCAGCTTCGCAGCCGCCTTTGACGCCGAAGCCCAGCTGAATAGGTTCAAAAAGCGATTGTAGTTTGGGTAAAATGTGTGTGACGGCGATTTTGGAGGCTAGACGGCGAAGTGTTGTTCCAACAGCAATAGGTCTCACCCCTCCATCTTTTTTGGAGAGGGCAATGAGGTTTGCTCCATATAATACTGGTAAAATATCTGGATGAACGTTGCCAGAATACATTAAATTTAGTAATTTTGTAATACTACTAACAAGTTGCTCACCAGCGTCACCTACCGAACGCGACGTTAGATCCTTCAAGTGTTGAGGTGAAAGTCCATCTAGACCTGCTGCTGAGCCAGGTTTGAAAGAAGAAATGGCTTTGTGGACGTCGTCATCTTTTATTTGTAGACATAGTCTATTGCTGTTGGAGGGTCCAAGAAGTAAGGGGTGGCAGGGGCTGGGGGATGTTTAGTCTGTAGGGCCAAGAGGGTTTCAGGACTATCTGGGGATAGCACGTCACTCGAAAAGAGTAGACGCGCAGCGCCTTTTAGGTCTCCGTCGCTAATTTTATTTTCAATAATTTTAATTTGTTTACAGGGGCTATGTGAAGTTCGCGTTGTTGAAGGGATGGAATGGTTTGTACAGTTATTTTTAATTTTTTGCGTCAGGGATAGGCTTGAGCTATCTTTTTTGGCGTGCAGAACTATGTATGGGAAGAGGATGAGGTCATGCCAGGCTTGAAGACAATTTTTTTCAAAACACTCATTAATGAGGTGAGATAAGTGTGTAGCGACGGAGATCCTCGCGCCGCGAGGGATTCGTTTTAATATAAATACATTATTTTTTAGATTGCTTAAACGGATGTGAAATGGCTCACTGAGAGTGGGTGCGTTGTTGTTGAAAACCAAGTTGAGGGGCTGTGCGTCTTGGCTCAGGCAGTTACGATGCGCTTTAGTTTTATGAATATTTAAGCCTCTGGATGTTTGAAAGGATTTCGTACAAAAATGGCAGATATGGGTTGTGGACGAGCTATCATCAGATTGAGTCTTGGTCTGCATCCGTAAATTATAATGTAAATTAGTAAAATACAAATTAATTAAAATTACATTTTCCACAACTACAGAAAACAAAAACTAATTATAGAATATTATATAAAAAAGGATGTTGGTCGGTCGCTGCCAGGGGCGTTGGCAGCGACGGCCTGCAGCGGCCACAGCAACTGTGTGTATTCTCCTCTCCTAGTTTCTTATTATCCGGACACATCAACTGTGTGTATTCTCCTCTCCTAGTTTCTTATTATCCGGACACATCAACTGTGTGTATTATCCTCTCCCAGATTCTTATTAGCCGGACACAGCAACTGTGTGTACTCTCCTCTCCCAGATTTTTATTAGGCGGACACAGCAACTGTGTGTATTCTCCTCTCCCAGATTCTTATTAGCCGGACACAGCACCGAACAAGTAAGTTGTTTGTTGGCAACTTGTTGAAACATTTACTACATTTTTTTTCTAACACGCCCGGGTTTCAGATCTAACAGTATATGTCGCGAGAGCTTGTGGCAGCACGGTAAAAAAATATATTTTATGAAATAAATATGAACAAGAAAATTTTCGACGTCTATCGCCTATTATTATTATCTATTATTTAAAGTGGGGACAATGCATTTACGCACTTCCGCCTACCGGGGAAAGTCAGCGGGGTATGTCGGGCTCGCTCGAGCATCCCATCACCGCGATCCACCACTCCCTGGGGGGCCTATTAGCCCCCAACCTTTACTACACCCACAGCAGCCAGGGTCCACTACCAACTAAATCTTATTATAGATTTATTACTAGAATAAATAAACCTACGGTGTCCGTCCTGCCGCTATGATGGAGGGGGCGCAGGGTCGCGTTTGTATTTACCACGCTCACACCACGGCCGGCTTAGCACGGGTAAAAAATAGATACCGACTGCAGCGCCATCTCCCGGGCTAATTTGTGAATTTAAACCATCCAGGACGACACCCAAACGCATACAAACAATTCATTCAAATCGGTACAGCCGTTTAGGAGGAGTTCAGTCACATACACACGTACAGTAGAATTGTATAATATAGGTATATTAATATTTACAGACTCATTACAGTTCTTCACCAATACGTCTATGGGTTACAGGCTCGCTTACAGGCCAGTTAGTTTGTTTATTGCATATTATAATGTGTGTTTCATATAGACGTAGGACATTTCGGGGAGTGTGCTCTGGAGTTACATAACTTAGTACCTCCTTCCCCATTCCATCAAAAAACGACCAGACGGACTGCAATGCGACATCCATACATGGTAGACGTTCCACCCTGTCGCACCAAGCATTTTGCTTCCACATTCATAGTGCGTACAGCTAACGAGTGGAACTCATTGCCTAAGTCTGTGTTTCCACATGAATACAATCTGGGCATCTTCAAGTCACGAGTGAACAGGTATCTTCTAGGCAGGCGTGAATCATCGTAGACCGCATCATCACTTAACATCAGGTGAGATAGTGGTCAAACGCCTGCCTATTGTGAATAAAAAAAAAAAAAAAAAAAAAAGACGTAATCTATTGTTTTTCAACTCACGATTCCATGCTGCTACTTTCAAGCTTCCTCTCTTATTATAAGCTTCATATGTCTAGAAATAAATTTGATTTCAATAGTATAAACATGGAATGTATATGAATGTTTTAACAAAATCTGCGAACTGAGTAATTTCACAAATGAAACTACGTCGGCGGAGTTCCCCGACGTGAAGAGACAATCCCATATTCTGATATCATTTCACAGAGGAGTCAACGGCGACTTTTCATACTATACATAGTGCAGAACAACGTGTAGTAGAACAAGTTCTGCATTCAATAGAACAACATTAATTGCATGTTGTATGTATTGCTTCCGGGCTGTTTGGCCGTGGTCTATGTGAAACTTTTGTTCCAGACGTTTCGTCGATCACTGCGGTCGACATTTTCAGTGGTTCAGGTCCGACCGGCGACAAGAGCGTAGAACTCTCCTTCGCGGTGTCTTCTCTGATACGGAGAGTTTTACGCTCTTGTCGCCGCTCGGAGTGAACCACTGAAGATGTCGACCGCAGTGATCGACGAAACGTCTGGAACAAAAGTTTCACATAGACCACGGCCAAACAGCCCGGAAGCAATACATTCAACATGCAACGTCGGCCGTGAAAGCCTTAGAGTTTACAAAATTAATTGTTCAATTTCATTTAAAGAGTACAGACTGCAAACCGAATGGAACTCGTTGCCCGAGTCTGTGTTTCCCGATACGTACAATCCTGCATAGAGTCTTCAAGTCACGAGTGAATACATACCTTGTAGGTTTGCGTGCTTCATCCGAGACAACGTCATCACTTAACATCAGGTGAGACAGTTGTAAAACGCAAGCTTATAATAAGTAAAAAATTAAAAAATGTAGTAGCACTTTATGTGAAGTCCGGAAAATTACTGCCACACCACTCTATTTCTATCGCCGGGCAATTAGTCTTTGCATTATTGTTTTTCGCTTTGAAGGGTATAATTTCCGGTGAAATCATACCCAACTCAACATTATGTCTCATGGTGACGGGCGCAGTGCAGTTCTTTACGAATTATCTCTCTATAGGCAGAGGTTACCACTTAACATCTTGTGGGCCTTTTGCTTGTTCCGTCACCTTATTCCATATAAAAAATAACCTTTTGAGGTAACGGTAAGGTAGGTAAGGAAAAGTAACAAACATACACACAAACTTTCGCATTTATAATATTAGTGTATATATATATTCGTACTAGTAGCGCCCCACGGTTTCACCCGCGTGGATTACGGTTTTCCCGCTACCTTAATTATCCCACGGGAACTATACTTTTCCCGGATAAAAGTAGCCTATATGTTAATCCAAGGCTTAAACTATCTCCATACCAAATTTCATCGAAATCGGTGTGGCTGTTTGAGCGTGAAGAAGTAACAAACGTACACACATACAACATACATACACACAAACTTTCGCATTTATAATATTAGTAGGATAGTATTGTAGTGACTATCACTTTAGCGGAATATTCAGCAATAATTAGAATGGCAACATAAGAAATTATGCCGTTTTCCTTGCTTCAACTGTGGCAAATTTGTTGCTGGCAGTACGCCAGTCATGTTTGTATGTCCTATAAGGGGGTATCTGGCATCTACGCTGAATTTACGATGTTGTTAGTTTGTCATTACATTGCAACATATGCCTCGAACTTTAGTGTTGCCTAAATACAAAACGATATCAAGCTAAGTGCACTGGCGCTGTTGGCTGCATATGAGTAGAAGCTTATGTAATAATCTGTGACACCGTCTAGTTTTACGATAACGCCTATGCTATAACTTGGCGTTTAGTACATCTCAAAATCAACATTCTGTAATCAGTTTTTTAAATGTTTTCATCAGCTTTTGGTTGTAGTGCACTGTATGTGATGCTACTCTATGGTGTACTGTTGCAATCTACACATAACTTAACGTATGGAGCGGGCGTAAAATTCTTTTCCGCCCTGCTATACATCACAGCGGGCGTAAAAACACTTTTACGCCCGCTGTGAAGTATTGCACTCTCAGCCATAGGACGTTCAATGCTGGACATATGCCTCTCCCATACCTCCCCCATATTTCGATCGAATTTCATGCAAGGTACAGAATTTCAAAGGAAACAGTTTGTATTCGAAATATGCTTGATTTGGAATCAGTTACATATAGAAATAAAGACATTGATGGACTGACGTAGCTTTTGATTTGTTTGAGGCTCTTCGCAACAGTATAATGTCAGAAGGTACTGGGAGAACCAATCAATAATCACGTTTAAAATCACAAATAAATAATTTAAAAAAATCAACAGTTTGTCGAATTGTACCAAGAGTTACTTGCAAACAGCAAATGGTCAAAGCCTTTAGCTACTTTAACAGTGTAGTATATATTGTGTTATATTGTGTATATTTGCTACCTGCGATACTTTATAAAATGATATTTAGTTTTATGAATGTAGAAAACACTGGAATTACTCACGTAATAAGTCAGAGGGGTCCGACTATAGTTTCAACCACATTCGGTGGTCTTTTTCAAGGAGAATACGGGGCGCTCGCGGACTGAGTACCGCGACCGCAACATTTTATACCAAGATATTTAGTTTTGTTTAATATTCCATATTATTCTAATTATTTTATTTGTCGTCATATTAAGACATAGCCTACAAGCAGCACTCTCTGTCTCAAAACTAGTCTTGTCTTACATAACGACCAGTAGGGCATTATTAAAAAAGTTTATATATCTTGACTGTTTGATATATTGCAAAGTTTAACATCACCTCCCCTAATACACCTGTCTCATTTCATTCCACATAATACATATGCTCGGCGTTCACATGTCTCGGCGCAAACAAAACTCATAATAATTCGATGTCGTCAGCCAAAACTCCATTTGCCACCAAAAATATAGGCATAAGATTCTATAATATACCTGCAGTAACAAAACTTATGCAATACAAAAAAGGAGTTGTGTAATTTAGGCATACCTACATATCCTCCACTTAAACACACTCACACAAACTCCCACACACCTTCAACACACACACCCGCCCCGGCACACACACTCCTAAGGGCGACTTGAATCAATTATACCTTATGACTTCCAAATTATATGAAATATTTATATATATGTACTTGACTATATCTATTTTCCTTCAAGTCCAATCAATTGTGTTGTCTGGTTTGCTGGATAATCCAAACATTTTAATGTTATGCAGGTCAAACTTAGAAGTACCTATGTTCTTTATCAGTGCATGTTTAGTTCGCCTCAAACGTTAGTTAAAGCATGTCATTGTATGTGTAAGACGATTTTAGAAACGTATGCAGACTTTAACCTCTCCTATCGTTTATAATATGGTGTAATAAAAGTGTGCCCCCACCGAAAATGACGTCATAATTCACGTTTCAAGTGAGACAGTGCATGACTTCATGAAATGTGATTGTGTTTTCAAGTAAGTCGTAAAATAACTTTCGGTTCTTACTTAGACAAGTTAGAAAGTTTTAAGCTTCTATAAGTTTATGATAGTAATAAAAAAGAAACCTCTTAAAGTTCTATTGAAGTAAGGTCGGATTTTCAGTCATGCGTATCATGCTTTAACTGACTTTAAAAAGAAAGAGGTTTAATTTCGTTTGTATTTATATGTACCTATGTTTGTTACCACATTACTCCGACATTAATAAAGCGACTTAATATTTATATTATTTTCATTTGAAAACATAGTTTTAAATTACTGCTAGTACTACGTTTTTATGATAAATTGGTCTACGATAAAAAACACTCACATTTACATGAAATCAAATTATTCCTTATTTATTATTTGCTTTTACAATCTCCATAACTCAAGTAAAATAAAGTCGTTATAGTTGCTAATTCCTCGAATAAAAGTCAAGACAACTTTCTCAGCGAATAATTTTCCTAATTCCATCAATGGTAGCAAAACAAAATTATCTATCAAGATAATGGTATCCAGGGTCGAATTAAGGAGATTTACGAACACAGAAGCTATTAACAGAATTACGTCCGAAAGAGCCGTAAAACAGGTTGCTCTTAATTTCAATTGCCTATTTAGGAAAGAACTTGAGTGTTAAAAGTCAGCACGTTTAGCTAATCGGGTAATTATGATAATATAAAATCATTTGTTATTATTTACAGTTCCTACTGTGCCAACATTTGGTACGTTTTTTAATTCGATTAATCGTATCTATTCTGTCAATAGACTGCCAGTGGTTTTGTTCCCCTATAAAACGAATTTTACAGTGATTTATTAGAATAATTCAAATTAATTCAAAATTATTACACAGTTTAGTTTTAGAATTATTATACAGTAAGAAATGCCACGAAGCATGGTAATTTCGTATTGCATGTGCAGTTTTATCTTCAGTACGTATACTCCTGCCGTAAGATGTAACACCGTATAAAAACGTGGATAGACTACAACAAATCGCATTGTGCTCTTTCTGTTAAGGATCCTTATTAAAGACGACACATACGTAACGTGCGTACATGAATACAAAACGAGCACTCCGTGAATATGTATGAACTGTAACTAATGCCATTGTAATGTTCCTAGCACATAACAACGAAGTCTTTACGCGTAAGCTAACGTTGCCAGGTAACGTTTCAAACATTAATTCAAAATTATTTACAGTAAGAAATGCCACGAAGCATGGTAATTTCGTATTGCATGTGCAGTTTTATCTTTAATGCGTATATTCCTGCTGTAAGAGTGTTGGGTAATACAAAATAATGCAAGACGCATAAAAACGTGGATAGACTACAACAAATCTCATAGTACTCTTTCTTATAAGGATCCTTATTAAAGACGACACATACGTAACGTGCGTACTCGAATACAAAACGAGCACTCCGTGAATATGTATGAACTGTAACTGACACTGTCGTAATGTTCCAAGCACATTACAACAAGATCTTTACGCGTAGTGCCTATGCTGGGAATGTTTCAAATATTATACATGTCTAAAATTACGCTTGTCCACACATAATTTGTTTCTCGATGTAGCATTAAAGTCAAACGCTAATTCAATTCACCGAAAACTTTGAGCATTTTTCCTACCTACACTTTTGATTTATCTGTCTCTCGTGATCTCCCATCTCAAGTCTCCTTCATAATTTCGTCCATCTCGTTCTTATATTAATATTGCCAGATTTATTTCCCCGCAATCTCCTGACCGACAATAAATCACGACGCGGCGGCCTCCGAGGACATACCGTGAACGTGAGTTATAGCTTAGTTATAGCTATTGTTAACCGATATTCGGCGCGAAGCCTCGCAATTAAATGTATATTTGAGATAAGAAGTTTATAAGAATTAAACAGACTATCTCATTTTTATACCATATTTGTATTTACTTCGATTTAACTTACGTATGTTTTTACCTACTCTTCTTCTTCTCAGTCGTTACACTCTTGACAGAGCGATCGTGGTGTCATGGTAGTGAGTAGGCAGGGCAGACGATGTCACGTCATCTCATTCTATTAGCGGTCATCCTAGTGCGCTCGTGCAAGAGGCCGTCGCATGGGTGAACCCCACGTGGTCTAGTGCCTTGGACGAAAATACGCTCTATGGACTGGCGGTTTTGCCTCGAGACATGTCCGAAGAAAGTCAGAATTCAAGATCATACTGAGGCCGATAGACGCTGATAGATGACGAGTTCTTGGAGTATTGAATCGTTTGTGCAATATTCAACCACTCCAGGCATTCTTGTTCAGCACCACATTTACACAACGTTGGATCTATTTTCTTTTTTTTCATCTGTCGCAACGTCCAAATAATGGTTTTGAAAACGTCCGCGAGACACCATTATTGTTTCGCAGCAAACGGCAAGCGGCGGTAGTTACGTATCATCGTATGGCAAAAATATAAACAATGGAATAACGCAGGTACCATCCGTACACACATTTTTTTTATATACTATATAGATCTACCGTTTGACCACTATCTCACTTGATGGTCAGTGACGATGTGGTCGAAGATGTTATCACGCTAGACGTAGAATGCTCACTGGCTTTCAAGGACTGCTGCCTGAACACACTATGGGTTTGGTGACAGTCTTTCAAACTTGAGGGTGGTAGCTAGCCGACGGGTATTCGAAAGTACCCTACCACCATGCTGGAAATTTGATAACGGTGTTACCTTCACAAGCTCAAGCTGTTGTTGGGATCGAATCATCCGTCAGTTTGACAGGCGACGCTCCCCCCGCTGAGCTATTATCGCTTCAAAAACGATTACGTAAAACTTTCAGACAAACAATGATATTGCCTTGTGATAGTCGTGCTAGATAAATGACAGTCATTACCGAGTTCACGTGTATCATGCTACGGTACGCCTCTGCGAATACGGAAGTGATGCGGTCTCTGTACTCTTTATTATCCCCGACATCGAGTAGTGACGAAGATACTGATGAAAGTGCGCCAACACCGATGACGTCACAGCGAGCGGCGAGAGCAGCAACATAGGCGGCGCGGTCCATCGACGCATGTGTATTAAACTTAACTACAAGAAAAAATACATTAATATTTACTATATTATTTACCTATTTGTTTTCGTTGCTAGATATTTTGGCGCAATTTCGCCATGCTTACGAGTAATCCGAAGTCAATACACCCACCCGTATAAACTTATTGAACCTTCTAGGCTTGCGTGCTCCATCTTAGATCACTTAGACCCTAGTCAAATGCAAGCTTATAATAATTTTTAAAATAATTGTTTTTATGGTATTGTTATTATTTTTATTTTAGTAAAAAAATCACAAATCTATCCAAGAACCGCCTGATTAAACGCCTATACCCAACCCAGAGAAGCAATCCTGTCTACTTAGTTTTACTGAAAACTATAGTGACTAAATAATTTCTTATAAAAACTATTATAAAGCCATTGCTACAAAGTAGATTTTAGAGACGGAAGGTAAATATGTTACTTAGATTACCACAACCACAACTAGAAATTGCATACAATGTAAAGTTTGCCATCCAGACAACAATAAACGTAGTCCTTCATAGCTATCAAGGACTAGGCCTGTTGTTGTCAACTGACAGCAAGTAAATTTTGGCAATAAAGCACAGGAAGTAGGTGAGTCAAGTTCTCAATTTTCATGATTTCTAAGAACTGGCTTCACTATATTGTTGAAGCCTACTAATATTAATATAAATGCGAAAGTTTGTGAGTTGTGATGTATGGATGTGTGTTTCAAACGGCTGGATGGATTTGGATGAAATTTAGTACGGAGATAGCTGATTAACACATACGTTTTTCATCATCACCTTATTTCATCACCACGCGGGAAAACCGCGGGGCGCACCTGATTCCGAATATTTTAATAAAAAACGGGGATAAAAAGTTTTCAATAAAATTTTAATCTCATATTAGGATGGATCTTTCAATTAATAATTGATAAGCTATGAAATTAATATGTCTGGACATTATTAAAAGACGTTTATCGATAACAACTTGATCAAGTCGGTACCATGATAGTTCACAAAAGCAACTATCATCGCAGTATTATGCTCATGGTACCGACTTCTACAAGTTATTTTATACTTATGACTGTTTAAGTCGGTTCCATTTTATGGAAAAAAAAACCTTTGCTGCTCACGCGATCAATTGTCATTGTGTATGTTCTTCGATGTCTTTACCCGCAACCCTAATATCGTCGAGGTATGCGAAGCACTTTTCAGTTATTGGAGTGTAACTCAAAAAAACTCGAAAAATCGCTTGTCCGATTATGATGAAATAAGTGGGAGTAATTAAATGGGACCAATACGGAAGTATATTCTATCAATTAAAAAATAATCATCATAATCGGTTCTTAACGACGAAGTTATCCGCGAACACACATAAATACCATAAGTAACCTCCTTTTTTTGAACTCAGTTAAAATATGTTTAATTGATATGAACATTTGTCTGTGTATATATGACACACGTAAATAATCTCTATGTAACATCAGCTGACGCGAACACTCCACGCCCATAATCCGCGCTAAAGCCTTACCGTGAGTGCGACGATCTTTCAGATAATACCTGAAGCCTTATTATATCCGATCTTAGCGTCAGCATTTATTTTGCTAAAAGGGAATATTATTTATTTTATTTATGACGTAGGTTCGTTGTAACATAATGTATAAGGCGTACTAACTTATATCATACTTACTTACCTAAGTTAGTACGCCTCGCTAACTTGGTACCTACATTTTATAAGCACTTCATATTATACCTAAGTGCCGTGGTGGTACCGGCCTAGAATAGTACTCCCCTATCTCTTCCCGCGGGTGCCGTAAGAGTCGGCTAAGGGATCACGTACCAGAAGGTGGGCAGCTGCACCTTCTGAGGATATGAAATCATACTGCGCTCACCAACCCGCCTGCCAAGCGTGGCGAGTATTGGCAAATCCCCCTTATATGAGGAGGCATATATCCAGCAGTGGACGTCCTTTGGCTTTGTGTTTTGTTCTTATTTTTTTTGTATTTTAATTTAGCTAATATAATACACTAGGTTAAAGTTATTTTAGTCTAAGCGTGTTAAATGTTCACTTATTAAGCAATAAATATATTTGTATATGTATTACAATTAGTTAAGTTATAAAAAACACGTAAATAGTGATCGATTATCTTATGTATATTTAATTTAATTTTACTTTTAGTAATAATGCATTAAAAGTCACACTACCGATATCCTGTGTCGTGGGAAGCATGGATACATATTCAATATACACAAACATCCAAGACCCTAGAACAAACATGCTAATCTATCAAAATCATATCATATTTGACAATTTTACCATAAAAAATACAAATTATTTATTATGCCAAAATGGTATCCGTAATTATTTTATATATATATATATATATATATATATATATATATATATATATATATATATATATATATATATATATATATATATATATATCTGAGTACATATAAATGGCAGAATAACAAGATTTCTGCACCATTATCAGCAAGAACCGGATCATAAGTCGTTTCAGCGCCCTTTCGGCCCTTTGAGTAATAAATCTGCACATCAATTTGTTAGGTCGGGTAAAGTGATCAATCATGAGAACAGCTTTACTTTTAATCTATCATAATTTAGAGGATTCGTAAGGAAATTGGTGTTTAATGGCGACATAAGGTTTTATACTCATTGGAATTAACGCTAGAAATACTCGTACATAAATTAAATAGCTATTTTTAATAGGCTTTAATTAGCTTTGATGATGATGATGATGATGATGATGATGAACTTTGCATGTACTTATATAACTAAAATGTTTTAAAGCGATGATCGCTCAGCGGTATCTTATCTTATCTTTCACTGGTAACATTGTTATGGAACACGATTTTCTTTTTAATTGTACAGATTGGAACAGTAGTTGTAGAATATACAAGATATTATTTTGAAAATACACGGGTTTTGAAGCGATGATAGCTGAGCGGTGGGAGCGGAGGTGTGTGCTTTAAATAGAGGAACCTAAGAACCGGAGGTAAGAGACAGTGTTGTCATGATGTTAAAGGGCCCTTAAATCCACCACCACGGGTTACAAGTCCTGGGGCTTCCTAATTCACTCCTTTGGGATAAGAAAGTTATTAGAATATGAAATGCTAAATATGTATGTGCATGTGTGTGTGTGTGTTACAGCTATGCTTTGATAATGTTACCGGTATTAAATATCATCCTGACATAATACCGAAATGCCATCCTGACCGCGCTTTGGCTTCTAGTAGCTCTGTATTGTGTACGCGCCGACACGTGCAATCCTGTTCGTTTGGTTGATAGTCATTAATAGGTAAAAATATCAATTATTAAGTTGTGAAAAAAAAGCAAAACATTTCACTAACCGGATAAACCATTTGGCTAACGCAAATAATTATTAAAGCATTTATCGTATTGTATTTACTGTTATCAGCTCACGCAGGCTAGGCTTGTGTTAGCTTGGTAGGGGGTAGGGGTACATATCCTTGTGGTCGATTATAGTACGGTGTTGACTTTTGGAGTGAAGAGTCTTTGCTTCACCAGTAGTCTTCACTTAGAATCAAAAGCCCCTGATTTGGCAGACAGCAGTTCCATCGAATATTCATCACTATTAAAATCATCAGGCATTTTCTATCATAAATTTAGTATTTAACTAATTAATTACCCTAAAGTTGATACTTATACAAATAGGCCCTTAAAGAGTCTTTGTGGTTTAGTCCTTTAAAAGAATTAACCTAAAATTTTGATGAAAATTCTGGTAATAAAATACGGCGCTTTTTGAATAGCCGTTTCGAAGAAAACACGTGTTTCTGAAAAAAATAAATAAGATAATTTAATGTCTTTTTTTACAAAAGAAACTCTATAAAGCTATGGTTATAATGAAGTTTATACTAGACAAACATTTTTATAATTTTCCTTTACATGAGTTTTTGTTTTACGTTTTTATTTTTTAAGTTTATTAATTTTATGGTAACAGCCGCGCTGTTTCTTTTATCTGACAGACCATATTTATATAATATTATTGCATAATATCTGTAATATATCAGCCGAATATAATATGTTTTTGTGAATTAAAATAAAATACTTATAACTTGTTATAATAAAACTACAATAACATTTGAGTTACAACTATAGGGTTGCAATAGCTGTTGCAAGCCAAGTTTAGTTTACAAAACTTCGATTTTAGGGGAAGAGGGGGTGAGGGTGAGTTTGGGGTAGACCCTCCTAAAAAGGGAAAGTTGCGCCCCCCCCCCCCCCCCTTTCATATTTTTTTTTTTATTTCTAGCCTCAATCCTTTCAGACCTTATTTCGGGGGGGGGGGGAAGGGGCTAGAAAGTAGAAGGATGATGGGTAAGTTGCGAAAACAGGGGTCTACTCCTCCCCCCTCCTTTAAACAGGATAGAGGTCCTCAATTCGAACCGTATACTTCTTCCTTGTGTAAATTATTAAGATATATTCTCATAGTTTTTTTATAAACAGTAGTCACGATTGTTGACGTTCTAAGAAGCTAAGAGAGATAAAGCCAGACCCCTCTGCTCTAGTATCCCTCTTGACCCGAGGTCGAGGAGCAAGGTTTACGATACGGCTCGCTTTCATATCTAACGCACTTCAACCACAGAAATGCCTGAGATTTTGTGAATAAAATAAAAGCCAAGGAATTTCAATGAAAAATATGACTAACTATAAAAAGAGCAATGAAGATAAAATAGTTATCGGGCATTTATGATAATTGCAGTTTTTTTTCTTTTTCTTTTGAGTACGCATACATATCATCCTATAAATATATTACAATCTAGCCTAAAAAAGCTAATAAGTAATATAAGTCTAACTTAACTTGCTAAATATACTGTACTAAGAATGTGTCCATTAACACTTTTCTTATTGTCTCTATTTAAGGGGAAGACACTTGGTTCATGTGTTCTCTATGAGCAGTATTTTAACCACATTACACTAGCACACTGTCACTGAATACTACACTAATTCGAACGGTTTTGTTCTTTTGAGTCTTCTCACTAGATCGGTCTGGCCAAGGAGCATAACTGCCTCAACATTAACATGATGATGAAGTCTTTGTTGGTGACCTTCTGCATAGTTTTTATAATTGCAGTAATAATATAATTTTGATATTTGTTTTTGTGATTTTGTATAATATTTAGGGAAAATTTCAACGCGAATTAAGAATACTGTGTCTCATCCAATTTAGTATGATTTTCCGCGAGGTCTGCGTCTGTTAAATATTAATTAAAATATTTTAATTGTTAGCAACGCTTTACGCTTTTTGTCCTGTTGTTTCGTGACGCAGCATAGTAGAAGTGTAATCTCATAGCGATAAGCCTGCCTATTGTGCATCATCATGATTTTCAATCATCAGAAGGCACCGCTGCTCACCTTTTGGTACGTGATCCCTTAGCCGACTCTTACGGCACCCGCGGGAAGAGATAGGGGAGTACTATTTTAGGCCGGTACCACCACGGCAGATACCCATATATACACCATATACCATATACTCATCCCATAACTTAATAGAAACACACAAAGCCACAGCACTCAAATAATACAAATATAAATCCTTGCTCTTGTTCTATTATTAAACTTTATAATCCGTTCCATGAACTAAAGATTTTATGCTTTTAAATCTGTCAGATAATGAAAATGCTTTAAAGGAAGTTGGGACGTTTGTGCAAAATTCTGTCGTCCAACTAAGATTGAAAGGTGAATTTGCTGCCCGAAAATATGACACACTATTTACAAAAATACTACTTCAGGTGAAAACCATCATTTAAAGATTATTTTTTTAACTATTTTCTATACTCTTATACAATTTTTAGTACATTAGTATTCTTTATTTATTGAAGTTTTGACCAACGTTTAATAATGTTATGCCTTTAATTAAAACAACGTTCGACCATATCGTCACTGACTATTAATTGGTCAAACGATAGATCTATACAGCATAAAAAAATAGAAAAATCTACGATTTCCTTTGAAAAATGTTTTTATCCAAGATATCTAAAAGTCTAGCAACTAATTGAGCTTCTGTGTATTATGTTTTATGGATGTCATAACATTTTTGACAAGCATTGTAAGCCTTTGTGAAGCTATAAATGCAGAGGCGGGATTAGGTGCAAGGTTTTATTACTGTTTAAAGCTTTTCAGACGAAAATCTAGGAAATACTATGCTAAAACTCGTCGGTAGCTGCATTCTGTAAACAGTCTTTTTTTCGTTAGGGTTATGCACAATGAAGTATTAAATTTGAAGGTAATCAATTTTCAAACAGTTATAATCATGTAAACTCTAAGTCTTTCACGGCCAGCGTTGCATGTTGTATGTATTGCTTCCGGGTTGTTTACTGACAGAGAACTGTTACTCGGTAATAGAGAAGACGCCGCGAAGGAGAGTTCTACGCTCTAGTTGCCGCCCGGACCTAAACCACTGATGAAGATGAAGATGTCGACCGCAGTGATCGACGAAACGTCTGGAACACAAGTTTCATTTAGACCACGGCCAAACAGCCCGGAAGCAATACATACAACAAGTCATAATCATCACAAAGCAAATTGCATTGCAAAGATTATTTGTTTTTCACATCACGTATTTGTTTTTTATATACCCTCTAAGCATAATTTGACGCCTTGTTTTATTTTATACTCTTTTATATTGAAAGTAAAAATAAATATCCATCATACAAAATCTTTGTTTTTTATTAATAAATATAGAAATAACATTATTTAAGCTTTATTCATCGATAAAAAAATTAGACAATAACTTACTTATTTTTTTATTTTATTTTGAAGTGTTTGTTTGATTTTACACTGACAGACGTCCTACACTGCGCTTGCATATCGGTGGTCTCCATGAAAGAACCATTCTACCCCAATGCCCATCAGCTCTCCAATACATGCACCCTTTCCGCTGCCACTTACTTGATAGTCCGGTAGGCTATGTCGGTGACTTGAATCTTCTATGAATCTTCTCATTTCTGAATCGGTCGGTAGAGAAACCCCAAGCACTTCCCTTCCTTCATAGCTCATTGTTCGACTTCAAGTTTGCTTTAAAGGCACATAGGCAACACCACGTTTCATTTGATCATATCATCGCTGATGTCATTTGATTTCATTTGATCATATCATAGCTGATGATATGCATAATATGTAAATAGATTTTTGGTGTGGCCCGAAATACGCATGTCATGGGAGGAAACAAAAACATATAATAAAAAGAGTACTTGACATGGATATGTATGGATATAGAGGTAGAGGGAGGCCGAGGAAGTTATTGATGGACTGAGTCAAGAAAGATGTTTATGAAAGGTCAGAAATCAGAAATCAGAAATATTTATTGAACAACTGTGTGATATACTGTGTGATATATATATACTGTGTGATATATATATAGGTGTAACTACTGAGATGACTATTGATAGAATAGAGTAAAAAATATATATTTTATTCTGACCCCACCCAGTATGGTATAAAGACAAGAAGGAAACAGAAGAGGTGTAATATGTGTGTATAAACTTAAATAAATGGATTTGAAATGATTCAGTAGAAACAAAGCGATTCCTCCAAAGGAAATTGTGTAGGAAAAAATACGCTTGACTGTGAGTCCTCTTTAATTTGGGACTTATTTTCATATGACGAAGGTATAATTGTATTCGCCTCGAGGTATGTGATTAGAACTAATATTTATAGAATAGTATGTTATACGGGATAACATTTCGGGGAACATGTGCTTTTACATCCCTGCAAATTAAAGGTTTTATAGTAAACTATTGTCTCAATTTTCAGTCACGCTCGTGTGTGTGAAATTGTGAAAAATACACAAATTAACAAATAGACACTTACACACCACTCTTTCGCACTAAAATTTGCGTCGCAATAGTCATATTACACAAACATCCAAACCCCAGGAAAACTATGTATGTTCATCTCATCAACGATAAACTCATTATTGTATTTTCAGAATTATTGTAATAACGTCTTTCTAAGAAAGAGGATGGGCATCGGACATGCTCAAAACCTAGGTCGAAACTTCGACTATAAACGTGAGTAAAGCCGGATACTACATCTATATAATTTTCTAATACAATTTTGGGATCTAATACATTAAGTTAAGAGATAAAAGCAAAATAGTAAGTCCCCTTTACCATTCAGTATTTTCTTTTCAGACATTTTATCAACTGCTCAATAATTACTTGTTATACGTTGTTATTTTTGCATTTCTCATAACAAATAAACATGTAAGAAATTCGGAATATCCTTTTGAAATTCCTGTCGTCATTTATTCTCCTCGATAGACAGAAAAAAGAGTAATTGGAGAACCAAAAATCTGCCTCTTTAATCCTAATAATCCTAGAAAGTTTGTGTATGTTTATCTGTGTGTGTATGTTTGTTACCTCTTTACGCTCAGACGGCTACACCAATTTCTATGAAATTTGATTTAGAAATAGTTTAGAGCCTGGATTAACACATAGGCTACTTTTCATCATCATCATCATCACGACTTGGGTAAAACCGCGGGTCACACCTAGTGCTTCTTAATTTTGACATGGTCAATATCTAAGAGTTAGCTTAAATCCATTAAGCTACTATGCTAAAGAGTGTGTCAAAGAAATATCACTACATAGTATAAAACAAAGTCGCTTTCTCTGTCCCTATATCCTGTATGCTTAAATCTTTTAAACTAAGGAACGGATTTTGATGCGGTTTTTTTTTAATAAATAGATAATTGAAGAGGAAGGTATGTATGGTATGTATGGAGTATGGTATATGTATAATAACATCCATTAGTGATATAGGCTATATGTTTTATACCCGTGCGAAGCCGGAGTGGGCTGCTAGTATTATATACAATTCAGTACATTCGTAAAACATAGGTTGTGTTTTCCTGGCGCAGTCGAGTATAAAATACTGTGCCGAAGCAAAAAACCCAACTGTCCGTTTTCTGAGTAGCATTGTCGCCATACACTGGACCATTGCAATCAGTCTCTGCTGTCTTCGTTTTCTCTAAAGTGCTCATAAAAACCAAGTACTGGGTTTTTCAGAGCTCTCGCTTAATTGGTCATTGCGTTTAATTGTAATTTGTACATAGGTATATCGTCTTTCGTAGTATAAAATCTAATTTTGCGGAATGTTAGGCGGGACATTTATTACTTTTCTTTGCAATTGACTTCCCAAAAAGAGAAGTTTCTGTTCTCAGATCTTAGAAATCAACCGTTTGCTAACCGATTTATACAAAAATTAAATTAGTATCATAAAAAATTGATTAAAATCAGCGGAACGGCTCTGGTAAAAAAAATCCACTAACGACATTTTTTTACCTCATGTATAACGCAGTATTAAAATACCGATTTGAAAAGTAGTGGCCTTCTTCGGTTACTCTATAGTTTTAATACTTAATTACTTTTTAGTAATTACTTTTTAAGCGATGATAGCTCAGCGATGTTCGTTCCCCTACAACTTTATGTATATATACTAGCGGCCCGTCCTAGCTACGGTTCCATGATTGAAGTTATGATTTTTTGACGTGATAACGTTTTATAAATTGATGAATACCAGCAACACTCATGAAAAATAGTACGTTCCGCGTAACGTTCCACCTGAGTTTTGTATTACATAAAATAATCAAAGTCAAAGTCAAAGTCAAAGTCGAAGTCGAAGTCGAAGTCGAAGTCGAAGTCGAAGTCGAAGTCGAAGTCGAAGTCGAAGTCGAAGTCGAAGTCGAAGTCGAAGTCGAAGTCGAAGTCAAAGTCATAAATGATTATGACGTTATCACGTAAATTTATCGTCCGTAAACCGACTTTACAGACAACCAATTTTTTTTTTATATATGGCCTGTGTTACTCAGGGATAATGTAGAACTCTAATGGTGAAAGAAGTTTTGAAATAGGTCAAGTAGTTTTTCAGTTTATCCGTTACAAACATACAAATCTTTCCTCTTTATAATATATTAGTGTAGAAGATGTAGCTATGTAGTTATGGTACTTAGCTGCTAAAATGACATTTGTTCAGTTTATTAAAATTAAAAGTGATAATACACGGTTGTCCGTGTTGAATATTAACAATTTAATATGTTGTCATTGTTTAAAACATGTAAAATTTTTAATATTGAACAGGATACAATAAATCTTTTTAAGTATTTTTATCGCTACTAATCGGGGAGACCTATGTCCAGCAGTGGGTGTCCTATGACTGCGATGATGTTGATGATGATTGCTACTAATCAAGCATATTTAGAAAGAAGTTTTCAAGCTGTAATCATGCTACAGTGTTACTTTGGACCATGATATTTTTTACAGTGGTGTTAAAGGGCTTGTGAGCAGGCTCATACTCATAACGAGCTATGGAGAGGGCTATGCTCGGGGATTCTCTACGCGATCGAATCAGTAACGAGGAGGTCCGTAGAAGATTGAAAGTTTCCGTCATAGCCCAGCGGAATAGCAAGTTGAAGTGAGCAACGGACTTAGCTCGAAGAAGTGATGGCCGTGGGGTCGAAAGGTACTCGAATGGAGACCACGGACTGACAAGCGCTGCATCGGATGGCCACCGACAAGGTGGATAGACTATCTGACTAAGATCGCAGGTCACTGCGTTATAGCACTATTTATTACTGTGGTTATAGGCAACTGTTATTAGGCAGGATCCATAATTTACTTTAATTTGTTTGAAGTTTCACTAGTTAGTAATCTTGGTGGAAACCAAAGGCGTAGGCATATGTCCGATCAAAAATAGAATTTAGGTATATCTCTCAGTTTCAGACAAATAGGTCTTGGTATACAAAAAACAGATAAATAACTTTGAAAAATAATTCCTTACCGTAAAATAAAAATGTACAAGCCTGCTTCCACTCAAGCGTAAGTGCCCAATTCGGGAATGAACGAATTTGAACAAGTTCAGTTTTAAATTGTTTCAAACGGTTTTTTCGATAAAAGTATTATAAAACGTGCACAAGGGTGGTTTAAACTTTGTGAACAGTTTCTCTTAATTAAGTTCGGATATTATTTAATAGTATCAAACGCATTCGTACTCACACCCCCACACTAGGATACCATGTGTCGCGGGAGGCATGGATACACAATCAATATACACAAACATCTATGCTCATCACAGAAATGTCTGCCCGCAACGACTAAATGTCACCATTCAACATGTTAATTGTGTTGCAATACGAGTGTCCAATTACACTACCAGATAGCCTGCACGTAAATAACATTAATTCGTTTAAGAGAAAACTGTTCCAACCATTGTCAGAAAAATGTTATTATACAGTTAAGGATTATCTAAATGATAAAAATATTAAATGAGGTAAACATTTTTGCTTTGACAAATATATAAATAGTCTAATAATGTACATCTCCGTTTTAATTATTATTAATTTTATGATTTCATTGATATAAATAATTATTGTTTTTTTTTCCTGCTCTAGTTAAATATTACCATAAATATTTGCACGCTGGTGTCCAGCAAAATGTTGTAGATCTGCATTGTACAATAATTAAGCCACCTTTATGTACCGACATTTTATGCAAATAAAACATTCTACTCAATAGAATATAATGTTTTACTATTCTATTCCAGACGGAATTCGAACCTGGGGTCGCGGTTCCACAGTCATTATCACTGATCACTGAGGCACGAGGACTGTATATTTTATAATTTTAAAGTATAAATTATATCAAGTTAATTGATATCCAGAGTTAATATCATATGGGAAATAATCTAAATAACTTCCATAGCTGACATATTTATATACTTGTATTGTTGCTCAAATAATGCCTGTCTGAATAAAATATGATTTCTTATCTTATCTTAGAAAATGTAACAAGATTTCACAGGAAGAGATGATGTTAATGATGATGATTTCCATAAAGTAAGTATTACCATAACCTATAAGAAACACCTATCCCGCATTCGTCTTACTGTAGCTGCAACATACAATGTTTAACAAAATGTAGAGTATTTTTGACAACTTTCACAATAGTATTCAATTAAACTATTGAAATACGGTTAATGTACAAAAGCGAATACAGTAAATAGCCTTCGTGATATGGTATTGACAGCAACGGAACGTGGGTACGCATGTTCTAGGCATTTTGACAGATGACTCAGTACCATCAAACAATACATTATAATACATTTTTTTTAAAAAAACAATGATTGGTTCGTCTTTTAGTGCAAGCAAAGTTTTGTTTTATTTTTTTCATACTGTATAGATCTAGCGTTTGACCACTATCTCACTTGATGGTCAGTGACGATGTGGTCGAAGATGTTATCACACTAGACCTAGAATGCTCACTGGCTCTCAAGGACTGCTGCCTGAACACACTATGTGCTTGGTGACAGTTTTTCAAACTTGAGGGTGGTAGCTAGCCAGGATTACCTTCTCGCGGTGCTGCCTGTTCTTGGTCTAATTCCCTCTGAAATAGACGTAACTAGACATCGTCCAGCGCCTCGCGTGTCTCATATATATGTAAGTTTATTTATATCCATGTATTTATGTATGTTTATAGTATTTTGGCCGGGACTGCTCCCGATAGGCTTTGCTCGCCAAGCCGACGAGGAGCGGTCCATCAGACGGTAGGTTGCGGTGCTGCAAAGCACTGCAACTGAGGGGGGCAGCGGCGCTGTGGGACGGCGCTGCAGCTGAGGAGGCGCTGCGGCGGGAGTGATTCAGTTCGTCTCCTGCTGTGGCGCCGATATGGCCGCCATCGGAGGGTGGCGGCCGAAGCGGCTGGCGATGATGGGGCTGCTCCATCTGGCCCATCGCAGGGGACCACGAGCGTCGGATGTGGGAAGTCTGGCGTTCCTTGCACTGTTTGGTCCCCGGGGTGGTGCGGCCGTGCTCTTGGTCCCGGTACAGTCGCGAGTGGGAGGGTCATCCTCCCCCCCTGGAGGGTTCCGGAAACGGACGGCCTTGGTGGGGGCGCGGTATGCAAATGTACCCCGCGCTCCCTCCGTTATAGCGGCAGGATGGACACCGTGGGTTTTAGTCGGTAGTGGACCCTGGCTGCTGTGGGTGCAGTTAGGGTTGGGGGCCATGAGGCCCCCCAGGGAGCGGTGATGCTCGAGCGAGCCCGACACACCCCGCCTACTTTCCCGGTAGGCGGAAGTGCGAAAATGCATTTCGCCCACGTAAAAAAAAAAAAAAAATGGTAGCTAGCCAGGCGGGTATTTAAAAGTACCCTATCACCATGCAAAGTAGTATTCAAGATTAGATAGTGGGCGGAAGATATTTTTTTTATCATTACGCAATTTAACGCTGTTAAACAAGTTAACTTCGGTCTATGTTACAATTGTAATTATTTATTAAATTATAAAATCAGCTAGTAATTTTGCCAGTTTAGGTATGAAGATTGGTTCGTCTATAAGTGCGAGCATAGTAGGTGTTTTAGAAATTTTATAGTGGGCGGAAGAGAGTTTTTTTTATCTCTAAGCAATTTAACCAGTTAACATCGGTGTTTGTTACAATTGTTATTATTTGTTAAATTATAAAATCAGCCAGCTATTTGGCCAGTTTAGGTATGAAAGCTTTGAAAGTTTTCTTTACTGCTATTCAAAACATTGTAACATTCATGCTTATACTCCAGTTTATTTCTTTTCTAACGGCACTATTTTTATGATACCCTTTTACAACTCTTACACAAACGCGTCTGCTAACCCAATCCCTCTGTACCGTACATAAAAAAACAGAAACATCTTTTTTCGTCAAATGAAATTACTTTACGTCAGCAATTTTCTTTTCCGTCGCCCCATTTCCTTAGTAACTGTTACCTCGTCTATGCCTTATTCCCGAATAGGGTTACCTTATAAATCTGTTGTGACAGCTTTCAGTTGTGTATCAGGGAAAGTTATAAATCATTTGCCCGTAAGCAGGGTGTATTTTGTTCGCAAAGTAGATTGACACTTATACAATACAATAATGCATTGATGATATGCTGAGATGCAGAAGAATACTTTTAGCATAAAATGATCTGTGGTCTGGGCACAAAGTCTATTTCATCTCCTTAAAAAATGTCTATCATTAAACTGTCGTTTTGATTTAAAAGTTAATCTTTACCTTGCTAGGCAACTGTTATTAAGCAGGAGTCATAATTTACTTTAATTTGTGTGAAGTTTCACTAGTAAATATAAACATGTCACCATTTAATTCTTATTATTAAAATACAAGAAATCTCTAAAATACTAATGCCGCCATCTTGTTTCTCCGAACAATACTAAGATGGTGACGACAGATGTTTTACATACAGAGTCACATCGGGTCGGGTCGAATGTGTAAAGAATTGTAATATCAACATTGCTTAGAGTTTAATATCGCGAATTACAATTAACTAAACGGAGTACTGTGAAACTTCTCTCTCTCAGCCATGGGGCGTCACTGCTGGACATATGCCTCCCCCATACAGGCGGGTTTTGCCGATACTCGCCACGCTTGGCAAGCGGGGGCGGGGGCTTGCGAGCGCAGTATGATTTCCAATCTTCAGAAGGCGCTGCTATCAACCTTCTGGTACGTGATCCCTTAGCAGACTCTTACGGCACTCACGGGAAGAGATGGGGAGTACTGTTCTAGGCTGGCACCACCACGGTACTGTAAAACTTATCGGGAGCTTATTACTTTCCCTTTTGATCGCCCAAATACATGGAAAAAATATGAAAAACTACAATCTCAACCATCGTTTGATAAATGCGTGCGATTCGCCGAATTACGACTTTGCCAGACGGCAGTTTGGCTGAAGGGGAGAAGAATTTTCGAGAAAAACAAGAATGTGTTCAGGATGAAAATTGTTTTTCATCATATTTATTCGGCCACGGCCACCGACTAGGTGAACAGACGACCTGACTAAGATCGCAGGCAAGGGCTGGATGCGGGCCGCTTCCAACCGGTCCTTGTGGAAATAAATGGGGGAGGCATTTGTCCAGCAGTGGACGTCCTATGGCTGAGATGATGATGATGATGATGATATTTATTCGAAAAAAGGTGAAGGGTTCCTCAATAAGCGAGAAATAAATCACTAAATAAAAAAATACGCGGGAACTAATAATAATTCGTTTCATTATCATCAAAATATTACAGACGATTTTAATTTGATTCAAACAAATTGAATAACAGATGAGTTTTAGCATGGAAAGTGAAATATGCCAGAAAGCGAAGTGAAGGTAGAAGTTATCAAATCCCCAGCATGGTGGTTGGATACTTTTGAGCCAGGCGGGTCCTGGCTAGCTACCATCCTCAAGTTTGAAAAATTGTCACCAATCACATAGTGAGTTCAGGCAGCAGCAGTAAGCATCCTTGGTCTAGCGTGATAATATATTCGACCACATCGTCATCGTGACATAAGAAGTCAAACACTAGATTTATACACTAATAAAAAAGTGTAAATGAAACGCAGAAAGTTTCTAAAACAATTTCCTACCAAACAAATCGAGATTATATATAAATACTAGTAGCGACCCGCCGTTTCACCCACGTGTATTACAGTTTTCCCGCTACATCAATTATTCCACTGGAACCATTCATTTAACCGATATAAAAAGTATAATAAAGTAGCCTATGTGCTATTTCAGTCTATAATAAATCTCTGTGACAAATTTCATCCACATCCGTTCAGCCGTTCTGGCGTTGTTGAGTAACAAACATTCCATCTATCCATCCATCCATCCAACTATCCAAACTTTGACATTTATAATATTAGTAGGATTCGTCACTACTAAGAGAATCTTTTATTTATTTTTCTCATGGAGAGAGATGAAAAGCAGAGTGTGTCACACGGTACCAAAATTATCGTAGGTAGGTACTTAGTTTTCTTCGCTACGCATAGATACTACTACTCTATAATACTTCTCAACAAATATCCACACTGGGATTCATCAAAAACGGGCACTTGTTTAAAATTTGAAATAAAGCCAGCAAAATAGTATCCATGAGCCAAAAGATCTTTCCCAGCGTGCATGAAATATGACACTTGGGTATATTTTTATATAAGAAAAAGTCACACTTCAGAAGACATAATGAATACGAGCCAAATATCTCAACTTGGTACGCACAAAGTGTGAAGGCGAGAATTGGATACACACTGGCAGAGAGTTTGGTAAAACAGCTTGGTTCGGCGGCCACCGACTTATGGATACACTTCGATGTTTTCTTTGCAGCTGTTTCCCAGCTGAAATCATAATTAGAAAGAAAGAAAGAAGAAACCACATTTATTCAAGAGACTCACAACACACATTACACATGAGATAGATACAAAAAAAAATACAATATAATTCTCTCAATTATTTAATGGCGATTGACATGCATGTTGGCATGCTTAGATAAAACATTTTCTGGATATTTTTCTCCACTTATAAGCTATGGAAAGTTGAAGCTCTTAATATTTATTAGCATTTGTGTTATTAGAATAAGCGATTACATTAATATACTTTTAATGTTCTTATTTACCATATAAATTATAATGTTTATATTATTGCTGTTTCTTATTCACATTTAGACCTTGGGAACTACGTCATACTGCTTTGGAGCTAATCTACTTGTTACTCTGGAACTTTGAACAGCCTCCGGTTTGTTATTTTATCTGAGCTCTGGAAGCAGGAATTTCATTGATTCTCTTTGACGTTTCTGGTACTGTAGGAGTATCTGAAATATCCTCGTAATTATAGTATAGTGTTGACGTAAAAATATAATAACAATAAATAATAATAACTAATATCAGTACGATAGTTTTATCTGTAAATAATCAAAGTAAATTGTTTGTTCACCAAACAGTATGTCAGTATGTCACAAACCTAACCCAACGTAACATAAAGAACTACTAACGAACCGAGTCATGCCAGATGGTGCCTCATTTTGTATGGCCTTTCTTAGTTCAATATGAGACTGTGTAAAGAAAATTATGTTTATATTTTATTATTACAGGCTAGAAAATACCCCACACTAGATATCATATCACCTCTAAATCCTTATCATAAGCTGATTAGATTTTACATTGCGTAATATTGTAAGTGGCTATTAAGTAAGGATTAAGGCCACCTTAAAAGAGCATACAGAACATGTATGTGTCTATGAAAAAATTTACGAAAAAAAAAGAAAAAGAAGTATGGCAGCTTTGTATCAAGTGGAAAAACATGATTTCGTTGCTCTTCGACAGAGAAAACATCTTCCACTCACACAGAGTTACACTACACCTTCGTTTCTAAAGATTGTATAGATGTATGGATGCTTGTTACTCTTTCACGCTAAAACGGCTGGACGGATTTGGATGAACTTTGGTATGTACATACTTCAGGTCCCGGAAGACATAGGCTATTTTTAATCATCATCACCACTCGGGTAAAACCGCGGGATGCACGTAGTGTATAAATATAATAACAATCCTTCTAAGAATACATATTTTATGGTTGGATGATGAATCATTAATGTTTTGCGTAGTTATTTAAATCTTCCTGAATTTAACATTTGGCAGTCTGTTGTTATTTATATTCATTGTACTCGTATTTAATTTAATATACAAGAACTCAATTTCGGCAGCCGGTAAAAGTATCCATGGTACATTGTAATTAAAGTATTTCACGGGCAATTTTTCTCGGCAGCTATTATTGATATACTATTTAAATATTTTTTTTTTCTTACAAGGCCGATGCCTTTAATAAAATAAAATACTAATAACTAATTACAATACTGCAGCTGCTGCAAAAACATTTGAGAAATCTACTAGCTGTTGGCAGCCTATAGATAACTCAAATGCTCTAACTCGCTAACAGCTGGCAGCGTGCCCAGAATGCTAGCAGCATTGCCACGTTGAATTGCAATGCTGATTCGTTCAGCCAAATATGTGCCAGCATTTTAATCACGCGTGGCATCGCTCAAACGCTCTGATAAGTTTTTGAAAATTCGATGAGCTCCCGGTCCCCACGGGCCCAATCTCTCGAAACAAAACGGTTTAAATATGTAACCACTATCTAGGTCAGCATATTTTCGCCGTTTCAATTGCTCTGCCGAATAAGCCGCGGCGCCAGGACATGTGTCTCGGAATAATAATTGTTTTGATAAGACGTAGCACAGATTTTTACTTATAATTAAGGGTACAATAGATGAAGAATGGACGCGTGCCTATTTACGTACATTTTGGAAGAACAACGGTTTAAGACCACAACAATATCTGTATTGTTATGTTATTTTTAAGTAATACCTCCTGGTTTTGAGGAGACTAAACATTCATGTTGTCGTCGCTTATAAATTTTCGTGACCACTATATATAGAGTATATGAAATACTAAATCTTTATCACCCTATCAAGTCCTGTTAGCATTATAAAAACGTGTTTAAATCGTGAAAGTCTAAAAATTATATCAAAATAAAACATAAAATAACATAAAATAATAAAAATAGTAACATTAAAATTACACAATTAGAATGCCATTCCGAAGCCATTTAACCGACATTCATAAATATAGACCCTTATACAATGACGCTTGGCGCATTATACTCCGATGGCAATTTTAACGACAGCCATCTGTCTTCTGGCACGTTTTCGGCCAAATACAACAATGGGATGGATATCAATCTACAGTGACTAATAAATCGGCGCAATTTTGAAAGGATATGATAAATTGGGTGAAAATTTGTATCAATATTTATGGAAAAAATACTCTTGATTCATACTTCTTTTATAACATGAACATTAACCATCCTCATTACAAAATAATATTCCTAAGAACAGATCTTTATATTTCATCTTTATAGTTTCAGACTCGCCCATACTCTTCTTCTTCTTTAATAGATCTTCTTCTTCTTTTTGTCCTTATCCCACACTAGGTAGGGTCGGCACAACATGTTTTCCTCTTCCATTCTCTTCTATCATTCGTCTCAGTGCTCAGTGGGGCTTTTTTTTCTTTTTTCTTTTCTCAGCCATGTGCGTCCACTGCTGGACGTTTGACTCCCCCATATAGGGGGGATTTGCCAATACTCGCCACGCTTGGCAGGCGGGTTGGCGAGCGCAGTATGATTTCCGATCCTCAGAAAGCGCTGCTGCCCACCTCCTGGTACGTTATCCCTTAGCCGACTCTTACAGCACCCGCGGGAAGAGATGGGGGAGTACTATTCTAGGCCGGTACCACCACGGCCCGTGGGGGCAGTGGGGCTAGTACGGTGGTAAAATCACAACGCTGGACAATATGCCTTAAAATATGTAGAGAAAGCCAAGGTTTCTGCATACACCGAGTAGCTCTAAACCTTTGGCAAAGTTGGGGTCACTATGAGTTCTGGTAGCTCTACGCGGCAATGTTCAAGCTGATACTCGGATGCTGTATTCTAAGGTGAAAGCAGTACTCCACTTTAGGCCAAAATTGCACTTTGTAGTACATAAACCTTTGCCTTGACGTGAAGCACCACTTTGGTATTAGTATTGAGTGTACTCATACTTATGCTATCTAAGAACTTCAGAGGTGGATTCTGAAATCAATGAAATCCTTATGTCATTGATGTCAAAAACAATCGAATTGCAATAAAGAATTGGCAGTACCACATTCTTGGAGAACAGTTAATCAATTAATTAAATCCCAATAAAAAATGGCTAAACTTAATGAATTAAATGTAATTAGATCTAGTGAATTCGACTTTGAATGAAAAGTGTCAAAAGAATGAAAGTGTTTGAAGTTAGAGATCAAAATGAATAAAATATATGTGGTTATATCGGTTTCATTTATTTAACTTCAAGGTATCATAGAAGATACAGAATCGGTAATCGTAAAAATCACATTATTGATTTAGGTATTATTGTTCAAAATTAATTAAATAAAATCTTTGTTTCACACTAGAGTTTAAGTGGTAAATGTTTAATTGTTTAAACTAAAAGTAATAAAAATGTAAATATAGATTTAGTTATATAACTTTTATTAAAATTGCTATAATATTCACGTTACGTCATGTATCTACGATTTTTATTTTAGTGATCTGAGATTTAAGATTTTATAGTTAGACAGATTTTAAGGGAAGACTACATAGTCTCCTAAAGAGTAATTCAAGATTCCAATACTAGATTGTTGTATTCTATTCCAAAAAGACACAATAAACCCTATCACAATTTAGCGCTGAACTTACTACTATACCTACCCGATCCACAAGCTACTTAAAAGTCAAAACAAATAACAATAGATCAACTATCGCTGATGATAGACAAATCGGTGATAAAAGAGCATTGGTCGTCATCAAGTCGTCCAAGTGCCGTTTGGATATCAGTCGAATGTAGAGCAACCACAGCAAAATAAAACCAGTAGGTGCCAAAAATTGACATGTATGTCTTTATAAAATATTATGCTACAATCAGGGTTATTACTAATTTTTTATATTTATTTTTATAATTATTAATTTTTAAGACATATAACAAACAGAGTACTTAACATGAATGTGAATGGATATAGAGGTAGAGGAAGGCTGAAGAAGGTGTGGATGGACTGTGTGAAGAATTATATGTTTATAAAAGGTGTGAGCATTGAGACAAGAAGAAGAAGAAGAAGAAAAAGAAGATTTATTTTTATAAGGGCTTTGAATTACTTCGTGATTATGTGAGCTCGGTTACAAATCATGAATATCAAACACACTTATTACAATAAAACAAAGTAGCTCATTTTCATACAAGGGTAGCTCAAACTGTGCTACCCTTGTACGAAAATGAGCTACTTACGATTATATACTATTCTGCTCGTTATTACTAATATTCCGGCATAAACAAGGTGTCTCTTAAATCGACTGTGTACACACCAAGGCGTTAGAGGAGGCTGTATATTTTTTTAATTAATTATCTTCTGGCTACAAACATTTTCGTTATTTGTTATCGGTATTTCATAAATTGTATAAAACTAAATAAAGCCTCCATATGTAGTAAAAATTTAAAGTCTCTGTAACACGGGTACTGTTAATAATGTTTATATATTTAATCTCTTGACTCCCGCAAATTATTATCCAGGCAGGCGTGATGAACCGCATAACTTATTATCAGAGGAAGATGGTGGGTACTACCAATCATCGGGTATATATTAGTACCCAAAAAGACCGCTATATTGTTTTGAAAGTCACTGTGTCCTAAGGTGTGGTGCTCCACATAGGTTACTTTAAAAAAACTCGAATAAAACTATTTCTTTTACAATTGCAATAAAAGTTAACAAAACAACACTTTTCCCAAAAACAAATTTATTTATACTAAAAAAACTCACTAACTTTACAAAATTATAAGATCCATGTATCTGAGTTTTTTTATTCAGTGTTGTGTTCTTCATTACACTCCACAGACTATCATTTTCAACTATAATGTTAAAAAATGATAGAGTCGGTGGCTTCGTTTCTGACTCAATGCGTTCACAACACAATTATGCATGGTTTGATTTCCATTTAAAATAATATTGGTACATGTTAATAATCTCAAAAAGTCTAAAAACAGTATACTGCTGTTTTACACTGTGTAATCTCCGGGGATTTGTCTGACGCCAGCGCTAGCGAACGTTGTGAGTGCCACTACGTGACCAACGGGCGATGAATATTTTTCAACAGGCTTTGTTTTTCGACGCTTACTCTGATATATTGGGCCGATGAGGCTTGGAGGTTTAAACTACTTTCTAGATATACTTTGAGGTGTCCCAAATGTCCATGCATTTTAGAATACTGATTCAACGCTTGTCAGAACCTATTTGACATGCCAAATTTGAAGCCATTAAAATTTAAATCAACTACATTATAAACAATAACGTTTTAGAAATGGTAGATACTCATTTCATGATTTCAAAATTAGCACTTGCAAAGGAAAGATATAAAAAAAGAATGAAGGTAAGCTCAAAAGTAACAAGATAAATAATGTCTTCGCTTCCAAGAGATTACGAAAAATCTTTTGTTAGGCACGATACTAAACTACATCGTTGTGTAAGCTTGAAATAAAGATAAAAAGTTTTAGAATGTTCGCGAAGAAAGAAAGGAGATACCGAATAATTTCATATTTTAGTTATGATAGCAATTCATTTGTGTTAAAATAAACGCAGATTCTGTTTAGTAACATTGTAGTTGTTTTTGTTGGTCAGCTCTATGTGTGTAAACTCTAAGGCTTTCACGGCCGGCGTTGCATGTTGTATGTATTGCTTCCGGGCTGTTTGGCCGTGGTCTATGTGAAACTTTTGTTCCAGACGTTTCGTCGATCACTGCAGTCGTACTGCAGAGCGTAGAACTCTCCTTCGCGGTGTCTTCTCTGATACTGAGGCAGACTCATCAGTATCAGAGAAGACACCGCGAAGGAGAGTTCTACGCTCTTGTCGCCGCTCGGACCTGAACCACTGAAGATGTCGACCGCAGTGATCGACGAAACGTCTGGAACAAAAGTTTCACATAGACCACGGCCAAACAGCCCGGAAGCAATACATACAACAAGCTCTATGTGTGTTATATAAATGCAGTTTCTGCTGTTAGTGAGAAAAAGAGGCTAAAACTGCTGACCGACACCTGGCTTCCTCTGTTAGAGAGGTCAGGACATGTCATAGGTCACCGCACTAATGATTGCGGGTGAATTTCCATACCGTAAAGAATTTTCATACCGTCTAATGGTACATCATCATCATCATCACCAACTTTAGCACTATTTAAGTTACCATTAGTATCTGTTTGAACTCCACTAAAAGTTTTCGGAATGAGAAAAATATACTATTAAAGGTCAAAGATTAATTTATTGTTTCTCAAAATAAATGTAAATGCACTTTTTTATTCGATTTAACCAATTTTGAAAACTTTTGTACCACTCCGTGGTGACCTTAGAAACGTGTTTTTCATACTCTTCGTTTGCCTATTCTGGTGATGAAAACCGTTGACTGCGTAATTGGTTCTTTATTTTTTGGCAAAAAAAAAATGTCACAAGGTTGGGAAGCAAGGTGGCTCCTAAGTTCTGCATTTTTCACTTTCGAAAATTCGTTTGTCTGTCTGCTCGCGTGGGAACTAGGATTATAATAATAATAATAATCTTTATTAGCAGATTGTCGTGGTGCAAAATGATACGGCGTTCGTCAATATTTTCCGGCAAACAAATGGTCGTGTATCAGTCAGTTCAGTACAGTAGTTAAGTATCGAGGAGGCACGGTACACAAAATAATACAACATACATATTTTATTAAGGGATTGGATAACTTGGCGATTGTTATGTTACGGTGTAACGCGCTGCCGAACTAAATGCAACGGACAAAGTTGAATCCATTTTAAAGTTAGTTCCTGGTGGGCTTTTAGCGCAATAAATGCCTTCCTTCCTCCACTTTCTTAAAAGTTTCCTTTAAAACAAAAAGATTTGTTTCTTATCCTAGAACAAACGGCCATCTTTTAACATCCCAGTCTAAAGCCGATTTCCTTAGAACTATTCCCGGGTAAGTATCGGAATGGGGAAATTTTCCGATTTCCTTCGTTAATCCCGTTCTTACTCTTTGTTTTATCGAAATAAGTAGTTTTGTGTTTGTCTTCGGGTCTTTGGGGATTGTAAAGTTAAGTTCGTTCTGTACTGTCGTGTCGAAGGCTTTCTGATAAAGGAAGTTTGTTTTTGGTAACGTTTGGGATTTGTTTTACGATTGTCACACCTGTGTTACAATAAAAATAAAATCACAAAAGGACCTTTTGTAAATCTATCTTTATTTGATTAACCGTGGTCAAAGTAGTTGAGCGATCAACTGTTGAAAAAGTAATGCTTCCATCTTTAATTTTGATATAGAGGTATTAATTTAATATAACTACTCGAGACCCGTTCGGTGCTATTTTTTATGTGGTAGTGTGATTTAACTTTTTTGAATAGAGTTATTTATAACCTAATTTTGAATATGAAATGCGGCATTAAAGTCTTTTAATTATTTTTATTTTTTTGAAGTCAATAGTTGGGATCTAAATGTCCGTATTGAAAAAAAACTACTAAAAAATGGAACCGATGTCAACACTCAAAAGTGTAAAATAACTTGTTGACGTCGGCTGTCAAATTGACGGACGCTGGTTCGATCCCACCAACGGCTTGAGCTTCCGCTGAAGGAAACGCCCTTCATAAGTATATTTTATAATAAATATATTTTCTTTCTTCTTTCTTTCTTTCATTAAATTCCCGGCATAATGGTAGGGTTCCTTCGATTACCCGCCTGGCTGGCCATTGCACTCATACGAAGCTGCTCATACAATGATTGATAGAAATGATCAATTTTAAAACAATATGGTATATTGGACAAAATGACGTTGAGGAGTTTTCTGAAAGCTGGATTTGACATGCCTAAAGGAACTGTTTTCTTAATTCACCACTGATGTTAGTCGAAACTTCAAAGATCAAGTTCCCAACCGACATGGACACGATATGGGCATCATTGATTCATCGGTTCTAAAATTGCAGGTGGATAGAGGGATGGTAAACGCAGTCCAATAATTGGGTTTTCCTTTTAGAGCGAGCAGTAAAAACCACTTACAGAAGCTGATTGGAGCTTAACCGTCCCGTTTCAGGACCTCTCTTAGAGTGATGTTTGCAAATGAATATTCTATTTACATTAACATTGCTCCCTTGGGAACAAGGAGAAAGAATTAAAAGACTTTATTGCCTTCTTTTTCGTTACTAAAAATACTTTTTAGTCTGATGACATTGGTTACCTTCTGAAAACGTTTTACCGCTTTGATAAATATACCCAAAATCAAAATAAATAAGATAATTTATAACAAAAAGAAGTTACATTTACTTTAAGATACCAAATTAGGAGATTGACTAAGCAGGTATACATGGGTGAAGTGAATGGTAGTGTTGGCAGAGGAAGGCCTAAGCGAGCGTTCTGAAGTCCTAAGAAAGGGCCAGGTCAAGAGTACTCTAAACCGACTCTCTTGTATGAAAGGTCTGATGAGTGTGGAAGAGAAAGAAGTGTGTCGGGATCGTAGCATTTGGAAGGCTGTGTTCTCCGCCTACCCCTACGGGTATGTATGTTCGTATGTATGTACAACAAATTAGGCTTGTGTTGCTTACACTATATTGTGTGTTTTATATATTTTTTTATTTACCCTCTCACTCCCCCCCCGCACTAGGATACCATGTATCGCGGTTGGACCAACATAGGTAATAAAAAAACATCGGAAAACGAAGAACAAATTTCAGTGCTTGTCACAAAAATGATTCGAAACGAAAGCACGGTTTAACGGTTCTTAAGTCAGTGTCTAACTAAGCCACGACGACCATCTTTGTTATTGTATTTTATAAATGCCGTATGAACACGGTACATGTTCGGTGATAGTTTTTTAAACTTTAGGGTGGTAGCTAGCTAGACACATAGGTACTCGAAAGTACGCTACCACTATGCTGGAAACTTGATAATGGTGTTACCTTCACCGGAAGCTCAAGCCATTAGTGGGGATCGAAGAAGCGACCATCAGTTTGACAGCCGACGCTCCCACCGCTCAGCTGTCATCGCCTTATAACCCATGTTTTCATTCATTCATTCATGTCAGCCATGGGACGTCCACTGCTGGACATATGCCTCAAATACATAACCCATGTATTTTAAAAAAAATCTTGGTTAATATTTTCCCAATTTTATCTACAGGTTCATAATCTGTCCAATTAATAAGACAACTGTGTTCCGTAACAATGTTACTAGGGCAACAGAAACATATGATACCACACAATGTTTCTTGTCTCAAAAGAAAACACCGCCCTGCATTCGCCGACTAATTTGATCAGACAGAAATTGGTGGAGAAGGAAAACACAAACTCTTCCCTTTCATCACAGGATTAGAAAAATAATACAGAGTTGAGGCGGTGGAACTACTACTATCCGAACTATGTTCGTTGAGTAATAATGACATTATATATTGACATAAAGGAATTGAAAACAGTGTTTTTTTAAAATAGAATAGGTACACTACATTTACATATACTTATGTAAATGTGTACAGATAGCTCGTGATAATTTTGATTTCTACAAACCATAAAACACTTTAGTTTCACGTTAGTTTTTTTTTCACTAATTCTTTTTTCTCGTTAATCATGCAACAGATTTTGATACAAATTTTACTATGAGAATTCATATTATTATCGGGATATTTACCATGTAATTTATTTGTTTTATTTGCTCGATATTTCGGCACAGTTATAATATGAAGTAAATATCCCAATAATAATATTAATTCTCGTATATGTATGATAAGCCGACTTCTTTGGAGCAAAGGCTTCTTTGGAGGAAACATATGGAGTATGAGTCCATGCTTCTGCGTCTTTTGTACTTGGCTTCTTAGGAAGATCAGGGGGCTTATTGTGTTTAGACCTGCAAACTGACTTCTTATGAGATACAGAATGGTATTTTGTACTGTTTCCGCAAGAAGATTTTAAGCTGGCACTACTGGATCCTGTACCTAGACTCTTGGCCATGCCAGTTTAAAAACTTAAATTTTACTATATCAGTAAGATCATTTTGACGGATGGTTTATATGATAGTATGAGTAATGGATGGATGTGATTCAATAAAACACTTCATTACTTCCTTTTTAAATATTAATATAGCTTGTTTTTAATAAATAATATTTTTAAACGAATTATTTTTGCTATTATTACAACTGACGTGGTTTTGACACATTATGAATGTATAAAACACTGGAGTTGCTCACGTAATAAGTCAGAGGGTTCCGACTATAGTTTGAGCACTAGGCGAATCGCGACCGCGTCCGCGAGCGCCCCGTATTCTCCTTGAAAAAGACCACCGAATGTGGTTGAAACTATAGTCGGAACCCTCTGACTTATTACGTGAGTAACTCCCGTGTTTTATACAAACGATTCATTGATTAATTACAAGCAAGAACATCTCGTTATCTGTAAAATAGACAAGCGCGCGGGATACGAATGCTACAAAAAAGGCAATTAAGCGTAGAACTAATAAACTTTAAGATCCGTTTTCATTAATGAAATACTTCAGATACCTTACAACTGCACCTCTCGTGGAGGAATGATAGGAGCTTGGAATATATTTTTTTCTACAACGCAATTATTATGAACTTATAACAATCTTGAAGATACGGTAATTAGATAAATGCCAAAATTCTATGTACCAAAATAAAATATGTTATATCTTGCGATCTCGACGGTCGTCGTGGCTCAGTGGTCAGTGACATGACTTTTGTGTCTCCGGGACCCTGGGTTCAAATCCCGGCATGCGAAAATATTTGTACGATGAGTGTAGGTGTTTGTCCCGGGTCGTAGATGTTTGTGTGCTGTGATTGTGAGTCCATGCCTCCTGCGACTCAAGGGAACTATTGCAGGGGTAAATAAATAAAAAATATAAAAATATCGAATATTTATATTGAGGCATGCATGATGATATTATAGGTGTATTTAGATGTCCGGTCCACCATTCTGGCATTACTAACACAGCTACTGAATATTTGAATATTCTTAAAAATATATAAAAGTACCTAAACATTGGTAATATAAAATAAAATTAGTAAAGGACAAACGTGTCGCAGAAGAGATACTTCCTATTTAAAAGTGACAATGTACACCAGTACCCATCGCCGCATCAAAATTATATAATCACTAAACTACTGTTGGGCCGTCTTGCAGCAACCAAATGATCCGATAATCTCGAATTTCTATAATAATTTGTCATTAACCTTACATTCAATAATTTTTCACTTGCGGTTCTGTTACACGCAATAATGTTCATGATATAGTTGAAGGATAAGCAGAAACTACAACACAAGAAACTGATGTCTTAGTGTAGCTTCAGTGAAGACACGAACTAACGGATTAGTTTGTAAATAAATTTAAGCATATTTTGTTGTAATAAATAACTATTATTTATAAAAATATTATTAATTACAATTTTATCTGCTAATTTATGATTTAATCAGAGTTCTAGGCGAATATCTCAGATAATTCAGTTAGTACAAGTAGGCCTTAGTATTTCACGTCTATGAACGCTGAAAGCGCGTTTGCAGCCACAGGAGATATAAAAATCTAAATAACTGTTTTTCTGGAATTTACATCCGCAGACCTTATCCATGTTGAAACTATTAGCTACGCCCAAGGATTTCGTGATCTTACTAAACTTCGATTAAAACGCCGCCTTAAAATATACAGATTTCAATTCGGTATAATGGTATTCGTGCTAATTGATAAAGTTAGATAACAATTATATATTTCTTAAAAATATTTTGTCTGTGTAAAGGTTTAAATAATCACCGTTATCAAAATAATTTTCTGACGGTCGACACGATTGCAACTCGCCAAGTATCTTATCACTTGAATATTTTAGAAAAGGTGACACCTAGCCAGTCACTTATTGTTATACTACCATAGAACGCCTAATCCGATGGATATTTAAAATCAATTTTCTCAAGACTTCGTTAACTTTATCGATGGAAGATAAATCGAATGGCGAGTCGACGATTTCTTCCATCATTAATTCAATATTGGCGATATCTATCGGCAATTACTAAGAGACGAGCTCTTTTTTTAAAGGACCCTCCGTAAAGTTGCCGTCGGAGGTTAGGGTCAATGTACTTGAACTTAATAAAGTTGGAGGAAAGATTAATGGGTAGGAACTACGCTGTCGTCCTTTGGATGACTGTATTTTTCAGTTTGATCTACAATTTTGTAATAAAGTCGTTGATGGGGGTGATATGAAAGTGAATTATAAGGGTGAAAGGCGGCAAGGTTTTATAACTTTTTTGATCTATTTAACCACGTGTTTGTAGAAAAGTTATATACTTTGTAATCAGGAATAATCAGGAATAATCAATTTATTGGTAAATATTAATTTACATGTCAAAAGGCAACATATATAAATATATAGTTCAATTGGTACACAAAAAAGTAACTAATAATAAAACTAAATGTATAAATCGGTAATAATAATTAACTGATTACATGTTATATTTTACATTAGAAAAGTAATCTTCAACATCATAGAAAGCCCTCTCGATAAGCCAGGATTTTAATTTCGCCTTAAAAGACGCCAAACTGGGTGCTTCTGTTATGTGCTCTGGCAATCTATTATACACACGAGGTCCCAACACATACGTTAGCCTATCAGACTTCATAAGTCTGTGGGACACCATCGCAAGCTTCTTTGCTCCTCGAGTGTTGATACACAGAGCGTGCATATCTTCGCGCGTTTTAAACAATGAGAGGTTCTGCCTTACATACATTGCCACCTGAAGAATTACAATCGAAGGCAGAGTCAGTATCCGCATAGAAGAAAAGTACGATTTTACCGACGTCACTTTTGACACCTGAGCTATCGCTCTCACAGCACGTTTCTGCATGCGGAAGGCGCGTTCTCTATCAGCGGCGCGCCCCCACAGCTCTGTTCCATACTGGAGAAGCGAGTCAACAGTCGCAAAATAACAGGTGCGTACTACATCTGGAGAAACCACGCGAGATAGCCTCTTCAAAGCAAAACAAGCGCTGCCCAGCCTGGCGCACAGTTTGTCAATATGTGCACTCCAGGTAAGGCTTTGGTCTATTTGAAATCCTAAGAATACAGTTGACTTTACCTGCTCAATAAGCGTTTCATCGACCGATACAGAGAGGTTTCTCACTTTTCGACCAGAGATAGAGAAGTGCATGTACTGAGTCTTCTTGATGTTTAGTACCAGTCCATTCCACTTGAACCACTGCGATATCTGGCCCGCAGATTCACTCAACCGTTGCTCTAATTGATCCAGAGACTTAGCACAGATAACAGCAGCCACGTCATCTGCGTACATAAATATTTCACCTGACGTTACATGATTAGGCAAGTCGTTGAGCAAGAGCGAAAATAGGATGTTGGACACCGAGGATCCCTGCGCCACACCCATCACTGTCCCAATAGGGTCGGATTTCGTTTCGCCTCCATCTGCTACCACCATCTGATATCTGTTTCGCAAGAGATCTGTCAAAAACGAATGATCTCTTCCTCCAATGCCATAATGGTGAAGCTTGGCCGCAAGAACGTTGTGGTCTGCGACATCGAATGCTTTCGATAAGTCACAGCACAATATTGCAACTTGCAGTTTTTGTTCACACGCCTCAAGAACGTGATGAATGACTTCACGAGTGAGCGAGGTAGTCGAGTAACCTGATCGGTAAGCATATTGTCTTTCAGACAAAGCGCCCGTCGATGCAAGATATTCAGTGAGTCTGGAGCTAATGCCGTTTTCAAATATCTTAGCAACGGCGGGAATTATTGAGACAGGTCGGTAGCAGTCGATGTCTTCACGCTTGCCCTTTCCCTTAAACAGAGGGGAAATTCGACTAACTTTTAGAGCCTCTGGATACTTCCCTGCTTTTAAGCAATAATTAAACATGATCGCTAAGCAAGGAGCGAGTGGTTCCGCAGCGGTATACAAGAGCTTCATTGATATATCATATATATCCCGCGTGGGCTTACGCGGGATACGTGATGTTATGATTTGAAACACTTCAGCCGCGCTAAACCTTTCTAGTCTTAAAGAACGGTCCATTTGACGTCGTGTAGCCGCTAATGCCTGTTCCACTTGGAGAATCGCAGGGCGCGGAGCGCCACAAGCAACTGCAGCGTTCACAAACCGCGCATTCATCGCATCCGCTGCTGCTTTTTTGGAGGCGTACTTAATACCAGTAGTGGGGTCTTTAACAATGTCTGCAAAACTAGTAGAAATTTTGGTCATCGCTCCCCTTTCCATGTTCACGATACGCCATATGGTCTTATGTGAATTTGAGCTGTTGTGAATTTGTTTTTCATAGTAATTATATTTTTGAGTTCTGGACTTGTATTCAAGTTGTGAAGTGATTTTATCAATAAATGAATCTAAATTAGAACCTGGAAAAACCGACTGTAGTCTTACAGTATCCAATAAAAGATCCTTCAAGTCCAGCAGCTCTCTTGTAACCCAAGATTGCTTCCTTATGTTTATCATTTTGAATGGAAAACATATGCTGTATTTATTAGATATTATGTTTATTAGAGACATCGCTAAGTTGTCCACAGAGTGAGCATGACTTGAAAGTATTGCCATCCAGTCTATACTATGAATTGCAGCTTGAAAAGCCATGCGATTAGGCAGTGAATAGTCTCTGATGAGTCGATTGCGCGGCGAAGATCCCACGCGCACGCAGGTGATTGAGGCTCGGACCGCTTGGTGGTCACTGAGCTTGGTGACAAGCGATGCCGTAACCACAGATCCCCGCTGCATGTTACTGTATACATGGTCTAAGCATGTGGACGTCGATTTAGTCACTCGTGTAGGAAAGTTTACTTCCATTTGTAAATTATGTAATGCCAATATATCGACAAGATCTTTTTTAATAGAGCATGATTTCCCTAGCCAATCAATGTTAACGTCTCCAACAAACAGAAGTTTCTTACCATGTAAATTAATTATGTCCAATCAACCTTTCATATTAAGCTGAACAGCTTTACTGATCATGAATAACCAATACTACACAAATACAAAATCCATAACGTTCATTTGAATAATATCAACTGTAAATAAATAAACAGGAAAATCATTTGATACGATATTACTCATTATAATTTGGAAATGAACGTCGATAGGTACGTACTGCAATATTTGGAATGAATCCAATCAAATATGGAAATGACCTGCGGTAGAGCACGTGCGTTTACTTGATTTGCTCACAGTGTACATAGAAGTCAGTGACCAAACTTTTCTTTATACGAATAACCCTCTATTGCTCATTAGCATTACAGCCCAACTTAGTTTTCGTATGATACAATTTCATTTTTTATGATCAGTTCATGATCATCATCATGGAGGTCCAAAGGAGGTCCAAAGTAGTCCAAAGGAGGCCTTTGGACGTGTTATTGCTGAGAAGCAATAACACTAACTTTCACATAGAGTGTTACTGCTCTACATATTCATAAAAATATATCTGTACTTAAGTGTTTCAAATATTAACAAAACCAATTAACATTTTTCTAACGCACTTCCTGCCTATTCGCGTACCAGCTATTAATTGCTACGCAGCTTAAAAAATATAAAAACCTAATAAAGCAAAGAGAAATAAAGAGAATTAATTAACTTCAATTACACTTTTATGGCCTGCAAGCATATTTACACGCATATTTCCTTTAGAAAAAAAACCAACTAATTAGCGGAGTTGTACGATATAAAAAAAATAATACTGCTTTCGAGCAGACCTGCAAAAATGAGATCAGCTAAACAAAAACATATTAAACAGTTTACTGTTACTTCTTTGAGCAGAGTTGTGATACTGTCTCTATAAATATGCTATGGTTAACGTGTCGACATACCGAGTTTGGTTGTAGACAAGAGGATATACGTAGGCATGACAACAGTAACGTGTTCGTAGACAGAATTTATGATGGACGTTAGTCATGGTTATGAGATAACAGTTGTTTATTACTATCTATAGCAATTATGGTAGTGTTATGCTTTATGCACAGAACGATTATTTTTTAATATTTAGTTCACACTTTAAAATAAAACACTCACCCAAGCGCCTAATCGTTTTTGGAGCGATGATAGCCTAACGGTGGAGACATCGGCTGTCAACCTGACGAGAGCTGGTTCGATCATTGCCAACGGCTTTAGCCTCCGGTGAAGGAAACATCGTTATAAAATTCACAGCATGGTCGTACTTGAGGGTGATCGCTAGTCAAGCCAGTGGAAAGTTTCAAAACCTGGCGACCATCCTCAAGTTTGAAAAGCCATCACTTAATAGGTACATAGTGTGTTCAGGCACTCACCGATAGTCAAACGTAAGCTTTTATTCCTTAAAAAACGAAAGTCAGCAACGTTCCTTCGTCGATGCACTGCATCGCCAATTCTGCAAGAGCCCAGCGTGGGCGCACTTTATCCAGCATTATCGCAGGCTCTGTATTTGACGTTATTTAATGCTTAGGAAAAACTTAAATAAGAAATTGTATGCGTGACGCGTAAACCAAGTGATTATTAAGTTAATTAAGTGACGCTAACGACTGGGGCGAGATGATGTATGATAGCGTGATGTTCGGCAAACTTAGCTGTTCGAGCAATTTCTATTGCAAGCAGCCTCGATCACGATATCTCCGGTTCGTTTGCTTAGTTAGACTTAGACTTGCAAGTCTAAGTCTAACTAAGCAAAAGTTCATGTAAATTACCCTAGACCATACCCATACCATATTTGATATAAGCATATTGCACAATCACACACTTAAAACAATTGCTTTTAACGAAATGCTTGAATGAGTTTTTCTATGATACATTTCATAAATAATAAATAAATCGGTTGCCACATTGCTATACCCTACCAGGGTCATATGTACACTGAAAAAATGTATTTAAGACCTGCATGGAAATTCATATGAATGCACAAACAGTACAATAGAAATACCTGAGTTTTTAATAAAAATATTTTTTTTGGGTTATGTTATCTTATCGAACCATACTTCATTTTATTGTATAGCTTTATCATTTGGGGATCTGATTATAACCACAGAACTAATAATAGTACAAATAACCTACATCAAGGAAGTTTTAAACGTCGCTAAACCCTATTGGAAACATAGCTCGCAGAGGATTTACCCTACGTCCTCACTATTTTGTGCGCACCAACGATTTCCTGAACGAAATTCGGCACCAACCACAACCTTATCAGCATTTAGGAAGCAGTTCTCATTCGGGCACAACAAAGGTGGGCTTTAAAACTCATCAGGGGGCTTTAAGTAACGAAACATTGATAGTGATCCTCAATTAAAAGAGAGATCCTTTTCAAACCCAACCTTGAAAAGGTGCACGTTCTAGTATTAAAAATAAGCTTTTAATATTTCGGGACACTGAGATGCGGCAATCCCTTCAATATCAGGTGAAATTTAAATTTAGAATAAACAGATTGGTAAAATTGAGGGAAATTTCAGCATCATATCCGACACATATAATTTGAGGTGACTGTACAGAAAGAGTGAAGTAGAATACTAAGAAATTAGTTATTAAATATTGAGTGTATTATTTAGGCAATTCACATGTTTGTTGACACATATGGATAATAATTTTGCAAGAATCCTTTTCTGTGCCATGATTAAGATCGGGAACATTCTCTATGGATAAATTTTACTAGTGGTTTCCCCTTACCTTCTACGCCAGGTTGTTTATAGGATTTTTAGTTCTCTAAGCCCCTGTAGCCTCTCTTGACTAGAGGGGAAGAGTCAAGGTAGATGTCCGCTACCTGATGGTTGGCGTTGTCAGCTGGTTTAGCACCAGCCCGAGGACACGAGCACCTGCGGACGCGCGCGACTCCATCTATAATCAGAAGCGGCTCTGTCGTGAGAATGATCGCATCATGACACTCAGCATTGAGCATTACCGACTGGCGGAGGAAGAGTTGAGTATAGGGCGTTAAGTAGCTACAAAAAAAACATCACACATAAAAGGCATCGTCTTTTTACTTGATAAATCCACACTCGTGTGTTAGTTAACATTTATAAATCATTGTGATTATATTCTTAAAGAAACCATCAGCTTTTATTGTGTACATTTTATAAATAATAAATCTTAAGAATAAACTAGCCAAATTAGTTTTCGCCTGTAGAATTTTGTTACAAGCAGGACGAGTTATTTTTACTCCGAAAAAAGGCGCTTACTCACTATTACAGTAAGTCATTGAAAGGACAACGAAAGAAGGGTAAGGTACATTTATAACAATACATAGCGTAACTAGCATACGCTAAGCTATACGTCTAAGTAAGTAATTAATATGATAAGATTTGCTCATTTATTGTTATAAGACATACAGAATATACAACAGGAAAAATTGACCACTCCCCGTCTTAGCCGTCTTTGTAATCAAACGAGACTCACTCTTCCAAACTGCCGTACTAACCACGCACGGGATTCTCCAATGTCTTGCAGGTGTTACATACATTGATTATCTCCAAGGAATTGAAATTTTCATCGTATCTACAGGCTGATTTAATCGATCGACTATTACTTTTAAACATGAAAATACTTAATCGATACATTTTATTTTATTAAACGACTTCAAAAAAGAAGGAGGTTACTCAATTCGACCGTATATATGTTTTTTTTTTTATGTGTGTTCGCGGATAACTTCGTCATTTATGAACCGATTTTGATGATTCTTTTTTTTGTTAGATAGAGTATACTTCCGTTGTGGTCCCATTCAACTTTCATCAAAATCAAAATCGGACAAGCGGTTTTTGAGTTATACTCCAATAACTGAAAAGTGCTACGCGTATTTTGATGACATTATTGTCGCGGTTGAAGACATCGACATCCCGTGAGTAGCAAAGGTCACTGAAAAGGGTGAAAAAAAATTTTTTAACAAAAAATGCAACCGACTTCAACACTCAAAAGTGTGAAATAACTTGTCGAAGTCGGTACCATGAGCACATGATATGTGATGATAGTTACTTTTGTGTAAACTATCATGTTACCGACTTCAACAAGTTATTTCACACTTTTGAGTGTTGAAGTCGGTTGCATTTTTTGTTAAAAAAAATTTTCTATGCTCCGGATTACTTTAGATTATCTGTAAAACTCTCTGGTTTCCGATATCTTTGTAGATCTCTACTTCCGTGAAAAAATGCATCCCAGTCCAACAGTATTATCATTTATAACTATTTAACGTTTTTAGAATATAACGCTCACATTATATTAGTGCTAGTAATCGTCGGTTCCGCCGCACATTCCTCAATTTTTATTTTGATCATTTGTAAAATAGGTTGTAAAATAAACTTTGAGTTAGCTAAGGGTCGCAAATTGCACTGCGCTCGCCTACCCCCCTGCTAAGCATGGCGAGTATTGGCAATCCCCCCAACTGGTGGAGGCTAATGTCCAGCAGTAGACGTCCTATTGCTGTGATGATGATGATGATGACGCATAAAAAAATTATAAATATACGGTCGAATTGAGTAACCTCTTTTTTCTTGAAGTCGGTTTAAAAATAAACCTAATTATAATATCATGATTTTTCACACCTAGTACAACTATTGTACCAGTCTGTACTGAGCTGCATAGTTAAGCACAATCACATCAACCAAATCGTTACTGTCTTTCATCAGATAGTGTTCAAACGCTCCCCGTTTGTAATATTTTGCAAAATATCCCATTGTTGGCACGTTTCCCGCCAATTAAAGCGTAACATGGTTGTTATAACTATATACATATATTTAAGATATACATCATCCGCTTCCACAAGACTGCTTCTATATCGGCTTCTACATTTCGTTCAAAACTCTAACGTCATAATTTAACCCGTCAAAGAACCATTCATAACCCTTATTCGCCGACACGCCATATTTGTCCCGTCTTCATCTTAATCATCCATCTGGACTATCATCGCGGTTCCCCAATACATCACTGCGAGATATCTGCAGTCGGATCGCGTTCTAGGGGGCCATGAATGGCGAGACGTGACTGGGATTCGCTCGTGAATAGGATCGTCAAATAATACTGGGCGGCTGCGAAGGGTAAATATCTGATAATCTGTGATATTTTGTTTGGTGTGATGATGTTTAGAGTTATCTGTTGCTTGCGTTAATTATTTGTTTGACGGATCTTTTTTGTCAGAAATATATAGACAAGTCAGAAATAAGAAAAAGATGCCCCGATGTCAACGAGCCTAGAAACATGGCTAAGAACAGCCATTAGGAAGCTTTCAAATGAAAATGAGTTTATTCGTTCATGAAGATGCCACAAAGACGTTAAACTTATAACAGTCTATATATTAGTACGTGGGGGTTGGGGGTTAAAAGTGTAAATGTGAAATTGTTTATTTATTACACTTTCACGTCTAAGACATTGAACTTATTTTTTCTATAAATACAGAAATTGTTGAGACCTGAAAACTGTTAAATGTCACTTCACCTTATTAGCGAAAATAAAATGATATCGAAAAAATAAAAGGGCAATGGGGCAGAGTTTTTTACGAAACTTTTAACAATGGTGTAATTAACCAACGCGCAAAAGCTATTAACAATTCTATACAAAAATCTTATCAACACAAAGTCTCTAGCTATGGCAACATTTCAAAGCTCTAGATCGACGCATCTCATGTCTATCGGATTTTAGAAAGTCTTCAGATACATTTACAGTTCAAAGTTTTAAATGAAAAAAATCGGCTTCGCGGAAAAAAAAGAAAAATAAAATTATTTCCATCAAACGGCAAACAACTCAACAATCACATTTTTTTTCTTTTTAAAAAATAAAATATGTAATATTGCCCGATGTCAGGAATGAGTTTCGACCCAGCATACACTAGGGTCACCCCTAGCAATGATTTTCAGTCAACACTTATTTCTGACATCACGAACGCACAAGTAACTACCTACTCCTCAGTTTGTAGCACAATGCAAGTAAAATATAAGACAAAATAGTCAAAAAAAAAAACTTACAAAGAATCTACTAGTGGGACTTGAACCCGTTACATAATACCGTTGCCAACTAGGTTACTTATTGAACGTCTTTCACATTTGCAGTTTGCTCTGGAAGTACATCATTTTAAAGGTTTTCTTATTCAACTAAACTAAACTAAATAGTGTAATGTCAAATGGCTCTTATTTTATTTGCACTTAAATTGAAATTCGTATAACTCTTAACAACTCTATCTCTGACATTATACAATTTTTATACAATTACAGGCCAAATGCGGGCAGTTTTAGTCGGCACCAAATAAGTGACGACTTATTTCACCTAAAACTACCCGCAATTATAATAAAACATCTAATTTGAATCGTGGTATTGATAAGTGTCGTACTCGATTGGACTTTATCGTTACCACGTAAGAGCTATCTTATATTCTACGAGTTTAGTTTAGTTAAACAAGAGAATCACTAGCAATACCCTCGTGCCCTATTATTCCGAATCATTACTAATGACTAGACGGATAACAATGCGATACCCAAACATAGTTGAGATTTCATGGCACGTAGCGATTTGCTTTCTTATTCATAGTGTTCATTTAGTATTCCTAGTTTCGTACTGTTAAGTGGAATTCATATCCGGAATCTGTGTGGGTAACACAGATTCCGAATCAATTCATAAGAGTTTCTTGTGTTAGCGTGATTTATTGTAGTCTGAGTCTGTGTCAATCATAATTATCATCTGGTTAGATGCGAATCACTTCTGTTAAACCGTTTTCTTATCTTAATAAAACGAGTGAATTATTGAAATAATAGTTTAATAAACACGTCTTTGTAAATAGCCGAATTAAAAATAATAAGAACGCCAATAGTGGAGATTCTGGTAAGGATAATGGGATAAAATATTTCAATTATTGCATTGTCATCGGTCCTTGACGACCTTGACGATTAAATCGACTGATGAAAGAGTTCAGACGGAAACACTCGAAAACAAATTGCAGTTATTACAGCATTTGCAATAACGCCTGCTAAGCGAAACCTTAAGTTATTCAAATTACAGTAAAAACAGCCTGAGATTGCAACTCTCTGAGCTCGCAACTTTCTGGATAAACTCAAATGCTTATGGCGTAACTGAGCCAATCATACCAATTATTTGTTTTTTGATAAGCAAGCAATTCAAATAATAATGTAATTCCTGCCTTAAATCAAGTTATTTCACTCATGCAAACCGATAACATGCTTTATTGCTTATATGCTTGTATGCGATCTCTTCCAGAAAACCATTATAATAATAATAAGCCTTTTATTCCATGCAAAAGTAAGATACATACATAGTTTAAGACACATATTTCACTTATTTTAGAAAAATGTTTAAATCTAAATAAAAGTATTCAATACAGAAGTTTGTTTGCATGAACCCCTCCTCAAGTGAAGGTGAAGGCCTCCTCTAAAGAATTCCATGTGTCTCTATTTTGAGCTATTTGCGGCCAGTAGGTACCAGCTATTTTTATCAACTCGTCTGCCCATCTCGTCTGGGGTCTGCCTTTGCGACGTTTGCCGATTGGACCCTTCCACGTTGTTACCCTATTGGTCCATCTCTCGTCCTTTAGCCTCGCTACGTGCCCAGCCCACTTCCATTTTAGTTTCTTAGCGTAGGTTATAGCATCCGTCACTTTGGTGGTTTCTCTAATTTTTGTGTGACGAATTTTTTGCATCTTTTTAATATTGAGCATACTGCGTTCTATTCCACGTTGGCAGGTAGTGATTTTGCTTTTTAATTTGGATGTAAATTTCCAAGTTTGACATGCATAGGTTAGACAAGGTAGGAGGCATGACATCATGACTTTTGTTTTGATATTTGTTGGCATGTTACTTTTGAATATCTCTTTTAAGGACCAGTACTTGTTCCAAGTATTTTGTACTCTTCGTTCTACTTCTATTTCATTTTGTTTTCTGTTAAAGCCTATTTCTTTTCCGAGGTAGATATATTTCTCTGTATATTTCAGAGTGTCATTGTCCACTGATATTCTTCTCTGTATACTATTTGTCATGACCATTGTTTTCGAAAGATTCATTTCTAGTCCTTTCTGCTTACTAGCTGTGTTTAGTGAATCGATCATGTTTTGTAATTGTGTGCTAGATTCTGACAGCAGAACTAAGTCATCTGCGAAGCGTAGGTGGGATAAATACTTGCCATTGATGTATAATCCTGTCTTATCCCAGTTGAATCTATTTATTATTGACTCTAGGATAGATATAAATAATTTTGGAGACAGCGGGTCGCCTTGTTTCACGCCTCTTCCGATGGAGAACGTAGGACCAGTGGTTTCTAGTTTTATTTTTGCTGTGCTACCTTTGTAAATGTTTTTGATTATATCTATATACTCTTGATCAACTTTTTGAGCTTGCAGGGCGGTCCATATACTTGAATGTGACACGGTGTCGAAAGCTTTTATATAATCGATATATGCTATGTAGAGCGATCTTTGCTTCTCTTGGTATTTTTCCATTATTTGTTCCAGAGTATGTATATGATCTATTGTTGAAAAGCTCTTGCGAAAGCCTGCTTGTTCTATTGGTTGGTTTGCTTCTATTGTGACACTTATTCTTTTGTTAATTATGGAGGAAAACAGTTTGTAGATACATGAGAGTAAGCTTATAGGCCTGTAGTTTGAGATATGTTTTGAATCACCTTTTTTGTAAATTAAAATTATTTCCGACTCGACCCACTGCGATGGTATTTCAGCAGTTTTTAATACAAGGTTAAATAGGTGTGTTAATGGGAGAGTCAGTTGCGGCCAGGCAGCTTTTATAGCTTCATTTGTAATGCCGTCTGGTCCTGGGCTCTTGTCTAGTTTTAGGCTTTTTATTTCTTGTGAGACTTCTTTTTCAGTTACTGGTGTTATGTGTCCGCTTTTGTTTGTAGAGTTAATATCATTTGTATTGCTATGGCTGGTACACTCGTTTCCTTGTGCTTTATATAGTGTTTTATAGAAATGGGTTGCTACCTCTATAATTTCTTTTCGATTATTTACGGTTTTGTCTTTACAGTTTAAGCTATCTATCCAATATTTATTTGTTCTTAGTTCTTTAAGGGCCTTTTTTGAGCTTCCTGCTTTTTCCAGATGTTTTTCGATAGTCTTCGATCTGTAGCTTTTATAGTCATGTTTAATGTATTTATTTATTACTTTGTATAGAGCTGATAGTTCATTTTTTGTGGCTCGAGTTTTTGTATTAGCATGTTGTAACTTTTGTCTTCTCTTGATAAGTTGCAGTGTACGCTCTTTTAGAATTTTATGGTTACTTTTTGATATTTCGTTAGGGTTTCGAACGTCCTGTAAGCTCTGGGTTATAGCCTTGGTTAATGTGTTATAGAAAGCCTGTACTGAAGCTTTTTCTTGGCATTTATGTAAATCCTGTAACTGAGATGATATGTTTTGTTTATAAGATAATATTTCTTGTTCAGTTTTCAATGATGAATATCGATTGCTTGTATATGCTGTGCGTTTTTTCTTCTCCCTTGTAATAGACATTGTTGCTCTGATTGCTCTGTGGTCTGACGGGTAGTTCAGATTTAAAACTTCTATGTTTTGGAAGAAGTTTGGTTGGTTTGACAATATGTAATCTATTTCATTTTTGTATTTCTCGTTTGGTGATCGCCAGGTCCATCTTTGGTTTGGTTTTTTATGAAAGAAAGTATTTAAGATGGCAAGCTTGTGTTCGATGGCGAAATCAATTAGCCTCTGACCTCTCTGGTTTCTTTCACCATACCCGTTTGGTTTCATTATTAGATTATTCATCCTTTCTTGGTTGACCAATTTTTGCATTAAAATCACCCATTATAATATAGTTCTTGTAAGCTTGTTCTATGGCTCTATTGACATTTGAGTAGAAGGAATTAATCTCTTTATCACCCGCTGCTTCAGTCGGTGCGTATATTTGAATGATAGATATGGGCATTCCTTGTATGTTTAAGTTCAATAATGCTACTTTATCATTTATGCCCATGTAACTTTCAATCCAGTTCTTGCGGGTTTTATTTATTATGAAACCGACTCCATGTTTGCCAGGTGTGTGTCCCGTGTGGCAAAGTATGAAATTTTTATATTCTTCTATCTGGGTGTCCGTCCTCCTCATTTCACATAATCCAATTATGTCGTCCAGAAAACCATTACTTAGATATAAATAATTATGAGTCTGTAGGGTCGGTGATTAAATTAGTTAAATATGGTTAAATTAATTCTTGTTTGACTTTTCATGTCAGTTTAAAACCTTATATTTAAATTCATCATTATAACAGAGAAGACGCCGCGAAGGACAGTTCTACGCTTTTATCGCCGCTCGGACCAGAACCACTGAAGATGTCGACCGCAGTGATCGTCGGCCAAACAGCCCGGAAGCAATACATACAACATGCAACGCCGGCCGTGAAAGCCTTAGAGTTTACATATTATTAAATTAATAGGCAGCATATTACATTTTCAGTGAATAGCTTTTGTGCGAGTATCTGACATATTAGGTAAACATTATGAACAATATACGCGTAATTTAATATTCAAGGTCTTCCTTGTATAAACCAATATCCTAGCAAATATGCGCCTAAGTCAATATACATACTTACGTATTCCATGCACATAGAAAGTATATTCATAGTAGACGGCGGCGCCCTCTCGCCTGTTACTGAGTTAGGCTCCCAAAAGCCTTTAGTCAAAGCCCAAAGGCCCATAGGCAGAATCAAACCACTTGTTATATATAATATATATATGACTTACTCGTTAGTTATTTAATCGACGGATGTTAATGAAGATATAATCAATTCGGAAAGTGAAAAAGACTCAATAGGAAAGAACCTTACAATTATTTTATTATTAAAACAGTATCAAATAGTGTAGTGTGTTTTAAAAGATTTTATTGTGTATCGCATTAACGCTATGCTAGGCAAAACTTCAGTTCAAATATTTGAAGGAAAAAATAACATCACCGCAAGATGTTAATAAGGAAGGAAGTAATTCGGCCCTAGTGGTATGGGCTGCTATAGCTTAGTTGGACAAAGCGACAGGACGGTATTCTGTAGTCGTGGGTTCAAGTCCCACTAGCAGCCGAATTTTTTCCTTCAAATATTTGAACTGAAGTGTAGTTGTGTGCTTTGTGCACATGCATTGCTATCCAACAAGAACACGTGCAAACAACCAAGTGAACAATCTGTCTTTCCCGGTCGACTAGACGCCGACCCGGAGCGGGTCGCTTTTAAAATAAAGACATTAAGATTAGGTGTTATAGGACACACTCTTATTATACATATACATTACACAGACATGACACAAGGAATCCTAGTGCGGGGTATGAGTGTGAAATGGTGTGTTCTTTTTAAAAAGCAGACCTTGAGAATAAAACTTGTTACGGTTAATTTACGTTCAAATTATTTAAAGGAAAAAATTCGGCTACTAGTAAGACTTGAACCCACGACTACAGAATACCGTCCTGTCGCTTTGCCTATCTAAGCTATAGTAGCACTCCATCAGTCATCCGAATTTATTCCTTCCTTTAACATCTGAGGGGATATTGTTCCTGGCGCCATCTACCGTTAATTGTATGCACTAGATATCTTGACATTTTAATCTTCTCTCACTTCCCTCTTAAATTTTGTCAGTCCATCTCGTTGGACCCTCCCCTCTACGTTTCCAACCATGACCAGCTTCTCAAGACTTTCGTCACCACATATGGATGTGTGACCTTAGTAGGATAGTATACGACGGTCACAAATCGTGGATAGCCAATCTTTTACCCAAATTCCAGTGAACACAATGATCGATAAAGCATAAAAAAGATTTTTATTTGAAAGAGTTCGAATAATAACTAAAAAGCATCGTTGGGCAAACTCAAGAAAGTATATATAAATAAGATTTAAATTTCCGGTACTTTTTTAATATTTTTATCCGTATCTATCACGGTTCGGATTCCGGATGGATTTGAGATTTAATATTCGTGTCGGGTACCAAAAAGCTTTCGAGAAATGTGGGTAGTTTGAATATGGAATGGTAACATTTTATTAAAGTAGCTTTATATTGATGTGTGGTCTTGTTACTCATAGTAGCTAATGACCTAGCAAAGAATAAACCGAATATTATGTGTTATTTTTTTTCTTTATGAAAAATTGCTATGATTGTTAAAATTTTCTCAGATTCAGATCTAGATAACTTAATTGTTAGGCTGTGTACATATTGGTATTATATCATAAAGTAGTATCAACAGCTATATCCATAGTGCACATAAAATATGTGCGTTTGCTACAAACATTAACTAATTTAATTTAGGTTACCAAAAAATCGTAATTTCAAACAGTACCTATATACCTACAAAACATGTCTTAAATACTGATTATTTATTAGCTAAATTTATTCACATATGACCACCTCAAAGGTACACTCTACCAAACAAAAAAAATGAGAATCGGTACAAAAAAGGGGAAGGAATCGGTGAACATACATAAAAAAATCTAACACTGACACATATAACCTCCCCTTTTTTTGAAGTCGGTTAAAATGAATGTATACAGATTTATCTGCTTTAAGTTTACTCGTGAATGCATCCAACTGTACCGATTTATCGAGCGAATAAAATATATGATAAATATCCAGAGTCAATCTAGAGGCGAGCCAAAAGAATCATCGGCTGTGACTCTTTGGTCGAACGTAGGCTTCAGAGCCTTGAACACCGGCGTAGAGTAGCAAGCCTATCGGTTTTCTATCGGGTGCATTTCGGAGAATGTGCACTGGAATTACACAATCTGATTCCACCATCCCCTTTCTATCATCGGTCGACTCGACGTACGGCAATTCGCCATCGCTATATGGTAGATATACCACCTATATGCACGAAGCGTTATGCTTCCACTTTCTTAATGCGTACTGCCAAGGAATGGAACTCGTTGTCCGAGTCTGTGTTTCCCGATATGTACAATCCTGGAGTCTTCAAGTCGCGAGTGAATAGGTGAACCTTCTAGGTTTGCGTGCTAAATCCTAGATAACGTCATCGCTTAACATCAGGTGAGACAGTTGTCAAACGCAAACTTATAATAAGTAAAAAAAATAAAAAAAAAGTTATGTTAATTCTTGTATTAGTGACCATGTCAGCTTAAAAACTTTTAACTACAGTCCTATCCTTTTAATCCTCAAAACTTCCCCTAGTGGCTTTATTAGCCGTTTCAATGTATGTATGCCGCTTAAAGTCGTAACAAATGTTACATTGTATGTAAATTGTTATGTTGATTAGCAGGGGTCGGGTTATGTTGTAATTAATTAGGCCGGTTTTGGGTTGAGTTATGACGTGAGAGTGAAATGTTGGACAGACAGCTTTAGGGAAATTTGATTAACTTAGATTATCTAGTATTGAATTAACCCATACAAAAATGATTTAATGATAAATAACTTAATGAAACGTCTGTGGGCCTTGTGAGCAGACTCAAAATCGCACAACGAGAATCAGAAATGAAGAGATCCGTAGAAGAACTAAAGTCACCGACAAATCCCAGCAGATTAGCAAGTTGAAGTGGCAGTGGGCACGGCACAGAGCTAGAAGAACTGATGGCCGTGGGGGTCGAAAGGTTCTGGAATGGAGACCACGGACTGGCGAGCCATGACGGTTGACAGACGACCCGACTAAAATCGCAATAAGAGCTGGATGGCTGGGTCCTTCTGGAAATCAATGGGGTAGGCATCATCATCATCATCATCGCAGCCATAGAATGTCCACTGCTGGACATATGCCTCCCCATATAGGGGGGATTTACCAATACTCGCCACGCTTGGCAGACGGGTTGGCGAGCGCAGTATGGTACCACCACGGCACATGTATGTGTATTATTTATTCATGAAATTTGAAATTAAATGTCTAGAAAGTAAGTATCTTAGGGATGTTAGTTTCATAAAACATTTTTATACACAATAGGCAGGCGTTTGACCACTATCTCACTACCTATTTTTTCACACAAACTTGGCCAGTCAAATTCACTCAATGCCAAGCTTTGCCGTGTTTTGCTTGTTGTTTTTCGTAAATACAGTCTAGTTTGTATTGTAATAGCTCAGTATTTTCAAAGTTTAAAAACTGTAAATGCAGTAACATAAAACAAGCTGAAAATAAATCCAATGAACTTTGTTAATAATTTATAGGGTGCCATTGGTCTCCTTGGCATTTATGCTAACAACAAACAAAAAATAAAAATCATTAATATTAATTAATTTGCCTATTTGCAATAGTGGCAATTGTACATTTATGATAAAGGAATGCCAAGAAATAAATTTTACGCAGCTAACGAACCAAATATTAGTTTTGTTATAATCGACGTCAATAATTCCTAACAATGGCAGATATAAAAGATAATACAAATACTGTTAGGCTTTCATGTGATATACGGACAGAAATTCCCACTTACATCGGTCATATAATATTTCATAAACGTATATGAAAGAAAATCCTATTATTACAATCGTGAATGTTTGAATGCTTGTTGCTCAATAATTCCAGAATGGCCATAGAAATATGAATGAAATTTATCACACAGATAGATCATGGTCCAGTTTATTGTTATTTTTTCGTTTTCTGTAGTATATCTTATGGATGTTCACTTTTTTCAGGATGAACAATCCACGTAAAAAGCGTAATTATATATATAATAAAAATAATCATTTTAATAATAAATCAGTAGGTGTGCAAACGGGTACTGCAGTTTGGTGTAATATTAAAATTAAATTAAAATTAATTTATTTCAGGCATTAATTAAACCCATACAGAAAATAATACACAGTACTTACAATTAAAAACAGGGGAAAAAAATAACATAATAAAATTCACTAAAATAATAATTATAGGTACATACATTATTTAATACCTTCTATCCGGCACTACTTCTGTGACATGTAAGCCGCAGCAATGCCGGATATAAAGGGCAATCAGTTCGCTCCGCGATCATGGTTAGGACAGCGTTGGAGCTGGCCCGGACCCTGCGCACCAGGGAGGGTCCGGGCCAGCTCCAACGCTGTCCTAACGATGATCGCATCGTAATATGTATAACCTTTTACCGATTTACGAAAACAATTTTCTCGGCAAATAAATGGAGCATACTCTGCTGGTCACATGCACCCAGTCATTCTATTATCATTCTAGCTCAACTATTTTTTTCAGAATTGTATTGGCAGGGAAACGCAAAGAAAACAAAATAATCAAAATAAAAAATCAAGCTTTTATCGATTAACTTCTTAATGTCAAATTGTTTCGTATGAAATAAATATTGTTAATATATCAATCGGGATTTGAAAATAACTTCGTATGAAAAACACATGAAAATTTATTCACTCACATTGGTTATTGTCACGAGAAGACTGGAGAAATGCGGATGAAAATATCATATCAGGAGCAGACTAAGAAAACTGTCGATATCGCCCATTGTGAACCAATCATGTTGCCATATTGAATAGTAGACTTCGGCCCCTGCCTGGGCGGCGTTTCAATCATATTATATTACAAACAATATATCTGGTCATGTTGGTTTAGAATAAGAAGAAGAAGAAGAAGAAAATACATTTATTTATGACACACAATACACATGAGAACAGAATAAGAAAAAAATAAGAAAAATAACATATAGAAGATGATATGGTGTTATGTCATAAATTGGTCCCCAACTCAGCATATGCTAGATTTTAAACCAGCGCTGGTCTTCCGTTGGGTCCCAGTTAAATGACGTCACGTCACGATTCAACAACAATTAATATTAGTTTTATATAATAATTACAGATATGTGCTACACGAATATACATACTGATGGACAAAGATAAAAAATGTTTATACTATAGATAATATTATAAATTTATCAATAAATAGAAGATACATTGAACACACTATGAAATTAACACATAACTCAATATTTGGCAATAATAAGTTTAGCATGCTCCGTTTCTAAAACGCTCGTATGTCAGCAGTATTAATATCCGTTTGCGAAAAATAACTGGTCGAGGGGTCGCTATGACAAATAATAAACGTCACCAGAAACAAAGCTCCTCGGGGTGACCAGCGTTTGTTGAAAGCCATCAATTTGTCACTGAGTAACATTGACCGCAATTATTCATAACTAAGTAGATCCCTATCTTTTTTAATTTCGACTGTTTTTGTCCTCGATGATAAACGATTCAATTCATTTATTATTCCACCGCTTTTGTCTTTTTTCGTAAAAAAGGAGCTTCATTTGTGTCTGAAATTATATTTTGATGCAAGATCCAAATTTCGTTTGCTTGGAGTACAGTAAAGTTGGGTAATTTTGTACACTTTTAAGGATCAGATTTTTAAGGATTCTGAAAAACAAATGTTTCGGTTGGATAATATTTAATGCGAAACTTGCGTGTTGTCGATATCACGATTGACAATTGCTTGGGATTCTTCTGAAAGCCTTCATCAGTCTCAATCTTGAGTGCGTTACATTCGTCAAAACATCTTAGTTAGACTACGTTTTTTAATAAAATTTTAATAAGTTGGTAAATCGATGTAATTAATCAAATCATCAGTACGAAAAAACATTCACCAAACTAAAAAAAAGAGTGCAACTGATACAGCATGTTCAAGAAATAAGCGTTTAAGTAGCCATTCAAAGTTACAACAACTTTCAGGACTATTGAATTGAATTAACTGGCATGAAGAAAGCCTTTGTAGTTTACTACTTATTAGATTTGGGTCAAATTGAACAATGTTTCACAAACTCTTATTTGGTGGTAACCGTAAAACAGAAATGGCACGAAATTTTTAGAAACTTATCAAGGTGACATTTGTGACACGTTTGATTCTACGATTTCATGTTTGTAACATAAAATCGTTCGCATAATTATTCATATAATTACAATAGATGTTAGTAAGAAAAATGTAGTTAGTTTTCAAACAAGTTTTATTTAAAGTTATCCGACTTGACTGTATTCAAGTCTTCTTGCTGCATAGAAGTATGCAAGTATGAATATACGATTGAGATAATAATCTTTACCAGCGTTTTTAGATATTCTTACAAAAGCTAGCGTTCATTAAATTCTCAAAACAGTGGAACCTTAAAAGAATCTTCGTGGAAAATGCAATTCGAAAAGAAACATGCAAAGTGAGTCTTACCAAGCTGAATGTAAGTAGGTCATCAAATTGTGCTTATGAAAATGCAAGTGGGTGAGAAAAACCGCTTAGGACGGACGACCATGTTATAAATGATGTATGCAAAAATATTCAAGCACCAGTAACGAGGTCCTTAGCTTTATTAATGTTCAAATATAGAACAGAATATTTAGAAGAGTTCTATCATAGTAAAACAGTATTACAGTATAACAAGTTGTTTGTTTTACGTGCACACATTTATAACATTCTACGTTTAGCGTGATTCTACCTTTGACCACATCGTCACTGACCATATAGTGTCCTATTGGTCCATAAACTATTAACAGATTTGACACATAATAGTCATAATTCTATTGATTTTAAAGCGGGCTATCCAGTCCTCGTGGAAATCAATGACTCCCCGGCTATGTGCAGCGATGGACATCCTAAGGCTGAAATGATGACGATGATGACGAATCAATTTATTTACAAAGTTAACATGAATAAATAGACAATTTTTTGTTATTAATAAATAAATTATTTATTAATAACAAAAACCTGTGCCTTTAGTAATTCATTCCTAAATGCTTACGACGGCTGGACATAGTATCCGCTTATAGAGATACCTATGGATGTTATATTTAATACAGAAAAAAAAAAAAATTTTTTTTTACATACAACACGAGATGACCTTGAATACATATAGATTCAAATAACACATATAGGTATCTAAATTACTCATCATCAAGTACAAGTAATATATATACGAGCCATGTATGTGTTAGTTTATATTATGATCACAATATTATAGTCATTTTAAAGGCTAGTTAAGCTAAGAGCGGAATCGAGTAAGTTCATTCTTCTAATTTACTAAACTTCTTAATATTGGCCTGAAGATGATAATCACAATAGTTTAAACATTAAAAATCCATTGTTATTATATTATATTGAGTCACAAAATATAAAAGTGACCTACTGATATATTGACTATGGTGCATTCACGTTACTAATTCTTTACCTGTGGTAGTTTTATACATAATTTGTGTGGAGAGATATCTTTAGAGGTAAGCCGGCGACTTTCCTTGGATGATAAATCCGAGAAATGTGTCAAAGACGTGATGTGCCGGGGAGATGCTTTGGCTTACACGCGTGTTTTATGTAGCAATATGTCATGCTTTGGCAGGAATACCGGCTTCGTAGAGTTAAAAAATACCAGGTTTATTTTGACATTTAACTGACATTAATAACGCTATACTTTACAAATGCTAAGCTTAAAGCTTTTAGAAAGATAATATTTATTTTGATTATTTATATAGAACTAATAAGTGTCAATCTTGAAACAATCACTTTTGCTTGTATAAAGAAAGCGCTAAATTTACTAACTTCCGTAACCGTTTCGGTCATTATCAATATCATTTCAGCCATAGGACGTTCACTGCTGGACATAGGCCTCCTCCATTGATTTCCATAATGACCGTTTGGAAGCGGCCCGTTTCTATCTCTTGCCTGCGATCTTAGTCAGGTCGTCTGTCCACCTTGTCCTTGTCTCGCTACTATAATATCGTGTAGGTATTTTTCAGTTTTTGACTTGTAACTCAAAAAGTGCTCATCCGATTTTGATGAAATTTAAATGGAACCACACGGGAAGCACCAGCTTTCAAATAAAAAAAGATCAATCAAAATCGGCTCACCCAGTCGGAAGTTAGGCGGTAACAAACATAAATAAATAAAAATAAAAAAAAACATACGAGTCGAATTGAGAACCTCCTCCTTTTTTTGAAGTCGGTTAAAAATCGGTGGAGGTCGGCGGCCCCTTACACAAGTGCATTAAGATAACCGCTAATAGAACGAGATGGCGTAAGGCGCTTAACATTTTTGCCCTTCCTACTCACTGATATAATGACAACGACCGTTCTCTGTCAAGAGCGTAACAACTGAGAAGAAGATTTTACCATACCATGTTCACAAAATTTAATAGGGGTAAAACTCAACTGCCTGCCTAACTGCCCCTCAAGGGCAAACATATTCCAGAAAATAATCTTGTGAACAATCTGGTGTATAACGACTAGTTCAAGGATTTGTGAATGAGACAAAACAACGCTGACAATATCTGAAGTAAATATACAAACTCCTACAGTATTCGTTTAAAGCAAATGTCACCAAATTAATTTTCTAATTCACGTCGTTTATTTTGTAGGATCTCCGAGCGTGTAAGGGTCATTTTGTTTATTAAATTTTCCCCGTGACAATCATTAAGGACAAAAACAATGTTTATTTTGAATATGTACGAGCTTTTGGTAGAATTAATTAAAAAAGATACCACCCGGATGCATGCTTTGCAATTTTTGTTCCCTGTACAAATATGCTCCAAATATTGTTTCATTTGTACTGCGAGACAATCTCTTAATTAAAAATATATATATGAGAATTTTATATCTTTTTAGCAACTGCAACGACATTTTTGTAAGGCTAAGTACGAGATATGGCTTAAGAAATATATACCCTCATCTGTTATTTACTTATGACACCGATATTAATTAATATATAGATTGATACATTGCTCATGAGTTACCTAGTGAAATCCCGGAACTATTATACTGTTTAATAATATTAACTTTAATATTAGACAGATTTTTTGATTTTTAGAATGATAAAACAGTCAAATAACAATTTGACTGTTTTATAATTAATGCTTATTTTATTGCCTATCCAACAGTATTAGGTTGCCTACTTAAAACTGTGTCATGTTTATGGTTGTTTAAGAGTTCAATTTGAAGCGCGAATAGGGAGAGTGACAGAGAAGCGTTGCTCGCGCTACTCCATGCGAGAGACAAAGACGCAGAGAGATTTTATAATTATTGGGTTATTTTACAGTGTATGGTTCCGGGGCTTAGCATAGCAACCCATGTGCAATTTATCTATATATATATATTTAATCCTTCTCATCATTAAATAACAGATGAGGCTATATATTTCTTGAGCCGTATCTTAGACTAATACATAAGTGTGGCTCGTTTGATTGACAGCTAAAAATTAACTGTACGGCAACTCATGACTTTATGGAGAGAGAAGATATACCCGCTTACTAATAAACATTGAATAAGTTCCGAATACCAATTTAGTGCTTTGTTCCGTTCGTTCAAAGTTAAACTGTCATATTAGTGACAAAGACAAAATATTGAATAACTATTCAACATTTATTAGTAGAGGGATGCCGAGGTGGTACCGGCCTGGAATAGTACTTCCCCATCACTATCCGCGGGTGCCGTAAGAGTCGGCTAAGGAATCACGGTCCAGAAGGTGGGCAACAGCGCCATCTGAGGATCGGAAATCATACTACGCTCGCCAACCCGCCTGCCAAGCGTGGCGAGTATTGGCAAATGCCCCTATATGGGGGAGGCATATGTCCATCAGTGGACGTCGTATGATGATGATTAATAGGGGGATATATTTCTACCCTTATTGGTGTCGCTGTTCTCATATTATCAAAACAGAATAAAGCTGTTATAAAAATGTCTGAAAGCACTGTCTCCCACCTATTTTTCAAAATCTTATCTCAAGCGAGACGACGTCTTGCACTTCCACGTAATGAGCCATATAGAGGATAAATTGCTAAGACATTGTACTATTACTGTAAGACTAGTAAAGTCTACGTCATTTTAAAATAGAATCTTCATACAGGTTCTTGTGTACAATTATTATTGGTTTATTCGACGGTCATATTATGGTTACAACCGCCCATTGTACAATTTGTTAATTGATATTAGATATAATTGCGCAATTGTTGTTCAACCTGTCTTTTAACCGACTTTAAGTATCCTCCTTTAAAAAGGAGGATACTTTTTTTATGTGTGTTCGCGTTCGCGGATTACTTCGTCGTTCTTGAACCGATTCTCAAAATTCTTTTTTTGTTTGATAGAACATACTTCTGCAATGGTCTTATTCAATTTCATCAAAATCGGTTAAGCTGTTTTTGACACTCTAATAATTGAAAAGTTTTACGTCTATCTGGATGATTTCCTTAACGAGGGTGAAACACAATTGATCCCTTGAGTAACCAATGTCACTCAAAATGGTGAAAAAAAATATTACTAAAACATGGAACCGTCTTCAAGATTCAAAAGTGTGAAATAACTTGTCGAAGTTATTACCATGAGCACAATATAATATATAGATAATAGTTACTTTTGAACTCTGGTGTGAAAAAAAATGCATGTTAATATTGTCTGGAAATGTTATTACGTTCACATTATTTATAGGAAAAAAAAGGCTACTAGTGGGACTACAGAATACCGTCTTGTCGCTTTGCCATTTAAGCCCAGCTAGTAGCACTCTACTAGCCGTCCAAATTTATTCCTTCCTTTCACATCTGAGGCGACGTTGTTCTTAGCGCCGTCTACCTTTAATTGTATGAACTATTAGTAGGACTGATAGACCAACATTACAGTTGATATCGTATCAAGCGAAGGCACCATTCCCTTATACTAAGAGTTTTATGGTTTATTGCATTAACAATGTTGTTTGTGTTCAAATTTGAATTTGAAAAATGTTAAAGCGTATCATTTTTAACTTTCGAACAATGTAGACAGTGTAGAATGTTTCTTATACGGATTTTTGTGAGTAAATGTGTTAAAACCAAAATTCTACCGAATAGATTCCCATTACAAGAATAATTAAGCAGAATTATCTAACCTCTTTGGTAGCGCTCTTGGTCAATACGTTTGTTTCACTTTTATGCTAAGCAGAATATGAGACGAAAGATGTAGTTCTAATTATCACCACGCACACGAGCCGCCATTTGCAAATGCGCGCCATTTTCTATATAAAAACATTAGACTGTGGCGACTTTTAGGCTGAGTTTAAAAAAACGACAAAATAGTAATATGACCTTATTATGGCTAAGTGCTGTTTTCTCGCAAATGTGTAAAACAGCACAAGACACCATGCCATAGCATAGGGTTTTCATTACTCCCTATACACTGGGTATACCGGTAGTACGCCGGGACATGTCTAGTTTGACCAGTAGTATGGGACGTCTGTCCCAGTCGTCCCGAACAATCTTAAAAATATCTCGATCTTCATTTAAAATAACAAAGGACGCGCTCAGCTCGAAACCGGGACGTGGGCGCTATGGCAGAGGCGTGGATGACGGCATCGGTCGCTACAGGCTGAATACGACAAGGTAGCAAAAATTCTTCAGCATTCAAATTTGACTAAACTATCTGACGAAGAAATTAGTGGTTATTACAAAACGGCTTTGGAATATTTACAACAGTGAAGAACACGACACATTTTGTGCGGTCCTTCGTAGACCACAACGTATCTGTATAAATTCTTATTTTGCGGTCAAGCGCAAATCAATCAATTCATAAAAGTTATGACTACCGTCGTAACTCAGTGTAGCGTTCGAAGCGATGATAGCTCAGCGGGGGAAGCGTCGCCTGTCAAACTGAGTGACACTGGTTCAATCCCTAACAATAGCCTGAGCTTCCGGTGAAGGTAACACCGTTATCAAATTCCCAGCATGGTGGTAGGGTACTTTGGAATACCTGCCTGGCTAGCTACCACCCTCAAGTTTGAAAAACTGTCACCAAACACATAGTGTGTTCAGGCAGCAGTCCTTGAGAGCCAGTGAGCATTCTTGGTCTAGCGTGATAACATCTGCGACCACATTGTCAAATATTATAAATTCGAATGTTTGTGTGTATGGGTATGTTGTTGTTGTTGGTTGGCATGTTTATGTAACACACCCTGTGTTTATGTGTATATGTCTGTCTCTTACCTTTTCACACACAGTGAAAAAACATTATCCATTTCGAAAACAATTCAGATTTCAATTCCGCAAAAGCAGTTTTTTCGTCAGTCCCATTAAGAACATTTATCAAAGCTTTTAGCAGAGAATTCATCTTATTGACACCATGATTGCATAACTTACGGACTACGCTGAAAACGCTAAGTGTGCAGAAGTGCTGCCAAGAAACTCCGTTCTACTTTTAGTGATATCTTATTCAAAAAAGGAACAAGCATTTCTATAGAACTTTAGAGTTAGCTGTATGTATACAAGGCTAAGATATTTTTTTGGCGATACTGACTCACTTTTTGGATTGATTTTAACTAAAAATGGTATATATTAAAATGGTTACGATAAAATCCAAACTATTATGGCATTTATAAATGACAAACCTAAAAATATCTATCATAATAATATTTTGAAGAATGTCATTTATTTCGTGATTTTAAAGGGATTCTCATTTTTTTAAAGTAGTTTATTGTTACACTGATAAAAGTATATAATCTATTCAATAATTCAAGTTAATTAATTACAAACATATATGCGATAAGAAATCAATCTTTTCAGTTTAACATATTAGTGCTGCGTGTACTTTGATTTTAATTATAAAGACATAATCAATTTATTACTGTCAATTGATTGATTTGATTACATTATTAATTCCACATACTCCAAAAAACATCACATCACTTCCAGGAAGAATATAATAATATATTGATCGATTAACAAACGTGCAACCACCGAACTAAAAAAAGTTTACCTGAGTTTCCTCTGCACTCCAATTTTCTACGCTGCTGAAGAAGCTCCAGACATACACATATATTATTAGGTCCCCAATACGTTGGTATCGAGAACCTGTTAAGGATGCGATCATTCGATACGAAGACGTTTAGGTGACGCCTCTTTCTGATACCTCTTAAATCGAATACGGTACGTAACCATACGTAAATCGAACAGAGATTGAAACGAGATCGTAGACAGGGAGCTAATACCCGACTACCATACTTCATTTCTAATAATATGACTAAAGGTTTGTGTTCGCATAATACATGTTTGTACTAGATGCGAAATTTTTTTGGAAAATACATTTCTTGAAAATAGAAATTTTCATGCTTTAGCGGTAGAATTAATTTTACTGTCTTTATATCCAATATAATTGGTTATATTATTGTATTTATTCAACTGAGAAAAACTAAATACTTTGACACCTTGAACAATTGAACATATTCATCATAGTACGCCATGGAAATCATATAATCATTAGAAGAAATAAGTACTTGCCAGAAGACTAGCCATAGTTTATTAATGTATATAATTAATGAAGTTTATTACAATGTGGATAATGCCATCGAGTAGTTAATTATATAAATATTTATAGCTTACGGTTCTTCAAATGTTTAATTGTCAAAGTATAAATTTCTCACAGAAAGTCTACAATAAATCAAATTATAATAATTTTTCAGCCCACATATTATTTGTACTTTATCCACAAATTAGAAAAAAAGTGCTGTACAAGTTTCGGCCGAAGTATTAATTTCCTGCAGGCTTATCTACTGGTACATATAAATTATTATTCTTTGAGCAAATATTAGCTATTTCTATTAATTGCCACGCGGTAATGCTTCGAGCATTATGGGCACTTTGGCAGCAGAAAATGTAAGCAACGGATTTTGACATTAAAAGACTATTTTATATTATGTTATTATTGTATTGAATGAATTCAATACAGATATATGTAAGTTTTAAAAACAGGAATCGAGTGGGTGCTTTTGTTAGCTCATCATATTAAAATGGCTTACAATGTCACGCATCTTGCTCTTAGCCTACAAGGAGCGTGCATGTAAATTCTTCATCGTTCAATTTAGGAATATCAACGATAAGAAGACGTTAAGTGCACTTGTTTAGTTAAGGTTGTCTGCACCTGATAGATTATCATGTTGAAGATGCTAGATTTGATTAAGGTTTCCTATTCAATATACTGCTGTCTATCAACCTCTCTTTACATGCTCTTGAAGCATCATACTGATTATTTCTGTAATTAATGCGCTTAAATGTTTCAGACACAATTAAAAAAATCTTACATATCTATTCATGGCATTTTTGTACTGATTCTCGTTATGGGTTAGAAAAACATTTTAAGGGTTAATTCTTTCAGTCATACAATGAAAGGATATAAAATATGTTGAATTGAAACTATTATGAACAATGAAGATATCTTTATTACACACAAGACTACTACAAATTTATTTTCTTCAAGTTTGTATTAATTTACTTAACAATAAAAAGGTTACTGTCTCAAAAGTAATTCGTTCCAATAATGTGGAAATTGTTATTTGATAATATGGCCAGCGGCCGTGAACAAACCTTTGACCCTGAAAGAATACGTGTGAGAGGTAAACTATTCTTGATCGAAGACAATAGTAGTCTAGATTTACAGGAAACAAAAAAAGAGAAGAATTCCTGCACTTCACTTTTCACTGATACAAAAGGTCTGGTGGTGAGGCTGACGGTCGCCGTGCTCATTGATATGACTTTTCGTTTTTCGGGGAATCCTGGTAGAAGCAAACTTTTATGCGATGAGTGTAGGTGTTTTTCCGGGTCTTGGATGTTTGTGTGTGGTAATTGTGTGTTTTCATGCCTCCCGCAAATCATTTAAGTGCGTGTATAATTAATTTACTTAGATTTCCGAATTAATAAACTCTAAATAAAAACCTACATACCATGAAGATACTTGTCTCATGTAAAATGTATGGAAAAATAAAATGAACCTACCCTCATAAAATATGAAATTGAATTCTCCTCACAATGATCGGTCGTCAATATTTTGCACAATATACAAAATTACAAAGACGTTATTTCTTGTTCTGCAAACATGTTTGACATGTAAAAGATACTTTATTGCGTAAGAGATAAATTCATAAGAATTAGACAGGCAGACATAACACTCACAGCCAAGCCTAAAGACATTGGAGGGTGAATTCACCAAAAAAACAAGACCTATCTATTTTATACTAGACGAAGAGACATTTTGACGTGATAACGTTTTATAAATTGATGAATGCCAAAATGAAAAATAGTAACGTTCCGTGTAGCGTTCCGTTTCCGTTTCGGTCAAAAGTCAAAAGTCAAAAGTCAAAAGTCAAAAGTCAAAAGTCAAAAGTCAGAAGTCAGAAGTCAGAAGTCAGAAGTCAGAAGTCAGAAGTCAGAAGTCAGAAGTCAGAAGTCGAAGTCATAAATGATTATGACGTTATCACGTAAATCTATCGTCCGTAAACCGACTTTACAGACAACCAATTTTTTTTTTTTATTACCTTATTTTGATTTCGACCGTGTAGATCATAAGCATTAATGTTACCATGGAATCTATACCATGATATCTAAAATGAAAGAAATGCCGGTCCGTTTTTTTTCGGGTAAGTGTAGGTAGGTGAAAAATTCATTGCGTTATTTGTTGCCAAATTAAAGTATTGGATGAAACTCTTCTAATATTAGATATATCGTTGTAAGGATTTAAACGAGCTTGAAGATTAGTGTGCATATAATAAAATCCTTTACATTTTAAAGAAATTAGAAAGCTTTGGGTTGTTTGAATGTTAAACATAATTACGGCTATTTATGAAAGACAATATTGAATCTTTTTTTTATTAAACAGCGGGCAGTTTTAGGTAAATTAAACCCTCACGTTATTTGTTGGCGAAAATACAACCCGCATTTGAATAAATTGGTCCTTATATTAGAGATAGCGCTGTAAGAAGCTATATACATTCAAATATTAGCGTGTAGAGAAGAGCACCTTTTTTATTTTGAATGGCTTTATAGAATATTACCTAGTTTTAGTGATTTACAGAATTGCGACTAATTTTTGTAGTCAACTAAATAAAATATCTTTCGAATTCCGTAAATATTATTTTGTCACTATCTCTTCACTCAACAGCTATTAAATTAAACATCAAAAATAAATTATTATACAGAGATTAAATTAAATCTCCAGGAGGCTTATTCCCGCCTTCTTTCTTGCCAATGAATAAATTAGCATTTTATCTAAATGGCGTATCTCCTTAAAAAGTGCTTTCAGGATATAAAGGAAATTGTGTCTGCAACGAAGCCTTTTCAATATTACGTCCGAAAAAATATTTTGGACAATAAATCAGGGTTTTTCGTAACAAAAATACCTTTTAAGATAGAGACGTACCATATCGATGTTAGTGAGAATTCTTAGTATGATTATTTATAGAAGACAACCTTGGCATGGAAAAATATTGAATAGATTAGCGTAATAGTGGTGAACATGTATAGAATCAATCAACTTAAAATATAAATATTCTTGACGACCAGAAGCGTATTCAATTGATTAAAAAGATAATGTTAAGCGACTTGTCAACGATTCAAAATCACATGACACAAAAACAATTTAAGTAAGGTTTCCAAGACACGTTGAATGCGTCTGAGCACCCGAGTAGAAGTGTCAGTCAACAGTGGCCTAAATAGGGTACGCTCAGTACGATGTCCCGAAGTAGAATGAAATTGCCATAGCATAGCAAACCGCGTCGCTGATCCTCCGGTCGCCCCTTTCACTTCTACGTCATTGCGTCAACGTTTGACGCCTTTTTTTTTTTTTTTTTTTTTCTAACGGACTAATGCTGTTTGCCTCTACCGGCATTTACAGCTTCTGTAAATGCCGGTAGGAACGTCTGACGCCTGCGAGCACCTGAGTATAAGTGTGCGCCCTATTATTATTATTTTAGAAATGACTTAATGCTGTTTACCACATGGGGTATTAACGGCTTCACCGGACTTTTGGCGAGTGCAGAGGGCACTCAGCCGATTTTGGGTTGGGGTGAGGGGGGGGTGCGACTAGCGCAAGGGCACCTCAGGGGTTCGGACCTCGGCTTGGGCTATCGCCTAAACGAGGTAGCGTCTGTGTGTGTGGACGTCGCAGACTATGGCGCGGCCTATCGGTTGGGGAGCCACCAAGATGGGTAGTAGCTGAGTGATGGGTGATACGTCTAATCGGGGGCCTGCGGCGCAGTGGTCTACGGCGGGCTCGGTGTCTTACCGTGAAGCCAGCGAGCCCGAAGCCGCTGACTAGGTCACGGTTGGAGATCGAGTTATGAGAGCGCGGGTCATTAGCCGGAGTTTGAGCTGCCTGAAGCACGGTTATCGGGTCGTCTGCGTCTACGAGCACGTGACGGGGGCGCCGGCGAGGGGGCGTGAACCACGGGTCGGTCGAGTCAGTTGAGTAATTGGCCGCTTGGACTACCAAGGGATTCGGATGGTGGGCCGCGGAATCGAAGTATCGGCGTGAACAGTTTTTGATGTGTTGGGCGATTGTGGGGAGGCCTAAGTCGCAATGCAATTCGGCGTTCCGTACGTACCACGGAGCGCCGGTTGCATTGCGCATGAATCTATTTTGGATTGCTTGGAGTGTATGGAGCGGAGTTTTGTTCGCGTGACCGAATACGACTGAGGCGTAAGTCATAATAGGGCGTATACAGACTTTATACAGTGTTATCTTATTTCTAAGGGACATTTTACTACGTTTGCCTATGAGGGGACTGAGGCGGTTCATAACGAAGGCTGCTCTGTTGCGAACCGTTTTGATGTGTTCACGGAAGGTGAGTTTACGATCGAGTGTGACGCCTAGGTATTTAGCTGACTTAGCCCAAGAGATGGGTCTATTGAAGAGGGATAGCGGTTTGGGCGTAACTGACTTGAAAGTGAAGTACACTGCTGTGCTTTTGTCTGGATTGACAGAGATCCGCCATTTACGGAACCAAGCACCGATGTCGGTGATGGCTCGCTGTAAGGCGGCTCTCTGTCTATTCGGGTGCCACCCAGTGCAGTAGATGGCTGTATCATCTGCGAACTGGGCGATCTGAACTGAGGGTTCGGAATGTGGGATGTCACTAGTGTATAGCGCGAATAGTACGGGAGAGAGCGTGGACCCCTGAGGGACCCCTGCTGTGACGTGATGTGGGGTAGAGAGTGTACCCTCGACGCGGTAGCTAAAGGTTCGATCTGTGAGAAAGTCTTGTATTATTCGTACAAGACGATCTGGCACGCCAAGAACGTATAGCTTATATGTTAAGCCATTGTGCCAGACTTTGTCGAACGCTTTAGCCACGTCGAGGAAGACGGCTATCGTGGATTGAGGTTTGGGTTTCCGATTGAAACCTTCTAAAATGTGCTCGGTGACGCGGTGTAATTGATGTGTGCAACTATGTCGGGGCCTAAAGCCAAATTGTTCATTTGGCAGAAGGTTTTTGGACCTAATGAGGGGCCAGAGGCGGTTAAGGATGATGCGCTCATACAGCTTCCCCAGAGCGCTGAGGAGGCTGATGGGGCGTTAGCTAGACGGATCGCAGGCTTTTTTACCTGGTTTGAGTATGCCGATGACTATTGCATGTTTCCAGGCGGCTGGGAACATGCCGTTAGCCATGGCGGCATTGAAAATGCTAACTAGCAGGTGTACTAGGGGAGCGGAGAAGTGTTTGAGCAGTTTGTTGCTAATCCCGTCTGCTCCTGGAGCCTTACGTTTTTTGAGGCCCTTGATGAGGGACTCTACCTCGGAAGATTTAGTTGGTGGGATGGAAGGGAGATCTGATATGGGGACAGTATTCGCGAGTTCGACTTCGGAGTCGACTAACTGAACGTGGTCTGGGTTTACGTGGTCCTCGTTGGGGGCGCATTGGGTTTCTAGGCTATCGGCTAAACATTCGGCTTTATCCTCGTCAAAAAACGCGATGGATTGAGGGATGGGTCTGAGTAGGGGGGGGAAAGGCTGGTGGGCGGTCTGTCTTTAGTGCTCGTGCCATCCGCCAGTACGCCTGGTGGGATGGTGCGATGGTTGAGAGTGTGTCGTCCCACCTTTGAGAACGCAGCTCGGCCATGCGCTTAGTTACAGCACGCTGTAAGTAGCGCATGTTTGCTTTATTCTCAGGGGTGGGAATTGAATCGTATGCCCTAGTGGCTGCGTTTTTTTGAGTCAGTAGCCTTCTAGCGTCCTCGGGAAGCTCAAAGCAGTGGTCGGCCGCCGCGATGACCTTCTTCGAGGACTCACCTATAACGGTGCGGAGGTGGTCGCTGAGGGCGTCTATTGAAAGGGAGATGTCATCTACTGTCTGTATGTCGTCGGGTATTTTGTCAAGGTCAGGTGAGCTGATCGCTTTTAGGGATTCCCCTAATTGCTTCCAGTTCACTATCGTCTTGTATGTCGGTGTATTGTCGGTCGGTTCGGGGCCGAGTTCTAGAAGAACTGGGCGGTGGTCTGAGATAAGTTCGTGAATCACTCTTATGGAACGCAGCCGAAGCGTGACGTTCTTTAAGAGTGCTATTTCGAGTATGTCGGGACGATGACCGTCTTGGTAGGGATATCTAGTGGGCTCCGTGGGGGCGATAATATCAAAGTTTAACAAGTTAACTAGGTCATCGAGTATTTTACCGTTTTTGTTAGTGGCAGTGCAATTCCACATAACGTGTTTACTATTGAAGTCTCCTATCAGAAGGACGGAGTCACTCATTGAGAGGAGGGTCTCTAAATCGCTTGGGATCAGTTCTTTGGATGAAGGGACGTAGCACGAGGCGATAGTGACAGGTTGATGACCTGTCATACCTAGCAGGCAAACCGAGGCTTCTAACACGGATAACGTGGGCGTGACTAAGGGGATGCAGTGTAGGGACCTTTTGTAATATATCAACGTACCACCTTTTACGGAGTGTAATCTATCGTTCCGTATCGCGGCGTAGTTTGCGAACTTGGGCGTAGCTCTGCCGGGCTTGAGAAAGGTCTCTTGCACGCAGAGGATGTCGACCTGATGGGTCTTACAAAATTCGTGAACAATGTCGCGTTGATTGAAAAATCCGTCCGCATTGAACGTAGCAATCGTGATGGCGCGCGGTTTAACTCTAGCGGTTGTACTAGCCATCTTGGTGTCTTATGGAGTTGGTGATGGAGTAGCTCCTAATGGTGCTGAGGATAGACGCGTGCTCGAGCGTCGCTTGTAATCGGGCGTTGGGGTTTGTCGCGGAGCGAAGTTTGTGTGCGAGCACACTGACCTCGTCCATGTCTATGGCCATCGCGTAGTCCATGACAAGCGCGAGGTCAGCGGCGAGGTTTGTTTGCGTGAGCAAAACCGGTTTCGCTTGTTTAGGAACGGGCATTACGGCGGGCGCGCGGTACGGGGCCAGGGCGCGGGGCGCGGCCGGGGGAGCTGAAGGGCGCGTCGGGGCGACGGTAGGTCGGTTTGCAGCGGGCGGCGGTCGCGATTGACCCAAACTCAGGGGCTTGGACCAGGCGTTATGAGAAGGCGCGGGGGCGGGTGTCGACGGTGACATCTGTGATAACGTGGTTTGCTTATGGCCTATTGGTTGTGCGTGGGCGATATGCGGACGCATGAGTGGAGCGGGCCTAGAGGTCCCACGATTTGTATACCGTGGCGCCTTAGGGCAACCGCGATAATTCGCAGTGTGCCCCTGGTTGCCACAGAGTACACAACTCGGGGGTTCGCGGCTATCCTTCGTGCGAGAGCAGTCGGATGTGCCGTGGTCGCCTAGACACTTGACGCACCTAGGGCGAGCGTGGCAAAACCGGGCTGCGTGGCCGTCCAGCTGGCAGCGGTGGCATTGACCGGGAGGGCCGTTCCTATACGGGGCCTCGACTATGAGGCCCGAAAGACCTACTACCTCCTTAACATTAAAGATCGCCTTCCCCGCCGGCGTGCGGTCGAGGATGGCGAGCACCATGTCGTATGGAGCGCGGGTTTTGCCACTGTACATGTTGATTAAAAAGATAATGTTAAGCGACTTGTCAACGATTCAAAATCACATGACACAAAAACAATTTAAGTAAGGTTTCCAAGACACGTTGAATGCGTCTGAGCACCCGAGTAGAAGTGTCAGTCAACAGTGGCCTAAATAGGGTACGCTCAGTACGATGTCCCGAAGTAGAATGAAATTGCCATAGCATAGCAAACCGCGTCGCTGATCCTCCGGTCGCCCCTTTCACTTCTACGTCATTGCGTCAACGCCTGACGCCTTTTTTTTTTTTTTTTTTTTTTCTAACGGACTAATGCTGTTTGCCTCTACCGGCATTTACAGCTTCACCGGAGGGTTTACAGCTTCACCGGAGGGAACGTCTGACGCCTGCGAGCACCTGAGTATAAGTGTGCGCCCTCCGGTTCTGTCCGGCTTATATAGCCAGTCCGTCGGTCGCCCCACCACTACCGTTGAAGGTGTACAACAATATAGTATTAGGTTTCGGCTAATTTTGTGCCTATTGCCATGGAAACTGCTTTAATTATTCTCTACTCATCCTTTGTGCACGTCACTGACAAGCCAAGTGTCAAACTATTGCCTCTTCCTCTGTCCTTCTTTTTATAGCACCATGTCTTTGCACTTACGTTTTTACAATTATTTACTTGTATTATTGGTAATATAGGTACTCAAGTATCATCTTTAAATAGTGATAGAAGTTGTTCGATCCCCAACAACAGCTTGAGCTTCCGACTAAGGTAATACCATTATCAAATTATCAGCATGGTAGTAGGATACTTTCGAGTACCCGCCTGGCTAGCTACCACCCTCAAGTTTGAAAAGCTGTCACCAAACACATAAGGTGTTCAGGCATCAGTCCTAGGTCCTAGGTAAAGCGTGACTGACCATCAACGTGATAGATAGATATTGGTAAAACGCTAGATCTATAAAGTATACTGCTGGACATATACCTCCTCCATATAGGGGGGATTTGCCAATACTCGCCACGCTTGGCGAGGCGCTTGGGTTGGCGAGCGCAGTATGATTTACAATCCTCAGAAGGCGCTGCTGCCCACCTTCTGTTAAGTAATCCCTTAGCCGACTCTTACGGCACCCACGAGAAGAGATGGGAGAGTACTATTCCAGGCCAGTACCACCACGGCACTATGTATTACTTTGCTTTATATATTGTACATAAGTCAGCTATTCAGACGTCTACTGGTAACGCATTCTATGAATTCGATGAACCCATAAACGGGTTGCTTTGGAAAAGCCTTGTCGTAGAAAACACAATGCATCATATTCCTTTTGAAATTATACATGAGAAATATGATTTGTTTGAATGTTTTTTGCCTCTAAATTTATCATTTTAGGAGATTTATTCTATTAGAAATAGGCATTTCTATAAAATATATTCTTCTACAATAGCTAAGTACCGACTGAAATAAGATTTTCTTGTATCGATACTTTTTTCCCGGAAAATCGTATTTCTACCAAAGACACTGCCTCCTTCAAATGTTTCTATTCATTACTTCAAATTCAGTTTTCGACAGAATAAAAGAAGGTAAATCGTTTAGAAGAAAGACAACAAATTGAATGGTGAGATAGTGAATTGTGTTCTATCATGGACTTGTTTTTATATAATGTTATATATAACAGACCAGTGTTGATTATTCACAAGCAGCATAAGTTTGGGACGATTTGTAGTAGAGAACTGCATAGCATATATTTGCTATTTCATTACTATTTAATAGTAGCTTGGTATATTTTCACTTTTCATGTTCCTTACTATATACAAATATTATTGTATTCTATTCTCGCAATTTATGTTTGCATGCAGACATTATGAATATGCGGAAAAAACTGTGAAAGTATATAGAAACTTTTATAGGTTAAGACAATAAAGACCAGTGCCCGAAGCAGGAATGACTTGAGTCACAATCATCGTATTACAGTCGTATAAACAATTGAATAGCGCACGTATCATACTATCTGGTGAATATTTTGAGAGAAATAGGGAACGGTAGGTACCTGGGATGACGCACTTTTGTTCCACTGGCAAATCGCACTGGTTCGGAGCTTCACTTCGATAGCGGTTTATAGAAGTTTCATCACAATCACAACACTGAGGGTTCACATTTAATTGTTATTGGTTTTGAGGTGATAACTGCACTTTTAAGGTAATTTGAGGCGCGGTGCGTGCGCGGTGGTTGCGGTGATCTTTTTCGTACTAAACGTCACTGGAGTGCCGGAAGGAAGGAGAAGGGATGGATTCGTTCAAAAATTGTTTGTGTGATGTGTCAAATGAGTGTATGCGTTCTTTTGCCAAACCATGCTCCCCCACCTTGGAGCTTACTCCAACATGAGAAAGAGTGTGCGAATTGAGATATTAAATATTGAGAAATTTATTTTAATATCGAGATTATATGATAAATACATGAGCGGAGGGAAATGTTATTCGAAGAGAAACATTCAGAGAGTAGTTGAGATATCTCAAGTGATAGAGGCTTGTGCGGTTGAGTTAAAATCTAATTAAATTAATTAAAATATGAATAAAATATATAATAACATTTGAGCTTAAGAGGTTAATAGTACATTATCTATTGAGTTGGAAGCGGACAAACGCGTATTGCTGGGCGGATATAACTTCCAGTTTTGGTTTTAACTTTTACGACCCGAGTAATTCCGTCAGTACCAGGATAAGTCTCCTCAACTACGGCGAGTGGCCAACAAAGCAACGGAAGCCTTTCCTCCCTCAAAATTACGATCTGGCCTTTTTCTATTGGTTTAGATGAAGTATTCCACTTCTCCCTCGATTGTAGGGAGGAAATGTACTCTGCATGCCACCTAGACCAATAAGATTGGACCATTTTGTCGAGCATTTTATATCTTTGTAAGCGGGTAATGTGTGTATCACCTGAATTTTCAGAGGGTATGTACTTCAGTGGGGTTAAATTTGTAAAATGAGATGGTGTAAGCGCTAGTGGCTCAGATGGGTCGCTGCTTAACACACAGAGAGGTCTAGAGTTCAATAGAGCTTCGATCTGAATAAGCACTGTATTCAATTCTTCGTACGTTAATATTTGCGAGCCGATCACTTTAGTTAAATGAGTTTTTACAGATTTAACATTCCCTTCACACAGGCCGGCCATGTGAGGAGAATATGGAGGTTGTACTTTGAATTCAATTTTTTGAGGCGTTAATTCTTTAATTATAGCGTTATTGTATTCATCTGAACAAACTACCGAGTAAATTTCATTTAATTTTCTACGGGCGCCTATGAAATTCGTTCCACCATCGCTGAGTATCAACGATACTGGACCGCGGCGAGCGATGAATCGTTTAAACGCGGCTACGAACATGTCCGTTGAGAGGTCGGAAACTAATTCAAGATGAACAGCTTTTGTAACTAAGTCTACAAATAAGCAGACATATGCCTTTTGGCTTTTTATACCTCGTTTCTTAGCTATTGTTATGCATACGGGTCCCATGTAATCTACTCCACATTTTGAGAAGCATTTCTGTTGAGTCACGCGTTCCTTTGGTAAATTTCCCATAAGAGGTTGAGTTTCCTTCGGTCTATGTTTAAAGCAGAAGTTACATGAGTGTACTACTTTTCTTACAAAGCTTCTAGCGGATAAAATCCAAAACTTATGGCGCAATAAAGCTAGAAGTAAACTAGGTCCAGTGTGAAAATTTGAAATGTGGTAATATTCAATAAGTAATTGAACGATGCGATTTTTCGCGGGTAAAAGTATAGGGTGCTTCTGTTCAAAAGGTATAGGTGCGTTGTATAGTCGTCCTCCTACACGTATGATCTCTTGATCATCGAGGAAGGGCATTAATTTGCGGAGCGGCGTGCGTAGGTTTTTATTGAACTTTATATCCGAGATATCCTTCGCGAAGTGTTTTTTCTGAATACATTTTATTATATAAGTTTCAGCGAAATCTAAGTCTGAAATAGTTATGCGTCCAGAGCTCTTTAAGATTTTAGAAAAACGTAAGACATAGACTACTGCGTTTAATAACTTTGTCCATTTAGAAATGCGTTCAGCGAGTATCTCAAACAGGTGAGATTCTGGCTCTGTGGCGGTTTGAATGAGTGATAATGACTTTGACTCTGGCAAGTCAGTGAGCAAATTTCCTCTCCTTAGAGACGTCACTGGCCATAGGCTCTGCGGCAGAGAAATCCATTCAGGACCTTCAAACCAAGATTTATTTGTTACTAATTTGTTTGGTGAGACGGGGCGCGTAATGAGGTCACTAGGGTTCATATTACCACGTAAATGAAACCAAAATTGAGCGGGGAGAATTTCTTGAATAGCAGATGTTCTATTTGCTACGAACGTATGCCATCTATGTGGGGAAGAATTTATCCATGCCAAGGTAATGGTAGAATCAGAGAAAGCTAGCGTACTGTTAATATAGCATCTTGAATCTAAACTCGATCGCACTGACTGAATAAGCGTTGCGAGGAGGTGAGCTGCACACAGTTCAAGACGAGCGAGAGTTATCTTTTTCAAAGGGGCGAGGCGCGATCTCGCGCACAAAAGTGACACGTTAGTCGCGGGCGATGCAAGAGAACCTATTCTTATATATAATACAGCTCCGTAACAGTTTTCGCTCGAATCGGCGCATCCAATTAGAGTGATAAATGAGTCATCGAATATGCCTATATGTCGAGGTATTTTTATATTTGAGAGGTCAGAGAATTCGTTTTGTAACGTTGACCAGGTTCGAGCGATGTCGTCTGGTGCATCTTCGTCCCAAGAGAGGTCGCGCTTCCAGCACTCCTGCACTAGCAGTTTCATGCCGGCGGTCAGCGGTGCGAGTAGACCTAAGGGGTCATACAGAGTAGCGGTCTTGGATAATATTATGCGTTTTGTGCATTTTTCAGTTAGCGGGAAATTAATTTTGAAACTAAAGTAATCATCGACCGGGTTCCAATTGAGACCAACTATTTTTGTTTCGGGGTCAGAACTAAAATTTAAATTATTAGAGGCGCGGGTGTCAGCGGGAATATTTTGTAAAAATTGAGCAGAGTTAGAAATCCATTTTGTGAGGTTAAAACCACCTCTCGCGAACATACCAACTAGCTGGTTGCGAAGCTCTAGTGCTTCTGATGGCGACTTTACAGAATATAAAAAGTCGTCCATGTATGAATATTTGGAGGCGACCTTAGCTGCTTCCGGGTAGTCGTGACCTTCGTCTTGAGTAAGTTGGCGGACTACGCGCATTGCGAGGTATCCCGAGCACTTTAATCCGAACGGAATCCTTTGAAATTCATAGCTTTCAATTTGGTTAAAATTCGCGTGAAATCTATATAATATTCTTTGAAAGCATTTATGATCTGTGAGCACTTTAAGTTGAAAATACATCTTTTCTAAATCGGCGGATATCGCGACAGCATATAGGCGCAGATTGATAAGTAGATCGAATATATTTGTTTGTAAATTAGAACCACAATATAAGATATCGTTCAGGCTTTTCCCTGACGACGATTTCGCGCTCGCGTCGAGGACAATTCTAATTTTTGACGTGTCTTTGTCGGGGCGGTACACAGCTTTGTGTGGGATATAATATGAGGGGGTGGTAGGTTGCGGATGAGGTACTTTCATTAGAAAACCTTTATCTATGTAATCTTGTATGGTTGCGTTATAGCCTGCGCGGATGTCGGGGTCTGAATCTAACTTGCGTTCAAGCGATAAGAGGCGGCGTTTCGCGTTTTTGTACGAGTCACCTAATAGTTGAGGATCGTCACAGAAGGGTAGTGCGACTACGTAACGACCGCTTGGTTCGCGAGAAACACTTTCTTTAAATATTTGCTCGCATTGCTGCTCTTCTGGGCTTAATATTTTACGAGAAGGTACCGATTCTAAATTCCAAAATCGTTGAACGTTTTCATCTAACTTCGCGTCAGTATCGTTATCAATGACTGCGTGATACGAGTGAGAATGATTGACTGCTGACGGCGAGTACGCACGGCATTCGGCCTTTCCCATTATAATATAGCCTAATGTGGACTGAATTGCTACAGCGGATGATTTGGGGTGCGTGATTTTATGTGGTAACAACAAATGAGGGAATAGTCCAGATCCGATAACGCAATCGATCTGAGACGGCGTATGGAACATGCTATCGGCGAGAGGAATATGTTTGAAATGTTCTAACACAGATGTATCGATGCGTGCGGTAGGTAAATTACCTGTGATTATCTCCACTACTGCGGCTTTGATCGAATATTGGCAGCGAGGATCCATTCGCGACCGAAACACTATCACTGTGTGACCTAACACTGGTTTGATTGCCATACCTATTCCGTGTACGGAAGAAGGCTGGTAATTTATGGTTAACTTCAATCGTTTACAACACGCTTCACTCACAAAGTTCGCGCTTGAACCGGTGTCTAACAATAAGCGAATATCCGCGGGTTTCACTGTACTATTCATTATTTCAACACGCGCGGTCGGTATAACATCGATATGACAGCTGTTATTTTGTTTGAGACATGTCATCTCGCTCGCGCTCGCGTATTGACTGGAGGCGGCAGAAAGTGACATAATATTGGCGAGCGGCGCGTCAGTACATTGCGCAGGGGCATTATTTTGTATCTGTGAATGTTGAGGTTGTTGAAATGTGTTCCTAGGCGAGTACATAAAATTATCTAAGTGCAGTAATGTATGATGTTTTTTGTTGCACTTCATACATAATTTTGAGGATTTGCATTGTTTCGTATCGTGGAAACCGAGACAGTTTTTGCAATATGAATTATTCGACACGATCGAATATCGAGATTTATTATCGAGTTCGGTAAACTGCTTACAGAGATAAAGTGGGTGTTTTTCTTGTTTACAAACAATGCACGAATTTTGACTTCGCGATGTATAAGCGGGTAGTGACGCGGGGGGTGCGGCTAATGAATTCGATTCATTGTTATTTAAAAGATAAGAATGAACGGGTTTGTTTTTACTTGCGTTTGTTTTTGCGGGTGCGGGGAAGGTTGATTGAGGTTTTATATTTAACTGAGTGCGGGAGAGAATTTTGCTTTGTTCCTTGATGAATGTTTCAAGCGAACTGAAGTTAGGTAATTTCTGTGAGCGGACACTTTGTTCGAACAAATGGACAGTTTCTTTATCGAGTTTGTTTAATGCTATGTGCGTGATTATAAAATCGCCTAAGTCTTCGATCTTTAGCGCTTTCAAGGCGGCTACTGATGCACTGTATTGATCAGTAAATGTATCTAAATTGTTTGAAGTAGCGGAAGTGATAGGTTTGAACTTAAACATTTTATCTAAGTACTGAGTTCCGAGCGTTCGAACATCTTGATATCTGTCTACTAGGAGATTCCACATGATATGGTAGTTAGACGCGACGGGTAAGATTCCCGCGGTGATAGAGGAAGCTGATCCTGATAGTTTCGAGACTAAATACTGGACTCTTTCGGCGTCTGTGAGGTGTACGTTATTATGAATCATTTCTTTGAAGTTTTGATGAAATAGCGGCCATTTTGTGGGATCGCCGTTGAATGGAATCAATTCTAAAACTGGCAACTTGTGTTTTGGTTTACTTATAGGCATTGAATCTAAGCTAGATTTCATCAAACGCTGTGCTACAGCTTTGACATGACAATAGATTTCATCAAACGCTTCGACAGGTTTGAATGAGGGTTCGTATTTTGGGTTGATCGATAAAGTATATTCGTTAATTTCGTAAATGACGTCAGTAAACTCTTTCCGAATAGTTTCTAACGTTTGTGTTCGAATAAGAAATCTTTCCTTTTCTTCAGGCGTATTTATACTTTGGCTCAAGTCGTACGCGGCTTGCAATATGGAAAACAAGCTTTTCCTTTTTGCATCTAATAATGCGAGCGGTTTTTCCATTTTAAAATAAGTATATAAGCGTAGTTAATTACGAAAATAATGTAATTAGTACAATATGGCGGATTTGCCTTGTGCAGCTTGCTTGCACGAACAAGTAAAAATGGCGGTGCAAGAAATATGGTATGACCAAAATTGAGTTTATGAAGTGTGTGTATGTAGTTGTAATGAAACTGAGTTTATTGTTTGATGTAGGACTGTATGAGGGATCGCGGGAGAAGGACCAAGAAAGGGGGATGGTGAATATTTTGAGAGAAATAGGGAACGGTAGGTACCTGGGATGACGCACTTTTGTTCCACTGGCAAATCGCACTGGTTCGGAGCTTCACTTCGATAGCGGTTTATAGAAGTTTCATCACAATCACAACACTGAGGGTTCACATTTAATTGTTATTGGTTTTGAGGTGATAACTGCACTTTTAAGGTAATTTGAGGCGCGGTGCGTGTGCGGTGGTTGCGGTGATCTTTTTCGTACTAAACGTCACTGGAGTGCCGGAAGGAAGGAGAAGGGATGGATTCGTTCAAAAATTGTTTGTGTGATGTGTCAAATGAGTGTATGCGTTCTTTTGCCAAACCACTATCATTTGTCTGTGTCGCTGTTGTACTAGATAAATCACAGTTGGTGCAGAATTGAATTGTCTTACGTTGCGATACAGCTGATTTTCACTGCGGTACATAAGCTTTTTTTATTAATATTATTTGTTACATATATAAAACTCATTTTATTACATTGATTGCGTAAATTACTGAAATAACCGGCTTTGAAATGGCATTTATTTCCATTAGAAAAATAATAAGTGTAAAGTAAGATACATTATTTTTTATGACTGAGAACTGAAAAAATGTATATAATTATCATATTGTACCAGCCATCGCAGAATTTCAGTATTCCAATAACACGATTCCAGTATTTTATACTAGTGAGATGTTTTTTACCTTTTGGCATAAATATTGAAATTTACATATTTTAAACACAGCGTGATCCAATCCATTCTGCAGTTCACCGTCTTACTGAATCCATTATCATTATTATGCATATTGGACTCGTCTGTATCTGGCATATTTTACTGTCAAGTTAAATTGAATTTAAGTGTGTATTTACATAAGTTATTGGTAAAAAAGTGTTATATTTTGATTGAAAGTCCTCGTAAGTTTAACATTTAACTATATATACGTAGTGGTCGCGATAGCGACGCGCGGTCCGCGGTCGCCGTGGCGCAGCGGACAGTGTCAGTGACATGACTTCTGTATCTCCGGGACCCTGGGTTCGAATCCCGCCAGGGGCAAACATTTGTGCGATGAGTATAAATGTTTGTCTCGAGTCTTGGTTGTTTGTGTGTGTCTATGCCTCCTTATAACCCTGGTTTTTAAAAGTCGTTAAAATAATAATTCTCCTCTTTGCGTCATTCTCTTCAATGCTGAAGATCATGACCCCTGTAGATCAAAATGCTTCCATTTGAGGGTTCTCTTGGAAACCGTGGAACCGTGTTGGGTTCCCACGTCCTTCCACTTTCAGACTTAGAAAGGTAATCTAGTTCCTCATGGCCATTGGTGTTGCTTCGTGAGCTGGGTGGCTACGAAGTTTTTGTAATTTTAACCACCGCCCAATGCTCGGCGTTGACCGTTTTACGGACGGTATACTCTCTTCCTGACCAATCTCTCTTCTTTTGCATCCGGGCTTGGGACCGGTGACGGCGGAGTTAAAATTGGAGTTTAAGTAATATAAGTGTAAGTAATTAAAAATAATTATAGCTCGTTACCGGTCCATTTCAGCCGGTCCTTGTGAAAATTATTGGAGAAAGCTTATTGTCCAACTGTGGACATCATGCTGCTGGTGCTGCATGATTATGATAGCATTCCTGCTCCTGGGAAGAGGAATTTACATTGAAAAAGTCTTGATCCTAATCATGCATGCTATATTAAACTGCATTGGCCAGTATGCAGAATAACAGCAATCAGATTACTCGAATTCTAAAATCAACAGGTAATAAAGAATCTCGAATGTTGAGCCACATTTTATTTCAAAAATTCCAGACACCTAATTTTAAGTGGATTTAGCTCGATTACCATCACAATACGTTTACCATCATTAATAATGAAATATCTGGAATGTTCTAATGCCACGCTAAAGTCGGTAATGAAAGGACTCCAACGCTCTACTTAAATGACTTGGCGAAGAATGCTTAAGTTTGCCTCTCTGAAAGCCTTGAAGCTCGGAAGCGCGCGTATTCAATGGAACTCTATTTGCGTTTGGAATTTTAATATGTGAAGCGATTTAAATATCGAACTTTTAGAGATGGTTCGGGCGACAGTAATTATCTTTTCCAGTTGTATATGAGTGCGCAGTTTATTTTCTTTTTAAGACGAGGCTTTTCTGACAGTTAAGGCAAAATTTATATGAAATTTATATGTATAAAATAAGCTTTAAATGTTTGGGATAGTGCAGTGCGCTTAAGCATATAGGTCCGACGTTAACAGTGGTCACGGTCCTAATGATTCGGTGGAGAGTGGCGCGGACCTGCAAGCTGAGGTCACGTGATACCAGGCAGCAATTATGGATACTGCAAAAAAAAACCCTGACCTTTTTTTAACTATCTTTTTCTTTTTGAAGAATATATTTTTATTGTTTAAAAGTATGTTTTTCATAAGATAAAACTATCGAGAGAATTATAACAAACCGTATTTTGACTCCAGACCGTTTCTTTATATTCAGTATAAAGATACTAAGACTGGAAAAGTGCAAGGTCAGTCTTTTGCTCGTGATTTATAATTTGCTAGCGGTTAAATCCTAGAACGCTTCGCTTGCTCAGGTTCCAATCCAAACCTTCTCGCTAAAAATCTACTTTACCCACATCAATCATTACCTATCTAGGCTTTAAATTAAACAAAATACAAACACTCCCTCCCGACTGAGCCACGGTTTGACTTAAATCGCACGCGGGTGAAACGTGTGCGTAAAAAGTAGACAGAATGGGTAAGAGTTACTATTGAGCTGACATACTGTCAACAATATTGTCTACAGTAATTACTGTATAGCTCAAACTACACCTGCCACGTGCATAACGAAGTCGCACAGTAGTTCAAGTCATGTTTAACTAAGCACCCTTGTTGGTATAGTGCTCGAGGACCACAGCTTACTTAGCATCTACTATGCAATATGTAAAGATAAAACAATAGTTACTACACGGCGGATTAGCAACACTATACAATATTGATATGTTCAACGCCGGCCACTAACGCTTAGTAATGCATTTGCTAATAACTAGGGCAGAGGCAAATTAGATTATGTTAACTATTGTTTTGTACGTATCTATTAAGGTTATATTTGTGTTTGTTATGTTTACTTTGAACGTTCTACTGTCTAAGATTTATTAAAGCGGTCGGTCTTTAGCAAAATGACTTTCAATGGCATCAAAAACATGATGGCGCATCCAGTGTATTAATAACCTTAACCAGCGCTTTTGTACGTACATTAAAATTAAAGTGATTGATAAATACTACCTCACAGTTGCCTAACATTTCTTGCAATACCTTATACTTTCTACCTTTATAACTAATTGCATCTCAAGTTACATCGGTATATGATCACTATTTTTTTTCACTTTAGCATTCAAGCCTACCTTACTCTTTCTTTACCAACCTACATTCCAAACCTGCATGCAGGTTGTGTTTGAATATCTCAAATAAAACGCAGAGCCCGTTCAAATGTAAAACGTAGTGAGTTGCACTGTTACCCGCGCTTTCGAATACGCTTCGTGAATTTTTTTTTAAACCCATACACCGATGTCGAATTTTGTCGGGCCAATTTAGTTACGGTACTCTGCCGTGTCACTAACAAGAGGATTCAGTAACGGTTGCTACATTGGTTCCTAATTGGAGAATGTCACAGAGTTTTTGTACGTGGCTTTTCTAAATATCGGCAGTTTTGTTGGCAGAAAAGTTTTTATTATTGCAGGCTTTAGGAGCAATTTTGAACACACTAAGATCCCAGAAGAGAGAGATTATTTTGGAAACCGCGGTATTTACAAAGAAATATTTTTTATTTTTTTTTATTTGGAATAGGCAGGCGTTTGACTCGCCCATATATTGCTAATTGGTTGGGGTTTGCCGCTAGGTCAGGTGTATTTATGTATAACAGTACGCCAACAGCTCTCTGATAATAATATCTTGCCCAAAGGGTCTTGAAAGGTTTTTTAGTCACACTTTGAACTAAGTTACACAGATGTGTTGAAGCACTAATAGCAGATCTTATTTATGGGATGCTGTTTGCATCCGTAGCACGCTAATCCATCGACACTGGTTGATGCAAGGGAGTTTTAAATTCTAAAGTCTTGTAAACTTATTATAAACATAAATCTATCTCCTGACTTAAATTTGTGCCACATAGTGATAAAACACCACCATAGTGATGTATATGGCCAATATATCAAAAAACCTATAAGTTAAATAACGAATATGTGCATTAATCTATAAAAAAATACACTAATAATGCTCTGCCCAACTGTCTAGATTGTAATGAGTATATAAAATTATATTCTACTAAAATACTGTCAAATCGTAATTTATATCAAAAATATTGGGTGCTTTAAATGTAGATTCATTTATTTATTTATTTTATTTTATTTATCAACATTCACACAAGGTCTTCAGGTCCCAAACTAGGCAGAGCCTGTACTATGGTAACCTGATGACTGATATACATACTTATATACATATACACACCCAGACACAGGTCAAACAGGTCACACATGTTCATGCACACAAATGTTTGACCTGTCCGGGAATCGAACCCGGGACCAGCGGCTCAGAAGGCAGAGTGCTCCCAACTGCGCCAACCGGCCAGTCAGATGAAATCATTTTGTGGAAAAGCGATGAAACTTATGTTTAATTTAATGTACGCACTGTATATTCCATGATCCTTCATGCTAATAAAACAATTAAGTTGCACAATATACCATACATATATACCATAATGTCAAATTTTGCCACATCCATTTTTGATTTTTGGCAAAGCCTGAAGCCTCGCAAGTGGCCATCATCTAACGTCTTTTACTACCTTCCGGTTGCGAAAGACCTTTGGTCTAATTACGTATAGTTAAAAGTTTACAGTGTGTGTTACCAGTGATGACTTACGGAACCGAAACGTGGTCTCTGACTATGGGCCTTCTGAACAGGTTCAGAGTCGCACAACGAGCTATGGAGAGGGCTATGCTCGGGGTTTCTCTACGTGATCGGATCAGAATTAAGGAGATGAACGCAAGTCACCGATATAGCCCAGCGGATTAGAAAGTTGAAGTGACAGTGGGCAGGGCACATAGCTCGACGAACTGATGGCCATTGGGGCCGAAAAGTTCTCGAATGGAGACCACGGACTAGCAAGAACAGCATTAGACGGCCACCGACCAGGTGGACAGACGACCTGAATACGATCGCAGGCAAAGATTGAATGCGGGACCCTTCCAACAGGTTCTTGTGGAAATTAATGGGGGAAGGGTATGTCCAACAGTGGACGTCCTATGGCTGAAATGATGATGATGATGAAAAGTTTACCAAACTATGTCAGCCTGTGGCGGTCCGGGGTGCAGCAGTGGACATCCTATGGCTGAGATGATAATGATGGCAGATAAAGAGACAATTTATTGATTAATTATTATCAATAAATCGTCTGCTTATCTGCCACCAATTCCATAAAAAATATTGTATTTTGATACCGTAAAATTTCTGCCAATTTTAATACCAATTAACCTAATGAATTACGCTAAACTAAGCACTCGAGATTGAAATGGTGATTACCTTTTCATCAGTGAAAGCGCATAATCTCTCTGGATCCAAATAAAATCATCCCGATGGACCCGAGACCAATTCGTCAATTTCCTATTGGATCCAATCAAATTTGGGTCAAATACAACCTTAACCGCTCGAGAGCTTTTGTATTATCGCCTCTTTTGATTGCTGTGATGCATTAAATTAAATTAAAAAGTCCGTGGTGCGTAAGGAAAATATATTTTCCCATTGGGAAATATGCCGGCGGGACGGGGTGTTCATTTCTAGTTGAAAGTAACTCGGCTTTGAGGAGAACGCGTCTGTGGCTTACGTTTTAAAAACGCGTTTTAAGTTATTAGTTGAAAGAGGTCATCACACAGGCAATTAGGTCTTAGTGGTAGCTTAAGCGAATCTAGATCGATTTTTATATTTGTTCCCTTTCGGAAACATTTCTATGTTTGCAAAAATATCCTACTAATATTATAAATGCGAAAGTTTGTGTATGTGTGTATGTTTGTGACCTCTTCACGCTCAAACGGCTACACCAATTTGATAAAATTTTGTATGGAGATAGCTTATACCCTGGATTAACACATAGGCTTATTTTCATCATCATCATCATCACCGTTGTTTTATCACCATGCAGGTACAATCGCGGGGCGGAGCTATATGTTTATAATTTCACAAATTTAAAAAAAAAAAAAAACATTTCAACTTAAAACAAATATAGGTTGACATTGGCTATTTATGAGAGGTGTGCGAATTTTGGTACATATAGAAAAAAATATTAAGCCAGAACGGCTGAAAGGATTTTGATGAAATTTGGTATGTAGATACTTCATGTCCCGGAATAACATATAAGCTACTTTTCATAATTATCATCAATCGTCATCACGCGGGTTAGACCGCGCGGCGCAGCTAGTATTATAAATGTCAAAGTTTTGATGGATGGATGGATGTTTGTTACTCAATCACGCCAGAACAGATCAACGGATCTGGATGAAATTAGGCACAGATATAGATTATAATCTGGAATAGCACATAGGCTACTTTTTATTCCGGTTAAATGTATGATTCTTGTGGAATAATTAACATAACGAGAAAACCGTTATCCACGCGGGAGAAACTGCGGAGCGCTTTTAGTCCTACTAATATTATAAATGGGAAAGTTTGTGTGTATTGTAAATGTGTATGTATGTTTGTTATCTCTTCAAACACAAACGGCTACACCGAATTCGATGAAATTTGGTATGGAGATAGTTTATACCCTGGATTAACGCATAGGCTACTTTTAGGGATAATTGAGGTAGCAACAAAACCGTAATCCACGCGGGTAAAACCGCAGGGCGCTACTAGTAATATTATAAATGTGAAAGTTTGGATAGATAGATGTATGTTTTTTACTCATTCACGCCAAAACAGCTGAACGGATTTGGATGAAATTCGGTATGTAGATACTTTAGGTGCCGGAATAACACCTAGGCATCACATCACATTACATCATCATTAGTCATCACCACATGGGTAAAAACGAGCTAGTATTACATAAATGTACAATAATACAGTTAGACTTTTTTATTCACTCTCACACCCCCGCATTCGGATACCCAGTGTCACGGGGGGCATGAACACACACAATCACGATACACAAGCATAATATCAAAGAAACGTTTGCCCCAGCCGAGATTTAAACCCTGGGTTCGCGGTTCTAAAGTCACTGCCATTGATCACTGAGTCACAACCATTATCTAAAGCAAAAGTCAATTAACTATGGATACCCTAATATGGTCCTAACCCTAATTCGGAGTGTCAATAAAAAAAAAGTCATACGTTAAAAAAATTCCATACCACAGTGGCACTCGATTCTTTATTTAAATATATGATAAGGAAATCTTATGGTTCATTGCATTAACAGCATGCTGGGCGGAACAGTCGACAGTTCGACGGTCCCGTGGCGTAGTGGTTTGTGTCATCGACATGAATTCTGTGTCTCCGGGACCCTGGGTTTGAATCCCGGCAGGGGCAAACATTTGTGCGATGAGTGTAGATGTTTGTCCCGGGTCTTGGATGTTTGTGTGCTGTGATTGTGTGTGTCCATGCCTCCCGCGATACAGGGAATCCTAGTGCGGGGGTCTGAGTGTGATGGGAAAAATAAAAAGAAAAACATACGTAAAATTTTTGACAGCACGTACGAAAAAATGCCCTCAGCATATGCAATAAAAGACAATCAAACTGCTAGTGGAGTTTGCCAAATAAGCAAGTATAGCTTACTTGGCAAAGCGACAGAACGGTATTTTGTAGTCGTGGGATTTCAAGAACCATTATTAGCCGAGTTCTTTCTTCAGAAATTTAATTCATATAAGGGGTTTATTCTCATAAACAATTCCATATGTGGAGGTTTTCGTAAATTCATGTTCGGGTAATGAGCCTGATTCAGCCCCTATATCACTAGCACCATTTGTATCTCCGTACACGCGTTTCATAATTTGTGAGGATTTATGGGAGCATAAAAATAATGGTTGCAAATTCGTTATGGTGAAAAATTAGGGTAAATTGGGGTCCTTATTTGTGTTGATAAGATGTTATATTTTGTGTGATATTGACGCGCTATTTCGTATCGAGTTTTCAAATGTTTTACTTTTTTTACGTGCCGATGCCTTTATTAAAATAAAATAATAATAACTAATTACAATACTACAGCTACTAAAAAGACATTGGAGCAATCCACTAGCTTATTGGCAGCCTATAAGAAAAACCTAACAGAGCCTAACAGAGTCATAGTCATTGTTATATAATTATTTTACATATTATACTTACAGGTTTATCTGGGTATGTAAGAATAGTACCGCTATTGTTTATTTTGTGTACATGAGTGTGTGTGTGTGTGTTTGTGTGTATGTGTGTGTGCGCGCGCGCGTGTGTGTGTGTGTGTGTGTGTGTGTGTGTGTGTGTGTGTGTGTGTGTGTGTGTGTGTGTGTGTGTGTGTTGTATAAATTTAAGTGCGAAGATTCATCACGGCTTCAGAATAACTGAACTATTCTTGTGGGATAATTCACATAACGGGTAAATAGTAATTCACGCATGTGTAATCGCGGGCGATAACTAGTAAACAATACTTGACAGTATTTTGACGTTAGTTCTGTATCGAAAAAAATATCTGGCTTCCGTAGTATTATGTAACAGTAAAGAAAATATAAAGTTTAGTCAAGACTCTCATGTTCAAATCCGGCAATAGAAAAAATAATTTAGACGCAACAATATTTTTTTCACTTTGTTTGGGAGACATAGTTCCTCTAGTTCTATTAGTGTGTTATAAAAGTTTCAGTTTAGTCTAGCGAACATAACTGTAAAAGCTTATTCTGGGCACTTATTTTGGAAGCCGTATAATAACTTTTTAATATAATATGTCTGTTTTTAGAAAATGTTATGAAACCAAATTTCTAATGGAATTTCATATTACCCAATGGCTTGAATGAAGTTGAAAAGTACATCAAAATGTCATGAAAACTGATTTCCACTGAACGCTTTCATGTCATTTATATGTTTTTTTCCATTTGTAGCGGTAACATATCTACTAGTACACATAAGTATCCCTTTTTTATGCTAACTCAGAGCCCCGCTCTAGTATACCCTGTGTTGCCAGAGGCATGGACGCGCACAATCACAATATACATATATCTATGGTCTGAGAAGAAACATCTTAAAAATCTTAGGATCGCGGTTCTAAAGTCAGTGTTGTTGCACTCTTCACTGAGGCACGATGATTTTCGATTTTTCTCCATAATTTTCGATTGGAAGCAACTGACCTCGAATCAATTAGTTCATTTTAAACACAATTACCTTTAAGTTCCATCATAGCGTATTGTCTAAGAGACAGCCCTGCAAGACAAAAGTAGCTGTAACATAGCTAATCGTAGGTACTAATTGGATAAAAAAAATATTTAGGGATTTGAATTATGAGGTCTAAGACAAAATTGTTTTATTTTTGTCCATTTTTTTTATTGCGAACAGGCAAGCATTTGACCACTATCTCACCTCATGTTAAGTGATGATGCGGTAACCAATCAATCCTATTATATATATTAATCATATCGTAACCAGGATAATAATCAGGGACTCTCATGGGAACTATTGAAATAAATGATGTGAATTGCTATTCAAAGTTGTATAATAATTTAAAATGAAACTAATGCAGACATTGGCGTCAACCCTTCACCCTTCTCTGGAACTCGAACGAATTAATGAAAATGAATCATTTAATCAAGAGTTAGGTAATTAACGCCAGAAATGCCTGTCCGCGCCTAAAGTGTTACTGGGTTAACTTTTTGACGAATTTCTTCATTTTAACGTGGTCCATCTAATAAGAAATAAAGGTGATAAAATGTACTAATGAACATTTAGTAATAGTAAATACCTGATTACCTGACATGTACGTGGCAGAAACAGTAATTATAAGATCAGGAATATCTAGCTAAAGTTGATTTATTTTGTTGTATGTATTGCTTCCAGGCTGTTTGGCCGTGGTCTAAGTGAAACTTGTGTTCCAGACGTTTCGTCGATCACTGCGGTCGACACCTTCATTGGTTCAGGTCCGAGCGGCGACAAGAGCGTAGAACTCTCCTTCGCGGTGTCTTCTTTGTAACACAGAACCACTGAAGATGTCGATCGCAGTGATCGACGATACGTCTGGCACACAAGTTTCACTTAGACTACGGCCAAACAGGCCGGAAGCAATACATACAACATGCAACGCCGGCCGTGAAAGCCTTAGAGTTTACATTGATTTATTTTATTTTAATTAGTCATGAACACGATGTGTAATTGTAACACATTTTTCAAGATTCTTTAACAAAGACGCTGGTTCGATCCCCACCATCAGCTGGAGGTTCCGGTGAATCACACACTATATTTATGATGTTATTTTATCATTGTCAAATTTCCAGCATGGTGGTAGGGTAATTTCGAGTTCCCGCCTGGCTAGCTTACCACCCTCAGGTTTGTCATCATACTTTGTCAAACATACACATACACACATACTGTGTTTGGTGACAGTTACTGTGTTTATTTTCTACAGAAACACATAGTTCATGCAGCAGTCCTTGAGAGCCTAAAAGCATTGTGGTCTTGTGTGATAACATCTTCGAACACATTTTTACTAACCATCAAGTAAATACATAATAAAGAATAACCAAACACTCATTATTTTTGTTACTTGCACCAACATACTCAAGCTATAAGAGTTTGGCCCTTAAAACTTTGAGTATACTTTACAACAAAGAAGTAATTATTAGGCGGATTTACGCGTCTTGAAATTCGGATGTTTCAGTATAAATTTCACAAGCGGAGTTTGAAGAACAAATAGAAGACTATAATGGGTAATTAAATAATTTTTTTCAACACTCAGACTAGAATTCCCTGTATCGCAGGAGGCATGGAGACACTCAATCACAGCACACAAACATCTAAGACCCGGGACAAACATCTACACTCATCGCACAAATGTTTGCCCCTGACCCTGTCTCTGGGATTCGAATTCGAACCCAGGGTCCCATAGACACAGAAATCATGTCACTGACACTTAAAACTGCGCCACGGCGATCGTCAGTCAATATGATTTTCAGCTTGATGCCTCCGCGTTCTTGAGAAAAAGGGTCTTGACAGAGACAGACAGACGCACAACAAAGAGATCCTATAAGGGCTCCGTTTCTTTGCTTTTGAAGTATGGAACCCTAAAAAAGAACTCTCCTTAAGTGGCCACTGATTTTCACCAAGGCGATTTCTATTTAAATTATCCGTCAATTCAAAATAGTTTCATTGATAAAAAGGTTGCATTTGTTTATAATGCATGACAATTGTCGGAACAATATAGGTATAGTATAACTCTAAAGTAGCATGCATTGAGCAGTCTACTTCGCAGCTATTTGCAGTTGCTAGGCTCTTAATCGTTGTATTGTCTTAATTGTATAACTGTTTCGCTCACTCACTTACTTTTGCCGCGTCTTCCCATCTCCCTTACTCTTCTAGATGATAAACTGTTTCATCAGTACATGCACAAGCAAAGCGAAGCCTAACTTCATAGCCACAATAATTGGTTACGCCTACTGTGTATACTTATCTAGGTAGGTATTATACACTCCTTGTATGTACCAACTCAGGTTACGATAATTACTAATAACGCTTCCGATAATTACTAATAAAAACTACCAATTATGCCACATTCTATCAAGTGGTATTAATTTTTGATTGAACATTTTCAATCAAAGTTAAGTAGATAAGTATCTTACTTAGATCCTGTGAAGTTGAGTTATTTTCATTAATTTATATTCTGAGTTGTTGATACGAAATGAGATGAAAGCAAAAAGAATTTAATGCTGTACTTTTACAACTTCTTTGATACAAAGGTGAGGTTTTATTCAGAATTATTTAATAAATTTTACGGGAAATAATTATAGTGTATGGTTTCAGCTGGCTTTGTGAGTTGTAACTTGTATGAAAAAATATTTTTGCTTCAATAGAATGTTAACACAGTTCATGAATTCTTATATGACTAGTAACAGTGCAATATGTTCTCTGATACATAAGCATCTCTGTAAATATTTAAAATATATAACTGAAACTGCATATCAGATTTTATACAGCATACTAACATTACCTAACCATATATACTCTATTCTAAAAATATGCATAACAAAAAATTGCAAATTTCTAAAAAGGCATCCTTAGTATTAATTTACTTCAGTACAAGACGCCAACATGGACTTTGTTTGAGACTTATGGACGGGTTGGTCCTTCCAAATTGAAAATTTGAAAAATTCACAGAATGAATACGCACATAATGCGTATAACGTCTACAATAACATATATTAACATGTAAAAAAAACATTTAAATATTAAAATTTAAAGTAACATTACTCAGTAAATTAAATTCATTAAAAAGTGCTACTATTTAGTTGTAAGTTTTTTGTTCTCAAACAAAACGTCCTCACTCTGTTATTAGTTTGTGGTATCTTATTTCATTTTCTTTAACATTTAAAGTTTGATCCACAGCGAAGTTGGCGCTGGTAAGGTAGTGGTCGCTTACCATCAGGCGTTTCGTCTGCTTGATTTTCACCTACTGCATACAAAAATACAGTATATGTTACATTAGACATAATATATTAGTTACAATTACAAGTAATTGTACATCGACTGTACTTATCTCCGGCATTGCTGCGATAGACATATCGCAATACCAGTGCCGGAGAGAAGATACTAACTTAAATCGACATTGACTTTTTATTTTATTTTTTTAAATTTTCATTATGACCTTATTTTATTTTTGACTATTTTAAATTTGACACAAGTAACGCATAATTTTTACTGACATTTTATTGTATTTCATTGTTTTTAATTTTTGTTTTTGTTTTTATAAAAATGGGTGTAATTTGCCTGAAATAAATAATTTTGATTTGATTTGATAAGTAATAAGTACTACTTACTACAATTACACTCACTGTTTACTAGTACTAGTCACTAGGAGATATGTTTCTCAACATTGTACAGAAAAGGAATTTTTTTTTTCTTAATTTATGTTTCTAGCCAAACACTTTAATTGTAGTGCTCTTCAGCTAATGACCAAACACATTACCTAAGTCACGGACAAATAAAACATTAGAATACTTTTACTTGTACCTAAACGTACTTTAATACTTTATTTCTGTGGCAACATCAGTATAAACCAGTGAAGAACATTCCGGCAAATAATAATTCTAGTTGCTTCTAGTTACTAGCCAGAAATATCCGGAAATAAATGTTTGATCAATCAAACCGATAGACAGAAACAAATTATTCTTTATTCTGCAATTTTTATCACTCTTCTCCTCATTGTAAATATTACATAATTTTGTGACTACTAAGAATAACTAAGAAAATTAATACTCAACTTAATCTTGTTCTAATTGTCCTTAACCCACACTAGATGGTGTTTGATCAATATGTTTTCCTCTTCCATTCTCTTCTATCATTAGTCGTCTCAGTGCTCACACCTTTCATAAACATATCATTCTTCACACAGTCCACCCATGCCTTCTACAATGCAAACAAACAAACAATCAAATCTTTCCTTTTGAATATATTTGTATCGATGAAGTATAATTTCCGGCAATCAATACCCAATACCCACATATAATAATACTATCTGTATCCCCCACTTTTAATTATCTAATCAAACTGCCTACCCGCACCAATTAGGCTTGACCACTGAATCTCGTAAACTATTAAATTGTCTATGTCAACCGGGGATAGTGCAGCTTCCCAACAAAAAATGAATAAAATTGGTTCAATTTTCAAATCGGTTCAGTAGTTTCGGACCATACACAAAATCATTTCTTTTTTATAATATTAGTAAAGATGAACTATAATTCCTTTCCTTTAGTTCTACTCGGTCTTTTCTTTTCACTCCTATGGTACTTCTCTCCATTTCATTCTGACAGACTTCAGGTCCCAAACTAGGCAGAGCCTGTACTATGGTAACCTGATGACTGATGTATATACTTAAATACATAGTTATATATATATATATATATATATATATATATATATATATATACTTATATACATATACAGACCCAGACACAGGTCAATCAGACATGTTCATACACACAAATGTTTGACCTGTCCGGGAATCGAACCCGGGACCAGCGGCTCAGAAGGCAGATTGCTCCCGACTGCGCCAACCGGCCAGTCGAATCCGAATTCCCGGCAATCCGGTCAAACGTAATCTATACTCACCACTTTTAGTTATCTAATCAAACTGCCTACCACCCGCACTAATTAGGCTTGACCATTGAATCTAGTTAACTATTAACAGTTCTGTAAAGAGACCATTTTGACTGGCATCTAATAGATTATTTAAGTAAAACAGTACAATTTGAAACCGATCGTAAATAGTAGGCAAGTAATGTGCCGTGGTGGTACCGGCCCAGAATAGTACTCCCCCACTCTGCCCGCGGGTGCCGTAAGAGTCGGCTAAGGGATCACATACCAGAAGGTGGGCAGCAGCGCCTTCTGAGGATAGGAAATTATACTGCGCTCGCCAACCCGCCTGCCAAGCGTGGCGAGTATTGGCAAATCCCCCCTATATGGGGGAGGCATATGTCCAGCAGTGGATGACCAATTGCTGAGAAGAAGAAGGCAAGTAATAAGTCATAGGAGTATTACATAGAGTTGTCTCTGTTTCCAGAGGGATAGGCATATTATACTGTTAAACTTACATGTATAAAGTAATGTAATAGAATAACTTAAGGCTTATTACTTTCTTGCTAAATAGGCAATTTTATTAATCAATTGATCATCATTCAATTTTTTTCAGATTATCTTTTGAAAATCCCACATGTCTAATAAACTTGATAAAACGATAACTTATGAAAATAGTTTATGCAGGTCTATATTGATTGAATAAAATTAGATTTCATTTGTCAATTTATTTATACGCGGCGAGCCTATTTTTCTTTATCTCAAATTCTCGCTGTAACGACAAATGCGCTGGAACTGTTTCTTGCACCAGTAAAAAGTAAATTAAAAACTCTACAAATGTGATAAGTAATTATTTCTTTTGAAGTTTTTAGTTATTTGTAAAGAACATTTTGTTTTATTTGGTATCAATACACATAAGTAATTGTTCCGCCCCTTTTCCTGTAAACACCCGCGAGCGTCTGCAAAATAACACCACCTCGCTCAACCAAATGAAATAAAAACTGTGCTTCTAACCGCTTTATCTGCTTGTATCAATATTATGATCATACAATTATTATTATTTTTTTATCACACTTAAACCTCCGCACTAGGATTCCCTGTATCGCGGGAGGCTTGGACACACATTCACAACACACAAACATCCAAGACCCGGGATAAACACCTATATTGTATATAAAGATATTTGTATTTGTATCTCAGCCATAGATCGTCCGCTGCTGGACATAGGCCTCGGTAGGCGTTAACAACATGGGAGACGAAATTTACGATCAAATTATTTGAAGGAAAAATTCGGCTACTAGTGGTACTTGAACCCAAGACTATAGAATACTGTCTTGTCACTTTGTCCATCTAAGCTATATACGTAGTAGCATTCCACTAGCCACCCGAATGCAATAAACCATCTAGCTCTTAGAATAAGGGGCTTTATACGATATCAACTGCAATGTTGGTCTATCAGTCCTATCAATATTTCATACAATTAAAGGTAGATGTCGCTAAAAACAGCGTCCCCGCAGACATTTTTAATAAGTAATTAAAATACGTATTTTTTTACTCACAATCGGACGGAACACTTTGAATTTTATCACACATAAACTAATGATTATTTGTGCGAGTATTTTACAAAATATATTATACATATGTAAAAAGGTAAACCGGCAAACAGTCACTATATAACGTGACTGTTTGCCGGTTTACCCTTTGACGGCCGTCAATATATTGACGACCAGTGTTCGGGCAGTATAGATAGATGTCTATCCTCACGGAAAGCGAGGTAAGAATAGCAGATGGAATTGCCTTTCACATTTTATAAATTATTTAATACACAGCCCAAGCCGCGTCAGGCATTTATTTTTCTGTATATATTTCCCATTTTACCATTCTGATCGTGGATACAATTTATAAATAATATTAAAAAATACATCGAAACTCTTATGTGTCAATTACATGATCTAAGCAAGCGCCGAGAAGGTTTTTGTTTTTTTTTTACATAAAAGAATGAAAAGCTTGCATAATTTTTTCGCCTCTGTAAGTGAAGGAAGTAGCAACATTCTTGCTTAAAAAAAAAACTCGACAATTCTAGTTAAATTAAAATGTTTTTAGTTTCTTCAAATCCGAGCTTTCATTTAAAACTTAAGAAAACACGATCCAACAACAGAAACATGATAAATTGCAACAAAAAACAAACAGAAGATCCACTCCCCTTTTAATAACAACTTTGTTTCGGAGCTAAGAAAGTAATAATTACTTTTTTCCCTTTATTCTTATTGTTATTTCTCAGTTTGCATAGTGAACGGAGCTTGGGTGATAAATCTCACTCGAAAGGAGAAAAAAATATTCAAGATCCTCTTCTTGGATTAGCTTATGGTATATACAGTCCAGTCATCTTTTTAACATATATATTTGACGGTCGCCGTGGCGCAGTGGTTGGTGTTAGTGACATGACTACTGTATCTCCGGGACCCTGGGTTCGATTCCCGGCCGGGGCAAACATTTGTGCGATGAGCGTAGATGTTTGTCCCGGGTCTTGGATGTTTGTGCTGTGATTGTGTGTGTCCATGCCTCCCGCGATACAGGGAATCCTAGTGCGGGGGTCTGAGTGTGAAAAAAAAAAAAAAAAAAAAAAAAAATGACTTACAATACCTTTTTCATCTTTTATAAGTATAGTATTGTAGTGTTCATCAAACTACCCGCAAAATATATTTTATTAATATCAGGTTACGGAGGGTAGCTCGGTAGCAGTGAGTCGATCATTGGTGATTACACGATGCGAAGAAAGCCGTTTCTTTTATTTGCCTAACGCCCCTAAATACCATATTTTGGCGACGAGGCAGTAATCCGCGAGTGTACCGGGACTGTTGGAAGTGTTATTCAACATAATTGTGTTGAAAAAGTACGAAATGGCGAGCACTGGAAAGGCATTGTTCGGCGGCGGCGGCGGCGGTAGTATAGTATATTATTAGTGATAAGTATAGTATATTATATCATTATAACTTAGGATAAAATAATTCATTATAGAATTCATAATGAATAGCCAAATAACTTTTAAGAAATTGAGTCTAAATTTACATAAAATCATAGCATATGTTCGCATTTAATTGTAAACGTTTAGCTCCAAAATCCATCCGCCAGTCGCGCATACGTGTTGCACCGCGTCTACAGACTATTTGTAGAAAAAATGCATTGAAACCTGGTCCAGCTGAAGCTGTACCTTTTCGAAAAAAAAGTTAACATTTCGATACAGTTATCATAGAAGAGCTGTATCGAAATGTTAACTTTTTAAATTTATTTCGATATATTGTCTGTTCTGTTTTTTAATCTTTATATTTCAGTATGAGATTAGATAAAACATTTTTTTTAATATTATATGGCAGGTATGACAAAGACAAATTGTTTTGTCCATTTGTTTATCTCTCTGATACCTACCATATAATATACCGTTACCGTTTGCCGGGTAAGTTACATTTTAGTTGGCAAACAAGCTGACGTGCTGCATGATAGTAAGCTATCACCATTGCCCATGGACTGTAACACTGGGGGCATTACGATACGTTGTCAATCCCTTGAGAGAGCTGAGAGCTGAGCGAGACTGCTAACTCTCCTTTAGAAGAATCCCATATTGTAGTTACTCGGTAACACAGTTTTGTCTATAAAAATACATGACACTACAGAAATAAATGTTGTTTTTCCCTTTATTCTGTGATCTACACGCGTTCATATCAACAAGCTTACATAATGCCATAAAAAAGCAATGATGTTTTACTAAAGATGACGTATATTCATACTGCGCGGTGCTCAGATTTAGTTCCTTTACGACATAAACATGCTTACTGCGACAGATAATACGGTACAAATAATATAGAAAAGGATAGCTATATGTTTAGACTTGCGCTTGAAATACGCGTCGTAATCAAAATTACTGCAATTGACTTAATTTTGCCGCCTCAGTTTCCGCGCGCTTGTGCGACATCTACCTCATATAAACCTATATCGTTGTAAAAGGGTGATATACAATTAAAACTCTTTTGTATGCAGGTGTCAAATGTTTGAAACTGAGAAAGAAACATTATTATCGTTTTTTTTTTTATTAATTGTTATGTATTACTGACAACTTTATTGGTATAGAATATGATAAAACATTTCTTACGTAATAATGGTCAGATGGTCACCGTGATTCAGTCGTCAGTGATATTACTTGTGGTCCCCGAGGCCCTTGGCTTGCAAATTAGACGGTCGTCGTGGCGCAGTGGTTAGTGTCAGTGACATGACTTCTGTGTCTCGGGGACCCTGGGTTCGAATCCCGGCAGGGGCAAACATTTATGCGATGAGTGTGTGATGTGAGTGCTGTGATTGTGTATGTCCACGCCTCCCGCTATACAGGGAATCCTAGTGCGGGGGCCTGATTGTAACAAAAAAATTATAAAAAAAAAACCCAGCAGAGGCAAAATTGGTATGATGACTATTGATGTGTCTCGAATCCGGGATGTTTTTGCCTTCCGTAGGGACTCTTAGTGCCGGGGTGTAATTGTAATCCTAGTAAAATATCATTATTAAAATATTATAAATACGAAAGTTTGTGTGTATGTGTGTATGTCTTTATGTTTCTTACCTCTTCACGCTCAAATGGCTACACCGAATGGCTATCGATGTAAAAAAAACTAATCTAGTAAAAAATAATGCTTAAGCAAATATAAGAAAGTTTATGTGTAATCCAGGGTATAAGCTATCTCCATACCAAATTTCATCGAAATTGGTGTAGCCGTTTGACCCTGAACACATGCAAACATTACACAAACTTTCTCATTTATAATAAGTAGAATTAGGCCACGTACATTTTTTTGGTTTTATTACATTTAACCCAGACTGGAATTCCCTGTGTCGCAGGAGGCATGGGGACACACAATCACAGCACACTAACACCCAAGACCCGGGACAAACAACTACACGCATCACACAAATGTTTGCCCCTGCCGGGATTCGAACCCAGGGTCCCGGAGACACAGAAGTCATGTCACTAACCACCGAGCCATGGTGACAGTCAAAAGTTATTAAATTAAATTTATTAGATATAAAGATTGGGTATTGTGTACCCACACACATTTATTTAAAATAGAATGACATAACAATTTTTATATAATGTAGAATTCAAGCAACAATAAAAAACTACCAACTTAAATCTTTAATTTAGTAGAATTTCTGAAATCCGCTGCGTGCGACGAAGAACTCGGCTAACCCTGTAGTCTTCCCATTATTATGTAAATGAATTTGGTGATATAAATTGTTTCTACAAAATGTTATACCAACTTGTAAGCCAGGGTTAATGCTGAGAAGCCATTTTAAATCTGATTTCGGAATGTTATTTTTGGCTAATAATTAAGTATGGATACAGCACAAGCGTGGTAGGTAGCGGTAAGAGAACTTATAAAAATTGCTAAGATAATATTTATCAATGTGTTTCTTAGTGAAACATTGCACATGAATGCAGCGTGCATTACATAAGTTTAGTTTATAATTCGTTACCACATTCGATGAAAAATTATTTGATGTAAAAAAAACATAAAATCATGCTAATAAAATCAAGAACCATTACATTACACATATCAAAATCATCAGCTGATTCTGTATGAGTACTTACTTAAAAACAAAATATGTCCATTTTACGATATTTTTTCTCAGCTCTCAATAGAAACGTTTGCGCCAAATTGATATTATGATGTATATCTTTTTACACGGGCAATCCTATTAAACTTTTTTAATACTAATTACAAAACTGCAGTAACCTAAATAACATTTGAGCAATCCACTAGCTGTTGTCAGTCCTTAAATTTTATTTTTTTCTAATTTATAATCCAAATATACAATAACAAACATTTAATAAACATTAAAACGGCAATGACTGAATTAATGCGTGTACGGCTGTGTTAGGGTGAAAATACACTATTAATATTTCGTTTCTAAAGACCTCTAACAAAAAGAACTCTACTCATATTACTAGGAATAGAATTCAGCCCAATCATATACTAATCAAGTTCAAAGTCACTCATGCGTAATAGATCATACGAACCAATAAGTAATCTTGTTAGTCCCTGATAAATGTTGAATTACTCTTGAGATTTCCAGGAAATTCGAGCCTTATCTCTAGGGAAATAACAGCCTGATACAACATTTTTTTTTAAATATAGGTCATGATTGGTGTCTTTTATTATCATATTACTTTCACTATAACATAATATAATAGAACATAAGATATAGATCTAGGTATAAACTTTAATAAGACCCTTTTTTGTTACGGCATTTATCAGAAACAATCCAGAGTGGATGCGATGATAGCTCAGCGGTGAGAACATCGGCCATCAAATTGACCGACGCTGGTTCGATCTTCACCAACGGTTTGAGCTTTCGGTGAAGGAGGCTCACAATATTTTGATAATAGTTACTTTTGAACTATCATGGTAAAGACTTCAACAAGTTATTTCACACGTTTGAGTGTTGAAGTCGGTTCCATTTTTTGTTATTTTTTTTGTGTCCAATATGTCAATACTACTATGCCAAGCATTTTATGTCATTGTAAATTTTAGATTTTCGCGTGTCGAACATTGTTATTAAATCAAACGGGGCTTAATCGCGAGAAAAACATTTAGTAATTTATTTACCGTCAGTCTTCTCGTGACCACGACCAATGCAACTTGGTCGCAACGTCGAGGTAAATAAATTACTAAATGTTTTTCTCGCGATGAAGCCCCGTTTGATTTAATAACAATATTTTATGTCATTCATAATAATGGTTTATTTCTATCAGAATATGTGTAACTTTGTACCCGCATCTTACTGTTAACCTTTCTTATACAAAAGTAATCTAGAAGAAAACGTAGGGTATGTTTTTTGGTATAAAAAAGTAACTATGAAGCGAAACCCCCATTGTAACATGTAAACATCTTTATCCTTCAATATTAACTAGTTATTTAAAACCTCCTCCACAACTCCATACCTCCGACACAAGTTTATAACTATTTTTTAACAATACCGCAATTACACTCCCCGACATAATATCACAAAACATAATCATACTTTTCGAATCGTTTTGATGAAGCACCCAAGCGATCTCAACAATAAAGTCAATTATAAGCCAACTCACGTTTTCTATTTTACTCGGGGCGCACAATTTTGAGTAAGGCCTGCAGTGATGTGTATAAAGTAAGGACGTGAGCTCGAATCCAGAAATATGAATTTCGATGCATTGCTTCTTGACAGCGTCCAGTATCGAGTCATGATACGGCAGCTGGCAACCCAAGCATATGACGTCACCTTGGCGCCACTTTTCCCACAGATTAAATCCTATAGTACATGTTCTACGACAACTTGCTTGCCTTGCTATAAGTACGTTTTTTTAATTTCACGCCTGATATTTTCGTGTTCAACTGCCAATTTTTTAGTAATGGCGTCAGAAATATTGACAACAAAACTATTGGATATTAGAGGTTAAGTACTTACTGGGTACTGATACTTTAGGGGTACTTATGTTTTTTATACTTTTTAGATCTAGCATTTGACCACTATCTCACAGAATGGTCAGAGACGAGATGGCCAAAGATGGAATCATGCTAGATGTTGTTAGCTAATCGGTGTTAGATCGGATGGTGCTATATTTAACGATTGATAAACGTAACATAACATAACCCATCATGAGAACCCAAAAAATATGACTATTAGTTTGCTTAATTAAAACCACGTTGCTTATTAAAAAAAAAGGTTCACGAAAAAAAAAATTAAACTGTTATGAACATATAAGTCCGACTCTGTATAATTACAATTCATATAACAATGTCTCCGAGTCCTTACAACCCTATTCAAACTGAAGATCAATTAAAGACCGTTTACACTGAGCCGAATCAACATTCAACATAGTTAATTTAATAATATAATCGGCCCTGTTTAATAGTTAGTCATTATAAATACCTTGAATGTAACGTTATTTAAAACAATGATTATTGTGTCTTTGTATTAATCCTACTAATAATATAAACTAGCTGCGCCCCGCAGTTATACCCGCGTGGTGATGAAAAACGGTGATGATGGTGATGATGAAAATAAGCCTATATGGGATAAGCTATCTCCGTACCAAATTTCATCGAAATCCGTGTAGCCGTTTGAGCGTGGTAGCAAACAGACACACATACACACAAACTTTCGCATCTATAATATTAGTAGAAGGATGCGAAAGTTTGTGAGTATAGGTTCTTTGTTACTCTTTCACGGCTAGATGGCTTTGGATTAAGTTTGAGATTTGAAATTGGAGATATACGAAAGTTCCCTACCACCATGCTAGGATTGTAATAACGGTTTTACTTTCACCTGAAGCTAAAGCCGTTAGTAGGGGATCGAACCAGCGTGCGCTAGTTTCAAAGCCGACACAAATGACGGTCGCCGTGGCGCAGTGGTTAGTGTCAGTGATATAACTACTGTGTCTCCGGGACCCTGGGTTCGAATCCCGGCAGGGGCAAACATTTGTGCTATGAGTGTAGGTGTTTGTCCCGGGTCTTGGATGTTTGTGTGCTGTGAATGTATGTGTCCAAGCCTCCCGCGATACAGGGAATCCTAGTGCGGGGGTTTATAAGTGTAATAAAAAAATAAATATAAAATAAAACTGAGCTTTCATCGCTTTACAATATTTTAGTAACATTTGATATTATGTTTTGGGTACGTTAAGCGTTGGTCCGTTATCTATCTTAAGATAACAGTCGTTAGGCCTTGTAGGAGGCTTTTGGGCGGTCTTAAAACTCTGACAATGGTGTGGCTACTATCCGCTAACCGGCATTGGAAAATGTGTATATTTAGATAGAAATTTTAATTAGAAAATTGTATACTTGAGTTGTACTATACTGTGACTCCTGGGCTGCGTTCAGGAGCGGCTTCGGCCAAGCGATATCTTGCTCTGATAGCGGATATGCGGCGTTGACGAGCTTAATTAGAGCATTATTTGCTCCACCCAATACTTCATCATGACCGTTCACGTCAACCTGTCAGACCAAATTATGGTCAACTAGACCATAATCTTTCTACCTCTAGAATCGATCAAATCTTGATCGGCGGTCAAAAGTGACATATTCAGTGGTAACTATCACGTTATCTATTATCAATATGACTTCTTCTTCTTCTGTCACATGCTATGGTGTAGCCGTTCGTGAAACATCGATCAAATATTGGTCGATCAATATTTGGCCGAAGCCGCTCCTGAACGCAGCCCTGTAACTTTTGTTACGGACAATAAAATAAATTTGAATGTAATTTCTTGACACGTGTTTTACTTAACAAAATAATTTGTATGTAAATATTTTGTTAGGAGGAATAACTTGTGTCCTTTAAATAATAAAAATGTGTGTATGTAACATTTTTATTATTTAATGGACACAATTTATTCCTCCTCTGGGACCTTACTCCAATGAACCAATCGGAGGTAATTCAGAACCTCGACACAAGAATCAATTCTTAGTGTACATTCTGCACGTCAACATTTAAATGGAATATGTATACTTTTTACTGTAATAAATTGAATTGAATTGAATTGAATTGAATTTATTATGGACTATATTTGTGCGTCAATTTTAATTTGATTCGGTTATTGGGTGACTTACAGGACCTTGTGGAAATCAATGGGGGAGGCTTATGTCCAGCAGTGGACGTCCTATGGCTGAGATGATGATGAATATTGGGTGACTTGTTTCTTAAGTTCATCGTATCACTTATTTAAAACTTTGTCACACAGCAATATAGAAAACAACTAGAATAACTATTTTAATTGTTCTCAATTGCTACGTATTATGAGATTTTTTGTTGTAGAGTTTTCAGAGGTTATTGATAACCTCTTAAAACTCAACCACATATATATTAATTTAGTTTGCTTTGTAATAACAAGTCCTCGGGTCAAACGATAACAGCTATTTACCTTTGGCAGTTTTTTCCTCATTATTTCTAAAGACATTATGTCAAGAAAGGATCACTCGCGAAACAAAGTTGGTAATCAGTATACTTAAAATATTATAAAGAGGTAAAGCTTGTAAGGTTGTAGCTTGAAAATTCTTTTAATCAATAGAAGATAGCTACGTTATTTGTGTCATAGGCTACTTTTCATCATCATCACCACGCAGCGACGCACCACGCATAATATATTCAAAAATATGGTAATCTGTCATCAATATTTGTACTGGCTTCATAATATTTCAGTGGAAGTGTCAAAGTTAAACGACAGGTGACAGAGGTTGACAGAAAAAGGCGCTAGAGGCGTAAATTATTGACAATGGCCGTATACTCACATCGGCTGGGGTAAGAAGTTCTTTTGTTGCAAAAAGTAGCTGACATATTACATGTCACGGTGACATAAATCCTATTGCCTTCTTAAGTAATACCACGAACTGTTATGATCGACGAGAGGATTAGGTTTTTAAAAAAAAAAGAATTTATTTATTTGGAGACAACCGTCTTGGTTGGGATATATTTCCAGACTGAGATAAGTAGGTAGGGAGTCTGGGAAGGAAATAAATGCTGATATGACGAAAGGGAAGTGGGTCTAGCAAGGGTAAGCAGAAAAGGTGCAGAAGATAAGATATAACACCTCCCCCAACAAGAGTAAACTTACGGTTACAAGGAAGTTTACTTAGAAGTAGAAGAAGGAGGATGTCAAACGAGGAAACCAATAGGGCTGATTACAAGGATAGGAAGGATGCGCCTTCTATAACTAAGAAAGTTATACAAAACTAATACTTATGCTATTCTTAATCTAGGAAGTGGAACATCTTCTACAGGTGAACCGTCGTCTGTGTTTGACGGTGGGTTTGTACACATTAATGGAATGTTAAAAATCTTAGCTTTGTAATAAATGTAACTAAGGAGTAAAATAAAGGAAATAACTAATAAAATGGTAAGAATAGGGAAACTTATATGGTGAGATATTATATTACTATCATCGTTTACAAAATTATTCAATTCTCTGTTTACTAAATCTGCTTGAGTTTTTAAATGTTTGAGATCGTCTAAGTTAATATTGGACAAGATTACAGCAGATGTATTTACTTTATACTTGTTGAATGCATGAAAAGTACAGCATTTATCATCAATAAGGCTAAAATCTGTATGAATATGTGGTATGCTTATTTCTAGGTCAAGCATTGTTAACAGTTTTACATTTCGGCAAAATGCCACACATCGAGGTTTTAAGGATAATATACCTGTTCCATTTATATTTATTTCTCTGACATCAGAGTTACATTCTACGGAAAGTCTTGTAGATCGGGATTGTACAAATATCCAGCTATTATGACCAATGTTTTGCCATATGTCTACATTGCCATAAATAAATTTCGTTTCACACTGTGAGGGTAAATTTTTTACAACTCTCGTCATTAATTCAATTTCACAAATAGGATTTGTATTAACTGAAAGAATATTTGAAACATCGCAAGCGATATCCTTTTTAGATATAATTTTGCAAGATTGAAGGTCTGTTAAGGTGCAATATGTCGATTTATCTTTACTAAGGCCTACGAAGTTTGATGTAGGAATTATCATAGCATATGAATTAGATAGGTTTACGTTATGTGGTACTGGGATAGGATATATTTTTTATAAGTCATACTGAATATGATAAACTAGCGGGATCCTTAGTATAAATATAACATTGTTAGGGCTATAATAAGCATCAAGTTCCGAAACTTTTAATATTACATTGATATTACTTAAATCTATACTTACAGGTAATTCCTTATATTTAGGTATATGCTTAAGGTTACTTTCTATGTCAGCATATAACTGTGTCGGAGTGACGACAGAAGGATGCAGCGTATTGCTGTTTGCAAACATTACAGAATTAACAATATCCTCTAATTTATACGATAAAGTAAGTAGACTGGCTTCGAGGGTATTAATTACTTCAGCTAACTTATTTCTAAATAGTATTTCATTAGTAATAATAGATACATTTTTTAGTAGAGTACTAGTAATTTCATTCAAACGGGCTTCGTTATTTAATATCGTATCTATAGTTTTATTGAAATTCAAGATTGCCGATTCGGAAATAAAAATATTTTGTTTAATTAAAGAAGCTATCTTCTTTTCATTTAAATGCAGCGTTTGAATGGCGTTATAGTACTTATTTGAGTCATCTTCATCCATAGTACCGAACAAGTTTTTCATTAATGTACCAACACCAGCAAACCAAGCAGATCGTTTAGGTCTATTCGATATTAAGTGAGATATTGAATTATAATCTCTATATATGTCGTCGTAAAGTGACGTTAGTGGATTTAGCATATTATAACATCGGAAATCGTCAACTGCCTTGTTTTGCTCGCAGAGGAATTTATACGTATCGAATACATTTTTGATATTTGTGAGATGTGGTTTAATAAATTTGAGATCCACTGGTATGACAAAATGAATATGATCGTTTACGAGTTTCAAGGTGCCGATAGGGTCGAAGTAAATGCCAGGACTTTTATTCAGTGGTTGAACGAGTTCATGAGCCAAAGATGTCGTAATAGGAAATAGGAGTAGTACGAGTCTGAAAGTCAAATATTAAATAATAATATTAATGATTATACTAAGTTGGGACTTGCCAGTTTTATTTCGTCAAAATGATGTCGCACATGTCTCCTATCAATTAGTAAAGTCACAGTATTGTTGTTATGGACTTGTAGGATTTTGTAAGGACCTTTCCATATAGGGGATAGTGCTTTCCTTAGTCTAAGATGATTTTTGAGATAGACGAGATCTCCGACATGGTATTCAGGAATTCTTGTATGTGTGTCATAGTATTTTTTCGAGTTCTCTTTCGATTGATTGATGTGTTCGATTGCTTTTTCTCTGGAGTATTTGAGCCTGTGGTTTAGCATTTTAAGATACTCAGGATACGTGAGGTCCGGTGCAGAGTCATAGATTGAGTCAGGTATGTAAGGTTTGTGTCCAAATAAAAGTTCATAAGGTGTATAGTTCGTGGTGCAATGAGTGTTGGTGTTGTAAGTCATGATAGCAGTGTAAACGTAACGAGGCCAGTTATCCTGATTATCATTGACGAATGATTTAAGATATTCTTTTAGAGTCGAGTGACTGCGCTCAAGGGCGCCTTGAGTTTGTGGGTGGTATGGGCTTGACCATAATTGCTTGATTTTTAGGAATTCACAAGTCTTTTTGAAAAGATCTGCTGTGAAATTTGTGCCTTGATCTGTTAATATGGTTTTAGGAATACCGAATAGGGAAATGAAATGTAACAAGCACTCGCTAGTTTCCTCAGCTGTTGTTGATCGAATTGGGTAAGCTAGTGAGTATTTGGTCAGATCATCTTGCAAGGTTAGGATATATTTCAATTTGGCTGTCCCTGCTTCGGGTAATGGACCAACTATGTCCAATGCAATGCGTTGAAAGGGGGATGTTGATGTAGTAGTGATTTGCATAGGAGCGCGGTTAACCTTTCGGAGAGCTTTATTCTCTTGACAGAGTTTACATGACTTCACATAGTTTTCTATATCGCTACGCATACCCTTCCAGTGATATTTCTCTTGAATTCGTTTAAGCATTCTTGCGCTTCCTAAGTGACCGATAGGTATATCGTGATTTTCGCGTAATATCGTTTTTATTTCTCCCAATGATGGGAATATTATGGTATTGCGATAGATAGTGACGAGTATATTTGTATTATTAAAAAGGAATAGTATCATACTGTACAATTTCGTATATGAATGTGAATCAAACGGATTTTTAAAATCTGTGATGCTGATTTGATTGATAGATTTTAGAATTAAGTTATTGCGGAGATTTTTCAGGCTGTTGTATAATTCTTCATAAGAAGTCTTATCGAAGTGATTGACTTTGGTGAACAATAGATAAACGTTTCGATTTTTTAGATCAAAGTTTATGAACGAATATAATGTTCTTTCTCTATTAATAACTTCATCTTTATTTTCCAGTTCATTAAGGGTATCTTCTACGTAAGATTTGCTTTCATCGAGATCAATAGATGTTGGTATTACAATGATTGCTTTGATATCGCTTTTAAGAATACTTGAATTTGATTCTAGGATTTTTGCATTGGATGTAAATGTTCTGTTGGCTGTCATAGTTTTCAGAAATCGGGAGTAATCATCGTTTGATATAACGAGTTGTTCTTCACTTATAGGGTTCTGAGGATTTTGGTCACTTCCAGTTTCGGGTAGGTTTACAGCTGGGTCGCTGTATGAATCGAGTCGTGATGTCGAAGGTAAGTTCATATTGTTCTCAGGATTGAGAGAAGGAGTGAGAGGGAAGTTTGTGTTCCTTTCAGGTTCTTCATTAGCGGCTGTTTCGTTAACGCCGGGTGCGAGATATTCTAATACTTCATTTTCGATTTCAGGATTAATGATATCTGCGTCTAGACTAGATGGTGGAGACACTAAAAGGCTTTGGAAATCGTCAGTTTCTTCATTAAGTGTGCCTGATGGCTGTGATGTTTGTAGTGGAACTTCGTCGGTTACGACATTTGGGTTAAGATTTGACTTATTTTGTGGGTAGATTGGATTGACAGGATATCTAGAGAGCGCGTCTGCGGCAGAGTTGAGTTTACCTTTGCGGTACTCGATGTCGTAGTCAAACTCCTCGAGTTTCAGCCTCCAGCGTTGGAGTTTGCTGCTGGGATCCCTATGATTAAATAACCATCTCAAGGGTCTGTGGTCAGTGATGATCACGAATTTACGACCATAAAGGTAAGGACGGAATGTTTTACAACCGTATAGTATCGCCAATAATTCCTTCTCGGTGGTGCTATAATTGATTTCGCATTTGTTGAGGGTTCGCGAGGCGAATGCTATAGGTTGGTCCTTTCCTACTGATCCTTGTGAAAGGACAGCCCCGATGGCGTGATTTGAGGCATCACAGGTAAGTATGAAAGGCTTCGAAAAGTCTGGGTATATGAGGAGTGGCGCAGTTGTCAGGCGGTTCTTTAGTGTATCGAATGCTAGCTGTTCTTCGTTACCCCATTTGAATGGAACATCTTTCTTCAAAAGGTTTGTAAGGGCCTTAGCTGTTTTGGAGAAATCGGGTATAAACCTTCGGTAATAAGAGACAAGTCCTAGAAAGGATTGTATGTCCTTCGGCGTCTTCGGTGCCGGAAATGCAGTGACAGATTTGACCTTCTCGGGGTTAGGTTTGACGCCTTGCTCGGTGATGATGTGTCCAAGGTAACAAACTTCTCGCCGTAGGAACTCACATTTGTCGGGTTGTAGTTTCAGATTGAATTCACGCACTCTTTCAAAGATGTCGTTCAAATTGGATATGTGACTCTGAAGGTCATATGAGTAAATTACGATGTCATCCAGATAGACGAAGCATTTAATGCCCTGGAGACCCGTGAGAGCTGAATTCATAAGGCGCTGAAAGGTTGAGGGCGCATTTTTTAAGCCAAAGGGCATTCGAGGAAATTCAAAGTGCCCTTGCGGTACGGAGAATGCGGTTTTGGCTGCATCATCAGCGGACATCTTTATCTGATGAAAACCAGACGCTAAATCTAACGTAGTGAAGTATTTGCTGGCTCCTAGCTGATCAAGTATCTCAGAGATATTGGGTATAGGGTAGGAGTCGCCTATTGTGACGTCATTTAGTTTTCGGTAATCGATCACTACCCGCCATTTTCTTTCACCGGACGCGTCAATCTTTTTGGGTACTATCCAGATGGGTGAAGACCATGGAGAATAAGAAGGCTTAATTATATCTTGTTCTAGCATCTTATTCACTTGCTTCTGAACTTCTTGTTTATGACATTCAGGGAAACGGTAAGTCTTCGTGTTGATAGGAGCAGAGGACGTAGTTTTAATTTCATGCTCGATGGCATTGGTAAAGGATAGTTTGTCCCCTGGTAAGTAAAACACATCGGAAAATTTGGAACAAACTTCGTGCAGTGCTTGGGTTTCCTCTGTATTCAGATGTGAAACACGGAGCTGTTCAATTACTTTACCTGTTCGAATATAATTGTCATGGTTTTCGCATTGTGACGTATGATTGATTGAATGAGGAGTCATCTCCCTTTTGTCTAAGTGTGTAATTGTTAGTTTGAGAGACGAGTCAATTGTCATAGGGTCTTCGGATATGTTTACAACAGAGATGTTAATTCTATTGTTGTCTTTGACGCGTACTAGACAGTTTGCAATCAAAAGGGTGTCGGATAATTTTTGGTCAAGAATTAGTCCTTCTCTCACGTCAGGGTTGGTCACAGCACATTCGATCACAGTCTCAGTCCGTGCCGGGATAATGAAGGCCGGTTCGTGAAAGTGTAGTTTTATCGCTGTCCGTCTGAGATAGAGTTTGTCGTCAGTATAGTTGATACTGCAACCATGGGCATTGAGCATGTCGGATCCGATGATTCCATCATATGGAAGGTGGATCCAGTCCACAACATGGAATTTGTGGCTGATATTACATGATTTGGAAAGTGCCATACGTAGATTGAAATGACCTCTGGTGGAGATGGGATCTTCATCAGAGTCAATGCCCTTTAATTGAATGGTCTCTTTAGTGAGCTGAGGGCGCTTTTGGATACATGAGCTTTTTAGTAAGCTGACAGTCGATCCCGAGTCTACCAAGAGAGACAAGGGGATGTCGGATATTGAAGATTCCACTAGAACGTGTGGAAGTAAGGTTTTTGTAGGATCACTCGTGATTTCATAGAGTTGGCTGGGTTTTGATTCCTCATTTTTGAGGTTATGGTTTCCATGTGGCGGAACCATCTCGAGTGTAGGAGGCTTGGATGATGAGGAGCGAGCATGTAGCGCTGCTCCTGAGGGCTGATTGTCTACTGAGCGGCGTCCATGTCGCGGAGCCGGAGTAGATTCAGGAATTGGATTAGAATTGATGCCGATTTTAAAATCACGAGTTCTCGCTCGGCATCGAGACGAGACAGCTATTAGTTTTTTGGAAGGGTGTCGTCAGTTTCATCGAATCCCCGTTCAGGGGGTGAATACTCGTCGGATTCTCGGTTGTCATCAGTCGTGAAGTTAACACGCTGGAACTGCCGCGGACTCTGGTCAAAGTTGTTTTTAAAGCGGTTGTTGTTGTATTCCCTCTTTCTGCACTGTTCAAGGACGTGTCCTTGAGTTTTGCAGTATCTACAGAATAAATTTGATCTGTTTGCACTGGGCCCTGTTTGAGCGTTGTACGCTCTGTCAGGCTGCTGTGGTCTTTGTGTTTGGAACTGTGGTCTCTGTGTTTGGAATTGTGGTCTCTGTGTTTGGAATTGTGGTCTCTGTCTGTCATTTTGGGTAGATCGTTTATAAAGGCTCTGCTGTATCCGTTCTTCTGATATTGCTAAATTTATGGCTTCGTTTAGTGTTTTGGGTGCCCTACACCTAACCATATTAGATAACCTCGGGTGGAGACCGATGAGGAAGTGATGGAGGGCTAAGTCCTCCATCGCTGCCGTTCGGCCTGCGATTTCTTTACTTTTTGTATTTGACAAACTAATTTCGGTAATAAGTTGGGCCAAGCAGGCCTCTACTTTTAGGGAAAATTGGCTAACAGTTTCCTGGGCGCCTTGCTTACTTTCCTGTAGGTCTGTAAGTAGGTGGGAGTAGTGTTTACGTTTACAAAATTGTTTTTTCAGGAATTCCTTGAGCTGTTCCCATTCTGAAAATTCCTTTATGGAACATGCTACTTCGGCTTTGCCGTTTAATTGGCTAAGGATATATTTGAACAGGATGGGCTTTTGCCCATCTGATGCGAGTTCAATGGCATTATTGCAGTTAATTAAAAATGGGTTTAACGTCTCCCTATTCCCGTCATAGGGCTTAATAAATTTGAATAGGGTGTTAAGGTCGATTTCGGACATTTTTGACGTTGACCTTGTTTTGGGTGCGGAAATTAGTGGAGAGCTATAGGGTGTGCTTGCGGTTTGTTCGTCTTCTTGTGAAATATCTAGATCTATGCAATGAATGTCTTTTTCGGGCTTTAGTTCCCTGGGCATAATTTATTTGAGGCTCTAAAGATAATTATTTTCTCTTTAGAACAAATAGCAAGCAAACAACAACAACAACATAACAATACACAATAAAATTTCAAGATAATAATAATACAATGAATATAAAATTAATGGCTGAAATAAACATAGAATATTGTAAAACTTTGGATACGACACGGAGAGAACACAACACACAGTAAAATAAAATAAAGTTCGATTTAGAAATGGCAAGAGTTCACTTACTGGCTATACGCGTAGAATATTATAATTAAAAACATTGTCCGAGATAAGTCGCGGAGCGTCGGATTACGTCGACCAGCAGGTAGGTAGTACCGGCCACGGTATAACCGTGACAGTGGGCAACCACCTCGCCACTCAAGGCGAAGACCGGCTGTAGCACAGAGCAGAGTGCCCAGCAGTGGGCCTTACAGGGGTGGACGTGGACACTTTCACGCACTTCACAGAACCTTTGCCCAATAGTGGGCTTCACACTTTTCACTTTTCGCTTATCACAGGTCCTTTACCCTATAGTGGGCTTTGCACAGTAGAACACTTTCGAGATTTTTGCGCGGAGCCGTCGCCCAGCAATGGGCTTTCACACAACACTTTGTATTTTATTTCACGGATTCGGAGGGCTAACCGGGGATTTTCTAATTTAAATCCCTTTACGCTGCCACCATTTGTTATGATCGACGAGAGGATTAGGTTTTTAAAAAAAAAAGAATTTATTTATTTGGAGACAACCGTCTTGGTTGGGATATATTTCCAGACTGAGATAAGTAGGTAGGGAGTCTGGGAAGGAAATAAATGCTGATATGACGAAAGGGAAGTGGGTCTAGCAAGGGTAAGCAGAAAAGGTGCAGAAGATAAGATATAACAGAACGTATAGTTTACGAACTGTACAAATCCATGAGTAATACATGAATATACCCAAAGAATTACAAGTAACTACCTATACGCAAAATATTATGAATATAGGGTTTTTCATTAGGAGCGCTCGAACTTTGAAATTAAATAAAATATTCTGTTTAAGTTGTACTGGTAGTCATTCTCTCAACCAACTTACCTTCTGAAAAATAATATAAGCAAGATACATTCATATATTATGGTGGACCAAATTTGAACTATATCTTAGCACAAATGGGGTCAATTTTATGAAGAACGCGAGTTATGTTGGCCTTTGGCATTTGACTGCGGTATGTATGCATACCATGTCTGGGAGCCATATGTCCAGCTGTGGACCTCCTATGGCTGAGATCATGATGATAATGTCTTCATAGACCAGAGACGTCTCGTCGAGATGACGAAGCCCTGGAATTTCTCATTCAATAAACGTAATGTTTCCCGTGCTGTATGCCAAGTGGAACCGTCCTGTTGTAACCACATGCTTGGGAGATCCATACCATCTGTCCTAGGCCACAAAAAAAATATTATCATCGTCCGATATTGGTTGCCAATGACAGAAAGAGCGCCCCCTTGCGTCATCATGAAGAAATATAAAGGATCGATAATACCGCCGGATCGAAATCCACACCAAACAGTGACTCTAGGCACGTGATTAATCTCCCGTGGATTTTCCTCGATCCAATTACGGCAATATTGTTTCTTAACAAAGCCGCTTAATGAGCCTAATCACTGAACAATATTTTTTTTAAAAAACAGGATCAGCCTTCTAATTTTTTCAAGCTCAATAAGCTACAGTTGTATATATCTACCAGTATTAACAAATAAGTAAGCGAAACTTATTAATGTACACAATATAAACAAATATTGACAAATCGCTCTTTCTGTAGACGTCTATCAATAATTGAGGTAACATTTAACTGCGATAAATGAGCTCATATTTATGTAATTTCTCTCAATACATAAGGAATGTAATTGCTATCAAGACATGTAATAGAACCCAAACATGACACACTTATTTCTATCCAGTTTCATTATTCAGAGGTCCCTGAAAAAAGCTGGAAGCAACTATCGAATTCAGGGGTCGCACTTAGTCGAGCTTTGATTTATAACTGTTCAACTCATTTTACGGGAGCTTTCAATAGCCTTATTGAGATGGATTTTCTCTACTGTGTTTTTACAAAGTAAAAACACATCCATCCATCTCAATAAGACTATTTCTATATTTTTATTCATAATTACTTTATTATTACTTTTGCTTATTTTGTTTATAATAAGCTTGCGTTTGATCACTGTCCCACCTGATGTTATGTGTTGACGCGGTCTAACATGGAACACGCAAGCCTAGAAGGTACCTATTCACTCGTGACTTGAAGATACCAGGATTGTGCCTATCGAGAAACACGGACTCAGGCAACGAGTTCCATTCCTTGCCATAGCACTAAAACAGTTGGTGAAAAACCATTCGTACGTATAGGTGGTATGTGTACCATATAGTGTTATAATTATCTAAATTATATCTTAGTTATTTATATATTTTTCGACTAACTACGTTCATTTTTATAAAGTTGTAAGATTTAAAGTAGATTGTATTGATTTCGTGTGATCGGTCGAGACTTCGACGGCTTGCTTGTGATTGGTTCAAGAGGACTTGACCAATCACAAGCAAGAGTATAACAGTGGGGGGTAAGCGAACAGGCAACGCATTTTGGAAGTATGCCGCCATTCGTTTTCCGACTTTTGTCTGAGTAACTTGTATCGTGCCGCTGTAGGCTTTGTTAAGTAAGATTGTACCTCTAAATATATATAGCAATAGCAACTAAAGCAATAAAGCTGATTTTCAAGTTCACAAAGAGTGTTTTTGATTCAAAGTCCTCGCTTCTGAGTGTTAAACCAGTACGGTTAATATCTCAGAAGTGGGATAGCAACTTAGTGCCCACACAAGGATCGAAAAAGAAACGTAAGTGTTCTTTGCTCAATTAATTGAATTTTTCTTTTCGATGTGCATTCTATACGTTTACCCTCTTTAAATGATTCGATTGTCCTATTTGAAAAAGTTCACGACCGAACTATATTTACCGTTACGGAGACAGTCCGGAGGTTTATATGGTTAGTCAGGCATGTTAATCTTGCCAGGGTACCCCCTGGAGATGAACATGTTTGATGGTCTACAACAATGCATGTGTATCCTATATGTATACCCTCTTTAAATGATTCGACTGTCCTATTTGAAAAACTTCACGACCGAACTATATTTACCGTTACGGAGACAGTCCGGAGGTTTATATGGTTAGTCAGGCATGTTAATCTTGCCAGGGTACCCCCTGGATATTGACATGTTTGATGGTCTATAACAAAGTATGTGCAGGTCAATAAAAATCTTGTAAAGTCTTGTCTAATATAGCGCGGTTTATTAACTCGGGTGTTTCTTTTTTTTTCACATGTTGAAATCGCGAGGCATGGATGAGCAAAGGTTTAGCTCTTTATAAGGACGTGACGAACCAAGGCGAACCTCTCGCGTGACGCTGACTCCGCCGCTAAAATGTCATGACGCAACTCATGACGCCGACGCAGTGGTGGAAGGCGTACGCGGTCACGGCAGCCGTGGCAGCCGTCATCGTCGGTCGCGGTCCAGGCGTTCGAGAGGAAGACAATCGCGACTGACGATTAGTCGGTCTCGTCTCCGGTCACGCTTTTCAAGAAGGACAAGTTCCCGGCGAATGGGTGCCGGGTGCCCGCTTCTCATCGGCACGTGTTGAAGGTGAAGGCGGGTTCACCTGGTACACGAGCAGCCGGCCGCTGAACGCATGCTGTTTTGGCGCGGTGAATTAGCGCCGGGTGTCTGCTCATCATAGGCACGCGTTGGAGCTGACGGCACAGCGGGCGCCTTGGGGGCCGGACTGTCGGCTACATAAACTATGCAGCTTCAACACCCATGTGGCTAAGCGGCTTGCTAACCAAGTGAGATTAATCCAATGTACTAAGTCTAATGTCCTTGGCTGGACCATAGGTATTAAGAAGGCGCATGATTTCGCAAACCATTTATTAACTATTTAAACTAAGTGTGTATAAGTCGATGACACTGTATTCTTCTTGAAATGATATGCGCTGATCGCATGAAGATTTATTTACTTACGATTGAAGGTAATTGCTTAGAAACAAATAGAGAAACAGATATTTATTGGTAAAAATAATAATTTTCAAGTCGCTTATTCCAGGTAAATGTAACATTTCATAGGTATAATAATAATAATGTTCTCATCTTCAACCAAATGGACTGCCATAAGATATCAAAGAGACTAGTTCGCTGAATACTTTCAAAAAGTTATCAAAAAACCCATGTTTTAAAAGATTTTCCCCTCATTAAACTTAAGTGTTGATCTTCTTTATGTGCACCAAAAACCCTCATTAATCAAACACTTACCTATGTAACGAAATACATCTTATTCTTATGATCAAGGACTAATTGGCTTTAATGAATAACTTATAGAGTAACTGCTTACAATTAGTCATGTATGTGTCAACCACGAACCTAGAAAAGGTTCATGGTGTCAACTCATTTTGTTTTTGTAGTCGCATTGTCAGAATATCCTCATGTCGGTATTTTGTTTTAAATATTTATATGTAGGTGTAATTCATGTAGATATTGCAATGAACTCGGGTAGTTATATATTTTTTGTATAAATATGCATTTAGCATACATATTAAAGTACTCGGCTACCCTTGACTACGTAATTGAACGATTGCCGAAATTAGAAAACTATTAACAGTTCATTTTGGGTAAATTGTTTTCCGAGAAACCTTTAACGTGTACAAGTGTGTGTGTGTTTCTTTCGAATAGCACGTAACTGTCGCGACTATACAAGATATCTTAAACAAATGTACCAAAATTTGTACAATGTAGGTGTTGGTTGTAATCGACGCATTCATGAGTTACATAGACTGTAAAAATAATATTCGGACACTTTTATTATTGCCTACCAAGGGATAGGTTCTTCTAGTAAAGAAATGAAGAAGCGTCGTGACAGTTGGTTAACGACCATTGTCCTATGAGTGTGCTTTAGTCAATGCGTATGAACTACTGTAAAGCAGATATGTAATGAATAGCATGGTGGGGCGCAATAGGCGAAGTCAAGCCAGCGATAAGTCGTATCTATACAAAATCTATTCATCAGTAATGTTTTTTTAATTGATTCAGTCGCTAAACGTTTGTCTCTAATGAATAGTGTAACTATGTGTTGTGCTTACTATAAGCCGACTTAAAATATTGCGATTTGGTATGAAGGAAAAGATTGTAACGTTTGAGTTCGGTGATTATACTGTACAGATAAAGAGCCGTGATTAGTTTACGTTGTGTTTACGTCAAGGGTAGAGGTACCGTTGAAATTTTTATTAGTGAAGTGTACTTATTCTTGGGTCTTAAAAGTCATTACACGTTGGTATACTTTAGGTAGCTATAGTGATTAGCGAGTTCAGATAATAAGTAGGTATGAAGCGATGTGTGTGCTTGTGACAGTACAGAGTTAAGGCGTTATGTTTGTTATTGTGCGTGCTGGATAGCAATATGTCGAGTCGAATGTGTGATATATTGTGTGTATTGAGGTTTTTTTTAGATTTGATTAGAAATTCGAAATTCAGATGTCCTACGACGTTGAGTCCCAGTTTGTAATAAGTCTACTTAAGAACTCCCGAATCCATAAAATGAATACGATCCTACATGAAATTAAATAATAAGAAGGAATCTAATATGAGTTATCAAGTATTTCGTATTTAGAACCATTGCTTCCCGTGGCTCATGCAAAGGCTGCGCGCGCGATGTGTCCATTAAGATTAATCGGGATTTACCTTAAATGTCAAATAGAGATAATTAATGGGATTTTCCTGTTTGTTAAAAACTGTGGCTGTAGAGGATCAAATCAAATGTTTATTTGCGAGAATACATTATTTCAAAACTATTAAACGTATATATATTAGATCTATGTATTCAGCCTGCAAGCAGGCGTGCAAATAGTATAAAATGTTACAAGAATTTCAATTATCAACAATATCTAATTAATGTAGAATTTAAAATTATTTCTTATTATTATTAAACGTAGAAATAAATTTACATTTACATAAAACTCTCATAAGTAGACCAAATATTCCTCCACATTATAAAAACATTTTCCGCCAGCCATCTGTTTAATTTAGACCTAAAAAGATTACCGTTCAAGTATTTTAGGTCGTTCGGTAATTTGTTAAATGTCGCAATGCGTATGCATAGTAATGTAAATACTTTTATGACAAGGAGATTGGTATAACATAGGCTTGTAAACTTGATGTTCGTCTCTGTCTTGGAATAATTTCATTTCGTTCTTGAAAAAACTTAAGATGAGTTTTTACAAATATGCATAAATCCCTAATGCACAAACATGGAAGTGAGAGACTATTACAATGACCAAATAACTGCTCGCAACCGCCCAGATACCATGCCTTGCTTATGGCTCTTACACACCGTTTTGGTATTTTGAAATCCCTCTTCGAAGCATTCAATGTGTTATCATTATTAAATAAAAGGACAGGGTTATATCGTCTCAGTATTATTTAAAGTAGATATTATTAGTGTCGTGTCATTTTTAAAAAAAAGATAATGTCACAATGACAGAAAGTTACGAACTAATGAACCGGTGGATCATGGATAAACCATCTACGCGGTAGATGAATATCAACTTCAAAATGTCAAAACTTATTCAGCTTTGTTACGTCTTAACTGAAAAATTCTCTACATATTGTGTAATGTATAATGGAGAATACGAAGACAGGGAATAAAGACTACTCACGTTGTTAGAACTATTGCGTTGGACATAAATATGCGCGAGTGTATTTATTAGATATGCATTCTTAAATTGAAAGGGCACTTGTGCGATAAGGTCGGACGCGCTATAAACAGGAAAGGGGTAGCTTTACTTGTATCAAATCGAATGAAGCGTGAACTAAATAGTTTCTTATACTTAATCTCATTGTTCTTACTACGAAACATTACTTCATCATGTTCATATTACTTCCGGCTGAAGTAGCTTAATCGGGAGATTTAAAGTTCAGGATCAGGTGTAGCGATGTGAATACTAATTTATGGCGCGTGGCGGGTTCCGCCCCATGAACTGTCGTTGTCAAACGAGCGGGAAGTATCGTTATTAGATCGAGCATGAAGTCTAATTCTTAGAACGTACGGATTACTTGAACTATTTACTCGTGTAGGGCTTGACTACATTTAGCAATACTTTTGAATTGGTCTAAAAAGTGTCTGATGCAGTCGCAAGTTGTGTTTGAATGGTCGTCACTGGTTTAGAATAGGTATACTAAGATTGGAGTGAATTTCTGGTACAGGGCCTTGAATGTGTAATGAATAAAGAGTAGGTAACAGGACAAGGATAAGCAACGGTATAATAGATATAGACGAAAAAGAAAGTAGAACTTGTTTTAAAGAAGGTGACGTGGTAGTAGACCCGAGAATAATGATTGCGGATCTGAATATGAGAGTTGGAAAGAGATGTATGGATAGTGAAGATAATGTTTACTATTAATAAAGTTATGAATATAAATATTGTACACAGAGTTAAACAAGCAGGTAATGAATTTACAAGGTCCACTTTAAGTAATATTAGTATATAAATGTGCATAGTAAATGCAAAGGTTATGTGGTTTTAAGTTTGGATGATTAATGTCATGTATCATCTAAATTATCCCGTGTACTACTTGCTGGAATATTTGCTGGTCAACATCGGTTAGAGTAAAGTATCGATGGGTCAGTGTGGGGTATCAGGTAACGGGTGCCTCTCATGTTAACAATTTGTACATCGGTATAGGTGTGCTGGTCAAGGTTTTTGACCGACACATTATGAGGTTAAGTTATAAGCATTTTTTTGTTAACTAAGGTTATGGTATAATAAGTAGGTACATTGAGTTCTATCTATTGTAAAGTTACTATTGTTAGCGTTGTTTAAGATACTAAATGCAATGCACCACTGTAATGTTAATTTATTTATTTTGTAAATAAATAAATGTCTTACTGTTAATCTGATAACAAAGTACTTTAAGTTGGGGATATCAGGCAACCGATATCTCCTCAAAGATAATAAATATTTATATGGTCATTTAAATTCATATAATTATAAATTTAAAAAGTAAGTAGTAGCAGTACTTCTGTTTTGTTAAAACATACAGTTTCAATCATAGGTCATGTAAATATATTATTAATACAATTGCATTCGAGACTTAAATACTGAAATGTGCCACTTTGATGACTTATTTAAACAAATGCATTATTAAAACTAAGATTGAAGCATTGGCTTATTAACCAAAGGTTTTATAGTTACGAGGAATTTAAAAGATTGAATGAACGAATATGTGACATATTGAAATTTGATAAAATATTATTTTATATTATTTGTTATTTTATTGTACGTTGTTATTCTTATTTTGTGACATAATATAACTGAAATTTATTGTATATATAACTAATTGTAACTAGTACTACGTACTGATGTCTATATGTAATATTGTTAATTTTCAAATGTTATTTCTTATTATTATTTATTTCAATGCTAATTTGACCTGTATACCTATACCAATAAATAACTTTGAACTATGAACTGTTTGTATAGTCAAGATGAGTAATTAAGCACTAATGTGGTAAAATATAATTGTGTTCAATATACGATACATTTATAGTTTATGTGGTGAAAAAGAGTAATGTAATATTTTTGTAATTATACTTAACAACGAGGGACTCGTTGAAAATCGGATGGCCGAGCTGTTATAATTATCTAAATTATATCTTAGTTATTTATATATTTTTCGACTAACTACGTTCATTTTTATAAAGTTGTAAGATTTAAAGTAGATTGTATTGATTTCGTGTGATCGGTCGAGACTTCGACGGCTTGCTTGTGATTGGTTCAAGAGGACTTGACCAATCACAAGCAAGAGTATAACAGTGGGGGGTAAGCGAACAGGCAACGCATTTTGGAAGTATGCCGCCATTCGTTTTCCGACTTTTGTCTGAGTAACTTGTATCGTGCCGCTGTAGGCTTTGTTAAGTAAGATTGTACCTCTAAATATATATAGCAATAGCAACTAAAGCAATAAAGCTGATTTTCAAGTTCACAAAGAGTGTTTTTGATTCAAAGTCCTCGCTTCTGAGTGTTAAACCAGTACGGTTAATAATAGCGATGGCGCGTTGCCGTACTTCTGGTTGACGATCAGTGACTTGGGTGAAGGGAATACATATACGAGTATACGTAGCCCCGTACGTATTAAGTTGAAAATATATCTTACTTATCATGTTTAAAATGCTTATTTTAATAAAATAAAATAATAATAACCAAGTACAATACTACAGCTACTACAAACATATTTGAGCAATCAACTTACTATTGTCAGTCTATAGATAACTCAAATGCTCTAACCCGCTTCAGCCCGTTTCACACTTCAGAAAAATATTTTGATTACGTCGAAGAGAAGCATTTACGGCATCAGATCTATCATTCTTATCTGAATAGTTATTCGTTCATTTAATAAAACGGTTTTATTTTATTAATTTCTTGAGACTACGTTATGGTTTTTTATAGCTATATTCGTTTCATATTAACTGATATACCACTTAGAGCGCGATTTTCTCAATTAAAACACACTCATCAGTTTCATCATCAGTTCACTCTTCAGTTTGTAACAGAAAATTACCTCTAACATGCAGGTAATGTTTCCATCTGACGAACCTAACTTGATGTCTTACTTATAAAGCACAGAAAATAGTCCAGTCAAATAAACATTTACATCAAAATTTCAGTGTAAAGGCTGCATTTTTGATATTATGTAGATTTAATCATACAAAAAAAATGTGTTAGTAAAACATTTATGGGTGCACAAGCAGCGGCAAAGAAAGATAAAAAACTTTTGAAAATTTCATTTCGCAAATTCTCGAAAATAGTAAAAGGTAGAGAAAAAAGTTCTAAAAAAGATTTATAAAGCATAAAATTTTACATCAAAAAGGTTCTATGACTTTTTTTCTTCCGGTCAAAGTTAACTAAATTACTACTTAAGTTTACTATTTTTGAGTAATTGTGAAAAGAAATTTTCAAATTTTTTTTAACCCTTGCCGGTGTTTGCGCACCCATAAATGTTTTATATAACTTTTTGGACGATTAAAACTACATAATATCAAAAATGCAGCCTTTAGACTGAAATTTTGATTTAAAAGTTTATTTGACTGGACTAAAAAGGTGGACAGCTGTCAAGACTAAATATTGACCAACATTCTATTCAAATAATTTCACCGCCGAAAAGGGTACCTTGACCCTTTGCAAAACCCTTTTAACTTAGACATTATTATATTACTCCAGAGTATATTGCTACATTCGATTGTGTGTTCAATCGTGCAAAAAATTAGAAGCAAGTTTTGTATATGTACATTCTAAATTGAAATCTGTCTTGAGGTGGCCTTTACGTTTGGTTCAAGACAAAAGAGATTAGGCTATGCCAAAAAGATATGATAATGGCACTAAGCAGCTGCCGCAAGCATAAGATTTCGAATAAGTTCTATTTTCGTGGAATCTACATATCTATATCTTTTACATGGAACAATCACTACATTTTCTTATGAAGTAACAACCTACGTATAACAACTTTTTTTATTAATGAGATAGTTATACCGAACTGATCAAGATATATAAAGCTAGATAAGAATGCCCAGCGATACGAGCATTACGGGCTGCAGCACGCAGTTCGAGACGGGACGTTACAACGAACGCACCTCGCTCAAGATCCTGATGAAGGCTTTCGGAAGAAGCCGAAACAATTGTCGATCGTGATATCGACTACGCGTAAGTGCCACGTTATACGGGTAAAACCAGTATAAAGTAATTATGAACGTAAGTTTTAATAGTATTATTCTCCACTTTCTAGGAAACGAATGTTTAAAGGTCTCGTGCCATCAATCAAACCAGCTTTCGCTCAGCGTCATCCACATCGCTTGATTCCAAGATTCCAATACAATTTTGAAGTTTTACAACATTAAAGATGAATCAGTCTACCAAGCGAGGAAAATAGTGAGAAACTGGGTGCTCAATCAATATGACGATACAGAATATATTATAAATCTATGAGCTTCGATCTTACACTTAATCACATACACCCAACATACATATTCATACACACTCAAAGACGCAACACACGTGATAACAAGCAATGATATCTCAGCGAGGGGAGCGTCGGCTGTCAAACTGATGGACAATTCCCAGCATGGTGGTAGGGTACTTTCGAGTACCCGCCTGGCTAGCTACCACCCTCAAGTTTGAAATCTGTCACCAAACACATAGTGTGTTCAAGCAGCAGTCCTTGACAGCCAGTGAGCATTCAAGGTCTAGCGTGATAATATCTTCGACCACATCTTCACTGACCATCAAGTGATATAGTGGTCAAACGCTAGATCTATAAAGTATATAAAAAACACCCGCACACTTTTTACACAGTAAAAAACTTTTAATGTATGTTTGTAATTTGAAAATTTTAACATTTTAGACATTGTATAACTAGGTTTTCGGGACTCGCTATTGCTCATGAATTATACCAAACATAATAATGTCCGTTATTTCGTGAAGTGAGTTTTACGCTGTGAATACGTAATTCATGAAACCTTTTGCGTGAGGTTTTCGACCGGATTTTTGTGTGCTTTTTCTATTAGATTAAGAGTAAGGGTACCATTTACACTACTGATATTTACCGAATACCAACTTATTCATGTCTAAATAGACAATCTTGAGCCTGCTCACAATTGTGAGCAGGCTCCAAGTGGCACAAAGAGCTATGAAGAGGGCTATGCTCCGGGTTTCTCTACGCAATGAAAGAGATTATTGCTGTGCAAGCACGGTGATTAGTTTTTTTCACCAATTACTTTTTATACGAATGCTCCAAACGGCTTTATATAAATGTATAGAAATTATTTTTTTACAAAAAAATGGAGTCGCTTTCACCACTCAAAAGTGTGAATAAAATGTTGTTAAGACAGTTCCATGATAGTTAAAAAGTAACCATTGTCAAAATATTGTGCGCATGATACGGACTTCGAAAAGTTATTTCACACTTTTGAGTATTGAAAAAATTTTTTTTACAAAAAATGCAACTGACTTCAACACTCAAAAGTGTGAAATAACTTGTTGAAGTCGGTACCATGATAGTTCACACAAAAGTAACTATTGTGCTCATGGTACCGACTTCGTCAAGTTATTTCACACTTTTGAGTGTTGAAGTCGGTTGCATTATTTGTTAAAAAAATTTTTTTTTACCCTTTTCAGTGACCTGTGCTACTCACGGGATGTCGATTTCTTCAACCGCGACAATGATATCATCAAAATACGCGTAGCACTTTTCAGTTATTGGAGTATAACTCAAAAACCGCTTGTCCGATTTTGATTAAAGTTGAAAGGGACCACCACGGAAGTATACTCCATCTAACAAAAACAGTTTTCATCAAAAAACAGGATTCATCAAAATCGGTTCATAAACGACGAAGTTATCCGCGAACACACATAAAAAAAAATATAACGTAAACGTAACCTCCTTCTTTTTTGAAGTCGGTTAAAAAGTGGGTTCCATTTTTCTTAAAAATTTTGTTCAGCCAGCAAAAGTCACTGAAAACAGTGACTTTTGCTCTACACGGGATGAACTGTAATGACAATTGGGCGTATGTTCACCGATTTCTTCACTCTCAATAAGGAAGTCATCCAGATAGATGTAACACTTTTTACTTATTCGATTATAACTCAAAAATCGCTTGACCGAACTTGATAAAATTTAAATGAGACTACCTCGAAAATACTCGATTAAACAAAAAAAGAATTGTCAAAATCGGTTCATAAATGACGAAGTTACCCGCGAACTCAATAAAAAAAATACACAATCGAATTGATGACCTCCTACAATTTTTAAAGTCAGTTAGTCTATAGAATTTTTAGACTTACGACAAAAAAGCTCCCCTAAAATTTCCATACTGCTAACTTAAGTAAGTTTTGCACTTGCTCCTCGCCTTTCTAGTTCGAATGTAATGTTAGCGTTATATCAACGTCCTTTCGCAGTAACTTGAGTCTGAATAGAATCCCTCCTTCATCGCTGTTGGTTTTTGGAATTAGACCTCGGGTTTGAATAGTGAAAATACAAAACGGAATAGCAAGAGCTTTGGGTTTTATATTTATTTACAGAACCATAATTAAATTAAAAGCGAGGGACCATTTGGACCATAATAAAGCTTTTGCCCTTTGATTCATGCTCCGGCGTAGGCTAAAATTGGCAACCGATGAATTGAAGGTTGTTTTCTTTCTTTTTTCACTTACTCTCTTACTTACAGTTGTAGTAAGAGTTAGTTTAATTAAATATGTCTGGTGCCATGATGTGTGTCTTACTGAATATGATGAATATGAGGTAAAACGAGGGTCAAACTGAAAGTTCCAATAGCAAAGAATTCCATTTTCAAATATTTAAAAAAAATAAAAATATTCTTTACAAGTTGCTAGTTCTAGGAACTTTCAGTTTGACCCTTGTATAAGCTATTTGATAAATGAATAGGTATAATAAATATACAATAATTAACGCCTTTCAAAAATAAATATATCTTTTTTTAATTTTATACTCCCGCGTTATACTTTTATAATCCAAACAACATAATAAGATGGTTCAAATACTAGATAAATAATTATATTGTACTGAACTACAATTATAGTAAATTTCCAAGTCAGTTGCTATTTTTTTTTTATGACCAATCCGTCTTGCATTTGACAATTATCTCATCATATGGTCAAGGGTACAATAATAATCAATTTCAAAAAAGTTTTAATCCTTCTTGATTCATCATCATCACATACATATATGAATTCCACCTTCCACATCCTATCATCAATCGTCCAAACGTACACACGATAAGATAACTTTAAGGCGCTGTGAATAGACTAACCGTTAAATTCAAATTCAAATTCAAATTCAAATTTGAATTCAAATTTGACTAACCGTTATTATTAAAAATGTATTTTAAATCACGTGTAAGAGACAGAGCTTCGATTTTCATAAAGGAACAGTCAGGATTCAAAATTCAGTTAATTAAAGTTTTCTTGATAGTTTTAATTTTTGAAAAATATGCTTTCAAAAATTAAAAGACGTACATCTTACAAAATAATAACAACATTCATATGAAACTTTCTTTGTTTGGTAGATAATGGCATTATCTAGGATCAGTTAGGATTTTTATTTCAATATTCATTTTTGTTGATTTTATATGAATTTATTTCGTTAAATTATTAGTGCCGCGCGGGATCACGTGATCTCAGCTGGCTATTCGCGCTGCTCTCCACCCGCGCATTCCTATGTGAAAATATGAGTAATATACCTAATACGCATATTCCGTAGTTGACAGAGTTGTGGCATGTTTACCTGGTCTACATGTTTTACCTATATAGGTTAACAAAAAACTTTAGAGAGTTATATAATGCACGGCAATGCATCATCGCTATATGATACAACATATGTACTCGTATGTGTATATATTATATAAATGAATGTTTCATATGTTACAGGTATATATTCTTTATACCACCTATACGTACGAAGCGGAGCTCGTTGTTTGAGTCTATATTTCCCGAGAGATACAATCGTAGAGTCTTCAAGTCACGAGTGAATAGGTACCTTCTAGGCTTGTGTGCTACATTTAAGAACTCGTCATCATGTAACATCAGTAGAGACAGTGGTCAAACGCAGGCTCATAATTCTTAAAAAATATTTAAATCATGTTAATAATATAGCTCGAAAATTCTAAAATTTTCATTTGACATGAGTTTACGAGTATGACTTCTGCATCCTAAGACAGCACGCGAGGCATCAATGCATCAGGATAATTTAAGCGTAGGATTTGTTTAAGGCATCACGTTTTTCTAAAACACGTTGGTATTGGATAAAAAATAAAATAACAAGCGAACGTCTTGTTTTGAAAACAGAACAAAAGTTTAAAAACAGATGTATAAACATTTCCGAGAAAATTTTGAATGTACACGTGAAAATCTGCCCACTCGTAGTCTTTTGTTTTTAACAGCACATTGTGATTCGTCGAAAGATTACGGTTACGCGAAATTCCCCCGTACCGCTACTTTCCTAATTCACTAATTACCTTACCCGCAAAAGGTCACGCGTGACTGCAATCACGTGTCCTGTGTATGTGTTACGTGGGTCTGGACACAGTCCACGAAATCGCAAACACACCTTTGTTTAGTCCCACAGGCTTGGAACGTTTATTTGTTTTGTAATTATAACTTGGAGTAGGTTTTGCTGAAGAAATGTATGTAACACGTTGCTGAGCTACATTGCAGATAGATGGAGAGAATATTACGTCTTGTGTATGAAGGAAACAGTTTTCAACACTTCATTGAATGAACTCGTTGCTTGCGTCTGTGTTTCCTGGTACAGTTTTCAAAATTCTGATGCGTTTTGATTTTAAATATTACAAATATGTACTTTACACCTGTCATAAACATAGATGACTCCACTGCCGTGGTGGTACCAGCCTAGAATAGTACTCCCCCATCTCTTCCCGTGGGTGCCGTAAGAGTCGGCTAAGGGATCACGTACCAAGAGGTGGGCAGCAGCGCCTTCTGAGGATAGGAAAACATACTGCGCTCGCCAACCCGCCTGCCAAGCGTGGCGCGTATTGGTAAATCCCCCCTATATGCTGAGACATATGTCCAGCAGTGGACATCTTATAGCTGCGATGAATGAATGAATGAATGACCCCACGACCTTAAAAAATACTAATTACATTTTTAGACTTTTTAATTTCCTTTCTTCTGGTGTAAGACAGTTCAAGCGCATTTGTCGTTACAGCGAGAATTTTTGATTAAAAAGTTTATGGTCCCTCGAAAATATTTTTCACTAAAAATTTATCATCTGAAAACAAATTTTGTTTAATCAGAATTAATCTTTGTAAACTGTGGTGTGGTGATGAGTGGTATTTTTTTAGTTCATGTAGGACTTTCAACAAAATAAGCTGACAATACCCAAAATTGTCTATTTTGCAAATGGTAAAGCCTTGAAACGCAAGTGCCACGTGCACACGTGTTTGGGCTCATTTTTTTTAGTAGAAATTATAATATTGAGAAACAATATTAAATATGTTCAGCTAGAAATTATTATCTAGCTGAACATCTTTTAATTCGAATTTAATATTGATTTTTACACTGCCTGTCATTTCGGAACATAGTATGTGGTTTCTTGCTAATTTGGCCACACAATAGTTCTTTACTTAGTATGCATTTTAATTTGATTATACCTGTACTCAGCTGCAAACAAAATAGTCCCAGAAAAACTATTATTGAATTGTTTATTCGACACGACATTAAATGTCAATCAATCCACGTTCTATTTTATCAAGTTTCGAAATTAAAATGGTACTCAGCAAAAGCAGGATCAGATGTCACTTTGACATGTGTTACTCCGCTCCGACACTGATCGTCGTCCTGTTATTTATAAGTCGGTTCGGTTCATATTTATGCACGAAAAAACACTTATGAAATGGGTTTAATTTGACATCTGTCATATAGATGATTAGACCATTGAATTATTGTTGTTTCTGTTAGGTATGACTTAAAGTCGAGTAAAACGGGGGTGGATTTGTTGCGATCCTACCCACATGTTCGTCTGCGCCCGCGCACTTCTCCAATAAATTTGTTATTATTATATAAGTAAACGACATTAAGAACGCTTGTGACATATAACAACAGTAACATCAGAAAAAGTAGACGTTCATTTGGTTAACTGTTATTAAAATTGTATAGCTATAATACTGTATTAGGCTTATTTACCTACTGGAAGATTTTATATTTTTTTATTTTATTACTTCTTTCAATGATGCGAGCCGCTTCCATCTGGGCCTTGTGGAAATCAATAGGGGAGTATATCCAAGCTGTTCACTTTCTATGGATGAGATAATGATGATGATGATGATGACGATGATGATGATGACGACGATGATGATGATGGTGATGATGATGATGATGATGATGATGACTTCTATCAATATGCGATAGAGAGTGTTGGCAAGACACGATGAGGTGAATAACATTTGCACCAATATCAAAAAGTACTTCATGATGATCACGACCGCTCTGCCAAGAGTGAAACGAAAGAGATCACGTCATGCGTCGTAGTATTCAACTATGTTCTTATTTCAAATCCATAGATGACAAAGATTAGTCAAGTGCATCCGCAATTAAAATTTGTAATATCCTGTTTCCGGCAAAATGTGCAATGCCATCACAAAAGCCTGCCGTGCATCCATTTATAAAAATGGAATTGAAACAAAACAACTATGACGTCTACTATGACGCTAGCCCTGTAAAAGCAGTCATAACTTTTTAACGCTTTAAAGCCATCCATCATTGATGCACATCATGATGCTGTAAAAAAAGCGCTGTAATAGATACGCTCCTGCGGGTTTTTAGAGTTGACGGTACGATGAGTGAGACAGCAGAGGTAAAATAACAAAAGGAGACTGAAACATAAAAATCACCCATGACGTCAGATATTTTTTTATTTCTTTTTAGTTTTTTATCCCATGTAACAATACGAAGACGCTTTTCCAAAAAAATCCATTAGAAATGCTACATGCTCTGTTTTGCATGAGATACGCATCTCATGCAAAGAAAATATAAATATAACAGAGAAAAAATCGTCTACAAGGATTTGAACCCCATACCTTCTAATACTCTTTTGTGAGTTTTCAATAAAACTTATACAACGTCTCCTAGAACCTCTCTCTTTACACGGTTTTTTCACATCACTCCGGGTTGTAACGCCATCTCTCTCATATGATTTTTTTTTTTTTTTTTATTTGGAATAGGCAGGCGTTTGACCACTATCTCACCTGATGTTAAGTGATGATGCGGTCTACGATGGAGCACGCCTGCCTAGAAGATACCTATTCACTCGTGACTTGAAGATACCCAGGTCGTATTTTTTCGGAAATACAGAGTTAGGCAATGAGTTCCATTCGTTAGCTGTACACGCACTAAGAATGTGGAAGCAAAACGCTTCGTGCGACACGTTGGAACGTCCACCATGTATGAATGTCGCATTGCCGTCCGTCTGGTCGTCCTAAGATGGAATGGGGATGGCGGAATCAAAATATGATATGAACTATTAATGTAAGCACCAAACTCATGAGCTTTTTTAAACTAGGCATTTCTTTTATCAGTTAAGATTTACTGTTTTAATTTTATTGTTATAAAACGTCGTATCGTGTGGACGGTATGTTCCAAAAATATAAGGCAATCTGTCAATGTTCAAATCGAAATAAAAAGGAAAACGATGTCAACGTAAAACCTATCACATACATGCTGTTTTATAACGAAGGCTGTGCATAGAATAAGTATTTGTAATTTTGTATCAGTATTATGTTTGACTACCAACATACAAGTTTCTTGAACAATTTTCTAGAAAATACTTAACCGATTTTCATGAAATTGTATTTTGACTAAAGTTTTAGGTTCGCCCCGCGATTTCACTCGCTTAGACTATGGTTTTCCCGCTTCCTTTGTTATCCCACGAAAATCATACTTTTTTCAGGATATATATCTATTCTATATCTATCTATCTGGATATATTAAAATTCATCAAAATTGGCAGAATTACTTTCGGCTCGGCAATAAGGATTACCTTCATATAGTTATATCTAGCAGTGCATGAAAGCAGCCATGAAAAGCATTGTCTCAGTGTGTCAATAGACAGGCGTTCAAAAAACTAAACTCTAATGGATACACCTTATGTTTTTTACTGATAAACAATAATTTGGCGCTCCATTGTAGCGCTTGATTATATTATTATACAACAGATTTGAACATGCTATAGAAAAGCCCAACCACTACATTCGGTTCCAGCAGTTCTTGCCATAAAGAACCATCTTATATTAAGAATGTTAAGGTGGGTATTTGAAATTAAAAATGAAACACCCTACCCAGAGCTCACATTAATTAAATCCTAAGGCCAACAGTATTATTACTGTAATATCTCTGAATACGTAAGTAATAAAATTAATAATATATATTTATAATTAATGAATAGTCTGTAAATGATTATTGGAGGTTGCTTATCAGGGGCTTTTTAAATTATACAATCTGTAGCGGTAACAATTTTTTTACCATTCCTTTTAAAAGCCAAATATTGTCCACCCGAGACCACAATCACATAAAGTGTATGAAATGCCAGAAACATGAGTTGTTTAATAATAATATTAACGTTTTTTTTTATTTGAATGGCCCATTTATACCATAATGTATGGAATATATCCGCAAATTCAAATGTCCGCCGCGGTTTCGAACGGTGGCACGAATCCGTGTAACTTGCCATGGCGATTTGGCATCAGTGACTGAATAAGAAACAACAGATTTGACAGATGTCGTCAAAACAAAATGGCCGCCACAGATTATTAACATCGACCCGCTCTATTTGAAAGACCTGTTAGTGTTTTATGACAGCCATCGGGACCATGGCTTAAAGTGATCTTCAAAGCACCAAAGTACTCAGTTGAAGAATTTTCTAAAGAGTTTCTAACAAGTTGTGACAGACATTGCTCTTTTTACATTTCTTGAGGTTATTCTAATTAGCACAATGTAATTCACTTTCGCTGAAAGCTTTTCAGAAGTTACTTTTAATTATGTTCTGCTTTATTCTAATTGACCTAAATCATGAGGTCAAACTTGAGTCGCTGCTAAGTATACGAAAATGACTACCAAATTAAGGTCAAGAATGCTGTGATACTCTCTCTATGGATATGCTCATAGAAACAGCTCCCTCAAATTAAAAATAAAAGTAACCAAACGGAATATTACAGAATATTATGTTTTAGCTACATTTACAAAAAAGACAAATGACCGTTACTTAAACCGTGCATAATGTAGGCATGGCCCTTTCGTTACAGTTTTTCAAATGAAATGGTTTGTGATGGATGTGGGTAGTTATAAGTTAATAAAAAAAATTACTACATTTCGCCACTCAGTACTGTCATTTCTGTAGTACAACTGTGACAAAAAAATACTTGTACAGACGGTACGCGCGTTATTCAATAATTATTATATATATTATTATACAATTTATTACGATTGACTGTGATACAAGTAATTTCTGATTTAGGCACAGAACACAATGTTCTAAAGTTTTTTTTATAAATTGGGAATAGGCAAGCGAGGAAAGATTTGTATTTTTGTATGTTTGTAACAAATATAGTCAAAAACGACTGATCCTGTTTTTTAATTCTTTCACCATTAGATATATAGACTAAAGCTGGAATATATTGTATTACTAAAATATATTATGGATTTCTACTAAAACTTCAATAATATAACTCAAATTGAAAAAAAATAGATCTTTTACATCGCATACAATGCGCAAACTATCGATGGCGGAACAAAAAAAAACTGTATTAACACGTTCAGCCCAGTAACGTCATACGTTAAATTAAATTATTTTTGCTTAATATCAGGTGAGACAGTGGTCAAACGGAAGCTATAATCTTTAAAAAAAAAAATCCAAAATCAGATACAACAAAATTATCATAACCTATTTATTAATCATGCCTATTACGAGCTGTTTATTGATTTCTAAAGGACCTTAATTATATAAACTATTATGCACTGCGACATAACCATGATGCAAACAGTGTTGTAAAAATTATTTCTGTCTGAAATGTACCCCACAAAGGCAATTATGAATCACTTCAATAAATCTTAAACTAAAATGAAAAGAAGTCATAGAGTATGGTCTGATTAAATTCGGATATTTCAGATTCCAAAAATAGAAGTCTCCTTACAATTTAATGTAATATTAAATATCGGCAAGTTGGTAAGTAACTTGATATCGCAGCCGCTAAGGAAATTGTATTTTGTGCTTCCTTGGTAATTTTAATTAAAGCTTACCTTAATGTCGCTGCAAGAATACGAAAGAAAAAAATCTTTTTCAATTTGGTGGGGTGAATTAATTACAAATTGATAAAGCAGATGGTAATTAGAAAACTGAATTCAAATTAATGCGGAGCTTTGCTTGTACGTCAATCAATTCAGAAAATTAAGTAATTATTGAAATCGTTAGAGAAAATAGAGTTTATGCATGCGATCTTAACAGACGTTAAGCAACGTACTGAGTACGTTCATACCTAGGATGGGAGACCACTAGTATCATATTCATATTAAGTGCTTCCGTGCATCGAAGGGTTAACTAAATCTTCGATGCCTCTTGTTGTCTAAAGTTAACAGTCTTTCATCCATATCGTCTAGGCCCTTGGGTGGCCTCAAAACTCCGACAATGGGCTGGCCACTAGCCTATCCGTAAACCCGCTTTTGACAACACTCTTCTTTGAGAGCAAGAGCCATCTCTTATCAGTGGAAAGTAATTGGGCTAAATATCATTTATTTCATGTAGTGTGAGACTGGTGGACAAGTGGACAAACGACCTGACTAAGATCACAGGCAAGGGCTGGATGCGGGCCGCTTCTAACCTCCTTTTGGAAATCAAAGATGGAGGCATATGTCTAGAATGATGATGATGAGTGTGAGACTTAGTAAAAATCTCCATTGATTAGGATTTGAATTAATATAGACAATATTTTTGTAAAACTTCGACTAGTCATTATTTATTATCATTTCGGACGTCTAACTTCCCCTGTTTGGTATCAGTATATATTCCTGATGAAATGAAGGGACTGCTAAGGGTAAGATAAACTTTCTATCCTATTCAATTCAGACCCAGGGGTCTACATACGTAAGAGAAATATTCCATCAGCGTCTAGAGTATACTGCGCGCGTGATGTCCTATGCGCAAATTTTAAGAAGTTAGCGACATCTTGTTTACCATAAATTGGTTCATAAAAAAGACCACTGACGCTGGGAGCTTGGATTAATACGAAAGCGTTCTCATGGGCGTTAGGCACTGGAAAAAATACTGACGGGGTTTTAGCCGATATAATTCTTAACCGTCTCCTACCCGAGCTGAATAAGGTATATAACCAGTGGTGATCCCACCCAAAAAGAGAAAAAAAACCTTATATTCCACCATCAACTAATTAATGCAATAAATGAATTAAGGCAATGATTAATATGATGATTAAATATTAATGATAAATGATTAAGGCAATAAATGAATTTTATCTTTATCGTTATGGTCAACTTTTCGTACAATAATTAGGTTGCGTTATTTTTTTAACAGTTAAATACAAACCAACTGCTCTATTTTCAAACGCAATCACTCGTTCATGTCATTCAATATGCTCAAAAACGATCCATCAATTCCACCAACGAGGTATGTATCAACAGTTAAAGCGCGGCCATTCATCTTGCGCCCATTTTAGGGAACAAATTAAACACTCTAATACATGAGGCGTGTCTAAAAAAGGAAAGGGGAGGGGGGCATATTATGCGCCGCACTAAATAGTGTTCGCTAGATGTGGCACTTTTATTTTTATAACATAATATTACATCTCGTTTGGGTCGGCTTTAGATATTGCATACGCGAATACTAATATCGTAACGCTTGACCTTATCTTACTAATGTCGACTGATACGCTAGATAGGAAAAGACACTGGCTGATTAGTGTGAGAATTAAACTTGTTATCAAGGGGAAAATATTATGTCATTATGTTCCATAGTTTAGGAATAGCAAGGGTACGACTCATTTTGAGAAGCCAGAACGATACAGGCAAACTGTACGTGACACAAAATGATTATGTGTTTGTGCATGTTGACATGAGTTTAGTATTTAAAGCTATTGAATAATGTGTTTGGTCATTTTATTTACATTTATTATGTTCTAGATGTGTAATATAGAATATTTTAAAGATAATAAAAAGAAATGGATAATACAAACTACTGCCAGTATCGGTTCGCACTTCACAGTCACTATACATCTCTAAGAACAGAGTCAAAGAACACTTTTTGTCACAAATAAATCTAAGCGAAGTTTGCTAAATAAGTATTAGATATATATATATATATATATATATTTATCAGTAGTTATATATTATGTAGTATGTGTAAGTATATTATTTATGCTAAAGTTTATACATGTACCTATTTTATGTATGTATCTATTTAAGTAGAAATTGCGGTGATTTGCCGCCCCTTAAAATTTATGACAATTCCTGTATGTTTGGTTGCCTGGAAGAAATCGCTTTAAGCGATAAGGCCGCCCTTTGTATCACTGTATTTATATTTGTTTGTTTGTTATCTTTATGTGTGTAGTTTTGAAATAGTGTGCAAATAAAGAGTTTTCTATCTATCTATCTAACTAATATGGGTTTCTTGTCGATCTCAGATTCTCTCAAAAATTATATATTAGGATTATTTTACTTTCCGTTATTAATTTGTCACTTATTATTTAATGTGCGTTTTAATTGCAATTTTAGACAAATTTAACCGCTGTTCTTTGAAGTGAAGTAATTTAAATGAAATTGTAGTCTCACTATGATGCGATTTTAATTATTTATATGGCAAAACAACGTTTGCCGGATCAGTGAGCATTACCATAAAAAGTAAAAAACTTCCAGAAGTCGCATGTTTTTAGTCGAACGACTATCAAACTGTTGCAAATCGATTTCATATTAAAATTATCGCATATTTACATACAAAAATATAATTTCTCTTCCAGAAGTGAAATCTATATCTCTTTGTAACCGCTAGCCATCAGTGGCACCGCGACTCGTTGCGTCGGCAAAAAAGCTACACCCCCTCCACATCCTGATTACCCCCGATTCTAAATTTGTCCCACCCCCGTCTTTGACATTCCGCACCTTTGATTAGTAATTTTGGATTCCTGTTTAGTCTGTTTTCTTCCTTTGGGGAATTAAACTTTCTTTTTGTAATTGAATAAAGAATAAAGTTACGTTTGGAACTAATTAAGCTGGCTTATTTTGACGCTGTGGACAGATGAACTGACTAAGTTCGTAGGATGCGGACCACTTCCAACCGGTTCTTGAGGAAATCAATGGGGACGGTCTGTCCAGCAGTGGACGCCTTATGGCAGAGATAATGATGATGATTTTATGCCTTAGGGAAATTTAAAGTGATTTTGTTTTGATGGTGTCTTTTATCTCTTTCGTACGGTGTGATTTCATTGACATTTCGTCATGACTGGGAGCTTGGTGAATATCGATTAAAATAAGGATCTAACGTAAGATTTGTAAAGCATGAAAAAAGGCTTTTCTATAATAAGTCAAAAAGGACCAACAAGTGTCAAAATAGAACTTTTTTGCTTTATTTTTTTTATTTTAGTGAAAGTAACAGTTCAAGTAACAAAGTAAACATTCTTAAATTAAGGAAACTAACAGCTTATTAAAAGTATCTCTCTTAGGGTTAGAACATTTGAGTTATCTATAGGCTACCAATAGCTAGTGAATTGCTCAAATGTTATTGTAGTAGCTGCAGTATTGTAATTAGTTATTAGTGTTTTATTCAATAAAGGTATTTATCTCTCTTAGTGATGATAATATTCACTGTAACGATAATATATATATATGTAAGATGCGTAAATTTTTGAACAAGTTTATAATATTATAATATTAATATTAATATTATAATATTTATAATATTATAAATTAAATAACTGTAATTTTTTTAGAGCAGTCTTGGAACTCGTGTCACAGATTTTCACAAGCCTAGTTTGGGATACAGGTGATTATATAATCATGTTTTGGTAAATGTCTGTGCCTGAATAAATAATTATTATTATTATCATATTATTATTAAATTAAATAACATAACAGGAGAATCAAAAAATTACCCTGCACTTGCTAAGAATGTATAATTAAATAATAATTTAAATGACTACAAATAAATCACTCAACCTTCTTTGAATTACACTAAGGCTATTAAACATATATCATTCATATATGCTTTAGAATTTTTACAAACGTTGTTAAAAGTGTCAAAGCATGAACAATAAAACTAAGCTTTTTTTAATACTTTATAGATTTATAGTTAACCACTACCTCATTTGATGGTCAGTGATGATAATGTCAAAGGTTTGATCATCCTAAACCTATATGCTTACTGGCTCTCAAAGTCTGCTGCCTGAACACACTAAGTGTTTGTTGAGGGTATTTCAAACTTGAAGGTGTCGCTAGCCAGACAGGTACTCGAAAGTACTTTTGGTATTAAAGCACCATGCTTGGAATTTGATATCGGTGTTGTCTTCACCGGAAGCTTAAGCTGCTGGTGGGGATCGAACCAGCAACCGTCAGTTTGACAGCCAACGCTCCCACCATAGGCTATCATCCTCTTAAAAAATTAAAATATATTTCATCATCATCGTCAGAAATATATTTAACAACGTATTAAAAGTTATTCTTACATAAGAACTGTAGAATATAACCAGAAGTAATCCAATCCCATTTCACGTAACAGCTACTCCGCGAATGGTGTTAGTCAAATATACATGCAGTTCAGATTTAGACCGTGTCTAGACTATATAGTGCAAGGGAGTTCAAGCTTTTTTCATTGCGGGCCGCTGCATTTTTATACGCGCGTACACTCTGCTTTACTACGTCACGTGGTTATAAACTAGTTTAATTATTTTAGTAACTTAATATAATAGTATATTACTATATATACATTCATTTGTTAATATAACGATATGTATCATGTGTGACGTTGCCTACATTCAGTAAATGGCCGGGACATATTTTTTTGTGGCAGTCAAATACAAGACAATCTAGTATCTAGTATCTCTATAGAATTTTTTTAATAGTTGGCACACTAGCATACCGTCCGCCTGATGGTAAGCGATCACCGTCGCCTATATATATATCTGTAATACTGGTACAAAATATTTTTCAGATAGATAATATATATGTGCCAAGGGCAATAATACAAGTTGTAACGTAAAATCATTTAAGTAGGATACATAATTAAATACAACTTATAATATTTCAAATAATGATTAATAGGAAAAGCAAAAAAGGATATAATCGGCAACAACATTTATTTTTATTTCTGCTTTTTAACAAGATTGTCTCCAAATAAACTGGCCTTGTTTTAATAAGTTTGGCATATCTGTAGGTCTATTAACTATTTGTAACTATTTTTTTTGACATTCTAGGTCTAGCGTGATGAATTCCTAGACCACAACGTCACTAACTATCAAGTAAGAAAGTGGTATGACGCTAGATCTATAAAAGGATAAAATAAATTGCTTACTCCGACGGTATTCTGTAGTCGTGGGTTCAAGTCCCAAATGTAGCCGATTTTTTGCATTTGAGAATAAAAGTAATCGAAATATATATATCCAAATAAATATATATATATAACTCGAATAAAAATGACTATAAACATCCACACATGCCTTAGACATTAAATCGACTGTTTCACCTGTCGAGTTTTAGTAACAAAAAAAATAAAAGAATAATAGTAATATAAGTACTACCAGGGTTTGCCGAATAGAGTAATACAGTTTGTAACGTTTAAAAGATCGACTAAAAGCATGTCTTTTGGCGGGATTCTCTTGCGGACCACATGTTGGTAATCAGTGCTCAGCATCAGCTGACTGAGCGACGAGGAATGTCTAGAGACTGAGTAGTGAGCTCATTTGAATCTGATGTTTTAGTCATTTCAGTCAGAGAGACTAAGATTGAGTCCTAAATTCGTGAAACGTAAATAGTTTCTCGCATTTGAGATGTCCCGGAAACTGCAGAATGCTTACGTTTATAGTTTAGGCTAGTTACAATAGGTATTAAGTGGAGACAGTTTAATTAAAAAGTAACATTGTATAAAAAATAAAGTTTTTATATAATTTTTTTTTTTTTTATTAACATTCACACAAGGTCTTCAGGTCCCAAACTAGGCAGAGCCTGTACTATGGTAACCTGATGACTGATATATATATACTTATATACATATACACACCCAGACACAGGTCAAACAGACATGTTCATACACACAAAAGTTTGACCTGTCCGGGAATCGAGCCCGGGACCAGCGGCTCAGAAGGCAGAGTGCTACCAACTGTGCCAACAGGCCAGCAAAATGTAGTAGGACAATTGTGCTCACGCGAAACAACTGTCCGCGTGATGGGCTTGCAATAGAAAGTATTCTACCATTCAAAAGCCCTCACGTAGACGAAGATGAAGCTTGGTCGCATATGCTACTCTGTCGAATTATTTTACTTTCGACACTTGCAAGTGGAGTTTTGTGATAGTGATTTCACTCTCGTCTGAGCTTTACGATTGAATTAGAAGCTGGATACCTGTAAGTCATCAGAATACGTTTTTTAGTTTTATCATAATTATATATTTATATGCAGCGTTAGGGTCTGAATATTGTAGTTTTGACGTTTATAAAGGCATCCTTGATGTTTTATGTATTGCTTCCGGGCTATTTGGCCGTGGTCTATATTCCAGACGTTTCGTCGATCACTGCGGTCGACATATTCAGTGGTTCAGGTCCGAGCGGCGACAAGAGTGTAGAACTCTCCTTCGCAGCGTCTTCTCTGTTACTGATGTTGAGTCTTGAGTCGCTTGTGTATTTACAAGCGCTATGTGTATTTGTAATACATACGACATGCAACGCCGGCCGTGAAAGCCTTAGAATTTGCATCCTTGATGCTTGAGGCTTTACCATTTGCTAAATAAACAATTTTGAGTTCAAAGTCCTACTTATCTGAAACAATTCATGCAGGCTAATTTTGATTGAAAAATAAATTCAATTGGCTAAATTAATACCAAACAAATTTCTAGTATCCATATTTGTCGTTTATCAAAAATCTGGCGGCACCGATGAACAGCAAAATGCGCTGGAACCGTGCCTTACACCAGAAGAAAGTTAAAAGGTCCAAAAATGTGATTAGAAATACTCATCATCTATCAAGTTCAGCAACATGATTTGTCCCCTCCATTCTGCCTGTAAACACCCGCGAGCCACTGTACTGCCATCGGCATCTGTTAAACCCTTAATACGCTATGATAAAAAAACGTGAGTGGCTGGTTGCCTTCTTATAATGAGCTCACGAGAGTTTTCAAACGTGAAATGAACTTTTCTATCGTTGTCTTCATATCTGACCATCCACTAAGCTGACATCTTTTATACGACTCATTGCACTCTTCACGTCTCCTTCCACCAACACACTTGACAGATTGGTTCGACTTCCCATTCACATTGACATGTCTCTCTTTACGATACAGTTTTACGATCAAACGTCACCAGCCTTCAATGTCATTAGTGCTAGTTACATAGTAACTCGTGTGGACACTGTGGCGTGAGTAGGAACATTCCATCAGCGGTTCGACGGATCCGGAGGAAACGATGGCTATTTGAGGACATTTTTAATCAGTTTTATGGCTGAAGAGATTTTGAGTGTCATTAAGGTTGTGATTGTATTTCTCTTTGAGGAAACACCGACAGCACAAACTACTGAAACGTTGAGTTTTATTTATAATAATTAACTTGAATACTACCAGTCTGCGTGATATTGGACTTTCTTCCATCCTCATAGTATGTGACTTTTACACAATTTCATTTATTTGTCCCTTTTTTTCGATGGCGTATAATGTATGAATGTCTACGTTATTTTATTAATGATATTAAATAAACAATATTTAGTGTTGATTCCGCGAAATAAATTATTACAGCAGTATGCATCTCCCTCCTTCCTGCATGAATTGTATGCAGGAAGTATGCAGAACGATAATTATATTAACACACATGTAATGTTACGGAACCTCTTCGTCACGTGTTTCGCCTCTGGACGAGGCAAGTTCAAGAGATGTCGACTCAGCAAACGTCGGGGTGAACTCGCCCGTCGCGGAATTAACACTCACACTAATTATTGTGTATTTACTATCATTTCTATATGGATTTCCGCAAAGTAAATCCCAAATCTATAAAATGTCCGTATTGTAGATACTGAAGGTGTGATTAGACGATAAGATTCCAAGTTATGATGTCAATATGCATATATTTTTTTATTAGTCTTTCGGTTGACCACTCCCTCACTTGATGGTCAGTGAAGACGTGGTCGAATGTGGAATCACTCGACATCTAGAATCTTGAAAAACTCTCAATACTAGAAGCCTGCACTTACTTGTTGTTCGATGATAGTTTTTTTTTTAAATTTTGATTTTGATAGCTAGCCAGACGGGTACTGAAAATTATTCTACCATCATGCATCTTACACATGACATAGTGCAACAATAAAAGGGGATATGTATATTTTGGAATAAGATTTACTATTAGTGTTATCAGTACACGTATAGAGGAAGCATATTTATTAATAGAACAGCACAGTTCAATGAACCACGGAACCCTATTGAATTATAGTAAAAGGGCAACAAACGTCATGATACTAAAAGTTAACGAACCCAAAGACTGAGGACCGAGACATGTCGTAGCATGCGCCGTTCTAAATTTAAACGGAGATACCGTCGGAGGGCGGCCAGCTCCCCCGTTCTTTTGTTCCTATTTTGAAATTCAAAAAATAGAACTGAAAGCGGCCGAAGGGTGTTTCTGGATACGCGTGCGCGTGAGTCAGTGGCGATCGGCGCTCCGGCGCGTGCGTCTCTTCCACGACGGAAGTGACTAGTCCCGTTTAAATTTCAAATTTCAAATAAGTCCGTTTTCTCTGAAGTGTTGAGTGCCTTCCCAACCTTTTTAGTATTTCTATGGCGGATGTGATAGTGATACCATTGATATTTTTGTGCTTCTTTCCGTGAATCGTGCCTTTGGAAATATTTGGTTTGGTATGTAAATTGTTTAAATTGCAAAAATCTGTTTTATTTTTAGGTTTAAATGGTAGTCAGAAATCTTGAGTGAGAAATATATTTAGTTTTTATTTCTTTATAGTCATTCAGTATCCTAATTTGATAAAAATATTATACTCTACAAAAAGTACTAAATAATGTGTTAAAAACACAATATGTTATGCAATAGATGGCAAAGAAGTAGACGGGCAGTCTAATAGCAACCTTATAGACATCTGACATACAATTAATTTCCCTTTTAAGACTTATTAACTTCCATATTATTATATCAGATTAATTAGCAAATTGGGAATATCTTCATAAAGTTTTTGCCGTAAAACTTACCTACCTGTAATAACGTCGCGTTAGATTTTTTTTCTATGAATCCTCGCGATTTTCGCGCTTAGGTAGTATCAAGAAATATATTTTTAAGTTTTTTTTTGTATAAAATACAGTACGCATAAATTAAACGCTAAGTTTAATATGGAAATCCTTCACAGAAAAAAGATTTTATCATCAAGTCCGCCATAAGTAATCGTTAGCCATAAACGTCCACTGCGTTAGATACGCCTCTCCCATTAAACTCTACAATGACTGGTAAAGTTGGAGATATGTGTTAATATAATATTATCATTTTGTATACTTCCTGTAGGCATGCAATCTTATTTTAAAATAATAATAATAACTGGGTCAAAGGTTGAAAAAAATAATTTAAAAATATGTCTAAATACAAAGAAAATATAATTGAAACGTTTTGTTAATAAAAATATAGAGAGCAAATGATTACAACTGTCAAATCGAGTGATCTCAATCATAAATCTTCTTCTTCTTAAATTATGGGTTCTGTGGCTAATTATCACTTACTAGATCATTCGGTCAATTAGTCAGCCGTACCATTGACGACTCAAAATGTATTATTAGTGGTTTGTGGAACATTCTATACGGTTAATTAGCTAAATAGTATATAATACGTTCATCGAAAGGCGGTACAAATTTCGCCAGATCAGCTAATTTAAAATAAAAACGTAATTTCCAATTTAAAATATGAATCGATATGAGATTGTGACGTCACACATTTCACAATGACTGCGTTATCAAAAACACTAATTTGAAAAGTTCATTACACAGTTATGAAATGGAATTAATGCGCTCAGCATTTAGTACAGAACTAATATAAAATGGCGGTCAGGAACCGACCTAATTTTTGCAATGTACGTAATTTCGCCGCGAATATGTTTTAAAGAGGCCACGGCACTGCCACAGTCTGCTATAATACTAGCGAGTTTTCTTCTGTGTAATTGTATCAAATATGTATACAGCATTTGTGTTTTCTTGCTATAAAATTTATTATTTATATTGTTGTTAAAAATATATTTAATATTACACTGATGTAAAGTTTACGAGGTTATAGGGGGTAATCTCTGGATCTACTGAACCGATTTTGAAAATTATTTTACCAACAGAAATCCACTTTATTTCTGAAAGGCATAAGCTACATTTTTCATCATCATCATCATAACCACGAGAGTGACACTCCTGGGCGCAGATAGTAATAGTAAATAAGTAAGTAATAGTAGTAGTAGTAAATAAATAAATAAAGTACCTACTAGGTACTCATGACGTCTTCCAAAAGACCAGACCTAGTTAATTGCAATTTACCTAAAATTACCGCTACTATTCACATTGATTTAAGGACTACCTTCCCATAAACAATAAGCGTGGTAAGTTTATGCGTCGGTCGATGAATCATCATTCTCACATTTTCGTAAAAAGCGATGCAAACGAAACGGTTATGATTGATACGCGAGGTATAAGTGTTAAGAATGCTGCAAACAATAGAATTCTAGCAAAACTTTTGTCTATGTATTTTGTACATGTAACTCATCCAGTTACGGTCCAGCCTTAAGGCTAATGAGTAATAACATGTGACTTAATTTTCTAAAACGACAAGTAGCATTTACGCCTGGTATTAGAAAAACATATTATCAAAGAGGTACAGAATATCTTCTACTAGTAATTCTACCTACAAAGATACTTTCGTCTAACTCTACTAAACCCTAACGGGCAACCTACTCATATCAAGAAGTCTGACAGTCAAAGTAAAGGCGTAAAGCCTATACCGGATTGTGCCAGTACAATGGCCAAGGTACGGATGTATCCTATGTTCAGAATCTGGATTATTCTGGATATATTTGAATGATCCGGGGTAAGGATTTGTGCCAATTCTATGAATACGTCCGGTAGAACATCCTGTATGTGGAAGATACGTTTGATTCTGGAAATATTGTAGGGTTAAAAAGCAATAGAGTGGGTAAAAAATATTATACTTAATTAGCCTTAACTTTAAGCGCGAGGCTATCTCACGTAGAACTGTAACAAGGCTTGAAAGGTAATAAGCAGACTAAATAACCACTTTCAACCGGTCTACTTGTGAATTATTATTTTCTAAACAATAATTCTTATCGTAAATAAATAAAGTAAAACTAATATTTAATATAGAGTAAATATATGTGACCCCAAGCACAAATTACTATAAAAGCTATATTATATATTGTACGTAAGTTGAGTATAAGATACGACAGCATTAAAAAAATATAAAGTATTTTACGTCCGAACTTAGTTCAGCACCTTCCTATAGACAGTTTCGAAGTAACATTTGAAAGGTGTTTGATAAAAATTGAGTTTTTTTTTTCGTAGGATTTTTTACATAGATTTCTATGTGAAAAATCTTTATTAAAGTTAACATATTTATGCAAAACCATATCGATTATCAAATTTTAAAAGACAAGTAAATTTTTACTTCAAACATTAGTAGCTGACTTTTTGTTTTTTTTTATTTTTTATTTATCAACATTCACACAAGGTCTTCAGGTCCCAAACTAGGCAGAGCCTGTACTATGGTAACCTGATGACTGATATACATACTTATATACATATACACACCCAGACACAGGTCAAACAGACATGTTTATACACACAAATGTTTGACCTGTCCGGGAATCGAACCCGGGACCAGCGGCTCAGAAGGCAGAGTGCTACCAACTGCGCCAACCTGCCAGTCAGAATTCCAGCCAGAGTCTAATATTCAAACCAACCAAATGCAACCAAATGGGTGCATTTACAATTCTTACAATTCTCTCTATATTATTTGTATCTCTTGTGTAAATATGTTGTGAGTGTCTTGAATAAATGTGGTTTCTTTCTTTCTTTCTTTCATTTGACACAAAATAATTTGAACAGATGCCAGTGATCGTTCTCTCATTTGCGTATTTAGAGATTAGATTACAATGAAACTGCGTTTAAGGTTAAACTTACCCTGTCCAATACCACAAAATTAAATGGTCAATTTAGGAAAACAGTGATATTTTTTTGTAATGAAAATCGGAAATATCCTGGACATGGTTGTAGAGTAGCTTTTTTGGGAGTACAATGAAATAAGGATGAGTTAAGACGAAAATTAAGCTAAATTCGGTATGAAACTTATGAAAAATCTGTAATAAGCTAAATAGTGGTAAAATACGAATGTTTGTCTTGATGTACCTGTTTTCATGCTAAATGGATTCTCGTGAAATTGGGTACATATATTATTTTACCCTACAGCACCTTCATCTCAGAAAATCAGACGATTCTTATAGATAATAAAAATATATTTACATGGAAATCTGTTACATCAAAATACCGTATAAAAATAACTTTTATGGCATTTCGGTCCAGATATAGCAAAATCCGGAACTCGCCTCCGTTGTCCAAATTTATTTCGCAGTCACTAATTGGAAGGACAGATGAATAATTACCATTTTAATTGAGTTGATAGCTGTTGTTTTGATCGATGGAACAAACTTCATAATCATTTGTTTTCATCTGGAACGAAATTAACAGAATAAGTGGTTTTTAATTGAAAAGATTTTGTTTTGACATTTAAGAGGAATTAGATTGACAATTCGAATGGGATTACTGCATGGCAAAACGTTAGGCATTCATGTCATCCCCATGCGAAGATATAGTTTATTAATTATAAGCCTGCGCTTGATTTCTGTCTCACCACATGTTAAGTGACGACGTGGTCTATAGTGTAGCACACAAGCTTAGAAGGCTACCTGTCGATTTGATAATGGTGCCTTTACTGGAAGCTCAAGACGTTAGCAGGATCAAAGCAGCGCGAGCATCCTTCAGGTGGAAAGCCGACGCTTGCACCTAAGCGATGTTCTGAGGTTTTTCATTAAATATAATCTTAAGTAATTAGTATCAAAGACATAAAAACATACCTTAAATTAAAAAAATATTACTCCTTTTCTCGATGCCGTTAGCTCGAGAGTGGAATTCTGCCTTTTTAGATCCTAATGATCTGCTGCATGTTGATAATAGAAAACCTAATGGAATGACACTTATTCTCTGGAAGTTGTTGCGACCTTTGCTTCGTAATGCTAAATTAATAATATGGTTCATATTAATAAATAAATAATTCAAAGTATTATCAGCATTACTTCATTCTAATAAATTGTATTATACCGTAACACTCACTAAACAGCCCAATTCCAAGCATGAATTAAATTACTGTTCCAAATAACTAAGCCCTTTGTCCGTGATATAATAAGATACAACGCAATACACAGGCACAATAAATGTAGCAATACATTTTAACCCTTAAGTTTAGGGATGTACCAGTCATGTATCGATCTCTCGTATCAAACGAGTTGAGGTCGACTCAGGATCTTTTTTTTTCCTTTTTTTACATATCATAAGTTTGCGTTTGACAACTGATGTATGCCAATGGCGTTATATGCAAGTTATAAGCATAGACAATGAATGTTGTAATTATGTGTACAGATTGAGTATTCTAGCAATTCTAGCAACACATTAGGCTATGACTTCAAACTATGATGTCGTTTGATAGTTAGTTGACACATATAATATTATGACCTCTTTCGTTTACCACCAAATGACGTTTCAGTCTAGAAAAATTACTAGAATTTTGCAGATGTCGATAAAACGCTAGATATATATAGAATATAAAAAAAAACATAGATTCAGGCTATGAACTTTGTAGACTACTAATTTTTGACGTTGTCTTATTGGCGTCGGCTCGGCCTCGCACCGGACTGAATATAAACAATACATAAGTAGACTTGACGCCTTGTATCATGGTAAATTGAAGATAAAATATTTCCTCGAAACCTTTTGTCCATAGCAGCGGACCGGATAAAATTATTAACACAAATATCGATATCAGGAATGGGAGAGTGGTACATCACTACTCGCCCTATGAAATTCAGAGAATTCCTTTCAGTTACCTCTGACGTATAAATTGCGGTTAGGTAAAGACGAATATTTTAGGTAAGTATATATTAGGTAAATTACAGCTTGCCTTAAATTTAATAAATACTTTATCTTGTTTGTATAACGTAACATTACTTTACATGTAATAATTTGTCTTTTAACAATCAAATACTATATCAAGTTATAATTAGGCAAAAACAACATAATACAGAAGGGGTTATGTTTTATATCTAAAAGGTTATGAAAATTGAATGCAAATGTATATAGAGGGTAGAACAATAAAATATACATTTTTTTCGGGTGTGTTAGCAGTGGCAATTGGGAGTTCAAGTATGCACAGTTTTTCTTGATATTTTAAATGATATAAGAAAGGAGCATTCTTATTTTAGATATTTTTAGGGGTCGGTACCTCAAAAGGAACCCTAGTAGGATCACTTTATTGTCCGTCCGTCCGTCAGACAGACCCTTTATCTCGGGAACGCGTCGAGGTATCGAGATGAAATTAAAAAGATATACCCAGGTCTATAGTCTCTTGAAGTTGTAAAATAAACCAAACTTCTAAGTTAACGTAAAAAAGGACACGTTTATAATTTAATAAGATCGACAAGTACCAAAATCTGTTCCATGCTTAATTACTTACACTTACTTATAATAATATGATAAATGCGACGGTAAATTTACTTATTGTTAATTGTACTCTGAGCCCGCACACAGGTTCTCGCTTAGTTTGGTTCTCAAAGCCTACATGATTGTGTTAAAACATACTGTACTCTTTTGGAAATAATCTTTTTTATTCAAACAGTTGTTATAAAATATCATCATAATCGTTTCAAAATTGGTCCTTATTTTGCCTATTTACTTTTATTTATTTCTTAAAATCTATTTATTCACTGTTTTTTTTATTTAATTGGCAATATCAACAGTTACATTAAATAGTCTACTGTTAATACATTGATAAAAATTATAGCGCAAATAACTCAAATTATTGTGTTTAGATTTTAAACCTAACTGTCGCCCAGACTACCCAAGTGAGCACTAGAAAACTCCAAACCACTTGTGTGTTCATAATTATACTTTAGACTTTATAAACGCTTTCACCATTTCGAAAGCTTCGCAAATGTCAACGCCCCTTATCAGCTCCAGCAGTAAATAAAACACTTTCAGTAATAAAAAGAAAATCAATACTGCTCAAGGAATTTATGTGTTCGATAAATCGCGAACAGAAATAATGTAAGGTTAACGGACCATTTATCGTCACGAGCTCGAGGGCTGGCGAGAAAATTAAAAGTACCTATCAAGAGTTTGTTCAGGAATCATCACGCTTATAACTGCGAAAGGTTGTGTGTATGTGTGTACGTTTGTTTATTACTTCTGCACGCCTTAGCAGCTTGATAAATTTGTATAAAATACAGCACATAGATTTAACATAGAGTAACTACTTTTTATCCCGAATATGTGATGGGTTTCTGGGACACAACATAAACTGAATCACACTAATATTATCAGTTTCAAGGTTTGTATAATGTGGTTACCCTTTCACGCTTTAACAGCTTCATAAATGTAAATGAAATTCAGGGCATATATACCTTTTAACGTTGAGTAACTACTTTTTATCCCGAAAATATGATGGGTTTCTGGGATACAACATAAACCGAATCACACTAATATTATCAGTTTCAAGGTTTGTATAATGTGGTTACCCCTTCACGCCTTAACAGCTTCATAAATGTAAATAAAATTCGGGCATAGATACCTTTTAACTTTGAGTAACTACTTTTAATCCCGAAAATATGATGGGTTTCTGGGATACAACATAAACCGAATCACACTAATATTATCAGTTTCAAGGTTTGTATGTATGTGGTTACCCCGTCACGCCTTAACAGCTTCATAAATGTAAATGAAATTCAGGGCATAGAAACCTTTTAACCTAAAGTAACTACTTTTATCCCGAAAATATGATGGTTTTCTGGGATACAATATAAACCGAATCACACTAATATTATCAGTTCTTAAGTTTGTATTTATATGTGTTTGTTACCTCCTTACGCTTTAGAAGAAATTCGGAACGTTGATATATAACCTTACTTGTAGCGCCCCGCGGTTTCACCCGCATGGGTTACGGTTTTCCCGTTACCTCAATTATCTCACGGGAACTATACTTTTTCCGGGATAAAAGTAGCCTATGTGTTAATTCAGGGTTTAAACTATCACCATACCAAATTTTATCGAAATCGGTGCAGCCATTTGAGCGTGAAAAAGTAACAAACATACACATAAACTTTCGCATTTATAATATTAGTAGGATAACCAGAATTAATACATTTTCGGGAAAATTTGAAAAATACTATGGTCCTCTGGGATACACCTCCTTCGCCAGTCTGTAATGTTCAATGTTGAGCGTCGTGATACTTCCAATCTTTCTCGCGACATAGACGCTTCCACTTGTCGCGGTCTGTAGCGTGCCTTAATACTAATATTATAAAAAAATAAATGTTTTATTTCGGGTGGTAAATTCCCATAGCAGACACACAAAGTCAAAACTAAACTAAAATATAACTAAAAAATAAAATGAAGCAGGTATGTATATGGTACCTACTTCGGTCATCTAAGTCTAAGTCATCTTAAATCTAACTTTAAAATTATGTCATTTTTTATTACCGTCCAGGTGAACAGAAATCCAGTGCCGAAATAAGGGAATGTCGGAGATTTTGGTGCGCAGTTGTTTGAACACTTGGTCGGACCATCTTGTTGGACTGAGTCCCCTAGGTCTTTGTCCTTCTAACTTTCCGTTGGCCATAAGTTTCTTCAGATTGTCGGAGGGCTTTCGAGCTATATGTCTGAGATATTGCAGCACTCTGGGATACATCAAAAACGTAAAAATATATATGTGAAAGGAATCAATTTACATGAACGTGAGAAAAAGTGCTATTTTTCCGTTTTTGCTGCTTTTTATTTATGGTACTCCAGAAAAACTTAATATAATTATTGAGGTTCGCGTGTGCAAACCTGATGTCTTATTTTTTCAGTTTGGCTAGATGTTTCGAGTATCTCTACATCAGTATTTTTGTGTTTATTTATTCCGTGAAAAACATCAAAATGCAATACACTTTTTTAGAACAATGAAATATACTCTACACTAACACAATGGCGCTTTCAAAAATTGAACGAATAACATTTTTCAATACTTCACCGAGAACTCTCTCACCTGAAATTACTTCTCGGCCTGGAATCGTTATTTAAAATAACGCGGTAAAGACTGTGCAAATTGCAAACTCACTGAGTTCCGTAGGTAAACTAATTAAATCTCTCGAAATCTCTAGTAAAAGTAAGGTAAAACCTACATACTAACTATTTATTAATACCAAAGAGTTGAAAAGGCGCGAGATTCAAAATGTAAGGTTTGAGCAACAACTTCGAAAAAAAAACCAGCCGAAAAGTTGTTCCTTTACTACGAACTTTTGCTATGAAAGATAACAAAACAACAGTACATTTTATATCAAGTACAAAGTTGTTCGTATGTAAAATACTGTTCCAATTCTGGAAATTGGGCTCGGTGAAGTGTGTAGGTGTCGCATTGGTGTCCGTCCTGCCTTGTGTAAGTAAATTAGAAATGGAGAAGGAGCAATCAAATGATGTAGTACTAGTGTTCACATCATTATCATCATCTCAGACATAGGATGTACACAGCTAGATATAGGCCTCCCCCATTTATTTCCATAAGGACCGGATGGAAGCGGCCCGCATCCAACTCTTACCTGCGCTCTTAGTCATGTCAGACTGTCCACCTTGTTGGTGGCTATCTTTCGCTGCGCTTGCCAGTAACCGTTAGGTATCAATCGTAGTAGTTATAACGTCAGCTGATGAGCCGATATAAATAGCTATACACGTGCTTTAAAAATGGACGCTAACGAAAAAAGTTGAACACAAAATAAGGATTCCTTTTTAATGATTTGGTTGGAACCCAAATTTTAGCTCAGCAGGAAAAACATAGTACCAAAGTCGTCGAAAGCGGATTATTTCAGTAGTTTTTCATGAACTGTAGCTGGAGTTCGATTTGTAACGTTTTTTCTAGCACTTGACTGAAACGGACCGTAGAAAATTGTTACACAGATTGGTTATTTCGAGTTGAGCGTTTGACCTAGTTGCGGGCTCTCTCTACATTTAACATTGCCGCCATATTTTTGACACTTGTTAAGGAATAATAATTTAAACTGATATAAATATGACTTAAAAAAGATTTCACTCTTAACATTATTTCTTTAAGTTTTTTTTTTTTATTCCATATTTATATATATTATTATGAAAAATTTTGAGTTTTTGAGGTTGTAGGGGGTATTTTCTGGATCTACTGAAAAGATTTTTAAAATTCTTTTACCAATAGAATTGACGGTTGCGGTGGCGCAGTGGTTACTGTCAGTGACATCTGTGTCTCCGGGACCCCGAGTTCGAATCTCGGCAGGGGCAAATATTTGTGCGATAAGTGTAGGTGTTTGTGCCGGGTCTTGGGTGTTTGTGTGCTGTGATTGTGGGTGTCCACGCCTCCCGCGACACACGGAATCCTAGTGCGGAGGTATGAGTGTGATAAAAAAAACAATCTTTTTTATCCTGTGTTATAGGCTACATTATCATCACTATGCGGATGAAACCGCGGGGCGTAGCTAGTCTATTAATATAATAGATAATTATGCAAGTGTTGTAAATACATAACTATTTGCACATGACAGCCATAGAATAGAAGCTGTTCAAATGTAATTCATAAATTATTATGAAACACTTATCAAAAAAACCTGTGCTTATTTGTCAAATAAACACATTACACAAACATTCGATTCGAACCTGGGGTCGCGGTTCCATAGTCAGTTAAAGTGATCACTGAACAGTCGAAACCGTCGAGACTGTAGCAGTACCTAAACATTCAAACAAATATAATAAAAATATCTTCTGTTATATCAAACTGAGTTGGGCGACTGGTCTACCGTAATTCCGTAAGCTCGACAGAGGTGAACGCACTTCTGACAGCCGTGAAATATTAAAAAAACAAATCTGCGGTGAAACTTTTTTAATCGCTTTTTTTCAGTGTAGAAATACGCGGGCAGTGTTGGGCCTCACGATAAATGTACACTGAAATTCTTAGCTTTGAAATATTAACTTTTCAGCCTCTGCGGCAATTTTATCGATCAGTATACGAGATAAAATTGCAAATTGGGTATTATCTACTAACAATATGACACAGCTGGATTATCGTTATAACTTTTATTTACGTACTTATTTTTGTATGTATAACTAGCTGCGCCCCGCGGTTTTACCCGCGTGGTGATGAATAATAGTGGTGATGGTGATGATCAAAATAAACCTATGTTTTAATCCAGGATATATTATTTGTTCATGCCAAATTTAGTCCAAATCCATCCAGCCGCTTAGGCATAACAAGCTTAAAGAGTAACAAACATACATCCATACTCACAAACTTTCGCATTTATATTATTAGTAGGAAGGATGTGGGTGCAACGGAGATATTTTAACCAAACACGTTTCCATGATTCCCATAGTATCTCAAAAAAACAGTCCTAAACAGAACTAGAATTCTATGCTTTAATAATTCTACTAATATTATAAATGCGAAAGTTTTTGTATGTGTGTATATTTCTTACTTCTTCACGCTCAAACGGCTACACCGATTTCAATGAAATTCGGTATTGAGTTGAGATAGATCCTAGATTAACGCATAGGCTACTTATCATCCTGAAAATAATTGCTGTTCACGTGGGATACGTCAATAATTCAAAAACCTCTGTTACTCCTTCACACCCAAACAGCTGTGCCGATTTCGATGAAATTTGGTATGGAGATATGGTAGACGCTCGATTAACACATAGACTTCTCTATTATTCTGGAAAAAAATAGTTTCCGTGGCATAATTGAGGTAGTGGGAACACCATAATCCACGCGGGTGAAACCGTGGGGCTCTACTTGTATATTATACGTAATGAAGTGTGTTCTTATTCATTATATACAACATTTAGTAACTAGTTTTTTTAACACAATTGATTTCAACAAAATTTTCACCAAAAAATGGATCCGACTTCGACACTCAAAAGTATGAAATAACTTGTTGAAGTCGGTACCATGATAGATCAAGAGTAACTGATATCAAAATATTGTGCTCATGGTACCGACTTTGACAAGTTATTTCATACTTTTGAGTGTTGAAGTCGGTTCCATTTTTTGGTAAAATATTTTTTTGCACTCTTTTTAGTGACCTTTGTTACTCATGGGATCAATTGTCATTGTGGTGTAGGTATATTCACCGATGTCTTCACCCGCTACTATAATATCGTGTAGTATAAGCACGCATTTTTCAGTTTTTGACTTGTAAACAAAAAGTGCTCGTCTGATTTTGATGAAATTTAAATGGGACTACACGGGAAGTACCAGCTTTTAAATAGAAAAAGAACGATCAAAATCGGTTCAAAAAAAAACAGCATACGGGTCGAATTGAGAACCGCTTCCTTTTTGAAGTCGGTTAAAAATGTAAAAAAACTGTAGATGTAAACATGTAGATGTAGATCGACTCTGAGTTAGAATCCAATGACGTTGATAACCGAAATAGACTTTTATAAGACGCTGATCGTTGTTGATGTAGGTCAAGGGAAATCATTCAGGAACTGTCTAGTCTATTCACATCTGGAGCAAACATCATGTGTAATAGCAGTGACGATGTTTTGATAATTATCATACCAGTTGTGTGTCCGTGTCTCCCCCGACACAGTGCGGGCGTGTTAGTGTGATAAATAAAAAACTGATCAACCGAGACTACTAAAATTTGGCTACTATGGTACCAAGACAGGCTCATGCCTCATGCGTAGAAAAAGTAAAGGTTATTTAAATTTTAAAAAGTATAGCGGAAAACATTACATACTTTTTTATTTTATTATATTTACTTCAAGATAGTGCCTATATTCTTCTACGGAACAAAGTTTCTACTAAAAGTAGCTAAAGTTATTCAAAAAGGTTTTCAAGTTTAGCCACAAGGTATTATACTACTTAAGATATTTTAGTTTATCTTGTAACGATAACATTCTCAATACAATTTTATTTTTTTGCGGGTAGGTTTAGTCAGCCCTAAATTACATAAGTATCCGAATTAAAAAAAAGTTTAGGATTGTAATTCATACCAATTTAGACTTAAACGGATTTTTACTTATTGTAAGTTTGAGAACTGCATTTTACAACTGTATCACCTGATGTTAAGTGATGACGTTGTCTAGGATTTAGCACGCAAACCTAGAAGGTGCCTATTCACTCGCGACTTGATGACTCTAGGATTGTATACATGAATGTAGACGAGCTTTTTATTTTACAATTCAGGTAGTCAATTTGAAAAGTTGTGTAATTGCTACCATTATTTAACAACTCTATATTGAAATATAAATGGCATCGAATGCCCAATAAAGGCATAATTAAACTTGCAAGCAGGAAACGTACCGAATGTTACTGATGACGGCGATAAGCCCGTCCATCTGTTAATTCGGCGGATGGGTCGGATATAAATATTTACAATCAATACATACGGCTCAAAGAGATGGTGAGGAGTATTTTATTTTTATGAAGAGCGAAATAAACAATGAAGCGTCTTCTAAAAAAAGAAACTAGTAATTAAAGTACCCAATAGATGCCGCTGTATAATTTTGAAATAGTTCTGTCACTTTGAAAGATATCTATGATAATCAATGTTTACTATTACTAGTGTATGTGACTCAGGTGCTAATTTTCATTATGTATTGTTGATTCTAGCATACTTCGTGTTACTTGTTTCTCTCAATTGTCTTTCTTATTCTTAAATTATTATCTCAATTGACAATGACAGGTAAATTTCTATGACTAATACGCCATCTTTAGTAAAGATTTCTTAAACTAGTTTTTTTTATAAGATAAACTTTTATCACTGTGAAGCGATGATAGGCTAGCGGTGGAAGCGTCGGCTGTGAAACTGACGGACACACGTTTGTTCCCCACGACGGCGACTAACGGCTTTAGCTTCCGGTGGTAGCTTTCGAGTACCAGCTTGGCTAGATACCTTGCCTTTGAAAAACTGCCATCAAACAGATAACTTATTCAGGCAGCAATCCTTGAAACCAATAAACATTCCAGATCTAGCGTGGTAACATCTTTCACATCTTTACTAACCAGCAAAATATAAAATACATACGTTATACTTAGATAACAACTTTGTATAGTTTTTGATTGGAAATTCTCGTGAGTTTGACACATTATTATATATGTGGTATCCGGCTTTACTCACGTTTATAGTCGAAGTTTCGACCTAGGTTTCGAGCATGTCCGATGCTCATCCTCAGGTGAGTTTACGCTGCCGGCCTACAGTGGTAGCCGCGATCTGGCAGCGTAAACTCACCGGAGGATGAGCATCGGACATGCTCGAAACCGAGGTCGAAACTTCGACTATAAACGTGAGTAAAGCCGGATACCACATATATAATAACTTTGTATAGTGTTTTACCTGGGGCAATACAGATTGAAACTTGATCGCTTGGGTATTAACAATACACGAAACCAAAGCAGTGTAAATTACACTTTTTCAAATTACCTTAAATCTTTTTCCAATATCTACAGATGTTGGTACTGGCCGTCGCGACACCTGTGACGGCGGAACTTACACCGCAACCTCGTTTGTCAAGACAAACTTCCCCCACTCAAGAGTTATGACACAAAAACCGCGGGAACTTGCATTTACACGTCACGATTTGGTCGTAATATTATCAGTGGCCGCACTAATAAATAACACTTTATGAGCGCAGCCGTATTGAAACGTGAAACAATTGAATTCAGCACTGTTATTTATCTGATACAGCTGAGACACAGAAAAATAATACTTAATGCGCTATTATTTTTTTTGTTTCATCCGCTGGTCTATTATTTTTCCTTTGTCAGAACTCACAGTTAACTTAAACTCAAGGCCTGCGATAGAAGCTATGCAATAGCTTAAAAGTTATTTAAGCTATTGCATAGCTATTGCGGGCCTTGAGCGTGGAGACCGAATCCAGAAATTCCGTAACGAAAATAACCTAACACCCCCCACTCCGACTGGCACAGCAGTGATACATTTTAGTTTTGCCATCTATCGATGAATAGCAGAACTTTTAATAAATTTTTGAAATATCACGCTTGTCTGTTTAGTTCAGCAACTCGCCTCTAGGTGGCATTGGTTGTATCGGCGTTACTGCATAAGTTATTAATGTATTAATTGCATAATTTGATAAAAAAATAATTTATATAAAATAATTTTATATAATTTAAATAGCATAATCAAGAAACGGTCAGGATGTTTATTGCAATATCCATAATTGTTGATTTTAAACGAATTTTGTTATTCTGTAAAGTTTCTAATGCCGTTTAATATCACGTGACATAATATCAAAAAATATCCGTATCAAATGTACCTTATTGTCGTACATTGTAAAACCTTTCTTATGACAAAAAGTGCGGTAGTAAAGTTCACCAAACTTCAGCGCTGTATTTCCTGCGAACTTCTCGGAAACTGCACAATGTATTTCATTTATTGCCTGACTGTCCGTTTCGTGTGAAATTTCATTTATCAGAGTGTGCGACGTGCTTATAGCGACTATAAACATAATTTTGTTTAAATTGACATATTCACTAATACACTTATCAAAAATATTGTACCTAATCTCATACTAAAATATAAAGATTAAAAAATTAAAAACAGAACTTGAATGACAGTATTTATTGATAATAAATCGAAATAAATTAAGAAAATACATAATGATACAGCTCTTCTATGACAACTGTATCAAAATGTTACTTTTTTACCATTAAGTTACAACTTCAGCGGGGCCAAGGAAGTTGCAATGCAGTTTTTCTACATATAGTCTGTGGACGCGGCGCAACACGCATGCGCGACCTGCAATATATGCTGTAATTTTACGTAAATTTCATTATCTATCTTATGAGATTAGATAAAGTACTGCACATGTACTTTAATGCGATAAAAAAAGTCGCCTACGGCTCGTTACTTCATGAAGACATTTTATATGATTTGTTTCCTATGTACACCGCTTGGGACAATTGAAAGGGCTTCTATTTGAATAAACAAGAGCCGACATTAATCCTCAACTAGGCACGAGATGGCTCTCTTGTGCCCCATTTTGGTTGAGTGTAGCGAAATCCAATAACGTAAATATGTCTAACCTAGTCGCTATGGCCGTATCGTTTACCCAGCGTCGTCGCTTTACAAGAATCTATAACACTTTATAAGTTACTTCTAACGTTAAACTTATATAAAACCGAACAAGTGCGAGTCGGACACGCCCACCGAGGGTTCCGTACTTACTTGTATGTACCTACAAAAAATTGTAGGTACATTAAAAACAGTTTTTTATTTGTTTCATTGTAAGGATTTTTTTCATTTTCGTCATAAAAATAATTAAAAATCTTTTTAATGGTGTGCCAATGAAACCTTTTCATACGATACCCTACATGACACGGTTAACTCAATTCGATATTTGGACCGCGCCGATCCTTGCACAAGCTGTCTTTAATTATTTAATTACAAATGTCTAGAATTTTCCTTCTACTTGTAGTATGAGACGGTATTTCCAGCGAAATTTCATAGTTCTTATTGTAAAAAAAATAAAAAAAAATAATAATAAATGTCTTTTACATGGTATCACTATGTAAGATTGATCTATATTTTTTATACTGTATAGATCTAGCGTTTGACCACTATCTCACTTGATGGTCAGTGACGATGTGGCCGAAGATGCTATCACGCTAGATCTAGAATGCTCACTGGCTTTCAAGGACTGCTGCCTGAACACACTATGATATATATTTTTTTAATTTATTTGAATGGTGGATTTCCAATTATGTTATAACAAAGAGAATAAATGAGATAATGAGATAACTTAAACTAAATTGAACTACCAAAGAAGAACCATATACATATATTACTGAATGTCTTTTTTACATATGAGACCATCTCATAAAAAAATTGAGCAGGACATCTAATTTTGTCTTAAGGTTTATTATGGTGTTGCAATAAAGAATTACATCTATCTATCTATCTATCATCTACTTAACTAGTTGATTCAGACGCGAACTAATCCCTAGATTATTTTTTATAATTTTTCGACTCCAGTATGTCCGGCTATATTGTGCCTACACATAAAACAATCAGATGACGAATTGCTATTTTGTTACACTGTGACATCCATCTGCTGGGTTAATTCTTATTGTAAGCGGTTAATTTCGTTGCCTGATTGAAACTACAGTCTCATTTCGCTGCAGAGCCAGGAGCTGCCAACCATACTCTCCCTCTCAGTCATGAGGCGTCCACTGCTTGACATATGCCTTCCCCATATAGGGGGATTTGCCAATACTCGCCACGCTTGGCAACGCCAACCTTACGTCGGTGAGTTATTACGAAACTAAACTTTAATTAGTTAATTAGTATGAAATAGAGCATAGTTGCTTGACAACATCGCGACGCAGTTACAATATTCGCCATTAGAATATCATTCCCTATCTTTCCATTGCAATTGATTAACATCCTTCTTACGTACTTTTTATAGTATTTTGATTAACGGACTTACCTTTTCACGAAGAAAAAATTACTTTCTCATCTACTATAAATCTGTACCATGACAGTTCGTCGCCTTTTAACACCAACTAATTTCAAGTTCATATTCAGTATTCAGTCCAATGTGAGGACAACTCGATGCCAATAAGACAACGTCAAAAACTGCAGTCTGCTAAGTTACTAGGCTTGGCCTATATCGGTTTTTTACGAAATTGTCAAGTTAGCTAACAGACTACGAAAAATTACGTACTATGTCATTAAATCTAGAATTGAATCTAGATTGATTCAATGTGGACAAATTAACGCAGTCGGGTAAAAATAGCAGTCAAAATCAGACTTTCTGAGTCGAGCATATTGCCATATTAGATAGTAGACTTAGGCCCTTGTTGACCATCTTCTTAACGGCCGACAAACAGTATCACCTTATAATTGCTTCGATTGAATCTGAACATCTGATCACGAAAATCAGTGAAATAAAACTTGTACAGAAAATACTGAAATACTTGCTCCACACGCTTGTCTCGGTCATTTCAACGTAAAACGTGTTGCGGTGACAGATGTCACGTGTAGAATTTGGACGAATTTAAATCCTGGGAAAATGGTGGAATATTTGTTTTTAACAAATTTAAATCTCTTCGTAAAATAAGGATTTCATTTGATACTTTTGTACTTTATTTCAACTAATGCTTTGTTACGCCAGTGGTTCAACAAAAGCACCCGTTCATTGTTCAGAGTTGCTGTGTCCAGGGTACAAATCGCCTTGATGATCGCCGACCTTCGTTAGAAGATGGCACCCAAAGAAGAAGAAGAAGAATGCTTTGTTTATTGGCATTAGAACAGTTCGGTTCAAAATGTTCTGAAAGGAAGTGTCAATATTCGTTTCAACCAATTCGTTTTAACCACCTTTCATCTTCGTATCTCGAATACATAACACAGTAACGAAAGAAAAATTCTCCACCTTGTCTGACCAGCGATACCCAGGGCGTCGCCGCAACGCCCACATGATCAGCACAGGCATGTACGAATCCGGTCTTTTTCCATCAGGATAACATAGCTTATCTCCTTATGGTGTTATTTTTCAAACCTTCAGTTACCTACCATAGGAAGCGATTATAGCTCTGCGGTGGGAGCTTCGGCTTTCAAACTGACGGACACTGATTTGATTCCCATCAACGGATTGAGCTTCCAGAGAAAGTAACACTGTTTTCGAATTTCCAGCATGGTGGTAGGATACTGTCGTGTAGGTACCCGCTTCGCTAGCCACCACTACTCAAGTTTGAAATCTGTCACCAAACACATAGTGTGTTTAGGAAGCAGTCTAGCGTGATAACATCTTCGACCACATCCTCACTGACCATCAAGTGAGATAGTGATTGAACGCTAAATCTATACATTATAAAAAAAGAATGCGAGCATTCAAAGCTATGTCTCTCCTATTTTTAGAGTGAAACAATGGTAAACCGTTTTAGTTCGCTTGTAGACTTGACATGTAGTGCTCGTAGCATTTGATTTAGGACAATTTAACAGATATCGAAATGCTCGTTGCTTTTATACAGTATTTATAATTTAATGGTTTACGCATACATAAAGCTTAGGGCGTGTTCGAATCTCACAAATTTATAATAATTTTGTTAATTTTGCACTCGTATTCAGTTTCTCTTTTTTTCTGAATATGTGTGCAAAATCAATTAGACTATTGCGGAACGCTACCATACTGTCGTTGGCTAAATTAAGAAATGTCTGAGCGAGATATTTTGTAATCTGTAGGAAAATGACAGACAGAACTGAGCATTACTAATAATCTTAAAATTGATAATATTTACACACTAATTAAGACAATTTACGCGTGTGAACCGATGATTTATATTCAATTGAGATAAATAATCAAAGTGTTTAACCTAAAGGCTATCTAATGTAAATAAAGAACCCCACATAACATATAAACCATTTTTTATTACATACAAATAAAACATACAAAATAAAAAGCTTTCGATACATATCCATAAGATTCGATAAAAAATATGTTATAGTTCGTTGGAGACAAATACAATCTTATTATTTATCTAAAAATGTTGAGTAAACAAATTAGAGTAAAGATGTATCTCTAGTCTATTTCGTTTACTTTGTATTTGTAAATACAAAATAGTTTATTTGACATATCTATTTATTAGACCTTTTTTAAAATTATTTTTCAAGATCTTAGCGTGTGCCGATAACATTATAGGGCTCGCGGGTGTTTACAGACAGAGCGGGCGGGACAAATCATGAATTGTGTTAATTTAAAATCCCATCAAAAACATATATGTAAAAAAGGAGAGCCAAGTTCAATACTAAAATTATGCTCGGCTGTGGGCTTCGCCGCAAAAAGAATGAAGATCTAAATGAGTGCCAAGTTCTATCCAAAATCGAAATATGTATATATAGGAACAAAATAACATTATGAACAAGTCTTAAAACCTATCTCTGCTTTATTGGATACCTATAACAATTGCTGTTATTTAAAAATGTCAGATCTTAAAATAGGTTAGATTTGACTTGGCCGAACATCTTTTTTTACTAATGAATTAGCTAATAATATCAAATATTTTTCCATCAGAATAAACTTTCATGAACTGTTCTCGCGGGAATTTTAACTAAACGAGCTGAAGAGACTCAAAATTGTCTATTTAGCAAATGGTCAATCCTTAATACATTTTGTGCTTTGAATTAATCGAGACAAGTGACATGCTTAAGAAAATACCCTTTCACTAATTCTGTTTCATTATACGGAGTGTTTGTTCACTCACATAAAACATGTGTCAAATCACCATAGTTTCATCCACATGCGTCATATAGAACTCTCCAGAACGCTATATTTCACATATTTCAAAATATTTACACAAGAAAACACCTAGTTTACAACATAAAACTATAGAGGAAATTCATAAATCAACGTTTGACAAACGTTTACACTCCGGGAGTACTATTAACGATTGAAACTACGTGAATAACGCGGCAAGTTTCGTCGTCGATAAAACGAGCACTAAAACCACAGTAAAGCCAGTAGGTAATCTTAAATTATCAAAAATGGAGTAAGTAAATTATAGTATGTAAATTCTAGTTAGCATTAGACGCTATATTTTTTATATAGTAAGCTACGCTTACTTCATTAGTATCACGGTCGTATAACGAAGTCGTTGGTACCAAAACTTGTATCGACGTTTTTTTATTATTTCAATCCCTAATCAAATCCTGTTGCAAATGATTTAGTGACTTGTTTGATACGTTCGAACGCGCGTCGCCCGTGCATTCTCCTCAAGGCTTGCTCATAAAATTATAAGTTGAAGCAACAAATAATTATCCAAATACACAAAGATGTATTGTGTTAATACCTGACCCGGTAAACATTGTTCTGTCATATAAATCAATATGTCATATAATTATAAAAATGTCAAAGTGACACATTTCAATTATTTCACGTCAATAATTGACAGTTACATTAGATGTTTGTTCATACAAAGATACCAAAATTGTCATTAAAAATGAGTGGTGAGGATAGACGAGTGAAAAATACTCTAAAACCTATTCTCAGACTGTTCAAACGGGGCTTGATCGCGAGAAAAACATTTAGTAATTTATTTAATAAATTACTAAATATTTTTCTAGCGATCAAGCCCCGTATAAATTACTAAATGTTTTTCTCGCGATCAAGCCCCGTTTGATTTAATAACAATGTGATCGAACCGCGAAAGTCTAAAAAATACTATTCTCAGACCTATCAAATTTGCACAAAAAAAAACGGGCAAGCAGTTTCGGAGGAGTTCGATTACAAGCACTGTGACAAGAGGCATATATATTTGATTATTTTAATTGCCCATATATAATTTTAAGTAATATCAAATCATGCGCAGAAGACAGTATATATGACCTTATGATGAATTAATTTTAAACACCGTATTTGGCTACTCAATGTTTTTTTTCTACATAATATTTTAATGCACATTTAGCTTACTAAATGAAAAGAAGAAATAATAAATTCGTTTTCAATCTGCAACGTATTAAATGTAACCTTTATTCACTTATTTGAATACCATGAAGATACCGATTTTAGTACTCTCAAGTCAAACTTAGATTCGATTCGAGTTTTTAAATCATCAAAACTTGTAGGTAGATCATTTCTAAACATTATATGAGGAGATAACCTACTCTCAAATTTACTGTGATGTGACTGAAGTGTATTGTTAGCCTCACCTGCTCTTTGTGAAATGTTTTTAGGAAGTTCGAAGTTAGTGATAGTTTATGGACGAGCATTTATGTTCGCTATAGTTGAGATGAGAGATACAGGGTCTTTTAGCGGGTCTTCGGACGCAACCCTTTGTGTAACACGCTATCTATTATTAATTTCTTAATATCATTACATTGCATGATTACAAGTGTCAAATATCTACACTATTACAGTAATGACACTTATAGCTTGTTTTGCGTTTGTTACTCCTTCCCGAAAAGGCTTGCATGAAATTTGGAATGAAGATAGGTCATACCCTGGAATATAATAAGGGCTACTTTTTATCCCGAAATTATTGACTGGGGACGCTTCCGTGGGACGATGCGATGGGAAAACACAAAAATCGTGAATACCACGTATACCATTTCACCTCGGGAATTGGTATACGTGAGATGCAGCTAGGACACAAGACCTTCTTTCGATGGCTCGCCAGCTGAAAAATGGTTGCATACAAATACGAGTACATCATACAATTATGTATGCGAAAAGGCAATTTAAATCTTACTTAATATTAGAAATGCAAAAGTTTGTGCGTATGTGTATGTTTGTTACTTCTTCACACTCAAACGGCTACACTGATTTCGATGAAATTTTGTATGGAGATAGTTTAAGCTTTGTATTAACACATAGGCTACTTTTATCCCGGACAAAATACAGTTCCCGTGGGATAGTTAAGGTAGCGGGAAAAGCGTAATGCACGCGGGTGAAACCGCGAGGCGCTACTAGTATCCTTGTAAATGCGAAAGTTTGTGAAATGTATGTTTGTTACTCTTTCATGCCTAACCGGCTGGATGGATTCGGATTACGTTTGGTATAGAGATAGGTTATATCCTAGATTAACGCACATAAGCTAAATTTCATCATCACCATTATCACGGTTTTCATCACAACGCGGGTAAAACCACGGGGTGCAGCTAGTATGTAATACTTCAATTCAAGCATATTAGTATTTATGCACATGTTATGTAACTTTAAGCGATACAACATTGTTACCATTTTTCGTAATAAATATTATTGATTGATTGAATAATTCTGTTATTCACCGAATCTCCGTGTATTGTTGCATGATTGTTACGAAATTGATGATTTTTATTTATTATTTATTTCTTTGTTTTCGTTTTTCGATATTTCGGCACAGTTACATGCACCATGTTCAAACCAATTTTCACTACTAATCCCTGGAACATAATTACGAAGTTTTCTTGTGAATAATGAGATTTTATTTTCGACCGCATCGTCATTGTCCATCAAATGCGGTAGTGTTCAAACGCTATTCTTGTTAAGTATAAAAAAAAATAGCGAGGTGAGCGCCGTCTGCTTCAAGAAGGTCGTATTATACCCACCAACAAACGAAAATGTGCCTTATTCGTAACACGTTGAAGTTTAAATTTCAACTACTCTCCCTCCGTCTTACGAATTTTCGATGTGACGTGCGTCAAGAATTTTGCGATAAGTGGTCACGTATCCTGACGCGAAATGTCATGACGCGAGTTTAACATTTTTCCCCATACAAAAGCGCACAACGCCGCTAAAGAAGTTTTCACTACAAATAATATCGGTAGCATATACATATAACGGATCGGATAACATGACGTTCAATGAGGTTAAAATATTAAAAAAGCACAATCGAACTAAGAGACTCATCCTTTTTTTGAAATCCGGTTGATACATACAAACAAAAAGACATACAATCGCCGATCCGAAAATTGCTTACTCACTAAAGGAAGGCAACGCAAAATTATTATTCCTTACTTAAGTAGCATATTCAAAAATAAAAACATAAGAAAGGGTAACTTGTAGAGAGAAATTGCGTGTCAGTCAAGTAATTTCGTGGAGTTATTTCTACATATCCTCAACTTCCGTTTCGCAAAGGCAAATATAATCAAAAGCATGGAAGGGAGAATAAATTATTGTAAGCCGAAAGAAAAATTGAAAATAAAGCATATGCGATACATACTTACCATGCAGTGACTCAACTTTAGTAAAGTATTGGAGGTCATAACATACGTTGTAGCACGGTGTCGGCTGGCAATAATATGGCTAGATTGTTATGGGCTTAGGGATTAACGAAAAAGCAAAAGCATGTGGTTTGCCAATATTTTTAACCTACTTCAAAAAGGAGGTTGTAGACGCTTCTACATATATACGTAGAAGAACTAAAGCATAAAAATGAAAAATAATATACAGTAACTCAAGAAACTTTAAATATGATTATTTGAAGGATTATTTTATTTATTATTTATTATTATTTAATAGGATGCAGTAGTAAATAGACATAGTATCAATAGTTAGACTGATTTTCCGCATACCCGTATGTCTAATATCATAATTGAAGTGGTTGTCGAGTTTAATCTAATGCTGTCTTAATTAAATGAAATAATATTTAATGTAAACACTATGTTGGTAAAGATCATAAAAAACTACAGGATTTGGGTATCATAGTTTGTCCCTGACGGACGTACAATATACACATTTATATCTTCATTGTTGATTACATTCAACAATTTACTCATTAAAAAATAATTACAAACACATTAAGTCAATTAGTATATAGTCAAACGAAATAAAAATACATCAATGTATAAATAATTAACGTTGAATACTATTAGGAGACGTGGGTAAAAACGTTTGCTCTAAGTAACTATTGTTTTCAGCGCTAGGAATAAATTTGATAATAAGAAGTTAATTGTTGGCAAAATACACCCCAAGCGCACATAACCATAAAAATATGTATACTGTAGTATTGTGAGATGCCAGTAACGAGTCCCTAACTAACCATTGATGCTAAAGTATGGCAACCTTAGCACTGAATTTTAGTAGGAACTCATTCACTGCCATCATGAACGTGCAAGTGATAAAGATAACATTTTAATAATAAATAACTATAATGAAATAAGTAACTAACAACATGTCATAGTGCAAATGTGTATTAAACACGTTTTAATGTTGGAAGTTATACTACTGATGTTAATTTATACAGTATCCATGTCTCATATAAAGATGTAAATCGTTTCGAACAACTCAAGATTTTTACCATGATTTTCTTTTACGTCGGTAATGTGTGCAAATAAGTAAAGAGTATCAATTTTGTAACGAACCTTCGTAATTTATGGTATTACATGTTATATGATAGATACAATAATAAAATTATTTTTTTACAAAAAATTGAACCGACTTCAACACTGAAAAGTGAGAAATAACTTGTTGAAGTCGGTACCATGATAGTTCAAAAGTAACTATGTATTATCAAAGCTTGTTGGCTGCGACATGTATATACGATCGAATTGAGCAACTCTCTCTTTTTGAAGTCGGTTAAATAATAAAAAAATATCCTTATTTTTTTAATTTACCTATATAAAATTATATTTTCAAATCATTTATAGGCCTTATTTATGGCGCTTAATCAAAATACAGACAGTGTGACTTAACATTGATATAGATCTACTTGAACACTTCTACGACAGACAATGGCATAACGCAATAAAATTAATTTTAAAATGATATGAGTATGCAATCAAATAAGTTTCGAATTAAATAATTATATTTTTAATTTATATAACATAAAGTGAAGGCTAGAGTGCCCTTACAGGAAAACATAATAAATTTAAAAACACATAAATAAATAATAAAAGAAGTATACAAGTTTAATTTGTTTTGTAAATATGTATATATACCTATAAGTTGGCCCGTTCCACACACTTGTTAAACAAAAATTAATACTCTTTTTGTGTTTATTGAAGATAACATTAAATCGCTGTTTTAGACCAAATATGTATGTAAAATATTTAGTTGTTCGTATTTTGTTTGTAGTTCCTTATCGCGCATTGCGAAAGAGGGCTAGACGGAAAAAATTAGGACCAAAAGTTGTAACGACACTTGACGGAACGGCAACGCCGCATCTCTTCTGACGAAATTATGAATCCTGACAGTGTTTCTTTTTAATTTTTTTTCGAAAGGAACTACGTGCCCTCCGGGTGTCCCTCGACACCTCTCAAGTTTTTATTAGAAATTTTATATTAGTTTACTGTTACATTGCTACAATTTTTCTTTCACCATATGGATGACTGTAAGAAAATCTACTAAGCATCATATTATACATGTAAGTAATAAAATAGAGAATATCTTTAAATTAATTAATAACGCAACCTCACTCGTCGTTGTCTCTTCTTCCGTGTGTCATCGTAGGAGACTTTCAGGTTTTCTGTGAAGGAAGTTTATGTGCTGTGATTGTGTGTGTCTATGCTTCCCTGTGTCTTGCGACACAGGGAATCCTAGTGCGGGGGTCTACGAGTGATTAAGAAAAAAAAATAACTGAGCCCGTAGACAAAGTAACATTCTGCAAGCATTAACGCGAGCGAAAACCGTGTTTTTATGGTTATTCCGCATAATTACTAAAATCAAGTAAGACAGCGGTCAAACGCATAATGAAAAAAAGCTATTCCACAGCATGCAACCGGTCTTTGTGGCGATTACTGGGGGTGGTAATTATGTCCAGCAGGGGGCATCTTATGGCTCACATGATAATAAGTTTTCACGTCTATAAACGCTACACTTTCGTTGTAGCGTTTATAGACGGGAAAAACTAACATTATTCCTACCGCTAGACGCAGCGAGTTCGATACACGAAACTTTATTATTTCCTCACATATTATATAGCTTCTTACGTAGTAGCCAATTATCGCCTAATACTTTCTCTCTTTCCATGAATATTTTATTCCTTCGCCAAAAAAGGAATTCGTCGAAATCAACTTAATTATCATCAGAGTTTGTACGGCCCCAACCCTGTAACTGCGATCCCTTAAGTCTGCTTTTATCACGTCATCTATTACGTATTATTCGGGTTACGGCTAAATGAGAGGCCTCTAAGCTCCCATTTTCTTTCGGGGCCCAATTTGTGCTATGAATAGAATAGTGTTATTACGAGGATGGAATGGGCATGTCGTTTTAGGGATGTTGAGAAAGAATGATGGATGCGTGACCTCAATGGATACACGATAAAAATATCGAAAAAAAAAAAAAAAAAACATAAATGGCTCGTTAAGTAACGCTTCATGTTTTGTCATATGTCGACATTTTAACCTCTGCTTTGCCAGGAATAAAAAAATTGGTGGAAATCATTTCCTAATATCTGAAGCTACCAAATTTAATTCCTATATCTAATAACATTGGCACTTTTGCTAGTAACAGACTCAATTTTTGAACTCATTGCATATACAAATTACGTAGTTAAAAATTATCATCATCATTTAAGCCATAGGACGTCTACTGCTGGACATATGCCTCCCCCATTCATTCCGACAAGGACCGGGTGGAAGCGGCCCGCATCCAGCCCTTACCTGATTCGATCTTAGTCAGGTCGTCTGTCCACCTTGTCAGTGGGCGTCCTATACTGCGCTTGCCAGTCCGTGGTCTCCATTCGAGAACCTTTCGACCCCAACGGCCATCATCAGTTCTTCGAGCTATGTACCCTGCCCATTGTCATTTCAACATACTAATCCGCTAGGCTATGTCGGTGACTTTCGTTCTTCTACGGATTTCCTCGTTTCTGATTCATCCGCGTAGACCCCGAGCATAGCTCTCTCCATAGCTCACTCGTTGTGCGATTTTGAGCCTGCTCACAAGGCCCATAGTCAGAAACCACGTCATGTCACATGCAACTTCAGCTTTTCCAATTTTGTTTGAAACCTCTTTTAAGGCTACGTAAATAATATCATTTATTTCATTGTACACAAGACTCTGAACACAAAAGTGACGAGTTTATTGTTTTTAAAAAAACAATGATGAAATTAAGTAGTATCGTGGTGCAAGTACCTACAGTGCACAATCAGCCCAATGCGTTGCCACTGCTGGAACACGATACATCCTTAAAGAGATGAGGGTTGGAGAATGCATGTTGTCTAGTTGATTCATATTTTTTGCCGTTTTTTCTGCGTTTATTTGTGTCTTTGTCTTATTATACCAACTTCGAAATATGAGGAGAATAAACGCATTTTTTTTTCACTTGCAACAGGCTAGGCGTTTGGTTTGTAAGTTGTCGTTCATCTCTAAGGCTCGATTTATCAATTTAACCGTCGGTTAAACAGTTTTTACCATACATTTAACCGACGGTCAATTGATATTCGGACGTTTGAATTCTGGTGAACTCCACCCTTAATAGACCGTATTAATGCCCAATTTATTTAAATCACATCATGCCTGTCCTGAGTCCGTTAACTAACCCACAGTTTGACATCGGAGGATCAACACGCTCTAATGACTGTTTATACTGGTAACCCAGCTAGTAGTTTAAACTTCTTGTTAATGTTGAAATTCCAAACTTCGGCACCCTGCAACCGCATTCAGAATTGCACGATGTTTTTTCGGCAGAAATTTCTTTAGAGGAGCAAGCGCATTTATTTAGTAAAAAGTTGAAAGCCTAGCTAAAACTAAAACTTATGTAATGATTGGTATTTTAGTTTTATAAGCGTTCAATGAAGTTACAATGGAAATGGTTTTGCTTTGAAATTTCATTCTTTTGTCAAAGTTATTCCTTATACTCAATTAAGTTTGAAATATGGAATTATATGTGATGTTTTTCAATGCATTTAATTTGCAAATTGTAAAGATTGAAATTGAAATTGATTTTCGTTGTCTAACCTCAAACCAAACACTCACTGGGTTAGTGTTTCTTAACAACGCCATCTATTGTCAAGTATCCTTGGTGTTGTTGAGTCGGTAAAACAGTTTCGTTGCTGCTTAAGTGGTGTCACTACTCGCCAATAGATGTCAGGAAGAGTAATTCTAGTTACCATATTAATGTGAAAATATGGTTAAAACAACGTTTTCTAAAAATCAAACCCAGCTAGATCGATTTATCGCCACCGAAACCCTCTTCGTACTAAATTTCATGAAAATCGTTGAAGCCGTTTCCGAGATTCAGATACATACAATAATTGCTCGTTTAAGGGTATTTATGATGGATGGATATATTGGATGGATTAGATTTAATCGATATACAAGTAATATATAAAGCGAGTCGATATCTCTGTGGATTCCATATGGTTCCAGAGTGTCAGTTAATTCGGGATTATCGGCAATTCTATAGTGGCTCTTTGCTGTAGGAAGTGAAGAGGCTGTAGCAAATACTTCAGCGTGCGGTTCTTCAAGAGGGAGCAATACATCATACTGGGGAGAACTGAGCTTAAATAATATGAGCCGTTGATTTAGGGTGAAGTATCGTTTCGCCTTATTAAGCAGGTTGAGCTTTTATTATGCAAGCTTTCCTTTTGCCTCAAGATATTTATCTCTGAATCTCTGGAGATGTCAACTTAGAGATTCAAAATTATATTAAATTTTCAGGTATCTTTTTTTTTGAAAGGAATTAAAGAAATTTATTTTATTTAAATATAATTAACATGTATAGAAAGTTTGAAAAACTCACCAAATACACTGTGTGTTCATAGAGCTAGTAGTAATAGTAAAGTAATAGTCTTTTAGAGCCAGTTAACATTCTAGGTTAGGCGTGACTCCACCTTCGACCACATTGTTACTTACCAACAACTGAAATAGTGGTCATACTCGATCTGTAAAGTATAAACTAATCAATTACTAAATTGAAATCGATAATTAAATAATAATTGCGCATCGTAATTTTTTGATAAAAGATTTACATGTTTTTTTTCGTCTCGTCAGCGGAGAGGTCCTTCTCGTTGTATCGAGTGTGCTAGTGGAATACTCATTAACCAAATGTAAAAGAAAAACACCAAAACAATCAAAATTGTTTTAAATGTGTTTTGATAAAATATACCAAAAATAACGATACTTTTGAAAGCTGTCGTCTTATATTCTTATTAAAGTCAAGTGAATTGAAAATATATTTTACAAATCCCTTAGATTTTCCAACACTAATGATATCCAATTAGGTAAACTAAGTGTTTCTACTAAAAAAACGTCTTTTTTATTAGTACCCTTTATTTAATCTTGTTACAACAGGGTCACTATAATTTTGTATTTCAGAAAATAATAATGTCTGCCGAGGGTTATTTGTTGATTATTTCATATCGAAATAAGTGACCACAGAATATAAAACAACAAGCTACGCCCCGCTATTTCGCCCGTGTTGACCTGCTATCTCAGTTAACGCACGGGAAGCATATCTATGTATCTTATATCTTTTTCCATGACAAAAAGTATGTATGATGATTTCCATGTCCTTCTCTAAGGTCCCATCTATCTTTGTATCAAAATTCATCATAATTGGTTCAGTGATTTAGGCGTGAGAACCCAACAGACACAGAATCAATTTCATATTTATCATATGTGTTAATCCAATTTATATAGGTGTCTACATTTAAAATTTCAAACAAATCTATCAAGCCGTTAAGACTGAAGATGTAACTAACACACACAGACTTTCACATTTTTAATATTAGTGTAATAGTATAATTTTATGAATACTATTTAGTTACGTAATTTAATGCAAAAGGTCCATAGTGCAATTTAAACGTAGCATCAACTAATGAGAAAATATAAAATACATTGCGCTCAAAAGAATAACGCGAAGCAAAATGAAAATGTCATACAAAACTGTTTCTTACTGTAACTATTTTACATTCTAAAGTAGCGGAATAGAAGGGACCCATTATTCTGGGACACCATAACAACCCACTGCGAGGGTCGGTTCCGATTTTACTGATTCTGCGAACTTAAGATGCAAGCGCTTGTTACACCGTAGTGCAGTATGCGGGTAGATTAATGTTTGTTTCTACAAATAACTACCGCAGAAAAAACTATGAAAAAATTGCATTTTATTGCTACAATTCTTGTAAGGAAACTTTGTACTTTAGTAATATTTTTATGTTTATTTTATTACGTGTCTTTCGTAGAAATACAAGATATACCTACAGGATGGGCTAATAAATTGATCAAAGTCAAAGTCAAAGTCAAAGTCATCGGATTTAAAATCGGATCGGATTTAAAATTTTTTTACAAAAATACTGCAAAGACATAAACAGACATCAATTTGATTTCTTAAAATAGCATTATTGAGAAGTGTGCCATCTAGACGCTCCTCGAATCTACACTTCAAATTTCTGAAAACGCGCTGGTACATTGCTCAAGTGACTTCCCCTCACGAATGCTGTTTTTGAGCTGGGCAATCTGAAAATCATACAATTATCGTCGGCTTAGTTGCGTAAACGCAGTTCTTGAGGTATCCCCAGTGAAAGAAATACAGTGGCGTGAGATCTACACTCCGAGGAGCCCATGGAATGTCCCTTCTTCGCGATATCAGATTTCCACTAAACATTTCGTTTACAACTACTAAAGACTCGATGGATGTATGGGATGTCGCGCCATCTTGTTGAAACCAGATCCTACTGTTGTAGGCTTACAAAATTATGCAGTTGTTGAAAGAAAAAGTTACGCAACATTGCTGTGTGGCGATTAGATTTTACTGATACAGACTGGCATAGCTCTGCATTTTCAAAGAAATAGGGTCCGTCTTTTTTTAGGATTTTATTTGGAATTTTCTTCGGCTTGCTGCCAGCAATTTTGCTTATTGACAAATTATATGAAAATATGAAAATGAGCTTCATCAGAAAGGATAATATTGTTCAAACTTTGAAAACGCTCTAACATTGTTTCGGCAAAAGCACGGCGTAAATGGTTTCAATTCATAAACTAATTGAAGTTTAAATGGGTGAAATTTAAGATCTTTTACCAAAATATGTAGAGAATGTTGTATGTATTGCTTCCGGGCTGTTTGGCCGTGGTCTATGTGAAACTTGTGTTCCAGACGTTTCGTCGATCACTGCGGTCGTCATCTTCAGTGGTTCAGGTCCGAGCGGCGACAAAAGCGTAGCACTCTCCTTCGTGGCGTCTTCTCTGTTACTCTGTTAATGCTGTTTGCCTCTACCGGCATTTACAGCTTCACCGAAGGTGGAGTCTTTTTTATTTTTATTTTAGAAATGACTTGATGCTGTTTACCACATGGGGTATTAACGGCTTCACCGGACTTTTGGCGAGTGCAGAGGGCACTCAGCCGATTTTGGGTTGGGGTGAGGGGGGGGTGCGACTAGCGCAAGGGCACCTCAGGGGTTCGGACCTCGGCTTGGGCTATCGCCTAAACGAGGTAGCGTCTGTGTGTGTGGACGTCGCAGACTATGGCGCGGCCTATCGGTTGGGGAGCCACCAAGATGGGTAGTAGCTGAGTGATGGGTGATACGTCTAATCGGGGGCCTGCGGCGCAGTGGTCTACGGCGGGCTCGGTGTCTTACCGTGAAGCCAGCGAGCCCGAAGCCGCTGACTAGGTCACGGTTGGAGATCGAGTTATGAGAGCGCGGGTCATTAGCCGGAGTTTGAGCTGCCTGAAGCACGGTTATCGGGTCGTCTGCGTCTACGAGCACGTGACGGGGGCGCCGGCGAGGGGGCGTGAACCACGGGTCGGTCGAGTCAGTTGAGTAATTGGCCGCTTGGACTACCAAGGGATTCGGATGGTGGGCCGCGGAATCGAAGTATCGGCGTGAACAGTTTTTGATGTGTTGGGCGATTGTGGGGAGGCCTAAGTCGCAATGCAATTCGGCGTTCCGTACGTACCACGGAGCGCCGGTTGCGTTGCGCATGAATCTATTTTGGATTGCTTGGAGTGTATGGAGCGGAGTTTTGTTCGCGTGACCGAATACGACTGAGGCGTAAGTCATAATAGGGCGTATACAGACTTTATACAGTGTTATCTTATTTCTAAGGGACATTTTACTACGTTTGCCTATGAGGGGACTGAGGCGGTTCATAACGAAGGCTGCTCTGTTGCGAACCGTTTTGATGTGTTCACGGAAGGTGAGTTTACGATCGAGTGTGACGCCTAGGTATTTAGCTGACTTAGCCCATGAGATGGGTCTATTGAAGAGGGATAGCGGTTTGGGCGTAACTGACTTGACAGTGAAGTACACTGCTGTGCTTTTGTCTGGATTGACAGAGATCCGCCATTTACGGAACCAAGCACCGATGTCGGTGATGGCTCGCTGTAAGGCGGCTCTCTGTCTATTCGGGTGCCACCCAGTGCAGTAGATGGCTGTATCATCTGCGAACTGGGCGATCTGAACTGAGGGTTCGGAATTTGGGATGTCACTAGTGTATAGCGCGAATAGTACGGGAGAGAGCGTGGACCCCTGAGGGACCCCTGCTGTGACGTGATGTGGGGTAGAGAGTGTACCCTCGACGCGGTAGCTAAAGGTTCGATCTGTGAGAAAGTCTTGTATTATTCGTACAAGACGATCTGGCACGCCAAGAACGTATAGCTTATATGTTAAGCCATTGTGCCAGACTTTGTCGAACGCTTTAGCCACGTCGAGGAAGACGGCTATCGTGGATTGAGGTTTGGGTTTCCGATTGAAACCTTCTAAAATGTGCTCGGTGACGCGGTGTAATTGATGTGTCTACCTAATGTCGGGGCCTAAAGCCAAATTGTTCATTTGGCAGAAGGTTTTTGGACCTAATGAGGGGCCAGAGGCGGTTAAGAATGATGCGCTCATACAGCTTCCCCAGAGCGCTGAGGAGGCTGATGGGGCGGTAGCTAGACGGATCGCAGGCTTTTTTACCTGGTTTGAGTATGCCGATGACTATTGCATGTTTCCAGGCGGCTGGGAACATGCCGTTAGCCATGGCGGCATTGAAAATGCTAACTAGCAGGTGTACTAGGGGAGCGGAGAAGTGTTTGAGCAGTTTGTTGCTAATCCCGTCTGCTCCTGGAGCCTTACGTTTTTTGAGGCCCTTGATGAGGGACTCTACCTCGGAAGATTTAGTTGGTGGGATGGGAGGGAGATCTGATATGGGGACAGTATTCGCGAGTTCGACTTCGGAGTCGACTAACTGAACGTGGTCTGGGTTTACGTGGTCCTCGTTGGGGGCGCATTGGGTTTCTAGGCTATCGGCTAAACATTCGGCTTTATCCTCGTCAAAAAACGCGATGGATTGAGGGATGGGTCTGAGTAGGGGGGGAAAGGCTGGTGGGCGGTCTGTCTTTAGTGCTCGTGCCATCCGCCAGTACGCCTGGTGGGATGGTGCGATGGTTGAGAGTGTGTCGTCCCACCTTTGAGAACGCAGCTCGGCCATGCGTTTAGTTACAGCACGCTGTAAGTAGCGCATGTTTGCTTTATTCTCAGGGGTGGGAATTGAATCGTATGCCCTAGTGGCAGCGTTTTTTTGAGTCAGTAGCCTTCTAGCGTCCTCGGGAAGCTCAAAGCGGTGGTCGGCCGCCGCGATGACCTTCTTCGAGGACTCACCTATAACGGTGCGGAGGTGGTCGCTGAGGGCGTCTATTGAAAGGGAGATGTCATCTACTGTCTGTATGTCGTCGGGTATTTTGTCAAGGTCAGGTGAGCTGATCGCTTTTAGGGATTCCCCTAATTGCTTCCAGTTCACTATCGTCTTGTATGTCGGTGTATTGTCGGTCGGTTCGGGGCCAAGTTCTAGAAGAACTGGGCGGTGGTCTGAGATAAGTTCGTGAATCACTCTTATGGAACGCAGCCGAAGCGTGACGTTCTTTAAGAGTGCTATTTCGAGTATGTCGGGACGATGACCGTCTTGGTAGGGATATCTAGTGGGCTCCGTGGGGGCGATAATATCAAAGTTTAACAAGTTAACTAGGTCATCGAGTATTTTACCGTTTTTGTTAGTGGCAGTGCAATTCCACATAACGTGTTTACTATTGAAGTCTCCTATCAGAAGGACGGAGTCACTCATTGAGAGGAGGGTCTCTAAATCGCTTGGGATCAGTTCTTTGGATGAAGGGACGTAGCACGAGGCGATAGTGACAGGTTGATGACCTGTCATACCTAGCAGGCAAACCGAGGCTTCTAACACGGATAACGTGGGCGTGACTAAGGGGATGCAGTGTAGGGACCTTTTGTAATATATCAACGTACCACCTTTTACGGAGTGTAATCTATCGTTCCGTATCGCGGCGTAGTTTGCGAACTTGGGCGTAGCTCTGCCGGGCTTGAGAAAGGTCTCTTGCACGCAGAGGATGTCGACCTGATGGGTCTTACAAAATTCGTGAACAATGTCGCGTTGATTGAAAAATCCGTCCGCATTGAACGTAGCAATCGTGATGGCGCGCGGTTTAACTCTAGCGGTTGTACTAGCCATCTTGGTGTCTTATGGAGTTGGTGATGGAGTAGCTCCTAATGGTGCTGAGGATAGACGCGTGCTCGAGCGTCGCTTGTAATCGGGCGTTGGGGTTTGTCGCGGAGCGAAGTTTGTGTGCGAGCACACTGACCTCGTCCATGTCTATGGCCATCGCGTAGTCCATGACAAGCGCGAGGTCAGCGGCGAGGTTTGTTTGCGTGAGCGAAACCGGTTTCGCTTGTTTAGGAACGGGCATTACGGCGGGCGCGCGGTACGGGGCCGGGGCGCGGGGCGCGGCCGGGGGAGCTGAAGGGCGCGTCGGGGCGACGGTAGGTCGGTTTGCAGCGGGCGGCGGTCGCGATTGACCCAAACTTAGGGGCTTGGACCAGGCGTTATGAGAAGGCGCGGGGGCGGGTGTCGACGGTGACATCTGTGATAACGTGGTTTGCTTATGGCCTATTGGTTGTGCGTGGGCGATATGCGGACGCAAGAGTGGAGCGGGCCTAGAGGTCCCACGATTTGTATACCGTGGCGCCTTAGGGCAACCGCGATAATTCGCAGTGTGCCCCTGGTTGCCACAGAGTACACAACTCGGGGGTTCGCGGCTATCCTTCGTGCGAGAGCAGTCGGATGTGCCGTGGTCGCCTAGACACTTGACGCACCTAGGGCGAGCATGGCAAAACCGGGCTGCGTGGCCGTACAGCTGACAGCGGTGGCATTGACCGGGAGGGCCGTTCCTATACGGGGCCTCGACTACGAGGCCCGAAAGACCTACTACCTCCTTAACATTAAAGATCGCCTTCCCCGCCGGCGTGCGGTCGAGGATGGCGAGCACCATGTCGTATGGAGCGCGGGTTTTGCCACTGTACATGCGGTGGCATTCGAGTATCGGGTATTGCTGTTTTTTGAGGTCAACTAATATCGAGTCGGAGCTAATCTCCTTGGGGAGTCCGCGGATGACTACGCGGAGTCGTTTCTCCTCCTCGAGAGCAAAAGTGTGGAAGCTTATGCTTTCGAGGCGGAGCAGGCGGGTAAGGGCGCGGTGGTCATTAGGTGTTGGTACCTGTACCTTTATACCGGTCTGGGTGGTTCGCGCGGACGTAAAACTGATGCCGCGCGGGATCATCATTCGCGAGACTTTGTCCCACATCCCCTTGTCCTGAATGAACAGAGGGGGTGGGGCCTTAACGCGTCCCTCGACGGGTGCTCCTTGAGAAGGGGCGCCGTTTTGGGATTGGGAGGCTATAGACGGAGGGGGAGACGGGGCAGAGGGCCCAGGAGTCTTACTGCCGGAGGCCGCACATTGCGTCTTCGGCGGAGGAGAGGGGGTGGAGGATTCGCGCCTAGCAGCGCGTTTCCTTTTACCCGAGACGACAGTTTGAAAGCCGTCGTCTTCACTATTAACGTCGGAGGGTGGGTCGGAACGCTGTTCGATTTCCATCTCGGAATCCGATGATTCCGAGATGTCATCGCGGGAGGTCGGGAGTTCAGGCGCGGTCGGGGTCGCGGTCGCGGGGGAGGTTTCGCAGGTTAGCGGGCGGTCGGGTACGGGAGCGCGCGAATTTGCGGCGTGGTCGGCGGCGTGGTAGGCGTGGAATTGGTCCACCAACTGGGGGTGGTATTTAGTCAGCCACCGGGCTATGTCGGTGGCCGTGGGCGAGCGGGCCTCGGAGCTAGCCATCCTAAGTGAGGTGGCTTAGGACTTTGGGCACGAATGGGTTAACATTCGCCGCCGTGAGGCGGCGGGGACGGTAAATAAGGACGTTACAAGTTTTAGACACACACACACAGACGTACACAGTTTAGAAATATAAAATAAAGATAAAAAATGTACGCGAGAGGGTCGGTGAGAAAAAAGGGAACGATACCAATATCCAGAGGGCTGCAAAAACTATCGCGACACAACAGACCACTTCGTAAACCAACACAGATCACAGAGCGTCCGCAATGTCCGTAATAGTCTATAGTGCAATGCACCGAGAACACTTTTCACAACACAGTCTCAAACACTACGAGTCTATATGCGTGGAAAAATCTAATAGCTAATTTTTAAAGTCTATAATCCAGGTAGGTGAGAAGCACCTAGATCGCTAACACAACACGACACAGTCAATATGCGCGGAAGAATCTAAAGTCCAATGTTTATAGTCTAAAAGTCTGGGTAGGTGAGAAGCACCAACATTGATTACACAACACAGTCAATATGCGTGGAGAATCTAATGTTCGAAGTCTAGGGTTTATAGTCCGAGTTAGGTTTCACTGCACAGGCACTGAATGTCACAACACTGAAAGTCACTGCGCGGAAAGTTCGTACGGAGAGAAGAGTCGGCGATATGGCGCGAGAACGAGAGGGCGAGAGAGCGTCGGCGAGCGCGGTCAAGTGGGATGAAATTCCACAGCTTGGAGCGAACACGTGCGACCCACTCGAGAGCGGGGAACGGAATGATGATGATGAGGGTGGAGTCTTGAGTCGCTTGTGTATTTATAGGGGCGCTTGAACTCGGATTAGTGGGGGAGAGAGAGAGACAGACACTTAGAGTTTACATATCGCTCATTTGCAAGAAGAACGTCATAATTCAAAAAACTGTGATATTGAGTTATTTATACACAAATAATCAGAAAACTCTGCTTTATTTTCTGTAAAAACGACACAACTCTTCACCTTGATATGAGTGAGTGAGAAAGTTTATGTCACTTTGTCTCAGTCTGGAACGCGCGCGCGCTTTTTTCGACACCGACTCATTTTTAGTTACTCCAAGTCTGTCGCGAAGAGTGCACGTACAAGTTATCAACGGAGACGACACATTTCGTTACATGACGATCTTCTCGTAAAAGTAAGTAAAATTTGTTTTATTGGTTTGGTGTTAGAACGTCACATAATCGTTTGTGACGATGTCTCCGTAAAAATGTAAATCAACAATGGTAGTCATATTTAGTATTGTGTCGTTATTCCTAATAAAAAATAAAGACTTGTGATAAGTATTGTGAGTTATGACGATATTGACAATAATTAAAATAATAACCATTAATTCACAAACGACACATTGGCCTATATGCCGTTTTTGTTGTTATAATTAGTTTACTTACGTGACTGTATTTTTTTAATATTGTATTTTATGACGTTATTAATAATAATGTTTTAATTTTAGACGTTTACTTATATACGTATTATCTACGATGGCGTCAAATAGAGGGTGGAAGGTTTTGAGTTTAGTCAGCCCCAGTAACGACGATGGACCAACTAGTTCGACGGATAAGAAAAGTAAATACTATTAATTTCTTCTGAATATTATAAAATGCTTTTTTATGTGAATAGAATTGTCAATTTTATTTATTTTCAGATGATATTGTCCAACGTTCTCGTACAAACAGTACCAGCATCTCCTCGAGTTCTTCATCATCTTCATTTAACGAAGGCATTTATGACTTACTTATTACTTCCATAATTACTAGTGTTAAGTATAATATTGGCTAATAATTCTTTTTATTTTCAGATAGTGACGACTCTGTGAAAGATCCTCTTTATCAACCGGAAGATCTTGTTCCACCTGTATCACCAGCAATTTCTGTCCAAGTTAAAAATGATAATATTCCTACTGAGAGTGATATTGACCAAGTTACAGATCAAAATTTTAACATCGAAATGATTCAAACACCACAATTAATTGCTTCTGATACCAATAATATTCCACAGAACGATAGTTCCACAAATTCAGCGGAATCTGTTCTGCAGGATTTGTCTAATAGAAGCAGAAAACGGAAAATAAATGAATGCAATTGGCGAAAAAATGTAATGAAGAGGCTCAAAAATTCAGGGAAATCTTATGAGAGTACAGTTACAAAAAAGATTATACAGGTGATACCTGTGCTATTTACGAAAACTGTGAAAATGAAGAAAAAACTGTTAAAAAAGAGTATTATGATAGACATTTAATTGAAAAAGATTTTTGTAGAGAAGAAAAGGCCAAAGATAAAGAAAACAGTCAGCTGATAGTTGCAGTTTATGATTTGCAGGCGGTGTTTCAATGCCCAAAGGGAGACACCTCTTTATTTTATTATGTCAGTAAGTTAAATGTGTTCAATTTTACGATTTATGAATTGCAATCTAAAAAAGTTAATTGTTATATTTGGGACGAAGCTACAGGTAATAGAGGTGTCAATGATTTAGGAACATGTATTTATAAATATATAGAAAATCAAGCTGTGGCTGGCACAGAAATAGAGTTGGTATTCTACTCTGACAATTTTTTTGCTGACCTACGCAAGGTCAGAAAAAAATTAAAATGATGATAGCAATGTACATGTTTGTTCTACAACGTTTTTCAAACATTAAAGCTATCACGCATAAATATTTGATTACACGCTCAAAATGAGGGAGACTCGGCACATTCTCTGATCAGCGTCCCGGGTTGAGGAAGAAAAAAAAAGATGGCTTACTTACCTTATTGACTAAAAAAGCTATTCCAAGTTATTATGGTCAGTTTTGTAATTCATTATAAGTTACCAAACGAGCTCATATTATTTTATTATTATAAGTACAAAATTCATTACTTTAGCACTAAAATTTAATTAATGGTAAGCTACTACTGTGGTTTATTTATTATTATAAGACTTATTTGTGCCATTTAAAGTTTTACTCGTAGTTGATTGTTTAATAACAACAACTGGTATTAATATACCTGATATTGTTTGTTTAATTTTGATAAAAGATAAATATTGTATAAGCAAATGACTGATTTAGAAATAATGTTGCTGTCATAAGAAAGAAAACTATTAAACTTTTAATTCCATAATGACATTTTTTTATTTATGTACCCTTAGTTTACAAAATGTTTATTATCAATAATGACACAATTTAAAGAATTATTATAAAATTATGCATATTTATTAGAAATAACGACACATCTGATCCCAGGTGACATTTAAATGGGGATTATAAAAATACTGCTCACAATTTAATTATTTGTAAAACTGTTATAGAAAGATGAATAGATGCACAATACAACAAATGTAGTGAAATAACCATATCCTTAACAGTTATAAATAAAAAAAAACTTAAACTTTCAAATCGCATTTCCCAAAAGTTCTCGTTTTTTAGTTGTGTCGTGCTTCTTGCAAATGAGCGATATGTAGAGATTGTTAGGTATAATATGAACACAGTTCGGTGTAAACGCGGTCATTGTTATGAAGCTCAAGTAACCGTGAACGAGATATACCTACCCTCATGTTTTACATCTCCAGAATGGTTTCAAGAAAACGACAATTTACAAGTAGATACTCTTGTTAGAAGACTTGGTCATGTATTAATTCCTTTTATTTTTATGATTTATTCATATTTTATGCAAAATTTTATAAGTTTGGAACTTAATCTATGGGCATGTTAAAAATAACTAGATGAAAATTTAACTTAAAAGCTACAACAAATGCCCAAACCCACCTTCAGATGAACTAATGTGCGATGGTGAATTAAACTAAATTAAAGAGAACTAAGATTTAAGAGAATGCCGCTTCCAACAGGTCCTCGTGGAAATCAATGGGGGAGGCCTATGTCCAGCAGTGGACGTCCTATGGCTGAGATGATGATAATGAAAGAGAACTATATTTTAGTGTAAAATTGCGTATTGCATTAAAATCTTTTTCTTCTGCTGTTTGAGCACAAATGCAGAATGCAGTTTAAAAACAGCCAATGATAGAAAAAAAATCATTTAGCTTTGTATGCGCGTATTATGAAGAAGTATGAAATACATGGTACTAAAAGAATAGTAAACTGAAAACTAATGCATTTTAGAAAATACAAAAGAAAAAATCCGCTCGCTTGATCTGCTTGATAATAATTAAGACTGTCTGGAAATAGCACAAATGGTCACTAGGGACCAATGTCAGAAACAATCGTTAATTTATTTATACGTTGTTAATTCCAAAATACGGACCTTAACGCGTGCAAAGTTATCATTAACTATCCTTAGCTCAGATGCAGCTGTTAGAAAAGAGTAGTTCCGTTTCTTTCAATATATCATTCTCCTTACAACCACAAGAGAGAGACAGTACCAGTAACTCATATTCACAGTTTTTAGTTCTAAATAACGTATAACTGAAAACTAATCCAGTTATTACATCGATCCGTGTAACCAATGTGTTACTGGCATTCAGGTCACCTAACATTGCATTTATTATATCTATTATCTATATTTATCACAAAATACGCACACTTACGACGAGACAGAGAATTTCTTGAAGGTTTTTTCCTAGTAGTAATTCTTCTAAATGTCTACCAGAAAAACTCCACTATCTACATCGAAACAAATTTTATACCTTACATTTTTATTACCTGTCTTACACTCACTATCACCACATACATCATACTTCTAAGGGAAATTGTAAAAAAAAAAAAACCTTCGTAAAGTTTTAGGTATCCAATCTTGTTCAATGTATCAACCGCACCATACACTTACCAAAATAAAAACTTTTTATACGCAAAATCGTGGGTCCTGCGATACAGGTTCGCCTAGTGCAGGATTCACAAGCATTCGCGTAACCTATATTATAAGTAACTGTATTACTGTGTACTGTTATACATAGGTATATAAGTAATTACATGTTTAGTTTATTAAGGTAAATAAAAATATTTCTATTTCTATTATTTATAATGTAATCGTGAACTGTTGCAAACCGTCAAGAAGTTAATACTTTATACCCCCGTCCGACGTTGCGACGAACCTACGGCACTCAAGATCCTGATGAAGGCTTCCGGAAGAAGCCGAAACAATTGTCGATCGTGATATCGTTTACGCGTAAGTGCCACGTTATACCCGTAGAAACAGAATAAAGTAATTATGAACGTGAGTTTTAATAATAAGAGAAACTTTGCTTATCTTAACCGTGTCTTGAGGCATGAAAGATACCACCTTCTCCAACTTATCATAATGGCCAAATTCGACGGATAACGATGAATTGGAGGAAGCTCAAGTCAAGTCGTGAGTGAATAGGTTCCTTCTAAGTTTGCGTGCTCCACCTTAGACCGCGTCGTCGCTTAACATCAGGTGACAGCCAGTGGTCAAACGCAAGCTTATAATCTTTTTTTAAAAAAAAAGGTAAAAGTCGTGGTTGAGTAACATCTGAGAGGGGACAAATATTGCCAGCATAGGAGCTAATTCGGTTAATTAGTATGGAACAAGACTGGGAGAAAACCATTGAACTGAAGACGAACCTCCAATGGACACGCGAAGAAGAATGTACACTTTCATGAAGGCAGCGCCACCATTTCTTGCGCTCAAATGCCGGTGGCACTGTTTTTCAATGTACCTCTATTCTGTGTCTACCGTTTATTTCGTGTTTGACCTTCTGTATATATTGTTGTAGCGGTTTCTGGTAACGGGTTATTAATTACGGTCAATTTATAGGACCTGCCTTCCCATGAGGCCTTCATATTTAGATTATTATGATGTAACGTTCATTTCTTAGATTCAGAACCCTGATTCAGGAAAATAAATAAATACAAAATAAATAAAAATCGGTTTGTTTTTTTATTCTGTATAGATTTACCGTTTGACTACTATCTTACCTGATGGTCAGTGACGATGTGGTCAAAGATCTTATCACGCTAGAGTTAGAATGTTTACTGGCGGTCAAGGTCTGCTTCCTTGACTTGAGGGTGGTAGCTAGCCTGGCAGGTACTCGAGACTATACCCTACGGTGTTACGTTCACCGGAAGTTCAAGCCGTAGGTAGAAACTGAACCAGTGTCCGTCAGTTTGACAGGCAACGCTTTCACCGCTGCGCTATATTATCATCGCTTCAATATAATATTTATACTTATGTATTTTAAATTAATACATGTCTTACAAATGGAGGTATTTGGATAAATAATATTGCTAGCCTTAACTCAATATATGAAGAAAAATAATAATGTTTAATAATATTAAGAATTTATACGCCTGCTAAGACAGAATTTTGATGGATATCTACTAAGCTATAACATCTTAGCACAACTAATGACCCAAAATTCTTACAAATTAACATTTCATTTCAATATATTGTAAGTGAGCTATGCTGCAACATGTTTCAAGAAAAATCAACTGCTCAATGCATCCTTGAATTATTAAACAGCTAATTTAATGTGGTTATCGATAAGCCTCAGTTATATTAGTTCTTTTATAACTCAAACTCAAACTCAATTTATTGGTAATAGTCATTACACGTCAAATCACAATCATATTAATCCCAAAAATAGGTCATATCATTGAGATATGCTATAATTAGTGTATAATATACTTAATATAAAAACAAATTACTACTATCACTTGCATACATGCATAACAATATGTGAGTTAATAGCGGAGTCACTAAATTCTTTATAACTGTAGAACGATTTATTTATTTGCACAAAACACTTACAAATACATTATACATTACTACAATACATGGATAAAGATAAATAAATACATATGTATGTGAAAACAATATAACAGGCCTTTAGCAGCCGTGCTAGGGTCCCCTGTGTTACGGCTGCTAAGCTACTTCCTATAATCAAGGCAATACATAATAATATGCAACGAGCATCCTGAAATGACATAACTTAATTAATATATTATTAAACAACATGGTTAGAAGTAATAGAATAAAAATCCAAGATAAGTTAGACAACTAAAACTTAAATAACCTAATATGTTGGTATAAGGAAATTAGGGACTAAGTATTACATTTTTAATTTAATATCAGTTAATAATCAAACCTATTTTTACAAAGAGATTGCCCGATAAGCCAGCGCTTGAGTCGCAACTTAATTTACAACAACTTTACATTATTCTTCCTTCGATTAACCGGCTGTTCTATGATTTACATCAAACTCACGTATCCTTAATATAGCGAAGATTTGAGCGTATCCTTAATATAGTACCTAGTCCTTAACTTTCGACGGTCGCCGTGGCAGTCAATGACATGACTTCATCCTGAGTATCCAGGGGTATTCCCAGTCCAGGAGTATCAATCTGAAAAGAAAATATAGCAATTTCAAATTTAATCATATCTATTCATCTAGGACATGTTTTTGAACCTTATAAATTCACCTATATCTCCATGACTAACAGCGTTCCTAAAATAAATATAACCACTAGCGAAAAAGAGCGGTAACTAATTCGTAGACCATTCGATTTAAAATGTGCTCTTATCATCATTTCAGCCATAGGACGTCCACTGCTGGATATAAGCCTTCCCCATTGATTTCCACAAGGACCAGATGAAAGCGGCCCGCATCCAGCGTCAACCTGCGATCTTAGTCAGTTCGTCTGTCCACCTTGTCGGTGGCCGTCCTATGCCGCGCTTGCCAGTCTGTAGTCTTAATTCGAGAACCTTTCGACCCTTACGGCCATCAGTTCTTCGAGCTATGTGCCCTGCCCACTTCCATTTCAACTTGCTAACCCGCTGGGCTATGTCGGTGACCTTTGTTCTGCGGATCTCCTCATTTCTGATTCGATCTCGTAGAGAAACCCCGAGCATTTAACCCTTTCAATAGCTCGATGTGGGACTTTGAGCCTGCTCACGAGGCCCGTAGTCAGAGACCACGTTTTTGTGCTGTAATAGTAGGTACCTACATAAAATAAAATAAAACTACTGACAATTATAAAATCAAAATATTCTAATTAATATTTATCTTTGCAGGTTCATTAACGCTGCTGACATCATATCACTGTAAGTAACTGTATCTTTTAAATTTACTTTAACTCCACTGTGTCCAACACTGGATAATTTATGATACTTAAAAAGAGGATTAGGTAAAATGTATAATTGTGGGCTAGTGGACTAAACCTCTACGCTATCACCTTTTGAACATCTCACTGGATAGTTAGTGACGTCCCGTTGAAATGTATAGCATCAGTGTAGCGTGATTGGTTGGAACTATTATGGTACCGACTTCAACAAGTTATTTCACAGTTTTGAGTGTTAAAGGCAGTTCCATGTCTTGGTAATATTTTTTCGTTATTCTAAATAGAATAGAGCGTATCCAATATTACGTGGTGTTGCGTACTGAGCTAAATAATCTTATCAGTCGAATCGATGAAATCGAGTGTAATAAGAAAGTACCGAAGATTGTAGGTCTTTTAAGGCTGTGTGATAGGACAAATCGCAATCTTTTAAAAAAATCAGAGCTTTGTTTTTTACATTCAGTACTTTTTGTTTAGTATAAACGAATGTTCTAAACAAGGTTAGGAATAATTCTCTCGATAGTTTTTTTTTAAGCCTGCTGTTTAAAAAACACGTATTTCTTCAAAAATAACAAGAATATTCATACAAAAATTAGATTTTAGGGTAGATAATAGCACATTCTAGAAACGTTTAGGATTTATTTCTATAACTATTATTTCTGATTATATACGAATTCATTTCCTTAAATTCATTGTGCCGCGCAGTATCAAATGACCTCAGCTGGCTGGTCGGCGCCGGTCCCATCCTGTCATTCTGACCGTGACCACCGTCAACGTCGGACTTATGCTTGATCGCTCTGCTCTCTTCCAAACATTCCTGGCTTATTTTAAATAGATAAGTTCGCGCGCTTTGACCTAAACTGTCGGGAAAACCTCGCCTTAAGGCTTTTTAAATCCTGACTGTTCCTTTATGCTGAACCAAAGATACTAAAACTAAAAAGATCAAAGCTCTGTCTCCAACACATGATTTATAATTCATTTTTAAAAATAGCGATTTATCTATTCACAGCGCCTTAAGAAGTAGGTAAACGAGGAAGCACGTTTTGAATAGAACATAGTTAGGGAGGTGTCGAGATCCTGATCACGTTACGTGTTGAAGTTAAGCGCGTCGGTGGGACACGTGATCACATGAACGAGTTTTGGAAACGATTTGGCACTGGCACATGTTAAAATGTTCACATCTAGAAAGCGTTTCAGAGAATTTCGCTAGAACTCGTCCATCGCCAATATCTCAACTGCTCAGTGTCAAAACAATGCTTGGTTTTCTACTAATGATCACGTCAGATTCCTTTCTAACGCTATGCATAAAATGAATTATTTAAAGGTTCAAAACAAGGTTGCCAATACATGAATCGGGACTTCATCGCGTGAAAGACGTTTGGTAATTTATTAACCTAGAAAATTAAAATTAAATTGCTACATGTGTTACACGTGGGTCCCATTAATAATCTGATCGACTCACGAAAGTATTAAAATTACAAATACATGGTTATATCGAAAATGACCATCACAGACAACACGCACATAATCTCCCTCCCGCCAAACAGTCCAAACCATATAGTTTTGTTCTGCCGCCCACGCCCGGCCACGTATTCCACTTTTGAAAACTGTGTCAATTGCCCGGCAAAAAAACGTTCGTCTGTTGCCAAGACAGCGTTTACTTTTTGTGCCGTCGTAAATATTAGTTTGCTTATATATTTTCAACTAGCTGGGTGCCAATTCTTTTATTATTAAGACAATCCATTCGTAAACAATGCAGTAGTCGTTCAAATGTTATCATAAATAAACTTGATATTCCGCTAAAATAACAATTGCATTCGATTGCATTGTTGACAATTGAATTGCGGTAGAAATTAGATCTGTGTAGCTATTACCATTATACTCCAAGTAGAATAGCAAAACTAGAAAAAACGACGATTCATTGACAATCTATGAGCAATGTTTTAGTAGAATTTGTACCCTGGACGACAGTTAAGCTCGCGCGGACTGCGATTTTCTTGGGAATGATTAGTTATCGCACAGAGATAGTCACTTTTTATGGGATGACTCTTCATGTTATTCCTAAGAAATATATGAACTTTCAAGCCAATTTGTTTAGCCATTTTATGGCCTAGTGTTCACAGTCTAAAACACGTACAAACACGTTTGCATTTAGAATGTTATTATTAGGATTACAATTTATAGGTTTACCGTTGGATCACTCGATTTTCAGTGATAGCGTAATCAACATAGTCAACACAAGAGATAATTAAATTGACCTATATTATTTAATGACGTTTCAAGTAGCTGTTATTGATTGCCAGTCGGTATCCTAGGTGTACAGTGATATTTTCGATCATATCGTCACTGGCTATCAAAATCGGAATCGGTGAATCGCCGAACTAAGCAATGTAATAATAAATTGGAAATTTAAAGGTACATGTCAGATAATACCCGTTAGAAGACCTGCTTTCAAATAAAAAACACACATTAAAATCGGTTCACCCGTTAAAGAGCTACGGTGCCACCGACAGACAGACACATAGTGTTCAATCTTATAACACCCCTTTTTGCGTGTTATAAGATTGAGACGCGTTTTAAAAAGGGTGTTTTAAAGCCAGTCGCTTCATTAGTACCGTGCACATGCATGGTCGTAGGGTACTTTCGAGTAACCGCCTGGCTACCCTCAAGTTTGAAAAACTGTCACCAAACACTCAATGTGTTCAGGCAGCAGTCCTTGAGAGCCAGTGAGCATTCTAGGTCTAGCGTGATAACATCTTCGACCACATCGTTTGACTGACCATCAAGTGAGATAGTGGTCAAACGCTAGATGTAGATAGGTATAAGTGTAGGTATACATTAAATATAAAAACTACCCCACCCAATGTTGGATAGTGATTCAGTTTTCGATGTATCATGCTTACTAAGATTTGGATTCCTTGAGACTTGAAGACATTCCGGCGTAATAATACTTATTATCTTATTCGATGACTCAGTAGCCACGAACAAGATTATGCAACAACTACAAAAAGGCCTTAGATAAGGTAACCGATTTGTGCCTACCTTTATCAGATAGGTAACAGAAGGGCCACTTGCATACAAACTGCTTTATTTTACCTACATTTACCTCCATATCGAGGAAGCGAGCTAATAACCCAGCAATAGGATTACGTGAGCCGAAGCTTTTTGCAATATGTTTTTATAGACCTGTATGATAAAACGAGCAAAGTATTGGTTTTAGTGCTAAATATTACATAGCAATGTTACTTTCATGCATATGATGAGAGTTTTTTCATTTAATAACTAGGTTTATGGTTCACTAGCTGCGCCACCCGTTGTTACCCGCGGCGAAGTTGTACGTGGTATTGACGATTTTTGTGTCATGTTCCACTGTATAACCTATCTTCATTCCAAATATTATACAAATCGGTTCGGCCGTTTCAGCGTGAGGGAGACTTCTTTACGCGAAAGTAAGTCTGCCTTTTGTCGTTTGTATGTTTGTAACAAACATAAACAACTAAAAGAAAGACTAACTTTCGCTTTTATAATATTAGTGGGAAGTGTGAAATCACATATCCCTTCCCACTAATCTTGCCTTGACAACATGCACAACTTAGAAATTTTGTGTCTAATTTTTTTGTACGAATTTGACTACTATAGTTTGACTTGAACTTATGGCTACAGGATATCGTCCATTTCACATTGCAAACTAAACTATAGTAGGACTTCACTAGCAGTCCGAATGTATTCCTTCATTACAGATACATGGATATTTTATTTAGCGCCATCTACCTGTAATTGAATGAACTGTTAATAAGAACGATACATTAATATTGTAATTGGTAACATATCGAGCGATGACACATACCCTGATTCCAATAGCCATTACAATTAGACAGTTTTTATACATACTCACTGTGTTATCAGACTTATTAGTCAAAACAGGACGAATTTTCCCCAAGCACAATTCCTAACTTTACCTACGTATAATTGGGTCATCATTAGCTAAAATCGCAATGGCGCATTGTGGCATTAGGAAAGTATTTCCACTGAATCCTTTGTTCGCGACAGCGAAGAGTATTTATTTGTGCTTACCTATACTGTTATTACTCTTATCCGAACCTCTCAGATAAATCTGTATACTCAACGCCGAACCATAATAAATTTACTGTGGTGAAAATTCAGATAAGCCATATACTACGATGCGGGCAGCTTCCAACAGGTCCTTATGGAAACCAATGGGGGAGGCCTATGTCCAGCAGTGGACATCCTATGGCTGAGATGATGATATACTACGGGCAGAAGCCTTCGTTAAAGTGAAACAACTAAACGAATTTCTATACTACGACTTCTACAATCGTCAAAATCTAATGGCGTCAAAATGTCGCCATTTAAACAGCCTAATAGCCCTGGGGAAGTTTATTTGTAAATTGAATTTAGTTCTAAGACTTACTTTTTATCCAAATTTATCTTGTTTTTAATATTAAAGCAATTAAATAATGACTTGAGCCACCAACAAAATATCATTAGCGTCACGCTTTCTATATGTGCGTACATTTTAAACTCTGAAACTACCGTCAACATTAAATTTATTTGTTTATTTGTCTTGCTAACAGCGACTACACCAATTTCGACTTAAATCAGCGCTAAACAAGGTAGCTACGTGCACCAGCAAACACCGCATGCTTCAAAAAAGAGAGTAACTTCACTAAATCAAAAATATTGAACAATGTAAGTAGATTGAAAAAAAAAACACATGTACGTTTCAACTTACGCTGTCTTTGTACGGTAATATAAACAAAGCTTAGTAACGAACTAAATTGTTTGGTTGTGCTTATACATATTAGTTAGACATACTTATAGAGTAATTACGTAAATGTTCTGTAAAGTACGATTTACTCACATTTTCACCAAACTAGTAATGTACCATTACCTGGTTTATATTAAGCTCTCCATAATCTCGAAAGCGGAGTTGACTGTAACCGTATATAGTAGGTTAGTTACAGTATCTAATGGACTAGGCCATTAGTGAACGTAATAATACTGTATACGTCTGTGAAACAGTAATTAAGGTTCCAACAAAATGTCTGGTCCTACTGGTTACACTAATGTGTCCATTACCGCTGTGTTTAGAAATATGAAACAACTTGCTATACTTAAATTAAATGGTAAAAAAGGGGCTTGAAATTATACTGCTCCTCCCTGTGGGTGTCGTAAAAGGTGGGTAAGGGAAAACCAACTAAAAGGTGCGCCTTCTACGTACAACGCCAGAGCACTCTTAGTAGCAAGTTATTGCTCACTACGAAACTAAAGATACACAAAAACAACAGCAGGGCTAGACAAAGTGACATTCTACGAGCGGTAACGCGGACAAAAGACATAAAAAATGTATAAGATTGACACTTCAAAGCGTTTCGCCCTCCGCCCGCATTATCACGTGATCAACGATAGCGCATAGAAAATTGGCTGACAATGTACAATGCGTTTCAATTGTTCCGAGCGGCAAACACGAATAGAGACGAAGTGACAGGCCTTACCGGGGCATATTACCCATTATGAAATGGGTAATATGCCCCAGTAAGGCCGCAGGTATTCAGTCCCTGGCGGTCTATGCCTATAGCTATGGTTGGCGGCCATGACTGCAAAAAATGAGCTAAATACTCTCAGATGTGTACAGGTCATTTAAAACGTAAACATACGAGCTAGTGCACTGCGCTTCTACCTATACTGATGTAATATTGTCTAATGAGAGATCCAAATTCACGTCTGTGACAACCATGTCCTCGTTCCGCGTTCGTTTGCAAACAACTTTAAATTTTATGCCAGAAATTTTGTAATGAAACTTGGCGAGTTGACGGTAATGATGAGATTTTTATAGCAATTGAGGCAAAATGTTGATTGACAACGAAAAAGGATCTCATTAACGTACTTGTATAAAATAAGGAAGTAAATTAAATATTGCGCGATATAGATATTTTTAACATCTAGTATAGTATATTATAGTATAGATTAGCTACAGCGCATTACTGAAATACTTTCTTCAATTTTACTTTTAAACATAGTAAGGATTTTTTTTAATAATCTCCAACTAATTTACTTTAAGGTTCAAAGTGGCAAAGTCGAGTAAAGTGATTTCCTTAAAATGATCGCGTTACTTGATCCTGAACCGTAATGTTAAAAAATTTAGTTAAAGTAAAATTATGTATCTGTATGACAATTTTCAAATTACACTATTACAAGTAGATATAACGTTCTACAGCTCAATGATGCTGATGATAATTCCTTATAACAATGATCGCCCACCTATACGTACCAGCTAGAATTACCTGCAATCAAAGAAAACTGTATTCTTTCTGATCTTAGTGGTCTAATATTAGAGATAGTAGGAAATTATACGAATTTGAATTTTAGTGTAAATAGAATAAGAGCCTTTTTTTAAAATATCAGATTTTCAGCCAGTTTCATTGTAAAATGTAAAATAGCTTAAAGATTTAGTTAGCATTCATAGGCAGCCTTGAAAGATTATGATTTAAAAAATGTGTGTCTTATTTTTTTATATGAAATTTAATTAAATATCTGCTTGAAGAAATTTATCATATATCATATATTCAACCATGCATAACAAACTATGCTCATTATAACTTTGAACCAACGTAAAAGTTTAAACAACTTTCTTGTGTGATTGTAAGTGAATACCTATACAAAGAACGCTTGGCTAACTTCTAAATGGAATGCAAAGTTGGATGTTTTAAGCTTGTTTAGAAGTCCTGTATAGGTTTGCCTCTTTACGTATACAATTGGTCTTACCAAGATCTTTTAAGTAACAAAATAGAGGGTGTTTTTGAGCTATTAACATATCTTTAATGGTTTTTAGAGTAGGTACCATACATCAAAAGGAAAAAACAGAACCCTTATAGGATCACTTTGTTGTAAGTATGTCTGTCTGTCAATACCCTTTTTCTCAGGAACGCGTGGAGGTATCAAATTGAAATTCATGTCAGATACTTACGTTTTCTGTCCCTTGTAGCTGAGAAAAAAATTCAAACTTCTAAGCCAACGCAATCTAAAGATGCAGCCATTTATGCTGCACATTTTCGACACTCGCAAGGGAATCAAAACCTACAGGGTACTTCCCGTGAATTCAGAATCTTGAAATTTGTTATATCGTTATTACAAAGGCAAAAATTGCAAAAAGCATAAATTTTTAGTGACACCTACAGGTTTGTACGGAACCCTCGGTGAGCACTTGGCCGGTTTGTTTATTTCATTTATATGACAGGAAGAGGAAGAAGATAATCAATTATATTAAAAAGATGGAACACATGATTTGTCATAAATGGTTTGAGGGTATGTTGCTAGGTAACTCTCCACTTGCCGTGTTTTAATGCTGAATTCTCAGAAAAAAAATGATGTAGCTGGGACTTACGAAAATAGAATGGTAACATCCAATGAGATGTTACTATACCATTTTCGTTCCTTTTTATTCAGCTAGTATGAGCTATGAAAAAAGTCTGAATAAATATGGAATACAATATTTCACCTTGCAACACTGCCTGTCAGCTTTATGACATGAATGTGTTGTACGGAAATGTGTTTGTTTATTTGACCTCTGCGTGTTTTTTATTTCGACGCGTCATTCGTTAACACGGTCAACATTGGTCCCTTCTGGTTCGTTATTTTTTTTTTTTCACACACTCATACTCATTTTTATGTGTATGTATTTAATTTATTGCTAGCATTCTGGGCACGGTGCCAACTGGTAGCGGGTAGAGTTATCTATAGGTTGACAATATCTAGTGGATTGCTCAAATGGTTTTTTAGTAGCTGTAGTATTGTAATTAGTTTTTAGTATTTAATTTTAATACAAGCATCGGCCCATTTATTGCTTATTTGATTATATTGAATGTAGTAAATAAAATTCAAGAAAATATATTTGTCATTAGAAACATAGATCCCGATTGCGAAAAACACTAAAAAGATACAAAATGTGTATTTTTTATCCTGAATCAAGCAGTAGGTATACTTTCAACAAAGAGGTGTTCGTAGCGGAGTTTACATATGCGATCAAAACCGATCAACGGCGTTACGTACTCTTTGGTCCGCGGAACTAGGAACTACTACGTAAGTTTAGGGCATTAGCTCACTCAAGAGAAGAACTTTTATTTAATTTCTACAAATTTATAAATAAAAATATAATGTTAGTTCCATTTTACGCCACGACCTTTCTTTTTCGCATTTATAAAGAGCGTTGTAACATATAACTTTACATGCCTGAGAGATTTTTGTACTACCATCTAGGTATACTCGGCCACGTACGTCCTGTGGTATTTCTGGTCATCTGATTTGATTCTCTATTAAAATTTCTTAGCTGTTGTAGAAATTCCTACATAAATAATATTATTATTATTGATATGGATTTCGTAATCTCTATTGAAACTGCAATTACTCCAATCAGTAAGTCACAGTATAGGACATTTACGTGCTGAGGCTCGCGCCCGCTGCCTGGCACGATCATGATTCTTACATGACGAAGTGCAACAAAAAAAAATATTGACCAAAAAGTTGAACCGACTTCAACACTCAAAAGTATGAAATAACTTGTTGAAATCGGTACCATGACAATTCAAAAGTAACTGATATCAAAATATTGTGCTCATGGTACCGACTTCGACAAGTTATTTCATACTTTTGAGTGTTGAAGTCGGTTCCATTTTTTGGTACTTAAACAATTTTTTTTCACTCTTTTTAGTGACCCTAGTTACTCATGGGATCAATTGTCATTGTCTAGTAGGTATGTTCACCGATGTCTTCACCCGCTACTATAATATCGTCTAAGTATAAGCACGCATTTTTCAGTTTGTGACATATAACTCAAAAAGTGCTCTTCCGATTTTGATGAAATTTAAATGGGACTACACGGGAAGCACCAGCATTGAAATAAAAAAAGAACGATCAAAATCGGTTTACCCAGTCGGAAGTTATACGGTATAATATCGTGTAGATATAAGCACGCATTTTTCAGTTTTTGACTTGTAACTCACAAAGTGCTCGTCCGATTTTGATGAAATTTAAATGAGACCACACGGAAAGCACCAGCTTTTAAATAAAAAAAACAATCAAAATCGGTTCAACTAGTCAGAAGTTATACGGTAACATACGCAAATAAAAAAAAAACATACGGGTCGAATTGAGAACCTCCTCCTTTTTTGAAGTCGGTTAAAATCCCGGCAAATATTCCACGAGTCCTATCTAGCTCTTAGATGACAATACTACAATAAAAGCTGAGCAACCAACTAGCTATTGCCAAGCCTGGTAGAAATCCAGTACTAACACCCAACACCTCATAAGTACGCATTTTTTATCGGAAATATCGCAATATGGGATTCATCAAAGAGAGATAACAGTCTTTTAAAATGATTGGAAACGTATCGCAATCCGTAACACTAGGGGTAGTTACGGATATACATAGGCGACAAAGATCGCTTCCAAACCATCACGGCCCGTCTGCTGTTATGCATAGAGAACTGAAAAAAAATTTATTTCCAAAATCATGGAACTGACTTCAACATTCAAAAGTGTCAAATAACTTGTTGAAGTCGGTACCGTGATAGTTCAATAGTACCTAATAAAACATATTGTGCGCATGGTACCGACATCGACAAGTTATTTCAAACTTTTGATGAAGTCTCGGTTCTCTCGGTTTCATTTCAGGGTAAAAAAAAATATTTTCACCCCTTTTCCCCCAATAATTGATCCCATGACTCTACCTTTGCTACTCACGGGATCAATTATTTTCATTGTGTATGTTCACTGATGTCTTCACCCGCAATTAGGAAGTTGTTCAAGTAAACGTAACACTTTTCAGTTATTGGAGTGTAACTCAAAACTCGTTTGTATGCTTTTGATAAAATTTAAATGGGTGGTCCCATTTCAATTACCTCGGAGGTACACTTTATCAACCAAAAAAATAATCTTGAAAATCGGTCCAAAAATGGGGAAGAAATCGGTTAAAATACCTAAAAAAACATAACTGCATTGAAAAATATAACCATATCCTTTTTTGAAGTCGGTTCAAGTATCAATCCAAAAAACATTTGCAAATATACATTCCAAACTCGAATATCGTGAACAAATACGTAACTCACCATGTTAACCTTATCAGTTTTTCTTACTCATTGGTCGCGATCCGGAGAAATTCACGCACGATTTTGTAACCAATGGCTTTTAGGTATCAGCTCTTATGAAGAGGTTCCTGATATTAAAGGCTATGGACCTTGAAATGACGGCGCTGAAAGCAATTGATTCTTATAGGATCCTCTACGAATAGCTGATTTTATAGGCAAATACTGTTTTATAGTATATTTTAGGGACTTGTGACGATTCTAGTTAATGGCGCAAAAATGTGTTTCTTATACTTAAGTTCCAACTAGAGACTGAGAACACCTAGTCTCAGTGACGTCACTGCAATGTCGAAATATTCTGATAATAGCAACCATTATCTAACCTTCAAATTTTTAAAGGTAAAAAAATATTTTCTTTCATAAATTTAAACGTAAGTTCCGCCTAGCATGATGTTAATGCAATAAACTTAAACACAATAAAACCTCAAGACTTCGACAAGTTATTTCACATTTTAGAGTGTTGAAGTCGGTTCCATTTTTTGGTAAGTTCTCTTTTTTTTCACGTTTGCTACTCACGGGATCAATTGTCATTGTGTATGTTCACTGATTTCTTGACCCTCAATTAGGAAGTCGTCCAAGTAGACGTAACACTTTTCAGTCATTGGAGTGTAACTCAAAAACCGCTTGTCTAATTTCGCTGAAATGAATATACCACACGGAAAGGACCATCTTTTAAAAAAAAAAGAATCATCAAAATCGGTTCACCCAGTCAAACGTTCTGAGATAACAAACAATAAAAAAAGAAAACAGACTTATTGAAAACCTCTTCCTTTGTTGAAGTCTTGCACTGGAATTGCACAATCTGATTCCACCTTCCCCTTTCTATCATCGGTCGACTCGACGTACGGCAATTCGCCATCGCTATATGGTAGATATACCACCTATACACACGAAGCGTTATGCTTCCACTTTCTTAATGCGTACTGCCAAGGAATGGAACTCGTTGCCCGAGTCTGTGTTTCCCGATATGTACAATCCTGGAGTCTTCATGTCGCGAGTGAATAGGTACCTTCTAGGTTTGCGTGCTAAATCCTAGATACCGTCATCACTTAACATCAGGTGAGACAGTTGTCAAACGCAAACTTATAATATGTAAAAAAAAAAAGTCAGTAAAAAACATCCTTAGATAATAAATTAACCTGAATAAACTTCAATATTCCATTATTATCTATAAGCTAATATTATTACTTTTAGTAATGAGTCTACCCATAACGAAAAATAATATAATATTAGCCAAATATAAAAGTTATATTATTACCTATAACTTGAGCTCAGATTATACCGTCACATATTAACGTGTATTGAAAGATGAAGAAAGTTACTGATTACTTTTAATGGAATTCTATTACTACCAGACTTGTTTCAAATATTTGCGCGAAGTAATATTTATTTTATAGCAAATAATGCCCCCAACTTTTAACGAGAGTTTCTTATTCTATTTAAACGTTCTACGACCCATTATAAATGTATAAAACACGGGAGTTACTCACGTAATAAGGTTCCGACTATAGTTTCAACCTCATTCGGAGGTCTTTTTCAAGGAGAATACGGGGCGCTCGCGGACGCGGTCGCGATTCGCCTAGTACTGGGCAGTACTAGGCGAATCGCGACCGCGTCCGCGAGCGAGCTACTTGCGTTCTTCTATGGATCTCCTCTTTTCTGATTTGATCACGTAGAGAAACCCCGAGCATAGCCCTCTCCATAGCTCGTTGTGCGACTCTAAGCCTGCTCAGAAGGCCCATAGTCAGAGAAGTCTCATATCTAGTCCAACTGTAACACAGACAGATGATAGTATTATACGTATTGTATTTGTACGGACAGTATATACGCGCGCTATTCAGTCGTTTCTACGTTTGTCGTACGATAACTGTGACGCAAGTTATTCATGCTCAAGCATACAAAAATGTTCAGTCAATAATTTTTTTGCATAAATTCTATGTCTATCTGAGCTGATGGTCGCGTAAACAGATGGACTAAAAAACCGCAGGAACGAAAATCCATCCTTACTAAATATTATAAATATGAATGTGAGTCAGATTGCTTATTACGCTTTCACGCTTAAACTGCGAAATTTGGTATGGAGTTAAGTCATCTCTCAGCCATGTGCGTCCACTGCTGGACATATGCCTCTCATACAGGGGGGATTTGCCGATACTCGCCACGCTTGGCAGGCGGGTTGGCGAGCGCAGTATGATTTCCAATCCTCAAAAGGTGCTGCTGCCCACCTTCTGGTACGTGATCTCTTAGCCGACTCTTACGGCACCCGCGGGAAGAGATGGGGAGTACTATTCTAGACCGGTACCACTACGGCCATATACCGTGAACCGTGAAATACATGTAAGTAACACCCTGGAATAACACATTGGCTACTTTTCATCACCATCATCATCATCATCATCATCATCATCATCCCCACCGTTATTCATCACCATGCGTGAAACCGTGGGGCACAGCTAGTATAAAAAAACGTCTCATCAAAAATTTTAAATAAAAAATTGGTTGTCTGTAAAGTCAGTTTACGGACGATAGATTTACGTGATAACGTCAGTATAAGTAATTTATGACTTTGACTTCGACTTCGACTTCGACTTCGACTTCGACTTCGACTTCGACTTCGACTTCGACTTCGACTTCGACTTCGACTTCGACTTCGACTTCGACTTCGACTTCGACTTCGACTTCGACTTCGACTTCGACTTCGACTTCGACTTCGACTTCGACTTCGACTTCGACTTCTACTTTGACTTTGACTTTGACTTTGATTATTTTATGTAATACAAAACTCAGGTGGAACGTTACGCGGAACGTTACTATTTTTCATGAGTGTTGCTGGTATTCATCAATTTATAAAACGTTATCACGTCAAAAACCATAGCTATTATTACGATAACTTCATTTTTATAAGGCGAGAAAATCAACCCCTTTATTCGTGTTTTTACGTTAAAACCTGCTGATATTAATTATTAATTTACAAAACGGGCACACAGCAGGTGTGTGAATTAAGCGAACAATAGGTTGGTCCACAATGCGGGCAGGATGAAAAGCGGGAAGATAGGGCCTTTCAGCGCGTAATGAAATTTGGTCCGCGTTGCGTCTGCCATGCTTTTGTCTATGTATTTTGTCGTGATAATTTTTTATAATAACACAAAATCACTTTTATTTCCAGCTTGATTTAAAATATAGTGGGTTTTTTTATATTGTATACATCTAGCGATTCACCACTATTTCACTTGATTGTGAGTGACGATGTGGTCGAAGATGTTATATGGTATATTTAATGCTTACTGGCTCTCAAGGACCGCTGCTTGACGGTGGAAGCTAGACAGGCGGCTACTCGAAAGTGCCCTACCACCATGCTGGGAATTTGATAACGGTATTACCTTTACCAGAAGCTCAAGCCGTTGTCGGTGATCGAACCAGTGTCCGTCAGTTTGACAGCCGACGCTCCCCCCGTTGAGCTATCATTGCTTCATAATATCGCTTTATGACAATGTCATTCAATGCACCCATGACGTATCAATAAAATATTTCAAAATGTTTACATACATAAAAATCTATTCAAACTGACATCCACTCACTATTCATCCGTGAATTATTTATAACGTTTTTTTAATGATGAGAACATCATCAATGTTTGAGAATCAAATAAGCATTGTTAGGGATAACTCGAAAGCTGCTGGTCAAATATTGATCTTAAATAGGAGCACCAGCTTTTAAATAAAAAAAGAATCATCAAAATTGATTCACGTTGAAACAAGTTCTGAGGTAACAGACATAAAAAGGACAGTCGAATTTAAATTCTCTCCTTTTAGAAAACGGTTTAAAATAATATAAATATTGTATTGTGTAGCATTGGTACATTTTATTATCTTATCCAACAAAGTAGTGCTACAATTGCCAAATCATAGCATAGTGATCCTTACAAGCCTAATACAATCTCACGTCCCTTCCTCCACTTGATGAAACCTCTGAGAACAAGATTAAACCATTTATTGTGTATCCAGCGGATACAATGTCACAGTCCCTTAGATGAGTGAAAAGATAGATAACTAGTTTCATACAACAAAAATATATTAATCGTTTTTAGTTACTTTATCTTGAAGGATTCATATAAGTGCTTATGAGTAATATCTAAAATGTGCCAAGCATTTTGTTTTAATTTAGGGTTAACCCTGGCATGTTCCGTGTATTGAGATCAACTATCCTACTTCCTACTAATATTACAAATGCGAAAGGTTGTGTGTATGTTTGTTACTTTTTCACGCTCAAACGGCTACACCGATTTCAATGAAATTTGGTATGGAGATAGTTTAAGCCCTGGATTAACACATAGGCTACTTTTATCCCGGAAATAGTATAGTTCCCGTAACATAGTTGAGGTAACGGAAAACCGTAATCCACGCGAGTGAAACCGCGAGGCCGTACTAGTAAATAATATAATCATTGAATTAAGAATTATTTGATACTGTGTACTGCTATGGCTTAATTGTGGACAATTGCTTCGATGATTTTGTAATAGTGCTTATGGTGCAAGATAAAGGATTTCTACGAAACCTTTTATTTACGGCTACAAAATTATTTTAAAAAACCGGAAATATTTATATAACATTTTAAAAATTACAACATTTATTCAATGTATCTGTAAATAAAAATAAATATCGCCAAATTAGTTGCTAAGCTCAAAACTCAAGCACGGCTCGACCACTTCATGAATATTTTTTTATATTTTCTTTAAATATCAAGGTGTCTCAAGAAAAAACATGACAATTGCAAGAAATATAGTAACAACACTTTTTTCATACTAACCACAGAACGGGTTTAAGCCGCAAGGTGCACCTAGCATTCATTAAAAACATAGTTATGCCAATTAATATTCAGATATTCAATAAAATAGAGTAATGTTTTTGAAGGTTTGAAAAATATCAAGTCCAATTTCAGATTAATACATTTAATCTAAAATTTTGTATCACCTAGAAAATACAATGGAAGTAGGTAATCTAATCATCAGTCAATTAGTTGACAAATAATTGTTTGCTGCGGATAATCTTACTACTGTTTTTTTACCTTACTGTTTTTATCTTACTGTTGGGCTGCTTAAAACTAATTCTAGTAAATATAATTCATTTTTAGTATGTTATTTTAATAAAGGCCTATAAATCAATAATAATAACCTGTGACGACACTAATTTATAAAAATCAATTACGCTGTTATAAAAAAAATGTAGGCATACATAAACCTCAATAGTAACAGATAATTCTCCCTGTCTTCTCAATATTATTTGATCATAGCACGGCATCGAACCGAAATTGGTGGAACAAGCGAACCAAAACGATAGACAAGTTAGAGTGGACAGGGTAATGACGTGAAAAACCGATAGAAAGGATTTATGTGACGTTTGTTCTGTAGGTTTATAGGAAATTGAGTATGTGCCCGAATTAATACGACCATATAAGTCCATACAATCACTGTTGAGGTAAATTAACTATTTATTTTCCTAAAATAAGTTCTTGAATTTTGAGAAATACACGCTAGATTCTTCGGTTTAGTTTTTTTTTGTAAAAAGGTTTTAGCTTATTTAACTTAAAAAACGTAGAAAACACTACAACTAAAAACATAAGTAAATATTAAAACTAAAAACTAAACATAATTTAAACTAAAACATCATTTCATTCATCTTAAACACCAACCGTGGAAGGAAAAGTCTCCAGAATGCTGGCAACATTGCCACGTGGAATTGCTGAACTCAACTTTTATGCAAATAAATAACAGCATTTTTTACACCAGACGCGTCTATCAAATGCTTGGGAAATTCTCCCAAAATCTCTACTCCAAAAGGCATAAACATGTTGATTCAGTCAAGATTTACATACTTATTTATGTCGTTTGAGGGTTTTCAGCTTTGGCAGCAGCATCACCAACTGAAAAGTGAACCAGTCCCACCTTTCAAGGAATAAGCATCAAGCTTTCTGGCCTCTTGCTAATTATATTTATTTACTATTACATATAATTATTGTACTAGGCAGTAACTAGGCAGTATTAGGCAAAACGAGACCGCGTCCGCGAGCGCCCCGTATTCTCCTTGACAAAGACCACCGAATGTGGTTGAAACTATAGTCGGAACCCTCTGCCTTATTACGTAATTCCCGTGTTTTACATGTGCCAAAACCACGTCAGTTTTAATAACAATATTATTGTTAATATTAATTCAACTGACTTTTATGTCATATAGTTTTATTATTATGTAGATTTTTACGCATTAAAACAGTAAACTCCAAAGAATATTGTGTTACGCTTAAGCGACATTTTGAATGAATGTTAAGCTGAAGTTCTGTGAATATACAGTACTGAGATAATGGTTCAACTGAAACATTCCATTATGGACCACTCAATTGAGTTTTACGATCAGTTGACTCGTGTCTTCGATTGTTATTAGCTCGTAAAAAATTGAGGGTATAACGTGTATCTTTTTTATATTGATAAACCTTTTTTACTTGTATCGAATTGATCAGAGATTTTTACGTGAGCAAATCACACTAATATTATAAGGCGACAGTTTGTTTATCGTTTGTATGTTTGCTACTTACGCTGAAATGGCTGAATGGATTTGAATTAAATTTGGAATGGGGATATCATATACCCTTAGATTACACATATGCTACTTTTAATCCTGGAAAAATATAGTTTCCGTGGAATAATTGAAGTTGCTGGAAAACCGTAGACTGTGCGGGTGAAACCACGCGACGCGGCTAAGAATAAATATACATATTTGTTTTACAATATTTTAGGTGGCAAAAAAGCAGAAGGGGCGCCTGATGCTATAAGTAAGTAGGCAGTAGTACTAGGTGAACAATGACCGCGTCCGCGAGCGCCCCGTACTCTCCGTAGAATTGACCACTGAATGTGGTCGAAACTATAGTCGGAACCCTCTGCCTTATTACGTGAGCTATTCCCGTGTTTTATACATTCATAATCTGAAAGTTATTTTCATTTAAGCTTTAAATTGAACGATTTGGGTAATTTTTTTTTTCCATCACACTCAGACCCCCGCACTAGGATTCCCTGTATCTCGGGAGGCATGGACACACACAATCACAGCACACAAACATCCAAGACCAGGGACAAACATCTACACTCATCGCACGAATGTTTGCCCCTGCCGGGATTCGAACCCAGGGATCTATCTATATATATGTTATGTATTTATTTCTGCAGATTTTTTCAAGAGCTTCACAAATGAGCTATAAGAATAGTTCGTGATGTTATAATAATTAATAATATGACATATATTATGGCATACAATAATCAGAACCCTGACTGATAACTCACCGAATCGATTAGGTTATGGATAATTCCCGTATAACAGACTTTAGATAGAACAATTCAAAACATTCGTTAGACAATTTCCTTAATGATAAAAGTTCAGATAAGGATATTCCATTACATTTATGAAATCATGTCAATCATCAATAAGCCGCCCGCATCCAGCCTTTCCTACGATCTTAGTCGCATCGCATGTCAACCTTATCAGCTGGTGGCCGTCCTATGCTGCGCTTCCCATGGTCATGGTCCATGGTCTCCATTCGAGAACCTCTCGACCCCAATGGCCATCAGTTCTTCGACCTATGTGCAGGCACATAGGCAGGCTATGTTCACAATTAAGGCATCCCAATATTGTAACTTGGCTAACGTTGTTAAATTTTTAAATACTGTATAGACCTAGCGTTTGACCACTATGGCACTTGATGGTCAGTGACGATGTGGTCTAAGATGTTATCACGCTAGAACTAGAATGCCCACTGGCTTCTAGTTTAAAGCAGTTCGAATGGAAGATTACCTGCAATCTTAGTCAGCTCGTCTATCCACTACTGTGCTTTATATACCGTGGACTTAATCACATTCTTGTTAGTGATGTGACTTGTATCATGCTTCTAATTATTACGCCCCTCCCTCTCTCCCGTTAATGTAGCAGATGAAATGGTGGTTCTAAATATAAAAACACGTAACTGTTCCATTCACTGCTTAACTTGTATTTAGCTGTGAAATTGAAAACAAAATTTGGATAAAATTATTATTTTAATAGTTGGGTGTTAGTTATACTAATTTGACTAAAACCGGCAGCACTTTAACGTTTTAGTTGCACTTCGTATGGAAATTAATTTCACCGCGCCGGATCATAACTTTTGAAATTATGAATTTAATTACTCTCCGGCAGCAATATCATCTCAAATTAAAATTTATGCTCAAATCAGACGGGGCAAAAATTAATTCAGGTCACGGATGGAGTCTAAACGTTCCCAGCTAAGCAAAGAGTACATTCTCATTAAAGATATTTTTCATATATGACCAGGTAGAATAACAAGAACACGATTCAGATACTCGAAGATAAAGCGGACCAATTGAAACGGCAAAAATATGCTAACCTAGGTGACCACCCACATATTTGAACCGTTTGGGGTTGAGACATTGGGCCCGTGGGGACCGGGAGCTCATTAGATTTTCTAAAACTTATTAGAGCGCTTGATTGATGCAAATCGCGATCAAAATGTTGGCACATATTTGGCTAAACGAATCAGGATTGCTACTCAATGTTGCTAGCATTCTAAGCACGCTATGTAATAGTAGCAGGTTAGAGTGCCTATTTGAGCTATCTGTAGGCTTGCCACTTTATGATACAGCAAATGGATCGCTCAAATGTCATTGTAGTAGCTTTAATATTGTAAATAAGTAATCATTTATTCCCAGAAACACAAAATATACAAATAACATAAACATATTCTATAAAATTAGAGTAACCTAATAAATTTAATTATTATGCAACGGGCCCCAAACTAGACAAATAGTTATTAATATTTTATTTTAATAACGGCATCTAATGACTAACAAAAAAATAATAACTGTAACATTAACTTTACTCTATTGTTTTTTCTAGGTTAATTGACTCTGTTCGACCATAATCGACAAATAATTATTGACATACTATATTTTTGGTATTTTATCATCCGTCTCTACATATTTAAAATGGTACAAGATATTTTAAAGTGTAGCGAGCAATTCTTTGATATATGTATTTATAGACTACAGAACATATGAAAATTTGGTTAGTTTATACTGCACAAGTAGTGAAGTATAAAAAACGAATGAAGCTCTAGCTAAAGTGTAAGTATTATTCACGCAGTCGTTGGTATGATAGGAATTAAAATGTCTGAGTGTGATTAAAAAAAAAAGGTAAGCGGCGGACACAAAATGGATACTTAATCAATTGATAATTACTACATAAATAAGAGTTTTATGGTTTGTTGCATTTATATCATGCTAGGTGGAAAGTGCCAATTTTGAAAGAAAAAATGTTCGGCTACTTTTAGGATTTGAACCCATGACTACATAATACCATCCTGTCGCTTTGTTATCTAAGCTATAGTAGCTCTCCACTAGCTTCACTAGCTTTTTTTTGTCGGAGGTACAGACATGGTTTTGTATTTCAAAAGAATGTCGTGTGTTTAAAGCTTAAAGTATAATTTTCTTTGAACCATTATCATAATCTCAAAAGTTGAATGAATATGCTCCAACCTCAAGGATTCGGTGACAGAGGTAAATTACACGTGGAAATAGCTTATGAAATAAAGTTTCTATGGAAGTCATAAAGATTAGATTTCTTCCTGTAACCCGATTTCTAATAAACTCATTTGGTGACTCGCAATATTGCCCATAGGCAATTTAAACATTGCGCAATTTTATTTACTTATGGGCCTGCGGAAATTTTCTCTGTAATAAGTATTTGATCGTGTCTATCATATTACGTCAAATAAAACAAAGAATTCTGGAAATAATAACTGCGTACTGGGTTCTCTCGTGTGGACTTCGATTTTTCCGTTACCTCTGGTCAACATTGTGTTTTTTTAATGAAATGATTATTCTGTGTATTATTTCAGGGTATGGGGAATATTTGTACCAAATTTCGTGCAAAAACACATACAAATACAAACTTTCGCATTTATATTGTTACTAGGTAGTCAAACTTCCCTTTCGGGTAAAAGGCTTTTTAAAAACTAAATTAATTAATTAAAACGACAATTACGTCCAGCCGATTTGGAGGCTCGATTTAATGTGTTCATAATATAAAACTTAACCTACAGGAAGGCACACCATCGCGTGTGGCCGTTCCCAGAAAGCTTTTACATAAACCGCTGACGATGTGAAGTCAGCGGAGGAATACCGAGAACAATGCTTATTAATCTAAAATGGAAGGTTCGGGCGGATGTATAACTCCTCCCTCCCCAAGAGGGAAATTATCGGTGCGTTCGTTTTTAATAACGTGCCGATAATTTCGTGAACAAATTAAAATTATCTTATTTCGAAACACATATGACATAATTACAAAGAAACATATAATAACTAAAACTAAAGAAGAGTATACAACTACACTGAAGTTAGAGTCCGATTCTCCAAAAACACTGTTCACCATTTCACTGTGCTTTAGCGCATAAGACATATATTTCACTTCATCTAAACTGATTCTTTGCATGTTTAGTGCACTTGTACTGGGTAGCGATGTGCCAATACTCGCACTGTTGTGGAGGCGAAGCAGATCGATGACAGGATTCTGGTCATCAAATATGCTCTCGGTGTAGGCACGATGATGTCGGATCTGAATGCCGTGGATTTCAAAATCACAGGGCTTGTCCAGAGTTGCAATATATGTTCCGAAGACTGGATGCTTAGTAACCTCGGCATCGCAATATGTTGTTACTACAGTTTTAAGTCGTGAATATAAAATCCAACTAGTAGCAGCAATTTGTTGAACACGTACGTCTTCAAGTTGGATTTGTCGTTGCACGCAGCGAGTGAGGTTAGTATCAAACCTCATGAGTTGTTCGATGCAGGTAGGCTCTGGGTAAGGAGCCTTGTTGTTATCAGCACACAGGTAGTGGTCTCCAGCGGCAAGAGGTCGGCATGGATTTTCAATCGGAAGGTATTTCATTCCCTTTGCCAAAAGGTAAGGATATTGGGGAAAAATGGATAAGGTTTTATTTTCAAACTCATGGAACATTGGTAACGAATATAGTTTAAAATAATTGTAAGTAGTATTGTCGGTAAGGGGCACCTCTATTATAAACGTAATCTGGTTATGTTTGATATAAGACTTAATGCTAAATGTTTCTTCGAGCTTTACCAAATTTCTTTCAGTTACAGGATATACCAAGTTTTCGGTGTTACTTATAAGCGTTAAATGATGTAACAGTTCAGTGGAGTTCACTATAGACTGGTGCAATACTGATAATTTGCTGAAGGCTAGGGCAGTTTCAATTTCACCTAATTTTACAAATATTGTCCTAAAGTTACTTATAAATAGATTATAGAAGCTAACAATATACGTGGAATAGTCCCAGCGTTTCTTTTGAGACGCCAGTTCTTTTAAAATTGATTCTAAAATTTTCATGCGTGCCTCTAATAAAACTGAGTTCTTATACATGGTATCTGTTGTGTTAATAAAGCTATCAATTACTTGTGAAACTAAAGTTAATTTCTTTGAAATAATAATTTGGTTCTTTCCAAGTTTAGACGTAAGTTGATCATACTTTGTTGCATCATCGTGGTCGAGATTACCTGTTATAATTTTAATGAGTGAACCCAAAGGGTTAAGTAAACCTCGCTTAAATCGTTGTTGCGGAACAAGTTGTCTGTATTTCTGAGTAGTTATATCACGTAAGTAATCCAAATGCATATTCATGGTCACAAAATCACGAGGATATGATTCGTTTTGTTTTATTAAAATATTAAATTCGTTATAATTATGTATTACAAAGCATAAATCATCGTAGATTCTTTCCAAGTCCAAAGTTTTAATAATAGTCCAATGATCAGTTTGCATATGAGCTTGACCTTCTTTTACTGGTAGTATGCCTGGGTTTCCCTCAAGTGATCGCAGATGAAGGCCCAGCACCGGCATCGCTACGATCAGAACGCTCCACCTGCGGAGGGCGTTTTATGTTTTTAATAGGTACCTTCGTAACTCGTTCGCCTATTTGTATGGGTACTACATTCCTATCTGTCCTGCCTACAACTTTTGCTTTAGTATATCTGGGTTTGTCTTTACTTTTCCTTTTATTCACGTCTTTGGCGAAAATAGTTTTTCCGTCTTGAAAATCTATTCTCTCCTCCCCACCTTTCTTTTCCCTGATCTTTTCCTTACACTCTGTCATTTTCTCTGCTAATTGTTTGTATAAAAATTTCGTTCGCTTAGCGTGGTCTTTCACTAATTGTTGTATATACTGTCTTTCCGATTCTATACCGAAAGGACTACCTGAGTCGGTGTGTCCGAAAGCTACTTCGAATGGGGTTAGGCCCGTGACTGAATGGATGGAATTGTTATATGCGATTATAGAGTACATCATGACTGATGCTACATCTGTACACTTTTGTTCATACTTAGCGCATCTATAGATTTCGCAGATAGTAGAATGTAAACGTTCTATCAGACCCATCGAGTTAGGGTTATTGGGTGTGCCAATATGAAGTTCAATTTTATGTAGAGATAAAAATTCTTTAATTAGCTCATTGTTGAACTCTGTGCCTGGATCTGAACTAATTCTTTTTGGAATACCATAGAATGAGAAATATTTCATAAGCGCGCGAACTACTTCGGGCGTTGATCTGTTGGTAATTGGTATAGCTTGGCCTAACTTACTAAAAGCGTCTACAAGTGTTAAAAAGTATTGACCTTCAATTTGGAATAGATCTATAAATAGCTCTTGGAACGGAGCGTCTTGCGTTTGAGTTAGCTGTAAGAAGGGTTTGAGGGGCTTACGATCATATTTCATTTTACGGCATATTTCACAAGCGTTAATTATTGCTGCAATTGTTTCGTGCATGTTGACCCAATAATAAGTTCTACGTATGTTAGCTAAAGTCTCTTTAGTGCCACGATGGCACGTTTTTCCTTCATGGTACTTTAACACTATAGCTCTCTGTTCTCCTTCATCCTCTACATATACTACGCGTTCTGTACATTCAATTAACTGTACGGTACCTTTCCTAAACAACTCTACCACTATACGACTGAACTGACGGCGATGTTCTTCATGTTCAAATATATAAAGTATTTTATCTTTGGCCTGATATATTCTTTAAGGAACTTCTTTACTAACTCTGAATTATCTATGGGTAAAAACACTTCTAGCACCTTTTGTTTAAGGCGAGATATGTCTTTAACCTGTATGTCATTATTGAACCATGTAAAGACAAGAATTTGGTTTGGTTTTGTGTCAATAGCCTCTTTTAATATCGGTATATCTGTTACGTCTACATCCATAGCAGAATGCACTGTGTTAGAAAGAGATGGTTCTCTAATAGGGTATTTGATTTCGCTATCTGCGCTTGCAATAGACAGCGTATCAGAGCCTGAAATGGACATAGGACTTGCTGAAGCTGTGGCGCTAGCGTCAGATATTGTAATGGTTGAGGAGTCATTTCGTTCATTTTTCTTTTTAGCTGTCAGTCGTACAATGTCGTTTACTAAATTATCTACATGTTCCCTAAGTTGTTGTTCCTTGCTGTCAACATTAACTTTCATGGACTGACCTCCGTCGTCAGTGTCAGAGAGAGCATTTACCTTTATTCTCGATAGAGCATCTGCATTCGTGTTCTGGTTACCTTTCTTGTATACAATGTCATAGTCATAGTCAAGTAGTCTCAGTCTCCAACGGGTAAGTTTACTACTAGAATCTTGTTGGGCTTCAAGCCACGATAAAGGCATGTGGTCAGTATAGATGGTGAATTTACGACCGTAGAGATACGGACGAAAATGTTTAACGGCCCAAATAATAGCTAAGCATTCTCGTTCAATCGTGCTATAGCGTGATTCGGTATCGCTGAGGGTCCTACTCGCGTATGCAATTGGTTTGTCACTGCCTATTTGGCCTTGTGATAAAACAGCGCCAAGTGCAACATTCGATGCGTCAGTCGTGAGTATAAATGTCTTATCAAAGTCAGGGTATTGAAGCAACGGGGCATTTGTCAAAAGTTCCTTACATTTGTTGAATGCATCAATGTAATTTTGGTCAGTTACTATTTTGTTACGTTTCTTTAGGCATGATGTTAGAGGCTTAGTCACTTGTGCAAAGTCTTTGATGAAGCGTCGGTAATAACCAATAAGTCCGAGGAAACTTTTTATTTCGGTAGTCGTCGTGGGTAAAGGGTAGTTCAATACTGCAGTAACCTTATCGTCGTTGGGCTTAAGCCCGTCTTTTGTAATAGTATGACCTAAGTAAAGGACTTCCTTTCTCAAGAATTCAGACTTGTCTAACTGAACTTTAAGATTGGTTGCCCTGAGTCTGTCAAATATAGTCCGTAGCTTTTGGATATGGTCGTCTAAGCTCGCTGAAAACACTATGACGTCATCAAGATATACCATACAGTGTATTCCCTGCAATCCTCTTAACACATTATCCATGGCTCGCTGAAAGGTAGCCGGGGCTGTCTTCAAGCCAAAGGGCATACGCAAAAAGTGATAATGGCCGTTCTGCGTGCTGAATGCTGTCTTCTCTTTATCCTGTTCCTCGACCTCAATCTGATGGTATCCACTAGCTAAATCAAGCGTGCTGAAGTATGAGCTTTTCCCTAATTTGTCAAATAAGTCGTTTATGTTAGGTAAGGGGTAACGGTCATCAATAGTGATGTCATTTAGTCGTCTAAAATCAACTACCATACGCCATTTTAGTTCTCCGGATGCATCCATCTTCTTTGGAACGAGATGGACGGGGGCATTCCAGGGAGAATGAGATTCCTGAATGACGTTATCTTTCAAAAGCTTTTCAACTTGTTGGTTTATTTCATTTACTTGAGCAGGCGATTGTCTAAAAGGTCTGACAAAAATTGGGTCTTCGTTATTTGTACGTATTCTATGTTTAACCTGATTTGTGAAACTCAAAGGAATTTGGTCACAATAAAATATGTCTTTATAGTCTCTACAAAGTCGCAATATTTTTTCATGTTCCTCACTATTAGTGTGGTCAAGCCTTAATTTTTGTAGGTTTTGTTCCAGTAGTTGGTCTGTCTCTATGTCTGTATTATGTCTAGTAAAATTAATGTTACAGTCAGTCGCGTCAAACTGTGTTACTGTGAAAGGCCGGAATACAGTCAGAGTTAAGGGCTGGTCAGTGATGTTCTGTATGACAGTCGATGCGTACCCATTTGTGCAGTTGACCAGGGCACTGGGCATACGTACACCAGAGGTGAATTCTTTGAACTCAACTATAGCTTCGCCTGAGTGCTGGTCTATAGGGATTTTAACGCGTTGTTCACATCGTGGTTTTAATTCAATGACGTAATTTAAATTATTTACAATTGGAATACAAGTTGTATTAGTACGTAATACTAGGTGTTTTAAGTCGATAATTGCATCTAACTGTTTCAGTAAGTCATTACCAATAAGTCCATCATACCGTCCGTCTACGTCGTACAAATAAAACTTATGGTAGTCGTTACTGTTAAATGTTGGTAGCAGTGGTATATCTATGACCTCGTTATGTCGACTAGTTGCATGCGTGCTGACTACTTGGAATGGTTCATGTTTAATAAAAGCTGAGAAATAGTAATAAGCCATGCGAGGGCTTATGAAAGAACGAGTACTTCCCGTGTCTATCATAAACTTGGCATTGATTTCCGGTATATAGATGTAAGGTAGTTTTAAGTTAGAGTCACAGTTAAGTTCTATAACTTCTGGGCTATGTGTGAGGCTGCTATGTGAAAATTTTCAGTTTCAGTGTTAGGGGCATCTTGTCTTCCGGTCAGTGTCGTTTCATCTACACAGTCCTGCGTTGGAGTCCATTCTACGTCTTCACTAGGGTAATAGTCGCTATAGTCATAGTAATAGTCATTGTCATAGTAACCGTCATAAAATACCGTCTCATTACTATCCGAGGTAAGCTCGTTTAGCCTAAAGCCTTGATTTTGTACTTGGGGCTGAGGTTTGGAAGGAATTGTCCTCATGGACACGTCAGTCGTTTGATGTTGAGGGCTTTGTACCTGTGGGGGTTTGTACCCAAACTGTTGAGGGGTCATGCCAAAGTTAGGCGGAGGCCTATTGCCAAACTGTGGCCTATAACCAAATTGTGGCGGCTTGTAACCGAATTGTTGTGGTTTGTAACCGAATTGTTGAGATTTGTAACCTAATTGTTGCTGAGAGTCGAATTGTGGGGGACGATAACCAAACTGGGGCTTATGTCCAAAGTTTTGTTGCTGTCCAAATTGTGGTCTCAAATTATTTGAATTTTGTGGAATACCAAAATTAAATTTTTGTGGAATACCAAAATTAAATTTTTGTGGTGTTGTGAAATTATTTTGGGGCTTAAAGTCGAATTGAAGTTGTGACGTCATAGCTGGCTTTTGCACTGAGTTATTATTATTAATACGATTTCGCATAGAGTACTGTTCATGGAAGTTTACTTCCTCTAGTACTACGCCTAAAGCGTCTTCTAAAGTGGCTGGTGACTTAAGCCTAACTATACGAACCATATTCTCGGGTAAACTATATAGGAATACATTCAGAGCCGTGTTGTTGTAGATAGCTATTTTTGCGCGTTTAAGTTCGGTATCACCCAATAAATTTACCTTCGAAATAAGCAGAGACCGAATATTTTGAACTCTACAACAGAAATCCAGATATGATTCACCTGATTTAATTTTACATGATTCCAACTCAATGCTTATGCACTCCTCACTTCGCGGATCACCGAAATGTTGTAGTAATAATTCTTTTAAAGAAGACCAGTTAGTAACGTCTTCTCTCTCAGATAATAACGCGGCTGCATTGTCAATTAACCGACTCGTGATAGCGTGCAGTACATAAACATTTTGTTCTTCATGACCTCTATATCGGCTTATAACATATTCACACTTTCTTATAAATAAACTAAGTTGTCGCTTATCGCCTCCAAATAATGGGATAAGCCGTAAAATTTCATTAGGGATAACTATAATTTGAATTGTTGTAGCTGCTTCAGCTGGTTGTGGAACTTGACGTGATTCCATTGTAATTACGTAAAAATTTAATCAACGAAATTAAACTCTAAATCAATTACACAAATGCACAAGTTATAACATAAAACACGGTTATAAAATCAATATAAAAGTATAAAAGTAAAATCCTAAATCATATATAAAATTGTATAAATGTATATATATTAAAATAAAACTGTATAATATCCTTAAAACAAATTAATATTCTAATCTCACAAATTTCTCAATTATTAAAATTCAATTAAATGCCACATCTATTTTTCTTTAATCGTTGTTCATACGCTTATCAGAATGGTTCAGACTTTCTTAGAATTAGATAGCTGCTCGACAGAGTTTTATATCAAACAACCAGATACGTTATAATGAGAGAGTTTTGATCTCAATTATAACAATAAAAATACTAATAACTAAAACCTTTCAATGAAAAATATGGGACAGGTAATGGCAAGGAAGGCAAAGAGTTTTACTCACCAACCGACCGCTGCTCCCATACTCGGCACCATCAGGAGTATGACGAATTTGTTTGGTTCGTGGATCGTTCCACAGCTATTCGCGCCGCACTCGCGTTATTTCCAGGTGGATTTGGACACCTGAACTTCACCGAAAGCGACACAGCCTTATCGAAACGATCCTACCGGCTGCGCCAGTCAAACTTCCCTTTCGGGTAAAAGGCTTTTTAAAAACTAAATTAATTAATTAAAACGACAATTACGTCCAGCCGATTTGGAGGCTCGATTTAATGTGTTCATAATATAAAACTTAACCTACAGGAAGGCACACCATCGCGTGTGGCCGTTCCCAGAAAGCTTTTACATAAACCGCTGACGATGTGAAGTCAGCGGAGGAATACCGAGAACAATGCTTATTAATCTAAAATGGAAGGTTCGGGCGGATGTATAACTAGGTACACCCAGCAATTTAATGCATGCTATGTGAACCCGCCATCTATACGGGAGAAAAAGATACCTTTGTTCTGTTTTTAAGAGCTAAATAATAATAATTTATTAAAAATCATTAAAAGACTTAAACCTTGATTTCAAAATGCGTGTTAAATTTCTTTGCTAACGCTCCTTCAGTTTACACACACAAACATGTCTGTACATGTCACTACTACAACCAAGGCCAAACATTCATCATGACATAGAATATAATATGTAGCAAGATTAGATTGAGGAGTGCTGCCCACAACTCACTACGATTGCAGGTATGGTGCTTTCATCATTGATCATATGTTACGAACTGCAATGTTGGTCTATTATATCTATTAATAGTTAATACAATTAAAGGTAGATGGCGCTAAAAAAAACATCCCCTCAGATATAAATATGGAAGGAAACCATTCGGACAGCTAGTGGAGTGCTATTATAGCTTAGATAAAGCGATAGGACGGTATTCTGTAGTCGTGGGTTCAAAACCCAATAGAACTCGAATATGCTATGAAACAATGAACCATAAAAACCTTACCACCAGCAATCACTCCAAATTATGACCGAGCAGTAAGGCTGCTGTTCACCAAAATTTAAAACGTCCAATTATCAATTTAACCGTCGATCAAACATTTTTCATTCGGTTTCCTCCTCCTCAGTCGTTCACTCTTGACAGAGTGGTCGTGGTTGAAGACTATGCCTTTTAACTAGACAACGTAGCCCTTGCGATGCGTCTCCACTTGTTGCGGTCTTCAGCGTCTCGGGTGCTTTGGACTATGGAGGTTTGTGTTGCAGCTTTTATAAGGTCTGTCCAACGCGTGGGTGATCGACCGCGAGACCGTTTGCCTTCTACTGGCCCCTGGACCACGAGTCGTTCCATGGAGTGGTTGTTTCGAACGATGTGTCCGAAGTATTTGAGGATTCGTATTTGCACAGTCGACGATAATCTCTCCTTTATTTTCAGTTCCTCCAAGATGGAAATATTGGTCCGAAATGCAGTCCAAGGGATACGCAACAGTCGCCGCCAACACCACATTTCAAGTGCATCGATTTTGCGTCGGTCTTTGAGGCGAACCGTCCATGTTTCTGCGCCATAGAGAAATATAGAGAATACTAAACTTCTCATCAGACGGACTTTCGTGGCTTTGGTGATATTTCGGTTGCACCAGACTCTTTTAAGTTTATCAACAGCAGATCTTGTAATAGCACATCTCCTTCGAATCTCGTCCTCACAACCGCCAGTATTCGTGATGGTGGATCCGAGGTACACGTAGGATTGAACAACCTCACAGTTGCCAATCGTGGAGATATTAGGTTGGTTTAGTTCAGCTCGGTCCACGATCATCATCTTGGTTTTATGTCTATTGATCGCAAGTCCGAAGGAGAGGCTCGTTGTCTCCAAACGCGTCAACAGGTGTTCCATTTCTTCTTTTGTTTGAGAGAGAAGAGTAGTGTCGTCAGCGTATCTTAAGTTGGATGTCTTTCGACCTCCCACTGAAATGCCCTTGTCCCATTGCTCTAAGACGATTCTCATAATACATTCAGTATATATATTAAACAGGAGTGGAGAAAGTATGCAGCCCTGCCGAACACCTGCATGTGTGTGAAATTTTTTCGAGTCGACGTCGTCGATCCGAACTGTCGCAGTTCCGTCCTCATAGAGTCGACGTATGAGCCATACTAGGTGATTAGGCACTCCCATTTGCATAAGCACGTCCCATAGCTTGTGCCATTTCACTGTGTCGAAGGCCTTGTGAAAGTCGACAAAACAGATATAGAGTGGGATGTTAAACTCTCTAGACTTCTCGATTATCTGCCGGAGGATTAAAATCTGCTCCCTTGTCCCTCGACCTTTGACAAATCCGGCTTGCTCCATAGCTATTTCAGGGTTCAGAAAAGCTTGCAGTCTGGTGTTGATGATTTGAAGGAGTACTTTGCTGGCGTGTGAAATTAACGCTATGAGTCTGTAGTTGCTACATTTCTTTGTTGATCCCTTCTTGTGCAGTGGTATAAACACAGAGTGTGCCCAATCTTGAGGCCACTTTCCTGTCTCCCAGACGCAATTGCAAATGGCATGTAGCATATCAACTCCGTATTCACCCATTGCTTTGAAGATTTCTATGGGGATGTCGTCAGCTCCTACAGCTTTGTTTATTTTCAGGTGGTTGATTGCGGCTCTCACTTCGCTTTTCATAATAGATGGTTCTATAACATTAGGTGCAGTTTGTGTGAGGGTATCAGTGCTGCACGATGGTGTTATGCTGCTATCGGCGAAAAGTTGCTCGCAATATTCTTTCCACACGCCCACAATATCCTTTATTTCCGTTACTGTCACTCCACCTGGATTTTCAATAGCCCACGTTTTGGATTTGAATTGACGAGTTAAAGTACGAATCTTCTTAAATAAGTCTTTGGTTTCGTGACGCTCCGCATTCCTCTCTAACTCCAGACAGATGTTTTTGAGATGGTCATTCGGTTTACCGACGGTTAATTGATAATTGGACTTTTGAATTGTGGTGAACTCCACCCTAAGTTGCTTAACCCGGTTGATCAGTTATGATCGCATGATAGATAAAGATGGATACCAGCGTTTCATACATTAGGAGAAGATTAAAATAATTTAAATTCTACTGCAAGAACCTTGTTAGTGATCACAATTCCACAAAGTTTTTCCCGCGTAGCACTACGCAGGAAGCTAACAAATTTATTAAATCAAAAACGTTCGGATACGAATAAACAGAATACTGATACAGAAAGCTGATTTTTTTTCTAAGACGTAGAGAACATTGCGCCTGGATGACGCAAAGCGTGACCAAAATTTATTTATATATTATTTATATTTATTTGCATAAAACAATATAAAATATGTGAAAACAATATAAAAGACCATTAGCAGCCGTGCTAGGGTCACCTGTGTTACGGCTGCTAAGCTACTTCCTATAATCAAAGCAATAAATAATAATATGCAACAAGCATCCTGAAATGACATAACTTAATAAATATATTATTAAAACAACATGGTTAGAAGAAATATAATAAAAATCCAAGATAAGTTAGAGAACTAAAACCTTAATAACCTAACAATATGTTGGTATAAGGAAATTAGGGAATAAGTATTACATTTTTAATTTAATATCAGTTAATAATCAAACATATTTTCACTGCAAGTAATTCGAAGCAGTGTATGACCAAATACACCATGAGTCATAATTAGCTTAGCACGAATCGGATTTACAAGGCAATACTGCTAGCATTCTGTGTATGCTGCAAACGGGTAGGAGGTGGGAATATTTGAGGTATCTATAGGCTGACAACAGCTAATCAAAAAATAAAAATATCATATAGAAAATTAGCTAAAAAATCAGCTAGACTGGTCGGTTGGCGCAGTTGGTAGCTCTCTGCCTTCTGAGCCGCTGCTCCCGGGTTCTATTCGCGGACAGGTCAAATATTTGTGTGCATGAACATGTCTGTTTGACCTGTGTCTGGGTGTGTATAAGTATATATATATATCAGTCATCAGGTGACCATAGCACAGGCTCTGCCTAGTTTGGGACCTGAAGACCTAGTGTGAATGTTAATAAATAAATAAATAAAAATAAATAGATCACTTAAATGAATTTTACTAGTTTGAGTATTCTAATTAATATTCTAATTACATAATCTGATTCCACCATCCCCTTTCTATCATCGGTCGACTTGACTTACGGCAATTCGCCATCGCTATATGGTAGATATACCACCTATACGCACGAAGCGTTTTGCTTCCACTTTCTTAATGCGTACTGCCAAGGAATGGAACTCGTTGCACGAGTCTGTGTTTCCCGATATGTACGTGTCTTCAAGTCGCGAGTGAATAGGTACCTTCTAGGTTTGCGTGCTAAATCCTAGACAACGTCATCACTTAACATCAGGTGAGACAGTTGTCAAACGCAAACTTATAATATGTTTAAAAAAAAAATGTAGTCATGTATTTACTTTAAGGATGGCTGAAGTTAAATTACCAACGTAATTACAGAAAGGATATTATCTTAATGAGCCACATTAACTCCATAACATCCATCAAGTTTGAAAATTGACATAGCCACTTCCTCACACAAATACAGCCCCCATATTGTTGCCATTAACTCATATAAATTATTCAGGATATTATTAGGTAACCCTTTGTTTATCTTTGCTAAAGTGGAAGGTTTCTCAGCTGTTTAAAATTATACTTGATATATTGGAATGTGGAGTGCCACAGTAGAAAAAAGACGTAAGTAGACAATAATTATGTGTGTATGTTATCGTGTAAGTATAAGGGTGTGTTGTCGGAAAATAGGCAATGTTTGACTGGCAGTTATTATAACTTTTTAATATAAAATCTTAAGATGAGGTTTTATGTATTTAAAAAATAAGCTAAGCGTGCATGGGAGAGCGCAGAGCGATCAAATATACGTCCGACGTTGTCAGTGGTCACGGTCAGAATGAACGCGTGGAGAGCGGTGAAGAATTGCCAGGTCACGTGATGCAGGACAGCGGTAGAAATTTTACAAAACATTGTATCCAATCAACAATCATAGATATTGCAATATATAATAATCTGGCATAATAGTTTCAATATGCAGGCTCAAAAAAGTAATTCAAATAACAACTTTAATCAAGTCAATTCTAGGATTGAATTCATGAATTTTGCCATTTTTTTACACTATGGTTGAAGTACGACTCATTTAACCCCTTAGCGTCGAATGTGTCTCTAAATTTAAAGACGACATATTTGGTTTCTTTCCTTCACTACGCATTAATCTTCAGCTATAAAGTGGCAAAAGGTTTCCATTTGCTAATTATTGCAAGTTTATATTTTAAGCTATATTTTAGCACCACGGATATAAAAAAACGCCACTTTTCAGGGGAGCAAATAAACCATTTTATTTTGCATGAAACAATTGTTTAGATCTCAACTTATTCAATATGAAAAAAGAGGCTACATACAATAATGGATAAATTGCTGGAAAAAGAGGCGTGTTAACACAAAAATCGCCATGGCTTCGAGTAGTTTAGAGTGGATAGGAAACAAAAGTGTCAAAAAATGTTTAGACCTGCCCTGACCAAGACTTCTGTGAGTCAATAATTATGTGGATAAGTTTTCAAGCGGTACCAGTAGTGTGCGGTGGTGAAACACTGATGCCGCCGTGGACTAAGGTCGAAGAGCTTTTCAGTACGTCAGTAATTTATAAATAAAAAAATAATTTTTTTCAACTGTCTTCAAAAAAGCCTTTAGAACAATGCGATAGATGCAATGAATATGTAAATTTGAACTTATAAGAGTCAGTGACTTCTAATAAGGTTGAAACACCAAGCAGTACAAAGTGTATTCTCATCTATCATTTTAACCTTAAACCGCAATTTTCGCCCTACACCCTTATAAACCCCTTACCACCCTATATCAACATATATCTATTATTGGGTTAACACACATCAAAGGCAGAGATCAAGCTAAAGAATCTTTGATTATTCAACCGTAATGGGCTTTAACATTAGGTTAATTCATGTCGGATTCAATTAGATTTGCGTCATGTTACTAACGATTTTTAGCCGACTACGGCGAAGCAATAGTAAGGATTGTAAGTTATGAATTCAACCGGTATGTATGTATGTTTATATAAGTGAAAACTTCTTTAACATCGTTGTGCACTTTTGTATGGAGAAAAAATATTAAACTCACGTCAGGAGAAGTGACACTGATCGAAAATACGTAAGAAGCGTGACGTCATCGACGTCGTCGACGAAGACGAAGGGAGAGTTGACATAATGTAATATAAATTGGCTAGTTTGTGTACGATAGCGCAATAAATGAATATTGTATTTTACCACATAAATTATAGTACTTTTATACTGATAAATAAAGCAATTCGTACGAAATTATTCCCCAACCATTCCAAAATGTTCAAAAATGTACAACATTATGTTCAAGTTTTTACTTCTCCCGGGACTCCCGGAAAACACGCCGTTGATTTTTTTTCTCTCTTAACTTCTTAACTATTTATAATAATAGGTAATTTGACAAATAAGGTGTTATCGGAAGCGTCTTATTCGCTCGCTGGTAGATGTCGCGTGTGTGAGGCGCTATAATCAGTTTAATGTCACATTAAACTGATTATAGCGCCCTCTAAAGGGGGCATGTAGTAAATAACAAAAATATTGTTTTCGCTCCACCTCATTAAGTGTGCTAACATTGAATTATAAAATGAACGTAGGGTATGGTACATCATATTTAGGTCAAGCGTACCGATTGCGAATCCGTGGAAGTGAAGAAAACCATAAAAGGCCAGAAAACTAATTTTCCACACGATCTTTCGAGGAAATCTCAAGTTTAGAATTATACATCTAGATCTATATATATGTTTTATTGGCCAACATAGCTACATTGCACATACCTATACCTGTCATTTTGTGACTAATGAATAAATTTCCTAAATCAACTACGTTATTTAAAGTTCACTCCTGGAGTTTATGGTTTATTGCATTAACATCATGCTAGGCGAAACTTACGTTCAAATATTTAAATAAATATTTTATACAATTAAAGGTAGATGGCGCTAAGGAAAACATCTTCTCAGATGTAAAAGGAAGGAATAAATTGTTGGCATAAGTTGGCAAAGCGTCAGGACGGTATTCTGTAGTCGTGGGTTCACATCCCACTAGTAGCCGAATTTTTCGTAAGTACATTCGTAAGTGAAGCTTACTTTTTCACTCCTAGAACTAATACATTTTCTAAACACAAGTTAAAAAACAAGCCCCAAAAAGAAAAAAAACGTGATGTTGTCTACGAAAACCTCAATTCACTTTCAAAAACTAAAACCCTACTACTGAAATATCACGCTCTAAAATGTATGAAACAAGAAAATATTCTATTCTGAAATTGTTATGTTCAAACTATTTGATATGTATCATGTATTAATCAAACAAATTATACGCATTATGAACGTATAAATCACGGTGCCTCTTCCTGCAAACTTTTGTTGGTGTCCACCTTGTCAGTGGACAAACTACGCTGCCCTTGCCTGTCCGTGGTCTTCATTCAAGAACGTTTCGACCTCATCAGCCGTCAGTTCTGGGTGCTATGTATCCTGCTGACTGGCATTTCAACGGTAACATGTCATAAATAATTGTAGCTTGAAGAAATTCTTAGAAATACACATAAGGAATTCTTAGAAATGCCCATAAGTTGTTAGAGAATAATATATAAACTTACAATAATTATGTATATTTATAAGATACTTACGGCATCGCATTGGTAATTATACTGTAATCTTGTTTTTAATTATCTGTAATAAATAAATAATAGGTAACGTATGAATTAGAAGAATAGAACTGTGAATTTAACTAACCCACTCTGTAATGCTGCTCATAATAACATGAATGAGGATGATAAAGAAGAAAGCCGAAGAAGGCATGGATGGACTGTGTGAAGAATGATAAGTTTATGAAAGATGTGAGACATCTGAAAGGAAAACATGTTGTTCCGACCCCACCTATCGTGGGATAAGGACAAGAAGAAGAATACTGTTATTACAATCACCGGTAAAATAATATCTGACACTTGAGCATGTTTAAAAGCGAACTATAAAAACCTAAGTGCACAAAATGTATTGTTCAAAAGTAATATTTGATTAATTCACTCGCGACTTGAAGACTCCGGGGCTGTACGTATCAGGAAACACAGACTCAGGCAGTGAGTTCCACTCCCTGGTAGTACGCGTTATAAAAGTGGAAGCAAAACGCTTCGTGCCTGACGGTGGAATATCTACCATGTAGTGGTGGCGCATCGTCGTACGTCTGGTTGACCGATGATAAAATAGAGTGATGGTGGAATTAAATTGTGTAATTCCGGTAAGTGTTAAGATGTTTTATTGTCTCTTTAGAATCTCTAACTTTATTTATTGGGAAACGGAAAAGATTTGTTGCTTGTAAATAATAATTTTATTACATATTTATGTAATTTATTTTATATTTTGTGTAAACGCCCAATTGGTTACACGAAAATATCTTGAAATCAAATTAATATTTCCTTTTATTATTCTCAACCAGATCTGTAAAATTAACCAGCAGTCAGCGCACAGCTGCAGAGCCGGCCCTTTAGATCTTATCGCCCCAACGGCTTAAACGTCCGCCTATTAAGTTAACCCAAGTCGAGTTCACTTGGGTTTACTTTCGACTTATCTTACGCTGTAATGTAAACAAGTCATCGCTTAACTAAAAGCCTAGTCAAGTTAAATTTAGGACTAATCTGTTTGGCTTGCTATAGGGGACGCACGTGCGGTGTTGAGTTACTCTACTGTATTTTCTGAAGTTATATAAAACAAATGCACATAGACACCCAGCTTGGGCTGCAAGAAGCATTAAATCACAACAATCCCGTTATTTCCGATGTGATAACGGTAATAGTATTGTAGTTTTAGACAGAACTGCTTATAACTAGAAAGTTAACAACGTTACAAGTTATTAACAAGTTAGCCAAGGCAAAAGATTGGCATGCCTTAATTCTGAACATAGCTCGAAGAACTAATAGCCGTTGGGGCAAAAGGTTCTCGAATGGAGACCACGGACTGGCAAACGAAGCATAAGACGATCACGGACAAGGTGAACGGGCGACCTGACTATTGACGAATCCCAGAACACACCCTGTGTAGTGGTAATTAGTCCCCCAAACAAATAATACCCCTTTAATTTAGCTATAACTTGCTATCTTATCTATATACAACTTCAATGAAAATATAAAGAAATCGATTACAATAAAAAATAAGGAGATATATATCGAATGCAGAGAGAATGCATAAGCAACACAAGCTAGCTCGCTTTTCGCTATCATAAACAAAAGTAGGTTTCATAATAAGCAACCCATTATACTACCCAATATTTATAAAAAAAGGCGTGTGGCGCTCGGGGACTGCCGCGGTAAAGCTATTGCATAGCATTTTTTATCAACTTATGCAATTAATATATTAATAACTTATGCAGTAACGCCGATACAACCAATGCCACCTAGAGGCGAGTTGCTGAACTAAACAGACAAGCGTGATATTTCAAAAAAGTTATTAAAAGTTCTGCTATTCATCGATAGATGGCAAAACTAAAAAGTATCACCGCTGTGCTGGTCGGAGTGGCGGGTGTTAGGTTATTTTCGTTACGGAATTTCTGGATTCGGTCTCCACGCTCAAGGCCCGCGATAGAAGCTATGCAATAGATTAAAAGAACCATTTTATACTATCAATGAATTATGAATGCTAAAAATAGTTAATTTAAATTTTTAAATAGATTAGGACAGCAAAGTTTGACATTGAAAGTATTAAATGAGAGATCTTTAATTTTCAATTATTTATTTATGACATGATGATGATGATTGTATGATGGAATATTGTAATGTCTAGACACTACATTACAATATTCCATCATACAATCATCATCATCATGTCTGAGAGATCTTTAATTTTCAATTATTTATTTATGACATGATGATGATGATTGTATGATGGAATATTGTAATGTCTAGACATTACATTACAATATTCCATCATACAATCATCATCATCATGTCTGAGAGATCTTTAATTTTCAATTATTTATTTATGACATGATGATGATGATTGTATGATGGAATATTGTAATGTAATGTCTAGACATTACAATATTCCATCATACAATCATCATCATCATGTCATAAATAAATAATTGAAAATTAAAGATCTCTCTTTTTAACAGTAACACTTTAGTTAATTGACTATTCAATGTATTTATATCTGTAAGATGACATGCCTAATATAACGTATAATTGTTATAAGGTGAATAAACGATCTAATCCAATCTAAACCATCTGAAACCAAAAGCCAAATCTTTTACTCAGGAACATCTCGAACCGACATAAGGTAAGATAGGCGAATGAAACGGCTGACAAGAATAACAAGCTTATGTCGCAAGTGGGACCTATCAAAGTCCATTACTTAATCATACACCAAAAATCTAATCAGAAAATGTCGGAACGAAAGCATCTAACTCCGATTCCATCGGAATCATTCAGCCATTGTGTGAGAAATTGAAGAATAAGGTGGATCGTAACTCTGAGAAATCTGATGAATAATGTATTTCATATACTTTGTATGGGTGATCACATGAACTGAATTCTGAGGATCAACAAATGGCTAAAATGGAAGAGCACGTTAGATTATATTAGAATATAATTTACTCGTGTTTATTTAGCAAAATGTTGCTAAATAAATACCACCATCTCACTTGATGGTCAGTGACGAGTGATCGGAAGTTTTATCACGCTAGACCTAGAATTCTCAATGGCTCTCAGGGATTGCTGCTTGAACGCACTACGTGTTTGGTAACAGATTTTCAAACTTGAGGGTGGTAGCAAGCCAGGCGGGTACTCGAAAGTACCCTGCCACCATGCTGGAATAACGTTGCTACTTTCACGGGAAGCTCAGCCCGTTAGTGGGAATTGTACCAGCGCAGCGTCCTCCAGTTTGACAGCCGACGCACCCAACGCTGAGCTATCACCCCTTCAGGCTTAATAACAAATAAGTAAATAAAATATTTATTGATTATATAAGTGATATTTGTAAGAGACAGTACACCTTAATGTTGAACAGTAATTTGGTTGCCGCAAGTGGGCCTTAAAGTTGCTTTCTCGTTTGATATTAACTGACCAACTAATAACAACTGCAAGCAAAAAGTCAATGGGTGGCAGTAATTACAACTTGCATGCTTAGCATACATAAATGCCAATTTGCCCATGTTGTACTTGCCCATGCTGTACCTATACTTGCCCATGTAACATGGCAGTACTTTATTTGCTCTCCAATAAATGTTACGCAAGGGCGTAAAACCGCACTTGTTTTCAATTGCAAAGATCAAGATAAACAAACAATACGAAATTTCCAGAATATATATTCACAAATAGATTCGACTACCCTCCGGTTTTCCGTAACTCGCGATTTTATTACATTTCTGTTGTTTACACTTTTGAACCTGCCTTTTTAAAATTCCACGTTTGTATCCAATACACAGTAAACGATTTTGTATCAAGAGCACGAAAGGAAGTAAAGAGGTGAGATATGGCACTTTCTGACACTTGTGCACGGACACTTGACGAGTGTCTATGCACAATAATTTACCATTATTACACATTAACACCCGAAGAAATGAGAAATGCTATACGTCACCACAGAGTAACATATGATGTATATTCTATTTTCAAATAAAATTGGGATGTAAGATGTTTTCAAAAACTCCTATAATAAAGCAACTGTGAGCCTTGTTAGCAAGCTCAAGGTCACACATCAATCTTGCTCGGGACTTCTCTAGGTGATAGAATCTGCAGGCCTAGACAAATTAACATTCTACAAGCGTTAAGCGCTAGAGAAAACATAAAAAATGTATAAGCTTGACACTTCAAAGCGATATATAACGTGATCAGTGAGAACGAATATTCATAGTTAGCTGTTAGAAAACATATAGACGGTCGAATAGAGTAAACTCCCTTTGAAGTCGGTTAAAAAGAGAAGCGATGCATCTTGTTTAGGCCCGCAGGAAAGAGGATATACATAATACATATGTATAAGAACGAAAGTCACTGGAGGTAATATTATATATATATATTTACATAGACCAGCCAGTTAGTAAGTGATATGGCAGTCGGCAGGGCAAATACTATATCGTATATCTGATGGTCGTGTGGCACAAAGGTTCTTGAGTTGAGACCACGTAAAGGCAACAGCAGTCTAGGCCGTCTACTTAAAAAAAAACACCAAAAAATGGAACCGATTGAATGGATTGAAAATTTAAAAAAGTGACCTGATTTGATATTTGATTTGAAGACAGGCCGAATTACTTACACGATTTGTTACGAAAATGTCTGAAACTTTGTTTTCATATACTTAGTCCTAATATTGGGTTTTATGCAATTTATCTAAATGTCGTTCTACATGAGTGATAACCGCCGAATCTTACTATAATGTTTCCTTGGCAGTCAGTGAAGACATATCAATCATGGAACATGTGCTACTCCCACGAATGCCATTTTACTTTAGGTTATAGAAAATAATTATACAGCTACAAAAAGGTGAAAACCCCCTGACGTTTACGATATAAACAACCACGAAAGCTATCACATGAGTAGATAAACGGAACAGAGGCAAAGCTGAGACATACAAAATTTACAACTAACAAAAAAAACATTTCCCGTCGCACGGACCTTGAGATTGTCCACTGGCTTTGCCAGCGTAAACCGGTTCTTTCCAGTCTTGCGTACTCGACAAGCGGCCATTGGTGCACTTCTTCTTTGTCTTAGCAGAGTGGTCGTGGTTATCATGACAGAGGTGGTGGCGAGCTTCACAATTCGTCGCCATTGGTCACGCACACACATCTAATAATAGTAGGTACATTTTAGTTCAAGATGTTTTTATAAATAATCGACCGACCCGACTAAACAGTCTGTCAGTAAAACTACTGAAACTTACGTTACTTATACTTTATAATGAATTAAATTGATTCTTTCCTATTTTCCTGTTAGATCATAGACATTTATGTGAGGTAATGATATCGAAAAAAATCATGAATAACGGTTGTCATTTTTTTTTTGTCGAGAGGCTATAGGGACAATCAAGGTATAATACTCATATAACATATTATTATATTTATTTTATTGCTATATGTATGTTATTTGTTATTATGTGTTTCATACTAGGTTTATATATGTAGTTTAATTGTTTTTTGTGCCCAATAGATGTATATTAAAAATAAAAAAATATAATATTCATTTCTTTTTGTGTGTCATTTCAAAGAGTTACTCAGTTTATTTGTTAATAAAGCACGTTGTCGATGATTGAATTATTTCATGTTGTATTGTTGTATTGCTTCCGGGGTGTTTGGCCGTGGTCTAAATGAAACTTGTGTTCCGGACGTTTTGTCGATCACTGCGGTCGACATCTTCAGTGGTTCAGGTCGGAGCTACGAAACGTCTGGAACACAAGTTTCATTTAGACCACGGCCAAACAGCCCGGAAGCAATACATACAACATGCAACGCCGGCCGTGAAAGCCTTAGAGTTTACATTGAATTATTTCGTTTATGATCATCCGTCGTGCGTTCTTTCAGTTCCTTTACATTGGCCTCACTTGCAATCAGCTAAAATTCTGAGTGAGAAACCTATTGAAATTACATATTTTAGTAAATGAAAATAATTTCTCATAAAGTAAAAAAAAAAGTAGAACGGACTGATTATTTTAGAGTTTGTTCTTGTATACATCAACGTACTTAAATATTATTACTGTAGTGTTTATTTTGAAATTCACCTTCGCTTGTCTGTTAAAATTGAAATATTAATCGGATCTAACCCCAATGCAAATGGCCGGATTCCGATTACAAAAGAAAAGAGTAAAACATTATCCCAAAACAAAATTGAAATCCATCAACGTTGTAATTTGAATTCTTTGTCGTGTTAATGGGGGTCTTAACAACATCAGTACTTACAGTAAGAGTATTACTGTCCCATCTAAATTGCACTTATGGAAATATAACGACATTAACTTCGATAATTTTATATATGAGTCACTTTTAGTAACATATAATTGTGACAAGATCCTCGCTAACTTAGCGGATATTGTGAGGAATTTCCATTTGATTTTGAAAACTATCGCGAGGCTCATCCTCAGGTGAGTTTACGCTGGCAGATCGCTGCGACCACTGGCGCCTGGCGTAAACTCACCTTAGGATGAGCACTGGACATGCTCGAAACCTAGGTCGAAACTTTGACTATAAACATGAGTAAAGCCGGATACCACATATATATGATCTTCGTGATAATAAAAATATTAATGGATAACGGTTATAGTTTACCATCAGCCGTCCCGACTGCCTGTTTGTCACGTATTACCCGTACAATTGTATAAAAGCCATAGTAGTACACATTATCAACTGTACTAGTTGAGGTGATAATGATGATGATAGTATTTCTTTTATTGATTGTACTGTTTTACATCACAATATGATTATATAAAATGTAAACTTAAATATAATCTCATTGAAATCATTACATGGATTGAAATTTACATATAAATATAAATTACTCATACTGTTTATACGATGCGCCCTTATTTGAAATGCGTTTCACATTTAAATGAGAGCTTTTGTTATGAATTCATTCTTCTGCGGTTTTCGCACCTGGTTTTGGGAGCGAATTTCAATTTTCATGGAGTATTATTATTTACGGTACGGTACCTTGAAATTCAATGGGTATTGCGCTATATATACCCTGAATATTAAATTAAAGTATATCAAACTCTATGCAGACGATAAAACTACCATTTTACGAAAAAATATCCAAAAAAGATCTCCAATAATTTGAATTATGTGAAATAATAATAACTATATATAATATCTTTTACATAAGGTCTTCAGGTCCCAAACTAGGCAGAGCCTGTACTATGGCAGCCTGTTGACTGATATTATACACACCCAAACACAGGTCAAACCGATATGTTCATACACACAAATGTTTGACCTGTCCGGGAATCGAAGCCGGGACCAGCGGCTCAGAAGGCAGAGTGCTACCAACTGCGCCAACCGGCCAGTCAAATATACTATATACTATACTTAACATATAAATATAATACAAATTTATTGAATTTGTTTTTTTTTAATAGTGCTTGATTGTTACGAGATAAATAAATTATTATATGTATTTATTATTATTGCAGTGCTGCGTTTGAGTGGTTTTGTTATGTTGCAGGGGTTAATTTTCTTGCAAATGATTTCCCAGCTCAGATTGTCATTTATCTACATATATAAAAAGTATACAGCTGCCTAAATCAAAAGTTCACGCTTAGCAAAATAAACTTTGATTTAAGTCGGATGTAGATACCTATGTATGAATATTTGTTTCATTCTATTTTACAGTTATACATATATTTATTTGGTGCAGTTTTAGAGCTTGCTGTTTAAACATATAGTGGAAAATCACTTGTGCGTTTTATACACAAAATACAAACAATAATTTTATATTTGTTCAGAGACTGAATATCGACATGTCTTTCAGTCACACCGGAGCGTAACAAAATGTATATTAAGGTCCTATTATCCGACTGTCCTATCTATTATCCTATACAAGTAAAATATTGTTGTATAGGACATCTTAAAATATAAAATCATTTAATGTAGGCCTGAATTACATACTGCATTTATATCTGTAGCCTTTTTTACAACCCAAACAACTTTTTATTTAACTTTATATCATTTGTAATGGTGTAACTTTAAAACTTGCGCGTAGTGAATATCACGATAATATACTGATAATACGGTGCGTTCGTCGAAACGTCCTACCTCGCACTCAAGATCATGTTGAAGGCAAAAAATCACACATTTTAATAGGTTTTAATATAAAAAAACGTAATAAACTGTATGTCTAGATCGCTATTTTTTTTTGTAACGGTCTGAGTGCGGACACGGCTCAGACAGACGGGCTGACGTCACGGGAAGCGCGCGGCGGAAGCGGGCGCTGCGTTTCCGCTCGAAGCCGCCGCAGCGCGCAAACTTGATCATGGCTTTTAAAATTGGAATTCCGTTTGTACTGCAGCGTGTTGCTTGCAGAAATTGTGTTTATTTTAAAATTGTGTTCATTCGCATTCAACACTGAAACAGTTAAGGTTTTGTTTTCAATACGCAAATAGAATGCAAAAGATATATTCAAGGAAAATAGTTAATGCCAACTTTTGTAAATTTTATAAAGATGTAGCACGCAATCTTAGCATGTACAAATTCATTTATGACTAGAACCTCCAAGATCGTAAGTATACATTATATCGGGATATACGTCTCACTCTTTGGCAGCATAAATAATGAGAGTGGAAGGAAAATGCTACCTGCATTACCACTTTCAGTAGGGCATTGCCATACATCTGGTCAACGGATAATGAAATGCAATGACCATTTTGCCGAAGACTTGCAACTTTTTGATTCGACTTTCAATCCAATCTAGAGAAATAAAAATGACGGTTACCTATTTTAAAACAGAGATACAAGCAACCAATGACATTGTCATGCAGGCGAGATATACATATTACATCTAAATGTGACATATTTAGTATCAAATTAATAAACCATCAAAAAAGCTACGAAACATAAACACGCGTTAGTTCTTCAAATGAACATTCCGGCCTCATCCTCGCTTTCACTAATTCGAAGCCCTTAGGGCACAATAACCGCGCGTCTATTTCCATCCCGCTTATTTATAGAGCGGAAACGTGCGCGCACGCCCGTTTGCAGGGGGTCCACGGACGTTGGCCTGTCATACTTATGTCGCTAGTTAGGCCAATAGTAAATGCCTAAAGTTAGGCCAATAGTAAAGGCCTAGAATTAGGCCAATAGTTAAGGCCTAGAGGGACGATAACTTTCTACGAGTAAAGGTTTGATTCATTCGTCTCTACTATATAAATAACGATAAAGATTTAAGGTTTATGTTGGATACGTAACATGGGGGCCCAGATTTGGCAACGTAAATGCCCAAGGATGCCTATGTCAAGGGTTCTTTTAAATACATTAAAACAATCGTTTCAATTAGAATTCAAAGTATTGCATTTGAATGGTAAGTATTAGGTTTCATGGATTTGTTAGGTTTACTCAAAAATTGTACGTTACAGATACATCATCATCATCATCATCATCATCTTGTCTACCATAAGATGTCCACTTCTGGTTATAGGTCTCCTCCATTGAATTCCACAAGACCGCCCGGTTGGAAATAGCACACATCCAGCCTCTTCCTGTGATCTTAGCCCAGGTTGTCTGTCCACCTTGTCGGTAGACGTCCATTGCTGTGCTTACACTTGGAATCGACTAAATAAGTATTGCTTTAAGCTTTCATGGCTTTTCATAATAAAAATATTCTTTAACACAGGATACGCGCCATGATTTTGTTTTTGATTGAGTTCCCGATATTTCGGCGCGGTTCCACGCACCATGACCACGGAGAGACTGAAGAAAGCGGTAGATGTAAAAAGATATTTAAATGTTACAGACAACGTGACAGACATAGCTGTCTACCCTCTTTTTTAGTCTTTTGCTACGGCTACCACTCGACTAAATAAGTTTTAAATTTGCTTAAACATAGCTGCGAGAAACCATTTCCGCAGCTAACGCTAAATTAGCAAGTATATTGACGCAACGGAAGCGCGTCCCCGCTCGATTGTAGGGGGTCCACGGATGTCCGTCTATCTCATTGATGTCGTCATTATCTGAGTGGTTCATCCCTAGCCCTCATCATTCCTGCTGCATTACGCGCGAAATTTAAAAATGGTTATTCAACTGAACTAAACTAAAATTTTGGAAAACTAAATCAGTTCTTATACGGTGTTGTTAATTTAGAAATAAACTAATTTTGACTTTATCGTATAAAGTCTAAATTAGTTTGAGACTTTAATAACATCACCATATTAAACTTTAAAACTCGACTAAAATTAGTGAGAGTGTAGTAATTACCTGCAACGTAATTCACTATAGTTTTAAGAATTTCACTTATTTACTAAAAATTTCACTTATCTACTAAGAATTTCACTTATCTACTAAGAATTTCACTTATCTACTAAGAATTTCACTTGTCTACTAAAATGTCATAATCCAAGCAGATTTTCAAAAATTTTGTTTTTTTTTTCTTCATAACATACGGAGCGCAGCCGCTTGTCTTGACGAATTCGAGTGTCACTTCAATCTTTCGGTTAGCGCTAGAACTACTTCGTTCGGTAGTTCGGTATGTTTCTTAGTGCAAGCGGGGCGTATCCCCTGATGGGGCATATTTCACCAGTTTACCCTAACTTAAAAATGTAACCAAAAATTATAATTACAAAATTTTTGTAACACCTTAATCTTCCAAAAACCCATAAGTTTGAAAAACTGGCACCAAATACACTGTGTTCAATGCCAGCTTTCCTTGAGAGGCAGTCAACATTTAAAGTCTCAGGACATCCACCTTCGACCACGTCTTCACTAGTATACAGGTAGACAGTAGACGTATACGACTATAAAATCAAAAACATCTGCCATGCGGTTACCACTCATCTTCAAGTAATAGGTACATACATATTTAACGGATTCAGGCAGAATTCGAAACTGCACTCTCTGGGTTGCCAGTCCATGTCTTACATTCATATTGAAAGCTATAAAACGACATGAATTGCGTTAAAATGGAATGACACCTTGCAAATATTCGATCAAAAGTCAGAAAATGGATTTATAAAATCCGTCAACTGCGAAATTCACAGTATGTTTGGAAAGTTGTTACAAAAGCAGCTATAAAAAGCTTTTCAGCTCGAAATCGAAACAATTCAATTTAATTCGTTGGAAATTACAAATCAAAAAACTTTTTAGTCTAACTTTAACTAAACTTTTTACAGCGGGATTTTAAAAATCCGCTTTATCCCGGGCTCAATTTCGATCCCACTTTTGAACTTTTCACTCGGATTTCCGAAGTTGAAAAGGCGGTATTGTTGGTCGTAAAAAATGTATTCGGAAGGAAAGTGGAGAGACGTGGCGAAATTCACCGCTACCGGCTTTTAAGTCTCTGTAGTTTGGCAATATACGGTAAAGTGAGCTTTCAGAGCTTATAGAACGAAGAACTTGCATTAATAATAATAATAATAATTCATTTATTTCAACATTAAGTCTAAAATATAGTATAAAATTACATTACATTAAAAATATATATACATGTCAACACAAAATTATAAAACATATAAAATTTAACAATTTAGAAGGCACATAATCCATTTGTTTATTAGTAAGTACATGGACCATGCAGCAATGGTCCATGTACTGACAGTCAAACCTGGCGGAAAACATGCCCAGGATGGTGATGGGGCTGGCTCGGACCCTGCGCACAAGGGTTAATGTTCGTATAGCTATTGTATAAATCAATTTTGTATATCTCACTAATATTATAAATATTTATGCACATAACTGTTGTCCATTGCAAGATTCGAATCCACAATCTCGAGGAGCTTAGGCCTAATATGACAATATGATCGGCTGTCAATGGGTGATTTTTGACAGCTTTGGTAGTCCGCTATTTTTAATTTGTCCATATCGAATCAATCTTCATTCAATTCTATATTTAATAATGTAGTACGTGATTTTTCGTAGTCTGTTATCATCCAATTTCGTACAAAACTGACATAGGCCGAGCATAGTTTCAACATAGATTAAGGCCGCTATGAAGTTGGCAGACTAAGGATTGTAGACGTTTTCTTATTGACATCGAGTCGGCCCGCACTGGGCTGAATATGAACTTGTGATTACTAGACTTGACACGCAGCAGTCATGACAGGAGCCACGGCGACAGTATAAATGATGCTCATTTATCTATTTATTAAATAATAGCAGGACCCCGTGGTTTTACCCGCATGTTGATGAAAAACGGTGATGGTGGTAACGATTAAATTAACCCTATGTGTTAATCCAGGCTATAAGCTATCTCAACACGAATTTACATCGATATCGATGTAGCCGTTTGAGCGTGAAGAAATAACAAGCATACACACAAACTTTCGCATTTATATTATTAGTAGGATTTTCACGTTACTTGCGTCGTTACGAGTTTTGCTATCAGATCAGATAAACCATAGAATAACAAAACTCACCGTCACAGAAGTCGATGACGTCATAAGTCATTGGTAAAAGGAGTTTCAAGGTACCCTTGATCCAGAGAAGTAGGTACATATCAATATGTCCAGCTGTGGGTCTCCTACGGCTGAAATAACGGTGACCGGTTACGATTATAATATTATTCAAACTTTTTAAGATAACTGTTTCGTATTATTGAAGAAATATATCACATCTGATTTGAATACACCAGATACATATTCTTGGCGTCGCGTTCATTTTGAAGCGATTTTTCTTCAAAACCTTATTTTCCTCTGAAATGAAGTTGATTTTAATGTTATTTATTCGAAGTCTCGCACATTATGCCGGGAGGGAGACGCCGTGATGGAGCCACTGTCGCGGGCATTAGTACAGAGAATCAATTTACACTCCCCTACTATGAAAACGAATACCGAAAGTGAAAATATTATTTTAAGACATTTACTTAAAAGCTCTGAAGTCAATTTAGAGGCAAGCCAAAAGAATCATCGGCTGTAACTCTTTGGTGGAACGTAGACTTCAGAGCCTTCAACACCGGCGTAAAGTAGCAAGCCTATCGGTTTTCTATCGGGTGCATTTCAGAGAATGTGCACTGGAATTGCACAATCTGATTCCACCATCCCCTTTCTATCATCGGTCGACTCGACGTACGGCAATTCGCCATCACTATATGTAGATATACCACCTATACGTACGAAGCGTTTTGCTTCCACTTTCTTAATGCGTACTGCCAAGGAATGGAACTCGTTGCCCGAGTCTGTGTTTCCCGATATGTACAATCCTGGAGTCTTCAAGTCACGAGTGAATAGGTACCTTCTAGGTTTGCGTGCTAAATCCTAGACAACGTTATCATTTAACATCAGGTGAGACAGTTTTTAAACGCAAACTTATAATAAGTAAAAAAAAAACATGACGTAACAAGGCCCGTAGATTAAATACATCGCGATTATCTGTCTCTAGCCGTTGAATGTTGCGAAGCAGCGAGCGATAAAATAGTTTAGAAAACGAGATAGAGAGATATAAAACTACTCATACCAGAACAGGATGGGACGAAAGAGAATCGAAGCATTTTGTCTAGGCCCACTGATAATACAAGCGGTTCGAGGTGTGTCGTCCGTGCAATTTGAAACCGAAAAGAAGCCTCGAACCATAAGCCTCGTAATCAATCTCACTGTCGCACTACGAGCACTGACTGGGGATTTTTTTTCGAAAGGTTTATAGGAGAAAGACAGTCATAGCCCATTGAATTAGACAATTGTGATGGCAGTATAATACATGGCGCAGTCTATTTTCACCCAGTGAATTTAAACTCTGCACATGCTGTGCATAGCCCTTTTGCCTTACATGTAATGTTTCTGTCGTGTCTTTGTAATTGTGTTGTAATTTGTGCTAATATTTAAGGCAATAAATGAAATTTTATGTTTATGTTATGTTAATACAAGCCAATGAAATCCCTAAGTCCAACTGCGGCCGTTCTACAGCTGAGAATAATGATAATTTGGAAGTATAATTTAAGACGCTAGTTATGAATATATGTAGTTGTGTAATATTTTAAATTATTAATGAGATGATTTGCACATTCAAATAATTATTTTGTAATAAATAATTTGCGGTGGTGAAATGGTTCAATTATATTCTAAACTTCTACATGAGTGTGCTAAACTTTTTATCTTAAGCAGCTACAGTTCTTTTTATTTTTTTATCTAATCAACGCTATAGATAGTAAAACAATCGATTCTTACAAAATCTCCCTGTGTAAAACTTTTAGTGCACGCACTATACCTACCTGCACTACTAAAAGCATTGTTATGTGTGTATTGTTATGTAACAGTTGACAGATATGCATATGAATTAAGTTTTAATGAGATACTCGTAAAAGTCTTTATTGCAACAGAAACACATTTAAGTTAACAAAGTTCATTACAATGACCTAAATAAAACTACAAACTAAATTATTGACTAAAAATTAAAACAAACTGATAAAATAAATTTTAAAAAAACTAAAAGGATCGCTTAAACCATCCATAGACATAAAATAGTCTATTGATAGTTCAAACGATCCTTTGTGTTGTTACCAATAACGTTCTAATTCATTTTTGTCTCAAATAGTAGGGGCAACGTCGGAAGCTAGTGACTTATCAACACAAATAATTTCCCATTACAAGCACACACTAAGCTCCTTTTCCAATTTTATAAAATAAACATCCATTTTGTTAAATCTCGGAGCCTGTAAGCGAGACCCGTTTAGCTAGGATCTTAAGTATTTTGTGAAATAAAATGTGCGTTTCAATAAAATATTGGAAATATATATTATTCTTTTTAATATTCTATAAAACTTCAGGAGAAATCGAGAAACTAACCTCGAAAGAGACCCTAAAATCTCAGATAAATTTATGTAGTTTTTTAGTCTAGCTCATCGAATTTGGTATTATATGCGCCATGCGGTTTCACCCGCATGATATAAGGTTTTCCTTATACTATACATGTTTCCAGTTAAAAGTAGTATATGTGCTCTATCTGATTATGATTTATTTAAGTAAAGTTTATTTAAAATCATTTAGCCGTTTCAGTGTGACTTAGTAAAAAATATCAAAATTTTCATATTATTTATATTAATTGTGTGAAAAAAGTCTCGTGCAGATCTTCTTAATGTATTTTTTAAATATATTTGGTTATAATATATATGAAATTGGCGTTTTGTGTGGAAAATGCAAAAAGTTTTTTTTTCTGATTAAAATTATTTGAATTAATCAATTAAGTATGTGTAATTGTTATCTATGCACTTTTTCCACTTTATAAGTAGTTTATTGATTTCTTTGCTGAAAAATGAAAAATTGTGGGAGCGAGTATCAATAAAATTTATTTTGTCTAGTCTAATAAAAAGGCAGTTTTGATAGCCTCATAGGATTTTTTTCCTTCGAATCCAAATCCCACGATCACTTTTTATCTTTCATTAACAGCTAGGGTCTCCGGCCGTCTACGGGGTTTGTTCTGTGGGTCGAAATTTTCAAAATGAAACCTTTGAAACCAAAAACGTAAGGTACATTTTTTCTTTTACGAAGCCCATCGTTAATCTTTCAAGATATTTTTGCGGCGCTGGTGCCACAGTGGAACTCGTATTCGTAAATAATCCGATGTTTAAAATGTTCCATATTGTGAACAGAACGATGTCAAAGAACAATCAAATGGTGGGAAAAAATAAATCACTAAATTAGAAACACAAATAATAATATACAAGTTTAAATTTGAAAGAAATTTTAATTTGGAATTCCTAACCAAACGTCACTTGGCCACTTTGATACCTGAAATCAAAGTGGCCCGTGTGACAAACCGCCAATTTCGTATGCAAGGACGTAATCATTCTTAACATTTTATTCATGAGTAACCTTTGATGTTATTATAGTGAGTTTTCAAAACCTGCCATGTTATGCTTGTTCTTTAATGATCGGGAAGTAGCATTTTTACAAAAGACTTTTATAATATAAGCTTACGTTTGACTCTGCGTTTTTACGGTAGCTTGCAACTCATCCTTTTTTTTACTTATGTATACTTTTTAATATACACACTTTCGTACTCTTCTGCAGTCTTGTCACTCATGATCCCATACCAGTGGGCTGTGCAGAGAGACTTATCAGCCCCATTGGTCTAAAAGCGAATACAACACGCGCGCTAAAAAAAAATTTCGCTCCTACCAACCAAGATCCATGTCGTCACAGTCAGAAGATATCGTGGAAGAATTAACTTAATAACCTGTTTTCTTTCTCTGGATCAGAAGATTCCTGTTTCCTCTCCGCTGCCTTTTTCTGCCACCTCCTTGCTCTAATTCGCGCCTGGGATATTAACTTTTTTTAAATTACTTTCTTTTTTCTTCCTACAATGATCCGGTCTATTACTGAGACGTTTATTTAAATCACACTCCAATAAAACGAAAAAGCAATTTGCTACCAAGAAATTACATTTTTGCCCTTTGAAATTTTATTAATGGTAAATTGTATTTTTACAGGATCTTTTTAAATAATAAACTCACGACTCGTTTATACCCCCACAACCTATCTAAAATAATTCCGGAAACCTCTGAAATCCCGGAAATAGCTGTCAGGATAATCTAAGATCCCGTCTAACCGTTGAGTTTGGCATCCCGGTACGGGATATACAATTTCCTTACCTTAACAATGTTTAGACGGGATAATAATATCATTAATCTCTGCTTGTTTTGTGACACTTTAATTATTTCATTTAAAACATGGACTGTCATTCATTCCATGGCAAAGATGTCGATGTGTCATCTGGGACTCGACATGTGTCAACAGATTCGCAACATGCCACCTCCCTGCCACTCAACAGACTGCAGGTGCAGAGATCGAGACTAGGAACAAACATGACAAATATTCTAGCCTGGAATAGGTGCCGTTGAAACAGCTGGACCATGGGGCAATGAAGCTAAAACATTCGTCCTCAGCATAAGTCACCGTCTGAGGAGAAAGGCTGCGACCCTCAGTCTGGCCATTTTCTTCGTCAGCAAATATCGCTCGCCATACAAAGGGGTAACGCGGCAAGCATAATCGTGGCACTTGTGGTAATCGACTATTGCGCGGACTATTTATTTGACTGAGTTACGATCTGTGAGTGGAAAAATATTATTTTATTTTATATTATTCAAAACATGGAGATATGTAAAACTTACCAGCAGACTCACCGATATTGAAAACATTTGTATATTTACAATTCATTACCCTTAATTAAATGTCACTTCATTTTTGTTGCCATTGGTGCTGTTTATTTATACTTATAGGTATATATGTATAAACACTCATAGGTATGAACACTATCTCACTTGAAGGTCTGGTGTTACATAGTAGAAGATCAAATTACGCTAAAGACCTAAAATGTTTATTGGGTCTCAAGCACTGCTGCTTCACACAATATGTGTTTCATGACAGTTTTTTTTAGCTTGAGGGTAGTTAGTCAGGTACCTACTCAAAAATACCTTACCCCCATGGTGATGATTTCATAACGGTGTTACCTTCAGCGGAAGGTCAAGCCGTTTTGGTGGGGATCGAATCGAATACCCTTCAAACCGGAACACAGTAATACGAACACTATTGCGTGGTGGTAGAAAACAAAATGGTGGCAGTAGTCCCTGGGCGAACTCTCACATAGAGTACTATACTACTCTTAAATCTTGATAATATTTTTTCCTAAAGTATCAAATAAATGTAGGTTAAATGATGTACACAAAATAAAATTACTCTCGAAGCCGAAATCACATTTTTAGATAGATTGCTTATTTGCAAACAGGAATTAAATAAACACCAAATAACCCGACATAAATTTGCATTTCATTTCCGCAGTATTCATTGGAGTGCGAAAATAATATTATACTAAGAGCCGTCTACGCTAAATGTATTCCCGTTTGATAATAAATACCGATAAAATATTATAAAGGCGACAGTTTGTATGTATGAGTGTATGTTTGTTACTCCTTCACGCTCAAACCTATTTTAAATGGAGATTTTAGACCCTGGATTAAACACATAGGTTATTTTTCTTCCCGGAAAGGATTACTATTCCCGTGGGATAGGCAATAATTTAAGAACCTCTGTTACGCCTTCCCTCTCAAACGGCTGTACCGATTTCGATGAAATTTGGTATGGAGATAGATCCTGTAATAACACATAGGCTACTTTTCATCCTCCAAAAAATATAGTTCCCGTGAGATTATAGAGTTAGCGGGCAAACCGTAATCCACGTGGGTAAAATCGTGGGTCGCATATAGTATTTACTTGATTGCATTTTCACAGAAACAGAGAGATAAACAGGACCATAGGTAACACTTAGAAACCTGTTTGATCTTATATATTGCCATATAAAAAAAAATTACAATTGAGTGTTACTATTACAATAATTGGTAAAAAAAAACAACTGGGTTATAGAAATGAAATTTAGTGGTATAAGAAATGGCCGTAAAGGCAAACTAGGGAAAATTCAGTACCGTGCAAAATTTAACTTTATTATATTTCTTTAATTTGGGAATTAGCGCACAATATGCCGTAACATAATAATATAAGTAATACTTTCATATGAAAACGTTTGCTTGCAAAGTCAAAATTTCAAAGTTTCTTCTCTGAAACCTTTTGGTTTTTTTTGTCTTCCCTGCAAATCGTTATGACGTGTAAAGTTGTACCTAAATCTAAAATAATATAATAATTGTTTAAATTAAAATTAAATTTAGAATTTTTAAATTTCAACTGAAATAATTTATATATTTTTGAAGAAAAATTTATATAGTTTAATGGATTGTAAAGACAGTCCTGATATTTTGTAAATTGAACAAGATACATCAATTCGACTACCAGTGGGACTTGAACCCACGACTACAGAATACCGTTTTGTCGCTTTGTCCAACTAAGCTATGGTAGCACTGCACTGGTGGTCTGAATGAATACCTTCATTTTAAAATCTGAGAAGTCTGGGATGTTGTTCTTAGCGCCATCTACCTTTAATAAACTAATTTATAGGACTGAATTGATAATTGAGTAATTTTAGATCTAGCAAGACATTTGTAGGTAGGTACTAGACCATAATAATAGCAAGTTGGTCGGTGGCCATCAAATGAAATGAATGTCAAATTATAACTGAGCTCGAGATAATAAAAAGAGCTACCTATACATTGCAATAAGTTATAATATACTTAATTATAAAATTACCCTAATCAGGATTGACGTCAGCTCTCATTATAAATTGTTGAAATAAATTGCCAAACCTACTTTGATCCATAAATTAAATTTTGGGTTTATTTTCTTCTAGATTAATTTACGAATTTCAATTTGTGGAAAAATCGTTGTCGTTATTAAAAAATATATATTTTTTATATCTCTCTCTTGTCAATTATTATACGTTCAATGTGGTATGGCGTTGTTTGAAGTTAAGACAAAGGAAAGCACTCATTTTTGGCCAGTAATATAAATACCTAAAGGTCACATTTTGCATAGTAGGTTATATTTCCTTGTAACCGATTCACGCTTGTTGATACCAACTAAGGTATTTTGGTTTTAAAGTCTGTACTGTTAAGATTATTTTCGCCTAGCTTCATAAATTGACGGTCGTCGTGGCTCAGTGATCAGAGACACTGGCTTTAGAACCGTGACTCCGGGTTCGAATCCAGGCTAGGGCAAAAATGGATGGATGAATGTTTGTTACTCAATCACGTCAGAACGGCTGAATGGATTTGGATGAAATTTGGTGTGTATAGATACTTCAGGTCCCGGAATAACACATAGGCTACTTATCATCATCATCATCGTCATTCATTACCACGCGGGTAAAACCGCGGGGTGCAGCTAGTATATCTATAAGTATACTAATCCATAGCATCGGTTGACAATTAAGTAGCAGAAGCTATAATGGCTTCCACAACGTATGGTGTACGGTATTTAGGCTATAGGTTTTTAAACGAGATTAGGGATAAAAAAAAAAATTTCATTGTGTAGTATTTATGTATTATAGTCGAAGACTACGACTATATAAAGGTTAGTAAAGCGTTTATATAGTCGAAGTCTTCGACCTAGGTTTCGGGCATTTCCGATGCCCATGTTTAAACTAGTAGATCGCGGCGACCACAACTGAAACAAATTAAAAAAATAACAAGTAAAGCCGTGTATTACATACTTATATAATAATGTGTCAAACTCACGAAAATTTCCAATCAAGAAAAGGAAAAATGATATGTTGGAAACTTCTTTGCCTTCCTAACGTCACTAAAATATTTTTATACATTTTCTCTATGTCACCATATACAACATATATGTGCTAAGCGTGTTCGTTGAAGAATAACAGGTCATCCTGAACCGTAGGGCCTGGATATTATTAGAAATGTAATAATTATAAAATAATATTAATAACTAATTACTTATTCAAATTATTTAATACTTACTAAATTTAAATAATTTTACTAGATGCCGAAAAACTATCAAAACTGTAGAGCCTCCGCTTAATAAACTATCGTTTTAACTTAAAAGCGACTGAGACTGGGCGCTGTATATGACCAGAAGAAATACTGACGGACGCTGGTTCGATCCCCAACAACAGCGTCAGCTTTCGGTGAAGGTAAACACCGTTATCAAATTCCCAGCATGGTGGTAGGGTACTTTCGTGAAAAACTGTCACCAAACACATAGTGTGTTCAGGCATCAGTCCTTGAGAGCCAATATGCATTCTAGGTCTAGCATGATAACACATCAAGTGAGATAGTTGTCAAACGCTAGATCTATAAAGTATTACAAAAAAGGAATTCTAGTTTAGATAGACTCCTAGATGTTCTAGATTGATGACTAAATGAAATATGGAATTTTAATGGATTTAGCAAGTGTTCGAGACACTGCCCTGATTGTCCGTATTGCGAGTGACGTAATATGAAGTGCTGTTTATCGCATATAAAGCTAGATTCTATCACATACACATAAGCTTGATATTTTAATAACACAGGTAGACAAGATTACACTTAGGAAAAATATTTTACGACTGTTTTTATGCGTTGTCCTAAACATAACTAAATAGCCGATAACCTAAATATCTCCCTTAATTAAAACTAACATATATGAGGAATAAAATAATATTAACCATGAAAAATGTTTGCACTAGGGGTTGTGTGAGCTTTACTACCACTCTAGTAAAAGCCTGTGATTTATTCTGCAGCACTAAGAGCTTTCGCGGGAAATTTTCGTTATTATAAAATAATGTTTACCATAATGTAAATACGGTAATGCAAAGAGTATGGGCTAATGTGACGTAGTATACTTCATAACAGTACCTAATATCCAACAAGGCGGGGAAGTACACCACAGATATGATTCTATGTTTGTGACTTAGCCGCCATTTTCATATTTAACTTAGTTTCGCGCCTTTTTGTAGACATGCAATTATGTGTTGCTTTAATATAAATATCAGATCGCGTAAATCCAACTCAAAATACTAGCGCTTGTGCAAATCCACTCCGCTGGCGAAAACAAACTGTTTTTTTTTTTTTTTTTTTCAGAAAAAATATTAGCTTTAATGTACTGTTGCACTTATACCACTGAATACCAAATTACTAGAAAAAAAAAAAAACGGTACATGCCACTGTTTTTTTTATAGATCACACACGTCATGTAAGCTGTAGGTTTTTTTAAAGATCCAATTTTCTCCGGTAGAAATAAACTGAAGAATCCAAACTCAAGTGTATGGCAAGCCGAACCCAAGGTCTGGAGGCCAAACTTCACTAAATAAAGCCATCCAAATTAAACCCTTGCGACCGAAAGCTGACAAATAGGAATTTGTGTCACTCAATGCTACTGTCTCAAGCTATACGTTGCGCTAATGTGGGAAAAGCGTAGGAAGTTAAGATAAAGAGAGTGAGAATGTCCCATAAATAGTCGTTAAATTGTTTTTATCCCGTGAAAACATGTGGATTTCACCCAAATAGGAAAGGAACAGATTTATTTCTAGGGCAATTTACGAAGATGCTGTGTGCTATAAGATGGAAGCATAGCGTGCTGAAATTTGGTTGTCTAGTTAGTTTCAACCTTTTTATGGCAATATTTGGAGTCTAAGTAAGCGCTGATGTTTTTTACAGAGTCCTTATTTTTAGGTTACTGGATTTGAATGGTGTCACAAGTCCAACGCTATTAAGGTTCTGCTGCCCATGAAATACTGCCCGTATCCTGGCAACCAAGAAGACACTTCTCTTCTAAAAGACACGCCCGTGGATTAGGAAGGTTTACATGATTTATTTAGCGTATTCACACGGCGCTTGACGATTGGGCTTTTACGTGTAGTGCAGATTTACAACGTCTCACGGATAGTAAAAGTGGCCGGCCTAACATAGAATGCCTATGTCAAGCATCTTGTGAAATTATTTTTATTATTTAAAAACGTCACTACCAAAGAGAATTATTTTGGGGAGACTTGATCGGTCGTTCTCTCATAACAGATTGCCATTTATTTATATCTATTTCGAAACGATAACATTTAACTCCACATAAGCTAAAACAAACAAGTAAAACACTTTATTTCAAACAAAATTTGATCTTATTTTGATAATAATGACTTAGTCAAATCCAGATAAAATAATTTTGCATCATATAATGTGACTTAGTCCTTAATAATATATAATTGTATTGTCATATCTATCTCTAAAATATCAACGCTCTAAAGTATTTTATTACCTGTACGTCTTGTTCGCTTTAGTCACTTACAATTAGCATGTCTAAGCGTAAAATTAATTTTAGAGATTCTAGCAACTATATATGTGCCGGATTACGATCCGGCAATGACAGAAATAGTCTAAGATACAGCTTAAGAAATATATACCCCCATCTGTTATTTAATGATGAGAAGAATTAAATGTTAGATAATATGTAGGGGGATAAATTGCACATGAGTTGTCGAGCTAAGCCCCGTACCTATATGTTAAAAACATATAGGTGTTAAAAAACCCGATAATTACAAAAATTCCTCTCCGTCCTGTCTCTCGTATGGAAATCAAATCAAATCAAAAGGTTTTATTCGCAAGAATACATCGTATTGTACAAGGTCTTAAAAGTATATTGGTTAGTATGTATTCAGCCTGCAAGCAGGCGTGCAAATATTATAAAAAGATACCGTAATAATTAAAATTGTCTACATAAAATATAATGTCAAGTAAGAATTAAAAGTGTCTACATATAATACAATCTTAAATGAATGTCAAAATCAAGATTATTTAAAATTATTACAAAAATGTCAAGAAATTAATAATTAGAATTTACGTATAATTGTCATGAATGGGTTAAATATTCTTTCACACTATAAAAAAGTTTTTCCGCCAGCCATCTATTTAATTTAGACCTAAAAAGATTACCGTTCAGGATTTTTAGGTCATTTGGTAATTTATTATATGTCACAATGCACATATTAAATACGTTTTTTATGTATATATCTTTACGACAAGGAGGTTGGTATAAGAGGTTTGTAAACTTTGTTCGTCTCTGTCTTGGCATAATTTCATTTCGTTTTTGAAAGAAGTCAGAATGAGATTTTACAAATATGCATAGGTCTCTAATGTACATACATCGAAGTGGTAGAATAGAACATTGACCAAATAACGGCTTGCAACTGTCCAGATATCAAGCCTTGCTTATGGCTCTTACACACCGTTTTTGTATTTTGAAAACTCTGTCTGACTCAACAGAGTTTCCCCACAACAAAAGGCCGTAACTGAGGACCGATGACACGTACCCGTGGTAAGCAGTTAGAGCTGCCTCTCTGGACACTGTCTGTCTAAGTTTCTTTAACGCGAGAACAAAGCGACTAAGTTTCTGACAAATGGTATTGACATGAACTTTGCAGTTTAAATGTTTATCTATATATATATCCCTAAAAACTTGTAGGTTTCTATTTCCTCTACTTTGAAGCCTCTGTATAGAATATCAATAGATAATGGACAGTTATTATATGACTGAAAATGAAGTATTTTAGTCTTACTTAAATTGATGTTTAAGCCATTATAAGCTATCCAGCCGCCAATATCTACTAAGGCTTCGTTCACTGTTTTTTGAAGTAAACATTTATTTCTACATTTTACAATAACAGTTGTGTCATCCGCAAATAGAATGCATTTGTGTTTAGTGTATTCTGGAAGGTCATTAATATAATTAAGAACAGTAACGGACCCAAGATACTTCCTTGCGGAACTCCTTTACTATTCGGTAATGGTTCTGATCTAAATATCATATTTGTAAAGTTTTTTTTATTATTTTTAAATATTTTTGTTACCTCTGTAATTTGTTTCCTATTTTGTAAATAGCTTGATATCCATTCCAACGATTTTCCTCTGATGCCATACCAGTCCAACTTGTTTAGTAGCCTGTGCAACGCTTCTGTCACTCCCTACTCGCGCTTCAACCTGAACATTATCTAAGTAACCATGAACAATGACACAGTTTTAAGCAGGCAGCCTAATACTATTGGGTAGGCAATAATATTTAATAAGCATTGTTTTTAACAAAAACAGTTTAATTTTACCCTTTTCAATTTTAACGTTAATATTGTTGAACAAAAGAGTTTCGGGATTTCGCTAGGCAATTTTTGTGCAATGTATCAATCTACATATTAATTAACATAAAATTGGTGTCATAAAACATTACGAAAAAATAAATAGGTACATAATTAGTTTCCGTATGTGCTTCTCTTTCACAGTAGCGTTAGTTAACCATTTCAGTCTGCAATTCTGCTCATGTGTCTCTTCTTGTTTCAATTTAAAGTAAAACATTGGTTTTACTTCAAATTCATTACATTAAAGTAATTTATTTACCTCGACGTTTCGACCAAGTTGCATTGGTCGTGGTCACGAGAAGACTGATGATAAATGTTTTTCTCGCGATTAAGCCCCGTTTGATTTAATAACAATGTGTTCGAATCGCGAAAGTTTAAAAATTACCATTACATTAAAGTTTTGAAGAACGGCTCATACATGACGTTTCCGCCTAAAACAAAAATGTCTAGCACTTGTTCCGGAAGCACATCACTTATGCAATATTACATGTCAAAGTGTCGAAATGAAGTCGAGTTAACGAGTAAAAGCTTCGCTGAATAATGATAAAGACACTTAACATCTTCAACACCCCTAGGGAGAGTAATTTAATTCAGGTTACGACTTATGGATCTACTTTTGTGATGTGTGGTATATGATTTGATGGCGGGAAGTTGAAATGTTAAAATTGCAAATACGTGCTATTTTTCCACAACGTGAACAATTATTGTTTTACAACATGCATAACAATTTACAAAATTGTAAATCATTAAACCACAAGATATCGTGAAACGATCGTGATATCTGAATTCATTTTATTGTTGAATAATATTTAGATACACAATAATTAAATTCTATGTTTATTGTGGTATTTTCAAATGTGGTTTCAAGTCCGGGAATTTAATTACGGCTCGAACTAAATGAGAAATGTCCTTGTATTGTGTATGAAGTCAGATTTATGGTTTTCGTTATAAATTCAATAAGTATTTATAGTCTGTTCATTTATCGTTCCTCGTGGAGCAGTGATCAGACTGGCTGACTGATTTTAGTACCTCGACTCCAGGTTCGAATCCCGGCTGGGGCAAACATTTTTCTGATGAGCATTGATGTTCATGCAATGTAATTGTATGTGTCTAAACTTCCTGCGACACAGGATATCCTAGCGCGAGAGTGCAAGTGTTAATGCGTTTGTTTATTTGTTGGTAATTTATTGAATTCAAGTAAGTTTAACTATTAGGCCACTGTTTTGGCATAGTCAATGGTTTTTGGCAGCTATAGAGAACTGCAGGCAAAAAAATGGAATATATTAGGTTAAATGTTTGACACAGGTCAAACATTTGTGTGCATGAACATGTTTGTTTGACCTGTGTCTGGGTGTGTATATGTATATAAGTATATATGTCAGTCATTATAAAAAAAATGCAAGAACAAAACATACATCGTCTCTGCTAAGTACATTTTTGGTGACTGTAGTTCGCAAGAAGCCTAAAATGAAACGAAACTAACTATTTTTTATTTATTAGAATTTTGAGTCAACAGTTGCTTAGGTGAAATAAATTCATGGTATTATTAAATATTATTATAACTTTATTCATTTCCTACCACAAGAACGCAGTCGGCACCTTGAAATAAACAATATTGTATGATGTATACATTCGCAATGCTCGTTGACAGATGTCATAGTCGGAAAAATCACGTGATTTTAATTATAGTCCAACGCAGGGATCAGTTGTAATGAAAAAAAACCGCAAACAAAAAATAAAATTTTATGATGACACTTTGCTTATTAAACGTGAATTAGAAGATAATAAATTATTGAACGCATTCTTTCCGCCCTATATTCATATTCAAAGCTTTAGAATGTAACTTAATTTGAATTAACCACCAATTGGCTATGTAAGCATCATTTTTAACCGACTTCAAAAAAGGAGGTTATTCAATTACCGTATGACCGTATATTTGTTTTTTTTTTATGTGTGTTCGCAGATAACTTCGTCATGTATGAACCGATTTTGATGATTCTTTTTTTGTTAGATAGAGTATACTTCCGTGGTGGTCCCATTCAATTTCATCAAAATCGGACATGCGGTTTTTTAGTTATACTCCAATAACTGAAAAGTGCTACGCGTATCTTGATGATATTATTGTCGCGGTTGAAGTCATCGCAGAACACACAATGACAATTAATGTTATTGCTCATGGCCATGAGCACAATATTGTGATGATAGTTACTTTTGTGTGAACTGTCATGGTACCGACTTCAACAAGTAATGTCACACTTTTGGCGTAGTTGGCAGGACTCTGCCGTCTGAGCCGCTGGTCCCGGGTTCAATTCCCGAACAAGTCAAACATTTGTGTGTATGAACATGTCTGTTTGACCTGTTTCTGGATGTATATATATATCAGTCATCAGTTTACTATAGTACAGGTACTGCTTAGGATCTGACGACCTTGTGTGAATGATTAAAAAAAAACTAGATATTACGTACATAGAGCGCAGACATTTTATACTAACTCAAAAGATTCTCACAGCATTTTTCCAGCTTATGAATTTATGAAGTAGCGTCGAGTTAAAATCTAATTCTGAGCTTGGTTTACTGCGGCAATACGCTCTCGCATGACATTAATGTAGTGCAAAGCTAACGTCATTTTATAACAGGGAAAAGCTGATGTAATTCTTTGTAAAATGTAATACCGTTAATTCTTATATTTTACCAGCTTGTTAATTTGAAGTCATTAATTTAGTTCATTAGTTTAGATTTTAGTGTTGTAAAATATAGTTTGTCATTTACAAAACTGGAGTGGACTTATATTGCCAAGTCACAGACCATTTTTGCTTAGCACAAGATAAGTCAAAATTGGCCGAACTGACGACCCATCTCCAATAAAGGAAAGGCACCTACTGATGATGCTTCAGTATAAAACCTGAAGAACCACTTTAATTGTAAACTTTATTTTAATTTTTCTGTATTATTTGCATAGTTCAAATGTTTTACTACTATATCACTTGATGTCCAGTGACTTTATGGTCGAAAGTGGAATCGTTCAAAATCTAAATAAAGAGATCTCAAAGGCATCTGGCTGAGTGTACCGTGTATTTGGAAAGTCTTGTAAACTGTTAAAATAGCCCAGACATTTGCAGTAAATTCTCACTAACAAATATATTTACAACCTTAATTATTTTGAGGCTATTTATGTAAACTAACATTTCCATTAACGCGCCTGTTCCGAACTTAAATCAAAAACTAAACAAGCAACGTAAATAATTCCGACAGTTTTCGAATAAATCAGCCCTTTCAGGTATGTTAGGAACGTTGGCCATTCAAATTGTAAACTTCTATAAATTAAAAGCAAGCAGAGCAAATAATGAACTAGACCCTAAAGTTGCGCCCCCCTGACTTATAGGCGAACATAAATTACGGCAAGTTTTGACGATAAATCCTTTCGGACTCGATCTCGAATCGAATTGAAGATTTAGTTTAACTTTTGGCACCTGGAAACTCAGTTTTTAAAAAATAATAATATTTTCCATTGAATTGTCCAGTTAGCAGTGGACAATTCAATTTATTTATTTGCCATTTATATTCGTTTCACAAATATTTATACTTTCAACGTTATTAAGTTTATCTACAACAAGTATTTTAATGTACGAGCCGTTTGTCTGTGGAAGTCACTACCTGTTACAATCCAAGAGACAACATCGCTCTACAGTTTTTAAAAATCTAGTAAAAACTCAGTACTTAAAATCCACTTCACTACATAGTATAAAACAAAGTCGCTTTCTCTGTCCCTATAACTCTATGTATGCTTAAATCTTTAAAACTAACCAACAGATTTTGATGTAGTTTTTTTTAATAGATAGAGTGATTGAAGAGGAAGGTTTATATGTATAATAACATCCATTAAATAGTGGAGAAATACTGTTATACCCGTGCGAAGCCGGAGAAGGCCGCTGTGTAGTATAATATTATATTGGTATATTTAGTTTATCATTATTTATTATAATATGCCTTAGTAAATATGTTATGTATGTATTAATATGATTATACATTTAGTTTTGCGTTAACACTGCACAGAACCTAATATTTCCACAGGTAAGTAGTTACATTTAACTTTTCTTTCATATTCGGGTGAATTTTTCCGAGCACAGTTTTGGATATCTGTAATAAATTTTTCTACCTCCATATCTATATGTTGTATAGTCTTTAGAGGGACTTTTGAATCGATGATGGAATCAAAGTTGCGTTGAAAGCTTACCCAGTCGGTGATATTATTAGCTAATAAAAAAAAAAATTGTCCTATCAGAATCAACCTCCATGAACTGTTCTCATCAGTGAATTGTTTTAAGTTTATTTGACATCTAGAACTTTCAACAAAATAAGCTGAAAAGAATCAAAATTGACTATTTAGTAAACGACTTTTAGTCGTTAACTGGCAAAGCAATGTAAACATTAGATTCCAGCAAAACTTTATGGTTTTCAAGACGTAGGTCTTGAAAATTATGTTTGCTTAGGCGGATTTTCTTCTGCAATCTTTGCAGCGTGAAATCTAAGGTAGTGCAAGCCGATGACAAATTGGTAACGCTCGGATCCTCGTGAGCTTACCTTCGAAAGAGAATGTCACATAGTTTACCAAGAACACACTGTAGCACAGTGATGAAACTTCCTCGCAGCAACTCTTCTCCTGTTTTTCCTTATCCCACACTGGGTCGCCCCATGTTTTCTACTTACATTCTGTCTACCACTGGTCATCTCAGAGCTCACACTTTTTATAAGCACATCATTCTTCATGCTGTCCATCCTTTCCTTTTTCTGCATTCCTCTACCTATACATCTATCTACACTAATGCTTAGTACTATGTTCGTTATAGATACGTGTTTCATTTGTTGTAACAAATATAATATGTATATGTGATATACTTACATAAATACCTACGTATTTATATATAATATGGGACAACATTCACACAAAGTCTTCAGGTCCCAAACTAGGCAGAGTCTGTACTATGGTAAACTGATGACTGATATATGCTTATATACATATACACACCCAAACACAGGTCAAATAGACATGTTCATACACACAAATGTTTGACCTGTCCGGAAATCAAACCCGGGACCAGCGACTCAGGATGCAGAGTGCTACCAACTGCGCCAACCGACTAGTCTATATATTTATTTCTATATTATCGTTCTAAGTTATTAACCCATTGGTTATAAACAATATTTGTGCAAATTATGAGGCAAATTGGATATCGGATGCCAAAAAACAAGCTTCAAATGAAATTCCTTCTCCAGTATACACCATTTCACAGTCTCCAGGGTCACATCAATGTCTGTACCAAATTCATCAAAGACAGTTCAGGAATTTAGGTGTGAAAGCTAACGAACAAACGAAAGTATAAACAAACCCACTTCCATGTTTGTAATAGCAGTTACGATGAGACACAAAATATAAGACACTTTTTCTTTTTAACGCCATAGTTTAAATATTTTCTTCAAATTAACTTTTTCTTTATATTATTCTATTTTATATTTTATCTCAACTCTTTTATTGAAGTTTAATAATAGAAATGCTATTAATCGCCTAATGAAAACAAAATATTGGTGTTTGTGTACTGTTTAAAATAACTATAGTGTGTCATGTCTACAGCCTGGTGGTAATAGAAACACGTGTTACGGTGAAAACGGAAAGCTCCTTTCGAACCTTATTTTTAAGGAATCGTGAAAAGGCTGAGTGCGTTTTGGAAACTTTGGAATCGAATTGTGGCTCTGGGAGGACTTCCGTGAGGAAAATCTCTTTGGATTCTTAAATAAAATGTCGAGAAACGATTCTGAAATGAACTGTATTTTCGATGGCAATATCAAAAATTAAAACCTTATATATATTATTTTATTATGATTTATTTTTGACTGGCAAGCGCAGCATAGGACGGCCACCGACCAGGTGGACAGACGACCTGACTAAGATCGCAGGCAAGGGCTGGATGCGGGCCGCTTCCAACAGGTCTTTGTGGAAATCAATGGGGGAGGCCTATGTCCAGCAGTGGACGTCCTATGGCTGAGATGATGATGATGATGATGATGATGATGATGATGATATATTATTTTAAACATGTATTATCCGGCTTTACTCACTTTACGTTTAATTAAGTAAGGGAATAATTTCGCACGAATTGCTTTATTTATCCGTATAAAAGTACTATCATTTATGTGGTAAAATACGATATTCATTTATTGCGCTATCGTACACAAACATGACAATTTATATTACATTATATCTACCCTCCCTCCGTCTTTGTCGACGATGTCGATGACGTCACGCGTCTTACGAATTTTGATTTGATCAGTGTCACTTGTCTTGACGCGAGTTTAACATTTTTTCTGCATACATAAGTGCACAATGCCGCTAAAGAAGTTTTCATTTCAATAATAATAGGTATTTTCCTATTTCATAGCACAGAATCATCAAAAAGTAGGTGAGTATATTGCTATAGAATCAACATGAAAAAACAGTCGCCTTCTTACAAAGTACAAGGCTCAATCAATCACTGGCCTTTACTCTGACAATCGTAACATTAACGGAACACCTAAAGAAAACTCTCCGGCAAATGACTTCCTACCGAAATACTACCCAAGATCAGATAGTATAAAGCTGGCGGGGAGATCTCATTTGACAGTTAGTGGCAGTTAATCAGCCACACTGTAACTTTGTCCCGGAGTCGTCAACGAGGATTAGATAGGGGAGACTTTAGGTTAGTGAGAGTAGCGGAAAGCAAATATTAGTATCAAGAACTAACTGAGCTTCACTTGAAGCCATAATGTCTTATCAAAATTTTACAATATGGCATGTTTTGAAAGTATCAACAGATATGACGGATAAGATAAGAAACTATAGTCGGAACACTCTGACTTATTACGAGAGTAACTCCCGTATGTTATACATTCATAATGTGTCAAAAGAACGTTGTTTTTAATACAAAAAAAATATGAAGGATATTATATGTTTTTTATGGTACCAATGTATCCATAATAAAAAACGCTGTATCAGATATAATTTCTGTTAAACAGAAGCAATGAACACCGCGGTCACAACTTGAATTCCCTATAGCCTTTGAGACTAATAAAACGTATCAATAATCAACTAATTCCAAACTTGACAACCGTTTCTAGAAATTCCGACTTCCGTGCTTCGGATGAGTGCACTTTAAGAGATCGGGGCCGATTCAATATGGCCATTAACATATAGGCCATTATAACTACGTAGCACTGTAAAATAATGCCCAAGTACTTTCTTCTGAGAAAAGGCATGTGTAACGTGGCAAGGTAATGGGTAGTTTATTGAAACAAATAATGGCAACATTTTTAGGTTACTATGTGTCATTTCAAAATTGTGATGATTGTAATTTACCCGGAATGTTATTGGTTCAGGGCTGCGTTCAGGAACTTCGTCGGCCAAATATTGACGGACCAATATTTGATCGATGTTTCACGAACGGCTACTTCATAGCATGTTACAGAAGAAGGAGAAGAAGTCATTTACATTGTTCATGGATCACATGATAGTTACTACTGCATACGCCACTTTTGACAGCCGACCAAGATTTGATCGATTCTAGAGGTAGAAAGATTCTGGTCTCATAATTTGCTCTGACAGGTTGACGTGAACGGTCATGATCAAATATTGGGTGGAGCAAATAATGCTCTAGTTGAGTTCGTGAACGCCGCATATCTGCTGTCAGAGCAAGATATGGCTTGGCCGATGGAGTTGCTGAACGCATGCTTGTATATGTTTATATTTTCCACACTCAGACCCCCGCACTAGGATTCCCTGTGTCGCGGGAGGCATGGACACACACAATCACAACACACAAACACCCAAGACCTGGGACAAACACCTATACTCATTGTACAAATGTTTGCCCCTGCCGGGATTTGAACCCAGGGTCCCGGAGACACAGAAGTCAAGTCACTGACACTGATCACTGCGCCACGGCGACCATCAGCTATACTATATTTTTATACTTTGATATCGCTTCGCTTGTGTACAAATGCTAGACCCAACATTTAGGTCAGTGACAGCTCATTTTACCGGAAGTACCTAGTTATAATCCTTCCTCGGAATCGCCAACCGTACAGAATTTTGCACAAATTGTGCTCAAAAGGAAAACGTGGGCAGCCATGAAACGTCCTTAACAGTTGGTAAATTTTGAGCAATGTTTTTGTGCGTACATGATTGTGTTATTATTATGAGTGAGGATTATGACCAATGATATTATATGTTTATATGAGGTAGATGTCGCACAAGCGCGCGGAAACTGAGGCGGCAAAATTAAGTCAATTGTAGTAATTTTCACTATGACGCGTATTTCAAGCATATACTAAACATATATCTATCCCTTTCTATATTATTTGTACCGTATTATTTGTCACAGTAAGCATGCTTATGTCGTAAAGGAACAAAATCTGAGCACCGCGCAGTATGAATATACGTCATCTTTAGTAAAAAATCATTGATTATGACGTACAAAATTTTTACGAGTACCTAGAATGACTCCCAAGAACATGTACTGGTGTTTAGATACTTAGTTGTCGTGGTCAGGTACCTACTTCAGAGTTGATTTTTATTCTTATGAGTGGAGTAGATACTAATGCTATCTATAGAAATATATACCCAAAAAAAATTTTTACCAAAAAATGGAACTGATTTTTTTTTTCTTACACTCAGACCCTCGCACTAGGATTCCCTGTATCGCGGGAGGCATGGACACACACAATCACAGCACACAACATCCAAGACCCGGGACAAACATCTATACTCATCGCACAAATGTTTGCCCCTGCCGGGATTCGAACCCGGGTCCCGGGGACACAGATATCATGTAAATGACACTAACCACTGCGCCACGGCGACCGTCCAAACTTCGGCTACTTCAACACTCAAAAGTGAGAAATAACTTGTTGAATTCGATACAGTGATGGTTGAAAAGCAACCATTATCAAAATATTGTGCGCATGCTGCCGACTTCGACAAGTTGTTGTTTTATGCAAATAAATATTATCTTATCTTATCTTAGGATCAATTAAATATAAATGCGGACGAATCCGATCCAATATTCGGTTTGAATCAGAAAGTTAGAAGCACGAAATAGCGCCCATTGGGCGTTGCTGAGTAGCATAGTGGTTCTACTCTTGTCAGGTACCGCCATATTGATTCAACGTAAACCATTATCATCTTAACTAGCGGGATGGTCTACCTAAAACGTAAAAAATATTGTAAAGACCCCTGGGTATTTATTTTTTTATTTATTTATTTATATATAGAAGAAACACCAACAGAATACAAATTAAGACAATCTTAAAAGTAACATTCACTTATAAACTAAGTTCTGATACGTATACCTTTTACAGGTGTTTACAACATTGGTATAAACGATGTTTTCTGGATTTATTTTCTGGCGCTAACATGGATACATTTTTTGAATCCGTCAAGACGCGCCAATAGGACAAACAGCGGGGTGGACCAATGCAAGACGGCTACTGTCAGCGTTTGTTCTTGTGACTGGTAGGTAGGTTGCTGTAGGCAGCTAATAGGGTAATATGTGTTTCATTATTTTCTTTATTGTTTATTTTGACTATGTCCTGAGTGTATCGAACCAGGCAATAAAAAATCAATAATTACCATACTTTATTCATTGTTTACTTATTAGTGTTAAACCGAGTTTTGAGTGAATTGAACCATGCAGGGAATAAAAATAATCATATAAAGTTTGGAACTCTATTGCACCCCCTAAGTGTAGTTTCGAACACTAATAACGATGTACCTTATTATTTACTTTAAAGTTTATTTATATCAAGTTTAAAAAATATATATATAAATATTATAAGCTGCCCATGTGTTATTCCAAGCCTTAAACTCTCTTTACTGATTTTAACTGATTTTGATGTAAAACCGTATTTTCATCTCTACTCCTTTAAAAAAAAAAACTGGATGTAACTTCCTCCGGTGATCTTAAATACGTTGACTGTCAAGATGAGGTCTTCCGAAAAACTTTCTACCTCGTTATCTGGAGTCGAGAGCATTTTGATCCTAACTGCGAGTACTCTGATCACTGGCTTGCTAAACCCCTGGGTGATGTGTGATCTCGTCTTGACTGACTTGACCTGACTTTCGTTTTTTGGCAGACCATCTTATTTTTGATACGTCGTTTTAGCTTGTTTCCAGGGCGACTTAGTTCTATTTGTCATTACTGGTCAAAGACACCTTATTACCAAATAAATGTAAGGCTTGCGGTGGCTTAAGGTGCGGTCTCTATAATTTAGTAAGTGTGGTCACTTACTAAATTATAGAGACCGCACCCTCGTTCTTGTTCTGGATTTATTTGAGGGTCGTGTTTGCATGGGGCGAGGACGTGGGTCACTATTACTTCATTTCCGTCCCTCAAGGCTCACATCTGAATTTTTTCCTATATAGCTCAGAAGTGTTTGTCTTTTTCACTTACTGTACCAATTAAGACTAAGTACAATGGTGCAGTTCTAGAGCTAAAAAATGTTTTCTTTTTAGTAGTGTCATCATGTTCAGCAAACTTATTATTTTTGTGATGTCAGATGATCGAAAATATTGTGACGAACATTTTATAAAGAAACCGACAAGATTACCTGCCTTCTAAATGCTCTTGCTCACTCTTCATTTTCATCACGTTCTTCGTACGCACCGATCTTTTAGATTTTTCTTCATACACATTGATTTGAAAAAATATATATAAAATTTCGGATAAGATCCATAAAAAATAGTTCGAATTCGGTTTTAAAACTTTTCATGGTTAAGTAGATGAGGTAGTAGTTGTAACCTCATAGCTTCGTCATACATGAGTCGTTTTAAAAAATGCTTTTTCATTTAAAGGTCGAATTTATCTAGATTTGTCCCATAGAAGTTTTATAAAAATTGGTCAAGTATTCCTTGTTATTTTTTAGAAAATGTTGAAAATGTTATACGAATATGTAGTGGAAGTCGGTTTGTATACTTTTTGAACTTGGCAGTTATTGTAATGTAACATGACCTAACAGTAGCTCCCTGACTAAAGCATCTGGTTTTTCGCTAGAGCGTGCGACATGATACGGCCTTTCAGGCTATTGGCATTTAATTTCCGGCGCGACAATGCTGTCATTATTTTTTGTTTCGATATTCGTCTCCATATTTGATTTGGTCTTCGGTTTTAGTTCGCTTTCTATTTTATTTATCTACATGATTTTAATCAAAAGCGCTCCTAGTGCAACTATCCTATGTGTACGTAAACTATTTCCAATTTTTATTAAATATTTATTTATCAAACAAAACGCTTCCCTGCTTTCAGAGGATTTCAAATTATAGGTTATATATTGCTCTAATGCATTTTCACCGACGATTTCTAAATAATGTGCATAATATATTCCACAATCATTATGCACCTGATTGTTGAGAAAAGTACCGTATGGACAAGCAAATCTAATTTTAAGACAACACACATGTGTATAATTTTTCAGACGGAAGTATCTGAGGCACTTTAAGATTCAGAGTTCATTCATTTGCATGGACTAGTTCTTTTGTAGTCGAATACGTACATTACGTATGTGGTGTCTCGATTAATGATCCACGAACTTAAGAACTTAACGGAAAGGTCATTACAAAGTTTATTGTGTTCTACGTGGGTTTAAATACGGTCTTACACTATTTAGGATGTGTACACTGTTAGGTAGGACGTGGCGGTACCGGCCTAGAATAGTACTCCCCCATCTCTTCCCGCGGGTGCCGTAAGAGTCGGCTAAGGGACCACGTACCAGAAGGTGGGCAGCAGCGCCTTCTCAGGATTGGAAATCATCCTGCGCTCGCCAACCCGCCTGCCAAGCGTGGCGAGTATTGGCAAATCCCCCTATATGGGGGAGGCATATGTCCAGCAGTGGTCGCACATGGCCGAGAGAATGAACTATTTAGGATTACTCAACATTTCCTACGGTAGCATCATAAGTATCTTTTTTATATACTGTATAGATCTAGCGTTCGACCACCATCTCACTTGATGTTCAGAAGCGATGCCGTTAGATATCGGTCGTTTGACGGTCGTCGTGGCTCAGTGGTCAGCGACGCTGACTTTGGAACCGCGACCCCGGGTTCGAATTTCGGCCGGGGCAAACATTTCTGTGATGAGCAAAGATGTTTGTTCTGGGGTCTTGGATGTTTGTGTATTGTGATTGTGTGTGTCTATGCCTCACGCGACACAGGGAATCCTAGTGCGGAGGTGTGAGTGCGTAAAAAAAAAAAAGATATGTTGTCACGCTAGACCGGGAAATGTTTACTGGCTTTCAAGTACTGCTCCCTGAACACACTATTTGCTGCCTACAGTTTTACTAACTTGAGGATGCCAGGCCAGGCGAGTACTCGAAAGCACCCAACCACCATGTTGGGATTTTGATGACGGTGTTACCTTCATCGGAAGCTCAAGCTGTTGTAGGGGAAAAAATTAGCGTCTGTAAGTTCGACTGCCGACGCTCCCACCACTGAGCCATCATCGCATCAAATTTCATAGATAAAACTATAGAATGCACTACGCAAATATCTTGTTCAATGAGCAGTACTAATACCATGAAACGTTGATTGGCTAGCAAAGTTACTTAGCACGAAGCGTAGCGCAATTGTAGCTAAGCTCCTATTTTGTGCTTTTGGCCTCAACAAACCACAAGACGTACAGCTTAAATAATAGTCACCTAAAAGCTTTCTTTTATGGCTGTGTGTATTAAATTGCATAAATCAGAACCTTCCGCAACTAGAGTTTAATTACAACTGCAGTGAGTGATGGACATTTTAAGCGCACGATAGGTTTTAGTGATGGGCAAGTTTCAGTTGTGAATTTATCGCACTGCCTTTCGTTTATTTTCAGGTTTTCTAAATTTTTTAAATTTATTTATTAACAGACAACTTCCGATTCTTAATTACATACATGAAAACACATGTAATTTACATTCGTTTCTACAGATACCAAAAAAATATTATATCTCGTACAATCACACTAATTATTTTTTATTATTGTCCAAAGAATAATTGGGGTGAAACTGAGTGAATGGGTTTTGAAAAGTGTGATAAGGGAATGTTATGTCGTAAACGACGATATGCGAGACCATATAATACCATATAATAAAACTCATCTAATATTAGAGATAGCGTTGTATGGAGTTGTACGAATTTGAATGTTATCTAAAATATAATACGAGCTATTTAATTTTGAAGAGTACTAGAAAATTGAAATTGAGGTTTTGAAAATACGATATATATATATATTATACGAGCTATTTAATTTTGAAGAGATTTAGTGAATTTAAGCTAGTTCGCGTGATTAACAGAATTAAGGCCAATGCCAAAAATGTTTTGTTCAATTTTCCCATGCTTACTGCGACAGAACAAAATAAGGAAAATATGCATAGGGATTTCACTTACAGTGAAGAACATCTAAAAAACATATTCGGATACCTACCTCTGTCAATACGTAGGTACTTCAACTGTTGATAAAATAGTGGAAGTATTTAGTTAGATATTTTTTTTAAATTCTGAATTAAAAAGCGTGATCTGTTGTAGACCGTGCGACCCGTTCTAAATAGGTTTTTTTTTAAAATTAAAAACAAAAGCTGTAACAATGTTCCTAGTTTTATTCAGTAACCTTTGGCGCTACTGCTATCTGAGAACACCTTCATCACAATGCCACGGAATTTAAAACGGTAGAGGTATAGATATTTTTACCGAAAGATTTACCCACCGAAATTCATTAGTATATTATTGTCGAGGCGACACGTGACGAGAGATGCACTGCAGTTAAATGACGTTTAATGACGCACTGATATGAAGTCGAAACAATTGTCAATCCTTATATCGACTACGCGTAATAATGCCTAGGCCAAACCAACGCGTTCAGCTCGAGTCCGCGGTGGCGTGTGTATCTGTAGAAACGGTATAAAGTAATAATGAGCATGAGCGTTCTAGGTCTAGCGTGATAACATCTTCGACCACATCGTCACTGACCATCAAGTGAGATAGTGGTCAAACGCTAGATCTATACAGTATAAAAAAGAGCTTTAATGGTTTGCACTAATTCGGAAACAAACTATTTTTTTTTAATAGTTTGTTTCCGAATTCGGAAAAATATTTTTGCAAAACTCCGCCAAAGCAGCCTTGGTAAAGTTTATTTACAATAAAATTATATGTTCTATAACTTTTTAACTAAACTGACAATATAAAAAAGATAAACAGTATTTATTTGCAAAATGGTTTTCATTAAAATGTTTGTATACAGTAAATATTTTTCGGCTTTAAAAGCAAATGTTTGGCGTTCGGCTTCGACTGGTTTCCTCAAACTTGGAGTTTTAGCCAAATATTCGTATAGGAAATGTCGGACTACATTACCCCAGCACTGGGCTGTTAAGTATAAACTGTAAAACAGAAACTCATCCCATAGAGCTCCTTTTAGCTGCAACAATGTGTCATTCTCATTGGACTGGTTTCATTAAAAATGAAATTTGCGAAATTGAAAAACCTTAACCTCTGCAAACAATACGTTTCTAAAAAGTACACATGTACTTAGAACTCCATAAGTAAGTAAATAACTGCTTGAATTCGGTGGCTCGTTATAATGTCTGGTATAATTTAAATGAAGGAATTCCTCGAATGCCATTGTATTCGACAAGAATAAGGTTAACGTTAAATAAGTACCTGTGCCACAAAAGAACAGGTCCTTCTATCATACGATATCCATTAATCTTTATTCTTTTCATGCGTGATAACCGTACTAATCTTCCTACAATCTTTTGTTGCTTGTTAACACGTGCCCAACCTCATATAGGGAATAGGGATGATCTTTATCCTTTTTATCGACATATTGGCAATAATATTATGTATATGCATGAAGTACACGTTGGAACACGTTGCCCGAATTTGTTTCCCTGTGTCTTCAAGTCACAAGTGAATAGGAACCTTCTAGGCTTCCGTGTCATTCTTAGACTACGCCATCACTTAATTTAATCAGGTGAGACAGTGATCAAACGCTAGCATATAATGCTTGCTCAGTCTGCGCTCGCGCGTCATTGCGTGCGGTCGATGTGAGCGGTATAATGTGTGATAATACAGTCAGTGTATCTGAAAATATGGACTGTAAAGTGGTTAAGTGCAATCATTGCAAAATTGTGATAGATGAATTGTTGGCTTTTATTCAAAATAAGGCTGACATTCTCGATGAAGAAAGCATTGTACGACTGTGCATGGATACGTTTTCACCCGTGGAAATTGAAACGGCCAAGAATTTGTTGTACGACTCCATTACCACAACAAAACGTAGAATAACAAGAAAAAAAGGTGGCAAGTCAGAGCGAGAATTGTACGATATAATATCCCTTTTCAAAGAAACAGAAATCGAATTAACGCCATTATTTGTAGCTCGAGATCTAGGTCGTTTGCCGCCCTTGACGTTTGAAATTGCCGATACAACAAAAATTTTGAAGGACATGATAGTACTCAAGAATGAGATAAATAACATAAAAGATACCTACATAACTGCGGACCTTTTTAATGAATTCAAGGAAAACATATTGAAGGAGAAATCTCCATTGATTTCCGCAACGAGAAACATTAATACGATACGTGGAGCTTGTCTAATAGATAGTTATGTATGTGGGCATGACAAGTCGTTAACTTTATCGCCAGAGACTGTCATCGAGTCAGCTGATGCGTGCCCGAACAATACGAATGAATGCTGTGAGATATCGTCGCTGCTTCAAAACCAACCGTCCCCGGTGATACAGCCGTCCTTGTCGCGTAAAGTCAAAGCACCTAAGTCTGTCTCGCAGATACGTACCGGCTGCTCAGATGGCGCGAAAAATACAAATAATCACTTAGGGATATCAGCGCAAGGACAGGATCTAAATTCTGCGTCTTTAGTGAGTCGCAGTAATATCAGTAATAAAAATATTAGTTCGGTAAGGTTTGAGAAATCCTTTATGGAAATGGCTCAAAAAGATGGAGAGTGGAAATACCCGGAACCGACTGAGGAGTGGAAATTGGTACAGAGGAAGAGGTTGAGAAATCGTTTTGCGGGTTTTAAGGGGGATGCTGTTATAGAATCGGACAGTAATTTCAAGTCTGCTGATACAAGGATCCCACTTTTTATATACAATGTAAGCAAGGATACGTCGACTTCAGATATAAGTTCCTACCTATTCAGGAAGACTGGAGTGCACGTGACTTTGGAACAAGTTAGCATGAAAAGAGTAAAAGAGTATAATTCATTTAAAATACTCATACCAAAACAAAAAATTGGTTCTTTCATGGATACTAAGCTGTGGCCGGATGGTATTTCATTTCGACGTTTTGTTGATTTCCGAAAAAATACTAGGCCAGAGAAGAGCAATTTGAATAAAATTTCTAAATAATTATGGATAAAAGTTGTAATTTCATAAGCTTTAATTGTAAGTCGGTAACAAGATCTATCGATTGCATAAGATCGTTATGTGAACGGGCAGATATTATCTCACTTCAAGAAACATGGCTGCTGCCGAATAATATATCGTTCTTAGGCAGCATTGACCCCGAGTTTGCTTATACTGGAAAGTCAGCTGTAGATTTATCTGCTGGACCGCTCGTAGGAAGACCTTATGGTGGTGTGGCAATCTTATGGAGAAAAAGCCTCTTCTATGATGTCTCTGTGATAGCCTGTAAAAGTGATCGTCTTGCTGCTGTCAAGGTCACACTACCCGGTCAAAGGTCTTTACTTGTATTTTCCATTTATATGCCGTGTGACTGTGCTGCTAATATAGTAGAATTCACTCAGTGTCTAGGTGAAATAAGTGCAATTATTGAAAGTGTAGAGGTGGAGTATGTTTACATGCTGGGCGACTTTAACGCACATCCTGTCGAGTGCTTCGGTAAGCAACTTTTAGAGTTCTGTAGTGATCAAGACTGGGTGTGTGGAGATTATGAAAAACTCGGCCCCTTATCGGATACATATACCTATATCTGTGATGCGAGCGGCAGTAGGCGGTGGCTAGATCATTGCGTAGTAACGAAAGCAGCTTATAACACGGTTACAGATATAACTGTTCATAGCGATGTGTATTGGTCTGATCACTTTCCACTTGTTGTTAAATGTAACATAGGATTAATAGAATATAAAATATCGATTAATAGACATATTTGTAATAAAGTTATATGGGGATATCGCGAGTCATCACAAATAGATACTTACCATAATATATGTAATCATTTATTGAAAGACGTCGATTTCCCTTGTGAATTAGAAAAATGTGGCAACAATTTATGTAATAACTATGATCACAAGACTGTAATAAATAATATGTATAATAATATTATTGGAATATTAAGACATGCGTCAATCGTGAGTTATTGTGAAAAAAAGGTACTTAGACAGGTTCGTGTGGTGGGTTGGAATAGACACGTCAAGCATGCTCATGGGGAGGCACGTCTCGCTTTCCAGTTGTGGGTATTACACGGAAAGCCCACAAGTGGCATGTACTATCTTGATATGAACCAAACACGGAAGGCTTTTAAAAGGAAATTGAGATGGTGTCAGAGTAATCAGGATAGAATTAAAATGGACATATTAGCTTCACATCACAGTTCGAAAGACTTCCAAAGCTTTTGGAAATATACTAAAAAGCTTAGTCCACATGACAGCTTACCTGTTAGCATGAATGGTGTGTGTGATTCTACGGCCATTGCAAATTTATTTAAAGATCAGTTTCAGGTCGAGCCCATAAAATGCAATAAACAGGAGGATCTCTATACTGACATTCCTCGCGCTAATGTTACAGTTGAACATGTCCATTTTCTTGCAAAAGATATTGCCACAGTAATAAAAAACATGAAGAGAGGCAAATCGCCCGGGCACGATGGGCTCAGTATAGAGCATCTGCTGCATGCTGGAAGTCACCTTCCCAGAGTTCTCGCCATGTTGTTTAGCCTTTGTATTGGACATTCTTATCTACCACGAGATTTGATGAGAACTATCGTAGTGCCCATTATTAAAAATAGAACCGGCGATGCCTCCGACGGGTCCAACTACAGACCTATTTCATTGGCCACAGCCGTTGCTAAGGTATTGGACAGCATGCTTGACAAACAACTTTGCAAACACCTGAACCTTCACGAGGCACAGTTTGGTTTCCAGCCCGGGCTGTCTACAGAAACAGCGATCGTGTGTCTCAAGCACGCTGTTCAATACTACACTAGCAGGAAAACACCAATCTTTGCTTGTTTTTTGGACCTGTCGAAAGCATTCGACCTAGTTTCCTACGACATCTTGTGGCAAAAGCTCGCATCTGAGAGTACGGTCCCTAAAGAGCTGGTAGGAATTTTCAAATTTTGGTATGAGAATCAACGAAATACAGTGAGATGGGCAGGTTCATATTCTGATGAATACAAACTGCAATGCGGGGTGAGGCAGGGCGGCATAACTTCACCAAAGTTGTTTAATTTATATATTAATAGGTTGATCGTTGAACTCAGCAAAGCCAAAATCGGTTGTACAATTCACGGAGTCAGTGTTAACAACATAAGCTATGCTGACGATATGGTTCTGCTGAGTCCATCGGTTAACGCCCTCCGGTGCCTCTTAAATATTTGTGAAACATATGCAGCGAGCCATGGGCTCAGGTACAATGTCAACAAAAGTGAACTCATGCAATTCAAGGCGGGTACCAAAAGCTACTCTGTTCCCCCAGTAAAGCTTCACTCAACTCCACTTCGGTGGGTTAAACATTTTAAGTACCTGGGTCACTGGCTCTCTGAAGATATGTCGGATGATATGGACATAGAGAGGGAGCGTAGGGCGTTGACAGTGAGGTGCAACATGTTAGCTCGCAGATTTGCTCGATGTACAGTGCAAGTTAAGTTGACATTATTCAAAGCGTACTGTACTTCATTTTATACATGCAGTCTGTGGGCTAAATATACACAGAAATCCTACAACGCCCTACGTGTCCAATACAACAACGGCCTCAGGATGCTGTTGGGGCTGCCGCGTTATTGTAGTGCATCAGGAATGTTCGCAGATGCGCATACTGATGACTTTTATGCCATCATGCGAAAAAGAGTCGCATCGTTGATGCGCCGCATGCGCGGCAGCACCAACAGTCTTCTGACCGTCGTATCTGATGACATATACTCAAAGTATATGGGGCATTGGTTGGCAGCTCTTGGGCCTAACTCAAGGCTGGTAACCAAGTAGTATTAAATTGTCATTACTAACATAGTTATAAGTATTCTGTACAACTAACAAAATATGGATTAAGTTAAGGTCTGAAATAAAGTTTTATTTATTTATTTTATTTATTTTAACCTTAACAATGCTACTCAAAAAATCATTATATATTACAATAGAACGATTTTTTCTCAAGCTACGATTTTTTCTCTTGCACTTGAACAAAGTGGCGCAGTCTCTGAAAGAATTTGACATTCCGATTTAACGATAGCCAGTGTCTGAGAAGACTTTAATGAGGTATAAATCTCCTAGGGACCTATCCTTTCCACAAATTATCTTTAGAACTTTCCGTAGTATCTGTGGTATATATATGCGTTACATAATAACGTTTCCGATTACTGACAGTAAAAACAAATAACTGTATTATAATGAAATTTAATCATAAATTAATTATCAAAATACACCTCCTTATTTTGACACATCAATGAATCAGGTCATCGATACGTTCTAAACTTTATCCGTTGGATTAGCATTTATTTTCTGTAATAGTCTGTTTCTGTAGTCTGTAAAAATTTTATCGATAATATGATAACGAATGGGTCCATCCCTGAAAAGAATACTGATTAATTATACAGTAGTTTGCGGCAGGCTGTAATGAAACGTTTGTCGATCAAGAGACCACTTGTTCGTCGCTCCTGAACTTTGGTCGATCGATTAGACCTCCACCTTTGAAGCGTTAATGTGGGTTAAATATCTCACTGCTTTCGGTGAATGTTATTTGATTATACTGCGGGTTTAGGGTGTTTTAAGGATGGTAGAAAAATTGCAAGGAAAATTCTATGCTTTCATTTACAAATGTATTAAATAGCGGGTACTAAAATGTGCCCTACCGCTATGCAACGGGCTTGATACCAATGTTACTTTTACCGGAAGCTCAATTCGAGGGAAAAAATCGAACCAGATATTGTCAGGTTGACGGCCGATTTAGATGTAAGCATAATATGTTTTTCAACACACTTGCTCATAAAGTGAGCTTTATTACATCGCTTTTAAACCGAGCTATGCCTAGCATACATGTAAGTACACATTTCACACTAGTACGTTATATTATTATCCCTACAAAGTTAGTACCTTATATAATAATAATAATAATAAGCCTTTATTGCTGTTAAAATTTACAATACTTAAACCTAATTATATATATATATATATATATATATATTTTAATTATTTTTTATTTATTTTCTAGAATTTTATTATATATTTTTAAGTATCGACGTATGTTCAGGAAACAGCTTGTCTCTCGACATAGGCCTCCTCTAATGTTTTCCACAAGTTCCTGTCCTTTGAGTTTCTCAGCCACTCTCCGCCAGCTATTCTTTTGAAGTCATCTTCCCATCTTTGATTTTTTCTGCCTTTACTTCTATAGCCATCTCTTGGGTACCATTCCGTTACATTCTTTGTCCACTTTTCTTGTACCTCTCTTAACATATGTCCTGCCCATCTCCACTTTTGAATTTTGTGTAGTTTTTCGACGCTTTTTAATTTTGTTATGTTTTTTATGTATGTTAATCTAATTTTATCTCTTCTCTTTATTCCAGTGATACTTCTTTCTATATTGTTCTGGCATATGTTTATTTTATTTAATTGTTTTTTTGTCAATGCCCATGTTTGGCATCCATAGATCAGGCATGGTAGAATGCACGTATTATATACTTTTCGTTTGTCTTTCATTGGCATATCTTTATTTTTCATTATTTCACTGAGGCACCAGTATCTCTTCCAAGTATTGGCTATTCTCCGATCGATCTCTTTTTGCATAGTGTCACTTGGTGATATTAACTGCCCTAGGTAAACATACTCTTCTACGTATTCGATTTTTTCATTATTTACGGTGATATTATAGGTCTTCGCAGAATTAGTCATTATTTTCGTTTTTGCTGTATTCATCGATAGCCCTGCTTTTGCGCTTTGATCTAGCAGTTCTTGTAGCATATGCTGCAGTTTTTTCGGGCATTCAGAAAAGAGGACCAGATCATCCGCAAATCGTAAGTGGTTGAGATTTTCACCGTTTATGTTAATGCCATTTTTTTCCCAATTCATATTCCGGAATATCATCTCCAAAACCGCCGTAAATAGCTTAGGCGATATAGGGTCTCCTTGACGAACCCCTCGTTCTATTGGGAATTGACTACCAGTCTTTTCAAGCCGCACTTGTGCTACACTTCCACAATATATGTTTTGAAGAATTTTTATGAATTTGGCCTCCACTCCTTGGCTCTGTAGTGCTTGCCAAATATATGAATGTTCTAGAGAATCGAAGGCTTTATTAAAATCGACGAATCCTATATAAAAGGATTTATTGTATTCTTTATATTTTTGTATGACTTGTCTTACAACGTGTATGTGATCTATCGTTGAAAATTTGCTTCTAAAGCCGGCTTGTTCCTTTGGTTGGTTTTCATCAAGTGTAGTTGTAATTCGCGAGAGTATAATTTTTGAAAATACTTTATACACGTTGGACATCAAACTAATTGGGCGATAATTTCCAATGTCTCCTTTATCTCCCTTTTTGTGTAATAAAATTATAGTTGATTTTGTCCAATCGGTGGGTATATTTTCAGTCTCAATAATTTCATTAAACAGTTCCGTCAATATCGGAGCAATGGTCGTTGCAACCGATTTTAGTAGTTCGTTGGTTATTTGGTCAGATCCAGGAGTTTTGTCTATTTTTTGAGAATTGATTGCTTCCATTGTTTCCTCCGTCAAAATTGTAGGTGTGATATTAGTTCCTACAGATTCTAGTTCATTTATTTGAGCTCTTCTGTTCTTGTTGCTTTTATATAGTTTCTTGTAATAATCTGTAGCCAACTCCAGTATTTCTGGTCGTTTACAAGTGTACTTATTTTTGTCAGTCTTTACTTTTGGCATCCAGTCCTTTTTAACTGTTAGTTCTTTTATGGCCTTTTTAATTCCACCTGTCTTCTCTATGTGTTTTTTCATAGTGTTGTCTCGTTTAATTTTTCTATCTTTTCTAATTTGTTCATTTATCTTCTTACTAATTTCTGATATTTTATATTTATCTTCCTTTCCTTTAATGAGGTTCTTCCTTTCTTGAAGTAATTCCTGTGTTTGTTTTGAAACTGTTATATTATCTTCTGTATTAGTCTTTCTTGTCGCTTCTTTTAATATTTGTATGAACTTATTGTATTTTTCTTCAATGGATAAATCTTTATTGAAGTGTTGGTTCTCTGCCAACAATTTGAGATTAGCTGAGAGTGCTTCGCTTTCTCCAGTATACACTACCCTTGTATTATTGTTATGATACTTCCTTGATCTTTTCATAGGTATCCCAGTCAATGTAGCACGAACCATTCTATGGTCAGAGTGGAAATTTAAGTTGTGGATAACTGACACATCCTTGAAAAACTTAGTATTATTTGACATGATAAAATCGATTTCGTTTTTATGAATGCCATTTGGTGATGTCCATGTCCATTTTTTGTTTTCCTTCTTTGTGAAAAAACTATTAAGAATACTGAGTTTATGTTGTAAGGCAAATGTCACTAATCTCTCTCCGTTGTTAGTTCTTTTGCCTGAGCCATATAGTCCTATAGTGTATTCTTCTCCCGTGTTCTTGCGCTTTCCTATCTGACCGTTAAAATCGCCCATGACAATTATATTTTTATGCGAATTTTCAATAGTAATATGTAAATCTTCATAGAACTTTTCTATTTTCCTTATATCATCTTTCTTTTTCGATTCTGTTGGAGAATAAACTTGAATTATAGACCATTTTTCAGCGTTTTTAATTGGTAACTCAATGTTTAAAACTGCTATTCTCTCCGAGACGCCTTTGATTTCTTCTATTTTCTCGGCAAGTCCTTTTTTTATGAGAAAGCCGATTCCGTAGAGCCCTGGGGTCTCGCCTTTATAGTGTAAAATAAAGTTTCCATAGTCTTCAATCCCTTCTCCATATCTTCTCATTTCACTTATTCCTAGTACCTTACTGCAAGTTAAATGCGAGTATATACAGAGCATTTTTTTTGTTTGTTTTCGCCAATGTTTTAAAAAATTTCGTATGAAACTCGTGTTCTCTGCTCTTTTGTATCGTAATATTATATTATTATTTTATACTTTCAACGAAACTAAAAACATTTTTCCTTGACTTGTGGTGCGTAAAGCGGATTAAAAACTTAAGTATAAAAACGCTTATATTTCCCCAATGATTTAGTCTGTGCTTAGAGAGTTTCCAATCGGTTTTCCTTAATCAATTTTCCTGCTCAAAATCACAAGCGTTATGATTTTCGCTCAAAATATATAAAAAAGAAATCAAGTATGATTTCTAATAAAGTACATAAAAATATACCGATATCTCTGATTGATATCAGTTCTCTTTTTATACGTAGATAATTAATGCTTCCCGAGAAATTCTAATAACTGAGGAAGCTTGTGGTATCGGAAAGATTCATAATTACGAAAATTTATTTCGCTGAAATCTTACACAATACGCGTTATAGGAGAATTCTGCCAATATTTCATTATACTAAAGGGTATACTTACATTCTCAATTATATGTAGTTTGATGACCTTACTTCGATTATTAGTACACAAGTCGACTGACACACTAAAACATTTCTTTTTTTTATTAAAATTGTACCTAAAACACATTGTAGTACATACACCTGTTGTTTTTATTTTTTTCTCAATATCATTTAGAGTAAACTAAACTAAACGGATATTACTAAAATTAAATAGGACTATCTCGTAAGCGTCCCTTTCAAGCAAAAAAAGTATTTTCAAAATCGGCAGAGAAATATTTGAACATTAAAAAAAAACATATAGTGAAACGTTACCAGCAGTACCTCTACTACCTTTTTTGATGTCTGGTAACAACGCATTTTATGAAACAAACTATGTAGTTACTTTTTTGTCTAGTCTTAGAGCTCAGTCCTCTCGAAGTTAATATCTGGCCTTGACTTGGCCTAGACTAACCATTCTATGTGTAGATATACCTACCTACAATCTACTTACTTAGTAAACTTAGTAAGATAAGCTACCTACTGAAAATAAGAAAGTTTTCTAATACTAATACAAACCTAATAAGTAAATACCTGCGATCGTAAGTAAAAAGAAAGGTTTCTCACTTATCTGATCTATCTTCACATTTATTCGCGTAGGAAGTTAGGTGCTCCGTAATGGCTACGCCAAGACCTATACTACTTATACCATTTTTCATTCTGTACTTGGAACATTATTAGACTTTCTACTTTTTATGTTTCTCTTGGCTTTTCTTTAGATAAATTAAATAAAACTTGGTCGAAACGTAAAGGAAAATAAATTACTAAACGTTGTAACGCGATCTACTCTGCGGTCGATTATTACCAATGAAATAAAAATGATTGATATCTACTCCAGAATTAGTACTACTTAAAACTACGGCTTATACAATTCACATGACCCTTAATTTACGGTAACTATTTAAGAAAGTGCCACCTAACGGGAACTTATACAAGCTTAACTTACTCTATTAGACTCCTAATGAAGCGTGGCTGTTTGAACCTTTGCTTGGAGCGAGCGTTCACGCTTGGCCAAAGCATGAACGCTCGTTCTAGTTCAACGTATTTTAACTAGATGGCGCTGTACTCGAATTTACAATTGGTTGCATGAGATCAACATTTATTTTACTCATTGATAATAATTGTTTATGTAAGTTTATTTATTTATTTATATATTTCTTCTTACTCTTAATTTCTTTGTTTCAGATATCAACGAACGACGAACGAATAATTCCAGAAATTAGTCAATTTTAAAGTTCCTAAAGTTAGAATTTAGTTAAAATGCAGACCTACACTTCCAACGAGTTTTTGAATAGTGCTGGAGTCAGTCGTCATATGCAGGCGACTGGCGAAGCCCCGTCTCAGAAGACCAGTATGAAAAGAAGGTCTTGTGAAGTACCTTTAGGTGACATTTCGTCTAACAACTTCAAGGTATCTTTAGGAGACCTTTCCATTGAAGGCCCAAACTACGACTGTAGGTCATTAAGATCAGTAAAATCTGAAGATGTTAGGCTAAGGTCCTCTTACCGGCCAATAGATAGTCGTAGCGTAAAGAACTTCAGGTCTTCTCTTGCTGATATATCTACTTACTCCCTTTCGAGGCCTCCGAGCTATGATCAGCTATCGAGGAGGTCGCTGGTTGAAGGTCCTGATGGTCAAGGAATTACTTCTAGCATAGAGGGGGTGCTGTGGTCTGATGAAGAGGAGACGGAGTATTTCTACCATGAGAATATTACGGCAGCTTGGAATCAAGGTAAGCTTTAGTTTGTGGTAAGCTTATAATGAAACAGTACTTATATCTTTTTGTTAAATGGTTCTCGCATACATAAAAATGTTTTTATTTACTCTTCTATTTAAAGGTGTATATAAATAAATAATTGAGTGTATTGTACTTAACAAAAAAATGTCTATAATATTTTCACTCTAATATAATTACTTACTTACTAACATAAAGCATAATATTCAGTGTGTGGACGGTGAATCTAAACATTGTATAAGTTACGGATCTCTATGACTATGAAATTCTGCAAGCGTCTTCCAGAAATCTGGCGGTAGAATAGTTTGTCATTGAGCAGAGTGAGCGAGATAAGAAGATGCAACAAATGGCTGCAAAATAGAGAGCCATGTAGGCAACTTCAGAGACAAACTTAGGTTGTGTCTATTACCTATATTATGGCTTTGTAAATTTACACCATATATTTTTTACCAATTTGAACATCACTCATTCATTACACCGCAATATTTCTCTGATCAATTCTAAATTACATCATAAGTGCATTCATCAGTCAAAATAATACCATAACTTGTCCATTGATAGCATAGTTCAATCACCTGTAGTCGCTGCTAACGAATCTGCAACATTGTCGTACTAACTGTCATCTAATCTATGACTTTCTCTAACTGACTGGTACGCAGGCTGTGGTCAAATCGGTGCAGCTATGATAGAATCTGTGACTCCATCACGAAGGCTATACATCAATGATCATCTCGGCTCAGCTGGTTTGAGCATTATCATAACTATCAATAATAACTTGCCATTGAACTTCGGACCGTAACACGAGGCACAAAGGCGGATATAAATCTGGATTATTTTGGGCACGTGATGTTGAAATTGATCGAAACAAATCAGTTGGTGTTTTGTTTGTAAACAGTTGTGTGGTTTTGAATTGAACTCACTTGGAATTTAAGTGCAGGTAAAAGGCAAATACCTCGGTGTAGCCATATTATAATGACAATGATAATATTAATTATGATTATTACAAAAATAACATTGGGCTAATTTCAAGTACAAGTTCGATCATCGTAACGGTCGTCGTGGCTCAGTGGTCAGGGACGTTACTTCTGGGTCTCTCAGGTCCTGGGTTCGAATTCCCGCAGGGACAAACATTTGTGCGATGACTGTATCGACTTCGACAAGTTATTTCAGACATTTGAGTATTCCATTTTTTGGTAATTTATTTTTCTCGCTTTTCAGTGATTTTTGCTACTCACGGGTTCAATTATCATTGTGTATCTTCACCGATTTCTTCACCCGCAATTATAATGTACACGTAACACTTTTCTGTTATTAGAGTGTAACTTAAAAACCGCTTGACAAATTTTGATGAAATATAAATGGGGCCACCCGGGAAATTTCAAATAAAAAAAGAATCATCAAAATCGACTCGAAAGTCGAAAGTTCCGAATAACAAAAAAAACATACGGGTTTGAATTGAGAACTTCCTCCTTTTTTAGAAGTCGGTTAAAAAGTTGCATCAGGCAAAAAGGCGAAAAGCTTAGCTTGGAACTCCCATCCCGTTTTCTTTAGTAAGCAAATTCAAAAGTGAGCAAAAAGATTTAAAATTTGCCTTAATATTTCAATATTGACCTTTGCAAAGCTTTTTAATAAATATCAAGACTTTGGACGACTAATCGATCATACAGCCCAGTGCCTTTTCAATTTGAATTACGATATATTTTATCTGTTACATGCCTTTTCAAAATTTAAAGTCCTGTAAGTTGAATCAAAGTCACAAAGTGACAAGACGTGTGAAATGATTTGCCTTGATAAAGATATAATATAATCATCTTTTATTCGGCTAATCACACATTATCTCATGTAAATTGTTACTTTCTACACTTACCTAGATACAGCATTTAGCAAAACTATAATAGGCGGTCGCGGTAGTCAGAAGTTGACATTTTTTTTATAGGTATCAATGTTTGCTTTAATTTTGAGTAACTACTGTCCACTTTATGAATAAAAATGAAACTGATTTCTGACATAGCACAGAGATCATAGAAAAAAAAACAATTGTTATAATTATATATGACGGTCGCCGTGGCGCAGTGGTGTCAGTGACATGACTTTTGTGTCTCCGGGACCATGATTTCGAGTTCCGGCAGGGGCAAACATTTGTGCGATGAGTGGTAGATGTTTGACCCGGGTCTTGGATGTTTGTGTGCTGTGATTGTGAGTGTCCATGCCTCCCGCGACACAGGGAATCCAAGTGCGGAGGTATGAGAGTGATAAAAAATTAAAGTGATAAAAAGTATTGATAAGTACTACGATTCTCATATCCTAGAAAAAGAAAATTTTAATTTCTGTTATAAAAAAACACGTCTTTTAAGAGTCCTGGGGAAATGTATGTAATCATATATATAATATTATAGAGCTGAGTGTGTTTGTTTGGCTGGTTGGTTGAACGCGCTAATTTCAGGAACTGCAAACAGTAGTAGTAGAGTTATAAAATATGTTGGATAGTACATTTATCGAGGAAGGCTTGCTATATAGGAAGGATTTTCTCAGACTTCCGACCAATTTTAGGTGCTATAATTTTCTGATTATCTCTCATCACTACTTTCCCCTACGTGGGCCATGCTGATAATGATATATATTGATAATAATGATATATGACGTAGGTAATTTGAAGCCGGCTCACGGACCATAAAGTTGTATTAAAATTAAAATTGAGTTAGCTTGTAAAAAATAGCTACTGTTACATGCAGGCACCTTCACTCACAAACTTATGTTGTACATAAATAAATCATTAAATGGATAATTATTCCAAAGTGTCACATTGACCAACATTAGAAAATAAGCTCAACTAAATCGGTTTTCCGTCCATAAATCGCCTATTCCAGATTATTATCTTGATGGATTAGAGACAGTTCTAGCGAGACACTAATTGCGGGTATCCGCAAATGAAACAGAAATTACAATCTAGCTAGATTTCTAAGACGGAAACAAAATTTCACGAGTCGTTAATATGTATTTACACTTGTGTATTATGTTGTATTTTTTTCTGGGCATTCTGGGCACCCTGCCAGCCGGTAGAGAGCATTTGAGTCATCTATATCTAGGCTACCAATAGCTAGTGGATTGCTCAAATGTTATTGTAGTAGCTGCAGTATTGTAATTAGTTATTAGTGTTTTATTTTAATCAAGGCATCTGCCAGTTAAAAAGTATAATTTATTTACATAATTTTGCTTTTCAAATGTGTACCTATGATTGTAGCTTAACTGTTGCCTTTTATATATTTGTATACAGCGCCATCTCGTAGATGGACGTGTGATACTTGCTGGGCGTCCAGGGCTGCGTTCAGGAGCTTCGTCGGCCAAATATTGATCGACCAATATTTGATCGATGTCTCACGAACGGCTACTTCATAGCATGTTACAGAAGAAGGAGAAGAAGTCATTTACATTGCTCATGGATCACATGATAGTTACTACTGCATATGCCACTTTTGACAGCCGACCAAGATTTGATCGATTCTAGAGGTAGAAAGATTATGGTCTCGTCGAGCATAATTTGCTCTGACAGTTGACGTGAACGGTTATGATCAAATATTGGGTGGAGCAAATAATGCTCTAGTTGAGTTCGTGAACGCCGCACATCCGCTGTCAGGGCAAGATTTGGCTTGGCCGATGGAGCTGCTGAACGCACGCCAGCAAGTATCTCATTATACGTTCTGAATTTCGTACTTACCTAACATATATTTTGTTGACTTAGGAACTGACTATACAACTTATTTTATATAAATTGACAAATAAATCCTACATGGCCATTTTCTATCGTTGGAATTTTAACTTATAATAAATAGCAAGTGCTGCGATGACCATGTCTATACCATAGTATTATCTTTATGCTTTTCGCAGATTTATGCGCTTATTGACTAGGTACTTATTAGTTATGAGACGGGATGCTGCGGACTGCATGAGATAATTGAATATCTATCTTACAGGCATTACTACGAACCCAATTCATTGTAGTGAAATATATGTTGAGTCAATGATATTATATGTTAATATGAGGTAGATGTCGCACAAGCGCGCGGAAACTGAGGCGGCAAAATTAAGTCAATTGTAGTAATTTTCATTATGACGCGTATCTCAAGCGCAAGTCTAAACATATAGCTATCCTTTTCTATATTATTTGTACCGTATTATCTGTCGCAGTAAGCATGTTTATGTCGTAAAGGAACAAAATCTGAGCACCGCGCAGTATGAATATACTTCATCTTTAGTAAAAAATCATTGTTTTGAGTGGTGTTTTTGCAGCCATACCTATGTATCTAATGTATTTTATATATACCTATAAAAACTAACTCTGTTTACCTTTGCCACGCCATAGTTTACGAACAACTTTACCGATTCCTTTTTTGTTTTTCTATAACTTTGTAGAAGATTCTTTAAAAAAAATTACAAATAAATGGAAAATATCATATTAATGTACGGTAACTAGCAACGGTAGAGCTACGCAGGCGAAACCTGGAGTTATAATTTTGATCTATATAGCGCAGCTAGTATAAATTAAAAGGTAAAAATAATAGGTTGTCTTTATTAATAGACACGTTTATTGACTATATTTTCTCAAAATAGCAAGTTACTTTCTTCAGAGTTGTACTATAATACTCAAGTAATTTATCTTCCTATTCCGAACTGAACCGAAATCGATTCTAACGTACTACTACTTATACACGCGTTCCGTGTTTCAAACCACGACGGTCACAGTGCTGTCAGCGACTCACATGAATCGGAACGGTAATTTGTCGGTCTCATAACCTCAAATACTCCAACTCGTGATTATAATTGTTAACTGTAATGCTAGAAGTCCTCTAGGTCTTTTTTTTCTGAAGATGGTTGAATTATGATGTATCTATATCTAGAACAGAGATATAGGACACACTAGAGGCATTTTCCTTCTGTTTCATTCATTTATGTCCACAGCCACTCATGTTCACTGGTTCTAATTCGATCTGAACTATTATTGACTCGTGGTAGGGCTTCACGCCAATTTGCTTTTTATATTGAACCTGAAATGTCACTAATGCTGCGATTAAACTTGTTTTCTCTGGTAATTAATACTAATGTGATGCTTACTAGCCATTCTAGGATAGTTCCAGTTTCTATCGACTGTTAGGACCACCCAACCACTGATGTAGTTATGTTCAAAGGTATACTTACTTTCTCTTAACGCTTTGGCTAAAATTACCGATTCTGTGGTACAACTTTATTATTTTAATTAACTAAGCTCTTGCTCATTATTGAAACAATTATTATACCAGCTGCGCCCCGCGGTTTTACCCGCGTGATGATGAAAAACGGCGATGACGATGACGATGAAAATAAGCCTATGTGTTAATCCAGGGTATAAGCTATCTTCATACCAAAATTCACCCGAATCCATCCAGCCGTTTAGGCGTGAAAAAGTAACAAACATACATCCATACACCCATACTCACAAACTTTCGCATTTTTTAATATTACTAGGACTTATCAAGTAAAGCGTATAACTATAGTATAGTGTAATTTTAGTCTTACAAAATAAATTAAAAACACTGGGACATGTTTATGAAATGTACCTTTTAAAACTAACTTGCCTCCCGATTCAGAGCTCCTCGATAAATATATAATAGCTAACATATAATAATAGCACAACATATAAATAATATAATAGCTAACTCGATTCGGTAATTATGAAATCTCGTATTACTTCAGAACTATTAAAAACATTGGTCAAACAGTTTTGTTAACAAAAGAAGTTTTCAACACGTTCTTTAAAAAAATGTCAGAACACATAGCTCTTATCTGAATTATGGGTATATTATGTAGTTAAGCAAGATGCATGCATTTATTTATTATTTAACCAATCAATTTACTTTATGTTTCTTTTGTTTAGATAAGTAAGTAGTTTATACCTTTAAAAATACCATTCCTAAATAATATCATAACAAAAATAATTTTAACCGCTACCAGTGGGCATAGTTCCTAAAAAGCTGGCAACATTGCTTTGAGCCAGCATTTGATGACGTGTTGCTTAGAATATATAGAACAAGAATAGATAGGACAACTCATAGAACCAACTTCTCTTCAATCTCAACACACATTCCTAATTTGCGTGCCAATTTCATTTTCATACCGATAATGATAACATGAATCGTCTACTATTAACACATACTACACACACAGGTACAACCACTATATATGTAAATGAAGAGAAAATTATGATCGCTTATACCTTAGTGCTTGATTAAGTGGTCGCTGAAAGTCCTATAAGGGCATTGCAGGCTTTCGACTGGGTCGCGCGACAAACTGTCGCAATCGTGAATTGGTCCTTTATCCTTTCTTAATCCCTTTTCCTCAAGCTGTATACTACTGTACTAAGTTAGCCTAGCATTTGACAAAATCTGATTTGTTAATCATTGAGGATACGGTGGCAGGTGACATTTCCCGGAATACTTTTTGCTATAAATATTATAAGCTTGCGTTTGACCACTGTTTCACCTGTTGTTAAGTGATAACGCTGTCTAAGTTTACACCTTAGACCGCATGCTACAGCACGCAAGCTTAGAAGTACTAATCAACCATGACTTGAAGACTCCAGGACTGTTAGTATGTTATACAGATTCGGGCAACCAGTTTCATCCCTTGACAGTACGAATGAAAGTGGAGGCATGACGCTTCGTACGTCACATACGTATTTCGTACAGGTTGTATATCTACCATAATATAGCGATAGCGCAGTGCCTTAGGTCTGATTAATCGATAATGAAAAGGGGATGGTGGAATCAAATTATGCAAGTCCAGTGCACATTCTCCGAAGTATAAACGATAGAACACCGATAGGCATGCTATAGAATGGCGACAGATTTCCAAAAGGGCTTGAACACACTGGGTATTAATGTTTTCAAAGTTGGATGACGTAGGTTGCCAGGCAGGTTCTAGAAAATTTCTTTTTTATTTTCTAAAATACTAAGCCCATGGGGTTCGATCTCTTGAGTCTTGTTTTTACGTCTTAACAATTTTGTCTCTACAACTGGAATATAAACATTATTTGTCAGATAATTATTCTTTAAAACAGACCAAAGTGTATGTATGTTTGAACAAATGTGTATTTTATATGTTTTAGATATCTCATTATTTATCTATTAAATAGTAATATACGTAATGGGAGAAGCATAAGTCCAGCATTGGACGTCCTATGGCTGAGATGATGAGGATAATGAATAACCTTAATTCTCAGTTGCGATATACGTTGTATTGGGCATAACGGCTTCAGTAGAGTCGGCACTGATGTGATTATTATTTCAAATAGGTACCTACTCTTCGTCCGATATTTGCATCAGCGTGCAAAAAACTGCGGAAAGAAAACGCAAGTGTATAAAGTTTCTCACTAACGGCGCGTTGATCAGCCAATCTTTATTTATTTCGCCACATACAAACCGTAGTCTAGATTTCTAGATCACGAAGCCTAGGAAGGCAAATAGCAAGGTAACAAATTATCTGACAGACATAAGTTTTTTGACCGGATGTTATTTTTTTTATCACACTCAGACCCCGCACTAGGATTCCCTGTGTCGCGGGAGGCATGGACACATACAATCACAGCACACAAACACCCAAGACCCGGGACAAACATCTCATCAAAACACTCATCGCACAAATGATTGCCCCTGCCGGGATTCGAGCCCAGGGTCCCGGAGACACAGAAGTCATGTCACTGACAATAACCACTGCGCCACGGCGACCGTCGTATTATAGATTAAGTAAGAATTGACAAATAGTTATATAGGTAGGTTATAATAGATGGGTTATGGTAGGGATAGGTAGGTCAAACAGTTTGTATCATACAGTTGACCGACGGTTAATTGATATTTTTTTTTAATTGGGAATAGGCTGGCGTTTGATCACTATCTCACCTGATGTTAAGTGATGATGCGGTCTATGATGGAGCACGCCTGCCTAGAAGATACCTATTCACTCGTGACTTGAAGATACCCAGGTCGTATTTTTTCGGAATTACAGATTTAGGCAATGAGTTCCATTCGTTAGCTGTACGCACTAAGAATGTGGAAGCAAAACGCTTCGTGCGACAAGTCGGAACGTCCCTCATGCATGGATGTCGCATTGCCATCCGTCTGGTCGTCCTAAGACGGAATGGGGATCGCGGAATCAAATTATGCAACTCCAGAGCGCACTCCCCGAAATGTATCCGATAAAAAACCGATAAACTAGCGATATTACGTCGATGCTGCATGCTTTGGAGTCTCCTCTTGAACAGAGAGTCAATGTTGATGAGCCTTTTAGCTCGTCTCTCTATCGACTCAAGAGCCTCAAGTTGGTACTTAGCCGAACCATCCCACAAATGAGAGCAGTACTCCGTACACGATCGAACCTGTGCTTGATACAATTTGAGCAGATAATATATAACATAATCGTACGTTTAAATGTTGGCGAACTCCCTTAATCTATACAGTATAAAAAATACATATATAAATTGCTCGTCTGATAGTATAACTTAATCATGTACAGTAGTAGGTACGTCTGGACGAGACGACCTGCACACTTACATAGTCCGTAAACTATCACATATCTTAAGAATGAGAACACGCAAGCTAGTTATATTAAACATACGAGCCCTCGGTAAGTTGTTAGTAAAGTGTGCCAACATCTACACTACACGAAAACGCGGCACGGCGCTCTTAGAGGTGACTCCACGAAACTTCGCTCCGTATTTTTTTAAAAGTTTAAGTAGTAAAAAGTTAAAAAGCGACGTTGAAAGTTATACAGTTACGAAGCTTATAAAACGACGAGTGCAATAGTGGTGGTCCTGTTGAGATGTGACAATTACAAGAGGAGAAATTAATGAAAACATCTTCAAATTTTACGGTAACGGCCTTTGTTTCTACCTATAGCAATAATTGGCGCGCACTACGCGTCAGCCGTGTACAGACAGCCAGTACTAAAAGGTCATTCACCTTATACCACAAGTCCTCGAAGCGCGTAGCCATTTTTTGACGCTTAAATTATTAGCTGAGTGGCCGAGCGTAAAGTGTTGTAGACTTTAATACAAACAGTCGACGGTTCGAGTCCCACACGGACAATAATTTTTACATCATTAATTTTTGCACATATTACATTTAAACTATTTTTATTCCTTCCGACACAAATAAAAATGGAAAAAATGAATAGAAATCCTGGTACCGAAAATATCACATTCCGGACAACTCAGCGTAGAAGAGCGACCTCACTAGGTACGGGAAACTTAACAGACTCATCACTTGAGTCCATAGCGAAATTGACACTTTCCCAACAAGGTATGAACCTAAGTAGCGAATCAAACGACGCTTCAAATCAGAGAATACAAGAGTTAGAAGTTAAACTACAATCAGCTGATAACCAGATTGATATTTTATCATTAGAAAACTCAAGACTGCAAAAAGAGTTAAGTAAGAAAAACAAGCTCATAGATGTATATAGAAAAATCGAAAGCAGCGAAATCATAGTTTCGACGCCTTTAGCGGGAAGAAAAAGAAAAAAACCTCGTTTAACAGGTGAAGTCCTCAATTTATCAGCGCACACTATTGCTTCTACCTTACCCTCAAGAGAAGATCTATACCAGCGGATTGGAGAACTAGAAAAACAAACACAGGAGCTTAGTAAGTGGTTAGAAGAAGAAAAGAAAAAGTCATTAGATTTATTCACTAGGCTGAAATTATCTGTACCAGCTATAAAACCTGTCAAAAAAGTTATTGAACTGAAAAAGCTATCATCATATCAGAAGAAAATAAAAAAACTAACAAGGAGAGCCGAGTTCTTAGAAAAAAGATGTCATAAGTTAAACAAGCTAGAAAGGAAAATTAATTCAAAATTAGAGCATGAAGAAAATAAGAACAGAATTTTAGCAGAAATATCGAATCACAGCGCCCCTATTGTAGATAAAATCATTCTGAATAGACCGACAAATGTACCCAAAGGTTTGAATGTATGTGGAAAAAATATTCAAAATAGAGCTAAAAATAAACGTGAATGTGTAATTTTATCTGACGAAATCGGACGAGGATTGATATATAATCTTACTAAAACGAATGTACTAAATAATTTTATACATTTTTGTAAGCCAGGAGCAATGATGGATCAAATTTTGGACAATTGTGAAGAAAAGGCAAAATCTATTAGAAAAGGCGATACCCTAGTAATATTAATTAGTAAATTTCATGACAGTTACGCAAAAAATAATGTTTATGTGAAAAGATTACAAAGCATCGTTGAAAAATCAGACAGAGAATACAATATTGTAATGACAGGACTTAGGTATGACGGTTGGAATGATAGTAATATTTACAATATAAATAACAAAATTGCTTCTATTGCTCATTTTAACAAGAATGTAAAATATTTGGAACTAAATTCAATTAATCAGTCTAATAATCAAAGATCATATAAAATCAAAGAACTAATAACAGAGCAAATAAGAACTGTACTTTTGCATAGTTTCCGTCCAACTTCTTCACTAACTTTCATTAGACAACTAGAACTAAATAGTAATCAGAAAACAATTTTTCACATAAATCGGCAGTCCCCCAAACAAAGATGATTATTGCATCTAACGTGCAAAGTATTCATAAGAAATATAATATATTAGAAGACCTATTAAGTCTATATAGTTGTGACTTGTTCTGTGTAACCGAAACTTGGGCTTATGACCACCAAATTATAGGTATGAATTTAGAAAATTATGAACTTGCTACATACTTTAACAGACAAATTTTTGAACATGGAGGTACGGCGATATTTGTGAAAAATGGTATAGATTACAAAATCAGAAATGATCTAAATTCAATGTCATTAGAAATGAATTGCGAAATTGCGGCTATTGAGCTACGTAGATCTAAAGAGGTGATTATAAGTGTGTATAGGCCAGACTATGATATAGACTTATTCTTTGAAATCTTGAAAAAAATGCTATGTAAACTTGCTAGAGAAAACAAGAAAGTGGTGATTGTTGGCGATTTCAATGTAAATATTTTAAAGCCTAGTCCTAAGCTACGTAAATTTCAAAACATTTTAGACAATTATAACTTTAGATTTATTATTGACAAGCCGACCAGGACGGAAGGCACTAGTTCGACATGTATTGACAATTTTATCGTCAATTTTGAGTCATGTACAGGAAGTGTGATGGACGTTAAAATAGCGGATCACAATTCGATTATGTTAAATTTCCAAACCGAAGATTCAGACACCAAAGATAGTTGTTCATATGTTTTGACTAGAACCTTTTCTGAAAGTAATATAAACTATTTCCATTATCTACTATTCACTGACTACGATAAATTATACGACGAAATTAAAGAAGCCAACACAGCTAATAGTAAAATGAATATTTTGATGGAAGCTATAACACATTTTTATAAAATAGCTTTTCCTCTGAGAAAAAAATACTCAAAAAGAACCCAAGCACCAAAATTTACAACAAAAGGCATAGAAGTATCGAGAAATAAGTTAGAAAAATTAGAAATACTTCAATCTGTTGATCCCAATAAAGATAGAACGTTAAGAATACGGAAATATAGAAAAATCTTTAGAAAAGTATTAAGATCAGCAAAAAGACTACAATACTGCTACAGAATTTCAAGATCGAAAAACAAAATCAAAGAAACTTGGAAAATAATTAATGAGCAGATAATGAAAAAGACAAAAAAGAAAAGTAGTATATATTGTATTAAAAATAACGGCCATATAATTAAAGATGAAACTTCAATTGCAAACTTATTCAACAACTTTTTCCTGAATATAGCTCATAACCTAACAAAACATACGAAGGTTGATAAAGATAAATGTTTAAAGTATTTAAGCAATATAGACAAACTACAGAGCTACATAAAGTTTGAGCCTGTAACCAAAGATGAAATAAGACGTGTTATTCAAGAAATTAAAAATAAAAATGCTCTAGATATAGATCACATGTCTGTTAAAATTATAAAAAAGCTCTTCACAAGAAACGAACTCATATTAGAACTTCTCTATGAAGTCATAAATAAATGTATTGAAGAAGGGATTTTTCCGGATTCTCTGAAACGTGGACGAGTAATCCCTTTGTACAAAAAAGGAGATCACAGTGACCTTAGTAATTATAGACCAATATGCATACTCCCAATACTATCGAAATTATTAGAAACGATTTTAAAAAAGAAAATAATTAAATACTTTGAAGACTATCAACTATTTACACCTGCTCAATTTGGATTCCGTAAAAATAAATCAACGGAAATGGCCATACAGGAAGTTGTCTATTACATATTACAGGGCATGGATGAGGCAAAAAAATGCGCTAGCATTTACTGTGACCTCTCAAAGGCCTTCGACTGCTTGCGGCACGAAATACTCATACCTAAACTTGAATATTATGGATTTCAGGGAAAAGAATTAAACATGATAAAGACGTACTTATCGAACCGAACCCAGATCGTTCAGGTGAATAAATGCTGTTCCTCTGTAGGTATAAACAATATCGGTATACCTCAAGGCTCAATACTTGGTCCTCTACTGTTTCTGATATATGTGAACGATCTCGCATATTGCCTACCTGATTGGGCGTCGGTAAATTTATTCGCAGACGATACACATGTTGGCATCAAAGAAAAAAACAATGACACTTTAGATACAAAAATAACTGAGACCATGAACATACTCCATGAATGGTTCGAGGCAAACGGCATTATTCTGAACGGTGATAAAAACGTTATAATGAAATATCATGCCAAAAAAAGGAAAAAAGACGCCATTAGCAAAACCGAACATGTTTTTCTAGGATACACTGTGGACTACACAATTACCCATAGTTCACACATAGATAAAACTTGTAAAAAATTAAGAAGTGCAAATTATGCCCTCTTTAAGCTTAAGCCTGTACTTGATACGAAAACACTAATTTCAGTCTATTATGCGTATATACACTCGATACTGAGCTATGCTATAATAACTTGGGGAAATGGTACAGACATTAATAGGTTACTGGTGTGCCAAAAACGTGCTATCAGGATAATTAGCGGCATCACGCGCCGAACTTCAGCTCGCAAGTACTTCGTTAAACATAACATTATGACAGTGATAGCATTATATATATACAAATGCCTACTAGACGTACATAAAAATATTGACAAATACAAAACAAGAAAAGACAATCATACTGGATCTATCGCGACTATGAAAATGAGACATGAGGACAAACTAAGTATTCCTAAGACAAGACTCGTAAAGACCCAAAGACATGGCATATATACGAAAATAAATATGTACAATAAGTTACCTAAATCTGCTACTAAATTAGAATACCAAGAGTTCAAACGTAAAATCAAATATTTCTTGACTAGTAATGCATTCTATAAATTAGATGAGTTCATGGATATCAAACTTTCAGAAAAGTCTTTTCAGTGACCTAAAATTATAATAAAAATGCACTTGCTCCTTAGTGATTTAATTAAAAAATTGTCAATACTAACGTCAATATTTCCACTTTCATATGAACCAGTCTTTAAAATATATATATTATTAATTAATTAATTTAATAAGTAATTATAAACATGTATTGACTTGCCGAAAATAACGAATGTTATTATGGTTAATAAATAATCTGAATCTGAATCTGAATCTGAATCTGAATCTTTTGCCCAACTCACCTGTTCACACGAGATGTGCGTGCGTGTAACTTAACCTTAGCTATCATATATAATACTAGCTGCGCCCCGCGGTTTTACCCGCGCGGTGATGAAAAAAGGTGATGATGGTGATGATGAAAATAAGGCTATGTCTTAATCCACATTATAAGCTATGTCCATAGCAAATTTCAGCCAAATCTATCTAGCCGTTTATGCGTGAAAGAGTAACAAACATACATGCATACTCACAAATTTTCGCATTTACAATATTAGCAGGATAGATATTCCCGTCGTGCGTTATGGAGCTTAAACGATTTATTAGGTTTATTTCGTGAATTAATTTTAGCGCATAAAAAGCCTATTGAAAGAAGGCTTAGCACGGTTTCTCTCGGGAAACTTCGTGACGTCTTTTCGTACAATTTATCACAATGCCTGAAGATCAGTGTGTGATACCAGCGATGATATACGGGACCGAGACGGGGTCTCTAACTATGGGCCTTATAAACAAACTCAAGGTTGCACATCGAGCTATGGAGTGTACCCATACAGTAGCTATGCTCGAGGTTTCTCTACCAAATCAAACATGAGCAGATACATAGAAAAACGAAAGTGACCGACATAGCTCAGCGGATTAGCAAGTTGAAGTGGCATTGGGCAGGGCACATAGCTCGAAGAACTGATGGCTGCAGTTGGGGTCGAAAGGTGATCGACTGGCGATTACGGACTGGCAAGCGCAGCATAGGACGCCCACCGACAAGGTGGAAAGACGACCTGATCAAGATCGCAGGATGAGGCTGGATGCGGGCCGCTTCTAATTGTCCCTGTGAAAATCAATCAGTATTACAGATAAGCGACGGCGATCCCTTACGATCAGGCGGCCCGTATGCTAATTGCCCAGCTATTACGTTTAAAAAAATTACTTACACATATAAACTACTAGCTGCGCCCGCGGTTATACCCGCATAGTGATGATTGATGGTGATGATGATGATTATGAATTGCCTATGTGTCATTCCGGGACCTGAAGTATCTACGTACCAAATTTTATCAAAATCGGCGTAGTCATTTAAGAGTGAAGAAGTAACAAACATACACACAAACTTTCGCATTTATAATATGAGTAGGATAGTAGGATTTTAAGTTTACACTTAGGTATATTGCGAGTAGTAAGTATAATAACTAAGAACTGTGATTGTTATTTTGTGTGGGGGTGCACATGTGTGAACCTTCCCCCACTCCGAGGCCTAATGCTGTGCATATGGATGCTTGCCAGTAGTTACTACTATACAGCAAATGTTCACACAACTTAACATCAGAACCACAAAGATGGCTGCGCGGAAAATTTTTGCAGTATTTGCGGACATATCTGTTAGTTATCTGCAGAAACCAGTAGGTACTGCTTTGTTGGCATTGTAATATGGTGCCTTCATATAAAACTTACGTCAAATTAAGTTTACGGTTCGGTGACCAGCTGCCTAAAACAACATCTAAACATTTTCTTTAATCAGCTTTTTTTCGTCATAGGCGTATCAAAAAACCTTAGGATGCTCTAATAAAAAAACTGCTTGCACTCCGGGAGTGCCGGCAGAAGTGAAAACTTGCATTTATGTGGTAAAATACAATATTCAGTTATTGCGCTACCGTACACACACATAACAATAGATATTTTACCTACACATTAAACACTATGGTGAGGGCGATAGAGCATACAATCGAATGAAGTCAAAATCAACATGCTAAACGGGCGAGCGAGGTGAGCGCGGTCTGCTTCTAAAAGGTCACATTATACCTGTTGATAGGTATACGAATATGTTCCTTAATCGTAACACATTTAAGTTTAAATTTCTCTACGCTCCTCAGTCTCACGAATTCGATGGCGTCACGCGCCTGACGCGAGGTTTCCTGACGCGAGTTTAACATTTTATCCCCATACAACAGTGCACAGCGCCGCTAAAGAAGTTTCCACTTCAATAAACCAATCACATTTGGAGCGGGTATAAATGAATGGACGCAATTATTAATCCTGCACAAACCACCATTATTCATTTTCTAATAACTAACAGATTCAAGTTATGACAAACAATTCAATACGACCACTAACCCTCCTTAAATCACTCGTCAATCTTACTGATATTAAAGCACTTTATCACTGTTTAATTAATCGGCGTATACCTTATCATCTAGACGGCTGGCACCAGAACTTTCCTTACTTTCCACTTGTGATTCTATAAATAATATCGTTCACACGACTGGTGAATTAACTACTGTATTAGCTGTGGCTAGGTCTTTAATGCCTCGAATGACGTTTTGCGTTTCTTGGTGATGCTAAGTGACGTCTTCTAATGATATCTATACATTTATAATATTTATATCGTACAAGAAGGGATCTTTTTATTCTGTCACGCGTGAATTACTTTCTAGGCTTGCGTGTTACCTTTTAGGCAGGTAAAGCAGTGATCAAACGCAAGCTTATATTAAAAAAAAATATATATACAATTACATTACTATTTCTATAATTAAAAAATAAACTTTGTAACTAATTTAAGGCTTTCCTTTACCAGTGAGACAGTTGTCAAACGCAAACTTATAATATGGAAAAAAAAAAAAGGTTTCCAACGATATAGTCAGTTCTATCTCTACTATCATGTGTCTAGATGTAAATAAAACTAGCCTTGGACCCGTCAATGGGTCAAAACAACGGATTCATAGGCCATTTTTATTATAAAATACAAAATCGGAGATTACTGTGTCAGCCATGTTTGTGCCATTGATTTTCTTTCATTACGTTTTGTAATTCGTATTCTTATGACGATTGAAGTGTTTTACACCATTATGAGTATATCAAATCAACTTCAGTCCTCAATTCATTAAAACAAGTGCGCGAATGCAGTATCACCCTTCATGATAATGAAAATAGATTGTTAGAGAATGACTTTTTTTTGTATTGGGTACCACTTACCTGAGAACTCCATAGTTGGTAGATTTCTCTAAAAAAATCTTTTCAGAAAGTGTATGGTTTCATTTTGCTTCAATTATAAGTAAAATTATACATTATTATATAGATGTAGTAACCGGCTTTACTCACGTTTAAGCTGCCAGATCGCGGCGACCACTGCCGCGTTAATGGTCGCCGCGATCTGGAAGCGTAAACTCACCTGAGGATGAGCATTAGACATGCTCGAAACCTAGGTCGAAACTTCGACTATAAACGTGAGTAAAGCCGGATACTACATCGATATAATAACGTGTCAAACTCATGAGAATTTGTATTCAAAAATTATAGTTATGCAATACAAAAAGAGCTAGCTGAGCCATAGTTGACGAGACCAGAGTCTCCGCTAGATGGGTTACGATGTACAGAAAAATAGGGATAGATCGTAGTGGCAACGAGGTGTACTTGGAGTCCCAAGTAGCCGCCGAACTATCTCCAGGCCCAGTCACCGCTGGAATGACGTCATAGAGTCGAACCCTGCGCGAGTTGCAAGCTGTCAACTGTAAGGGAGCGGCGCAGGACCAACTACAGTTCTCTTGTAACGGAAGCCAAGACTGACTTGTTCACTGCCCCAGCGGAGTAAGCACTACCTATACAAAAAAATCTATGTAAATATAATTTCGCATAAAGTCGATTATTAGAAAAAGAATCGACATAAACTTAATGATGCTACGCACATGCCTATTAAGTCTCTATGCCAAAGATTAGCTATCCTAAGAATGTGCCAGATCAACTCTCTACAGTTCTCGCCTACATCGCAATCATGCCTGGTTTGTTGTAATTTATCACACGGTAACTATGTCTAATTACCTCGTTCTACTATGTGTGAAACGTTTTACTTCAGGCTAATATATAGTTAGTTGAGTTTGCTAATGTTAGCTGTGTGTATTGCACTTTGTCACCTTCACAAGTGCTAGAAAAGAACTGGTACACAAGTTAACTCTTTCCTCTCAGAATTACAACGAAAATGGAGTTTGTAAGCTTTATGCTGCTGCGATTCTTTTTCTAAAATGTATCGTGGAAGGTGATTTGCAATAACCTCTTCACAACATAATAACGACTTTATAGATTTGACTTAAATTTCGAACGTATAGGTCCAAATTTAATCTTATAACCTGGATTAACACATAGACTACTTTTTATCTCGAAATAATTCAAACTATGTTAAAACAAAAACCGATTTATTATTACAAATGTGAAAGTAACTCTGTCTATCTGTTAAATTTGCATGTCTAAACCGCTGAATTTATTTTGATGAATTTGGGGGTATAGATATGGATGGGACCTTAGAAAAGGACATGGGTACTTTTTGTCCTGGAGAATATATGGTTCCAGTGGGATAATTGAGGTAGCGGGAGTTTCGCAAACACGGAGAAATTTTATTTTGTTAGCTTAATAGTCAAACTTGTATACTTTTTACGATAATAAATTGAATTGAATCGACTGGCCGGTTGGCGCAATTGGTAGCACTCTGCCTTCTGAGCCGCTGGTTCCGGGTTCGATTCCCGGACAGGTCAAACATTTGTGTGCATGAAAATATCTGTTTGACCTGTCTCTGGGTGTGTATATGTATATAAGTGTATATATCAGTCATCAGGTTACCATAGTACAGGCTCTGCCTAGTTTGGGACCTGAAGACCTCGTGTGAATGTTAATAAATAAAAAATAATAATAAATTTCAGTCTGTGGTCAATTGAATTGATTATCAGTATGGGTTAGTCATATCCATATCATACATTTTACTCTAATCGAAAGTTTCATGTTTTGATTCCAGATTTTTGCGTCACAATTATACATACGTAATTGTAAAGGTTAATAAATAGCAATGTCTTTTTACCACAAAATTCAAGTAAATCAGTACAAACAGTATTAATGAGATCCAGCCAATACGAAGCTAATTAAAATTAAGCCTGGCAATACATAAAATCATTACACAAGACAAATAAGGCCCAATCAACATTGGTTTAATTAACAAAAGCAAAAAATAAAACTCAATCACATGGAATACTTTCGCACACGGTTTCACTTCACCAAATCAATTAAAGTACTGCTTTACTTAATCATAGAACGTAAGGCTGCGTTTACATGACGTGTGCGATATTGCGAAATCACTTAAAATACTGATAATAATTTTGTTGTGCAATGAAACTAACTAAAATTGCATTAGAAATGAAAGATTTATACAGGACAATAATATGATTAATATATAATGACAATGATAAAACATTAGATATTTTCATTAAAATGCGGGTAGTTTTACGTGAAATAAGTCGCTATGCTTTTAAGTGTCGACTTAAACTTACCAACGAATCAATAGAGTTATTGTATCGGATATTTATATCGGGATTGTGATTTGAAAGAATTTAAGATAATTTTATCAAGTTTGTGTTATTAACCGAACCACCATAATTAATTGGTACATTTTTTAGTTGATTTTTTTCTAAGACTTCTTAAAATCGGTTCATAAACGACGAAGTTATCCGCGAACACACATAAAAAATAAACATATCTACGGTTGAGTTGAGTAACCTCCTTTTTTTGAAGTCGGTTAAAAAGAAAGACATAAACAATGCCTCAAACACTGCACAGACTAAAAGGAAAACAAAAGACCCCAGCAAAGAGATCCAAATCTGGAAAAAAAATCAAATAAATTAATGTAGTAATTGTGAAAGCATCCTCATAACGTAGATGAACCAAATGCTAACATTGCGAGCAGTCTTTGAACCTTTTTTTAAGAATGCGAAATCGTCCGCCTAGACTGATTGATTAGTGCGAGTGTTTTGGCGAAAGCTTTGTCTAATCACGCGTGAAATAGATTTTCTCTTGTGTTTTGCAACACTACTTAGGTATAGTATTCGGTTTTAAACAAGCTTGTTCTTTCTTTTCATTTAAGAACCTTCTCTTTATTGGTGTAGCTGATCAGATGCAATGCAGTTTTCTCTTTCTAACGCAATCTCTATATGCCATGAATCACTACTTTAGTTTTTATTTTTACCTATACAGCTTATGCCTTATTTTTTTCTCGTTTTCTTGCTATTTTTATTCCATATAGCCGACATGTTGTGTTACATGGCATATAAGAGTATTAAGGTTTATTGCATTAGAATCACGCTCGTGCTAGGTAATAATAATAATAATAATCGCCGTTTCGACGAACGGCTTAATAGCGAAGAGCCTCGATCAACATCTTAAGAGGCTCTCGCTAGACGGTTGGATCAAGAGTCAAATGCAGAAGGCGGTACTCCTTGAAACGGCGCGTATTGTCCGGAGGTTCCTCACTCTGCGGCTCTAACCACCGGTAGCTTGGGCCCTGCCCCGCTGCTGGCGGAACTCTAGGTTTAGGTTTTTATAATATCTTTATTAATTTTTGTTTTTGATATTTATACTGTAAAAAAAGTAAACCTAAGAAAAAAAGAAAATAAAGAGATAATAATATGGGACAACATTCACACAAGGTCTTCAGGTCCCAAGCTAGGCAGAGCCTGTACTATGGTAACCTGATGACTGATATATACTTATATACATACTAATATATATACTTATATACATACTTATATATATATACTTATATAGATATACACAGCCAGGCACAGGTCAAACAGAGTGGAACTTACGTTCAAATTTTATGAGGAAAACATCTCCTCAGATGTAAAAAAGGAATGAATAAATTCGGACAGCTGATGGAGTACTACTATAGCTTAGATGGCAAAGCGACAGGACGGTATTCTTAAGTCGTGGGTTTGAAAGTAGCCGATATTTTCTCATCATTTTTTTTTTTCTATTTTCATCCTCTTCATTCACTTTCTCTAGAACTTATTCACTTGATTTTTTCTGTCCAGCTAATCTTTTCTATAAGTTGTCAGTAAATTTTAGATCGTTCCAATGTCTTATTATCGTGTTTATGTCATTAATTATCCGCTTAATTCCCCTAAACTTATAACTAATATTAGCGATGCCATTGGTCTTACAATGCGTTGCCAACCTTTCAGGATGTTGATTCCACTTTTAGAGGACCTCCATATTGTAGCTTATGGAAAGACCGAAGGAAAATCTTTCCATGTTTCAACTTTATGAGACAAAAAAGATAAGCTGAAGTGGACTCTGTGCAGGACGTCTGTATATCGTGATCGTTTGGACATTTTGGCAGTGACGATGACGCGATGGTAAAACTGACTAAATGAATAATTAAGGTCAAAAAGTTTATCAACGCCTACGACGCAGTTAACTTTCGTAAACGCTGTTCATTTATTTGGATTCAATGATTTCATTTGGCGATTCTCACGCGTGTACATCTTTTCTTTAAATCATGTTGAAATACGATTTGTTTGGTACCTAGTGCTTATGTTATTGATATTTTATTTTATTGAAACCCAAAACTGTTATTTTATTGCATTTTGTTTGAACGGATTAGATACTGAAGAAGCTCCGCCATTTTATAATTCATAAAACACCAAATCTTTTTATTGTTTCAGTAAGCTCTATGTCATAATGGAAAAAAAGTCAGATAACTTTATTTTTGAAATCGGCATCATTTCCTCACTATTGCACACATAATTGTCGTCCAGAAATTATAAAACAGACATGGAACATGGGGCAAAATGAACAAAATTTTCACGAATACTTCTAATGGAACACCAGAGGTGTGTAAAAATATATAACCAGTATTTTTTTGCTAAAGACTGCTTTTTAGTCTTTAAAAAAAATTACTGGTTATTTACTGGATGTGTATAATTTAAGTTACTTCGTGGTTATTTGTATTGGAAAGGCATAGCATTAAACTTTCCGCTGCTTATAGCCCGCCTCCGCCTTCTTATAATGCAACAATGAACTTTATTTACTTCTGCAGTTTTTTTTAATATAAGCATGTTAAATTATTAAATCGTTTTGTCATTTTTTGAAATGCCTGATCTTAATCATGCTTCTTTTTTATTTACTTGTGCTGAATACAGAGAAAATGTGGCTGTATCTCGTGTGAGATCAATTAACGATTAATTACCTGCGACTTCTGTAGTACAGCGTGGTTAATATCATACGCTAAGAAAGCCGCTCATTACTGGCCAGTACAAAAATAAAACAAATTACGATTGCATTAAGATTAATGGCAGCAAGTTGATATGTGGCGCTCATGACAATCGTCTTCATAGATACAATCTATGAAGCGATGATAGCTCATCGGTAGGAGCATCGGCTCTCTAACCGACAGACACAGATTTGATGCCCAACACCGACTTGAGCATCCGGTGCAGGTAACACCGTCATCGAATTCCCAGCATGGTGGTTGTGTACTTTCGAGTACCTGCCTGGCTAGGTACCACAGGTGTTCAGGCAGCAGTCCTTGAGAGCCAGTAAGCATTCTAGGTCTAGCGTATAATAAGACCACGTCCTCACTGACCATCAAGTGACGTAGTAGTCAAATGCTAGATCCATACAGTATAAAAAAGTAGCATAGTGCTAACTTTTCTTCACAATCTTTACCATTCAACTGTATAACTGTCAACTAACTTAATGTAATCATTTATGTACTTTATGTAATTATTTATATACTTTATGTAATTATTTATGTTATTAATCTGTGGTCTACGCTGTTGGTACATCAACTGCCTATACTTATATTTTTCGCATTTAATTGTAATTTTTTGTTATGTACTGTTTGAAGATCCTAAAATAAAAAAATAAAAAAAAACTAACAGTGATGATTCAATCTAATGCATCTGATCTGAGGGTCTCTAGCCTATGGTTTCGTAAGCCTTTAATATGAATGACAGACTCCTGTCCATCAGACCTCACCCTAAAAGGAAAGAATGAGTTGACTTGCAGCAGTTAAATTGTGATTACGCCAAATTGATCAAGCGATCCTCCATTTTTTTTATAGGACTATGAACAAAGAATATAAGGCACGAGTAAGTACAATACTCGCAGCCGATCTTTTAAGTTCTGACGTTTGTGTGGCGGCTGAAGTTTGCGCATGTACCGGTAAAACAATTTGTCACCGAGCAGAGTAAGCGAGGTAGGATGATTCGAAAAACGTAAGCGGGTGAGCGAGACAGTTATACAATAATTGTGCCCAGTCCGAAAAAAGTTCAGAGACACAAACGTACGTTCATAGACTACTTGTCTATGAACACAGGTAAATCGACAATCGTACATTTCCATGAATTTGAATTGTTTGCTAAGACGATTTAATATTAGAATTATTCGCATGAAATTTTTGACGTTTTTGCAAATGAGACACAAATTTATATTGATAAACTTGAAAGGCAAAATTTCGTCAACTCATAACGTCCTAATCATTTAAAAACAAAACAAAATAGTATTTTATAATAATAAAAAATGTGACATAATTGTTTGACTTTGCTTATATAAATTAATTTTATATAAGTAATAATATTATTGACATCTGTATAATTTTAGTTTTTCTTTTGTATCTGACATACGATTTCAATCAAATATTTATTTATTTTTGACTGTGATTATTATTATGTTGTAAACTAACGATACATGTAAATGGTAACTGCCGTACTTATTGTAATAAATAAATAATTTATAAGTCTAACTTTTCACGCTGTATGTTTGGTGGCATTTTTTCAAACATGACAATGGTAGCTAGCCGGGCATGTACTGAAAGTATATTTCATCGTGATGTGAATCTGATAACGATTACCTTCATGAAACGATTTTCTTTTTCTTCTTATGGTGCCTCTCCAACTAGTGAAGTTTGGCAGTCAGCCATACTTCAACTGCCCTTAACAAGAAGAGCATCACAGCCGCGCTCGTAAACCTGGCCTATTCTCGGATGTTCCCCAACAAATTTGTTCGTCCACGACCAGGTCTCCGCTTTCCTACAACTTTTCCCATCATAATTATATATAGCAGATTATATAGCAGGGGTTTGTATCTGTCGCGCCTAAGCACTTGACCGAGGTATGCAAGTTTGACCTGTTTGATGATCTGCAGAAGTCTGCATTTTTACTAGCCGTACAACTTTTTCACTAGCAATGATATTACCGAAGCCCAAAAGCATAGGTTGGGTTTATCATCGCTTCAAAGATTGTTTCTATTCTTGACAAAACACGCTAATACGCTTAATGATCTATGATAAATCAGTAAGTAAAGGGTTAAGCAATGATCTCAATTAATATCTAACCCTTTATAGCAATGCCTTTTTACGAAGACGTTTTACGTTCTATTTACGGTTCAAATAGAACGCAGCTACTGCAATCACTGCGTTTTCTAAACATATACCTTCTGTATATTAGAAGCCAGATGCGCACGCGCAGGCAAAACGGACGTAAATGTTTATGCTTTTTTGTATGTAATGCTTCCGTAATCAAATTATACTACTGAAATAGAAGGGTTCGGTTACCGGTAAAAGTTCTGTTCAATTTCATTTATGAATATAAATAAATAATAGCATTTATGGCGTTAAACAAGTTTTTATTCTTTTGCGGTGCCGCATATAATATTGAGCTGCAATTTAATTAAATTCGTGGTGGTCTCTTTCTATAGGCATTCTAGGTTAGCCCAAACTTATACAGCGAGTTATGGAGAGGGCTAAACTCGGGGTTTCTCTTCGCGACCGAATCAGAAATGAGGAGATTCGTAGGTGAACGAAAGTCACTGACATAACCCAGCGGGTTAGCAAGTTGAAGTGGCAGTGGGCACATAGCTCGGAGAACCCTTGGCAGTTGGGGTCTAAAAGTTCACGAGTGCAGACTACAGACTGGCAAGGGCAGCTTATGACGTCCACCGATAAGGTGATCAGACACGCCTAAGATCGCTGGAAGAGGTTGAATGCAACCGGTCCTTATGGCGATCAATTGAGGAGGCTTTTGTCCAGCAGTAGACTTCTGGTCCAGTCCAATACAGTCCAGAAGTAGGTACATGTGTATGTATTGTCTCGGTATGATATGGTACTACTTTTTATTGCATTTACGCGTTTTTTTGTATATACCTAGTTACTCAATGATATTATATGTTTATATGAGGTAGATGTCGCACAAGCGCGCGGAAACTGAGGCGGCAAAATTAAGTCAATTGTAGTAATTTTCATTATGACGCGTATTTCAAGCGCAAGCCTAAACATATAGCTATCCTTTTCTATATTATTTGTACCGTATTATCTGTCGCAGTAAGCATGTTTATGTCGTAAAGGAACAAAATCTGAGCACCGCGTAGTATGAATATACGTCATCTTTAGTAAAACATCATTGTAGTTACTACTGAAACAATGTGCTACAATGTTTATACTGTATGTAGTTTCATTACAAATTAATATTTGTATTATGATGTTATATAAAAAACGGTAATAGGGCACTAGCATCTCGAGGGTGGATCGCATTCATTAGGTTCATGCACCTAATTTGATTTAGTTGCAATCCGGCTGGCGGTTGTGCAGCACGTGTGGTTATTACTAAATATTTTTAGAAACAGACAGAAGTTGTACGAGCAAGCGGGTACATTGCCGACGCATCATTTCTTTAATGACCCAATTTATTTTATACACATTAGTAATTCATTTTACATATTTCAGTTCGCAATCAGCCTTGTATCAAGTCACGCGTACTCATTTCATAATTTCACTCATAGTTTTTATACTAAACTAGCTGCGCCCCGCGGTTTCACCCGCGTGCACTACGTTTTTCCCGCTGACTCAGTTATCCCACGGGAACCATACTTCTTCCAGGACAAAAAGTAGCCTATGTCCTTCTCCAAAGTCCCATGTATCTTTATACCAAATTTTATCTAAATCGGTCAAGCCGTTTTCATGTTATGTCGTGACAACGTGTCACAAACGTGACAATTTAGTTCTATCAGTATTATCATTTTATTAGTTGGTGGTTGTTGGCTGTTGGGTGTTGTTGGTTGGTATCTTCTATCTTCTATTGAATGCCTTCTTGTGCTTCCCCAATATACACAAATAACGTTGAGTGCGTTTGGCTGTAGTACCTAGTCCAGTTTTAAGTTACATGTTCTTAGAATATACCATATTTTAACCAACTTTTATTATATTGTTCACTGAGTCCCAGCCAAAATACCTATAGATCTAAGTGAAATAACCCCGTATTTTTCCCATAAACCTTTGGTAAAAAGAAGGAAGAGCCAGCTGTAACCTTGCAAAAGTGTCTTGCAAGCCGTGCGAGACGGGACGTTAGGACTAACGCACCGCACTCAAGGTCCTGATGATGGCTTCCGGAAGAAACCGAAACAATTGTCGATCGTGATCGACTACGCGTAAGTACCACGTTATACCCGTAGAAACAGTGTAAAGTTAATATTATTAACTTGCAAAAGTGATCAGTATTTACATGTATTAGTGACTAATATACAAAATGGAATAAATTAGTATAGAAACATCCAACAAAAGTTTTACCCTTTGTTAAGCACACCGCAAAAATGGCAGTCTTCGTAAAATATCATTTTGAAGAACTTATAAACACGCAAGCGATTCACCGAATTAAATTTTGTGTAAATAATCCAGATTATTCTAATTCGATCAACTTCCAAAGAGTTTAATCGCAAATATTTAATGACAATTTGAGACGTGTTAACTATAAATTGCTCATAATGTCATCGAAACATAATTCGCGCCCGGATAGCAAATATATTTAATATCTTTATTCGTCAATGTCAAAAGCCACTATTGTACAAGTAGCAAAAACCTGGTATTTACGATTCAACAGAAGGAAAACCAATAACTTTTATGGAGAAGGCAAGATGGCTGCCGTTTTGTTAACATGTTCATTCAGACCACAGATCATATTCACAGTCAATGATTCAGACAATCAAGTTGAGTAGGCGAAGAAGTAAATTCAAGTATTGCCAGATCCTTTTTGAAAATGTTTCTAGATTGTAAAATTAATTAGAATTTGGTGGTGTGAAAACCTTTCAGTAGGTATATTTAACTCTACGTTTCGTCCAATCTGCATGGAACACACAAGAAAAAAATCCAATCCGCGGCAATGCATATACCTACTCGTATATGTTAATGTATTATACTGCATTACACAGCGTTCTAAAGTTTTATCGAAATTCTTTTAAATTATACACTGTATTGAGTGATTCTGATTACCCAACTATAATAAAACGCCATCAAGTTGTAATCATTATCAATTCCCAATTCCTTGACTTCTTATTAAAATAAAATATGAAAATCTCAATAACAAACATTGCTGTGAAAACAGTATTCAATTAATTTCAATCGTTTTGAGTAATAATATTACAATGACAAACAGACAGGATAAGAAATTTTGGTTCTATTGGTAGGTATTACGAGCAGGACATAAATGTACCATCCTAATGCTGAGGAACAGCCTTGGTAGGCTTTTTCATAGCCGTGGGCTATGTTGGTGACTTTAATTCTTCTACAGATCTCTCATTCTGATTCGATCACGTATGGAAACCCCCGGCGTATCCCTCTATAGTATAGCCGGTAGTGCGACTGTGAGTTTGCTATCAAGGCATGTAGTTTTTTTGAAGGCACATTTAATGTCTTTAGTGACAAATAATATAAAGAGAACCAAAATACATTCGCGCAAAATACAAACATATTTATTCAATTAAGGCATACCTACAGGACGCACTTTGAATTTCAAAAACAAGCAATATTCAAAAACTCTTATGAAAAGTAGGAAAAGGTATGTGGTACCTTTGTCAATCTGAAATATTTAGGTTAGGTTAGGTTCCTTCTAAGTTTGCGTCTTCCACCTTAGACCGCGTCGTCGCTTAGCATCAGGTGAGACAGTGATTAAACGTAAGCTTATAACTTTAAAACAATCTGAAAAATTAAGATTAGCGGTCCTACTCCAAAAATGAAATGAAAGCACAAAACCCCAAGATTATTACTGATCCAATGAAGTAGCATTTACCCTATTTTACTTTATATTAATACCAACACCAGCTATTTTGCAGATTACCTCATCCTATTATAGTAGATATATATGTACCTATTGTGCCTATGGCCTATGGTACAGTACGCACGGACAAGTTTTTACAGGCAACGGCCGCGGTGAGTCACAAAAGTCAACGCTCGCGTCCTCCCGAGACGTTCTTTTGAACCGCTTTGAGCTGACTGCTGGGCCAATGACTGAATATAAACATTACCTGTTTAGAGTCCCGTTTTTTAAACATCAAGCATACCAGCTCCTGTACTGGCTTGATACAATATTTACTTTCCATTCATTTCCACGTTAATACATAACATTAAACTAACACTTTGGTCGCCGCGATCTGGGAGCGTAAACTCACCTGAGAATGGGCATCGGACATGCCCGAAACCTAGGTCGTGTTGTGTTGTTATAAACGTGAGTAAAGCCGGATAATACATACGTATAATAATGTGTCAAACTCACGAGAATTTCCAATCAAAAATATAATATACAAACATTGACCGCGTCCGCGATCCCTCCGTACACTCCTTGAAAAAGACCACCGATTGTGGTCGAAACTATAGTCGGAACCCTCTGACTTACTAAGTGAGTAAGTAATTCCCTCAACTGTCATGGGCATGCACCATCACGTAATAGCCTAACCCCGTTCTTATCTTAATAAAAAGCGAAACAAAAATTTTTAAACAGTGCGATTCAGAGAGAAATATGATTTCAGTAGGTTTATTTATGTATGAGTTTGCGATACCATCTTACCTTTTTTACCTCTCAACTCTATTTACATAATAACTGATCGATCTTGATTGGCATTTAACTTTTTAATTTATGAAGATGTTAAGAAGTTTATGGTATCGTGATTGGTTTTCATACAATTTGGTGGAATTAGTATTGACGTGTTTTTATAGAATTCAATGATGAGGCAGCTAAAGATATCCATTTGATTATTACTTCTTGCAGCGATACACATAACAGCACTTTAGCGCAGTGTAAGTAGAACTTAGAGCTTTAGGTAATATAACTTGCTCTTGAGTCAATATACTTGCATGACAGAATTGTTATACATATTTACGTATTGTTTTTAATAACGCTTATGTCAATTTATTGTGGCTTACAGAAAGTAGGTACTTTTAAATGCCTAGCGACTGACTCGGAGAGTCAGTCGCACACATCACAGACTATGTGAAGTATAGTATTTCTAGAAGATAATAATAAATGTGAATAGCCCCACGACAGAAAATGAATGCTCATTATCTGCTATGGGGTACCTGCCCAAAATTGTAGCCCGTCCCCCATCTGTGATCCCTGCCGCAAGAGTCGGCTGAGATCTTGTATCAGAAGGTGGGCAGCACCGCCTTCTGCGGATGAAATCAACTTACCGCGCTCGCCAACCCGCAGCCTACACAGCCTCTAAAATATTACACTACACATACGCTATTTGAAGTCATATTACTATAAAAGTATATAAACAGAACAAATTATTAGCAGACCTCATAAATATTTTTGCTAGATCTAGCGTTTGAACAACATCTTACCTACTTGATGGTCCGTAGCGATGTGGTCGAAGATTCAATCACACTAGATCTAGAATATTACAGGCTCTCAAAGACTGCTGCCTTGCTTGCTGCCAGTTTTTCAAACTTGGTAGCTAGCTAGGCAAATACTGTAAAGCACCCTACCACCATGCTATGATAGTAGGGCTAATTTGATAACAATTTTTCTTTCCTTCACCGAGAGCTAAAGCCGTTAGTGGAGATCGAACCAGCACAACTAACGCTCTCAACGCTAGACTAGACTGTCATAGTCGCGCCTCTTTCCCGTAGGGATAGGCAGCTTTCCAATGGCTACAATCCTGACACACTGCCTTTGCTTCATCCACGTTCAACAGACCTTTCATAGAAGAGCGTCGGCTAGGAGTACTTTTGACCTGGCCCTTACTCTTAGACCCTTCATAAAACTACAATTATACCCGCTTGTTTCAATTGAACATATCAAAGTGACGTAAACAGTCGATAAAACCAATTGTCAAGATCTATACAACGTGACATGAATAACTATGAAGCTTAACTATTCCTCGGTAAGAACAACATTTTCGATTCGACACACAGACGTGATCCACATCATAAAACCGCTGCGTTACTTCAAAAGATGCTCTTTTATTTTAGTACAAATGCATAACATAAGTATATTTTGGATTCTGGTCTCGTGTTTTGGTGTGATAATCATAGGAATTAATCTAGGGAAGGTGGTCGGGGGACAGAAAGTAAAGTGACGGATGTAAATTATGTTGTAATAAAAATAGATGCATATCTCAAATTTTGGTTTCAAAGGAGTTGAAGCTTGTTGACTTATAATTTGTAGAAAGGCCACATACGAATTGATGATACATTTCGTTTATGATTTGTAGAAAAACTTTTTAAATATCGGCAGCGGGGGGGTTGGGGAGGGGTACCAGAATTATTTTTACAGGCAACTTTTATTGATGCCGTATATTAAAAAAAAAAAAAATGTACTAAAGCCATAACATACATACATACATCTAATATACATCTAAAAATTGCCAAGCTTTAGAAAACTTACCCATCTCAATAATTTCGAGTACAAATGATTGACATGTAGAAATTAAAAATGATTGTTTATTGTAAAGTAAGGATACATATATGGTTATATATTTTGTACAATTTAACAACACAAGAACTTTTTAAAATTTATATAATCGAAAAGCTCAGCTATTCGATTGCGGGCCAAACTTGGAACTAACGGTTTCCTAGAATTACTTTGCTATATGTGGCCTATTATGATTTTTACAGAAAATCAATCATCCACACAAAGCGAATCCAAAAATAACTAACCAACAAAACAAACTCACTAAATTGTCCATAACAAGGCCGTCGCATAAATCTGACAAAAACAACAAAAGCATTTTTTATTGAAAAAACAAGTCTATGGGAAAAGAGCGGGATGGTGGAACACCTAAAAATGTTCAGAGCGCACCTTGGCTTGGACGAGATAGGAATTTTAAACAGCTCTCCTTGAAAGGAAGCCGGGAATGCCTGGAGCTCAGAAAAACGATGAGATGAATCAGAAGTTAGACATGTTAGGAGCAGACGGACAGAAATAGGCCGCAAAATACTGATTGAGATTCTACGCATTGTCTTCTCTGGACGACATTGGGGATGTTGCTATGTGTGCACTGAATACCCAAAGGTATGTTAGATACAAACTGAAATTAATAAAGAAAAACAAAAGCATTTTTTTGTACGTGATCATGGTCCATGGAACCGCGCCAAAATATCGGGAACTCAATAAAAATAAAAATCATAGTGTGTATCCCGTGTTAAACAATACCTAAAGGTATGTTAGATACATACTGATATTAATAAAGGAAAACAAAAGAATTTTTGGATGCATTATCCTATTTACCAGTGGATATATAACGTCGTTAGTATCTTCGCACACACCACTTGGTGTGGGGGGGAAGGGTTTTAGGGCTTAGCCCTAGCTTTATTTTTGACACTCAGTTTAATAAAGTTTTATTCAGGAATTAAACATCTTTGTTTTCGTATATCTCTTTACACTGTGAGCTATTACTGTATTCAACAGAAACGTTTTTGATACAATACTCTAAGGTAAGGATAAACATTAAGTAAGTATTTTCTTCATAACTTTTTTATAGACAACTATATCATCACTCTATGTTCTTTCGAATTCCCGATTAAGATTCTGAACAGAATTATTATTATTCTAATTATTATTCTTCATAGCTTCAGGTGGTTACATTCAGTTGCCGGTCTCTGCTGTCTTAGGACAATAGTCTTTATGCTAACACTTCATAGGCTGGCAACTAGTCTAACAGCTAAACCTGCATTTTCCAGGATTACGTTCTCTCCTCGTTCGACTCTTCTCTGAAAGGAAGATCCCTGTTCCTGCAGAAAACGGATTTGACCAATTATATATAGATAGGTACATGCTATGTCGTAGACATGACATAGGTGTCAGTGTTAGTGGTCAAACGAAAGCTTATATTGTTTTTAATATGCGTCAATATCCATGTTAAAATACTTTTTTAAAACGGCTCCATTTAAAAGAGAACAAAAACACGAACTGTCTACCTAATTCTGGACTCATGGTATTTACATTAAAAATTACAGAAACTCTCATTTCAATTAAGTTTCATTTATTTTATCACGTAATTAAAAGTTACACCAGTTTTCTGAAATACAAACCTTATTCTTGTAATTTTATGAATTATAGTACGCCAATTTTGTACAATACAATCGCCACTCTTGTAATTTTATGACTACTACTCAGACCTAGTACGCTTTTGTCCACTCTATAAATCTATCTAGTCCATCGTTCTGACAAATCACTGACAATTAACTCCCAAGTTTGTTTTAAGATCAAAGACATCATAACAAAGACAATTATTTTTATTAAGCCATACCTGTATACTTTCACTCTTGAATTGTCATTCTTCAATCGCACCTGATGATTAATGTCCCATGAAATTATATAGTGGCCGTCGCAGACGACGAAATTGGCCGGAGAATAGGGCCTTAACCGTTTTCGGCTTCGAAAATGATACAAAAAATCTCCGAAGATGTTGTGGGAACGTCCTGTTACACATAGTTTTTTTTTTGTATCACCGATATGAGGGCGCGTGTCGATACGATCAAAGCTTTGATCGTTAACAATTTTATGGTTTTAATAATCCCTCGGTAAAAACAATAAAAACACTTTCACGGCATCGAAAAAAATATCTTTGTATCAACTATCGTGTTATATGAAGTTATGTATTTTTTAAATTTGTATTAACTTATGTTAGTCGTGTAAGGATTTAGACCGTCTTTGTGACTTTCAGAGTCACTTTTTTGTTGAGAGCATGCATTTATGCAAAAAAAAAACATACATACATCGCTCTGCTTATATAGGGCGGTTTTCAATTCATAGTTAACGCATACAAGGGAAACATTATTAACCATTTGATATTTTGTTACTTGTTTTAACAATGGATATGGATTGTAATACCGGTATTTACTCGTGTAATACATTTATGCGGTACCAAGTAAGTATACTGAACATTTTAAGATAATACACTATAGTTTAAAATATAAGCCTAGGGGATCCACAAGAGGTAACTTGCGATACCATACAAACACTAAGTGTAGTAGCTGCCAAATACGCTTGCCAAGTAGTAAAACTTCCTGCGATGCCAATGTGATGTAGGATTTTTTTTTTTTAAATATGTTTGTCTCTAAGACATAGTATAAAATAACCACATGGATACTCTCGTGTATAAAAACTCAAATTTTAAACCAACCATCTTGTACTCTTTGAGAGAATGCTAAGTAATTAATTTTCATCTCGTCATTCTCTACGATGCAGGCAATTTCTTATACCTAATATAGTTTAACGAATATAACATGACGGGTGAAGATTAGGAAAATTACTTCCATGCAAAAATAGACTAATAAAAACAATACATCACTATTATTTGCTTTGCCCCTGCAAAAACAAAAGTTCAAGTTATTGATCGAAATTTAAATTAGTTCACGAGCACCGCCATTCCTAATTTAAATTTAAGGGCAACGTACAGTTTTGGCGCATGCGTGCGGATGAGAACAATGCATGATCTCTCGAGGGGAGGCGCGTACGACCCTTTCGCAAGTAATAATAGTTACATGTGTTTCATATTGTTAGTTGCTTGCCACCAGGAAATTGCAACTTGTGTGCTCGTGGCTTTACTTACCATAAAAATTGCCTGTCTTCTCTAAGAGCTTCCCATGACCACAATGTATGCGTAACAAGTTTTCTGTTCACGTTAAATTAACACTATTGTCCATTTTGAAATAGATTGTGGTGAGAATAAAGCACAGATTTTAAGGGTTGTAATGTGGTTGACCTTAAGACAAATAATACTGCTTTTATTTATTTAAGTACGTGCTATATTTTAGGTTTACTTATTTGTGGTGATTTTTCTATAAGATTTATTTTGAATTATATTACTATACCTACCAATAGTACTTTTAATAGTATAGGTATTGTTATAAGTTCCTACCACATATTTTGTGGTAATGTAGGTACCTATAATGAATGAAAGTAATTGTGATCGTGCATTATAGTTATAATTATATAGGTACCTACGTAGGTACTTATTTTACATTAGGTATGTACCTAATGTAAAATAAGTACCTACGTAGGTACCTACTACCAGCGTAGGTAGTAAACAGAGGTAGTAGGTATATAGATGTCTATATACCTACTACCTCTGTTTACTACCTACGCTGTTTTAGTTGGCGGATCTCGGACTATTTTATTAGTGATTAATAGTTTTGTTAAGTACCAGAAGACGATAATAATCGTTCAGTCGACAAAGTCTGCAAATAATATTTAAAAAATATAGGTACCTATGTATGATGGAACATCACGTCAATCAAGCTAAGTAAACCACTCAAACATTGTGAGTAATACCTATTGAACAATCGCTCGAATGGAAGAGGAAAATAAAGAAACTCCACTTTCGTTATCGGCCTCTTGTTCAACTAATCAAAGTTTACATAGAACTTAGCACAAAGCAAAATGCACTATGTGTTTAATCAGATTAGCAGCATGCAGGTCAGCCCGTCCCGCGTGAACCTAGCCGCACGTCGGCCGCATTCGGGCCCAATCGGCGACTCTCGGCGTCATTCAACTCATTCATTCGCGTCGGAGCCCCGACGTGCGCTCCACGTAGAACGCGCGCGCATGGATTTAAACCGTTAACATTCCAAATTTGAAATTTCAACTGTGACATTCGAAATAACAAAACATACCCGCCAGTGACAAAAACAAAAAGTGTGATAGTGTGCAATTGGTCTGTAACCGTGAGTGTGGACAAGTGCATGTGACCTTAAGGAGTGCTCTGGATGGAAATATGAATTCGAAAAAGCTCGAGTGCTTCAAAGACGACGATTCAGTTGATGGGAAGCAGAGTCTCAGCTTTTTAGGTAAGATTTTTAATTTTTTTACGTTCATTGAGCTGTTTGCGAACGTAAACAAATCAGTGACAGCTTTGACATTTTAATGAGTTGTTTGTAATGAGATGCTGATACGAATGGCTATAACATTAATGATAAAGTGCAGATGACTCTAGGACAGTTAGGTATTTATCATAAGTGTCGTTCGTTTCTTATGCGATATTATTGCACGACGTTATCAAAGTACATACCTATGATTAGGTCTTGTTGTTGATCGTAGTATGCATTATTATTTATATGCGATAATACTAGTTCATAGAATAGATAATTATTAATCAAACACGTTTTCAAAACATTACATAGGTAGTTATGTACCTACTTACACACCGTATAATAGGTATGTATAGTGTAAGACAATGGGCGACCTTATCGATAAAAGGTATTTTTACCAGGCATCCGCTGAATGAGATTGTAGAATCTATGAGCACGGGACTTAGTAGCTACCTAACTAAGTATGTAATAAGATAAAAAATAAAACACAGTGATTACGTAGGTACCTACTTATAACAAAGGCCCTAGCTAAATTAGGAAGGTAAGTTACCTACTTGATAGGTATGGTAGATTACACTAATACCTATTAGGTATAATGGCGATAGTTTGTCTGTTTTTGTCGTTTGTATGTTTGTTACTGAAGGAGCAACGTGCGCTGTAACGGCTGAACAGATTTGCATGAAATTTGGAATGAAGATAGCTTATACCCTGTAATAACACCTAGGCTACTCTTTATCTCGGAAAAAGTGTGGTTCCCTATAATATATAGGTACCCCAGATAACTGAGGTAAGTAGCGGGAATAACGCGGGGAGCAGCTAGTACTTAATAAAAACAAACAATATTTTATATTTGCTGGCTTACTCTTGAACTCAGTTTTATGTCAATCCAATTCTAATCCGAATCAGTTTCACACAGCTACTAAGCCAGCTACATACCTACCTACCTATTGATTCTGCATAAAGCGCCACAGAAGCCATACCCTAGTGTGAATGTTATGGTTACCTACCTATGCACAACCTAGGTATCTATGCGGCTGCGTGCTGATCATTCACACCTGGCTTCAATCTTATCAAAAGAAAATTTAATTTCACTTACGTACCTACCTACCTAGTAGGTGTACCTAATTTTTAAGAATAGCCTATTTAATAAAACCATTATTTATCTAGCTATTATGTGCTATAATGCGTACTGTTTATCCATGTAAAAAACTTACGAAGAAATGGAACCGACTTCAACACTCGAAAGTGTGAAATAACTTGCTTAAGTCGGTACCATGATAGTTCAAAAGTAACTAATATCAAAATATTGTGCTCATGGTACCGACTTCGACAAGTTATTTCACACTTTTGAGTGTTGAAGTCGCTTCCATTTATCTTTCGCTCTTTTTAGTGACCTTTGTTACCCATGTTTAACAAAGTTCACTAAAAAGAATCAATCATTTGTCATTGTGATGTAGGTATGTTCACCGATGTCTTCATCCGCTACTGATCCCCGCTGACCGCTGATTTTGAAAACCTATAAAATGTAGTTAATTTTACATGAATAAAATAAACAATACATACCTAACCTACATTAAGAAATACAAATCTTCATCAAAAAAGTATGAAACTTAGATTGCTCTAAAGCTTGGATATGGTTTCATAAGATTTTGTCATGTATATTGTGGCGGAGGATTACTCATAGACGATTGACGCGGTACCATACCATATCCTGCTCAGTCTGAGTCAGTACAAACCCTGGTGTATAACCCACGCTATCCATCTGTCAAAACTGAAATGTTAACGGAGGTCGCAAGTGAAACTTAATATGGTAGAAACACCGACCGTTGCAATTCTAAGAGTCCCGGTTTTACGAGTAATCCTATCTGGAGATGAGAAAGATACAGCAATTAATGGCTTGCCAAGAGCTTGGTAGTAAACAAGAGCTAACTTTGTAGCTTGGCTTGTCGTGTGACTTGAAAAATGTTCAACAGATGGTAAAAAAAATAATAATAAATAAAATTCATTTATTTTAGTTTCTGTCTATGGGTGTCTAATTGCCTGAAATAAATGAATTTTATTTATTTATTATTTTTTTAAAGCTTCCACATTATGTTACGGCGCATTTGTTTGTAAAAAGTACTTTTCTCTTCTCTTCATTCCTTCTGTATCAAGTCAATTTATATCTAAATTTATTTTTATTATGTTTAATTGCAGCACAGCAAAAAAAATATTCTTATGATTGATACTCGTTCAAATAATATAAATTAATTTTGCACGTTGTCTACACCTTTAACTGCTGCGGCATTTGCCTCATCTTTGTAAATGTAGGTATGTGTTTGTTCACGTGAGTTGTGTGTGCACCAACACACACCAACTCTGTGTGAGTTGGTGTTCTAATAATTAAATAAATGTAAAAATATTGAAACCACTATGACGTTACTCGCGGGTGTTTACAGGCAGAAGGGGCGGGACCAATCGGATTGCGTGTTGATTTAAAGTAGATAATGGCCCTACTTCTGTTAATCACTCGAACTAACTAAAATTCACTAACATTCTTCAAAAAGAACAATAGCTCGTATTATATTTATGCTAAAATATAAATTTGTATGTATATATACCTATAACTCCATTTAATGCTATCCTTAATTTTAGACGAGTTCTATTCAATTGCTTGCCAATTGCGGGTAGTTTTAGGGGGCACCAAATAAGTGGCGACTTATTTTACGTAAAACTACCCGCAATTATAATAAATACATCTAATTTTAGTGCTGTTATGGATAAGTGTCATTAACATTTGGACTTTATCAAACCATATATTGTAAGTACTTATCTTACATTATCACATTTTCCAGAATTGTAATATTCATAATTTAGTTTAGTTGAATAAGAGAATCATATGTGGTATTCTATAGCACACAAAAACATCTGTATTCATAACAAAAATAAAAGCACCTTATCTAGTAATAAAAAAGCTATCAATAAGAATCTACGTTAGTTATCAAGTGCTAAAAGATTCATATCTTAATTGCATTACAATCCTATTTTTTCTTAAGCAACTAACTTCGCGTGTATATACATATGTATAATGAAAAACGATAAATACGTTAATAAGTTGGATAGTTGCAAGTTGCAATCATAGTTTCCACCACATAAGGTTATATTTTTCAATGGGCATGCTGTGGAACGGACGAGTAAATCTTCACACAGTGTCATATGGTATGGGTCGACGTCGTATGGTATAATTCGAAATTCAAACTAGCCAACTTATTTACATGAGTATTTTTGTTCTCATATTAAATTCGCTTTCCTTTCACTCTGTAAACCTCATTAGTTTATATAATAAGGCTGTAATGTGCACAGCTCTATTCTCACTGCCAACTGAACAGAGTATATTGAAATATCTCAAATGTATTGATTAGAAAACCTATCATAATATCACAATTAAAAGCAGATGTCGAATTGAGGACTAGACGCAATTTAAATAATTACGATTTGAAGGCACGTCAAGGTTTGACACGCTATGCGGAAAATTGGAGAGGAAGACAAAAAGGTTTAATTGACTAAGATTTTGCGTCTCGAGACAGAATCAAGGTCAACATCTCTGTTCATAATAAAAAGGTCTGCGAGCGTAACGGAGATTAGAACAGAAAATATTTATGTGTAGATCGAAATTTGATTTTCTTTCTACAATTAGTTACTTTATGCTTAGTACTACAAATGCTTCGATGATATTATAGTTGCGGGCGAAGACATCGGTGAACATACACAATGACAATCTGATCTCGTGGCTGGCAAAGGTCACTGAAAAGGGTGAAAAAAATACAAAAAATGGAACCGACTTCAACACTCAAATGTGTGAAATAACTTGTCGAAGTCGGTACCATGCTCACACTATTTTGATAATAGCTACTTTTCCTTTTTAACTATCATGGTACCGACTTCAACAGTGACTTCGTAAAAATTTAGGAATTAGTAGAGCTTATGTGCTCATGAAGTATACCCGTTTATAAGTATAGCGGTCTTTAGACCTGAACGTTGAAACTGAAGTAGTGCTTTCTCTGTAAACACTTGAGAAAGTGTACTCATTTTTATGTTAATTGCAAGAAAAAATGTGGCTAATTGGCATTGACCTAAATATTGAACGTTATGGGTAAGTAATTATGCTGTTACCGTAATATTTTGACTCGGTTCAGTTCATTCATTGCGATTGTAGTACCTGATAGGATATGTCGATACGGTTAAGTGATTAATTTGCATACCTTTCCTGTATATTACCATGGAAATGTATCAATGGAATAGTTACATTTAACCAACGAACTGTAATACCATTTAACTGAATTTATGACCCCTATGAAGCGTGCAAAAGATAATAACAGGTTATAGCTTAACTTAAAGACATTATTCGTAGACCTTATATGTTATGAAAAATTTTAAAAAATACCCATTTATTTTCATAAAATTTATGTTACTACTTTGGAACTAATCATCTTTTGCATAAAAACATATTAGTTTATTTATATAACGAGATATGAGGTAAAAATCTACCTAAGTACATATCCGTGTAAAATATTCAACATTTTCTTCGGGTTAAGATGATATACATACTAAATAGATTTGGATAACATTTACATGGGACCAATATGTTGAAAAAAACCATTGAACAATTTGTTAAAAATGAGTTTGACAAATGACACAGTTCTGATGTATCAAACCTGTACTTGCAATGTGCAAATGCAACCAAATTGAGTAGGCTTAAAAAGCTTAAAAGCTTTCAATGTTGGCGACTTTGCCTGACTAATTAGCCTGTGAATGAGTCATTAGTAAATTGCAACTAATTGAATTTTGTTAAACGTTTGTTGCTTTAATTTAAAAGACCGACCTTTTGAGATAGCTTTGTATCTAATTGATGCCTGCGGCTTCGTCCACATGTAGGTCGGTCAGTTTCAAATTCTTTCACTGTTACCAGATTTCAATAAAATATAGCCCAGATAAAGCACACAAATTCGTTCTACATTACTGGGATTATTAATCGGAAAGTAGTATTAAATCAAATCGGAAAAAGAATCGGCGAATAAAGTTACAAAATAAGTTGTTCTCCTCCTTATTTTTTCCGCGCTTTTTTTCGATTTATTTAATCACACGCTATCTATTATTTAAATATACATAAGTAGAAGGTTGTAGGCATATTTTTTTCCTTAAATACCTCTCTAAAGTTCTAATCTGAGATTAGAACTAATTACGTTAACAATTGCAAGTTTTTCATGTATAAATAATGATGGTACGTTTATCCTTGCAATGTAAAATTATTATAGAATACGCAGTTTTGCCACTACTCCGCGTCTTACATGAGAAATTTATTATGTAACACGAAATGGGTTTGTAAGCCAATTAAATCTGAGCAATAATTTTCATTGAGTCGGTGCAATTATAAAGTTATTTTATGGATCCGTGTCATATCCCGCAGTACTGCCAGCTATGTCAGCTTATATCAGAGCGTATTATATATTGACAGTTCATGTAAACTTATTCTACGTAATGTTAAAAACTTCTTTTTCTTTTGGCGGGTGCGGCCAGAGAGAACGTTGCTCTGTGGTAAGGAAAATCCATGCGCCCACAGACTAAACAGAAGATACAACGCAAGTCCGTCCATCTGCTACGTGGCTACCTTAAGAATTCTGAGACACAGATCACGCACTCCTATTCATACTTCTATATTGTATACTAAAACAATGTACACAAACATAACTTAGGTTTGTAAGGCCCACGCCCCGATTCGTTAATAGAGTTGCCTGTTGCCTGCATTGCCTGTCTAAAGTGAGTGTGTGTTGCCCAGACCTCATTAGCAAACTTACAGTCGTACATTGAGCTATAAAGAGAGCTATGTTGGAATTTCTCTGATCGATTCACAGACGTATAATAAATTAATCTCAAGCGTTGTATTGAGATTTAATAGAATTGAATTAGATGAATTTGAATTTTAACGAGGTTTTTCATTTTGAAGAATTTTAGCCAGTTTGAGTGGTGAAGCCAATGGCTTCTAAAAATTGTCCAGTGAAGAACACAGACCGTAAACCGAGTGAAGAACTTCCACTGAGAATATAACCCGCAAAGACACCTTGTTTGTTTATTTCCACGGCTGATAGGACCACAGACAAGGTCATAATTATGTGACAATACACAGCACTTTCAATTGTTTTCTTATCACTTAATCAACTTGTCAGAGAATATGAATCAGTTTTGTATACTGGGATCTTTAAGTATCTGTCTATGATAGGTACCTACTTGTATGATTCACGCAATAAAAGTTATGACACTAGTTTCATGATACGTAATATCAAAAAAATAATTTCCTAGCCTGTTGATTTTTTTAACGATTTTAATTTAAGAGCGATGGTAGTTTTTCAGATTACCTACTACATTTAAGACCGCCTATACATGGTAGTCAAACGTAAACTTATAATAATTTATAATTCATTCGACTCATTCATTCGAGCATCGATAGTATTCGACGGGTATATAATGGAATTCCATGAACTGGGAGCGGACAAGTTAATCCTCTACGCGGGGCTCTTAAAATCGATCTCAATTTTCTATTCCTTCAATTTACCAAGGCTTATTACAATATCATTGTAAATTACTAACGGATCTATCAAGTTTAATTTCTTATCATGCTTTTTATGACCGTCTTTACTATAAGCCATAGTTTTTTATTCTCACAGACTTATGGTATTATTGATATTGGTATATTAATAGTACCTATCAGCGCTTTAAGCGCCCAATCATTTTGATTAATATTTATATTTTTTTACATATAACCTTAATACCTTTAGCTTAGATACAGCGAGCAGCTCGGCCTTCATGGAGGTTGAAAACGTGAAAAGGTTCTTTAGATATTCAAGTTATGAAGAATATTATATAGAAGTTTTAATGAGAAAATCTCCAGTCAGTACGAGCTCACATAAGGAAATTTATGAAAACGTATTAAATAAGTAAAACCATACTAAGCTGGCCGTGGTGTATCATCTCTTCCCGCGGATGCAGTAAAAGTCGGCTAAGGGATCACGTACCAGAAGGTGGGCAGCAGGACCTTCTGTGGATCGGAAATCATACTGTGCTCGCCAATCCGCCTGCCAAGCGTGGCGAGTATTAGCATTTCCCCCTTATATAGGGGAGGCATAAAGTCCACCAGTGGGCGTCCTATGGCTGAAGTGAATGAATACTTAGATGTGAAATATTATATATATAAGACAAATATGCTTGGAATGCTAAGCTACTGCCAAAACACGATAACCATGTAAAACTATTTGATTGAGTATATGTAGGTACATACTGTACTACACAGATTGTAAATTTTTTTTAAATGTTTCTCTAGTTTCTTGCCGCTTCTTCTCGGAAGTGGTTTTAATTAGTTTAGGAACGAGGCGTTACGGGTTAAATAATCAAACGCAAATGTATTTCACATATTTTCTAACTCACACCTTTGCACTAGGATTGCCTGTAAAGCGGGAGGCATAGGCACAGACAATACCGTTACACAAGCGTCTAAGACCTGAGAACAGACATCGATGCTCACCGCAGAAATGTCTGCCGCCGGAATTCAAACTTGGGGCTGCGTGATCAGAAGGGTCATTTACCCTTGAGCCAAAACGATTAATTTAATAATAAATAAATATGCGTTGACTAACTTGAGAACAAAGGCCAACCTAGGAAAGTCTCAAAAATTAATAAATTAACACAAAAATATCATTATTTATTAATAAATAAATGATACAATTAATAAATTGTTTATTATTAATTAATTGTATTTTTCTTAGATTCGAAAAATTAAATGAAAAACGTCGAAATCTATAGCAATAGTCAAAGCAATATTTTTAGGCGGATGAGCCCCAGGTCAAGAGTACTACTTTAAAACCGACGCTCTTCTATGAAAGGTATGATGAGCGTGGATGAAGCGAAAGACGTGTCTCGGGATCGTAGCAATTATAATAATAATAATAATAATAATATGGGACAACATTCACACAAGGTCTTCAGGTCCCAAACTAGGCAGAGCCTGTACTATGGTAACCTGATGACTGATATACATATATACTTAAATACATACTTATATATGTACTTTTTTTATACATATACACACCCAGACACAGGTCAAACAGACATGTTCATACACACAAATGTTTGACCTGTCCGGGAATCGAACCCTGGACGTTGGAAGAAGAACTTAATTGGAAGGCTGTGGTCTCTGCCTACCTCTACGGGAAAGAGACGTGAATTGTATGTACTTGTGTGGGCAATGTACTACTTCAATATATATTTTATTTGATAATAGTCTAAGGCTCAACCAATTTATAAAGGCAAATAATGCCAAGTAAATTGTAGGTAAATTGTACGCATTACCCGATGTTAAACTACTCAAATAAGCTTTCACTGCTTTCGAATATAATATAAACTGTATTGATAGTGTTCAACAAGAAACAGTTTAGTGAGATACAGCTAATGGTAACTTTAAGCACAGTGAGCTTCTAGGCTCAATAAAGTAATAATTTCAAGAGAAACTCTTAGATATTATAGGTCATTTTGAATAAAATGCTAAATGGAAATAAGGCATAACTTTGTTTCACTCGCGTGGACTACGCTTCTCTGATGAAAGCCTAGTTTATTTTATTGTATTTATTGAGATAAAAACGATTTCACACTTACATTTACCTTACACAATTACAGAATATACAAATAAAATTATAGTCATAGTTAAACATTAATACATATTATTAGTATTATTAGCTATCCCACAGGATAGCACAAGGGACTGCACGGGAAGCACCAGCTTCAATCAATTAAAAAAAAAACATCAAAATCGGTTCACCCAGTCTTAAGTGCTGAGGTATCAAACTGTAACAATGCAGTCAGATTGAGAACCTCCTCATTTTTTGAAGTCGGTTAAAAAAACTATTAAGTAAATTAATAATTCACAATTTTCCTTATAAACCAATAATAATTCATAATCCTATTATACACTAACCGAACACACAGACGTCTAGTGGTCCACTGAACTACAAAGGCTTCGTTGTGAACGCACCTTTGCCTATTTAATTTTTTCACGGCTGCTAGAGTAATGAGGTGGTAATAATAGGCTTATGATTTAATGGCTGTCTTTATCGAGCGTTGTTATGGATTATTTATGACTTCTTGTTTATGGAAAGATAAGGATCATATTTTTTTAAATATCATTGCCACAGATCACCCTAATATTATAAATGCGAAACTTTGTCTGTTGTTTGTTTGTGTTATTTACTCCCTAACGCTGAAATGGCTGTATTTGCATGAAATTTGGAATGAAGATAGCGTCTCTGGAATAACATTATTCTAACTTTACTTAACTTAAAACTCTACCTGAAAATGTTTATTGTTCACGTAAGATGATTGGAAGACGCAAAATTGTCCATACAACGATACGGCGCTTGTATGTTTTTTTTTTTTTATATTTATTAACATTCACACAAGGTCTTCAGGTCCCAAACTAGGCAGAGCCTGTGCTATGGTAACCTGATGACTGATATATATACTTATATACATATACACACCCAGACACAGATCAAACAGACATGTTCATGCACAAAAATGTTTGACCTGTCCGGGAATCGAACCCGGGACCAGCGGCTCAGAAGGCAGAGCGCTACCAACTGCGCCAACCGGCCAGCCTATTTGTCTACGATAATCAAATATTAAACAACGGTGAAATGAGGACAATACTTAGACAGTTCACTCCATTCGTCAAAGGCTTCCATGTTTCGAAAGGGACGTAATGCTGTCGGTTTTTTTTTATCTGGTAGAATCCTTTATGGCTAGGTACCACCGGCCAGGGGAAACACGGTGGTTACGTGGGAGGCCTTTTAGCACCTGTCATGCTGAATTATGGGGAATGCCGATTAGTAAGGAAAGCTCAGTGAAAACGATATAAGGCAGATTATGCTATGATCACAAAACAGATACGTAGGTACAGAAGTCAATCACACTTCACTATTTTTATACCTACGCTCGGCGGTCGCGCTATGGTTGTCAACTGGCTTAGGTATGCACAAAAACTATCGTAGTAGTGGCACTCGTATAATCTAGTTGTTTGATTTATGTTTTTTTTCCTGGGTCTTATTAGAAACACCAGGCAATATCACCTTATGCCATCATCCGCCTAAAAATATTGATTTAACTATTGCTATAGCTTTCGACTTATATTCCTCCTTTTCGAAACTAAGAAAGCTTTAACAATTAATTATTTATTAATGAACTTATTATGAAATTGATTTATTAATAATTAATCAATTGTTGACGCTTTCTTAGATTCGGAAGGCGGAAAGAAAGTCAACAGCTATAGCATTAGTCAAAACAATATTTTGAGGCGGATGACCCCCAGTTCATTATTATTATTATTTATTCACACAAGGTCTTCAGGTCCCAAACTAGGCAGAGCCTGTACTATGGTAACCTGATGACTGATAAATATATATATATATATACTTATATACATATATACACCCAGACACAGGTCAAACGTCAAATGTTTGACCTGTCCGGGAATCGAACCCGGGACCAGCGGCTCAGAAGGCAGAATGCTACCAACTGCGCCAACCGGCTAGCCAGAATTATGAACATAGAAATTAATAAGCAGTCATTAGGTCTTTGTTTTTTTATCAACTATATGATTATCATCTTCTTGAGATAGATAATTAAATTAAAAACATGGAGTCTTGCCAATTATTTCGCAATTTGTATCTGCTTCACAGGTTTTTTTGCAATAATCACTACAATTATCAGAGTCATTACTTTTAAAATTATACCCTTATTCATCCCACATATTGACGCCCAAAACTTGTAATTTATTTGTAGTACATGTACATTATAAAGTATTAAGGCCATTATCACTTTCAGAGCACTGAACCACCTTGAAGTTTGTTCAGTCCAGTGCAATCCTATCATAACCAGTTTCAACCTTTTTTCTTGGTCAAAACAGATGCGCGCGTAAAACAAAGAAGTCCTAAACAAATAGGTAGACAGGATTTTCAATTTCGAGAAGCAGACATAATAATTTGTTTCATTAATATTTGTCCAGCTTTTACTTCTCCATCGGACGAGTCTAAACAAACGTGAGGTTTTTGAATGTCTGGTTAATCGCTATCATTGTGTTTGGTTAGATTGTTATGGCGTGTCTGTAACGGTACGGAGATCTTATTTCATTGTATGTCTTAATAAGTATGTTTTTGTATTGAGCATATTATTTTTATCATAAAACCCAGTGTGGATCGCCAGCTCTTCCCCATCCGCGTTTGTCAATAGGTAATTTTTATTCATTTCATAATGTTGACCTTTTTTCCATACCTCAAGAAGAAAAAACGGAACCTTTATAGGGTCACTTTGTAGTCTGTCTTGTCTGTCTGTCAATACTCTTTTTCTCAGAAACGCGTGGAGGTATCAAGCTGAAAATCATATTAAATACTCATGTGTACTGTCCCTTGGAGCTGTGAAAAAATAAAACTTCTAAGCCGACTTCTATGCCTTTCCTCATGTTATGAATTTCATTTACCGATAAAAATACCATAACTTTTCCGTCTATACTTACAGGTCTGTTCGGAACCCTCGTTGCGCGAGTCTGACTCGCACTTGGCCAATTTTTATCATAAAAATAAATTACATAATTACTATAGAAATACATCACCCGGATAAAGATAACTTTGATAGTAATATATATTTATAATAAGAAAGAAACAATAGCATATCAGAGTTACAAATTTAGTTCAGCTAACTAGTTGGTTATCGTAAACTCCAACTATTATTTTGGGTATCTAAATTAGTAAAAATAAGATTGCGACGGGTAGTACCGAAGCTAAAAAAAAGGTTTTTGAAAATAGTAGAGCAAATGTCGACTCACACCTTTATGGTTGTTAGATGGAATCGCAGCTCGGGGTGGTTTCGGTACAGACAAAATTGTGTTCTAATGCACACGAAGCTGGCTACTTTTTCTACTTAAAGTCCGTTGTAAGTAAAAGTATCCACCATCAAATTAAATGCCTCGCAATGCACATAGTATATTACACCTCGGAGCTATTCATGACAGTTGCCAGAATAAAAACAAAAAATCTGACTTAATATTTAAAAAATGAGTTGTTTCATATTGTAATCAATTAAATCAACGAGTAGCTTAAACGTTGGTTATTTCCCATAAATAAACATATAGCTCTTAATTGCATAAATGACACTTAAACGTTGGGAATTATAAATACGTACACAACTGCATAATGGCCGCCTGATTATTTTAAACGTCTGTCCCAATATGGTATACCATCTTTATTCAATCTTGTTGGGAATGAGACTTAGCCTTGCAAGGTAATAGGTATATCTCTGTAGGTACATATATTTTTTTTTTATTTCTGGTTTTAGTTTAACGTGTTAATATGTCAAGCCATATAAGAACTTAATTAGATTGAGATATAAAAGAATCGTTTAAATAAGAGGATGAAGTTCAATCGTCGGTCTTTTCCATGTAATTTCATTACAATTTATTTTATTTATTTATTTCGAAACAGAAACACTATTTCTAATTTCTACACATAATTATAAACAGAAGTTAATACATAGATACAGTAAAGTTAGATTTAATAACAAATGATAAAAGTGTAATAAATAAAATCGTTTCTTGGCTGTAACCAAACAAAGTTACAAAACTAAGTTTGTTAGTAGGTAACTAACAAACTTAGTTTTGTAGGAATACAAGTACTAGTGAAGTGCAGGAATTCTTTTGTGTATCGTGTAATCCTACTAATATTATAAATGCGAAAGTTTGTGTGTATGTTTGTTACTTCTTCACGCTCAAACGGCTACACCGATTTCGATGAAATTTGGTATGGAGATAGTTTAAACCCTGGGATAATTTAGGAAGCGCGAAAACAGTAATTCATGCGGGTGAAACCGCAGGGCGCTACTAGTTTTCATATAAAAATTAATATATGTGTGTCTGTGTTTGAAAAGTTCTTTTTTAAAACAACTCAATAGCACCACACAATAGCACGCACCGCTTTCAAGATCCTGATGAAGGCTTCCGGAAATCCGGACCACTATTTGTCACTGTGTTCCGGACTAAGTCGAAACATTTGTCAATCGCGATATCGATGACGCATAACTTTTCACTCTAAACCAGTAATGCAAAATGATGTATAATTACTAATATTTAAAACACAAGATACTTTCTTTAGACTCGCCTTAACCAACTAAGCTTAAAAGTCATATATGTATTTACAAATTTTAAGTTGAAATATATTCGATGCTATTGCATATAAAGGCAACCAATTACCATAAAAATCATGTAATGGCTTCCATAAGCTATCTAGGCAGTCATGCGTTGTTACAAAAACATACAAGAGTAAAATATATATTCGGAGCTTCCATAGGATCGTGACCAATGCCACTTTAAAATACGTTAACAATATAGACCGTCAAGTTTTACGGTCACGGTCAAAGCGTTTGGACTAATAAATTTTACGTTATACAAATAGTACGTGACTGAGAGCTACCAAAATATTCGATAGACGCTGTATGGAGTTTACGTATTATACTAGGATGACAAAATTATGGACATACCCCCTTACTTATAAACGTTGAATAACCTCTGAATAGTTATTCAGTGTTTTGTCTTTGTCGCTTATATGACAGTTTGACGTTGAAAGAACGGAACAAAACATTGAATTACTATTCGCAGCTTATTCAACTTTTATAAGAGGGTAAGATACGAAAGAATGGTCAGGTTTGTAGGCTTTAGGGTTTTTCATAATTATGTCAACATTTTTCTTGAAAGTTTACTTTAACGATATTGCATATATTTTTTCTACCAATATAAAAATATATTATAGACTGAAAAAAGATATTTTGAAATCGGTTCACAAATTATCTAATTCTGATGTAATGAACTTAAAAAAAACATCTAAATTGAGAACCTCCTCTTTTTGGGAAATTGGTTAAAAGTAGACGGTTACCGCCGGTGAAATAACCAGATGTTCACGATAGATAATCCAAGCGAGTGAAACCTCAGGATGCAGTTAGTATATTGTATTTTGACGCTTTCTACCAAACGAACGAAATTTGTCTTAAACAAATTAAGACACAACACACCAGCCTCAATTTTTCTTATTTAACGTAAAGGAATTCTAACGAAATCGCCAGATGTCCACAAAATTCAATACTGATTGTCTTCGAGGTAAATGAAGATTTAACAAATGACTACTCTAAAACTGTCGACAATTATAAGATACAGTCTAACAGAGAAATAACTGATTTGACAGTCGCCGTGGCGCAGTGGTCAGTGTCAGTGACATGACTTTTGTGTCTCCGGGACCCTGGGTTCGAATCCCGACAGAGGCAAACAATTGTGTAATGAGCGTAGATGTTTGTCTCGGGTCTTGAATGTTTGTGTGCTGTGATTGTATGTGTCCATGCCTCCCGCGACACAGATAATCCTAGTGCGGTGGGTCTAAGTGTGATAAATAAAATAAAAAATAAGAGTGAATAGAAACGAAATGTACCACGTCAATGGTACATTTCGTTATATATTTATATTTCATACATACGGCAGGCATGTTCCGAAAATTATCACCTTTGTTGACATTACCTACAAACCCAAATATCTTTTTATCAATTGTATAACTGCTGATAACGATTATGCAAACCGCGCTGTGCTTCTGCGGATAATCTTCCAAGGAATTATATGTTTGCGGTACGAGAAGTGTTATAATGTCATGAAAGTGGGATTTGTCAAATCGTATGATTAGTTTAATAAGGCTTTTGTTTTTATATTTATGCAATGAACTTACATTTTTTTTATAGCAGGACAATGATTCGACGATTCAATGATTTGATGAAGCCTTTGGATACATTTGGAATTCCACGAGGATAAGATGAAGATATTTTTTAATATCGTTTTTAAATATTTCGAATCCACACGCTGTTTCAGCTTGGTGCGAATGCTACAAAATTTACCGATTTACCGAATAAATGTTACCAATTATTCCAATAGTAAAATTATCGTAAGCGTAATCGATTACTTAGTCAAATTTAAACTAAACTCGAGAAGAAGGCCACTATGCCGACTTAATACGCCAATTATTCATAATAGGCAGGCGTTCGACCACTATCTCACCTGATGTTAAGTGAGGATGCGGTCTACAATGAATCACGCGTGCGTAGAAGAAACCTGTTTATAATTGATTATAAATTATAAACCTATATTATTATAAATTATAATTGCCCATTGATTCGATTCTCTTAGTTATTATAGAGTAGTTTTTATTCAAAGGCCAGAATACCTAAATATTTACTTATATACCTACATAAAAAGCGGAAATAATAATGTGAAAATATAGTTAAAACTGCGACCACTAATTCGTATTCGAAACCAAGCACTAAACCGTCAAATTACCTTTAAAACCAGTTAAAAATGTGATAAAAAAATAATAGTTACGTTTAATTGAAACAAAATCTTAAAGCAACGGGAGGTAGGAGAGTTAACCGCGGGATCCTGTGGGCGTAAGAAATGATTAGACCATCTCTTTCAAACTGGTCAAGTGGGAAAGAGACGGTATGTGGGACTATTATTACAGCCGCGAGGTAGCAAGGTTCAAACAGCAGGTTTCTTGGGAAGTCAAATGGAATCGTCAAGTCATGTTAGAGTTACGACAGTATTACGCAAAACTGGCTGGTCCTTTTTTCTTAGAAACTGGTTCAGTAGTACAATTATAGCGCTTATTTCGCCACTGTTTGCAGAATAACGTTGAAGTCAAACTGTTATTAAAGCTTCGGTTTGCCGTTTGTCGGATTTCCGAGATATTATTATAAGCCTTTATAGCTCGAAAAACTGATGGCCGGTGGGGTCGAAAGGTTCTCGGATGGAGACCACGAACTGGCAAGCGTAGCATAGGACGGCCAGCGACAAGGTGGACAGACGACCTGACTAAGATCGCAGGCAAGGGCTGGATGCCGGCCGCTTCTCTCCGGTTCTTGTGCAAATTAATTGGCATGCCTATGGCTGAGATGATGATGGTGAGGATTCAAATAAAATCCTACCTAATTACAGTACTACAGCTACTACTATACATTTGAGTAATCTATTAAATGTTGCCTGCCTGCTTGCTTTCGAAAGAAGCCGAAACAATTTTCCTACGCGTAAGCACGGTCGTAAATGTCGCGTTATACTCGTGTAAACAACACACAGAAATTTCAAATTTTCTTATTATATAGTGCTAATGGAATGAAATCGGCAATGCGTATGCATTATGTGCGTTTTGACAACATGTGAACGAATTCAAATGTTTCTATTAGACGATGCTAGTTCACAAAAATAACTATCATCACAATATTGTGCTCTTGCTTGCGACTTCGACAAGTTATTTCACACTTTTGAGTGTTGAAGTCGATGCAATTTTTTTGTTTCACATTCTTCAGTGACCTTTGCTGCTCACGGGATCAATTGTAATTGCACCGCAACTATAATATATCTTCGAGGTATGCGAAGCACTTTTCAGTTTTTGTAGTGTAACTCAAAAACCACTTGTCCGATTTTGATGAAATTTAAATGGGTCCACCACGGAAGTTTACACTATCAAACAACTAAGAATCATTAAAATCAGTTTATAAACGACGAAGTTATCCGCGAACTCAAAAAAATCTATACAGTCGGATTTAATAACCTGTTTTTTTCGAAGTCTGTTAAAAAACAAAATATAACTGACATTTAAAATTCCATTTCCACGCACTGAAGATGGCATCGGTTCGTCCTTTTATTTTATTACCTGTCGATGTCATAAAAAAACTAGATGATAAAAAGTGAAAAGGACATCTGCCTTATTTTGTGAGCCCGAACGCCGATAATTGAAAAAGGGCGACGTTTTATGATACCTTAAACTCACTCTAGCTATCTTACAAGTTAAATTTACGTTATTCTGTAAGACTTTGATTTGCGCAAACGTAAGCTTTAAAAAAAATCGAGGCAGATTTTCCTGTGATATGTTACTCGTCACGCGTATGATAATGAAATCACTTTCGTGGGTTAGATTTTTGAATTTGAAAAATAGGTAATAAGTCATCATCATCATCATCATCTCAGCCATAGGACGTCCACTGCTGGACAAAGGCCTCCCCCATTGATTTCCACAAGGACCGGTTGGAAGCGGCCCGCATCCAGCCAGGTAATAAGTACGTCATTAAAAACATTTTGTATAATATTATTAATATTCTCTTAAAAGCTTTAATGTATTACCAAACCTCATACCACATGTCTATTTTATCCTACTAATATTATAAATGTGAAAGTTTGGATCGATGGATGGATGTTTGTTACTCAATCACGCCAGAACGGCTAAACGGATTTGGATGAAATTTGGTATGTAGATACTTCAGGTCCCGGAATAACACAGGCTACTTTTCATCATCATCAACAATCAGCACCACGCGGATAAAACCGCGGGGCGCAGCTAGTTTATTAATATTTTATAATGATTATTGCTGCGTTAGGCCGCTGTCTGATGTTAAGTGGTGACGTGGTCTACAATTTATTACACGAGTCTAAGAGGTACATACGTATTTACTTGTGACTTGAAGATTCTAGGATTGTACAGATCGGGAAACACATACTCCGAAAATGAATTCCTCTCCTTGGGAATACGCATTCTAAAAGCAAAAGCTTCCTACGTGAAGGTCGAACATCTTCCAGGTAGCCTCGACGTCTGGGATGTTTTTTTTTATGGTGAATAGGCAAGCGTTTGACCAACATCCCCCCTAATGCTAACTGATGATGCTATGTTAGAACTAAATTGCGTTATTCCAACACACGCTCGGCGAAATGTACCTAACAAAATAACTAAATAGAAAACTAATAGGCAAGCTACTCTACGCCGGTGTTCAAAACTCTGCCTCACCTACCAGAGAGTGCCATTGATCTTTTTGTGTTGTTTTTCATTTAACTCTAAATCAAAGACAAAGTCAGTATTTGTCTAACCCATCCGCATCTATGTCTCCTTATTTGCTGTGATTTAATCATTTAATGGTAGTGATTCGCTTATTCAACTGAACTAAACTAAAATTATGGAACACTGAATCAGTTCTTAAACGGTTACGATAAAGTCTAAATTAGTACGTGACTTATCAATAACATCACTAAAATTAAATGTATTTATTAAATTTGCGGGTAGTCTTAGCGAAATTAAGTCGCCACTTATTTGGTGCCTACTAAAACTACCCGCAATCGGCCAGCAATGGAATAAAACTTGTCTAATATTAGTGAGAGCGTTGTATGGAGTTATACGAATTTGAATTTTAGCGAACATAGAATACGAGCTATTTCAATTTGAAGAATTTTAGTGAATTTTAGCTAGTTTGTGTGATTAACAGAATTAGGACCATTGTATCTCTTTTTCCCTCTCGTTTAAAATTGATTAAGGTAAGCAAGATGAACTCTCGTTCATTTCCGATTTCCAATTAACCAAGATGTTCTCGACATTGTAAAGGTTTCCAACACGACCTGGATGGTACTTTCGAATGCGTGTTAGCCGTTCATTAACAGGGCCGAGATTATAATTTAGAAAGCATTAAAATCAACTGATTATACCTTAAAATGTATAACATCCCTCGCAAAAGATTTTAAACCTTTCTGCTTTAACTTAAGGATATGAATTACATTTGTATTGTCAGTAATTTGTCTTCGATTATTGGAAGTACTGTATAGATTTATTGCCTAGACAATTATCGGTTGATTACTTATAGGTTGCGTTTAAACCAACAATTAATAATGAAATAGCCGATTTTGGTTTCAATGGGATCTCTTTATTAATATTAAAACTTCTGATTTATGTTTCCCGGTAGGATTGTTTGTTTGATATGTGTAGTAATTAGTTTGTTTTTTTTACTGCACATACCCTCATATCGGAGTTCCCGGTCTCGCGCACACACAATAAAATCACAAACATCCAGGCACGGGAAAAATCCGTGTACATCACATAAATGCCTCTGCTGGGATTCAAACTCAGGGTCGCCGGTGACCAGAAGTCATGCCATTGATGACTGAGCCACAGCGACCGTCAAAGTGAAGTTCTCATTTTACTTAATTATTGTTTTTTATATTGAAATAAAATAATCGAATGTTTGTACAAAGGCACCTATTTATTTCTTTTGGTACATTTGCGTGAAGCATTATGTCTATATAAATTATGCTTATGAGTGTTCAAATGATAGAAACAGATTAAAATAGAAGAATTTATGTTCTGTCGACCCCAGTTAGCGTGGGATAAAGTCAGGTAGAGGAATTAATACAATTTGATTTTTCAAGAAAGTAGTCCTAATTTGTTGATTATTTTCATATCAATTGATAGAAAGACTGTTTAGATATTTTTAGAAACTTTATCAGCTAAATGATTCATTTGAGTCTGAAAACTATCGCGAGTTTTTTCCATAATTGTAATGTAACAAACCGATAATCAACGCTAGTTACGTGCTGAGGCTCGCGCTCGCCGCCTGGCACGATCATAACTCCCATATGAAGAACTGCAAATAAGTTCGAAACTGGTCGGAGAGTAATTTTCCAGTGTTTAAATGATTCATTTTAGAATATAGATATTTGGAGAACCTTAATCAATCATCAACCAAGTAACAAGTTTCGAATTTAAATATGGAATTAGCTTGGGTAACAAATACCGACAACAACTTAGTCTTAGCACAAATTAAAATCTGGTCTCAAATATATTTTTAACCACCATAATATTACTCAAAAACATATTATCAGTTTCTGAGAATAGAACATAATATGTAACTAGACACAATTTATTCTTTCTTTTCGAACGTGAAAACTATTGTTTGCCTCTACCGGCACTTGAGTGACCGGATGGGTCCATGCAAGTCAAATTACCGTATATGTAATATATATATTCTTGACGATCAGAAGTGTATTCAATTTTTAAACAGAAAATACGAAGCGAACTATCAACATTTTCCATTGAAATTAAATAACAAAACGCGATATCACAAAACACGACAACAATTCACGTAGACTCCTAAGCCACGTCTGATGTCTCCGAGTACCCAGGTAGAAGTGTCCAACAGTGGACTAAATAAGGCACGTCCACTCAGTACGATGTCCCGAAGTAGAATGACTCGTCCAAGCCAGCCGCGCCGGTGACGTAACGTCGGTCGCCCCTTCCACTTGCTACGTCATTGCGTCGATGTCCGATGCCGGCGAGCGCCCGAGTAAAAGTGTGCGCGCTTCAGTTCTGTCTGGCTTATATAGCCAGTCTGCCGCTCGCCCCACCACTACCACTAGGGGCGTGTAAGACGGCCTCTCCTGACACCCTGACGTCCCTGTCAGGTTCTTCAGGCTTTTTTCGTTAACACAATACACCACAACACATGTTGTGCTGAGAATCGTTCCGTCTGACACAAACTTGGCTTACTGACATACTTATCCACACGCTGGCCCAGCAAATCACTAGGCATGTAGCCAATAATGCAGATGTTCATGTGGTGCGGCTCACAACTCGCGAAGAAGGTTGAACGAAGCACCCGCCAAAGTCCATTCATCGCAGTAGCAGCAGCAGCAGCAGCTGCCAGAGCTCGTGTGCTACGAGACCCCGCCTTCAGCAAACAAGCAAAGAGAAAACACCCAGCGCACATTCGCCGCGCCAAAACAGCATGTGTAGTTTTTTATTCTTTCATTCATCACACAATCACGGCCCTCTATCACCGATACACTCCACGCTATATCTATGTCAACTAAATCTCTTCAATACATTCATCACACACAGCGTACTGCATCAGACACTTTTCAGACCGATTCTAATATGCATTACGAAATGCCGTCAAACCCTACATAGCCACAATGTCGGGGCTGCGAGTACCACAATGTCGGGGCACGATATAGCCACAATGTCGGGGCTGCGAGTACCACAATGTCGGGGCACGAAATAGCCACAATGCCGGGGCTGCGAGTACCATAATGTCGAGGTACGAAAGAGTCACAATGTCGGGGTACGAAAGAGTCACAAAGTCAGTGCTGCGGGTACCACAATGTCGAGGTACGAAATAGTCACAAAGTCAGTGCTGCGGGTACCACAATGTCGAGGTACGAAATAGTCACAAAGTCGGTGCTGTGGGTACCACAATGTCGAGGTACGAAATAGTCACAGTCGGTGCTGCGGGTACCACAATGTCGAGGTACGAAATAGTCACAAACTCGGTGCTGCGGGTACCACAATGTCGAGGTACGAAATAGTCACAAAGTCGGTGCTGCGGGTACCACAATGTCGAGGCACAAAATAGTGACAATGTCGGTGCCTACACCATGCATCTCCCAGGCCGGAGCTCGCACAACAGGCATTCGTCTGCCAGGCCAGAACCCACACGTATCGAGGATGCGCCAGCCAAGCCAGAGCCCACACGTATCGGGAATTCGTCTGCCAGGCCGAAATGCTGCGAATTATTTCAAACAAATAAACACAAATTGGTCTTTACATCAGTATTGGTAAAACGTCCGCCTTCCTAGGACTCGGCCTACCTGACCTTTACTAATAAGCCTTCCGAATTAGCAACTTTGATCCCTTGGAATGAAATTTAGATTTGTGAGTAAACACAAAAAAAAACGTTAAAAAATGACTGAGTAAATAATAGTACTCGCTCAATAGAATGTCGTACAATTGTCTGCTCTAATGCCGCATCGGCAGATCTATGCTTTCCCGCTTCAAATGTCAGTAGCCAACAGGACAAACGCACTTATTAAAAATGGCACAAACATATACACCTACTAAACATTTTGAAAAACAATCACAGTTGTAACACTACAAGAGCGTTCTACTTCCTTGGTATCAATCTCACATACTAGGCGCTATGTGTAATTTTCACGGGAGCTTAAACCAACTTCATTTAACGGCGGTATAAAACTGTGGGTACTTTGAAAATTTATAAACGATCAGAAATTGCCCAAATCAATTACGCTGTTATTTCACATAACAATCACATTTAGACAGACTACGCACTGGCTTCACCTGTAATCACAGGAAGCAATGGAGTGTGACAATAGCGTACTCGACGTGATAGTTCGGCATGCAAAACAATTTAGCAAACAAAAATGAATAATCGACTCGTAGTAATTTTCAAAATTTAAATTCACACAAACCGTGATATTTCCACTGTAAAACACACAAACCGTCATATTTCCACTGTAAAACACACAAACAACAGAACAAAGAAAGTAATTAACACGTTGTGGTTTGTAATGCGAACAAAAGTTATTCGCAGCTAGAGAGATGGCGCACGATCAAGGTCGCGTGTTTTTAAGCGAATCCCACTTCTGATCTTGACGATCAGAAGTGTATTCAATTTTTAAACAGAAAATACGAAGCGAACTATCAACATTTTTCATTGAAATTAAATAACAAAACGCGATATCACAAAACACGACAACAATTCACGTAGACTCCTAAGCCACGTCTGATGTCTCCGAGTACCCAGGTAGAAGTGTCCAACAGTGGACTAAATAAGGCACGTCCACTCAGTACGATGTCCCGAAGTAGAATGACTCGTCCAAGCCAGCCGCGCCGGTGACGTAACGTCGGTCGCCCCTTCCACTTGCTACGTCATTGCGTCGATGTCCGATGCCGGCGAGCGCCCGAGTAAAAGTGTGCGCGCTTCAGTTCTGTCTGGCTTATATAGCCAGTCTGCCGCTCGCCCCACCACTACCACTAGGGGCGTGTAAGAATATAATATACATAATTATAAACTAAGGAACTTTATATATTAGCTGTGATTTATATATTAAAAAAAAAACTTTATTGACCTTTAGTAAAGGTTTACATGTACATATTAGTAGTCTTAAACTGTAAGGATAGTATATACATATAGACCGTTGATGTCTGTGGTAGTTATAAACTTCATCATCATCATCTCAGCCATAGGACGTCCACTGCTGGACATATGCCTCCCCCATTGATTTCCACAAGGACCTGTTGGAAGCGGCCCGCATCCAGCCCTTGCCTGCTTATATATATGTATATAATATATAATATATAACATGTTATAAACTTAAACTTATTTAAATACCAATAAAACGTGCTCCGATATTGCATCACTCGTATGAAAATATGTGACTCAATTCTCTCAACCGCCATGCAATATGACTCATGTTAACATTACAATGCCCTTCTCAATGTTACAATACAAAGCTACCATAATATAAAAAACTAATTACCTCCAAGACACGCCTCAACTTAACGCTCTCATTTTGTCAAATTACGCCTGATACATAACGTTGAACGATTACGAAATTTCGAGTATAGGGTATAAAAGCCTAATTTGATTTTGCAGTTATGTAACTCCCTTTATATTTTTGAGTTCTGAAAGGCTGTCTTTATGAATTTGTTATGGTTAATATTAAATGGGGTGTGTAATTATAATTAAGCATTTTGTAATGCATTACCGACAATGTAGGTAAATCAAGTATGTTTTTATTTATTAAAATTCACACAAGGTCTTCAGGTCCCAACCTAGGCAGAGCCTGTACTATGGTAACCTGATGACTGATATATATATACAATTATATATATATATATATATACAATTATATATATATATATATATATATATATATATTGATCGACTGTAATGAAAACGGTTTGTTTGGTCGAAGGCACTAATTTAATTGCTCTCCTGACTTTCAGTGACCCTCAAGCTTGATGATATCTGTGAGAAAAAGACTTAATGGAAAGTTAGGAATGAAAAAAAAATGTAAGATTGAATTGTCTCCTCTAACATCTTTGAAAATTAACTATTCATTGTTAAATATAGAGCTATGCTCGGGGGATTTATTCAGAAATGAGGAGATCCGTAAAAGAACGAATGTCACCGAGAGAGCCCAGTGGATTAGCAAATTGAAGTGGCAGTGGGCAAGGCACATAGCTAGAAGAAATGATGGCCGGTTGAGTGGTAAGGGTTTCGAATCGAGACCACGGACTGGCAAGCGCAGCATAGGATGGCCACCGACCAGGTGGGACGGACGACTTGACTAAGATTGCAGGTAAAGGCTAGATGAGGGCCGCTTTCATCCGATCCTTGTAGAAATTAATGGGGGAAGCATATATGTCCAGCCGTAGACGTCCTTAGGTGAAATGATGATGTTTGTGAAACATAGGTGTGTTGCTATGGTTTAACAATGATTAAATATTTGGTTTAGTAATATGTGAATTTAAGCAATAAAAGATTTGGAATATAGAATGAAATGTGATATTAAAAAAGATCCGTTTGAGATCCCCTGAAGAAGACAGATCGTTGTATGCCCTCAGATATCCGGTACTACTGGCTATAACAGAGATATTCCAAGGTTCAACCAGCACGTTTTCTTGAAATATAAAGCTGTCAATGATATTCTCTGACCCCGAGCCAGAGGCTGCGTTGAAAGCTGCGTGCAGGTCGTGTCTGAGACATATTGCTCCCAACGCAATGAGTTACGGCTTATTGCCCTGTGTATTACCGATATAGAAAGTCTACGTAATGGAAATGGGCTTTTACTGTTTTGAATGGCATTGTGCGGCTCCATCAGTGCAGTCGTGAGTTATCTTGACGGTTCTGAACGATCGCATAATGAATGTCAGAGTTATGGTTATTGAATTAGGCGGAATTGTTTTAAATGGTGTTTTAAATCTCTTGTCTTAAATGCAAGTGTTTTGTCATTGTATTTCTTTGAATATTTTTTGTACAGGTCTAGAGACAGAGCCTAATTCTGAGTCTGCAAGATGGCAAAAAATAGTTCTGTATAAAAATTGTGATTTTTCAGTTAAAATCAATGGATGATTGAAGAGACGATGGCTGAACGGTGGAAGCGTCGGCTGACGGACGCTGGTTCAATCTCAAACTAACAGGCCTAGGCTTGAGAACAAGTAAACATTCTAGCCATAGCGTGATTACATTTTGGACCACATCGTCACTGACCATCGCGTGAGATTGTGGTCTAACGCTAGATCTTTAAAAAATTAAATATATTTTAAATAGTAACATTAATGATGCGGTACTTCAAATTACGATCGTAACTGGATGGGTCGTGTGGTATACCGGACTGGCGTTGCCGCGCTTCAAAAGTTGAGTTGAGTCGTCAATCTTGGTTGTACAATTAAAATAACAATTAAATGTCAGATGAAGGCCCCTTGGCGGTTCGAAAAGTTACAAACACTGCGCTGGCCACTTGCCTATACGCCAACCCATGTTGGCTGAGTGGATTATGGCTAATGCTGTCTCTGAGGAAGGCTCGGTTCCCAGTGTGAAGTAGCCTGATTGCCAATGGTCTTATTTTATGTCAATTTTTTCCTAATTTATGTTTTGAAAACTTTATGGCTTTAATCTAAGAGATCCACGTGGGCGCGTAGCATAGCGAAGTGTTAGCATGTAGGGCGATGGTCAACGGTAAATTGTATAAGCACCGTGGAATTAGGATGTCACTTCCTCAATAATACAAACTTCCGCCGGTTGTTCGCACTCCATATCGTAATTGATTTCATAGAGATTTTATTGTGTATCGCATTAACATCATGCTAGGCAGAACTTCAGTTCAAATATTTGAAGGAAAAAATTCGGCTGCTAGTGGGACTTGAAATCTTGAACATCCCCGCAAGATGTTAATAAGGAAGGAAGTAATTCGGCCCTAGTGGTATGGGCTGCTATAGCTTAGTTGGACAAAGCGACAGGACGGTATTCTGTAGTCGTGGGTTCAAGTCCCACTAGCAGCCGAATTTTTCCTTCAAATATTTGAACTGATTTCATAGAGATTATAACCAGTTTTTTAGGGTTCCGTACCGTAAAAAAAAGGGTATAACGGGACCCTACTAAAACTGCTTTCCTTCTGTCACCAGCCTGTACCTCATGAACTGAGATAGTCGGGCAGTTGAAATTTTCATACATGATGTGTTTCTGTTGCTGTATAACAACAAATACTTAAAGTCTCCCATACAATAAACGTGACTTTTTTGCTCGATATTGATAACGGCAACAGCTTAGAATATTCAGTTGTACCATTAACTTTAAAAATAAAAATGAAATAAATATTTAAGGGGGACTCCCATACAACAAGCGTGATTATGTGGCGTTATTATAGATGGTACGGAACCCTTGGTGCGCGAGTCCGACTCGCACTTGGCCGGTTTTTATTATTATTCTTGTCAGTATTTTTGTTGTTGTTGACCTGTTGCAAAAATTGTGTTACATAAACTTCTTTTAACCAAAAAAAAATTTAAATATTTTGAGTACGTACCATGTTCATAATATTCATAACAAACAATATCTTACTATTGTAAAATGGGATTTGGTTTGATTTGGTGTTTGGCATGAATGTTGATCGACACATTTATATGTTTAGCATTTACTGGATAGCTTTACTTTGTATCATTAGGAATAAGTCGCTATGCTATAAAGAACTTAGTGTCCTAAGTAAATTTTGTTTTGTAAAACAGTCAACAAATCGTAATACCAGCGTTCTCAAGCGAAGGAGATCAAAACATTTTACCAAAGCCCTTCTATTTGCATTTGCCTCTCATCTCGTCCCTTCGATTACCTCAAGCTATATCTCATTGTACTACGAATCCCATTACTATTAAACCGGCATCGTGCTCTAAAGACCTTCACCATTTGTATCAATATTGATGTTATTCAAACAGTGGCTTACCTTTCTCCTTTCTCTATATATTCCAATTTGTTTTTATTGATTTGGCACCAGACCTATCCAGTCTCGAGTCAGACCATAATGGTCTTTTGTATAATGATTATACACATGTGAATTAGTGACAACATCGAATTAGTTCAAAAGTCGTATCTTACAAAATTAATTATATTATATAATAATTATTACTTATACAGGACATGTTTACTTAATTGAATATCTCTTTTTTTTATATGGGACAACATTCACACTAGGTCTTCAGGTCCCAAACTAGGCAGAGCCTGCACTAAGGTAACCTGATGACTGATAAATACTTATATACATACTTATATATATATACTTACATATATACTTACATATATACTTACATACATATACACACCCAGACACAGGACAAACAGACATGTTCATACACACAAATGTTTGACCTGTCCGGGAATCGAACCCGGGACCAGCGGCTCAGAAGGCAGAGGTGTCTCGTGTCATGTTCCCACAATGTAGAGACCATAACGCTGTTTTTCAGCCTACCCCCATAATAAATATGCATGTGGTAGTTGACAAGGACACATCGGTTTCACCATTCTGAACCTAAGGAAATATTTTGAACCGATAAGGGCACAGGCTGTCTCTATTGAAACTATCGCCGTTCTGCCGTCTTTCTATCTTGAAAAGCTATGCTGCGCTAAAAAATGATGCGGTATTCTAATACACTTAGGTTGGAGATCACCAAAATTTAAACGTTCGATTTATCAATTAACCGTCGGTCAACTGTATGGTAAAAACTGTTTGACCGACGGTTACATTGATAATCGAACGTTTTAAACGTTGGTGAACAGTAGCCACAATACTTGTTACAACTATGTTAAAATTAGGGCGTTTAGGACTGTTATCAGTGCGGCTTTCATGGTGAAAATAAAAATTATGATAGCGTTTTGGATTCCGTCTACGGCTTGTATAATATTAACAATAAATTATGGGCAAAAAGTAAATAATTCTTATAACAGGGTCAGGTCATTTTTTTGGGCTATTGAAGGATAGCAGCGTAACATTTGACCGTTCCTTTTTTAAATTATTGAGCGACGCAATCATGCGTATGAAAAATGAAAATATATGCAAAGCTGTCTCACTGGCTTACAGTTTTGTATCAATGCTGCATTGGCAGTACTAGATAGCTGAACCCGATAGGGCTGCGTAATAAATTGGCTGCCAACGTAGAATCGTCTGTATGTATGCACCGTTAACGAGTAATAGTAAAGATGATTTCGCATTCCTCGACTGAAACGCTGCAAATTACAAATTTTTTTTTTTTTTTTTTTTTTTTTTTCTCAGCCATGTGTGTCCACTGCTGGACGTATGCCTCCCCCATATAGAGGGGATTTGCCAATACTCGCCACGCTTGGCAGGCGGGTTGGCGAGCGCAGTATGACTTCCGATCCTCAGAAGGCGCTGCTGCCCACCTTCTGGTACGTGATCCCTTAGCCGACTCTTACGGCACCCACGGGAAGAGATGGGGGAGTACTATTCTAGGCCGGTACCACCACGGCCTTGATTGAAATTACAAATTACAATATTACATTTAGTACATAAAGTTAATATAAACAGTTAATTAACGCAAAATAACAAAAAAAAGAAAAATACACTAAGTCAAAATTATCAATTTATCATACATATAATGTCAGAGTGAATTACTGTTTCTCACAGTATGTCAAGCATACGTCAATAATAGCCTTCCAGTTGTCAATATCAGGGTTGGCATCCAGAAGTGCATTGAGGTGGCGGAGAGACCGACACAAAGAAGAATTGTCGTGAGCCGCTGTGCGACAAGATGGCACGCTAAACAACACGTGTCGCCTGGCACGCCTGTAGTTATCTGGTATATATAGCCTGCAAAGTAGGTTTTACAAGTTTAGGGAGTCCACTGCTCCTCTAAGAACTTTGGAACACATGGTCATCTGATCTAAGAGTCTTCAGTAATAGTCCTGACTGTGATCAATGCTTCAAATTAGAAGACGTTTACCATGTTTTAGTGGAATGCTCCCGCAACGACGCCTTACGGTGGCAATTACTTGTTTCTGAACATGCTTTCTGGCAGGTAGGTGGTTGTAACGGGGTGCTGTTGCAACCTGACTCTCCGGATGCCAGAGAAGTGTATGCATTGTACCACGCAGTCGTGAAGACTGGGGCTAGTTAATTGTTGTAGCTTATTTTGATTATCAATAAGGGTGTCATATTCTCTAAGAAAAAACCCTACATAAAAAAAAATAGACAGATCAAATAACTTAAAGTTATGAAGATCAATTGATTAAACCTCGAGGTGCCGAGACCGCTGAAGGTTTTACATGCTACTGTCAGAAACAATCTTTCAAGTCTCCCATGACTTGTAGGTTGCATTTCATTTGCGTGTCTGCGTATAAAAAAATATAAATAACTAGTTACGGAACTCGATTTTACTGGACTACTGGTCTTGCTACCTCAGCTACACCACGGATACAATTTATCCGGTATAAACAGTAGCTTATATCCTTCTCCAAGGTCTCATCTCTATCTCTTTACTAACATTCAACAAAATGATCAGAAGTTTAGGCGTAAAAACGTAATAGACAGAGTTACTTTCACATTTATAATAATACTAGCTGCGTCCCATGGTTTTACCGAGGGTGATGATGATGATAATTATGATGATGATGAAAAGTAGCCTATGTGTTAATCCAGGGTATAAGCTATCTCCACACCGAATTTCATCCAAATCTATGTAGCCGTTTAGGCGTGAAAGAGTAACAAACACAGATCCATACATCCATACCCACAAACTTTCGCATTTATAATATTAGTAGAACTAGGTTTTGAAAAGAAAAGAAAATTATTTATTACTGACAGGTTTTTGGTGTATCCCAGCGGAAGCATCTATTTTTTCGGATTAAAAAGTAGCATATGTATCCAGCTTATAAGGTTACATTTTTAATTTTTAATCTAATATAAAGCCGTGAAGATGTAACAAACACACATACATACACACACACTTTCGAATTCATAATATTAGTGTGATAGTTAAATTTCCGATTCGTCACCAATCCGTTACCTCTTAAATGGTAATAAATGCAACCACATAAACAGAAACCTTTCAGACATCAATCACATACACAAAAGACTTCAAAGAAAGGACCTATCATATTGAATCTTTGTTCAACCGTGCTTTATCTAATAAGACTGTCAATTTAGATTTTGAATAATGTTGATAAGGTTAGAGACCTTATCAACATTACTCAAAATCTAATTTGGTGATGTAATAATAAGGCAATTAGAAATAACTAGCTGCGCCACGCGGTTTCACCCGCGTGGACTACGGTTTTTCGGCCTCCTAATTCAATTATCCCACGAGAACTATGTACTTTTTCCGGAATGAAGAGTAGCCTGTGTGTTATTATAAGGTATGAGCTATCTTCAGTTCGAATTTCATGTAAATCCGTTTCGCCGCTTCTGCGTGAAGGAGTAACAAACATACAAACGACAAACAAACTTTCACCTTTATCATATTAAGGGTGAGTGTGATAATATGTCAATAATAAATAGTAGTAGTTAATCTTATAACTTTATATGTAAATAATATTAAAATTTATAATGCTAGTATGAATGAAATGTAGCTAGTGCAAAAGGTTTCTAACTAGATATTAAAATAAATTATTTCGCAAGACCTTTAGCAGAGAAATCCAGTAATAAGTATTAAACATCGGTGAGGCTTCAATTTCGCTAGCTTTCACTGAGTTATTGTAAGGAAGTGTATCTAAATGGGTATCTCAGCCTAGAGATACGTGTGTAAACGTGCCTTAAAGCTGTGTTTATGTAGTACATAGTACTTTATCTGCTTAGTACATAAAACATCTACCTACTTTATTCTTTTGAAAGTTATAGTTTACTTTGCATATGGACATTGTTTTTTTTTTCCTCTCTCACTTCTGGGAAATGGGTTTGCGCCATATTAAATGTCAAGGTGCGACCTGGTTTGCTTAGCATTGCTGGAATCATTGTAGTTACAAGAAAATTGAATGTGCGTTAGTATGTTTTGCTGATTTCGTGCTACTGTTACACAATCAGATCACTAAGACCCGATAACAAGCATCTCATTACAGAAAAGTTCGCCACAGCTCCAGGGATTCGAACGCGGGGACGCAACTTTAAAGTCAGGATCAGTACACGATGGCCCTTCGATTTTATTGATCCTAATACTTTTATCTTAGGAAATACCATCATTACACGAAGACAATATTAGACTGGTCGGTTGGCGCAGTTGGTAGCACTCTGCCTTCTGAGCCGCTGGTCCCGGGTTCGATTCCCGGACAGGTCAAACATTTGCGTGTATGAACATGTCTGTTTGACCTGTGTCTGGGTGTATATATGTATTTAAGTATATACATCAGTCATCAGGTTACCATAGTACAGGCTCTGCCTAGTTTGGGACCGAAGACCTTGTGTGAATGTTGTCCCATATTATTATATTATATTATTATAGTGATTTTAGATTTGTGAGTTTGCGACAAAATTCTAAATTATATTAGTGACCACAATTTTAAATATAGTATTATTCTTTTGTATTACGAGTATTTTAACGTAAATTGCTCGTCTGTAAATTTCGTGTGCAATTTGGCAAAAAAACTTCGAATATTTATTTCTTGTATTACACTTAATAATGTTAGGATGTGCATAGTTAAATAAAGTCTACTATGTTAATATACGTTCAAATTTATTTTTGAAGGAATCTATTCGGCTTTTTATCGGACTAACGGAATACTGTCCTGTGGCTTTGTCAGCTAATCTAATAATTAGGTTCATTGAACCTTATTATTAGATTAGCTGACAAAGCCGAAAAAATAATAGGACTACTCCTATTATTATTTAGTCTGTCACTGCATCTGCAATGAACCATGAAAAAAAAAAGTTATATAGTTTAATAATAGTCATACAAATTTAAACTTTAGCAAAAATATAATAAGAGCTATGGCCCTTTAAAACAATCTATTTTCGTTTGTGGTAACAATAGAATCATTACCACTGTTGTAGTAAATAAATTGATGTCAATTAAACGATAGCCTTATATACTGTCATGAAAATAAAGTTCTGAATCCTATCTGTAATTTGATACATACACGCATTTTAAAACTACCGGTCAATTACCTGCAAATGTTTCGAAACGTCCACAAATAGAGTCCATTGCACCGTCTTGTGAGCAACCTTATCTAAAACATTGATGTTTTATTTCCTGTGCTTATCTTAGCTTCTTTATTGGCTCAATTTTGGGTCATGTTCGAACATGTCGAAGTGTGTTGATGTAATAACATTAATTTTTAAGCCTTACTTTGGCCAGTTTATTACTCCGTCTTATGTTAATTGAGATTCTGAATTTGAAATTTTGCATGTGGCTCCTTCAAGTTTGTTGTAATGTTTTTTTTAATGCTATTGGTACCTAGTGATACTGTAATTGAACAAAACTAAATTAAAATGTTAAATACAATATACTTATGTAGTTCTTTATGGTTATGACAAAGTCCAAAACGACGTGAAAAAAATGATTGGAAATTCTCGTGAGTTTGACACATTATTATATATATGTGGTATCCGGCTTTACGTAGGATGAGCATCGGACATGCTCGAAACCTAGGTCGAAACTTCGACTATAAACGTGAGTTAAGCCGGATACCACATATATATAATAGTGAACAAAATGGTTAAAATGAAGTCGTTTAAAAACATTTAATTTAATTCAAAATGTGTACCCTGCCCACTGGCCACTTGCTAATCCGCTGGGCTATGCCGGTGATTTTCGTTCTTCTACGGATCCTCTCACTTCTGATTCGATAGGGTAGAGAAACCCCAAGCATAGCCCTCTACATGTTTGTACTGCGTCCTCGTTGGGGAATTTTACCCATGATAAAATGTCAGTTCAACTTGATTCTCATTGTAGCTTTCATTCTTTTCTTTTCAACGAAGCTCATTGATAGATGTTCATCTTGATTCTCATTGGTAGTTTTTTTTTTTTTTTTAATTTAATAACATTCACACAAGGTCTTCAAGTCCCAAACTAGGCAGAGCCTGTGCTATGGTAACCTGATGACTGATATATATACTTATATACATATACACAGCCAGACACAGGTCAAACAGACATGTTCAAAGTAGTATGTGTTTGATGTAGTTCGTGTTTGAATCGCCAATGAGAATCGTCATTTCATAGCGGCTGCTGTTTTTTAAACAAATATATATATTACATAGAAATAGAATTTAAATGTGTAATTTAATAGTTCTGCCAGATTTCTCTTTGGAACACTTGACGGTTAATTAAAACAAAATTGATAAAACTGTGCCGACAATTTGCTCATCTCAGCCACTTTCTATTCCAATTAAATCTGCCTAATCGGGTACAGATCGTAGATATACTGACAAGTGAGATGGTTGTCTGTCTGTACCGACGGCGACCGTCTAACAAAACTACGTTTTGAACACAAGGACCAATATAAATACTATTTAAAGGTAAACATCGCCAATATTTCCGCTGCGGATAATAAAAAAAATGGTTTTTTTTTGTATTAATGTGAGTGGTAGGGTTGGAAGAGGAAGGCCTCACGAAGAGGACGCACGTTCCGAAATCAGATTGTAGAAGTTCCAAGAAAGCGCCAGGTCAAGAGTACTCTAAATCGATCCTCTTCTATGAATGGTTTGATGAGCGTGGACGAAGCGAAAGAAGAGTGTCGGGATCGTAGCATTTAGAAGACTGTGGTCTCTGCCTACCCCTACGGAAAAGAGCGTGGATATATATGCATGTATGTAAGTATACGATCGCGAAAAGATGTTAAAATAATGGCTAAATTGACCAATTACATAAGAGGTTATACCCGCGCGGGGTAGGATTTGCCCGTTACATTAGAGATTGAATTGTTAAAAGTCCATTTTTAACGTTTACCTACGTCATAATAACTATCTATGTGCTGAACTACACCCGAATCTGTTCAGTGGTATGAGCTATGTGTTGCTAGAACAGTCGGTCACGGTTTCCTTTTTTATTATGTAAATAAAAAAGTCTGTGTTTTCCGATATTTGAAATCCTGGAGTCTTCAAGTCGCGAGTGAATTGCAAACCTTCTAGGTTTGCGTGCTTAATCCTAGACAACGTCATCACTTAACATCGGGTGAGACGTTTTGTATGTTTATATTATAAATCGTGCCTATTTAATATATAACATTTAAAATGGGATGACTGTTATGATGTAAATCGTTATATTGTACAGTTAATAAAGTGCTTCTGTACTACCTACATTAAAATAATATAAATTCTAATGTGAGAAAGGAGCAGGTTGAAAACCAGCGCTGGGAGGCTAGTCTTCTCAGCATTATGCTGAACTTGCTCCTTTTGTACACAACAATACTTTTTCATTGTATATATATCTATATATAATATGTATATTATAATTATATAAAAAAGTGTTCTTCCAACTATATGTTCTGTTGTGTACAATAAATATATTTTCTTTCTTCTTTTCTTTAGACAGTTGTCAAACGCAAACTTATAATATGTAAAAAAAAATAAGCTGCTGCTGCCTGCGTTTTCACGGCGCTGTGGTTTAGGATGAAAAAAGTTATGGGAGTTTTTACTGTTTTTCTCGCAGTTTTTACGTTTCTTCTCTTCATAAGAAGCTTCCTTGGGCCTTAACTCAAGTATGAAAAAAAAAATGCCGCATCGGTCGAACCAGTCTCGAGTTTTGAGCTTAGCAATAAGAAAGTTAAACAATGAGAAGAAATTCTAAACCAGAGAATAAACATTATGTTAGATATGTCTACTAACGTGGAATCTTCGACATATATCTCTAAAGTTTCCCACGAACACTAATGGCGTGATGTCTACTTCTAGATTTTTATCTAAGTACACAGCGAATGTACTCGTGCTAAAGTTTCTATTACAGTTGTATAAGTTTACGTCCTATAAAAGTTGTACGATTGTATCTCAAATATTTATATATATATAATATATGTCGCCTGTCAAACTGACGGAGGCTGGTTCGATCCCCGCCAACGGCTTCAGCTTTCGTTGAAGGTGACACTCTTATCAAATTCCCAGCATAGTGGTAGGGTACTTTCGAGTACTACCCATCTGGCTAGCTACCACCCTTGAGTTTGAAAAACTGTCACCAAACACATAGTGTGTTCAGGCACAGTCCTTGAGAGCCAGTTAACATTCTAGGTCTAGCATAATAACATCTTCGACCACATCGTCACTATCCATCAAGTGAGATAGTGGTGAAACGCCAGCTCTATACAGTATTAAAAAAATATGGATCTGTACTAGCTGTTATATTACATCGAATAGATGTGTACATTTTAATTATTTTATAACATCGCTGCAATCTGGCAGTTTAAACTCACCTAATAAAGGGGACTGGGACATGTCCAAAACCTGTTATATAAATAATAAACGAAAATCCCTTATTCAATTTTTTTTAAATATAATAACATTCACACAAGGTCTTCAGGTCCCAAACTAGGCAGAGCCTGTACTTTGGTAACCTGATGACTGATATATATATATATATATACATATACACACCCAGACACAGGTCAAACAGACATGTTCATACACACAAATGTTTGACCTGTCCGGGAATCGAACCCGGGACCAGCGGCTCAGAAGGCAGAGTGCTACCAACTGCTTCAACCGGCCAGCCATATCCGAACTTTTTCCAAACGAAACGAAGAAACAAACTGCCTACCGTATAATTCATGAGGCATTTGTATCCTTTTACGGATGAGCTTGAAAGTGATCCTGAAACCGAGCCCAGAGCATACGAGCAGTATTACAAGTTATATTTTCTAAAAGGCATCTACGCTGACAATAGCCTTCTGGTGTGAAATTATCTTCAACTGTGACTGTCCTTAACTTTTGAGCTTCTACATTATAAAACTCGTTATGTAATAGTGTCAAACGACACGTCAAAAAACGCACGCGTATTGCAGATTTTAATAGTGCCAATACTGGCATTAGGCTATTTATTGCATCATCAGGTTAACCGAACTGTTATTACAAACCGTTGTCGCTTTTCTTGATATTTTTTTATGAGCCATTACATTACAGGTCAACAAAGACATAGTAAGCATTCAATCATTATTTTTCTTTTTGACAATCGTCACACTGTAGCGTAATCAAACTTATGCCAGGGACGAAGAACATTTGTTTATGGACACAAAGTTATTAAAATTAGTTAGTCAGTAAAATATTTTATAAATGTATTGTTTAATATTTTTCATGTTGTGACTTGTGACACTGCTGTGAATGAGCACAAATTTATAAAAATTGTTTGTCTTATCTGATTGTGATTGATTTCAAGTAATGAAAATGAAGTAATTGTTGCAAACGTAGTATATACGTTAAAACATTTCAAAAACCTTTGATATTCATTAACTTGAGGTACTGCTTCTTGTATGTAGAGAACACTGCGCTTGCGTTCCAAAAATGGCCAACAATTCCTTCTGATCCAGTTTCTAACCGACAGAATCCACATTAAGGTTGGACAACTTCCATTTCGCATCGGAATTGCGAAACGATTTCTTTATGCAGCCTTTTTTGTGTAACGTTTTCTTTAACTGTATTCTCCATTCTCTTTCATACAATAAAGATAATAACAAACAAGGCAATTATGAAGTCAATTAATTGTTGCATCGAACAGCAACTTTTCGAACTACAACTTTTATTTCCGAAGCTATAAGATTCAGGAGTAATGAGTCTCGACTATACAATCGGAAAGGTGCCAGATCGCACCTCTGTTTTGATTATTCGATGAAGTTAACACGTTGATGATATCTCGAGCATAGTGGCAGGCCTGATTTTGTAGCGTAAGTTTAAAAATGTATCACCAAACACTGTTAGATGAAGGAGCTTTAGTTGGCCTTAAGTACAAGATGAATGCGGTATCGTAATAAGATGTCAATCTGTCGATCCTAAATTTACGACGATATCACATTCAGCCACATCAACTAAGATTTTCAAATGATATGATTATGGATGTCGGCGTCCAAAATGTATGTATAGAATTAGGGGATCAAACTCCCCCGAAACCCAACGGCCATCCCATACATTTTAATTTTCAAATAATGATATCATATCCCGTTTGCCTCTACTTTGTTGATGCATACTGCGAAGGAATGGAACTCATTGCCTAAGTATGTGTTTCTCGATACGTACAATTCTGGAGTCTTCAAGTCAGGAGGGAATATGTAGGTACCTTCTAGGCTTGCATGCTACGTCTTAGACTGCGTCATCACTTAACATCACGTGAAATAGTGTCAAACGCAAGCTTATAATAATACAAATTGTAGAGCGGTCGTGTTGCGATTCGTTCTTAAATTTTCAACCCCCTTTTGTGTATAAAAATTATGATAAAATAGTCCTTCCATTTATGTCCATTTATTAATAAATTAGTCAGCCCAGAAATCAACCCCTCTGGAAGTGATTTCTCGGCTACGACCTTTCGTTAGACTTAATTTACGAGTATTAATAAAATGATGCGCTTTATTCGTTAATTTTCAGTATGCGTATTTTTTTTTCTTATCACTCCTAGCTTTAAAACCATTTCAATGTCTAACACAGAACTGTTCTGTGGGACCATTAAACACAATGGTAACATTTATGATTGTGTGTTACGTGAACTGACCACCTGGCATTTGCATCACTTTAATTGTTACTTTAATCGTTGCTTTGATTGATCCAGCCATTACAGCTCTTACTGGAGTCAAGCTTGTGTTTGAATATTTTATGAGTATCGACGGCTTGAAGTCTATCTGGTTTGAATTGCGTACTTGTTGAGAATGACCAGTGTAGATTGAATAAATTAATTATCGTTTTTATATACGTACACAAGCCATTTCAAATTAAAACTCTTGTCATTGCTTTTAAAACTATCCTTGTAATAAATAGGTCACGTTTGTTAAGACGCAAAAAAGTATTCTACATCTCTATTTTATCTTTAGAATGTTCACAGCTAGACAAAGGCATCCCCTAATAATATTCACAAGAAGATATTGAAAGTACGTAGTTGGCGCCAAATTTCCTCCTTTGCAGCTCTCCTGTCGACCACAGAAAAAATATCACATCACAAAAATAATTAAAAATTAGAATTAGTAAAGAAAAATTTAATTCATGATGACGCTGGGTACTCGTACATAAACTGCAATCATACTTTACTCTCATGTGTAGTAAAGTTGTTTTTCAAATGGCAGCTTGTCTACGTAAGGAAATCTAACATTTAGGAATATAATATTTAGGCAGGTCTTCTGTCGACCACAGAAAAAATATGACAACACAAAAATAATTAAAAATTAGAATTAGTAAAGAAAAATTTAATTCATGATGACGCTGGATACTCGTACATAAACTGCAATCATACCTTACTTTCATGTGTAGTAAAGTTGTTTTTCAAATGGCAGCTTGTCTACGTAAGGAAATCTAACATTTAGAAATATAATGTATGCACTAAAAGTCGATGTAATAATAATAATCTCTTTATATAACAATCTGCATAAATAGCATTGCGCTTGCAGTTAGAGGCCACGTTTGGCCTCTAACTGCATGCGTCATGTCTGTACTAAATTTTTAGCTCAGACTCTCAGGGACTAATGAGCTGTCGATATGGTGTGTCGACGAGATCCAATCAAATACGATAAGATCTGTATAAGATTAGCAACTGGACGTAGTTGAACTGCAAATTGGCAGGTCAGATTTCAAGCAGAAGAGAGTAGAAGCGGCCTGGAATTAGTAGAGAAAGTTATATTCAGGCCACGCCTTACAAGAGTTTGGGGAAATCAATGAAGGAAGGAGGCTTATGTTTAGCTGTAGGCAGTCTTAACTTAAATCGTCATAATGAAATGATCTACACAATTTATAAACTTGGGTAAAACATGTAACCAAGATCGACCATGACAAGTATTTTTTTATTTTTCCAATGTTATAATATACTGGACGAGTTTTTACAATAATACATAATATTATGGTAAATGAAACGAGATTGATTTATTTATATTCAGCCAATAATTCCATAAAGCTCTATGTATCAATCTTGTTTGACAGGTGCTAGAAGAACGAAAGAGATATGTTGATAACTCACATAAACAATTGACTAATTGATTTTAAGAGGGCAAAATAATTTTGCACGATAATTCTTATTTTGCTGATTGTAAAGTTCAAATTACTATAGCCAATATTTCATCAGCTTTATTTATGTGCGGTTAATTTTTCATATTTGTACCCGCAATTAAGTTATGCAAAAAATCTCAATTAATATGGAAATCTGTTCTATAAATTGTAATTTTTAGACATTCGCGATTCGAACACATTGTTATAAAAAAAAAAAAACGGAAATTAATCGCGAGGTAAATAAATTACTAAATGTTTTTCTCGCGATTAATTATATATGTTCTATAAAGTATTTACTTTACGATAACCTAAATAACATCTTTCTTATTTCATACTTTACTTGTAAGTCTTAATAACAAAATGTAATTTCATGCAATTTCAAAACTCAATGAGATAGATGTTCAATGGTGACCAATAAGCCTGCTCACCTATATGCAAAATGAATACGCTCAGTCATTATAATCTTGAACAGCAGATATAACGTAGGATCAACTTTCATTTTAAAAATATACTAATAAATAAAACTATATCTACAAGCTAACTAGCAATTGGCAAATCGAACACCTGCAGACTTTATTTTATTGATTGATTTTACTCTATTAAATATTTACATTACATTATAAAAATATTATGGTTTGGATCAATGGAGCCACAAATCATGATAAAAATGTGGATATCGCAAAACAATTACAGATATTCCGTTGGAAGTAGAAAGTAAACTCCACAGTTCACGATCTGTAGCAAAGCTTGTCTTGTTCCGAATAGAATTCCCACTTTCCCAGCGTTTGTGCTGGAATATCCCATTGTATGGAGATTAAATCGAGATGTTGTCTGCTTGAAATATTACATTGGAACTTTCGTATTTAGCTGTTTTGAAACAGTTTTATGTGACAATCTCATCAGTAACTGCTTTTGTATTTTCTTTTTAAGTTCCCACACCCACCCTCGTTCGTGCTGAAATAGCCAATTCGAAATTATACGTTTTAGAACACTTTTATAATATAGCTGCTCCCTGCGGTTGTACTCGCGTGGTGATGTAAAACGGTGATGATGAAAATAAGCCTATGTGTTAATCAAGGGTATACCTAATCTATTATCTAGCAATATTCATCGAAATCGGTGTAGCCGTTTGAGCGTGAAGAGGTAACACACATACACACATATACACACTTCACAAACTTTCGCATATAATATTAGTATTATATATATTAGTATATATATAATATTAGTAAAAGAGGATAACAAACTGTAAGATATACCTAATATCTATTAATTTTTTACTTTTCCTCCGTGATTGATTAAATGCTTATTCAGCTACTAGTACTTTGAACAGACTTTTTTTTTAACATTCACACTAGGTCTTCAGGTCTCAAACTAGGCAGAGCCTGTACTATGGTAACCTGAAGTCTGATATATATACTTACATACATATACACACCCAGACACAGGTCAAACAGATATGTTCATGCACACAAATGTTTGACCTATCTGGGAATCGGACCTGGGACCAGCGGCTCAGAAGGGAGAGTGCTACCAACTGCGCCAACCGGCAAGTCAATCCCATTAGTTTTTTCTGAGTTATATGTCAATACTTAACTACTTTTTCGCGAAAAGAGTTCATTAAAAGTTAAATTAATTGCATTGTTAACGACTTCATCAATATTCAACAAATTATTTAACATTTTTGAGTGTTGAAGTCAGTTCCCTTTTTTTGTTGTATGTTCTTCATCCCCCTCACGACATGCTCATTCTCGTACAATTGAATTTATTGTCGAAAACTCCCTGCAAAGATGCCTATTACATAACAATTGCATAACAAATCTAAATATATATGTATAACATATAATGTTGTGAAAAAATATGCACCTTAAGTGATAGCACAATGATTTCGTCACCATATTGCATATTACCTTACGAGCCTGATGATAAAGCGAATCACCAGGTTCTAAGTCACGTTTCTTCCATTTGGATGGATTCCAACCGACATACCTATTGTAATTGTATGCAATGTCGGCGCTTGTGAGCAAATTCCTTTGCTAATTAGAAAAGTACATGAATGTCGTGGCCACAGATTAATAAAGGCGTCAGGATAGACTCGATTGTCCTGTGGACTTGACAATTGATTCATAACCTGATCGCTTATGATTTAACTAGCGGCGCCCGGCTTCACCCTCATGCACTACTGTTTTCCCGTTACCTGAGTTATCACATGACTATCGTAAATTTTCCGGAATAAAAAGTAGCTTATATCTTATTCTAGAGTCTAGAATAAGACATAAGCTACTAAGCTTATTTGAATTTCGACTATTATAATCTCTGTCTCTCTGTTAAATTTCATCTAGATCCGGTCAGCTGGTATAAAGCCTAAGCCTAAAAATAAGCTAATCATCCACTATTATGTTAGTATTTGTAATCCGTAACAGGATGTTGGATGTGGGCCGCTTCTAACCGGTCCTTGTGGAGATCAATGGGGGAGGCGTATGTCCAGCCGTGGATATTCTACGGCTGAGATGATGATGATATTTAAACCATATCCATATTATGCTGCTGATATTGTATTTTAATTGTGATATAATTAGTGTGTATAAAAATAAATAAATCGATCCAAATTTACGCATTAACATACAAAATTCTCAGGGAAGACATCCCCGAGAGGGCTGGGCTTTATTAATCAAACGTTAGACTGACTTTCCCTGAAAAAAAAAAACAAAAGAATTCGATTTTATGCGACGATTAAGTGTGCTAGTACTCTATACTCGTAGGTAGCCAGGCAGGTACTCAAAGGTACCATCTTGCTGGGAATTTGATAACGGTGTTGCCTTCACCGAAAGCTCAAGCCGTTCGTGGGATCGAAGCAGAGTACCTACGTCAGTTTGACAGCCCACACTCCCACCGATAAGCTATCATCGCTTCAGCGCGGTCTCCCCAATATCAAAAACTTAACACTGCAATACAGTAAAACCCACAAACAACGGTGCTCACACTGGAATCTTAAACAATGACCGCCAAGGTCGTATTTGTTATTATGAATAATAATACATCAACCTCGATCACACCTACATCGCATTTCGATACAAAAATATTTTCTGATCTGATGTCAGCTTTTAAATATTCTCGCTTACGTAATAGCAATGCACATTTTAGTACACGAGTCACATTTGCATTTTATTACCGGTTTAATGATTAGCATTCAAATTAATAAACGGTTTTTATTCTTGTTCTGAAGAATGAGAATATCTTCTTGAAGGAACTGAGGTTCCGTAGTCGCAGTAGTCTCACTAATCTGGCACTTCAATTATATTCCGGCATGTCCAATAATCCGGCACTTCAATTATAGTCCGGCATGTCCAATAATCCGGTACCCCCCCCCCCCCCTCCCCACTATCGTTCCGCGCTCGCGCACCAGCATTAGTATAACCTCAAAAATTATCAAAATAGGATGTTTATCTGTTATTTTCAAGTCGTAAATAGTGTAGCTTATGCATGTCAACCAAACGGCAAAATAGGACTTATCGTCTTAAAATATAATACTGTGATTTCTTCTATACAGTCCAGTATCCAAACACAACACATCACAACACAAAACAGTATCCAATCCAAACAATCCGGCAACCCATTATGCTGGTTTAGTGAGACTCTACTGTATTTAGTAATTGCAGCTTTTGGCTCGTTTGGTTTTATATCGCTATAAACTTAGGTATTAATATGTATGTCCCATAGCCTTGCGTCAGATCTTTAGATTGAGGGTTCAACGTCTGTGGATTACTTTTTTGCACTTTATGTGAAAATGAAATGAAAATTTCATGAGCAAACCATGCTCAAAAAATGATGGTATAGTGAGCTGTGATTATTTTATAGTTAGGTGCTCTATATAATGCACATCTTGCGTGCAATTTGTTCGGTGAATCGCCGAGCGCGCAGTGTGAAAAGTTTAAGACTTCCACAAAGTAACGCCTTAGAACTCTATAAAGATTATGCCTATTCACAGAGCAACGCGGCTTCCAAGCGCCGCGCACGACTAGAGCGGGTTTGCTTTGTGTACCTAACAATTTGGTAAAGATAGAGAAACAAATTCCGCACATACCGTGGGTCTTGATAACTTAATTTTAGAGCATCTAGATTGGCAATCTAGAAGATAATTTGTATTTATTCCTGTCTGAGACGATTTTTTGTGTGATTTGAATTAGATTATCTTATATAAAATGTACCGTAAGTCTAGTAGATGTAAAATAGGCTTTCCCATTAATTACTTAAAGCCGATATATAACCACCTAAAAGTATATGTATATAATGTTAAATCACCTTTGGTGAACCCTGGCTATGTCTAAGAGCGTATAAATATTTACTGATTCAACTGACATAATCATATGTGACATATTTTTGTTTTTGTTGTTTCAGGTATGTCATCATATTTTTACTTTGGAAATTCGCCTGTCGTAAAGTTATTGGTAAGCCTTCGATACAGTTTTCTATTCCTTTGATTATAACCATAAAATGTGTTTAGTTTACTATAGAGAGACGCACCTCCTCCGCCCCTCATTTGACAAGGGGCGTTGAAAATACTTTTTTCTCATTTTACAAGGTTATAAATTAAAAGCATCATACTACTATATCCACATGTATCCCTTCAAATGCCTTTCAATAGGAATTTAAATTTATTTCACTTGCTAAAGTGCCTGCATCAAAAAAACTTGCAGATGTCGTTTATTTTACTAAGTTTCTTACACTAAAATTTGAAATAACGCAAGATGGTCGAGAGCACTGTCTAGTACTCACCTGGCTTGCCACCTACCACCTTTTATAAAAAATATCCAAGCATATATAGTGCATTCAGGCAGCTGTGTTTCAAAGCCAGCCAAAGCGCGATCACGTGTGACGTGACTGACTGAATGACCTATCAACGCAAAACACCACGAAACGAATTCGGCTGCAATTTTGCGCACATACAGTTATGACAAGTATGACGTAGATATCCGGTTATAACAGCTTTTTTGTAAAATTTGTCGCCTACTGTTGAGTAAAAATAAAACTGTTATTCAAGATTATAAAACCGAAAACGTTTCATTATGCCTAAATTTTCAATAAAACCAAAGTATGCAACAGTAAAACTTTAATCAGTGCACCTTTCATATATAGCAGCAGTAACCGTAACCAATCAGAAGGTTAACTTACAACGTCTTTGATGTATATTTATGATCCGATGCAATATCATTTGGTGAATCACAAACATTCTATAAACGAATTCGGTTTTAAATTAAGTTTGAATTACGAATATTTCATGTTTGAACGACGCTTTGAATTGACCGTAGACGTATTTATTGTTAAGCTTATTGAGTATGTTATGTTTAAATTTTAAATGCGACACATAAAATGAATGTATTAAAAAAAGTTATCTAAAAATATCTACAAAAACTCGTGTAAATAGCTGAATTAGAATCACCTGCTTAGCATTAATATCACTTCTTCCAGCAAGACAGGCGACTATCGGAATTTATCTGTGTGATTTCTGTATTAATATCTTACAAGGACGGGCACATCCATCGATACATATATATGATAGGTAGCAATATATAATCAAAGACTTAGAGAACCGTTTTACAAACTCATAACTGCAATCCTAAAACAAATAAAGAAGGGGTAAAAAAATTGAACATGAAAAATTATAAGAATCCCTATTTTTTTAGAAAATAAATATAGCCTTTGTTACTCAGGATGAATGTAGCTTTCAAATGGTGAAAGAATTTTTAAAATCGGTCAAGTATTTTTTGAGCCAATTCGTTACAAACATACTTACATACAAACCTTTCCTCTTCATAAAACAGTTTGTCTAGCGAGATAGGGAGGTGCGAAAAACCTAAGCGAGTAAGCGAAACAGCTATAAAATAATCAAGGCAAGCCCCTAGTGTCATATCTATCATTTGCATACATCTTCAGACGCAAACTAATGTTGTGACTACTATCTAGACATCCAAGAATAGGTAATTAAGTTTGTGGACAATTTTCAACATTTCCTTGAAACTAAAGGTAATAACTTTCATAATAATTCAAATAACTCTCGTTTCGAAACTTTCCCCAAAACTACTTTTCCCTTAAATTCAAAGTCATGCCAAATCCATGTCATCAAATACGGAACGTACTATTGAGTAGATTCTCAATATGGCTATGGTACGATTGATGATCACTGACTGACACGCTCTTAAAAAGAAGTTATCAAGATGCCATAAGATCAATGGGCGTCAATGTCTAACTGTTACACATACCTTTCAAAAGCTCTTTCTTTTGTCATGAAAATGGGCAAAACATAACACATTATCTACTTTAACACAATGCAGTAAAGTTGAAAAGAGAAATGTAAGTTTAGCATTTTGCTGGGACATTGGTCTAATACTGTTCAATTGACTTGACCTTTTCGTCTTCTGATTAAGGTACTACATGGCTGAATAGTTGGATATGAACTCTTGTGGACCGCATATACAATATCGTTGTTACTTTTTATGTTATCATTTTTAATGTCTTCGTGCATATAAAAAATGCGAATAAAGATGCCATTACTTTATTAAATTGACGTCATGATAGGCGAAACTTTTGACGTGATAACGTTTTATAAATTGATGAATACCAGCAACACTCATGAAAAATAGTAACGTTCCACCTGAGTTTTGTATTACATAAAATAATCAAAGTCAAAGTCAAAGTCAGTCAAAGTCAAAGTCAAAGTCAGTCAAAGTCAAAGTCAGTCAAAGTCAGTCAAAGTCAAAGTCAGTCAAAGTCATAAATGATTATGACGTTATCACGTAAATCTATCGTCCGTAAACCGACTTTACAGACAACCAATTTTTTAAGACTTTTTAAGAACTTCTGAAATCTCTTCAGAAGTTGACCGTATCGAAGAATAATAAATCTGACTGTCTATGGAGTGCTACTAAAACTTATTGGAAAAGCCACAGGGATAATATTGTGCAGTCGTGTTTTTTCTTAAAAAATTTGAACGTTTTTCTATAGTTGTTGCTCATAAGATAAACTGATTCCCAAATATATTTAATTGTTTATATTTAACGCTTTAACCATTAAACTAAAACTAAAATTTATTTAAACCGTACAATGCTCAAATATCGCGCAGTAACACAGGCTTTACGATCCAAGATATAATTACAAGTAAACGTTTGCAATATTGATATTAAAACTAACGTCATGGCTAAAAGATAAACCGGCAGACACTCACGTTTTTGGCAGTAGTTATTTTGCGTCCAGTTTTCATCATCATCCTGGATACCTCACTCTCCAGTCTCCAAAAGTCTGATGTTATATTTGAAAGGAATAACGTGCAAATCAGAATCCACGTGGGCGAAGCCGCTGACTGCAATAGTCTATATTTTTCTGGAAGCCCTGTGTTTGAGCTGTTCAAAAAGTTAAATAAGTTAAATCTGTATTTTAAAAAATGAATTCCTGTTTGCCTCGGTCATGTCATAACTTTAGATAGACTGTAAGGATTTCATATAATCATATGTGACATGGAAAGAAAAATAAATGAAATTTCGTAGAAAATAGTAATTAAATATTTCGTAAAAAATACGATAAAAGGAAAACTGAAGTAATGTATACATGTAAACTGTGATAAGATCGTATATTAATGTTATCATAGTAAATACTTCAATTTTTTAAATCTATATTTATTAAAAAATATGTTTGATCAATCATGACCATGCCACCTCCCATTGAATACAAACATACTAACCAATCTCTGTATTTAGACATATTATGTTAACAAGTTTGTATACCTATGCCTTCTCTCGCTCTCTCGCTCCTTCTGATAAAGGAAAAGCGAGAATGCTGTTACATAATACCAAGCTGTTCAACATCTCTATTATGGGCTGTCTGTGTATGTGTAGTGTTTTTCTCTCAGCTTTGTACCGGACACATTCTACGATGACATGGTAACTAAATACTTAATCCTACTAATATTATAAATGCGAAAGTTTGTGTGTATATATAAAGCTCGATTACCACTCACTGACTGACTGACTGACTGACTCACTGATTGACATCATTGTTCTCCTAGAAGGAGCGATGGGGGGTGTTTGTAATGTAAAGTAAAAATGTACAGGAAGTTCCAGTGACCTCCAGAAAAATCCGAAAAGTGTCATTTTTGGTTTCCTTCACAGAACTGGTGTAGGGATCTCGGAAACTACAATCGATGGGGGGTTGGTGTCAAAACTAAATACATATGACTAAAACCCTGGGATCCCTCTGGAAAGTTAAAAAAAAATTACCCTCCCAAACAGAAAAGAGGTTCTCCCATACAAATTTAAAACGACCGCAACTCCGGAACCGTTATAGGTAGCTATGGGCGGTTTGAACAAATGTCATAGAGGGTTTGTATGTTTATTACCTCTTGACGCTCAAACGGCTACAGCGATTTCGAAGAAATTTGGTATAGAGATAGGATTGGATTGACACATAGGCTTATTTTCATCACCACCATCATCACCGATTTTCATCACCACGCGGGTACAACCGCAGGGCGCTAGTACTAATTAATTTGAAGAATTATTGTTTTCAAATGATAATACTATCCGTTATCAGAGCTTAAATGTTAGGTATTTCGACATTAGCAGTCTCTCAAAGCTATAAATCAAAGATGTATGATGATACAAAACCGCATAGTAACGAAGCGAGACCAATCTCAACAGTTGCTCTCAGTGGAACCAACTAGATCGATATTCTTGTTACGAAATCTGAATACATCATGGCTCGGCATGAGCCTGTCAAGTTAGCTACGATGATTGAACTTTGATTTATTCACGAGGTGGTCGTTGCGTTTGAAATGTGGGCAATCGAAACCATACAGAATAAAAACCGTAGTAACCATGTACCATCGTGCTACATTATCAACCTTGTCTTAAAATAAATAATTGTTTCCACAATCATTTAGATCATGTTGCAGATGGCATCAACAGTTAGGTCATGTGCGCGCCCTTTCCTATTCATATTGTCGTCCCGTACAGTGCCACTAAGCATTTTTTAAATCCAATTTTGTGGTTTCGGGTAGAATATTTCAAAAAAACCTTTATCTGCCCGTTTAGATCGATACGCATGCGACTAGGTATGATTCTCAGGTTTAAATATTGGTCATTATACATCAAATTGTTTAACACAGCAATATTATCCATTCATCCGACATTCTTGATCTAGTCTACATAATCAAATAGGATATTGGTCAAATAATTGGCCCTTCTTTTCAAAGTGTCTTAGATATCATAAAGTCGACTATCAAAAGGTTTCCTGGGTTGCCATATTAATGAAAAAAATACCAAAAGCGCTTTATTAGCCCCCTAAGTTTTGATTCGAAGTTTATACCCAGCTGCGATTGACTTACAAAATGTACTGAATACGTTTATCAAATTGGTTCACCTAATACGGAAGGCTAACTTGATAAACTGTTGAGATTTGTCAATGACCCGCGTTTCTAAGATAAATTAATTCACAAAAGTATAATTAATATTATTAAGTCGATCTACACGTGATTGCTCGAGCTGGATATAATTAGCGTGATATTACATAACTTTATTGAAACTTAGCGTGTGTATTTAAGAATACGCTTGATCTAAATATGAACAAACTATATATACGATTTTAACTTATCAATAATAATAGTTTTTCCTGATGCTTTTGATAAGGATGATAGCTCAGCGATGGGAAAAAAAATTGCTTGCAAATATTTGGATCAACGAATCGGCATTGCAATCAATGGTTTAATGCAGCTAGCTTCGGGTTCCCTGCAAACTGATAATGGCTATAGGCTAGCAACAGCTAAAGGATTGTTCAAATATTGTTGTAGTATCTGTACTAATTATTATTGTTATTAGTATCTTATTTCAATAAAGGCTGCTCCTTAAAAACACCGCTTATATCTCGTGACTTGATTTAGAGAACTATTAAGAATAAACATCACAAGACTTAAAAATATATCTTCTTAAATCTGTGATTAATACAAAGTACGTCAAACGATGGCTAAGAGGTGACCTTAGTAGAGTTTTATACGCAAATTTAACCCACTTTGTAGGAAGTCGTTTTTATCGCTGTTGTTTTTTTTCCAACCGATTACCCATTCACTCAACCGAATCTACATTGAATATGAGATTGAGTATTGTGGTATCCAAATAAGGTGAAACGGCCGAGCGTCCACGTTTCTCATGCGTGGGTAGATACACATTTGACATACAAAAATGTGACGCATAAAAGAGTACAACAAAACGAAATGAGGTGTAGAGAAAACGAAAATCGCACAGTGGTCAAATTGGACAAAAAATGTGCCCGTTTCGGTGTCATTTTGCGAAATTGGTCGTATCTACTCATATTGTTCAATATAATTTGACGTAGTGAAAAAAATTTTGTGATTTGATTTAATACATTGCATGAAATACAATCTCTAACATGTAGGTAAAACTAATTTTAGTGAATGCATCACATTATTACGAAAAAAATATAAAGCAATATTATGATTAAAACTGACGTAGCTTTGACACATTATGAATTTATAAAACACGGGAATCACTCAGGTAAGTAATTCACATGGTTCCGACTATAGTTACGACCACATTCAGTGGTATTTTTCAAGGAGAACACGGGGCGCTTACTGATGCGGTCAGGGTTCGCCTAGTAGGTACTTAATAGGTATATATTTCAAATATTATATTGTATTATATTTGAATGATTATGTCATCGTGATCGTGAAAGAATCAGGATTATCCTTTGCAAATTACGGTCACAATTACAGATAATCCTACTAATATTTTAAAGGTGAAATTTTGTGTGTATGTTTGTTATTTCTTCACGCACAAACTTGTATTTTCGATGAAATTTGGTATGGAGATAGTTTGGACCCTGTATTAACACATCATCATCAATCATCACCACGCGGGCAAAACCGCGGGGCGCAACTAGTTTTAATATAATTATCGCTCTCACTTTTTTAAGTCTGCAGCTAAAGAAAAAACTACATATTATATAAAAATCGTACTTCCAAAGAAGAAAGAATAAAACAATTATTGTTTGCATCTGCTATGACCTGCCACTAAATGGAACACGCTAAACTTTTCAATGGCGAATTTCGTAACACTATTCGCAGACAACCTGGCGTATTTCTACACAAGTTCTCATTGATAGTGGTGGCGTGGGCGGGCTAGTCTCGCCCGGTCCATTCATGAGTTGGGCAAGTGGCCCACGCGATAACGGTTCTTATACACATATATATAATAAACAAATCTGTGTTAATTAGTACGAATTCATGTTCTACCGTAAATTTTTCTGAATACAGGAAACGGTCAATCACATCCCATAAAGGCTAGTTTTTTTTGTGATTTATGAATTTGATTATTTTTAATTGCATTTCTCATTAGCTTCGAAGAAATAATGCCACATTTTTTGTTATAACATAGGTAATTAGTTATGAATCGTAGTATATACTTTTAAATTTTATAATATTCAAAAATATGCGTGTTATGTTAATCTGTATATCGATAACAAACTAGGTAATAGGGCTTTAAAGTATGAATAATAAGGAAGTTTCAAAACTACAACCAACGTCTACTGCTTAGAGATCCAAAAATCAGAAAAAAAAGTCCAAAAACAAGTATCTCTTGAAAGGAAAGAAATGTTCTGAACCGATTTTACGAACTTGTTACGAACAACATTGGATTTGATAAGTTCTGTCATAACAAGTTCCTTGATAGAAATCTAGCATTCATAGGAAACTTTTTATCTAAAATTATACCAAATAGTTTAGATGGTAGAGTCTAAATTAAAAGATCCGTGTTTAAATGATATTCGGATAATTAACGCGACCAGGAAGCGAAACCCTAATCTCCCATCATGGTTGGCACTTCATCCAAAACCAACACAAGTTCACCCACGCGGTGTAAATAATTTGACAGTTAGCTTTGACAGTTAACGCTATTACGGTCTGTCTAATTGTAATGGCGATGGATCTGATTAAAATGTTTTTTATTTTGTGAATATTTGATGTAGGTATTTTGTGCATAAGTCTTTATTAAATTATTTGTGAAATTACGGAGAGATAACTTTAACTTTCGGGCTAAGTCTGCCCATAATAACCTGGGATGGTCTATGTTCTGGGATCATCATCATCCCAGCCATAGAATGTCCACTGCTTGACATATTTTTTGAAGCAAAAAATACGTTTTTTTCCTTCCTAATAACTAAGCTGTGGTCCGTGATATGGTCATGTCACGAAATTTCAATTGGAAAGAAAAAGCTGGTTAGCTGTTGTTTATTGAATAGCATTATCTCTCTTGGTCTGCACATGGATGTTATTGCACCTTAAATAGTGAGCCCATTGGCGTCTTCTTCCTGTCCCACAGACCCATACTAGGTGCTTTCGGCAAGTTCTTCTCTTGCATTCTGTTTTATCACTAAGCGTCTTAGTGCTTTCACACCTATCACGCGCAGTCCATCTATCCTTCTTTTGTCTTCTTCTACCTCTATACCCATCCATCCACACATTGCATGTCCAAAATTAAAACCTAAAAATTTGGCTGAAAACATATTTAAAGTGATATCTGTATCGATTTCATTTAAGCTTAACATCAAGCTGTCAACTGACCGTCAAATCATAATAAAAACCCCGGATATAAATCTAGAACGCTGTCAGAGAAAAAAGCAGATCATGGCAACCAGCACGTATGTGTCCTTTTAAGATTTATGGTATGTATTTCCATTGAAACATATCCGAGCATTTAGAGTTTTTGTCCAAGTTATCAGCAAGTTATTATATGAAACGAGAGGTGAGTGCTAATGACTGCGGTTATATCGACTCAGTACACTAGTACTAATGGAATAATGATTTTGTGGAGCAAACTGAGGCCTAAGTCTACTATTTAATATGGCAATATCATCGGCTCACAAATGCCGATTTTGACAACTTTGAAAGTCTGCTACTTTTTAAATTTAATGCGACCCCTATGTATTTTTTTTAGTTTGTTACCTCAGAACTTTCGACTGCTGAACCGATATTGATCGTTCTTCTTTCATTGAAAGCTTGTGTTTCCCGAGTGGTCTCATTTTAATTTCATCAAAATCGGTCAAACTTTTTTTGAGTTACACTCCAATAACTGACAAGTTTTATGCATACGTCGATGACATTATATTTGCAGGTGAAGAAATCGGTGAACATACACAATGACAATTGATCCCGTGAGTGGCAAAAATGGGTAAAAGGGTGAACAATTTTTTTTGCAAAAAATGGAACCGACTTCAACACTCAAAAGTGTGAAATAACTTGTCGAAGTCGGTACCATGCTCACAAAATTTTGATAATAATTACTTTTGAACTATCATGGTACTGACTTCAACAAGTTATTTCACACATTTGAGTGTTGAAGACATTTTTTTAATTCGTCCATACTGAATTAATCTTGATTCAGTGCCACACCGCTTCATTTTTCATACCTAGTCTGTTAGCACATAAAATGTCAAATGCCCTACTAAATCGACATAGGTCGAACATAGATTCAGGCCGTTTTGAACTTAGCAGACTACCAATGTTTGACGTTGGCTATATTGTAGATAGATAGATAGAAAACTCTTTATTTGTACACTATTTAAAACTACACACATCAAGAAAACAAACAAATATAGATACAGTGACACAAAGGGCGGCCTTATTGCTTAAAGCAATTTCTTCCAGGCAACCAAAATTTCTTCCAGGCAACCAATTGTATTCAGCCCTTGCCTGCGATCTTAGTCAGGTTATCTGTCCACCTAGTCGGTGGCCGTCCTATGCTGCGCTTGCCAGTCCGTGGTCTCCATTCGAGAACCCTTCGGCTGGATGCGGGCCGCTTCCAACCGGTCCTTGTGGAAATCAATGGGGGAGGCCTTTGTCCAGCAGTGGACGTCCTATGGCTGAGATGATGATGATGATGATATTGTATTTAAAAAAAAATTGGTTGTCTGTAAAGTCGGTTTACGGACGATAGATTTACGTGATAACGACATAATCATGTATGACTTTGTCATTGTCATTGTTATTGTCATTGTCATTGTCATTGACCATTGACCATTGACCAATGACCATTGACCATTGAATTTGACCTTGACCTTGACCTTGACTTTGACCTTGACTTTACTTTGACTTTGATTATATTATCTAGATAAAACTTAGGTGGAACGTTACTATTTTTCATTTTGGCATTCATCAATTTATAAAACGTTATCACGTCAAAAAAAAATTGGTTGTCTGTAAAGTCGGTTTACGGACGATAGATTTACGTGATAACGACACAATCATGTATGACCTTGACTTTGACTTTGACTTTGACTTTGTCATTGTCATTGTCATTGTCATTGACCATTGACCATTGACCATTGACTTTGATTATATTATCTAGATCTAGATAAAACTTAGGTGGAACGTTACGCGGAACGTTACTATTTTTCATTTTGGCATTCATCAATTTATAAAACGTTATCACGTCAAAAAGTTAGGCATCCTTTAAAAAAAAAAAAATTTTTTTTTACCCGTGTGAAGCCGCAGTTACCCGACTGGCAAGCTACCTCCCTCAAGTTTGAAAAAATGTCACCAAACATAGTGAGTTCAGGCAGCAGTCCTTGAGAGCCATTAAGCATTCTAGGTCTAGCGTGATCACAAGTTCGACCACATCGTCATTGACCATCAAGTGAGATCAAACGCAAGATCAACACAGTATAAAAAAATATTTTAAATGTTTTCCTTCTGTCAGTGTCCAAGATATACTTTAAGAATCATGTCAAAACGTGTTAATGCAAATCGAAGAGAGCAAAAACGTGTCAAGTTATTCCAGTGTCTTTATCAATATTATAGTCCAACGGTAAGGGATTAAGTTATCGGGCCGGTTACACAATAGGCCGTTTAGCCGTTAGCCGGTTGATCGGTAATCGACCTTAGGGACCGAGACAATGGGGCACCGGGCAGATTGAAATAGTAACGTTTACGGTTACCAACTACACAATATGCAGATTAGAATTTAGCTGGCATTTTTATGCCTTTCCTTTATAGACAGTAGCGGATTTAGCAATAAGCTGAGTAGGCTGGAGCCTAGGGCGGCAGATTTTAGAGGGCGGCACAGATGTCGCACAAGCGCGCGAAAACTGAGGCGGCAAAATTAAGTCAATTGTAGTAATTTTGATTACGACCCGTATTTCAAGCGCAAGTCTAAAAATATAGCTATCCTTTTCCATATTATTTGTACCGTATTATCTGTCGCAGTAAGCATGTTTGTCGTAAAAGAACAAAACCTGAGCACCGCGCAGTACGAATATACGTCATCTTTAGTAAAACATCATTGGGGCGGCATAGTTTTTATTCGTACCTACCCCATTTTTGAATCAGGTGGTGAGTGTGAAGTATTGTTTAAAAAAAAGAGAAAAAGCTGACAAAAATTGGAACAACTGGCTTCATTCGCTTGTGTTTTTTTAAGATTATCATCGATATCATAAAAACTGCTTAACTGATTTGGATAAAATTTAAATGGGTGTTCCCATTTAATTTAATCAAAATCAGTTCGGAAGTGTCTTTCAAAGAAAATATTTTTTAAAATATGTTCATTATTGACGAAGGAATTGGTAAGCATATACACAAATATCATCGATGTATACAAATTTTAGATTTTTGTTGATATTTCTTAAACTGCTAGACCGATTTCGGAGACCACCTGGAAAGTATAAGTATGTATATAGTTTGACAACTAGAGATTTGTTGAATTTGTTGATATTTGATGAACTCCCGTCCCCATAGATAATTTTCAAGCTTGCCATTTTATTGCTTGCCAGTATATGCCTATAAATATTAAATTATTTAAAAAAGAGGACAGGAATACGCTCTAATATCACGTAACTAAAAACCAGACGAGATAAAAGTACAGACAAATGAACACTACTCACCCGTAGGTATATTCGTATGTTAATTAAAATTAACAATCACAAGAAATAAAATGCAATATCCAATCGGCTGCAGTCCTGTTCGAAAGCTTGTTAATTGTAAAAGCACGTTGTTAAATAACGATTGACATTTATAATTCGTGACAGAATCGATGTCGCAACGTTATGGATCCTGCGAAAAACGTGTTTTCAGAATAGGCGTGTTGTAATACTTGTTTGTGATTTAGGTTCATTCATGATTTCGCAGACCTATAACAGTTTGCGTTTGGATATTGGTATATGATATTGTAAATTGAGTTCTATATCATTATTTTTTATTACTTACGTTTCTTTTTGCGTTACTTGTTGCAAAGTGTTAGATATTACCAAGCCCCTTGGTTTCGGTATAGTAACTTTATTTCAATTACTATATAAATATATATATTGAAAAAAAAAGACAGATGCCTGTAATTACACCGAACACCCTTTAATGCGAACACTACTGCCTGGCGGTAGAAATAGACATGGTGGCAGTAGGTACTTCCCCGGGCGAACTGTCACAAGAAGTGCTACTACTCTTAAATTAAAATCCACGCTCAATTAATAATTTCAATATTTTAACATCAACCGTTACGTGTCATTTTTTGTCATGTCATCATATCTTTTGAGACCTTATCTATTTTATAACATAATAGCCTCAATATTTGACGTTTTATGAGACCACACACAGCGTTATCAGACTGCAATAAAACTTCTGAGAAATAGCAATGATTGCTTCCAATATAGATAAAGGCGCCCTACCTCGATCTCATATAAAAGTTATATAATGACGTAGTTAAGAGCCAAGACATTTTACGTCATATGTTAAGGGGGCGAGAGGGGGTCAGTGTGATATTGTGTGACAAGGGGTGGAGTCTTGAGCTTTGTAACGTCACAATGACATGTGAAATATATACATACTTATATTTTTATTTTTAGGTTATAAGCTTGCGTTTGACCGTTGGCTCACCTGTTGTTAAATGACACTTAAAAGTCCACATTTAGCTCACACTTATAATTTTAAACATAGAAAACTAGGAGAATATGTAATATGCCTAAGTTTATTTTTCATTAAAGGTAGATCCGACAATGTCTTAATATTGATTTAAGAATTTCGAGATAAAAATCTTGCATAGTGTGTGACGTCACACACACACACACACAGCATTCTAGATCTAGCGTGATAACATCTTCGACCACATCGTCACTGACCACCGAGTGCGATAGAGGTTAAATGCCTAGGTCTATGTAGGCATGAAAAAATGAGCTTTTTTCATTATTTCTACCAACTTAAGAAGAATAACAGTACATAGTATTAGAAAGTATTTCCTCCATAATTCTATGCTTGACTCGTGTCATAATTTCATCATTGTCTCAGACAGTTGGAGTCATAAAAACGGTAGCCATCTGTGCAAATACAGAAGGCAACACTTCACACCCAAATAACATCGAAAATACCCAGCTTAATATGACCTTTATTACCAAGGATATATAATTTAAAATTCGTTCTTCATTTTGTATGATGGGTTTGTGCAAGCAATTTTTAGGACAACGAACTATGGGGGTTTGGTAAAATAGTCAAACATGTGCAAAGTTCGCGTGTGTCCAGTGTTATTCAAATAACGGACGTGAGGTCATGTGTTAGGTAGATTTAAATTGGCTGAGAACCTTTTTTTTGTAGACAGGACATCATCATCTCATACTTAGGACGTCCACTGCTGCACATAGGTCCGTCTACCGGTTACCGGTCCGGTACCGGTCTACCACTAATTTCCTCAAAGTCCGGACAGAAGCGTCCCGCATCCAGCCCTTTCCTAAGATCTTAGTAAGGTCGTCTGTCCACCTTGTCGGTGGAACCGTAAAGAACACAAGAACAAGATGTCTCTCCCTTAATAGAGACATTTTTTTTTTATTTATGTTTGTATTAACCTTAAACGTAATTAAATGAGGTACAAAAATGTACATCATTTATTTAAAAAAACTCTTAAAGCACAAAGTTTCCTTAATAGGTTCAACATAGCTGCTAATTCTGTTGATCACACAAACTAACGAAATTTCTTTAAGATATATTACTACTACGGTACTATAACTATATATTGTTTTTTTATACGTACTGTATAGATGATATAGATCTAGCGTTTGACTACTATCTCACGTTATCGGTCAGTGATGATGTTGTCGAAGATGTTATCACGCCAGAGCTAGGATGCTTTCTGACTCTCTAGACTCTTGCCTGATGACACTATGTACACAGGCGGGTACTCGAAAGTATCTTTCCACCATACAGGGAATTTGATTACGGTGTTAACTTCACTGGGAGCTAAGGCGGTGTGGTGGGGTTGGCAACAGCGTGCGTCAGTTTGACAGCAACATTTAACGCTCCCACCGCTGAGGTATCATCGCTTCAAAATTAGGAATTCTTTAAAAGAATGCCCTTTTAAAGTCATGACCTATATTCATGACACTCACATCATTCTTATTTTGTTCTCTTGTTATCATGTCCTTTTGTGTATCTCTTGTGTAATGAGTATAGTAAATTTCTTGAATAAATGTATCTTTTGTTTTAAACTTTCATGGCTTTTCACAATAAAAATATTGTTTAACACGGGATACGCACCATGATTTAGATTTTGATTGAGTTCCCGATATTTCGGCGCGGTTCCACGCACCATGATCACGGAGAGACTCAGTCTCTCCGTGATCATGGTGCGTGGAACGGGAATATTTTTAAATGTATCTTCTTTCTTTCTTTTATGAACTGTTCAAAGAATAATCATAAAAATGCACCATCTGCCTTTCAATGGTCTTCAAAGCTCATTTTAACGAAGCTAACTTCAACACCCCTCTGTTTGATAGTTTTATTGAGTTACTAATAAAAAAAGACGGTAATGAAACACATGCACTCTTAACACGTGGCCCGGAAGGAAGTATTATATGAACTGATGTCAATAGCTACTCGAAGATCGAGCTGGAGTTGTTGAAACAATGTGTGGGCTAATTTTAATATATTCATTATTTATAGATCAAAGAATCTTTTGAGTAAAATCAATGCATAATGATATTTATTCCTATAAATATTTAAATACAACTATATATCACTAGGATCCTATCTATTTCTACCGCCAGGCAGTAGTGATCGCATTACTGTGATCCGGTTTGAAGGGTAGGTATAGTTTCCGATGAGGCTTACCAACTTTATGTCTCAGTGACGGGTACAGTGCAGTTCTTTACCAATTGTGACTGTATATAGGCCGAGGTTACCACATAACATCCAGTGGGCTTTTTGCTTATTCCGTCACCTTATCCCATAAAAACCAGATCCTAGCTGACACTAGGTTCAAGTTAACTTTAAGCCCTCTGCGTACAAAAGAATCCTACGAATCTGCGCATGTGAAAACTGGGCGAATTTAGTACCTACTCTTCATAATTTAAGTGAGTAAATAATTATTCATTACATCTCACTTACCTACTGCATATAAAATAGGAGTTTAGCGCTAAGCGTATAATCTTATTGATGATATAAGAAAACTTTATAATTTCTACTTCACACTGGCCAAATCCATAAACAGTGAAGATCCAAACGAAAAATAATCAATAAAAATTAGATGATAAAAATTATTTACTTACGAAACAATTCCTCATTGATAACACACCTAACTATAAATAATATAATAATAAAAATAGAGCCGTCGCGTTACGCGTGGCAGATGTTACCTAAACGTCGAAATCATTAATAGCTGCACGATCGCACAATCGAGTCACTTGCGTATTGCGTGGCAACGCATGCCGTGGCGACGCAAGCCGTGGCGACGCATGCCGTGGCGACGCATGCCGTGGCGATGCATGCTTTGGCGACGCGTCGCCATCAACTGGCATTCCAACATGGCATTATGCCTGGCAGATGTTAAATGTCGAAATCATTAATAGCTGCACGATCGCACAATCGAGTCACTTGCGTATTGCGTGGCAACGCATGCCATGGCGACGCATGCCGTGGCGACGCATGCCGTGGCGACGCATGCTGTGGCGACGCGTCGCCATCAACTGGCATTCCAACATGGCATTATGCCTGGCAGATGTTAAATGTCGAAATAATTAATAGCTGCACGGTCGCACAATCGAGTCACCTGCGTATTGCGTGGCGACGCATGCCGTGGCGACGCATGCCGTGGCGACGCATGCCGTGGCGACGCATGCCGTGGCGACGCATGCCGTGGCGACGCATGCCGTGGCGACGCATGCTGTGGCGACGCGTCGCCATCAACTGGCATTCCAACTGGCCCAGTCTGGGCCAGATAATATATAGACTAAGCCTACAAAACCAGCAACCTCTCAAATTGATTTAAACATATAACATTCAAATATCTCCTTAACTGATGTCCCATGTCTGTAATAAATACACAAGCATGGCAGTGCCCTACTGTGACCCCACTGCGATACTATCTTATCGCAGCGATAAACGCACCCACGGGTCCAAACAAACCTCTAGAAGCGAAGCTTTTGAATGTTATCTATAGATAACTTGAGCTAACATTCGAATCGGTCTTTCTCAAAGTCGGAAGTTTTGGTCATTTTATCAAATTGCCTTCTGTACTTAATATTGAACTGATGCGTTCTTATGCCACATAGTTTTGACTAAAAAAACAGCAACAGTCAAATCTTGAGCTTCAGAGGTTTTTAAAAAGAATTTAGTTTGTAAGACGAATTGATTGACGTAAAAATCATCAAAATCGGCCTAATATCGCGTGTGTTCTCTACAACGTCACATAAGGACACACGTACTTGGATACATAGACTGGTCACCTGAATTGCCATACATACGAGTGTGGATTAAGCGACCATTGCAATTCTGTTATGCCATCACACTAGTGCAATTCCGTTTATGCTGAAATCAAAATACCGTTTACTTCCAAAAAAGTCATAAAGGTCTTTCTGACGGAGACATTTATGGGTGACCAGTTCCTGTAGCTCGAATAACTAGCGTCACAGTGTTCATACTGCTATGGTATATGAACATAAACAATTGAATAACGCACCTATTACACGTAAAAACTATCAACCGTCTGTGTGTCATGTTATTTCTGCTAGATAAATGACACTTAGTAGGCACAGACTTCAATTTTTAACCCTGTTTTATGGCTGTCAATCGCGATAGTCGGTTGTGCTACGGCTGTTGTGGCAAAACAATAGAACTCAGCACTAACTCTCATGTAGTCTAGTACAACTCTGGATACTGACATAGATAATTTATATTTATGTAAGTGCATAGGTGCGTTATTCAACTGTTAAGACGATGGCGGTACGAACACGGACGTAAGTAATTTGTGCTATACTGGCACGTAAAAAGAATCACTTTAAAGCAGCGATATAAAATATGGTAGCGATTCCCGATCGCCGCGCCAGCTCGAAAACGACGCAGTCAAAACAAGGCATATAAATATGCCTTGTTTTGCTTTCAGTCGCGTGTGACCGCGTCAATTGTGTGACGTGTTGCTATGCCAAAATGAGAATCCAAAAAGTAACACTTAGTTGAAAAACTCTTACAACTGTTACGTTGTATTACATATAACGCTATTGCTAGGGTGTTAAAGTTCATTATTAAAATGAAACAATATCTGCTTGTGAACTAATATTATATTAGGTGGAGAGATAATAAAAATAAATATAATAATATATTATATATATAATAATAATACAATAAAGGACTGAAGGTCCATACACCAATTCCTAAAATACCAAGAATTAAGTAATATTTAAATAAACCTCTATACTTCACAATTACTACAATAGATACTCTCTAGGCTTGCGTGCTACATCTTGAACCACATCGTGGCTTGACATCAAGTGAAATAGTAGTCAAACGCACTTATTGTTCTACACTCTGTGGCAGACTTGAAGGCTACAGCAATCATAATTATTCTGGGAACACTTTTTATCTAAATGCATCGATCATTCGCGGTACTGAGAAACGTTTGATATACGCTTTCTTAAAAATTGTTTTTAGAACCCCAAGTAAGACACTGAACTTTCTCAGCAAACAGAATACTCCATTACTTTGATGCAATCTGTATTCAAAAACCGGTTAGTGGCGTTTATTAAAACGGGCCGCAATTTTTTAAACTATCTCATTATGTAAATTTTCTGAAGCAGCCATTGAAAAATAACCTTTAAACTACGGCGAGTATGGTTAATTTTGTCGGGTTCGTAAGAGTATTTATCCAATACCATAAGATTATGCAAGCCCTCGAAACAATGGGTTACCTTACGGCTTTTAAAGTTCACTAACTTCGTGTATAAAAAGATTTAAAACTTATTAATTAATAAATAATTTTCAAAGTCATAATTATTTTACTACTCAAGTTGTCATTCGCTAATTTTACACGTCGATTTCTGAAAAGAAAAATTTGTTTTAATTACAAGTGAGTAAAAAGGTTTTCAAGTTCGAGAAGGAACCTCACAAAGCTAATGTCAACTCGTCGACCAATCACAGATGAGTGCACTAAAAGAACCATATGGAAACTGTGAAAGAATCCTATAAAATAATCGTTGCTGCCACGTGTTTTGCAAGTTTTTCGATAGTGCTACTGTGTTGAGGATTTTTGTGTTTCATTCATGGGATTTTTGGCGTTTCGTGTTTTGAAACCTTCGCTACGCTCAGGGTTATTCCTAGAAACTCTCGATTGCTTAGGTTTCAATCCAACTACTTATTTTACCCACATGCAAAACCATTAACTATTATTGAATTTAAGCATCCAGGAGTACTTATGAATATGAAAAATATAACTAATAGTCAGGAATACCAACGCCGCCGCGTTCCATCCTATCCTACTCCTACTATTATTATAAAGGCGAAAGTTTATGTGTATATGATTTGACTGGCCGGTTGGCGCAGTTGGTAGCACTCTGCCTTCTGAGCCGCTGGTCCCGGGTTCGATTCCCGGACAAGTCAAACATTTGTGTGTATGAACATGTCTGTTTGACCTGTGTCTGGGTGTGTATATGTATAAAAGTATATATATATAAGTATGTATTTAAGTATATATATCAGTCATCAGGTTACCATAGTACAGGCTCTGCCTAGTTTGGGACCTGAAGACCTTGTGTGAATGTAAATAAATAAATAAATATGTGTATGTTTGTTACTTCTTCACGCTTAAACTGATTTTGAACAAGCCTAATCACTATTAGCATTCATTTGCAAACTGTGCAATAGTTCCGCTAAGACGTTATAACATCTGTTTGTTTTATACTATGTCTTTAGTAATAATCCTTACTACAATGGCGTAGGGTTCATATTTGTTTTCTATATGTCATTGATCTCTGCTATTCACTCTAACACAAAGCTATAGTCTGTTTCCTACATAGCAGACATCAACATCCGTAAAAATATGAAATTATAAAAATTCAATAACAGCTGTGCCCACAGACCAGAACAACTGTGCAAAACAAAGCAGATCTAACGAATCGGCGGAACCATTGTACATTTTGCTAATGAATGCTAATGGTGACATGGTGATTATATATATACGTTATTTCAATATAACCTCGTGTAGAAAACGGATGTGACACAATGGCGCTCGGAAGCGTGGCCATGTATTGTTGCCAGTCTAATGAGTCAGACTGTGGCCATGTTTAGTCATTGAAAAAATGAGAAGAAATGTCACACCGTTAGACTATTATCAAGAGCAGATTCAAGTATTTTAATGTTGTTTTTTTATGGTCTGAATAGGTCTAGCGTTTGACCACTATCTTACTTGATGGTCAGTGACGATGTGGTCGAAGATGTTATCACGCTAGACCTAGAATGCTCACTGGCGCTCAAGGACTGCTCTGCCTGGTACAACACAAGCGTTTGTTCAGATAGCCTGAGCAAACGCTTGTGTTCTAAGTAGTAAAAAATCGAAATGCATAATTTACAGTAAAAGTTTATTTACCAGTTTTCTGCTTAGAAAGTGGAATGTAGCCTGTATCCCGTTCCCACTTAGTGTCATCCTAAGCAAGTTAGGAACAAAATATTGCACAAAATTGGTATCAGTAACAGCGTTATGCTTTTAAGCAGCACTCACAGGGTATAATACCTTCCCTTGCGTCACACATCTTACGTTCTACTATCAATTGTCCTGTTCTACTATCATCCGTTAGTTGCACTATCACTATCGATAGTAAACATGCTTCGTGCATGTTTTAGCTTTTTACGAGCTATTAATACTTAAGGCTTGAGCATTTGCTAAATAGATTGTAAGTTTTTTGATAATAATAATCTAAATAGATTGTTGTAGCTTGTAAGCGTGCATCCTTTTTAGAGAGAAGTCGGTTAAAAAAGGATGATACTCTTACACTTACGCAGAGTTTCATTATCAAGAAATTAAAAAATAGGCAATACTCAGGTCAGTTTGGCAGCCGATGCTCCCACCGCTGAGCTATCAACGCTTCGATGAGCTATCATCGCTTGTTACCTATATCATAAGTCAAACGTGATGATGATGCAAACAAATGATAAACAACTTTCTCAATTTCACAAGCACTTATCAAATACACTAAAACGTGTAAAAGCAATTCTAAAGTAGACACTTTTAAAAGTTCGTGAGCATCCTACGATTAAAATCTGCACGCACGACCGTGGAAAGTTCTCTAATTTATCTAAAACAGGGTTTCTCTAAAAAAGGCGGTGAGGCAACAATTTGCCTAATCACAGCAATCAGGATAGCTGTCGGCGATTCTAACATCTAGCGCAGACCTACGATTTTATCGAGTGGTGGGATCTATATTTACGAGAACTTAGACAATTCTACTGTATATAATATAGCTGCGACCCACGGTTTCACCGCATGGCCTACGGTTTTCACATGTCTTCAGTTATACGTCGTAGCGTGGTGTTATATAGCCTATACCTTACCCGATAAATGTACTATCCAACATGATATTTGGCTCAACGGATAAGCATTCCAATTCAACAGGCCAATGCTGCTAGCATTTTGAGTTCGCTGTCAACTAGTAGCGGAGCATTTGAACTATCTATAGGCTGGCAACAGCTAGTGGATTGCTCATATGCTCGTAGTAGCTGCAGTATTGTTAATAGTTATTAGTATTTTATCAACGACTTCACAAAAATGAGGAGGTTCTCGATTCGATCCGTAAGTATGTTTTTTTAATGTTTGTTACCGCATAACTTTCGACTGGATGAACCGATTTTGATCGTTCTTTTTTTAGTTGAAAGCTGGTGCTTCCCGTGTGGTCCCATTTTATTTAAAACGATCAAGCGGTGTTTGAGTTACACTCCAATTACTGAAAAGTGCTACGCATACGTCGATGATATTATACATAGTTGCGGGTCGAGAAATCGGTGAACATACACAATGACAATTGATCCCGTGAGTAGTAAAGGTCACTGAAAAGTGCGAAAAAAAATGGAACCGACTTCAAAACTCAAAAATATTAAATAACTTGTCGAAGTCGGTACCATGGTCACAATATTTTGATAATAGTTACTTTTGAACTATCATGGTACCGACTTCAACAAGTTATTCATACCTACTTTTGAGTGTTGAAGTAGGTTCCATTTTTTTTTTTTTTTTTTTTAATAAAGACATCGGCACTTTAAATGAAAAAGTTAATAAACACAGCCAGCACAGTCAAACATGTCTAATATATAACGTATACGTCTTATAAAACAGATCATTAGTTGAGAAACCACAATCCTTTATGTAACGTGTAACTGTACCTACTGTATTTATCAGCTTACCGACAGTCTTTCCTGTACACGCGCCTGATTGTATCTCAAAAGCCCGTGTACATTATCTTAAATCTTCGAGTACAGGGGCAGCTGGTGATGTAAATGCAGCAATGGACGTTAAGTGAGCCGATTTGATGCGATTAGCGGATGTGTTCGGCGCCGGTCTTATCGCGGTCGACACCTTGTCTTGCCAGTTGACCGACGCCATGTTTCTTGGATATTTAAAAATTACGTCATCACGCGAATTTTGTTACAAAGCAAAAACAAAGGAGAGAAATAAAAAAGTAAGTAGCTTAAAAACTATATTCCCTCTACTCATCAGAGGAAAATTTTCCACGGTTTCAAACAAAAAAAAAAACCGAGAAATGTATTGATGTAGGCGAACTCAAATAAGCATTATTGAGGCCTACTTGCGCTAACAATACTTCAAAAATTTTGCCGTAATATTGGATTTAATCACAAAAATGGAAGGCAAAAATTGTGATTTGATCCGAGAGTCTCAGATTATTTGGTTGGTGCAAGTGGCCTTAAGAATATTAAAAGATGTATCTATTATTACTATCTTTTTTTGCATCTTCAAGCCAATAATCTCAAACTAATACTTAAACATAGCCTTGGGAAAGCGAACTCTGATAACAATGCGATGTAAAAGCCAAATGATCACTACAATAAATAACAATCAAAACTGTATTCTAACACAAATGGGTAAGGAATAAATTGCGGCCAGAGTAAGAAGTAACAGTATAAGAAGGATAATTGCAATTTGTTGTGAGTGTTGTATCGTCGGGTCGATAGCTTTATGTACAAAGTTGATTAATTTAACGATAATCGCTAAAACATTAAATCATTATATGGTGTTACCCTACTTATGATCTAATAAATAACTTTTAATCAATGAAGCGTCTGTTTTTATGTTTGTTTTATTGTTTAGTTATAACATATATTAGAGTTGAACTGACCGTTTTTTTAAATTAACTAGAGATGGTCCTCACAGTTGCAACCCCAGTTACAACTTAAGGTTCTTGAGGGATAATGGGCAAATATTTCTCACTGGTTCAACTTTTTTTAATTTGTAATAAAATTAAAAATTAAAAAAAAATTAAGTTGAAAAAATATATAAATATATAGTCGAATTGAGTAACTTCCTTTTGTTGAAGTCGGTTAAAAATTAATTCTTATTTCCCTTGGCCACGGCATCAGACTTGAACGGCTGAATAACTTCGCTAACTACGCTCTTTTTTTGGTCTGTTATAGTCAGGGGGAAATTCTTGTAAAATAATAAATTGAGACAGTAAATCAATATAAAATAAAAAGATAATTAACCATAAAATAAGCAATCCTAAACCAAAACATCACTTCTTCAAAACTTCATTTATTAATGTCAACAAAAAGAGCTACTCTCATTTGACGATCTTTAAGCTATATCTGTGTAAGCTTCCGACGTAAATCAAGATGACCTTTTCAAAAATATGGATTGTCCACCTTCGTTATGGAAAACTCTCATATTTTGACAGATAAGTTGTCTTGATAAGAAAAATGAAAGCGATAAAATTAATGATTATTGATGGCATGTTAACTTTACTGATTGTGGTTGCTCTGACTTTAATTATGTACTTGATTAATATTATATTTCCGGTAGTAAGTGATGTTACGCTTTACTAAGTAATATAAAATATTGCATATTTCCCGGCATTGACTTTAGAACCGCGACCCCAGGTTCGAATCCACGCTGGGACAGAGAGCAATTGATGTCTCTCTTCGGCTCTTGGATAATTATTTACGGCGCTTATAAGACCTGATAATAGCCTGCCGCTATATTTAGCATAAGGGGGCAAAAGACATAAATTATAATTATAAATTATATTTACTGTCGCGTCGCCACGTCTCCTGGAAAATAGTTACTGTAAGCAATTAGAAGAAGAAAGAAGAAAAGAAAAAAGATTTTTTTGAGACAGTAACAAAAACACGTAAATTTTAAAAAAAAACATTTGAGACGTGCCTAAATTAGTGCGTTAATTGTCATGTCTCAAACATGTATCTCTTACATACACAGTTTATGAGTTACATCTCTATGAATTATTGTTTATAGATTAAAATCAATATGAGCAGTTATTTCTAGACTCATTAATTCATATACAAATTATAATACACAATATAGTTTAAAAGAGTTGAATAAAATTGTGTCTTAAAACGACATTATTTTAATATTTTTTTTACATTGTTTTTAGATCCATAGCATTATTTTATATGTTGGTTATAAAGGATTAATGAATAATATATATTGTTTATGCTTAGTTGTTATTGAGAGTAATCCTTTAATATAAAAGATGCCCAATCGGCTTTGTTTATTATTTTAATGTTATTGTGTGTGTTCGTGTAAAACACGAACGAAATTATCCGCGAACACACATAATATATAATATATATATATATGTATATATATTATGTGTGTTCGCGGATAACTTCGTCGCTTATGAACCGATTTTGATGATTCTTTTTTTGTTTGATAGAGTATTTCCGAGGTAGTCTCATTTAAATTTCATCAAAATCGATCAAGCGGTTTTTTGTTTACTCAGTTACACTCCAATAAGTGAAAATTGCTACTCATACCTCGACGACTTTTAGTTTCGGGTAAAGACATTAGTGACCATAGACAACAATGAATATACCTACACAATGACGATTGATCCCGTGAGTAGCAAGTCACTGAAAAGTGTGAAAAAAAATTTAACGAAAAATGGAACCAACTTCATCATTCAAAAGTGTGAAATAACTTTTTGAAGTCAGTACCTACCTTTTTTGGTAAAATTTTTCATACATACCTTCAGATAATAGAATTTCTTAGAATAAACAGTCATATCAAAACAAAACGGTCTATACCGAAATCTTTAATATTTTTATCAATCGAGGTCATGTTTATCAATTCTATGAAGCAATAATATCAATTTTATCAGTGAATATACGATAAATATTATTTTAGTTAAACGTTACGTAAACGGTGTCCAATGATTATCATAGTGGTGATAGAGTCGCGGTTAAGGAATGATTTAGTGTGTTTATTTTATTATCACGTTTCTAAATTTCATTTCCTGTTGAAATAATTAAAGATAAACACGACCACGAATGCTTCGATTACCAAATATCTCCAAACTTTTGTAATTGTTTTTGAGTCTGATTGCCTAATTAAATTTCAAATGAAATATAAACACCTCCTGGGGATACCTCGTGGAGAGGCGAAACACGTGAAGAATTTCCGATTGAGGAAGATTGCATGTGTATATCGTACTGTATTACCGCTATACCGCTTCGAACCGGTCCTTCTGGAAATCATTGGGGGAGGGCTATGTCCAGCAGTGGACGTCCTATAGCTGAGATAATGATGATGATGATCGTACTGTATACAATTTATGCGGGAGGGATGGCAGTGCTCACTGCATGATAGCCCGGAATAAATTAAAGTCGCAGAACACTAAATATTGTGTCATTTTCCTCTTCGTCCACAGCTGGACATAAACCTTCCCCATTGATTTCCACAAGGACCTGTTGGAAGCGGCCCGTATCCGAAAGGTTCTCGAATTGAGACCACGGACTGGCAAGCGAGCATATGAGCTGACTAAGATCGCAGGAAACATTGTATGTTTCAAACATACTGAACGGGAAAATACCCCTAAATTTCATATAAAAATTTATAACTTTTATATGTAATTTACTAATAATTAGTAAATATTTTTGTATACAAAAAGAGAGGCATCTATTTTTGGAATGTAACAGTTATAATCGACTTTTCGTGTAAGTCATGATTAGCATGTTATTGGAGTGTAGAAGCTACTGATGAAGATTGAACTTACGTACACCATCAAACACAGAAAGACATCTTACTTTGAGACGTTGTGATAGAACGATAAGTACAAGGTATAAATCGCGTCATCAGTCAAGGAAAAATCGCTGGGAACAGAAGTGACAGCAGGAGGCGGCATCTTTAATTAAAAATTTACGTGAATGGTTTAGCTGCAGTGCCTTTTCACTTATTAGACCGCAGTCACGAAAGTAAGAATTGCTCTCTTGATGAGAGCAAAAAAAAAGTTGCCTCAGATAGGAGTTGAATTCTTAGAAAAAGCTACTACCTAGTACTACCTACCCTCAAGTTTGAAAAATTGTCACCAAACTCAGTGTGTTCATGGAGTATTAGAATCAGTGAACATTCTATATCTAACGTGATACCTTCGACCACTTACCATTAAGTGAGATAGTGGTCAAACGATATTAAGAATAAAAAATAGATAAATCCAAGCTAATTTTAACAACAATAACAGTTGTAAATTTTTGAGTGATGATCCTTTTTAATTAAGTTGTAATCCTTTATGCCACACTGTACGTGTATTGTATTCGTTTATCTTCTACTTATATAAAAATCTCGTGTCACGGTGTTTGTCCGGGCTAATATCCGAAACTACTGGATTGATTTTAATGAAATTTCGCACAGATATGTTACTTTGTGTAACTTAAAATATAGGCTATATTTTATTACGATTAATTTTTTTATCACGAGTTTAGTATTTTTGTATGAACAATTACTCAGCAATAATTATACCTTCGTTCATTGACGTGAAGTAATTTAAATGAAGTTTTGTGTCACATATTAATTATTTATATGGCAAGACAATGTGACAGGTCAGCTAGTGTAATATAAATTTCTGTTATAAATATTTTTTCTATCTTTCAGCTCTTGCCATATCGACTATGAAAATATAGTCCGATCAACTCGGTATTGAGGTCAGATAAGTTTGAACCTTATCATACAATCAGATTATGGTCTTAAATGGCATAGTTAATATCATTACATACTGTATTGTATTTTCATAGCTTTCAATTTGCTATAAAATTTACATTACTGAGAATTTATTCAACCATAAACTTACATAAAAATAATAAAAATCATCGTACCACATTTTAGTATCATTGTTAATTCGGATAAATCGAAGATTATTTTTTATCTTCTGATAATATTCGTTATTATCTTTAACAATTGACGGTCAATCGACTCTTTGGCGCCGCTTTTATCAGGAATATACTACAGTTTGTATGTTTCGTCATACAAGTACTATATTATCATGTATAGGTATATTTTTAAGGTACTTGGCCCAGTATGAAATGAATTTATTTATTTACTAGCTGCGGCCTGCGGCTTCAGCCGCGTGGGTTATAGTTTTCCCACTACCTCAAATGTACCACGTGAACTACACTTTTACCTGTTCGATTCCCGGACAGGTCAAACATTTGTGTGTATGAACATGTCTGTTTGACTTGTGTCTGGGTGTGTATATGTACATAAGTATATATCATTGTTATTAAATCAAACGGGGCTTAATCGCGAGAAAAACATTTAGTAATTTATTCTAGTCTGCTCGTGACCACGACCAATGCAACTTGGTCGAAACGTCGAGGTAAATAAATTACTAAATGTTTTTCTCGCGATTATGCCCCGTTTGATTTAATAGCAATGTGTTCGAATCGCACATTAAGTCTAAAAATTACAAAAGTATATATCAGTCAGGTTACTATAGTACAGGCTCTGCCTAGTGACCTAGGACCTGAAGACCTTGTGTGAATGTTGTCTCATATTATTACTATATTATTAATTGCGAAAAAAGTATAATAGTTCCCGTCGTATAATTGAGGTAGCGATGAGACCGTATACCACGTTGGTCAATCCACTGGGCGCGGGTAGTCAGTAATAAGTAAATTTATAATTTGTTATTATATCCATCCAATATTGTAATCAGGAGTGATTTATGTCATATATTTTTCAAACAATTTGTACCTCTGAAATCCATAAAGCATGTCATCGCTAGAATAGTACAGCCGTAATTATCACCGCTCGTAAACAGATATCCTGCAGCCAATTAATTATATTAGACTTAATTACTCAGTCTGTCTCCCAAACCATTTAAATCAACTCTATTTTAATGACATAACGATGAATTTTGAATGACGGCTGTTCTCAAATGGACTGTAAATAAAAGTTTGTAGATACAACCAAAGCAATACAGTTTTCCTTACATTGCCTAGTCCTTACATTCACTAGCGCAAGATCGAGAATTGTATGATCTTTTGTTTTGTGAGTGTAAATGACATTTTTAAAGTAATGTTTTCTTAAGAAATTCCATTCCATAAATAGTAGTAGTGTAATGTATCGGGCGCCTGGCGCTTTGTTTATGAACGTAAGGAATGCATCCCAGTCACAGTTCAGTTGCTTTATAAGATTTTGGTGATAAAGACATGGTAACTGACAGATGCTGTAACATCTGGCTGTTGGGAGTAGTGCTTTTTAGAGCAAATGTCCTTCATACGAAATTACGTACTTCCATGATATTAAATAGACTATATAGGATTTAATTACTCTCGGTGTTGTTTTTTTTATTTTTTGATTACTCAGGTGTTGACTTTCCACGTGACTGATAGATGTAGAAAGTAACTAAGAAAATAACGTATTACATTTTGTTCCTGATATTCCTAACCCTATAATATACAGTATTCTATGTACGCTTGAATTCAAATTCGTACCAACTCCTTACAACGCTCTCACTAATATTAGACGAGTTTTATTCCATTGTTGGCGAATTGCGGGTAGTTTTAGTATACACCAAATAAGTGGCGACTTAATTTTCCTTAAACTATCCGCAAATTTATTAAATACATTTATTTTTAGTGATGTTTATTGATAAGTCTCATTCTAATTTAGACTTTATCGTAACCATATAAGAACTTATCACTTTAAAAAGTCATACATCATTTGAATATGTTTTACTAATTTGTGTTACTTTTCGTTACAGGTAAGGATACAATCAATGCCACATCTATCATCAACAAACTCTGTAAGTTATCTAATTTAAAAGTACGATAAGTGACAATGTGTACGCAAGCCCTACTATTTGTTCTTGAATTAGTCAACTCGAAGTAATCTCGAGTCATGTCGGTTTATCTTTCATTATCACTTACTTTTACTTTTTCCGCTTTTAACGTCTCTTTTTGATAGTCATTAAACACAACGGGATAAAGTACAGAATCGTAACGATCATCGTATAAATTTCGACGCTTTCTCAGTATTTACTGTTATCAACAGTAAATACTGAGTTATCAACTCACTTCGTAAACGGATGCATGTATTTTCAATCTTACAACCTAAAATATTTTTTATGAGATTACTTTTTATGAACGTGTTAGAGCAAACGTGTAAAAAAATTATAAACTCTTAAGGTTTTTCCATACTACATCGATTGCGTTCTGTTATCCCTGTTAATCCTTATATTTATATCTCTGCCAGCAATATATTTCTAAGTAATATATTTTCTTTTTTGTGTGTTGTCACTCTTGGGAATTGTCGACCTAAGACATAGTATATAAATTAAATATTAACATTTAATTCACGTGAACGACGTCAATTATTTTATTGCTTCTCTGAATAACTACAATAAGTTATTAAAATTGACATGGTGTTGACACATGAATATATACACAGGAACTACTCACGAAGTAAGTCAGAGGGTGTGAGGGTGCGACGCGACCGGTACTAGGCGAACCGCAACCACGTCCACAAGCACTCTGTATCCTCCTTGAAAGAGACCACCGAATGTGGTCGAAACTATAGTCGGACCCCTCTGACTTACCTACGTGAGTAATTCCCGTCAATCAATCAATGAATCAATCAACCAATTACGAATACGAATTAAAAAATAAATTACGTGAGGTAGTGTTAGCGATTTTTCAACCCCCGCTCTCCGCTTGGTGAGATAATAATAATAATAATAATATGGGACAACATTCACACAAGGTCTTCAGGTCCCAAACTAGGCAGAGCCTGTACTATGGTAACCCGATGACTGATATATATACTTAAATACATACTTATATATATACTTTTTTTTTATACATATACACACCCAGACACAGGTCAAACAGACATGTTCATACACACAAATGTTTGACCTGTCCGGGAATCGAACCCGGGACCAGCGGCTCAGAAGGCAGAGTGCTACCAACTGCGCCAACCGGCCAGTCTATATATCAGATGTCGTGAGATTTTGCTGGACCCCCTCTCCCCACCCATAATCTCACGTGAGACTTTTGAAAATACATATTTTTAATGTAAATAAATGAATATGTGCTTAATTTTGTACGATTTAATGAGGATTTGTTATTTGAGATTATTAATATCGTAGTATAGAACTACACAAAAAATATTTTTACCTAATTTTTCCTAGTTGTCTCGCTACATTACAATGTTCCTTGCGGAAAAAAATTACGTCAGTATTTGTCGAAACCACCCTCTCCCCCATGTGAGTTTGGGTAAGATTCGGCTTGACCCCCCCCCCCCCCCGTAAATACCTCACGTAATTAATGGACGCCCCCTTATTGCGAAAAAATGGTAACAATGTTGTCCTTGCCCTGTATTTATATTGCTCGTGTTTTATATATTGACAAATTGTAATTTACAGTGCTATATTTATAATATCTCGAGAAAAGATATCAACTCTGCATTTGATACCTTTTCTTGAGATCAACTTAATTCACTTATTTTCAAACTTTACTTGCTTAATCTCTAGCTTAATACCGACACATATCCAATGATCTAGCTCGAACGTTTCCCAATATTTCACACAAACTTAAGCTCGAAATTACAAATGTCACAATCGTGATAAACCGTAACTGAAAGTCCGTTACTTAATGTACGAAAACGTTTGAATAAACTAAAACTGATTTCTGGTACATGCACGGTATCACTATAACTTAGACCAGTTGAAGGGCTGCGCAACTGTTTAGCGGAGGTATATTCAAATATTTTTTCTTCAAAAAAGAACAACTCTTACCTGTGTATGTTACAGTGAGGCTCTTAACTCGTTTTATTTATGTTTCAAGACACGAGTGAATAGGTATCTTCTGGGCAGGCCTGCTCCATCGTAGACCGCAACATCATTTAACATCAGGAGAGATAGTGGACAAACGCTTGTCCATATCCGATAAAAAAAATGTTTGTCACCTCTGAACCCCGTAATAAGTAACCAAATTTGAAAACTTTTTCAATGCAGTTACTACTCCAATTATCTGAAACAATAGGATGAAGAAGGTTCGTGATTTTCCATCAAAATTAAAACAGACGAATCTCCAACGTGTCCATATTGCTATGTAGCTTGCACCTACTTCCTTACTCCCGGTTTCCCTAATGCATCTCACCCATTGTAGTGAGAAATTTCTACGCTATAAATCTTTGCTGGCAAGGAGTTAACACAATTCGTGACTGTAATGGCGTCTGCGCCGATGTATTGTTTAATTTATTACACTGCTGGTTTACGCTGTAATTGTTTCGTAAATGATTTTCTGCGACTTAAAGTCGAAGGTGATTAAGATAGTTACAATGATAAAGTAGAAGATAAAGAGAGGCGAAGACACATGTCAAGTGTTTAACAATTACTTAAAATGGCTCTAATTCTGTTAAAAACTCGAAATAATTCTTCAATTTATTTTGAAGAATTATCTCGTAAGAAGTATCTCGTGTTATATATTCACTAAAGTTCAAATTCGTATAACTTCATATAACGCTATCTCTATACATAATATTAATTATTTATAGATAAAGAGTATATTAATTTTAGCCTGATGGGCCATAGGCTTTACTGAAGAGATAAGCTGCCGAATACGGTCCAGAGGTTTTGACTCCCGTTCTGGGTCATACCTGGTGCAAAGACTGACCATAGCAATCCAAAAAGCAAACGCTGCTACCGTGGCCAGGTTATTAGACCAGGCTGCAGATGCGATGCGGGACGGGCAATTTGGTTAAGGTTGTTTTATAAACTTATTGTATTAACTGCATTGTATAATTCTAATGATTTCACTGTATAAATGTTGTTTTTTTGTTATAATATAGTTGCCTATAGATCAGCCAGTCAGTGAGTACGTCAGGACTTCTGTATTAAGTACTTCTTCTTTTTCTTGTGCCATCCCCTAACGGAGGTCGGCGATCAATAGGTCAATTTTAACCTTGGAGACTGCCGCCCGGAATAGGGATCTGGTACTCAACCCAAACCAGTCTCTCATATTTTTCAGCCAGGAGGTGCGTCTGGGGCCCGGTGGTCTATGGTCTTGTCTTTTGCCTTGAATGATGAGGCTGTATTTGTTGTTCCGCATGATGTGTCCAAGATATTGTAAGTACAGTGTACATCAAAATTAGACGTAGCGATTTAAATTCTATAGCTATCTACCAAGGAATCCACTAAGATTCTATTGACATATAAATATACCTCTAATACAATAGATATTACACACCAACTAAATAAATGAACATCTAGACGTGACGAAGCGATGACATTATCAAAACAAATTAAATAACCATCTTCACGCGTTGAACATGAAACAAAGCTATCTCGGACAGTTTAAATAATAGTTGTAAACCTCTGATCAGATAAGTAGGTATTATATTCGCGTAGAAAGTTTAATGACCCTGTAACAATACAATATTCTGAACGTAATCGTTCGAGGCTACGTATTAATAGCTTGGCTTTCTTTCATTATTTTTGTATCGTCAGCTGCACATATTAATATCATTGTCATTATGCCAACAAATTTGTCAATTTTGAAGCTGATCCTGTATTTCATTTTTTTCCCCTTTCTGGACTCAAATGTTAGACTTTTTACTCTAGTTGTGTATTATATTTGTTATCATTGTTATTTTTTAGTTCTTTGCTTTAACCTTTAGGATTCCCTAGGTATCAAATATATAGGGAAAGCTTCTCTCAAATAACAGATGACATACGATCACAGCTACGTGAAGGAGAATGAGTATTTGTTTTTTAAGTAGAAAATAGTCATTAACACTTTACTTGATGAGACATAATGCCGTCACAGGTGGTTAGACATAGATATATCGGTGATTAGTATAGTCTGTGTAAAATAAGTGTAACACTTGCGGGCGAGTTAGTAGATTTTCCTTTTTTATCGACGGTCACACTTTTTCACACACAATTGTTCACAGTTTTTTTCTAGAAAAGCTCAACATTTTCAAAATCAGACTGCTGATCAGAATGATCTCGGGATGTTTAAGAGAGTGTTTACGACCAACCAATGAAACTTCGTTGGTTGGTCGTTTAATCTCGAGAATAGCTGTCAGAAAAAATCAATAGATTTCAATAGATTTCACCTCGTTATTATACATTGCCCTTTGGTGTGTTTATTTTCTCATGATTGTTAAGAGCTGAGCTATAAAGGATTATTCCTGACATTAGACGACCATTACTGTCCCCAATCTTATTGTCTTTAAATCAGTTGCATATAAATCTACTTTCGGGCAACAAAAAAGATCTGTAGCTGTTTTCTTTTGCCGTCATATTATTTAGGTTAAGTTTTTACCACCATCTCATTTAATGGCTTAAAATTAGCAAAAGACTTAGAATACTTATTAGCCTTCAAAGAGTAATTCCTGAATACACACGAGTCTGTATGATAAAAAACTTTATTTAAGAGTACCTTATCTTTTCTCATTAATATAATCGGCAATTGTTACTAATTTATCAAATCACTCAGGGAGTATTCTAAGGAGTAAGCTGCCCAAGCAATTGATTGGTAATGTTATATGACTATATATAATAAACCTAATTATAACATAAGCAGATTGAGCTGACTGTACACATTGTCCGTATATCTCTACATTAATCAATTAACAGAAGAAACCAAAAGTGACAGGACAAGGGTACTACAACGTATTCTCATTAGCGATCCGTTTGCGATACGAATCAAAGTCGTCCTCGTTTTCTTTCAACTCCTCTTGCTGTCACTTTATTTCTTAAATCACTATAATTACCTTATCGCGTAAGAGCATTAACGACTATTTGTGCGCTTTTTGCTGCACTTTTTAACCTGTGGTCAACCATTTATGTATTCAATTTTTTACACATTACTTAAACCAGATCTGAAATCGTTCTAGTTTTGCACAAGTCGGCGAGAACTTAATACATGTTTTTAGTATGGTAATAGATCCTCATAAAGTCTGTTTTATTGCAACCTTTTGTAAAAAGTAAGTAGGCAAAGCCCTTAAAAGTCTTTAGAGCAAAAAGTAATCATATATCTTAGTGACAACCGCTGTAAATTGAGCCCTAACCGCAGGTTTCTCTCAGCAGGTGTACATCTAATAAATACACCTCTCATCTCCATATAAAGTCGTCTACACAAAGCTATCGTTTGGGTGGAAGCTTCTCGACCGAATGTCACTATGATTATTCCTATAATAGTCGTAATTCTGTTATTCACTGAAACTAGCTAAAATTATCTTCAAATTGATATACTGAAAAAGCTCTTATTCTATCACGTTAAATTTCAAATTCGTATAACTCATTGCACCGCTATCTCTAATATTGGACAAGTTTAATTCAAATGCGGGTAGTTTTAGTCGGCACCCTATAACTTGACAAGTTATTGTATTAAATTACCCGCGTTTGAATAAAAAGATCGAATTTTAGTTTTGACAACCGTTTCATACTAAAATGGACTTAAAACCATAAACTTGTAACCATATAAAAACTTATTTTATGCATTTTAGTTACTTTTATTTAATACGAGAATCGCTACCATATTGACAGTTAAGTACATGTCTAAATTATAACTTCTTGTACAACAAAAGGTTTTTCAATATCACCAAGCTCTTGATACATCCGATGACATTTATTTGGCTCAAATTTTGTTTGTGTCCGCCATTTTCACATTGACAACCACCGATCAGATGGTATGGCGCCTTTTCATTCGTGTACGGCGAATTTATGCCTGATCATTGTATAGGTTGATTTTATTTATCGAATGAAAGTGCGAGAGCAAATGGTAGGGCCCAATCGTGATACCGATATATTATTGGGCCAAAGGTTTATGTCGTTTAACTTTAGAATCTATTGTTTACTATCGGACATAATTCTCGTGTATTCTGTGGTCGTTTAGAAATCTTGAAGCGTTTCAGAATGTAAACATTGGCGGTGAGAGATATCAATTTCAGTATCAGATCAAGCCTTCAAGTCTCGTTATCGATTTCTTAATGCTCTGATACATAGATAACTTAGTAGACTCGTGTGTGACTTGTAATGTTAAGATTTTCACTTAATTTTTTTAGATTTTTTAAAATTGATTTTACTTCTGCTAACGATTAATTCAGTGATTCGCATGACGATTGACATACATACAATACATTTCAAATCAGATAAAATGTAATTTATTGTAAGCAAACATAATTTCTGATTGTTTGACAGAACATAATCATTCCTTCATATATCATCTAGCGGTGAAGTGATTCTTGCTAAACATAGTCAATCTATGGGTATAAAGATAAGATACATGTCAATAATTGAAAGTTACCTCTGACGGTCCAAATATGACTGTCTTTTATATTTGTTCGACAGATCATATTTTTCTACTGTGAAAGTAAACAGGCTACAGTGTCATAAACGTCACCATACATTTTCCTAAACTGGATCATTTCTCACAGTGGAAAGCGAAATAGTGTGTTTATCTATCCATCTACATAACGACGGCAGTAAAACATAACCGGAATATATTAAAATGATGTACTGTGTTCAGTTATGAGAGCAGATCTCACGGAGGCCAGTCACGAAAGTGAAAGATATAAGATTTATGGTGATCAGGGCACACTGTCGTGGATGAATGACGTTCCTGTCATATGGACACACTTGAACTGTATCAGTTTGATTATGAACTTTAGAAAGTGTATTAAAAGGCGACAAAAGTCGGTGGAAAAGTGGTGCAGTGTCGTAACGTCACTTTCAAATTTATCGCAAAGGTCGACTTACGAGATTACGAAGTCAATAATAATTATAAAATTTTACTTTGATTTTTTTTATCACACTTATATCCCCGCACTAGGATTCCCTGTGTCGCGGAAGGCTCATTCATCCACGACACATACAATGACATCACAACAAACATCCAAAAGCCGTGACAAATATCTGTGCTCATTGCATAAATTTAATACGTATTACCGTGTAATTGATGAATCGTAGACACGAACTTTTTCACATTATATGCGCTGTGGTCGCTTCAAAAGTTTTAAGTAATAAGAAAGCTTTAGGAAAGACATTCACAAACTATATAGGTACTTTTGATTTAAAATCAATCTTACTTCATCACGTTAGTTTGAAATGTAAAAAATGTAAATATGTAAAAAAAAAAAAAATTTGTCACATCGAAGCATGAGTTTGAACTCGAAATCAATTTAAAACAAGACATCGACAGAACACGAGCGGGTTACTTGGTCGATACAATCAAAAATTTGTAGTCGAATAATTGCGCATGCAATGTTTTAATTAATTAATTTAAATTACTTTTAGGACGAGGAGAGTGCACCTCATGGATGTATGATTAACTAATTAAGTAATTTTGCATGTGTATAACGGTACCCCATCGGTATTTAAAAATGAAAAAAAAAAACTATGGACTAAACAGCTGATTGCAACCATTGGCGCTATAAATGAACCTCATTTCTTTGGTCTGCCATAAAACAAAAAAATATGTAAATCGCTTATCTTAATGTGTCAATAAACAATAGAACGACGATGGCGCGATCGATATGCGTATGAATGAACCAAATTACAAGATACAAGATATATTTATTGCCAAAAAGGGTTAAGTACTTTTAAACATACAGAATGTGCAGAATAATATTAAGTAATTATGTACGAGCTAGACCTGTTTCCCGCGAGCCCCAAACTAAGCACAAAGCCTGTATCTTGGGACTCGAGTGCGATTTGTTATGTATTGAATTATTGTTTTGAATTATTATTACAACCCGATTATTATTCATTTTAAATGCTCAAAAGTAAATTAACGCGCGCTTTTTTATACACTTTGCATATAACCTACATGTTGTAAGGATTACAAGTAGCTTTCTCGTTCGCAAGGTTTATGCTCACCATTGAAGCTTGTAAAGCTTGTTGATGTCGATGTAGCGTGCTATTGGCCGAGTTGAAATTATGATTCGAGTCGACAATACTTTGTTACTGAGTTGATATCGATAGTTTGTCTATGGACAGCCGATGAAAAACTGACAGTACCTACAGTCCTAAAAATGTCAGTGCCTACTACAATTATGTTTTACTAAGGATGACGTATATTCATACTGCGCGGTGCTCAGATTTTGTTCCTTTACGACATAAACATGCTTACTGCGACAGATAATACGGTACAAATAATATAGAAAAGGTTAGCTATATGTTTAGACTTGCGCTTGAAATACGCGTCGTAATGAAAATTACTACAATTGACTTAATTTTGCCGCTTCAGTTTCCGCGCGCTTGTGCGACATCTACCTCATATAAACATTTAATATCATTGACCTACTACACGTAGTCATTTTATTGCTACTATGCTCAAACAAACTCGAGTTCTTTCAAACTTTCGACAGTATAACTTTTGACTCATTGTCAGTCATAAATAGATAGGTACTATTGCCATGTGAACCTGGTCAATAATAGTTTTAACTGAGGATATTCAGTCAAAGCTTTAAGTTAAGAAGTTTCATAAAAATAACAATATAACCTAAACTCTTCTCGGCAGAACATGGTTTTCTATTTCACACAGTTTTATCATTAGTTAACAACCAAACCTAAATGTTAGATTAAATTAAAAGTAGTTTACACTAGAAGCGTTAGTCAAAAACACATTATCGAGACTGCAAATGTACAGTCAAAAGCACCAATGATTTTCAGGCGAAACTATAATTACCAACCTTTGCACTGTGCAGTAAAATCAGAACTAGTTACTCTACACATTGTCTATGAACTGCAAAAAGTACAAATCAACATATAATCGTAACATAAAAATTTAAGTAAACACATTTCTTTTGTATTATATCATCAGTAACCGTAAATGAACTTACTGTACAAAATTGCAGCCTATATTCTGTGTTTCTGAGTAGCATATACCCTACATCCTCAATACAAGTTCCTCATAAGGTGTGGACTATATTTGTTACAGCGGACAGCCTATAGTCCATAAGGCTCTAACGTTACTTAATGATACGCTACGTTCAGCAAAGGACTAGTACTAACTTGGCAAGCTGATTTGCTGTCCGGTTGTAGGTTCACTTGACGGGTTGTTTGTTGTTGCTTTTATTGCGTTTTTGTATGTACCTACAGTCGACAACGAAAATCATCTACCAGTTTTGCAAATGTGCAATCACAATAGCGATACGGTTCTGATGAATATTGGCAGCATTAGAAACTGCCAATATTCATCATCATCATCTCAGCCATATGACGTCCACTGCTGGACATAGGCCTCCCTTGCCTGCGATCTTAGTCAGGTCCTCTGTCCACCTGGTCGGTGCCCGTCCTATGCTGCGCTGCCATTATTATTGCATGGTAAAATCAACCTTGTTGTTTGAAATGGTAGACGATATATATGTTTATATATCGTTATATATGATTGTGCCCACTTTAAAGGTACTTTGAGTATTACTGTCCTTCAATGATATTCAATATATCGCTAACAGCTAGCAACCACTATTTGCGACCATTTTTACACATATAAAAGTATTACACGATACTCTGAAATAATATAGTTTTAATTTCATATTCGCCCTAATTCTATTGATTACGCCAACTAGCTACAATTCGTTAAATTACTTCTAAATGAAATAGTTCGTATTATATTTAAGCTAAAATTTAAATTTGTACAACTCCATGCAACGCTATTCCTAATACTAGACAAGTTTTATTGAATTGCGGTTAGTTGCCTCCAAATAAGTGGCGACCTATTTTACGTAAAACTACCCGCAATTTTAATAGAGCGATCTAATTTTAGTGTTGTCATTAATAAGTGTCATACAAGTGTGTACTCTAACATAACCGTGTAAGAGTTTATCTTGCATATATTATTTTTCAGAATTTTAGTTTATAGTTCAACTAAAATCGTATAACTGTACGTTCAACCACTGTTTTACTTGATAGTTAGCAATGACAATGTTGTCGACGGTTAAATCACGCTAAACCTAAATATTTAGTGGCCCTCAAGAACTTGAACTCACCATGTGTTTGGTAGTTTGTTTTTAGCTACTCTTAATATTGCGATAAATATACAATTTTAATAATTAAATAGCTGCAGCGCTTAATTAACATATAACGTGTTAGAATTATCTAGATTATGCAAATGTATTCCACTAATCATTGATATTAAAAAATATTCACACAAAAGTTAATTTGCATATAGATTACCTAACAGTAAGCGTAGGTATAGTTAAGTCAAGCTAAATATAGCATAATTAAGTGGCGAGTCATTCAAGCTCGTTCATTAAAATTATCATTACGCTTGCCCATCAGTCCACAACTGGACATACTCATCACACTTACAACTCTTGAATATTAAGGCAAGAGCAAAAATTTTGCATCCCATTAAAATATAAGTTTTTTTTTAATATGCAAGCGCTTGACCAACATCTAAGCGTCGGATTAGGCCTTAGTCAACCCGTAGATACTTAAGATGTTACTTTAGCTTATCCTGATCAGTGAAACGTACTTTGGAAACTTGATATCTAATATATAATCGAGTTTATATAATATTCCCAAAACCTAAGGATCTCGGCCTTATCTCACTACTTCTCTATTCCCTCCTCAAGTTTTGATGACTATTTATCTACATTTCCAGGCTTTACTCACGTTAATACTCGTATTCGAATATATTCGGCCGGTATTCTGTAGTCGTGGGTTCCAGTACCACTGGCAGCCGAATGTTTTCTTTCAAATGTCTGCCTAGCTTATTGTTAATGCAATAAACCATAAAACTATCACGAGTTCCGTCCATCATTATCATTTTCATCTGTTCGAAACTCATCTGAGAGTGTAAACTCTAAGGCTTTCACGGCCGGTGTTGCATGTTGTATGTATTGCTTCCGGGCTGTTTGGCCGTGGTCTATGTGAAACTTTTGTTCCAACCAACCTGTTGGAACAAAAGTTTCACATAGACCACGGCCAAACAGCCTCATCTGAGAGTGCTTTTCTAGCCAACGCTTTGAACTTGACTACGTATGATATGCCTTCAGCCAATGATTTGGGAAACTGATTAGGCTCTGAACGATAACAGCGAGAGGCAGGAGTACAGTGCCAACCAAATTCGCACAACACAAGACCAATATCACTGATGCAATCCACGTTGCTGAAAGCCAGAGGAGATAGAGAAGCATTACACAGAAAGTCATTCCATGATGATCAATGCCCCCAGCATTGGGGAATCAACTCAAAGAGGAGAATAAAATACCTAACTTTGTTAATAAATCGAGGGTCACTTCATCATCATCATCTCAGCTATAGGACGTCCATTGCTGGACATAGGCCTCCCCCATTGATTTCCACAAGGACCTGTTGGAAGAGTTTGCCTGCGATCTTAGCCAGGTCATGTGTCCCTTGTCCAGAAAGTTCTCCATTCGAGAACTTTTCGATCCCAACGTCCATCAGTTCTTCGAGCTATGCCCTGCCCACTGCCACTTTAACTTGTTAATCCGCTGTGCCATGTCGGTGACTCGTTCGTCTACGGATTGCCTCATTTCTGATTCGATCGCGTAGAGAAACCCCGATGGTTACTTTATCACGTAAAAATACAAAATTAAATATCTAACGGTCTCCAAATCGGATCTCAAGATGGCACTAACCTACATGATCCAATCACTAACGACTATCTTCAAAAGGTCCCTAATTAAGGCTTTCCTTCTACCGTTATAGTCAGCTCATAGTTAACTCTTTACTACACTCTAATCTGTGGTTTGAGATCTAATCAATCGAGACATTGATTCCCTTTAGCAACTTAGGTCCGGGAAAGTTGCAAAGTAATGATACTTTCAGTTATTCGCCGATTGGAACTGGTTAGTATGCATTTAACCTTTAAAGAAGTGTTCGCAGTGACGTGTACCCGTGTGCTTACACAGATCAGTTGTGTTAAGTAAAGATCTCTGCGATCATACCTTGGATGGGGGATCACTAGTAGCAAGAATAACTGAGCGCCTCCATGCTTTGAAGGGCACGCTTACCTGTTAAATGTGGTGGTTGATTTAAATAACAGTCGTAAGGCCATTTTCAGGGCGTGCTATATAATCTGTGACAATTAGCTGGCTACTAGCTTACTCTCTGACCCCTATTGGCCAGCCTGGAGAATTATGGCCATCCCTTCTCTCCCTAAGAGGAAGGCCAGTGCAAGACTCATACCTTTTAAATTTTAAAATCTTACACGGCTTTTTTCCATCTAGCACTTTGAACGCAATACGCTTAACACGACATGTTACCGACAACAAAATGTTTCTTGTAAAACCATTATCGATTTATGTAAAATAAAATTATGACTGATTGATGTTGATCTTGATTGATCTTATTGAACAACACGCAGCTAAAATCACTGAATTAATTGGGCTGAAGTTTAGTACACATGCATAGTTTAATGTAGTAGGCATCCGCTAAGAGCAGATTAATAATGCCAAAAGGCATATTAAAATATAATTTAAAATCAGTGTACGCGTAAAAGAAACCGCGGGTGGAGCTAGTCTAAAATATACTGATATGTATCCACGAATTAAAGAAGTTTTGACCTCCACATTTGAATATCATACAATCTATAGAGATCACAATCGTGATTATGACTTTTAAGTGTACAAGTTTCAAATAGGTTCAAGTCTAGAAAACTCACCAAACTCGTTCGGAGTAGTACCTACATTGCTGCGCCTACGCAATTCTCAGTTCCTGCGGTTTTTAAATGTGCCGCCAGATGCTTCATTGCTTCATCCGGTCGAAGGGCAGAGAAGCCAGAGAAATGTACGCATGCGGTTTAACGGACAAATGTACATATGTAGATCTAGAGGATTGGTTTGTAGATGTAATAAAAAACTTTGAATAAATACCTTCTAGAATATTCGTACCTAGTACCAAGTTTTGCGAAGTTTTTCTTGCATAAACAAAGCAGAGTGTGGATGAGCTTTCAACCGGTTTGAAATACGCTGTTTCAAGGTACATGTACACATACATACATACATATATATATTTACATGCAAATATCAATAATTTTACCAATTAATTTATTTAACACTACAGTTGATAATTATTTCTTGGTAAGTTGAAATAGTCAAATACCTAATTGTAAAGGAAAGTGTTTGTTTGACTGACAAAGAATATTTTTATATTATTCGTCTTGAACCGTATTTTGATTTACCTTTTTTATCAGTTTTTATAAAGACTTTTGAATGGGTCTACATAATTAATTTTTTCAGTTTAATTCAGCAAATCTCACGTTTCTCTCAAGGATTTTTTGATGGTCCTTATTTATTATATATTATATTATCCTTATTTATCCGTACGTTCCAAAGAATTAGGTATTAAGTTTTATAGTACTAGAAAAATTATGATGCAATTGTTGTATTTTCATAATTTATTAGATTATAAAAATAATCATAATTGATTAGATTTTTTGTGGAATTGATGACTTTTATAAGACTTAATAGCAATCTTAGTAAGCCGGGTGTAAGCTGGAGCTGTAAAAAACACTATAGTAAAAGAAGGAATAAAGGTGTTGCCAAATTTAAATGTTCAATAAGTCGTACGAGTACAGAGCTAGCAAGGCTGATTGCAATTGCTCACGTTTTAGTGCTTTTTACAAAAGTACACACATACCACCTACTTTTGATATACGCCTCGTATACGCCTTATATATGACGTCATCACAGCCGCTTATGTCAGAGTAACAGCTGTCCTCAAACCTGCCCACAGACAATAGTTACAAATACAGATGATCTATAACAGTAGATCACCGTTCAACACTGATATGGAAGTGTCGCGGTTGTCAAGCTTTCCGGTTAGCTGTAGGCTGTATGTAGGACGTTTTGATTAATTATATTTTGAACTCTATTTTCTATTTAACTAGACTCAAAGAGCAAAGGGGATATGGAGAGGGCATACGAACTCCGCATTTATCTACGTCATGTAATCAGGAATTAAAGAAATAAGACAGCTTTATAAAAACATACACATACACATTGAAGCGATTATAGTCCAGCGGTGTGAGCGTCAGATGTCAAACTGACGGACGTTACTTCGACTCCCAATTATGGCTCGAGCTTCCGGAGAAGGTACCGTTATCAAATTCCCAGAATGGTGGCAGGGTACTGTCGGGTACACTTCTGGCTAGCTGCTACCTACCCTCAACGTTGAAAAACTGTTACCAAACACATACTGTGTAGCAGCAGCCCATCAAGCATTCAAGGTGATAACATCTTCGACCAAATCGTCACACTACCATGTGAGGTAGTGCTCAAATATTAGATCTATAAAGCATAAAATAAAGTTCAAGTCATGATAAAAAAAATGTTGATGGACGTGATGTTGGGTAGAAATGTTAAAAAGATAGGTTTAACTCCAGATTCAGGGGTTAAAGAGAAGAAAAGTGAATAACGTGATACACGTGACCGATTTTTATAAAATGTCTATGTTCTCAATTTGAAAATATTCATCTTTTGAGTGAAATAGCAATAATATAATAAATACATATAATAGTATTTTATTCATCGGTTACAATTTTTATTTAATTCCTCTTAATTTTGCGAATCGGTTTAAAATAGATAGGCCTTTCAAACTTATTAGGACAAATGATTAATTCCAAACAAGATATCAGATTCAGAAAAAGACCAAAGTTTCAGAAAAGGCTACTCATATAAAATATACATTCTGTATAATATTATAGAGACTCAATTCCATGTCACAACAAGAAAATAAGAGATTCTATCGAGACGCCCAGACAAACCTAACAACGCAAATTAACATTTCCAAGAAACTGCAGTTAGCCCCAAAAAGGGAAACAGTCTAAAACTGGTTTTGTATCGATCCAAAAATAGCTTTCAGACAGACATAAATAAAAAAGATGTTCCTGGCAAACATTCGCCTCGTCTGCCGCAAAAGGGATATTTACTTTGGATGGGTGCGTCTGCGCAACACACTGATATTTAGCGATCCTTGACAAAAACAATTAGAATTATTTGTGCAAAAAAATATTTCTTTTTGCCCACTAAATTAGTTACTAGTAAATAAAGCTATCTATTTTATAAAGAGCAGTTTTAGAAATTATTTATGCTTACATGAAATCACTTTTTAAAATAAAAATAAAAAAACTCTTTATTACCATAGCATAAAATACATAACACACTGAGTACATATTTACATCAATATAATTTGTAGGCAATAGGATTATGCTCAGCATGTGCAGCGGTCGCATTGACATGTGCACGCTGCGCTGTTTTTCAGAATAACCCCGCTCGGTTAGATGGTATCCGAGAATAAGTATACAAATAAAGAAAGAAAAAGTGGATTATGCAACTAATTGTTGTAAAAATTGACGTAACAGAAACAAGTAACAAGTTTTTTTTTAGTATTCTTTTAAAATAGTCTTAAATATATATTATATAATTACGTTATTTTTACTATAAATATAGTTTTAAATACTTTACCTATATTTTAGGAAATAAAAAAATCTTGTATCTAACAACTTATTTCTTTCCTCGGTGGCATTTTAAGAAAGGCAACTACTTAGTTTAATTAAAATTGAGATAGAAATAGGTATGTACGAAACGTAACAATTTACCATTAACTTATTAGTTAGTAAACGAGCCTCCTTTACCAATATTTTTTCACCGCCGTAATAAAGATTGTTATAAAGATGTTTAATGTTCGGCCTTTAATAAAAATGAAATAATACGAACTAATTACCATATTGTTGTATAACTACTTACAATAATGTTTATGCAACAACTATCGAACCTCTCTATGTCTAACCAATACATATTTCTCCATATTTTCTTGTTCACGTGAAGTAAAAACGAGTGTAATAGATTGTAAACCAGCAATCGCTCACGATTTTGATAGTCGTTTCTACCGATTTACCATTTAAGTATGAGTCCTTACGGTAGTTTTTATAAACAGTTAATAGTAGTAATAATAGTTCAAACTATGACAAGTCAGCCTGTCTTATCTACGGAACCCAACCACTTACCTCGCGTGCGTTACTTGACAGTTAGTTCCACCTTAGTCGTTAACAGGCAAATGTTAATTGTTGACTTATAGGTGTTAAGACATGATCTTGATAACCCTTTGTTAAAGCAATAATAATATTGGCAATAATAATTATGGCTTAATGTAATAGTATAATAATTCATTTACGTGATACATATCAGTTTGTTGTAGTGGTTGGATGTTTGTTGAACAGGTTTAGATGTTTATAACATTGGTGTGGGAATCTTTGCCTTGATCAGTCTACAGCTTTTTTCTATTTGCGGATTGAATCCAGTTTGAAATGTATTTGTATCATGCCGCGAATAAAAATTGATTGATTTTAATTGGAATATGTTTTCAAGTCATTGACCTCTTGTTGTGACTACATTACCTCGAATTCAATTACATTCACGGTTTTTACTGTAAATATTTTCGTAATATATATTCTGTTTTATTTAATATAATAACGGTATTCTATTCTGGCATCTTACTATATGTATATATATAAAAGTATTAAAAATCTTGATCTTTTCGACCACTATGTCACTTGATAGACACGATATAATATAAGGGGGAAGCTCACTGGAGATAGAATTTTAACAGCTTCTTAAGAACAGCAGCCATTGTGGCGCCAAATTTGAAAAAAGCAAAAATAACCCCATACTATGCTGAAGATAACTCCATCAGCCTCTATGAGATTAAGATGTCTCTGAAACAGTTTGGGCACAACAATGCAATGGGTGACGACGGTTCGCATCAGAGATTTAAAGAGCGGGTGGCTCTCTGATTCTTAAAGTCCTTCAGAAGGTCTATATCTCTGCTGGCCAATGGCTGAGATGATGTTGATCATGATCGCCAAATATTTTTTATACTAGGCCATAGAAACCTTATTCATAGATTTTATCTTAATAGTTTAATATTACCTTTAAAATAAGTTTTCCAAACAGTTTCATATGAATTTGTTCATTTTATTAATTAAAACGACGGTTCTTTGGGCTCATATTTTGCTAAGAGACAAATATAATTTTAAGTGACCTAGGCATCGCGTGTATGTGTGCGCATGCACCTGGTCAGTGCTCCTAGCCATGATTCAACTAATGTTATATTTCTAATTATCCACATTTTCACTTGTATACGCTGTCTTCAAAGTTTCTGATAAATCTAAGCTCAGATACGTTCAGACAGACAGACAGATTTACGAGAAACTTTATCGACGAATACTTACTCGTGGTTTCCATTAAAGCTTACTTTAGCCGAGGTATCTTTGGTAAAGTAATGTTTATCAAATACTTAGGGAATGTTTATGTACATAAGCCGTTACTTTTTAGGTGATAAGAATTTTAACAAATCATACATCAACTACAGAATGGCCTGTTAAAATTTGAACATAAGTTCCGCCTAGTATTTTGTTAAGCAATTAAGTAACTCTTTTAAAAAAACTCTTTGAATTAGGTTATAGTGCCATCGCTTTATACTTTACCGTCTGCAATGTTGGTCTATCAGTTATTTTAATATTTCATACATTTAAAGATAGACGGCGCTAAGATAAACATCCCCACAGATTTTTTTTATTATTATAAGTTTGCGTTTGACAACTGTCTCACCTGATGTTAAGTGATGACGTTGTCTAGGATTAATGTTTTTTTTTATGTTGACTGAAACCAATGAAGGAATAAATTCGGCTGCTAGTGGAGTGATTACACATGATCTAAGTAACGGCTCTGATGCGAACAATAGTTTTCGTCCTAATCCTAAAATTTAGTTAACCACCTGTGTGATTGGGAACTTATTAACCTCTCCGATCGTGAACAAAATATTAGTTGGAATGAAAATAATAATAACGAGGTCTATAGTTTGTAAGGTCGTAGGGGGTAATCTCTACTGAACCGATTTTGAAAATTCTTTTACCAATAGAAAGCTACATTATTTGCGAGTGTTATAAAGTCTACTTTTCATCATCATCATCATCACCTCGCGGGTAGAACTGCGGGGTGCAGCTAGCTTACATAAATATGTGTATAACATTGTACACTTATTTGTCAATACTAGTTACTTTGTGGGGAAACTTTTTACAGCGCAACTGACGTCAATTCTTTTGTTCGATATTTATCAATTACAAGAGTGTAAAGGATAGAAAACATGTCATAAAAATTATGAAGACGATGATATTAATAAAAAAGGAAGATAGGGTACATTCTAATATCGCGTGTTTGGTGACAGTTTTTCTTGAGGTGAGTTCTTAACTTGAGGGTGGTAGCTAGCCAGGCGGATACTCGAAAGTACCCTGCCACCATGCTGTGAATTTGATAACGGTGTTACCTTCACCGGCAGCTCAAGCCGTTATCGGGGATCCAGTGTCCGTCAGTTTGACAGCCGACGCTCCCCCAACTGAGCTATCATCGCTTTAAACGTGTTTTGGAGGTACTGCGACTGTCAATGTTACTTTTATTTATCCTCGTAAAATATTTTTGATTTTTATAAGTATGTATTAATTAGTAATTTTATGAATACCGATCTGTTTTTCTTCTTGCTTTTTGTTGTTTGCGTTATTCAAAATAAATGATTTTTGTAATGTAACAAACCGACTAGGACTCACGTGGTAAATGATAATAATATTAAATGATTTTTCTTTCTCTTTCTTGAATAGCGATATGGTTGAAAGCAAATCTCTAGTAAGTGTCACCTCACGTGTCTCACATTATAGGTAGTTATCTCGATCGATGTAATTATAGATACATTCCGAAGCTTACAAATTCATTTCATGCAGCCTTTATTGCACTCATAACAATTAACTCTTCACCTTCTTGACATAAATCATAGTTACTTCGTTATTAAAGCTGACTACTTTCTTTATAATCTCGATATAATTACATACACGTAATCTTCTTATGATTACGCCATACCTTTACCAAATATAATAGCTATATATACCGCCCACCTCTACTAATGACTACCGGTTTTTGGAACTTCATTCAAGTGCGTATGATTTATTTGATATGAAGTAATGAAGGGCCTATTTATCTCCATAGTATGTCTGCGTTACGGGTTCAATCTTTTTTTAGAGTTGGTATAATAACGTTTTTTAATGGAGCTTTTTTCTGTTGCAACCTTCTGTGTGGTAAAGATGTGCATATCGACCTGTCTCAGATCGCAAGCAAGAGTTGGATGCGGGCCGCTTCCAACAGTTCCTTGTGAAATCAACGGGAGAGGCATAAGTCCAGCCTTGGACGTCTTACGGCGATGATGATGAATATGTTTGTATTTTTTTTAGATTACGAAAATGTTTCTGTATTTCAGTGGTAAAAAGGGGATGCTGCTAAGGATCCATTCCAAAAAACGCCGAACGAAGATTAGTTGCCTAGCTAAAAAAATGGTGCGGTTTGAGCTTTAATGTAACACCGAAATCCACAACGCTGAATCGAAACTTAAACGTTGAAACTTAAACTGAACCACAACTAAACTAAAGTCATTCGTAGTGGTTTCATACAATACAATTATTATTTATTGCACTTTACCATCAATTTACCTGTAAATTATTACAAAAATACTCTAAACTTAAGTAGTACAATGGGCAGTCTTATCGCTTAAAGCGATATCTTCCAGACAACCTTTGGATGAACAGTATCTTAAAGTAATCGCGGGTGCAAAATAAATGGACAAAATTGTAATATCTTAATATAAATTCTAAATATTCTCATACATAAATAATCAATAAGTACTTATACAAATTAACACGATCGGGCCATTGGTCTTTTACGATGAAATTTAAATAAAGTTTTCGAAGAAGATCTTACTGCTTTCTATTAGCCAGAAACATTTAAATTTATTCCGTAACCTTAACCTTCGGTCTGTCTCGACCTGACACATAGAAATTATAATGAGAAATGCCGATTTGGCTACCGGTTATAACAGACACAAGATTTATAACTGTTAATAAAGCAATTATATTGATCTATTGAATGTGTTTAAGTACGGAGAGTTAGTTAATAAATGCTTAGCTTCGAGTTCAGGTAAGTTAAATATCGTTATAATTTATGCAAGATTAGTACTCGTACTTTAGTTTAAGCCGCAACGTTTAGTCGCAAGGCTTAGAATGAAATACCGAAATAGTGAATAGACTATTTCGGTATTTCATTCTAAGCTAGCACCGCTTGAGACCAATTCACGTGGCTGAGAGTATATAAAGTCTTAATCAATAATATAGTCGACTATTTTTATTTACAATTTTGAGAAAACTAAAAACTAGATAGTTATAATATTACATCTGCCATATACTGTCACATCTTAATGCAGTCTATACGCTATTACTGAGTTTATAGGCAATATAATGTTTATACCTTACAAGTTAACTTCCAATTGAGGCAGACTTTCACTCGGATATTTCCTACATTTACATACAAACAGCACATGGCGCCTTGCCAACTACCCACCATCGATCAGCATTGAACGATCACTGCACAATATCTTCTTGATAAAATTGCATTTTGTGTGAGTTGCATGACAGATGACATGAGGCAAATAAAGAAGGATTTACAGGGTTAATAAGGCAAAGGTTTGATGTATTTACAATACATTCCTGTCTCGATTGCTAATCTTGTGTAAAGTGTGTGTTGCTTTATAAAATTATGCATCTAGATTATTGTATGTTGGTAATAATTTTGGAGGTTTTCAGATTGAATAAGCATAACATAAGTGTACGGGTGGCGTACGTGAAGTATCGCCAACGTGAAGGGTGAATGATAATCAGATTATAGTATATTACACTATTTATTCATCATCATCATCACCATCATCATCTCAGCCATACTGTGGACGTCCACTGCTGTACATATGCCTCCCCCATTGAGGATAACCCATAACCGTGGATTACCCCATAAAAGGAGGTTACTCAATTCGACCGTATATATGTTTTTTTTTCTTTTTTTATGTGTGTTTGCGGATAACTTCGTCGTTTATGAACCGATTTTGATTATTCTTTTTTTGTTAGATAGAGTATACTTCCGTAGTGATCCCATTTAAATTTCATCAAAATCGAATAAGCAGTTTTTGAGTTATACTTCAATAACTGAAAAGTGCTACGCGTATCTTGATGATATTGTCGCAGTTGAACACATCGGAGAACACACAATGACAATTAATTGATCCCGTGATTAGCAAAGGTCACTGAAAAGGGTGAAAAAAATTTTTTTTAAAAATGCAACCGACTTCAACACTCAAAAGTGTGAAATAACTTGTCGAAGTCGGTACCATGAGCACAATATTGTGATGATAGTTACTTTTGTGTGAACTATCATGATCACGACTTCAACAAATTATATCAGGAAAATCATGGCCCACAGGGTTATAAGCGCAGCCACATAAAGGTATCCACGAAATCTTTAGTTGGAGGCAGAGGAGCGGTTGAATTGTGTTACAAGTGTACACAAATCAATGTTTGTATTCCACGAATCGATTGGCAAGATTGCAGAATACAATTGATATGAACTGGTTGTGGACGCCGCGCCCGCCTAATTGAGTCTATTGATATCAAGCAAGAGACGTACGACTAAAGCATAAAGTAGCAAATTTATGTTTATTGTGGAGCCCACAGTGACTATTAACTAATATGTGGGTTTACTGTAATAGTTGGTTGTACTGTTAGTAACTGCTTTCGTGTCTGCGACCATACTATCATCGTTCAGCCTTCTAGAACACTTCGACGCATCAATACAAAGTATATGGAAGTCAGTTTCAATAATTGCGTTTACCAACATAAGTGAACAGAATTCAGAACATCATATTTTCATCCACTGACCTCTCTATCTCATCTATGGGACGTTCACTGCTGGACATAAGCCTCCCCCATTGATTTCCACAAGGCCCGGATGGAAGCGGGCCGCATCGATTAAGGCCTTTCCATTAATGAACTAAAAACTTTTTTTTTATCTAGCGTTCGACTACTACTTTTTTGATGGTCTGTGATGATGTCATTGAATGTGCAATCATAAAAATATATTCTAATGAAGGAAGAATTCGAATCGATTATGATCTTAGCTCGTTCGATTATGGATATAGTTCGTAAATAAAGAACTATATCCATAATCGTGTCCATGGACTTCTTTCCTTTATTTTATAAACAGAAATCAACCTAAATTAGTATAAGGACGTATTCATAAAACTGCAACTCAATCCGATACGATTCATTTTAATAAAACTAAGATGACAGGGCATACAAAAGACCAACAGTCGATGCTGATGTCTCTTTCTGATTTTATACAAATAAGAAGGACAGACTATGTCGCCGCTCTATTATAAACTTCACCTTTTATAGTACGAGTGCACTTTAAATTCCTACAATTTGACATTCGATATGTTCTGAAAGTGCACGATCTTTTCAATGTGTGGTCGGTAATGATTTTAGTATTTGTGTTTCTTTTTAAATCTCATTGATGTCATAGGTAATAAGAAAATATAATAAGCTAGGTCCGGCCCGCGGTTTCACACGCATGGTCTACGGTTTTCTCGTTACCTCAATTATCCCACGGAAATAGTAATTTTGGGAATTAAAAGTAGTTGGGTAACTTATCTATGTTCAACGTACAGCTGTAGAAAAGCACTTGAGCTGCTTAGAACAATAAGTTTCTCAGAAAAACAGTATCTAAACTCTTGAACTATTATGATTTAGATCATATTTATACATAGATATTATGTTGTCTTGACATAGCACTGACATGGGAAGGTTAAGTTATAACATTAAACAGAAAATGCACGTGTCTTTATGATAATACTCGATTTATATGTGCATTAGAAACATGACGTTTGAGCACATATATGTTCTTGTCATGATTATAATTAACTTGCTAACTGCGAACTCGGTAACCTGGCAAAAGTTGTTCTGCGATATGAATTATCGAAATCTCAAAGTGACACGACACTTCATTTAAACACGTCAATGATCGATGATTAAATTATGTGGATATTTGTTTACAAAATACTAAAATCGTGATTTATAAACTATGAAGGTAGGTAGGTAGCAAGCCTATCAGTTTTCTATCGGGTGCATTTCGGAGAATGTGCACTGGAATTACACAATCTGATTCCACCATCCCCTTTCTATCATCGGTCGACTCGACGTACGGCAATTCGCCATCGCTATATGGTAGATATACCACCTATACGCACGAAGCGTTATGCTTCCACTTTCTTAATGCGTACTGCCAAGGAATGGAACTCGTTGCCCGAGTCTGTGTTTCCCGATATGTACAATCCTGGAGTCTTCAAGTCGCGAGTGAATAGGTACCTTCTAGGTTTGCGTGCTAATTCCTAGACAACGTCATCACTTAACATCAGGTGAGACAGTTGTCAAACGCAAACTTATAATATGTAAAAAAAAAAAAAAAAGGTAGGAGGGTGAAAAATACTTTACGACCTATTCTCAGACATACCAAAAATGTATACCTAAAAATTTTCATAAAAAGCAGGCAAGCAGTTTCGGTGCAGTCCGATACCAAACACGAGAAAAAATCATTATTCATTAAAATCCTCCTAATATTATAAATGCAAAAGTTTGTGTGTATGTGTGTATGTTTGTTACTTTTTCACGCTCAAACGGCTACACCGATTTTGATTAAATTTGGTATGGAGATAGTTTAAGCGTTGTATTAACACAGGATACTTGTATCCCGGAAAAAGTATAGTTCCCGTGGGATAATTGAGGTAGCGGGAAAACCTCAATCCACGCGAATGATACCGCGGGGCGCAACTAGTGTTAAATACTAGCAGTCCGCCCCGGCTTCGCACGGGCAGAAAAATAAGGATCCTTATATTTTTTGCAAATATAATATAGCCTATGTCACCCGGGGATAGTGTAACTTCCTAATGATTTTTTTTTCAAATCGAAGTAGTTGCGTAGCCTATTTAATACAAACAAACACACAATCAAATCTTTCCTCATTATAATATTAGTAGGTATAGATAATATTTTACATAAATATAAGTACCCAGTCACAACGTATGTTTATTTTTCTTAAGTTACCTGTGCAGTAGCTATTTTTGAGTTTCCAGGTATTTCCCTCTTAAAAACTACCATACTAAAAAACATCAAATAAAAATAATATTCTCGACAATCGTAGGTGCTTATCAATCGATCTTGTTAAAAGATTAGCTTTTATAACGATATTATTGAGTATTTATTTAAATTAAATGTAAAATTTAATTGCATCAAAACTAACTAGAACATTTAAATAAAAATGAGACATAAAGGTCACGAAACCGGTCGGGATTCCTGCTCGACTAATATAAGTAAGTATAAACCGTAGTTTAAGCTAAATATAATCCTACTAATATTATAAAGGCGAAAGTTTGTGTGTATGTTTGTTACTTCTTCACGCTTAAACGGCTGGGTACATGTAGATACTTCAGGTTCCGGAGTAACACATAGCCTACTTCAATCACCAATCAACCACCATCAATTATCAGAAAGAAAGAAAGAAAGAAAGAAAATTATTTATTACTGACAACAACACTACATATAAAACAAAAAGAAAAAACACATATTTAGGTCATACATACATTTAACTTATAAGTTTAAAAAAACAACAAAAAACATTATGGGAAGACGAAACAACATTTAAGAATGATAGATATAGATAATAGTAAGATTCGACCAAAAAAAAATCACAACGCGTGTAAAACCGCGGGCGCAGCTAGTGATACATAAAGTTTTGAATATTTCATCAACTAGTAGCGCCTCGCGGTTTTACCCGCGTGGTGATGTTTGATGATGATGAAAAGCGTATGTGTTAATCCAGGGTCTAAACTATCTCTATACAAAATTTCATCGAAATCGGTACAGCTGTTTGAGCTTAAAGAAGGAATAAACATACAAGAACTTTCGTTTTTATAATATTAGTGTGATATCCATAATATGAGCCGTATAATTTGCTGTAAAATACTTCGGCGTTTCAGAAGGCACGAAACTAATTTGTGGGCCTACGTGTTGTCTTATGATAAAAGTAGTTACGCCATGTTGGAGTCCCTTGGGTGGCTTGCAAATCTTGACATTAGGCTACCCACTAGCATATCCGCCAACTCGCATTGAACTGCGTGGAGTATCATGGACCAACACTTCTCTCTGAGCGGAAGGCCAGTATCCCAATAGTGTTATGGTCTGATAACATTAATTTAATTTAATTTTTTTTAATTTAAATTTATTTATTTTTAAATTTATTTATTAACATTCACACAAGGTCTTCAGGTCCCAAACTAGGCAGAGCCTGTACTATGATAACCTGATGACTGATATAAATACTTATATACATATACACACCCAGACACAGGTCAAACAGACATGTTCATACACACAAATGTTTGACCTGTCCGGGAATCGAACCCGGGACCAACGGCTCAGAAGGCAGAGTGCTACCAACTGCGCCAACCGGCCAGCCTAATAATAGATCTTTACAAATCTGTCCATTAAAGTTCTACATTGAATGAGTTAATTATAATTATAGAGTGGGTACATTATATAAAATCGATAATTACTGCAGTGTTATTGATGGCGTTCGTGATATAAATCGAAGGTTCACTTGCTATAAAAAGTATTGTGTAATACAATTAGAAGTACGGCAATGAAAATTGTAGCTGGTAATTATGGACAGATGAAGATATGAAGACCGCCGTGTATAATGAATCTCAATTGTAAAGGTGGTATATTGAAGTGAAAACTTCTTTAGCGGCGTTGTGTACTTTTGTATGGGAAAAAAATGTTAAACTCGCGTCTTGGCTATATAATAAGGAACATTTTAGTTTGTTGGTAGGTATAATACGACCGGCCGTGGTGGTACCGGCCTAGAATAGTGTTCCCCCATCCCTTCCCGTGGGTGCCATAAGAGTCGGGATCACGTACCAGAAGGTGGGCAGCAGCGCCTTCTGAAAGTCACAAATCATACTGCGCTTGCCAACCCGCCTGCCAAGCGTGGCGAGTATTGGTAAACCCCCTATATCCTTGTGGAAATCAATGCGGAGGCCTATGTCCAGCCGTGGGCGTCCTGTGGCTGAGACGACGATAATACGACCTTTTTGAAGCAGACCGCGCTCACCTCGCTCGCCCATTTAACATGTTGATTTTGACTTCATTATATTGTATGCTCTATCGCCCTCACTATAGTGTTTAATATGTAGGTACATAAAATCAATAAACTTAAATACCTATTGTCTTGATAATGTACGATAGCGCAATAAATGAATATTGTATTTTACCGCATATTAAATGCAAGTTTTAATTTCTGCCTGCGCTCCCGGAGTGCAACTTGTTTTTTTTTAAAGACACAGTGACTGGCTTATCTTTTTTTCTATGAGACATTATTATGTGGCAAACAGCCTGACGGGCCTTCTGATGTTACGCGATTATCGTCGCGTTTGCGCACAGGCACTTATAAAATACCAATATGGATGCAATAATTTAAATAGTTTGTCCCATTATCTCTACTACAATCTCCAGAATTATAGATTTTGTACTTTTTACTTCGGCTATCAACAATAGCTAGTTTTAAGATTTCCAACCATTCTTTTTTTTGAAATTAAAACTTGAAAAGAATCATTACGAAAGTAATAAAAAGACGCTTGATACCAACACAATGCTTAATTTTGCGAATCAGTTATTAGTGTTGAAAACCGCAACGAAAGACATGATTGTAACTAAGCAAACCGTGCCGATGTAGCGGTATTTCCAATGGGTTATAAAGCCAATTTTATTATGAAAAGTTTTAATTATGATCAATAATTGACTTGCGAAAGTTATAAATGTAATGAAATATCTATCAAAGCTATGGCGAATATATTATAATGGCATCGTGACTGCGTTGATTCATATTAAAAGTGCCTTTGATGGTATCTTTAAAGTTTTCTTAAGGCTCTAAACTCACATAGCCTTATCAGTAAACTAAATAATAACTTAAAAAGAAAAATGGACATAAAAAGTTACGCGTGTCAGACAGCTAGGATCCTGAAGAAAGCAGCAGCGATGAAGACGGATCTTCACAGGCTGATGCGATGACGCATTCGTCACCGCGTCACCCCCCTACCACAGTCCGCGGCGTCTTGTCGAGCTCACGGGCGGCAGCCCGCAGTGCGAGATGGGACGTTACGACGAATGCACCGCACTCAAGGTCGACAATTGTTGTCGATCGTTATATCGACTATGCGCGAGTGTCACGTTATACCAGTAGAAACAGTATAAAGTTAAAAGAAACATATAAAAAAGTAGAAGGGTATGTTGCAGTACCCGCCTAACCTGCGGATTTACATTGGGGCTGTTCACTGGGTGCTAGCGAGTCTCTACAGATCGGATATAGATTTCGACCTCAAAAAAAAGGTCGTGTGAGGCAGTGATTCTGTTTTCTTAATGTCACTCAGCTGTCATCCACCAGCTCCCCTCACATTCTAAAATAAAATAAAATTAGAAACAATTATTTTACATACTTCTAAATTGATTAAAAGAGTTAAAACACGAAGTGTACCAGGAGATATTAAGAAAACTGACTAGGTATGTAAGTATACTAATATTTGATGGAAGGTTTTAATCAAAACAGGGTATGTGAGTTTTTACCATGATCTTAACAAAAGTTTGTTTAATATTGAATTGTCTGATTCGCTGGTTAGGTTTCATGATAGGTATTTGTTTGCGACCCGTTTCTGGGTTTGCTTTCTATTAGATAGCTCTGACAAGACTTGAATGTCTGTTAGTTTAGCTTTCATCTCAATTGTCGGTGGTTTACCTACTTTAAGTTTAATATCTGCGGCTACAGTCAAGTCGTATTGTCGCTCAATACAATAAGTACATTTAACTGTATACTTATACTAGTAGTGCCCCGCGGTTTCACCCGCGTGTATTACGGTTTTCTCGCTACCTCAATAATCCCACGGGTACTATACTTTTTCCGGGATAAAAGTAGCCTTTGTGTTACTCCAAGCCAGGGTCTAAACTATCTCCATACCAACTTTTATTAATATCGGTGTAGCCGTTTGAGCGTGAAGGAGTAACAAACATACACACTTTCGTTATTATAACATTAATACGAGATCGGCATCTCGCAACGGCATCTGACACCTCTAGTGATATTTGTCGAAGACGGGTGTCTGGTTCTTGTCTTATTTTGTGGGCCATTGATGTAAAAGTAAATTACGAAGTATTTCTTACTAAAGTAAAGAATTACTTGATTAAGTCTTGCATTCATATTAATTAATTAATTGACGCGCTCATGGATGAGTTTTTCCAGGCGATCTTAAACTGAATCCTGAGAGGATTTATATAGCAACGTAGGTTTAGTACAGGCTTGACCATTTTCCTAAACGTCCTGCATATCTAAACAAATTTTTAACTAAAAATCATATACAAAATGTTAGATATATATATAGAATCCACCAAATAAGTGGCGACTTATTTTACTTATAACTACCCGCAATTTCAATAAAATAATCTAATTTCAGCATTGTTAATAATAAGTCTATATCTGATTCGGACTTTATCGTTACCGTTTAAGAACTTATCAAATTTTCCAGAGTCTTAGTTTAGTTGAACAAGAAAATCACTACCAGTGTCATACTTACCGAATATAAAAATAAATGCATTAAGTGAATGACGGACTAAAAACAAAGTTTTTGTTTTTGCTTTTTATTGGGATACGAGATTTTCATATATTAGTAAATAAAATAAATAACCAACAATATTCATAGAATTCAAATAAGGGCTCATGCAGAAAGAGGAATAGATACATTTGTCAGCTATTTTTAAAATCAAGCGAACCAAGCGCCATCTATAAAGAGTCTTACAATTTAAAATTAAAGAACACGTGAATTGAAAAGGTTAATAAGACAAAACAGCAGCTATCAATTCTGTGTCTTCCCATTCAACAATTCTTTAATATTCTCTACTACGTTATAAAATAATCTAACTTAAAATAAAAACCTAAAACATTTAATAAAAACTAAATTAAATCTAAAACGGGCCCCTGCAGCATTGTACCCAAGATGCTGGCAGCGTTTCCTCTTTATATTGCTAGGCTAATACGTTGAGCGAGGAAGCTGCCAGCTCTTCGGTCTCCTGAGACGTCAACCAGTCTCTTGGAGATTTCCTTGAAGAAGTTGAGCGCGCTAGGAAACTAAATAACTATATATATATATAACTAACTTAACACTACGTTATTAAAAGAAAACCTATTTACCTTTCATGTAAAACGAGTCGTATTTTAGCAGTAAAAATGATTAAAACCAATAAAGCAAATGATTTACGACAAGTAATCTGCAGTTACCCGGTGAAATTAATCGCTCTTGATAAAGGATGCATCAACCACACCGAGATTTATTTATAGAAAAGTAATTGTATTCAATTAATTAAGATCGTTTCAGGGCAAAATCTGTTGTATTCTTATTGTATAAGCCTGCGGTCTGAATTGATGAATTTTATGTATAATTTGAATATTCTTATCTTAGTTTGCTGTATTTTCCAAGAAGCGGTCTCATTAATCAGATAGCGCTCTTATTCGAATTGCGCCACATCTCTCAAAAATTAATTGTGTCAGAAACTTATCAATATTCCTTAATAAAAATATCGATCATCAAAAATTTCTACTTGTCCATATCTATTTAACATTATTATTTTAAGCTATTCAATTATATCTTGTTCTAATGGTAAACCTTTTTCTACATGGACGAAACGTTCTTATATTATTAATTGACTGGTCGGTTGGCGCAGTTGGTAGCACTCTGTCTTCTGAGCCGCTGGTCCCGGGCTCGATTCCCGGACAGGTCAAACATTTGTGTGCATGAACATGTCTGTTTGACCTGTGTCTGGGTGTGTATATGTATATAAGTATATTTATCAGTCATCAGGTTACCATAGCACAGGCTCTACCTAGTTTGGGACCTGAAGACCTTGGGTGAATATATTATGTATGACTTTGACTTTGACTTTGACATTGACATTGACATTGACATTGACATTGACATTGAAATTGACATTGACCATTGACCATTGACCATTGACCATTGACCATTGACCATTGACCATTGACCATTGACCATTGACCATTCACCGTTACGCGGAACGTTACTATTTTTCATTTTGGCATTCATCAATTTATAAAACGTTATCACGTCAAAAAATCTCTTCTACTTAATCGTTTTTCCGATTAAACGTTTACATATTTGGACACTATTGAACTTTTGTTTTTTTGAGGTGAGTAGTTTGAATCTCTTACACCAGTCATCTATATTATATCTTCACTGTTTCTCGCATACTTTACAACTACAGTATTATAAATGTATAAAACACGGGAGTTACTCACGTAATAAGTCAGAGGGTTCCGACTTACGTTAGTAACTCCCGTGTTTTATACATTTATAATGTGTCAAAACCACGTCAGTTTTAATAACAAAACTACAGTATTGTTTCTTTTTTATATATATATTCTATGTATTTATAATAATACAAACACAGGCACATGCGATTAATTGTTAAATATTTATAAAAAACCGGCCAAGTTCGAGTCGGGTTCGCGCTCCGAGGGTTCCGTACAAAAGAAAGGGTTATAATATGATGTAACTAAAACTGTATGCTTTTCGCAATTTTTCCTTTATCTGTGCTATAAGACGTTGCTTCGTACCAAATTTCAAGAATCTGAGTCCTCGGGAAATTGCGATTTAACGGCTGTATCTTTTGATTGCGTTGCCTTAGAAGTTTGATTATTCACAGCTCCAAGGGACAGTAGATCTGAGTATTTGATATGAATTTCAGCTTGATATCTCCGCGTGTTCCTGAGAAAAAGGGTCTTGACAGTCAGACAAACAAACAGACAGACGGACATCAAAGTGATCCTATAAGGGTTCCGTTATTTTATTTCGAGGTACGGAACCCTAAAACGTATAACAATTCCATATACGGTCATGAAACATACGATATCGGCCAAAAAGATTAAAAAACCAACCAATTGAACTCATTTTTTAATTTAATGTGTAACAATCGTAAAAACAAGAAAAAAATCATCATAACTGGCCCAAATAAATGATTATCTTTTATAATTTCGGTCAGCGAATTTTGCAAACACATTCCATATTGAGTTGACACGGCGACAGTGTATGGAGTTTGGCGCCAACAGCGGCGCCAATGACTCATGCATTGTAGGATTATCGTTGTGTACGTACAGGTGGATTCACATGTGTGTATGTACGCATACACAAATACAGTACACACATACAGTAAAGGAGTTAACAAGTGCCTTTGACATTACAGAGGCTCGCGGGTGTTTACAGGGAGAGAGGGCGGGACAAATCCTGATGCGTGTTGATTTAAAGTATTACAAATATGTACTTTACAGATGCATTACGAACCTAAAATATTTCTCATCACATTTTAAGACTTCTTAATTTTCTTAATTCTGGTGTAAGACCAGTCCAAGCGCATCCTTTTTAATGCTGTATAGATCTAGCGTTTGACCACTATCTCACTTGATGGTCAGTGATGTGGTCGAAGATGTTATCGCACTAGACCTAGAATGCTCACTGGCTTTCAAAAATTGCTGCCTGAACACACTACGTGTTTGATGACAGTTTTTCAAACATTTATCGTTATCGCGAGAATTTTTAAAAAGGAATAAGTAGCGTTTGAAAATATATTTTCAACAAAAAATGAAATCAAAAAGTTTTATTAGACATGTAGCACTTTCAACAAAATAAGCTGTAATGACTAAAAGTTTTAAAATGGTAAACCCTAAATTGTACGAGTGTTTCATGTTGGCAAGACTGAATCTCACCACATATGATCATCCTGGTGTGGGTCACAGGGATCTGAAGTGCTTCTGAATTACTTTCTATTGTTTTAATTTGTTTTATGTGGTCTTAGTTTTAAATACTGTGTAAGAAAATATACGTCATTGTTATAATTTAATGGGACGTACCTCTTGCTCCTCAAATCTTGTTAAGTCTCAAACTACTAAAGTTTGAACTTCAGTAGTTTTGATTTTTTGTGTTACAAAAAATGAGAAAACTTAAATGGAACTGGACGGGTCATATAATGCGAACGGAAAGAGGAAAATGGACTAAGGATATAATGGAATGGTATCCTAGGATTGGCAAGAGACAGAAAGGACGTCAAATCAAAAGATGGGAAGACGATTTACCGAAAGGATGGAGAAGGTTAGCTCGAGACAGAGGCAAGTGGAAAAAACTGGTGGAGGCCTATGTCAAAAGACAACCTGATCAAGAAGCGGTTGCTGAAGATTCTTAACTAAATATTATAATTTAGATATATATTTATTTATATATATATATTTTTTGTTCATAAGTAGTATATAAGTCAAAACTGTATTTTGGTCAGAGATTAAAGGCTTTTATTATTATTATTAGTTTTGATTTTTTGTGTAATGTCACAAATAAAACTCTAATAAAATAAATTAATAAATAAATTAAAAATATCTTTCTTTTTTTCTTTCTAAAACAGACACCAAAAATATGATAGTATTTTTATTTCCCTTTACAATCTTTCTTCGCGGATAGTAACATGAAATTGAATTTATCAAAACTCAGAGGTATATAATAAAGATGTTAGTTTCTGTATGTTTGTTCATAAATATGGAAGTCGTAAGTACCACGTTTCTTGTTCTACGAGTATTACTAAGTACCCGCATAAAAACGCATGTTACCTGCTTCCATAAAAGGTAAATCCATATCCCGTTAACGCTTGAGACAGTGTCAGCATACGCATACATACACACGTATACAAACATATGACTAACTCACACATCAGTAACCTTGCACCTACACACGCTGCCACCGTGTTCTAAATAACAATCAACTCAAGCGCGGAAATGCTAATTTTTAAACGCTTGACGCTTATGATTTCTAGTATGGCCGAAAAGTAGCGAGAAGCGAATTATCAAGTTTAGTTTTAACATAAATGTACCATAATAGTAAATCGTAATAGTCTGGTGTATACGTGTAATTACGATATTTTGTAGATTTTTTAAATTTGGTTCAGAGAATTTTTTTTTTTTTTTTTACATATTATAAGTTTGCGTTGGACAACTGTCTCACCTGATGTTAAGTGATGACGTTGTCTAGGATTTAGCACGCAAACCTAGAAGGTATCTATTCACTCGCGACTTGAAGACTCCAGGATTGTACATATCGGGAAACACAGACTCGGGCAACGAGTTCCATTCCTATGTTATTGAAATAGACGCGGAGAATATAGCATTCAGAAATAAAAATAATTTTTGCCTTTAATCGCGGTACTTCAAATGGTATATATCTATTCGATGTATTGAATGTGGCTAAATATTTTGTAATGTAACAAAAGTATGCACAACACTATAACTGGGTGTAGTACCATTCCGACTAAACAGTTAAACGATCAGGTTACAACATTGCAATAAAATTGTTATCCGTAGTAAAAACACATAAAACCTTACTCGCTGCTTAGCTTTAGTTAGAAGAAGCTGTGTCTCATACGAATAATAATTAACGAATTTGAACGTAAAATATTCATGACATAACCAGGGTAAAGGCATTTTCGTTTGGCGTCCAAATTAACATTACTATAAACACAATCTTAGCACGTGTGTGACTCGAGCACAGGCCACTATCGAAATCATTACCTAATATTTTATTATAGTATCTCACTTAATGATCAGTGACGATGTCAAAAATGTTATCACGCTAGACCTAGACTACTTACTGGTTCTCAAGGACTAATCGTATCGCAGCTTAAACGAATTTAATACTAACTGTTATTTATCAACTGTAGCACAGACAAGTTGTAGTCTATACCTACATGCAAAAGGTGCTTAAAACAATTTAATTGATTGTACGATAAACGATGACGCTTGGTAAACTTGGACTCAAGATATTTATATTACAAGTGTTAATATAACCGCTAGCACTACAACCCCACCCTTAAATAGTGCGCTTAAAATGGAACAATTGAATAAGTGTACTTAGTGGGCGATCACCGAAAACGATGTGAACTACTCTTGCTTTCGTTAACGCCCATGCTGCCCATGTCACAATGTTGTAATGCATTTTAAATTAGTGTAATCATGTGCAACACGGATAGTTTGTGTTTTAGTGATTGAAAAACTAGATTAGATGTTACTCTTTTATAGGTCGAGGTAAAGTCTTTTTAACCGGTTTAAAAAAGAGAGGAGGTTCTCAATTACCGGAATATTTTTATTCCCTAAAAATTATGTCGGTTTTATGCGTGAAGATGCCTGATTAATACTGAATAGTACTGAATAGTGATTTAATATAAAAAAGGCTTACTAGTTACTTTAAAAATGAACCCAATAACACTTATTTTTTTGTAGGAGAATGAACCATAAAAACAAACGTTACTAAGTTCATTAAAATAACTCCCTAAAAGTCTTAAAATCCTGATCAAGATGCATTCAACATTCGGAATTCGCATGTTTATTGCAAGCCGACAAACGATAGAATGTTAAGCAGCTCGTATACCGGTGCACGTCTGCATTTTTTGGTGAATCACCTTCGCAGCAAATAAAACCTATAATGAATCACGTGTGAAATCTTTAGTCAAGCTTAGTCAAACCACTTTATTGATCAACTAGCTGCGCCCCGCTGTTTTACCCGAGTGGCCAAGGTTTTTTTCGCTACCTCGGTTATCCTACGGGAACCATACTTTTTCCAATGTAAAAAATAGACTACGTCATTGTCCAAACTCTCATCTATAACTATACGAAAATTCATAAAAATCACTTCAGCTGTTAACGATAATGCAAACGGTTTAAGAATTTATGGCTTTAAAATAATGAAACAAAAGGCGTAGCGCTTGTTTATGAGACAACAAGTTTGTCAGTAAGTAGGCTTGTACAGATGAGAAATTCCAGTCTTTGAAATATCTAAGCAATTATCAGGGTGTTAGTTAGATTTTGACAAGTGAAATAATATTCAGGATTCGGAATCAAATAAGAGGCGTATAAAAAAGCTTAACCCTGCGAAATTCTCCCTTTTCTCTTTCATTCAGAGAGGTATGGGAATTTTTCCTGGACATAATTTTTTTTTTAAAAGCGATGACATGCTCTTCGTTCGAATCGAATATACTCGTGTACATTTTCAGACATTTAAATGCCAACAATCCCACCATTATTTCACATTAACACTCGAAGTAACTCTCACTTTAGAAAATAATACAATATTACAATTTCCTTATCTCAAAGTCCCGCCATAAAGCCTGATTGCTACATTTAACTACAGTCGCAAATTAGTATTGAAATCGATTTCACATAAAGCCATCGAAATTATTTGCTATCAAAAACGAATAAAAATTTAAAGTTTCCTGTTATTATTTCGAAATGTTATAATTGTTAGTTGTATTTTTATTAATTTTCTGTCACTTTAAAGGTGTTAAGTTATGCAGTGTTTTGAAATTACCATTAATATTAATATGTTACATTGTATTTAATGGGCTTGGTCGCCTTTCGCTTAAAGTGGATATTTTAAAATTACAGTTTCAGCTGTTAAACTGTCGATAATTTCGCACCTACTATATTATTAAGTTACATAAGATTGCATAAAGGTTAACTTATATTTTTGGTCACACTACAAAGTAGCTGTTAAGTGCGTGCTCTCGAAAGGAGGTGGTAGATTTTCGTTTACTTTCTGATGACGCTGTTAGCAATGAATGCTACGGCAAAGAATGTTTTTTTTTTATATTTATTTATTAACATTCACACAAGGTCTTCAGGTCCCAAACTAGGCAGAGCCTGTGCTATGGTAACCTGATGACTGATATATATACTTATATACATATACACACCCAGACACAGGTCAAACAGACATGTTCATACACACAAATGTTTGTCCTGTCCGGGAATCGAACCCGGGACCAGCGGCTCAGAAGGCAGAGTGCTACCAACTGCGCCAACCGGCCAGTCAATTAGTATTTATGTATCAATTAGTATGTAGTAATTATTTATTTATACTTACATCTCAGTACATGCAAGACTTAACGCTAAGTAGCATTTTCTAACAGTCAACCACAAGGTGAAAGTAAAATGGTTGGACTATAATGACGATTGTGACAGTTCAAAGCTTAAGTATAAAAAAAAATTTACCAAAAAAGGGGACCGACTTTTACAAAAATGTGAAATAACTTATTGAAGTCGGTACCATGATAGTTCACAAAAGTAACTATCATGACAGTATTGTGCTCATGGTACCGACTACGACAAGTTATTTCACACTTTTGAGTGTTGGTCGGTTTCATTTTTCGGTAAAAAAAATTGTTCACCCTTTTCCATGACCTTTGCTACTCACGGGATCAATTATCATTGTGTATGTTCTCCGATGTCTTCAACCGCAACTATATTATAATAACGCCGAGGTATGCGAAGCACTTATCACTTATTGGAGTGTAACTCAAAAACCGCTTGTCCGGTTTTGATAGAATTTATATAGGACCACCACGGAACTATACACTATCAAAAAAAAAAAGAATCATCAAAATCAATCAGTTCCTAAACGACAAAATTATCCGCGAACACACATAAAATAAAAATAATACATATATACGGTCGAATTGAGTAATATCTCTTTTTTGTATTAAAAATTTGGTACAAATAAAAAGATGCTAACAATTTATTATTTAATTAAATACGTCTATAGACACTTATATAAAAAGCCAATTAAAGTCGCAATCTAAATAAAATATCTAAATATCTATTACATTTATGATTTGTTATAGAATCAAATTGCCACGTTTAATTACCCATCAATATTCATAGAACTGGGTCGTTTTGGGTCATTCCATAAGCTGATAAACTTGGATATTGCAACAAGTCGTTGCAATATCCAATTTTCCAACCGTCTTGCAAATGGACGCTGTGAATTTGACAGTTTTTTTATGTTAACTCAGATTTTTTTTTAGGTGAACCGTTTTTGATGAGAGGCATATGTCCAGGAGTGGTCGTCCTATGGCTGAGATGATGATGAATTCATTTGCATGTCTTTGAGAGTTAACTTTTCTTTCTTCTATCACCTCAAAATATCGTAAATAAGTAACCACACGTCTGTAGATATAACGTCTGTGGCCTACCAAGTACCCATCCCGTATTTGAGCAGGTGGGCCAACAGTCCCTTCATATGTTTGGACAGGGGGTTTAACGGGAGACGAAACTCGATCTTTCCATCTTTGTTTTCCAATGTTTTGTGAAGCTTAGACGTGTTCGTTAGTTAAGTGTTAAGTATTGACATTGCTGTCTGTTGCAATGATATAATATGTTTATATGAGGTAGATGTGGCACAAGCGCGCGGAAACTGAGGCGGCAAAATTAAGTCAATTGTAGTAATTTTCATTATGACGCGTATTTCAAGCGCAAGTCTAAACATATAGCTATCCTTTTCTATATTATTTGTACCGTATTATCTGTCGCAGTAAGCATGTTTATGTCGTAAAGGAACAAAATCTGAGCACCGCGCAGTATGAATATACGTCATCTTTAGTCAAACATCATTGGTCTGTTGGCATTCTTAAAAAGGAGATATTTAATGAACTGTTTTTGCTTTAAAAATGTTACTTCTTTCTGTTTAAATGAATTGACGACAAAATTCCATCACAACAAATATAGAATTTCTATTCCTAAACATCTTTGTGATTTCATAACTCTTAACTGCACGGGTCCCCTACTCTGCATGGTGGTAGAGTACTGTCGTGTACCCGCCTGGCTAGCTACCACTTTCAAGTTTGAAAAACTGTCACCAAACATATAGTGTGCGCAAACAACAGTCTTTGAGAGCCAGCAAGCATTCTAGGTCTAGCGTGATAACATTTTCGACCATATCGTCACTGTCCATCAAGTGAAATAAAGTAAGTCAGTGGTCAAACGCTCTAGCGTTGTTGTGATTGTGTTTTTATAAACACAAAAAAAACCAATAAAATAATTAGTGACATTAGTCCGACCGTTCACGCGTGATGCCGTGACCAAAGGAAAAAAGAAATTTTTGTATATATAGAACATTATTGTGTGTTTAATATTCTAATTTTAAATAAACATTACAATAAATACTAATATGATTTTTTGCTATTGTTTCAGGTAATCAATTAAAGTTCTTCATTGAAAATCTTCGCCGTGTGGTACCTATAGTTGCTGCCCTGTGATGGTAATTTTTGACCGTTCTACTTTTTAACCGACTTCAAAAAAAAGAGGAGTTTATAAATTCGACCCGTATGTTTTTTTAAATTATATTTTTTGGATGTTCAAAGCTATTAGCTTTTCAGAAAAATACATTTTGGTAGACACTACCTCTGTATTCTGCTTCATACCAGAATATGAGCTACTGCATTTTGGTTTGAGGATCACAAGTAAATATTTTTGCTTCCTGGTGGAAATTTCTTATATATATCGACAAATATTTTGTAAATTTTTATGATGCCTAATGACATAAAGGATATTACTTCATCATCGTCATCATCCCAGCCATAGGACATCCACTGGTGGAAATATGCCGCCCCCATTGATCTAGGAGGACCGGTTGGTAGCGGCTGCATCCAACTTCAGGAAATTAATTAGTTTTTGTGAAATCTTTAATGACGACTAATAAAAAGACATAAAGGAGAGTAATTGGTTTTTGAGAAAACTCGTTTCGGTTTATATCTTTATTTTATATTTTGATTGCTATTCTGGAATCATGGGTAAAACGATGTAATTTTTTATTATTTTTTTTTTTTTTTTATCATTTACACACAAGGCCTTCAGGTCCCAAACTAGGCAGAGCCTGTACTATGGTGACCTGATGACTGGTATATATACTTATTTATTTATTATTATTATAAATACATAACATTATTTATTTATTATAAATACATAACATTATTTATTTATTATAAATACATAACATTATTTATTTATTATAATTACATAACATTATAATTAAGTACATTAGTTCCAGCAGTATAGCACCTTAAAACCTAATTCAGGTTTGTCTAGGTGCTAGGTTCTCGTAAAAGTAAGTTTAAACTAGTTTTATAAAATAGCATCGCGTTAGACACAAACCGCGCAACAATGAGACGCACACATCGAAATTCTGTTTTTGTCAGCGCACACAAATAAGGTCGAGTCACTAAGACTTGACAGTCTTTTTTTAGTTATATACATATACACACCCAGGCACAGGTCAAACAGACATGTTCATGCACACAAATGTTTGACCTAGCCGGGAATCGAACCCGGGGCCAGCGGCTCAGAAGGCAGAGTGCCACCAACTGCGCCAACCGGCCAGTCAGCAATAATTTGTCTTAATAAAATAAAAAAATAAAAAATTGCTTTCATAACCAATGGGGACAGCTCGACTGATAAAAGATGAAAAAGAGATAACTATTTGCCAAGTCTCATGTCTCTCTCTCTCTGTTGTTCCATAAAGTTAAACAATGTAAAACTTAACCAATTTATCTATATACAAATTCATATATTTCTCAACGTTGTAACCACTATCTTGAGATAGACGTTACAACTTTTTACCTTCAATAACATTAAATTAATACGTAGGTATCTAATGGAATATTACACTAGCAATTAACGCCAGTACTGGCAACACCATAAATAGCAGTTTTTACACGCCATAAACTAGCAACTTTCACATGGTAATCGCTTAACGATGTTGCAATTAGTTTGTTTTTGTACGAGAATGGTTGAATGACTTCTTCAATACATAAAAAAGTTTCGACATAGTAGTAGTGGAAATGGGAACAGCAAGATAAACCATAGCAATTATTCACTAAATTTTTCTAAAATTCTATGAAATAAAACAGCTCTTATACTATTTACTTTACTTATTATATAACTTCTTACATTGTGATCTCTAAGTGAGTTTTAGGCAAATGCGGGTAGTTTTAGTCGACACCAAATAACGTGACGACTTATTTATCAAATGCTACCTACATTATTATGAAACGTTGTAATTTTAGTTATGTCCTTCAATAATTTATATTGGCCATTATGGACGAGGCTGGCGCATGCAAATTTGCGAAGAGGCCAATGGCCAACCTAATATTAAAGTGTAATAACCCCCATACTAATAAACGTTGCATAACCTCTGAATAGTTATTCAGTGTTTTGTCTTTGTCGCTAATAAGAGAGTTTGACGTAGATAGATCGGAACAAAACATTGAATTACTATTCACAGCGTAATCAATGTTTATTAGTAAGGGGGTGTGTGTTCAGACGCAGAGTTCAGCGCGCCATCAGAAACGCGCGGTGGCTGAAAATGATTTCTTTTATCACAGATGTTTGTCCTCTATCTCACCTGATCTTAGTGATCAAGCCGGGCATGGGAGGAGGGCGTTGGTGCGCCATACCACAAGTTAATCTAAGTTTGGGTACCAATGATAGGATGCTGGCTACTTAGAATTTAATAATTAAGCTAATAACTGTAACTATTCTACTATCATATCTGTGAATAATAATAAGAATCACTTATCATTATCATGCTGTCTACGATCTAGGCAGGCATGATCTAATTCAGTCCGGGATATCTTCTAAAATACTTATTTATTCGTGACAGGTATCAAAAGATTTCAATCAATCTTTTCATATAGCAGCATTAAAAACTTGATCGAAATAAATAATTATTATTTACCAAATGTGATAACGAAGTTTATAATCTACTTTACACCTGGTATCTGTCACTTAAGATAATTGGCCAACTTGCTGGCCGTGTTAGTGCATAACAGGTCAAACATACGTTCTTAAAAGGATTATTGTACAGGAAGATAGATAATTGCATAAATTTTACACCTACCCCGTATTAGGTTCGATAATTATGTAAAGTCATGCATAACAGACGGCCATATCGGACTAGTTACAAGACTACTAGCTTAGCGTGAGATTAAGAGGAAATATCAAGAATTTGACGGCTTTATTCGGTTCAATAAAGCCATTCTATGTGAAGCAGTCGAATCGGATTTAGTGGAAGGATTTCGCCAATTGACCCGATTGAAACCAAATATGGCTTTGGACTTATAAAACTTCTATTTCATAATACATAAGAGTGTCGTTAATCCGGCACTTTTAAAAACTAGGGGTTGCCGGAATATTGGAATTTTCGGATTATTTGATTGTAAAGAAAAGGTGTTAAGAAAATGACCTATATAGTCATAAAGGTTTTATGTTTTAAGAAGATAGAGTCTTATGATGCCATTTACTAGGCAAAATATTTTAGTAGTTTTGTACCTACCGATTATACAATCGGCAGAACAGTAACTAAGTGACATAGTTACAAAATAGTAAAATTTTCATTGGGTGTTAAATAGGATTTTATATAGGAAAATAATGTGAGGCGAATTTACTATAATAACTTCAGCTTTTTACGAAAATCAGTATTGTGGTCATATAAGTAGTAAGTAGTTAACTAACTGTCTCATGTCCGTCAAAGTACGTACATACATATGTACAAATTACTTCTTAGCCCCGGGATGAAACGATTAGGTTAATAATAACAATTCATTTGAACTTCTCTCAAGTAAAATGGCATAATTAAGCTTTGACGGACGATGTTTAACATCAAAACGAGTGTAATGATATTGTTTTGTTTTAAAATAATGAGTAGGGACGCTTTGGGCGTTGCTTTTGGCATTAAAGTAATCATTTCTAAGTGACAGTTTAAAGATCTTGTATGGCAACTGAAAACTCTTTTGTTTGCTTATGCTTGATATATATGTAATTATTGTTATTAATGCTAGGACTTACGTGACATTTTCCCGGATTTTTTTAAATACTTTATGGATTTTTGAATACTTTATGGCCTTTCACATCTATCTCAATTGATCGTCAGTGACGATGTGGTCGAAGATGTTATCACGCTAGACCTAGACTTCCTACTGGCTATCAAAAACTGCTACCTGAACACTATGTGTTTGGTGACAGTTTTTCAAACGTGAGGATGGTAGCTGGCCAGGCGGTTACTCAATAGTACCCAACGATCATGCTGGGAGTTTGATATCGGAGTTACCTTCACCGGAAGCTAAAACCATTGGTGGGCATCGAACCGATGGCGACGTCCGGCAGATTTATAGGCTACTCCCACCGCTGAGCCATAATCGCTGCATACTATCATAGCGAAGACAGCGCACTTCAATGTGTTTAAGATCACAGTGTGATTGGAAACATACAGTTAAACTAAAACCTGTAGTGTAGCTATGGCATAACTCTTGTGCCATAGCTACACGCTGACCCATCATCGCTTCAAGTTATGTTCTCTCCGACTAGTTTTGAACTGATTTGCAGGTCTTCGTCTAGTCTAGGAACTACGATCATGCAAGGCGGTGTAGCATTATGTAATTATTTTACTTAGCACTAAATACTTGAGAGTATGGTACGTAGTACCTCCAGGCCCTATTTAAAGCCCGACGTAAAACAAGGGGCATTAAGGTTAGGATAAGTTTTGCAGCATTATGTTTTATTAATGCCTCAAACCTTGAACTTCGTGTACATTTTTGTGTAAATACGAAAGGTTAAGGAGTTAAGATTGTTTCTTTCATAAACTTTAATTAAGTATAGACCGACCGCTTTGATGAGGCTTCGCCCGCGGGGTACAGGGACGCGGGGGTATGGCGCTACTTGCGCCTTCTCCAGCACGTTACTCGCTCCCCGTTGTCGGCGTACCCTGGTGCCCCTGTTCCCCGCGGGCAAGGACTCATTAAAGAGGCTTACCTATAGGTAAACTGCATTTTTATCGGACTTCGCAGTTAATCTGTATAATTAATATATGTATAAATATATGTATTCCTAGTGCCATAATTTATGATTATTCAATGGAAACGATTTGTTTTCTCAGACGACTGAACAAATCATCATAATTGACGTGTGTGGTTACATGTTACAACATAAGATGGATATGGTGGTCTGTTTGACGCAAATACCTTGTAAGTCTAATTGTGAAACTGTTTATATTATGTTACAGTTTTTGAAGGGATAAATTCGGCTGCTAGTGGGACTTGAATCCACGACTACAGAATACCGTCCTGTCGTCCAGCCGAATTTTTCCTTCAAATATTTGAACGTAAGTTCCGCCTAGCATGTTGTTAATGCAATAAACCATAAAACTCTTGTTTATGGATAAATTTGGGATAAGTTCGGCTACTGGTGGTGCATGGATTCAAGTTCCATGAACGTATTTTCCACCTAAAATAACATTAATTTAGTGAACCATTAAATTCTTTGTTCATATTAGAATATCTACACTAAAAAAATTTTACCAAAAAATGGAAACGTTTTAAACACTAATAAGTGAGAAATAACTGGTTGAAGTTGAACTTGTTGAAGTACGGCTCGTACCAAAATGTTCAATTAAGTACCTAATTAATCTTTTTCTCTGACTCACTTTTTGAACAAATAAACTGTTATTTTATTTCCGAAGTGACAGTGACATTAACATAACACGTGCGGTCAAAATGAAAAAAAAAACTGATAACCGGCTTATTTAATTAATAGACGTACCTAATTATCATAATGTAATCATGTTATGTCGATTGTATTACGTACGTATTTGCATAATTAGTTACCTTGCACAGTGTGGTCCAATCATTCGCATTGGCCATGTATTTTGGAATCTTAAATTAGATTAACGTTTGTTTTACTTATATTAAGCATAAAAGTTGCAGTTTTGACTTAAATTACAGTCACTTTAAAATTCGAGTTCAAATGTAATGAGAAAGACGTATTTGAATTTGAACTGAATTGCCATGTAGTATCGTAAGTACACGGCAATTCAGTTCAAATTCAAACTATATATTAAATTATATATTAAAGTTTTTTTTTACCTCATATCAAGTTATGATGCTGTCTACGATGGATCAAGCCTGCCTAGAAGAGACATATTCGCTAAAATGAAGATACATATCTAAATCCGACCTAAATATACAATATACATAAGTATATAAGTATATTCACGCCTCTTTCCCTTAGAGTTAGGCAGAGACTACAGCCTTCTAAATTCTACGATCCCGATTCGAGCTCATCAGACTTTTTATGCAAGACCGTCGGCTTGGAGGAGTACTCTTGACCTGGCTCTTTCTTAGAACTTCCTCAATTTATTTTAGGAAAATTTCCTTTAAATTTTTCACTAAATGTAACGCGAAATAAGTTTCTTTGTAGCGTAAATAAATAACGTTGCTGGAGAAAAATACAAATAAAATTTATTAGCTCACTGAACCGCAGATAGCAATTTGATTGTTTGCGGCTAAACTCCTCAAAGCTGCACTCCATTGAAAAAAAAACCTTTAAAACTCGAAAAAAATGGCGCATACAAAAGCAGACACATCAATCTCTGATCTATGACTTCTGCGAACCGACAACTTTTTTGTTCACGTACAACAATCGAGATAATGATCAAGAGGCATAAGGCAAAGAGTAATGCTCTATTTACTGGTCGGTGAAGTCACTCGGTGAGTTGTCTTGTCATGTTTTTGTTTGAAGAAAAACAGACCTCCGGTGAACGTCTAGGATGCGTTTGTAGAGTAATATGATGCTGGAAAAACATATCTTGTCCGCGATAATATTGGTATAAGTAATTGCTATGTGCAGTTGTCATGTTTTGCTTTCTTCGTGGCTAACTGACGAATGCGGACGGAGATGACATTATGCAAGCGAAATTATAGCTGTAAGAAGATGCCCGTGTCGTTATGGTAATATGGTAAAAAAATAAATTATACATGTATTTGTGTAGTCCTGAATTCGGCGATTTATCTAAATAAATCAAAGGGCTCTGCTCGGTGTTTATATATACGCGATAGAATCAAATGAAGAGATCAATAGAATAGCTTAAGCCATAGACCCAGCGGATTAGCAAATTAAAGTGGCAGTGGCACATAGCTCCAAGAACCGATTTTTATTTCGGTCGAAAGGTTCTCGAATGGACAACATTCGAGACACCACCACCGACTGGCAACCGCAGCATAGCACGGCCACCGACAAGGTGGACAATAGACTTAAATAAGGTCGCAGGAAAGGACCGGCCGCTTCTAACTGGTCCTTGTGGAGACCACTATGGGGGAGGCATATGTCCAGTTGTGGACATACTACGGCTGAGATGATGAATATTAGTGTAGAATAACCGCCATTGCTTGAAATCTCATCCACATAATATGACCAATAAGCATTTAATCATTTCGCATATAAATATATTAAATCGGTTTCTAACAAAAAATAAATACATACAATTGAATTGATAATATCTACCTTTTTGAAGTTGCCTAAAAATACAACGTTATTGAGAATATCCCACTTTGTTGAATTAGGATCAAAAGACAATTAAGAAAATGTTATGATAGCGCCCAGTTTCGGAATTCATCAAAATCGGTCCAACATTCCGAACAGCTGAGTCAAAGTATCTATGTACTACCTTTATCTTTAACCTACCGCAAACTAAAACTTCTCAGAAAATACGTGTTCTAAATGCATTAATCGACACGCATGTAAATTAAACAGAAAAACTATATTCATTGGAATTTACAATCTACAGCTACTGCAGTTTCATATAAGCAAGCTACTAGGTGATGTTCATATCCAAAAGTTACATACAACTTCGGTCGAATTATTTTGGCTATAAATCTAAGTAAAGCCAATATATGTATACACATATATATACAGTAGCAGTAGTTATACACATATATATATATATATATGTGTATAACTACTGCTACTGTAAACTAGCTGCGCCTCGCTGTTTTACCCGCGTGGTGATGATGAAAATAAGCCAATGTAGTAATCCAGAGTATAAGCTATCTCCATACCAAATTTCATCCCAATACGTCTAGCCCTTTAGGCGTTAGGGTAAGAAACATACCATGCTCACAAACTTTCGCATTTATAATATTAAGTAGGACGTGTCAAACTCACGAGAATTTCCAATCAAAAGTTACATAATACAAAACAATCATTGTACCATCAAGATATCCACCCTACCAAATTATGCTATACACTATAATATACTCTTCACCTTGAATACCTTGAACAACGACATTAATTAACTTTACATCTTAATTACGCATCCGTACCTGCATAACCGGATTACTACCAAAAGTCATAATTCTGAACAATTAAATGGATCTGTTCCCATAAATATAATGTAATTAAATGCACGTGATTATTCGTTTTGTAACATTTGCATACCATATTTCGTAAACTTGCATTATTGGCTAAGGGCAGGATGAGCGTCGCTAGGAGAGGGGGTTAGTGCCCATTTCAAAAAGCTCTTAGCTCACTCAGGAAAATCAATCTCACAAAATTTAGTTGATGATTTATGAGAAAACCTCAATGATGTTTTACTAAAGATGAAGTATATTCATACTGCGCGGTGCTCAGATTTTGTTCCTTTACGACATAAACATGCTTACTGCGACAGATAATACGGTACAAATAACATAGAAAAGGATAGCTATATGTTTAAACTTGCGCTTGAAATACGCGTCGTAATGAAAATTAATACAATTGACTTAATTTTGCCGCCTCAGTTTCCGTGCGCTTGTGCGACATCTACCTCATATAAACATATAATATCATTGGAAAACCTTGTATTTTCGGTAAGGTTAATCTTGAAAGGGTTAATATAATAGATTATCTTTTCATATTATAGTCGCTCCGGTGATAGGATGTGTTATTATTTATATAATGTGTTATTATTTAAACCTAACTTTATTGTTTTATCTAAACCATGGTATGAAATAATAATTATTTATCGAGTTATTTTTTTCGAATGCCTTCATCCTAATATGTTTTATTATACATACGCAATGTAAATCAATTGAAGGCGTTAATTCAGAAGAGCCGAGTAGAATAAAATTTATCCCATAAGGGCATAACAGGTGCCAATGACATTGCAGAGGTGCGCGGGTGTTTACAGGCCGAGAGGGCGGGACAAATCCTGATACGTGTTGTTTTAAAATATTACAAATATAAAGTACATATTATTAATTCCATTCAACACTTAAATATGACCTGCGTGCTAAAAAAAAAGTACTTATCACATTTGAGACTTTAATTTGCTTTCTTCTGGTGTAAGACACAGTTCAAGCGCATTTGTCGTTAGCGCGAGAATTTTTTTATGAAGGAAACATATGGTAATTTGAGAATATTTATTCACTCATAAATTAGCAAATGAAATAACATTTTATTCAATTAGAATTAACCTTCATGAACTGTTCTTATGTGGTTTTATAAAATTTATTTTTCATGAAGGGTTTAAAAAAAAATTACTTAACAGCTTCAAAATATTCTGTTTAGCCAATGGTCAAGCCAAATAATTTCGTTTCATCAAAAGAAAAATATAGATTTTACAATAATTTCACGATTAATGTCATTAAATATATTTGTGTATATATTGTTTAATTTATTTTTACACAAATTTTAACCCATTCCATTATTATGTTTGAGGTATGTATGTATTAATAGATCAGTTAGTCATAGTTAACATATATTGTATTTCATAAATAAACAATAACTGCATTTGCAGTTGTAGTTTTTAGACTTTCGAGACTAGCACACATTTTTAATAAATCGAGGTTTGATCGCACTAATTAAATCTGCATAGTACATTGCACTGCATTCAAACAAAATTATTGATATCTGTAGAAGGATTGTCTTTGTGACACCGAACGGCTTGTGCGTAAATAGTTCAACACGGTGTTTACTAGATGGCGCCAGTGTCGCAAGGACAATTCCTACATCGCGCAATCGTTTGTGTCACGAACGCGCGGGAGCCTGGGTGAGATTTCAATATTTGTGAGAATTGGTTCTGCAAGCAAGACAAGTATATATATCAATACACGACTTAGTACTTTACCGGTGTTTAATTGTAATCCTCGTACATATTTCTGGTCCATTACGAATCGGATATAGTGACGTCATACTACACGGAAGGGTAAGAGGGCTACGGTTAGCACCTATAGGCAGTGGATCGCTGCTTGGGGCTACATTTCAGTGGAGTTGGTCCCACTGTTGGGAGTGGAACAGCTCCTCATCTGGCGCCGGGTACGGAACCTTGGCAGCCTGAGGAAGCCCATGGTGAGCAGAGAAGTCATCAGCACTGGGAAGGGGTGCTGATTGCTGTCGGAGCTGGGAGCCGGCTAGGTGTCCAGGAACAGGCGCAGTTCAGGAACAGGGGCAATTCAGCAGCATTGGATCAGTGAAGTGTGAGTCGTGGAAAAAATTGTGAGTACTCTTTGAAGTTAATTATGCAAGCTAATTTCAACCTTATTGCAAAGAACACTTTAACTTGGTAAATTCAGTGAGATATTTAGGACTTAGAATAATTTCACATATTTGGTTACTACGGGGAATCCATGCCCGATTTTTTCTAAGTGTTTTAAATCTCAAACACTTGTAAAATTTTCAACGGATTTTGGGACTTAAAAAAATTGAAGACATTTATTACGACACTTGCAAAATTTTATGTTTGTGTTTGGACTTTAGATTACTTTTATGGTTTTTGTTTTGTTAATAAGTGAAGTTTCTCAATATTAACTGTTGTAATTATTTAATATTATATCGGTGGGTGACTTGACTTTCGGATCTGCAAATTCTTTTGGTGAAACTCGATTTAAGTTTCTTCGTTATCATGTCGGCTAAGTTATCAATCTCGCAAAGAGATGTTTATGAAAAAATTGTTAAGGGACATAGTAATTTTAAAAAGTCTCCTAAAGACCGCATAACCGAAACTTATGTTCAGATTAGACTCACAAATTTAGAAGAGTTATGGAACCGTTTCACGCGGGCTCACCAAGAGATTTTAGATAAGTCAGACGATTGGGATAAGTTACAAGATACGGATTATGTAAAAGGAAATTTGTATGAAAAAACGGAAGAAGCTTATTTTGATTACAAATGCGACTTAATGAATTGTCAAACAACCACAGCTCCGAAAGGTTCAAGTCAAGCGAATTCTTGTACATTGTTAAAGTTACCTAAAATAAGCATACCTAATTTCTCTGGTAATTATTCCGAGTGGGTAACGTTTCGAGATCTATTTAAGTCTTTAGTGCACTCCAACCACTCACTTGATGACGTTCAGCGTCTTCATTATTTGAAAAGTTATTTAACAGGGGAAGCGGAACAGCTTATTCGACAATTGCCTATTACCGCTGCGAATTATTTTGAATGTTGGAACCAATTAGAGGCCAGATATAACAACAAAAAGTATTTGGCGAATTGTATTCTTAAGCGATTAATGGGTCAACACACTGCTAGTTCTGAGTCAGCTACATCCTTGAAGGAACTGGCAGATACAACGGTAGATTGTTTGCACGGCTTAAAAAATATTGATGTTAATGTCGAAACGTGGGATATAATTATCATTTATATAGTGTCAAACAAATTGGATATGGAAACGCGCAAACAGTGGGAGTTGAAAGTCTCGCTAGAGGGTTCAGATGTGTTGCCTACATTTGAACAATTTCGTGAGTTCTTACAATCAAGATTTAGGGCTCTCGAATCCATTGAACCAACATCAAAGTTGAGAGCTTCAAATCCCACTCCAGGCCGTCCTGTTAGGCATAAGGTAATGCATGTGGCAAATATTATTTGTGAATATTGTTCTGAAGGCCACAAACTTTATTCATGTAAGAAATTCTCTAAGGATGATGTAATCAAGCGACGTGAATTTGTATACAACAAGCGGTTGTGTTTTAACTGTTTGGGCGGTAACCACTCGGCTAGGTTCTGTTCAAATAAATCAACTTGTCGGCTTTGCAAAGGGAAGCACCATTCATTGCTTCATCCAACCAGCTCAGGTGGATTTGGTAATCCACAAAACTTCAATACTGACGTTCCAACGCCTGGAGAGGGGACGAGCGGCTCATCTGCTGGAAAATTGCCAGTGAGCTCCAGTGCAGTAGAACCGGCGGCAGTGGTCTCGTGTTTTGGACAACTGCCCGTACAGCGTCAGGTATTTTTGGCGACAGCCGTTGTGCAGGCTCAGTCGTCAAAGGGTGATAATCACTACATTAGGGCCTTGTTAGACCAAGGCTCCCAAGCCTCATTCGTGACTGAAGCAACGGTTCAATACCTAGGGTTAAAAAGGTATCCAGTCAAGGGAATTGTATCAGGCTTGGAGGGTAATAACACAATAATCTCAAAATATATGGTAGAGATTACTGTACGTTCAAGGTTTGGTGACCATAAACTTTTCACCGTGCAAGCGTATGTGCTAAAGTCAATCACAACGCTCATTCCAAATCAGAAGATAGAAGTTGAGGACATGGTTTGGCTAGACCAAGGTATTGCTTTGGCCGATCCTCAGTATTACATACCAAACAAAATAGATATGTTGATGGGTGCTGAAATTTATAGTCAAATAATTGAGAACGGAATTAGAAAGGGCCCACAGGGGAATATTTTAGCACAGGCGACATCACTGGGTTGGATTGTTTCTGGTACATGCCAAAAATCCTCAGCAGCCAATATTGTTGCAATGCATGTGTGCGTAGAGGACAATGACTTGCTGAAACGTTTTTGGGAGATGGAAGCCGATCCTCAGCTACACAAAAGAATATTGACGGATGAAGAAGTCCATTGTGAGAAATTCTTCGCTGAAACAACGCACAGGGATATTGATGGAAGATACGTTGTTAAGCTCCCGTTTAAGACGGAACAACCAGAATGTGTCAATGGTGACTCCAGGGATATTTCTGAAAGGCGATTGAATGGATTATACTCACGATTCAGAAGAGATCCAGATCTGAAAGAGAAATATCAGAATGTAGTGGATGAGTACTTACGTCTAGGATTCATGGAGAAGGTTCCTGAAAATGAAAGGGATAGTACTGAAGTGGTATATATACCTCATCATCCTGTTGTGAAGAATGATAAAGACACGACAAAGGTGAGAATAGTCTACGACGCGTCCTGTAAATATAAAAACGGAGTTTCATTGAACGATACGTTGATGACAGGACCAACACTACAACCAGACCTGAGGAATTTATTGATGCGTTGGAGACAACATCCAATATGCTTGGCAGCGGACATTGTAAAAATGTATTGTCAGGTGAAAGTGGCAGAAAAGGATACTAATTATCAGCGGCTATTGTGGAAAAATAATTCCGAGGAAAAAGCAGAAAGCTACAGATTACTAAGGGTTACCTTCGGGACAGCTCCAGCACCTTACCTTGCAGTGAAATGTCTGCAACAACTGGCACTTGACGAAGGAGCTAAGTGTCCTGAAACTGTGAAAAGGGTAATAAATGAATTCTACATGGATGACCTGCTTACTGGATGCGAATCTGTAAAGGAAGGAATGATTATATATCAGGAGATGAACGATTTATTGAAAAAGGGAGGGTTCGTTTCGCAAAAGTGGATGAGCAACAGTCAGGAATTATTAGAAGCCATTAAGCAAACAAGTAAAGGACAGGATGATGTGGGAAAGAAACTGAAATTAAAAATGGATGAGGTAGTAAAGTTATTAGGGCTCACCTGGAATCGAGGAAGCGACGATTTCCGGTATTCGGTGACACCATCAATGAAATCTGGGCCTGTAACTAAAAGATCAATTATCTCTCACATCGCTCGTTTATATGACCCACTAGGGTGGGTAGCGCCAAGTGTGATAGTGGCGAAAATTATTATACAAAGGCTTTGGATAACTGGACTTGCATGGGATGATGAAGTAACTGGTAAGTTGTTGGATGATTGGAACAATTATAAGGGAAACTTGCACCTTTTATCCCAAATACAAATACCTCGATGGCTTGGCACAACTTCGAACGATTCACTCGTGGAGCTTCACGGGTTCTCCGATGCGTCCAAATTGGCGTTTTCGGCAGCGGTTTATCTTCGGAGGGTTGACACGGCAGGCCAGGTTCATGTCGTATTAGTAACCGCAAAGACTAAGGTTGCACCGATCAAGCAGGTGTCAATCCCAAGATTGGAATTGTGTGGTGCAGTGCTTGTCACCAGACTATTAGTAGATGTGGCAGGTACTTTGAAAATTCCAAAGGCAAATATCAGAGCATGGACAGATTCAACGGTAGTCCTAGCTTGGATTAACAGTCATCCGAGTCGTTGGCAAACCTTTGTCGCGAATCGGGTGTCAGAGATTTTAACAACCCTGGACTCCAGTCAGTGGGCTCACGTAAGTTCTAAACAGAATCCCGCAGATTGCGCTTCCAGAGGAATTACTCCAAAGGAACTTATTAGTAATACTATGTGGTTCAATGGTCCAGATTACTTGCGAGGCGATGCTATTGTATACAGCAAACCGCAGAACATAGAAACACACCTGGAAGAGATTAAGGTTCATGTTTCAATAGCAGAAGTACCTCTCTGGAACAGGTTCTCATCACTCACAAGGTTAGTTAGAATTGTGGCATATTGTAGGAGGTTTCTAAATTTGAAGAAATCTGGAGGTGAGAAACGCTGTCAAAGCTTTCTCACATTTACAGAATTACAAGGGGCTTTAGAAACGTGTATAAAACAATGTCAAGGGGAACACTTTGAAGCAGAGCTACAACTCTTGAAGAGGGATGGCAATTTGGCGCGCATTAGAGGACCACTAAAATCTTTGAATCCATTCATTGATAGAAATGGAGTGTTACGAGTTGGAGGACGTTTGGATAAATCGCCACTTAGTGATAATGCTAAGCATCCATTACTTTTGCCAAAAAAGTCAAGTTTAACGAATTTGGTCATAGCAGATGCTCATACAAAGACGCTCCATGGAGGCATTCAGCTCATGATAGCTTATCTGAGTACAAAATATTATATTTTAGGTTTAAAGCCTTTGGTCAAGGCTTGCGTACGCAAGTGTGTCAGATGTGTAAGACACAACACAGGGACGTCATCGCAACTGATGGGACAACTGCCAGCAGCTCGTGTTACTCCCAATCGACCATTCAAATGTAGCGGGGTTGACTTCGGCGGACCGATCAATATAAGAACTTCGAAGGGTCGTGGTCACCAGTCAATTAAAGGATATATATGCCTCTTCATATGCATGGTCACTAGGGCAGTTCATATTGAAGCAGTCTGTGATCTGACTACAACAAGCTTTTTGGCAGCGTTCAAACGTTTCGTTGCTCGTCGAGGCCACTGCACTGATATATGGAGTGACAATGGTACAAACTTTGTTGGAGCGTCACGGGAGCTACAAAACTTAGTCACTGCACAAAACGCAAGTTTGCTGGAAGATGTAGCTCATAGCTTAGCTAATAACGGTACAAATTGGCATTTTGTGCCGCCGCATTCACCAAATTTCGGAGGTTTATGGGAAGCAGGGATTAAGGCAACTAAATTTCACTTGAAAAGAGTTATAGGAGAGTCCACATTGACATATGAAGAGCTGTCAACAGTATTGGCACAGATAGAGGCCTGCTTAAACTCAAGACCATTGTCGCGACTTGAGTCCGAGTCAGATTCAATTGACGTTTTGACACCAGGACATTTCCTAGTTGGCGAGGCGCTTATTACTGCCCCAGATCACAATTTTGAGGTTTCCAGGGACAGCAGTCTGCGTAGGTGGCAACTAACGCAAAAAATGATGCAAAACTTTTGGAGACGTTGGTCCAATGAGTATTTGACGAAATTTCTGCATCGTTATAAGTGGCAATACCAAACCCCTGAACCCAAAATAGGAGACATAGTTTTAGTCAAGGAAGACGGGTTACCTCCTTGTAGATGGCTGCTTGGCCGGGTGGTTACCAAGCATCCAGGTTTAGATAATGTGACGCGAGTTGTTACATTACGCACAAAGAATTCTATTATCAAACGGCCTACTTCCAAGTTGTGTGTCCTACCAGTAGCCGTTTGACAAAGTTGTTATTAATTAAATTGTTTATAATTTTTTTAATTGTTAATTGTTGTAATACAGTCCATTTAAGTTTTGATTAGTGTAAGACAAATAACAACTTTATTATTTATTCCGCAAAGTAAATTATAAATGAAAGGACAATTTGAGAATTTGTCCTTGGTGGGCGGTATGTAGAAGGATTGTCTTTGTGACACCGAACGGCTTGTGCGTAAATAGTTCAACACGGTGTTTACTAGATGGCGCCAGTGTCGCAAGGACAATTCCTACATCGCGCAATCGTTTGTGTCACGAACGCGCGGGAGCCTGGGTGAGATTTCAATATTTGTGAGAATTGGTTCTGCAAGCAAGACAAGTTTATATATCAATACACGACTTAGTACTTTACCGGAGTTTAACTGTATTCCTCGTACAATATCATTATACTTGAATAGTGACAAGTATTTTGATGTAAACAGTTTACTTTAACTTCATATGTGGACAACCGAATTATTTACCATACCGTTGCCCCAAACGTATATTCCCTGGCTACGCCCATGCAAATAAATACTCCTAATCAAATTACAACTACGTTATATTAGCCAAAGGTTTATCTTATCCAAATCTTTGCATTTTGACACAAATAATATTAGTACAATATTTACAGCTTTGTGGTTTTAGTGAACTGAACTTAATGACAAAATAAACTCTAGAATGTATTGAATTCACTGTCGTAAAATTTGTCGTGTGGACTTATCTTGGTTACACAGAATTACTTGTTGCACCTTGCTGTTGCAAAATTTTGGCGCCGTTTCACCTCGCCCGAATTTACTGTACAAGACAGATATTGACTTTTACTTTATCTCCTGTGAGCTCGTGTATTTTTTTATTTTGTTTTGTTTAAACATTTAAACAAAACAAAATAAAATATAAACTTTCTGAAAGAAAAGAGTTTATAGTGAAAATATTGCACATAGATAACTTGTCTTGTTGTTAGATATTGCATAACATATTAGTTCAAACGCTCCAGAGCCCAAAAGGACTGGTTTTTTTAGTACAGTACCCGTATCCTCCGATACCTAGGAATATTTTTCTCGATATACATATATTTTTCAATTTAGACAAATTAAACTTTGTTCTAATATGGGATTGAGGAATATTGTCAAAAAACTGATTATGTGTTCAGAAAAAAACAAGATGCCATAGGCAGTATTATATGTTATGTGTATTATGTAGGTATATGTATATGTATAAACCTTTTTGTGTGTGACAATGGAGCCATGACGTGAATTGTGCCGTTTGTTGCGAACAGAGATCAAACAGGAAGACCTAATGGTACCCGTCTGACAACTAGTGATGGGCATAACATAACGATTCCTTAGAATACATAGAGTATTCTATAAAGTTATGCTTATAACGGAACTTGGCTGTTAGACTAACTGGTTGAGTAACGTATTTTGCGGTCAATACTTGCTTTAAGAGGTTTATCGAATTGCTTCCGAGAGCACTGCTCATCAGACTCTGTTGATGTGTTGGATAACAATACTTAGACCAAGTTTTCAGTCGACGGAAGGTTTGAAGACTCCACCATTGAGCTTGCCACTAGCGTTATATCTACCCCTAGCAACCCTAGTAACCCCTAGCAACCCTAGCAACCCCTAGCAACCCTAGCAACCCCTAGCAACGCTAGCTACTCTTCTCTGAGGAAGTGGCCTTGGTGGTTTTTTATGTATTTAAAAACAATGTTAAATAAACCATAGTTGGTATTAATTTAAGTGGTAAGTCTTTTGTTTTAAATATATTTACAGCCATATGGCTAGCACAATAAATACATGATATGTCAAATATGTCACTTACATACTAATGTAAATGACATATATCATAATAAGGTTTAAATTATATAATGTACTTAAGTGTCGATAAATCTTTCTCGCGAGTATGTCTACATGAGTCAACGTGTATGTGACATCAATTCAAAAGAATAAAAACATTGTTTACTTTATCCCTTTCCTTTCTATTTTATTACTCTTACTTATCGTTAAATGCAAGCCCAATGCATAAATCACCTCCATTTTTGTTTTATCGTGATTTACTATGTCGATAAATTTCAAAATGATCCATAAAATTTGTTTAGTCATGGTGAGGTAATTAATCCCAAAAGTATTTTATTGTATATAAGCATAGAAAAAATAACTTTCATTTCTTGTTTCCCTAAGCTAGCCAAAATTCGGGAGGTTCTTTATTGGGTATGTAGTTGGTAAAAAGCACAAGTAACTCCAAACGAAGGTATTTTATCGATGTGACCAGTGATTATGGAATTTCTCGAAAATGACATATTTTTTTTATGACTGCGTGTGTCATTTCGCATTATTATTTTTATAAAATTATTTTACACTTCAAATAACTCAGGAATTGTGTACATTTTACTTGTGAGTTAGAATTTTATCGATATGTTCAAATATATCAGATGCATCACTAATAGTGTGGAGTTACGGCGAGCCGGGTGGAATCAAAGCCTCGTGGGTTTCTTGCAATTTTCATACAGAGTTATGCAGTATGGGTATTCAACTCAAAATCGTTTCGCGATTACGTTACTCCCTACAAGAACCCTATCAATCATTATAGTATCATTTAACTCATAACAAATAAAACTATTCCATTCATAATGTATACATATTTAAACACATGATAATGTACGTGAATTAAATTAATAGATTGTGTTAAAACAATTGAAACCTTAAGGCTTACCAACTAGTAATATACTGAAGCTACTAAAACCTTGATTAAAGTTAGTCTTTGGCCAAAACCAGTGCTCGACCCATTAATAGTTTATATCACATTAAAACATTTATGTACTTCGTTAGCCTGATCGTAAATGGCGTTTTCCGTGCGCATTGCCTCTTAAAACTAATGTTGATTGCAGTTCCGATCCACTTGTGGTAACTGTACCTACACTATTTGCTCATCTTTATGTTGGAAAGAAGGTTTTATTAAACTAGGTTGAGCTTAAATTACCATTTATTTAACTTACGCTATATATGGCGATTGTTTACAGCGAATAGCCACCACCGTCGACGCTGTACATGTAAACGCACACAGCGTTATAAATATACACACACCCTTACACATTATACACATTATTAGTGAATAAAACACGGGAATCACCCACGTAATAAGTCAGACTTGGTTAAGTACGTTATGTTTTATAATACACTACGTCTGCACTAAAGTAAAAAAATGATTCATGTTACATTAACAGTAATTTAGTTTCAATGTATAAATGTCGCGAAAACCTTGAAACATTTCACTGTCGGTGGTATGGGGATTAAAAACACCCAGTCACCATAGAGTTGCCAAGCGTCAATTACACGCTATCAATAGCACCTTACTACGCTTTTTTGTCCAAGTTTTTCATATCACAAAGAACCAAGAAGTAATCGCGCCGCTAAGTCCAAAGTGTTGACTCATGTGCTATTATGTCATCAGCTGGTACGATAACCTTCTGTACGTAAAAGCCTTTGCCTGTGGAACGAAGCTGGATTTTTTTGGCTACAAGACAATTAATATGTATCATCCTTTGCCTTACTAAACATCTTTCAAGAAAGGAGAAGTCCTTCAAATAGTTTGTATTATGTTGTATTTAAATTACATAGTTCTGAGTTAACAAACATAAAAAAAAACAAATTATTTAATATCATTTTTTTGTTCGTCAGAATTGTATTTAAAAAAAACTGCCTGCGCTCTGCGGCTCTACCCGCGTGGTGATGATTGATAATGATGATAAAAAGTAGCCAAGTAGTGTGTGTTATTCCGGGAGTTCTAACGAATGAGTTATAATTTTAAAATATTAATACGACATCTCTCTTTTTTTCATGAGTTAAAAAATTATCGCCGTAGCCCAGTGGTCAATGACATGACAAGTTCGAATTCCGGTAGAGGCAACATTTATCTGAGATCTGATTTTGTTTCCTCCCGTGACACAGGGAACCCTAGTGAGAGGTGAGAGTGTATGATAACAAAAAGCAAACCCTCGGATGATGTTAAATCACGCCTGCCTAGAAGTTACCGATTGTCTGAGTCGCAAATGAATTGAAGATACCCAGATTAAATCGATGCGGAAACACTATGAATGTGTCAGCAAACTACTTCTTGTGTCGAGTTAGAACTTCTTATAAGAATGTGTGTGGCATTGCCGTCCGTCTGATGGTTCGGTTCATTGAAATGTTGTAATGTTTATTTATGAATGAAGATGTAAGGTTTGATTGGGCATGTTTCCATAAATTATTTTTCGTTATCTGTGGCATAAAGGTTTACAGAAGAATTGAATGACTTGTTGGCTTCACAATTAGAAAAAAATGTCTGAGGGAATGTTTCAGACACAAATAAATATATCAGTTTTTACGCGGCAGTTATACCCCAAAATGTTATTACTATGTGATTTTTTTCAAATTCTTATAAAATTTATTTCAGGTATCCAAAGAATAATTTACAAAACGATTCTAAACCCATATTTATATATACCTTAAAACTAGTATAAAATAACAATAATACAATACAACACATTATCTTTTTGTGTGATTCGTAGTAATTTTAAGTCGATCTTTTTAATTTTCGAAATACAGCTCCTTTCGGCCACAACTCTTCATTCATGAAGGTCGAAAGCCCGCGGTTCGGTACTCTCACCATAAACGATTTAATTTACGTTATGGCGAGACTCCAAGATGTGGGACTGCCATTTCTAGTTTGAAACAATCCTAGAACTCATTGACGCTCCATAAAGCAGCTATAGGTCATTCAAAGCGCTTACCTACATTATCCGGCTATAAATCTGGCAATAACCGCGTGCGTTGAACCTTAAACCAACAGGTCTTTGTTCCTTGAATCAAAACCTCTTGTTACGTGATACAGTTAGATTGCAACTAGACGGGCTACTTTTTGTTGTTAGTATAAGCTACTCTGGATGGAATGTTAGATACCTTTATATGAGTGATTTCGCTCGAACATCTGGGCTTAATTATTTTTTTAATGCTTTTTGATAAGTACTGTATCATTAATAACGACAATAAAAGCTTTTCTGCGCTTATCTCCAGAACTTTTATACACCAATGTTACGCATAGAAAACATAATATATAAATTACTAATTTCAATTAAATTAACTATCGTTTAAATTTATAATTGTTAATATTGGAATCTGACTTTACGATAGTGAGTGTAAACAAAAAATCTTTAAAATGTATAATATTTTTATTAGCCCTTTGTCAATCACAAACAATAATTTCTTCTTTGATTATGACTACCAAATAACAAAAGACAATCTGTTTCATTTACCGATTTTTGGTAAAATGATTTTACTCATTCAAAGGACTTTACTCACACAAAGGAGCAGCGGACGGGAAACTTTTTGTGGCTAGCATAAAAAGTTTCCCGTCCGCTGCTCCTTTGAAAGGCCCACAAAACGCATATCAAAGGCCCGAGGCTCGAAAGTGCGGACATGAGAATTACGATTTCAATTCTCAACGCTGACCGTCTCATTACACGTTTATGGAGTTTACAGCCAGCTCTATGGTCCATATAACTAGGGTAACATTGGGGTCATTCCTTTCTAATCACTCCTGTTTCCAACAAGATATATCGCCCAATGAAACGATCACATATATAACCGTACTCTCCCATCTCTTCCCGTGGGTGCCGTAAGAGTCGGCTAAGGGACCACGGAACAGAAGGTGGGCAGCAGCGCCTTTTGAGGATAGGAAACCATACTGCGCTCGCCAACCCGCCTGCCAAGCGTGGAGAGTATTGGTAAATCCCCCCTATATGGGGAGGCATATGTCCAGCAGTGGACATCCTATGGCTGCGATGAAATGATATATAACAAGGCAAAACTTTTCTGCTCTATGTTGTCAGCTACTATCTTTTCACAGAGTTCCCGACAATCAGATATTTACTATTTGTATCGTACGACACATTAAGACATGTTTTCTGTAAACCGGGACATGCCCTGATTTATGTGGTAATAAAATTGCTTTTAGAATCAAAGAACCAATAAGCACGAGTTATTTTATGAATTGATTATAACAAGATTATAAATTCGGCATGTAATGAGCGTAGTGTACGGATTTTCATCATTGATAGGGTGTGCTAGCATTTGAGAACTGCTATTCAGTCATATCGTCCATCACGTGAGAACTGTGAGAAAGGACCATTATAATCTTAGCCATAGGACGTCCAGTTCTTCCTATAAAGTTCCTTATAAGTTTAATTATGGTGTGGTTGAAGACTTATCTGACAAAAGACAATATCTAAATTTAATGATTGCCTAGTTCTGTTGAAAATACTTGAATTTATTTACAAGAAAGTATAACATTATTTTTTTATAGGGCAAATGCCTATATTAAAATAAAACACTACTAACTAATTACAATACCGCAGCTACTACAATAACATTTGAGCAATCCACCTGCCATTGGTAGCCTATAGATAACTCAAATGTTCTAACCCGCTACCGGCCGGCAGCGTGCCCAGAATGCTAGCAGCATTGCCACGCTGAATTGCAATGCTGATTCGTTGAGCCAAATATGTGCCAGCATTTTGGTCACGCGTCGCATCAATCAAACGCTCAGATAAATTTTAATAACATTCTTAACTAAATATAAAATACTATTTATACAGAGCAAGCTAGATCAAATGAGGTTTAATAGATCTTATTATGTATAAGATCTATTAAACCTCATTTGATCTAGCTCGCTTGACACGCTCCCGCGTAAAAAATACATACACCTATATTTTTATATGATAAGCCATCGTCGTCGTACGAATAATACCGTATGTAGTTCACTTACAGCAAAAAACCGTTGAGTTCATAAAACATTTGAACATCCACAGTTTTTGCCTTATCAATATAATCAAAACCGATCATCAATAAATTGCTCACAAAAAAATATATTACAAAAAAAACTTCACGTTTCGCTACCGGGCATAATTAAACGCATCTCATTGCTTATCCGCCCATTTAATGGAGGTTTTGGGCAAAAAACATGTCTACGGTATGTAGTTATTAAAATGTTTATCGAAAATATTAATCAATAAATAGTCGTTAGGGGCAAAGTGAAAGTAATGGTAAAACACAGTGCGGAAAATTCGGTAAAATAATATTGTGGTTTCTTTTCAAACCTTTGTGTAATTATTAAAAATAAAATATAAGAGCATCAAAGCATGCTAAAATAGAAAGAAAATGAATATTTAAAACGTAATTAATTATTAAATCATTATGTAAATGCACATATTTGTAATTATTTCGATTTTTACCTTAATATGTATTAATTAACGTAGTCATTCGTACCGGATTTTCTTCGCAATTTTGTAGGCACCGTAGTCCACCACTTCTTCTTGATATGTTGCCATAAACTTTAATTTTTCTATCAAGTTTTATATAGTAGAACAATCCCAGAGCTTAGCCCTATATAAAGCTAGTTGTGCTACTTTCTGCTCGTAGCTGGAGAGTTATAACTGTAAATATTTAATTGTATACGATTTCAGTCTTTTTATGAGGAGGTGTTATGGGCGAAATTCGTTTAATTTTACGCGGTTACAGCGCCATAAATGTAGGCTCAACTATGATTTATCGCTAATAGGTCCATTCTAACAATGTGGAACTAGTGACGTTACATTGTGGAAATAAAGGTACTGTCATTCGAATACAACTATGCACATGGTAACACTAAAAAATCCAAGAATATAATATTTTTTTAAAAACTCCAAAGCCTCCATTCTAATACGCTGTATCCGCAAGACGCACTGTCTTATTGTACACAGTTCCCAATGCACACCTTTACCAGTCTAGACACTGCGCTCGATTTAAAATGCACTTATCTTCGTCACGTCGTTTTTAGATATCTACAAAAGCTTTTATAGCTTGAAATTACAGCGACCTAAGCAATCTAGAAAATGAGTAATTTAGCAACTTTGTTGGACATAAATAGGTCAATACTTGATCACATGTTGCCGAGTATGTGGTTCTTTATTTTGCATCTATAATGCGTTAATTTAGCTATGTACGTTTATCGGGTGAAATCAATGAATTACTGTTTAAAGTCTTGAGGGATTCGTAGTTTATCCGTGCATAAGCAATCAGCCTGGCGATGCAATGTACTACGCGGTCACACCTTGGATGGGTGGAATAGTAGCCTATGTGTTAATATAGGGTCTAAATTATCTCCATACCAAATTTCATCGTAATCGGTGCAGCCGTGTGGGCGTAAAGGAGTAACAAACATAGACACTTACACAGTTTCACACACACAAATTTTCGCCTTTATGATATTAAGTGGGATTTCAGTCAAAGTTAAATACTTTGACCGAAATTCCACTTAATATGTGCCGTGGTGGTACCGGCCTAGAATAGTACTCCCCCCATCTCTTCCCGCGGGTGCCGTAAGAGTCGGCTAAGGGATCACGTACCAAAAGGTGGGCAGCAGCGCCTTCTGAGGATTGTAAATCATACTGCGCTCGCCAACCCGCATGGCAAGCGTGGCGTGTAATGGCCAATCCCCCCTATATGGGGGAGGCGTATGTCCAGCTGTGGATGTCCAATTGCTGAGAAGAAGAAGATATATTGTGTAGAATTACTGTACACGTGATTTTGTCCACTTATATGGTACCTACCTACTGTACTGAGTATATTAAACAAGTACGAGCAATAAACAGAAGTCTGACGACGCGATTTAAGTAAAGTAAATGTCACGAAATAAGAACATGAGTCACGAGCAAATCTAGGTCTCAAGTTCTGAGACTGAATTGACATGAGATCTATTATGTTACAAATCACTAGTAAGGTGCCGGTCGCTAGGTTATATAAAATAAATAAAAGTAATTATAATTTTTAAGCTTTTGAGCAACACGATATTTTTTGCCACTTTAAAAAAATACCAAAAAATGGAACCGACTTCAACACTCAAAAGTGTAAATTAACTTGTTGAAGTCGGTATACCATGATAGTTCAAAAGTAACTATTATCAAAATATTGTGCTCAATATTTGAGCTAAGAACCCTCAGCCAACTGTTTAATGCAGATTTAGCTTGACGTGTGTTTTGACAAGTTAGGTAGACACTTGATAGTACTACTATAAAGAAACGGGCTGAGGAAGCACTAAGCCGCTGTGCAAACTTTGTGTTAAATAAATAGCTCTAATCTTCTGTCTGATGCATTCCATCAGAAAGCTCTTATGCCGTCATGCTGGCTACCATGTCTGTCACCATTATCGACACGCGTATACACCTGCTGGGTGCCAATTCTCTTATTTATCAAGACAAACAATTCATAAACAATGTAATGGAATTTCAAATGTAATCCTAATTAAACTTGGTATTCCGCTAAAATAACTATTCCAGCTCCATTGCATTGCGGTAGAAATGAAATCTGTGTAGCCATTACAATTCTACTCCACGGTAAAAAAACTAGCAAAGACATTCCATTAACAATCAATGCGCTATTTGTTTAGTAGTATTGACATTCTGGCTGATTGCTGACAACGTAACGACATACATAAGAACTATTTGATACAACACACTATAAAGCATTTTAATTCCGAAATCAAAAAGTATGTTCACCCACATACGAACATCGGTTCCAGTTTTATTAATTTTCTTACAATTGAACAGATGTTTTATCGTTTATCGAAATATCTATTAATCCACACTTTATAAATGGGCGTGTGAGAATGCGCAGTAAAAGTGTTTAAGGGCCCTTCAAATATATTATTATTAAAGTCGGATTATGATTCTAAACACGTTATTTGATGCTGATATCTGTAGGACTTGGGAAAGTAATAAAGTGGGTCGATTTATACAGTTGACAGTTATTATTGTTTATATAAATTATGCTATACATAAATTTATACGCCTGGGGATGCCAAGAGCTATGTGTATCGAATTAAAATCGAGTTTTGAGCGATTTTGTTAGAGTGGCAGTGGTAACACCATTTAACCTAAAAATCGTGAAAGAAAGAGGATAGAAAGATTTGTCTGCCCAATAACATTTACCCACAGAAACTTCAGTTTGCCCATAACACGGTAAAAGCAATTGTGCCGCAATATCGGGCAACGATATGCCCTGCCCTTGTTAGGCATACATGACTATTAGGCCGTGTTTTCTCACAAATTAATGTCATTAATCAAACATATCAGTCCATTTATTATTTTTAACCACATCACCACTAATGTTACAAGCTAACTTAGTTAACGAGGTGCGTGTCGTACATACATTAGATTCTAATTCATAGTAAAACAAGACCAAGATCATTAGTGAGAAAAAAACAATCCTTAAACATGAAAATAATAGAGTTTTATGGTTTATTGCATTAAGTGCTAGGCGGAACTTAAGTTCAAATTTTTTAACAAAACAATTCGGCTACTGATGGTATTTGAATATTTGGTCTATCAGTTCTATAAATAGTTCTTACAATTATAAGTAGATGGCACTAAAAAGAACATTTAGAAGTTAAGTAAACAATAGAGGGAAGAAATAGAACGGCTAGTGGAGTGCTTTTATAGCTTAGATGGCAAAACGACAGGACGGTATTCTGTAGTCGTAGGTACAAATCGATATAGTAGTCGAATATTTTCCTCTAAACAAATTTAAGCGTATGCAAATAATCACTATGGAAGAATATTTTTAGCACAGACTTATGGTTAAATATAATAGTATAGTTAAACCGTTACGTACTACCATAGATAAAGTATTGTCCTATTCACAGAGCATCGCGGCACTTCATTAACAGACTCGGCTTAGCTAGTGGTCAGTCCAATTACAGTGAATAGTTTAAGATAGCAAATTAAAAAAAACGACTATCACTTTTAAAAAAAAAATATTACACTCAGACCCACGCATTAGGAACCCCTGTGTCGTGGGAGGCATGGACACACAATCACAGCACACAACACCCAAGACCTGGGACAAACATCTACACTTATCGCTCAAATGTTTGCCCCTGGCGGGATTCGAACTCAGGGTCTCTGACATTGACCACTGCGCCACGGCGACCGTCCAAACTTATAGCTAATGTTAGCTGATTAGGAATAATACAGATTCTTCATTCGTTGTTTGCAACGTTATTGGTGTCAGTTATGATGTCCCTCTGACTTACAAATTTTTTTATTGTCAATATAAAGCCCCTTAGATATAAATAACGAATTAAAGGTGCCGATAAGGTCAAAAAGGGTATTGAGTCGTTATGTCAAAGGTATCTGACCTTTGACATTATGAGCCTTATCCCATAAAAATAAAGGCCAAATAGCTAAGAGACAGTTGCAATGAAATTATCCATAACGAAATTGAAAGGGTGGGTTATTTGCAGAAATAGCACCTTTTTACTGTTTGTGTGAATGGTATTACGAGTAGCTTTGGTAATATCTAAAAAAATAAAGGTCAGAAGTTATCAACTTTTTTGAAGAGCCAATTTGATATAATTTTATTAATTGCCCCATCTTCTATTGGCACGATATTATTTATTTATTTATTATTAACAGTTGCATTACACAATTCTTATTATCTAAGAGATAGGTACAATATCTATAACATAAACAATATAACAATGCGTTTAACAATGCAAACCATGAAAACAATAAGTTATTTAGTTATACGAATAAAAGGGTCTTACATTAACAAACGGGTATTTCCCTTGAATGAACGATTATAATGTACATAAAAATAATTAAACCTTATAATTAGGCAGTTCTTTTTTAGTCGCGACAGTTGCAAGTTACTTATATCCTTGATCTAGGAAGTATGACCAGTAATAAAAAACTATATTTATTTTATACTAAACGCACATATATAATTCTGAGAGACTTTTTATTTGGTACAAACCGTGCGGGCGTGTTTTGTCAATTTTCATTATTGGAGTGTAACTCACACACAGCTTGACCCATTATTATGAAATTTAAATGAGACTACCTCGGAAGTGTATTCTATCAAACAAAAAAAGAACCATCAAAATCGGTTTACAAACGACAAAGTTATCCGCGAACACACCTAAAAAAAGAAATGAAATATTTATTATGTTTATATATTATTGTTCTTAACAGGTGCCAGACATTACAGAGGCTCGCGGGCGCTTGGACAAGCAGAGAGGGGTGGGCCAAATCCTGACGCGTGTTTAATTATATTACAAATAATATATTTTACAGGGATTATTTGATTTCCAATTTTACCTTCTTTTCTTGACAGTCATTACCGCGATAAATTTAGATATAAAAGATATGGTCGCTGTAAAATATTTTTTCACACATAAATTATCAAATGATATTAGATTTATTCGATCACAATTAACCTTCATAATTTTTTCTCATAAGAGATATTATTTAATTCTTATTTAATCAGCCTTAATGTTATAAATTGTGTAATTGTCCATTGTTGAACGCTGGCCTTCGTTTCACATACTTATACCGCTATTTTCAAATTATTATTGATGTTAAGACGTTTATTGAACAAATATAAAACGGTTTTACGATCGTAAATTAACGGAGAGCTTTCAATATTAACTGTAATTCTTAAACGTATTTAATGCAATATTTTGTACAAATTATTACGCCAATACAGTAAACGGTGTATTATTTAAATTCATCCCTTTTTTTTTTAACATTTAACATTTCTCCGTATTTTTAACATTGAACATTTTAAAGGTAGTCGTTTTTTTATCGTGCAATGTTTTCTGAGTAATATTTCATTTTCAAATGCAGAACTAGTTAATCAATATAATACTAAGAACATAAACAAGACAAACACTTTACGACTCACTACCTCCGCACTAAGATTCCCATCATCGCGAGAGGCATGTAAATACACAACAAATCCACCAACGGATCCTAACATTTAAAAATATAATCTAATATATTAAGTACCTTTACCATATACAAATAATTACATGTATAGGTATACAATAAAACATAATCAGAGTGTATTCCTTCAAGGAACTACTATCTATGACAACGTCATCCGTTGTGGAGAGAGCCTATATTGAATAAGAGACGTTTCCATCTTTTTAAAAATTTTATTCATATTTTTTGTGTCCTTTTCTTTATGTAATTTTAGTCAATTACGCAAGGATTCATTTATCGCGCCGCGCGGTCGCATTGACATAATTTATACAGCATTTATTAGCTGCAACCGTCAAATTAAATAAAATTACCCATCAATTGTCGTATTATGTTCGCGGTGTTACTTAATACATTTAAATGCTACTGTTAAAGACAATATTAGAGCTGGGATTTATCCGGCCTTTCGACTCTTTACCATACAAATTCCGGCTACTCCGGCTTCCGGCTACACGGGATTCTTCTGCTGGACTTGATACATCATGAAATTCCAAAATTAGCGATAGGTTAAAAATGGCCCGCATACACTGTACAGTACTCTGTCTGGGACTTTCCACATTCTTCGGCAGCATATTGAGCCGGACTGTACTTTTATTTAACATGAACGATTCAATTTATGGAATCCTATCTGAATTGGCTTCGCGAATAGCCGGACTTTGGTCCGGAAAAAACAAATGTTTCTCGGCTCTAATCGCAACCAAATTACACATATCTTTTCAACATACAAAGAGATCAAATTTCGTTGAATCACAGTAAGGACGATTCAGATAGCGATCGACATTTTGATTACACCAATTCATTGTTTATCTTTGGCAATACAATATGTGTTTAAGTAACAACTTGAAACATCACCAATGTTTGACATGTTATGGTTACAGTCGCTTTTTTTTTACAAATCATAACATAAATGTTATATCGCACCTTGCTTCGTGCAGATTATTATTAATAATAATTAATTACTTACTTCGCCATCGCTATATGGTAGATATACCACCTATACGCACGCAGCGTTATGCTTCCACTTTCTTAATGCGTACAGCCAAGGAATGGAACTCGTTGCCCGAGTCTGTGTTTCCCGATATGTATAATCCTGGAGTCTTCAAGTCGCGAGTGAATAGGTACCTTCTAGGTTTGCTTGCTAAATCCTAGACAACGTCATCACTTAACATCAGGTGCGACAGTTGTCAAACGCAAACTTATAATAATAAAAAAATAAGATTTTTCCATTATATCCTAATGAGTGTTGATTTAAAATATAACAAACATGTACTAAACAGACGGGCTAAGGGCTCAAAAAAATGTATTACTAATCACATTTTTTTGACTTTTTATGTCCTTTCCTCTGGCGTAAAACAGTTCAAGCACATTTATAGTTACCGCAAGATTTTTTGATAAAGGAAAAATATGGCTTTTTAGAACATTTTTTGCTAATAAATTAGCAAATGAAGTCAGACTTTTTTCAAGTGGTACTTTTTAGTATATAAGATATAAGGACTTTCAACAAAATAATCTGAAAAGACTCAAAACTGTCTATTCAGCAAATGGTCAAGCTTTAAGAGGTAAATCAACACTTTCTTCTACCGATGCTAGCATAGTTTTAGACTGAAAAAATTAATTCCTTACTGAAATATTGATACCATACCAGTAGCAGTGTGAACCCTAACTTTGGAAGCAACAAGGAACAATTACGATTCGTCTTCTTTATGTCTAAAGCTCTTTTGTTCAGGTACTAACCTAGTTTTCAGAAAGAAATGTTGCTTTATTCATAAATTTATTTTATAATTTCAAATACCACTACTTTACTAATAAGATATTTCTAATGCTGTCAATAAAAACGATTCAATAATCTCTTCTTATTCTTCTTGTCCTTATCACACATTATTTGGGGTCACCACAACAGGTTTTTTCTTTCCATTCTCTGCTATCATTAGTCATTTCAGGGTTCACACCTTTCATAAACATATCATTCTTCACACAGTCCATCCTTACCTTCTTCGGCCTTCTTCTCTATATCCATCCACATTCATGTTAAGTACTCTTTTAAAAAACGGTTTTTTTTTTTCTATAGGCTACCAATAGCTAGTGGCGTGCTCTAATATTATTGTAGTAGCTGCAGTATTCAGTTCCATCCCTCTTCATGACATGCCCAACACCAAGCCAATCTATTCCCTTTCAACTTATCATTCACTTGAGCTACTTCCTCAAGCTTCCTCTGATTTACTCAATCCTTATTTTATCCATTCTAATCACACCGCACATCCATCACAACTTTCGCGTCCGTGCCACATGCACTTCTCTTTCATCAACCTCTTTTGCTGCCCAACATTAAGAATTTACATATAATGTAAAGGTGTATTTTCTCGGTATGCTATGTTTAAATCTTGTCAAAAACAACTTTATAGTAACTTGAAGTAATTACCATTACAACTGAAATGCATTTCTATAACGCGATACTTTAATTTAAGGAGCCTATTCAGTCAAAACGTGTATAACAATCCTTCATGAAATTATAAGCTATAGTAATATAAATGGAAAGTACTATTAATTCGGTACAGCAGCTATTAAGCAGTAACATAATACAATAATGCTTACTACAAACCAGTAAAGTAATAATTTAAAGCCGTAACGGTGCCTCGAAGTTATAATAAAAGTGTAAGCAGTAACTCATCTTTAACATTTACTTTAAACAGTGCAATTAGTTTCACGCATGCACACATGCTTGACATTTATATTCGCACAGAGAAGTAGGAAGATATAGGTACGAACACATGCAAAGTTCGCCTTTATGGTCAGATTCCGTGTCACAACTGGCGGTTATGGATCGTCATTTGTATGTGTATGTCTTGCGAAGCTTATAGATGTATATGCTTAAAATACAATTGAAAACACTTTTTATTCTCAACTTACACCAAATTAGCACCTCGTCAAAGTATTATTAGGTATAATTAAGACCTTATTGCGAATTGCCATTCTTAATATTGGTGTAAAAATCAAATCTTCAAATTAATGTATCAGACACATTGATGTTGTAATTTTTTTTGTTGCAATTTGATGTTGTATTATGTTTTAATGATCCGTTCCTTAAATTAGTGGCATAAAAATAACAGCACTATAAATATTTGTAAAGGTGGGGGCTAGTAAAAAAAAAAACGTATAAGGTGTGGGAACTATCCATTATAATTTGCCCGCATCTCATCATTATCGAGTCGTCGTTGATTTCTATCTTATATTAATTGCTTTAGCATTATTTTTTTTTTATTTTTTTTTTAGATTTTTGAGATTATAAGCATACTTTTTACTGACTTCCATGCGTTGTTTGTGTTCAAACATTATGTAACAATGCTTGTAGCAGCAAGGCTTGAGATTGTAGTGGCGACTGCGGACTGACATGTTTATAAATACGCCATTTCTGGTTATGTAACAAGATGTTTATTGCGGATAGGTTTCAGCCGTTATATTTTGATTAATTATAATTAATGAGGAGAATATCTTCATATCTATGTACATGCATTGACTCACTTCGCAGTTTTATATGGTTCTTGCTCAGTTGGCGTATGTAGTTAATCAAAGCGATTGCGATTTTTGTTGGATTTTATTTGAATAATCAATGCGGAGATTAGTCCGTTAGTGAACATTTAAGGGTTAAAATTGTAGTGACATGCATAGTAGAAATAAATAATAACTTTATTTCAAACCACACTTATGCTATGCTTTTTGTACAGTTATTGCTGAGATGGATACAAAATTATGGCATATAAGGCTAGAAGAATGCACGCACGCTTGAGACAATCTGTATCTGAAACTAGGAAAAACCTGTTTGATCGGATTCACTATCTTTTTGAGAACAGAAACAGCTTATTTAAAAGAACATAATAAAGATGCATAAAACCATAACTAAAGATAATCGGAGCATATTATATGCGAGTGGATGTGTGCCATCAAATGTGTGACTAATGAGCGTATTTTGTGATATATTTATAGGAATTCTACACGTGGCATTCAAATGGAATTGGAAGGAAGTAGACGAATATACATCGACGCAATATGCAGTAGGATGGCTATAGCTAAGTTAGTTATCAGTGATTTTCATTTTATAACATTCGGCGACACTATCAGAGATTGAGTAAAGTTCGTTTACTGTTTTGAACAATACTGTTGCTTGCAGGATTCAACTTAATAATGCAAATTATTTATTAATTGCACAATATTTGGTGCAACGAGGAATGTTTTGGCTAATTATGTCAATTTTTAAGATAAAACACTTAGTGTGATGATAGTACGACACATTAATTAATTAATCCGTTTTTATACTGCGGAAGTTGAATCTTAAAAGCGCAATATAAAGATGAGAAGAAACTTTTTATTGGAGGCCAAATAATTGGGCATTAATAATCAACTGGGTTTCAGTTCTCAGATTTTTTTATCATGTTATGATAATTGTTTAAATTACTACCTAAGTGTATAATGGCTTTATTTGGGGTATGAAGGCTTTGCTTTTACTATAATTTCGACTTAAGAAACTTCGCCTACCGCAAAACACTCTTGCATAAATATTATCCAAATGTGCCTATGGAGACGCACGCGAGTCGTCGGGACAAAATGACCCAAATTTGTAGTAGATATTTATTTCGCAAAAACTAAATATTTATTCAAGACAGTTTAAAACCATTAAGTTTATCGCGAGTTTCAACCACAATTATTATAAAACACATATTTTAATTAATGTACTTAATGTAGTTCATTTGTCGTCTCCTAATAGTTTTCACGGTACATCTTAGATAAAGGATTTCTACGATATAGATTGTTTGCAACAGCGGAGAGGTTGACTTTAAAACAAGAACATCTTACGAAATCCCATTACGCTACTACCATTGTGTATAATCAGCTGCATACATCTTCACATTAGACCAGTACATGAAAACAAAATGAACTACTTTCCACAAGGAGTACATCTACGTTCAGAAGTAAATTCAAACTGGTTTTCAATAAATTTTATAGTTTGTATTACTATTGCCTCGTGGTCTGTCGACTCGGTATAAAATTTTGAAATTGCGTGGGAGTCTTGCTTCGATTGAAATCTACCAAATGAAGAAAGGTATAAAATGAAATGATGGTGTAATAAATTATAGTAAAGGTAAAAAAAAGAAATAAATCTTCAGATTGTGTTATCTACAACGCGCTTCTATTCTTAGAGAATAGAGATTTTCGTAGGCTTATTCTTACCAATATTATAAATATGAATGTGAGTTTGTTTGTTTGTTACGCTTTCACGGTCAAGCTGCTATGTGTGCATAGAGGTAGCTGACACTCTGGAATAACACAGCCTTTTATCATCACCATCACCACCGTTTTTCATCACTTCGCAGGTAAAACCGCAAGGCGTAGCTAGTTTCAAATAAAACAAAAAACAATAATCCTCCTTATACTATATATAACGGAGTATTATAACTATTTTTATATGTTCGTATGTCGGAGGTAGCTATGAGTCGGAATGATTGCTGTTGGCATAGCGCATAATCCCTGAATACAAATAAAACTTACGAAAAGTCTAATTAAAATTATTTATATGACTACTTGATCAATTATCTCTTTCAATAAACCTATTAACCACGAAGCACATAATAATTTAATCCTTTTACCTGTATTTGGTATTTTGTTATAAGTATAATAAAATAAATTTAATTTTGCACCGCACAAACCACACTCCCTTTTGACCCTTTGACATTTTGGTAATTTAAAATATTACTTCCAATACTCGTTCACTTATTTAATGCAAAACGCTCCATTGAAAGTTCCATAAGAGATCCAATAAATCTTACGGTGCACAATCAAAGATTGAATCGAGAATACGAACGTGCAGTCCGAACTGGTCATTAGGCCTCAGGCCAACGACCCTCGTTGCCTGGTCCCGCTGTTCCGGGGACACCCAAAAAGTATGGGCAAATTTTAACGTTGCCCATTGATGAGTTGTATGTTTTGGGTAATGATAACGGCAACTTTTTTTGTAAAATAAAATGACAAAAAAGAGTTTGTTTTCTTTATTTACAATCGCAATTGATTAAATATTTGACACTGTTGTGTAGCCGTATTGACATGTTTTGAAAAAAATTAACAAATAATGGAACCGACTTGAACATTCAAAAGTACCAACGAAATAACTTGTTGAAGTCGGTACCATGCTCACAATATTTTGATAATAGTTACTTTTGAACTATCATGGTACCGACTTCGACAAGTTATTTCATACTTTTGAGAGCTGACGTCGGTTATATTTTTTGTTAAAAATTTTTTTTATCCTGTTCAGTGATCTTTGCTACTCACGGGATCAATTGTTATTGTGTATGTTCACCGATGTCTTCACCCGCAACTTTAATGTCGTCAACGTATGTGTAGCACTTTTCAGTTATTGCAGTGTAACTCAAAAACCGATTGTCCGATTTTGTTGAAATTATTGGGACCACACAGGAAGCAACAGCTTTCGAATTCAATTCAAAAGTGTGAAATAAAAAGTTATCAGACTTCAGCAAGTTATTTCACACTTTTGAGTGTTGAAGTCGGTTCCATTTTATTGTAACATTTTTGAGTGTTGAAATCGGTTATATTTTTTTGTAACATTTTTGAGTGTTGAAGTCGGTTCCATTTTTGGTAATTTCTTTTTTGTTTCAATTACTTCAAGCTTGTTCTTAACCACGCTATATTGGTACGATACTTTTGAAGTTACAACTAGCAGGTGTGTCGATTGTCGCACTTAGATAATGTTATTCGCGAAATATATTAAATACACAATATTTAGTGTTGAATTCGCGAGATCTCGCGATAATACACCAAGTATTATGTATAAATATATTTTTATAGTGGTCGTGCTAAAAAAGTAAATAAAAAGATCCAGTGCTTACTAACCTTGCCACGTCCATAAAATTACCTACTACCATACAACCGATTAAAGAGAAACCCAACTTTTCTCGGTTAACTCGTTAACCATCCGTCGCGACACGCGTAATCGTTCGTTAATTGTATAATCGGCCAATTAACGAATGGTTAAACACGGGAAAATCTGTTGACATCGTTTTTAACAGTCGTATTTTAGAATATTTTACGACATCGTAAATACTTCTTCGATCGCTTATTTATTTAATTTTGGTGATTTATTTATTGAGTTTTCAAATTAATTGGATGCTAACTGTTAATCTACGGTAATTTACGTTATTTTAATAATTTGTTTGTAACGCATGTCTGTGTTATCTCTGTCGGTTGCTATTTCAGTATGTCTGCTTTAATTGATTTGGCGGTTTATACGCATGTTGATTAATTTATTAAGATAGCAATTTTCCAAGAATATTTTGTTTGCAGCTATGAAAAGGTTAAAAAAACTTAATTATAACAGAGTGATAAATATAAAAATCTGATGACCAATTATCGGTCCACTACTGGACATGTGCTTCCCCCATCGATTTGGAAGGGCATGAACATACGTAAATAAATTATACGCAATCGCACCGTACAAATTTCATTTAATTTCAACGGATAACAATCTCGAAAATGTTCTAATCGTGAACTTCTCCTTTAAACATTAGTATAGGCAACAGCAATTCATCTCCTTTTAAAGAAAAATAGTATATTTCATTACGAGTGCGGAAAGCCTGTCATTGCAAATAGTTCCGACCAATGTCTACCCGAGTTGAGGCGCAGCCGAAGGTGAGGGTTGACAGTCGGAACGAGTTGCAATGACGGTTCCGCACGTGTACTGAACAACTATTTTTAATACAGTTGCGAAAAAATGAAGCAATTTAATAAAATAATACCAACACAATAAACTCAACTGTAAACAAACTCGCAAAGAACATTTTTGGAAAATGGCGCCAACCGTAAAAGAATATAAGCAGAGATTTTTTTTGTTTTCTTTACCTATTCTGGGTAGGCAAAGGGAACTATGCCCATTCAGCCAAGTCTTTAGAAGATTTTTTTTATTAATATGAATTGAAAATGAAATTTAATGCGATGAAATGAAATGAAACCTAACCTAACTCATTGAATTAATTAATTAAATCTGATATTGAAATAAATTAGCAGCTTCTTTTTAGAAATATTTGCATGAATCATAAAAACTTCTGTGATTTTTTTTTTAGTAAAGACTTCGTGGTTGTTTTTGTTCTTTTCTTGACATTATTTTGACAGTTGGGAAAGAGAACGCACGAGTTTGGAAAAGGTAAAGAAAAAGCTCGAGTATGTAATAAGCCCACATCGCGAACGCTATACGTCCCTGCAATACGCCACTTTTTGAGCTACTGTATTAAAAAATAATTAAATCCGATATGCATTTAAAAGTAATTCGTGTACTTATGTCAAAATACAGTGTTCCTTTTTTAAAGTTACATGTAAGGTGATGACTCCGCTAAATGACTTAAATAAAGATCCCTTGCTAAATAACAGATAAGTAGGTAAATGATACAACATTGAACATTTAAGCTATTCTGTGATTCAAGTCCACTCGCTTACCCAACATGTCAAACCGACAACTTAACCAACAGATTAGTTAATAGTTGTTTGCCATACAAGGATCTGCTGTCATCGTTACCACTGACATTTTAATTCAAACGTACCAAGTATTAGTTTAGAAGTTTCCTTAATGCGCATTAACTGGCTGTTAATCGGCGACTTAGGATTAAAATGGTGAAATCGTTAAGGCGCTTAGACTCGTAATATTAATAGCAGTTTAAACATATAATGTCAGTGGCGGTTAGAGAGTTTGAACATAAAATGGTAGCACAGATTAGCTAGAGCTCTGTCTGATCTGTGGAAAGACAGAGTTTTGGGTCATCGCTTATTGCTTCTATGATGAAATATGCGAGCAAATATATACACACAAATAATATACAAATATTTATTATTTACTTGTTACCTCATTATTTTATATCGGTTCTAGTGATATAGTTAAAATGCCATCGATTTAGCATTTTCCCTTAATCTGGAAAGTATTTGAATTATTTCGATCAACAAACGAACAACAACAACAAATCGAATGATTTAGTAAAAACAAAAGATCAAGGAAAGGTCCTCAAATGGACAGCACGGACTGGAAAGCGCAGCATAGAATGGCCATTGACAAGGTGGGCGTACGACCTGACTAAGATCGCAGCAAGGGCCTGGATGCGGGGCGCTTCCAACCGGTTCTTGTTAAGATCTGTAGGGAAAGGCATATATCCAGAAGTGGACATTCCATGGCTAAGATGATGATGATGAAAAGGTCAAAAACAATATTAGGTTTGTCAGAAACATAACATTCATATTTACATTCGCGAAATAGAATATTCTAAGAAAAATAACTACCTATATATGACAGGATTATGTGCAATTTGCCGAAAAAATAAACAAAAATGTTCCATAAAAGTAACGAATTAAGCAATTAATGAAGCATACACATTACAGCGCATCTCCATGATAATAATATATTTCCATTGAAATTTTTAATAAAGGCTCTTGCAAACAATGCTATTTGGCAGGACTATGTACCTTAATGAGATTTGAATGGTTAGCCACATTATGCTTATCTAAACTGTTTTAACTATTTGTAGAAAGGTCGGTTTAAGTAAATTATGGTATACAGCCTAAGTCAACAACGTTACGTAAAGTGGGCTACCTGTTAATCCTTTGACTAATATGTACGTAATTTTTTTTTAATACTGTATAGATCTAGCGTTTGACCACTATCTCACTTGATGGTCAGTATCGATGTGGTCGAAGATGTTATCACGCTAGATCTAGAATGCTCACTGTCTCTCAAGGACTGCTGCCTGAACGTACTATGTGTTTGGTGACAGTTTTTCAAACTTGAGGGTGGTAGCTAGCCAGGCGGGTATTCGAAAATACCCTACCACCATGCCTTTCATGAAAATAATTATCAAAATGTGGTCACATATGTCAAGCTTCTGCCGTTTTAACCGTCGGTCAAACAGTTTAACTTTATGGTAAAAACTGTTTGACCGATGGTTAAATTGATAATCGAACGTTCTAATTTTGGTAAACTCTACCCTAAGTACTATAGTATTCTACTTATCTTGCTCTGTCTTAAGGTAAGTAGATACAACTATCTCTTTATGTAACTACTTTTGCTACAAGTTAATGTACCTACAGTTACTGAGTTCTCTTCATAATAACTACACGATTTATAGGATCTCTCTCCAGCCCTATAAAATTAATTATATTTACCGTTATTATTGAGTTAACTATGACCGTTAGGAGTTTCTAGTAATTGGCATTAAAATGTACGTTGAGTTAACGATACTTAGTCATGAAAATCTCGTGTGACACCTTCTACCATTGGCACCAAGAAGCCTGTGTGAAAATATAGGGTTATCTAAAAAAAATCTAGAAAAAGCTATGCGTAGTAGGTACATGTAGCTAGTTCTGGGTCAAAAATGCGCTTAGATATATGAATCATAAGACCAACCAATTGACTTTGATGATCGCCGTGGCTCAGTCACGGTCAGTGACAAGACTTCTGTGTTTCCGAGGCACTGGATTCGAATTCCGGCAGGGGCTTGGATTTGTGTGTGCTGTGATTGCCTCCAGCGACACAGGGAATCCTAGGGCAGGGTTTTGAATGTGATAAAAAAACTTTTTGTGCCATTTTGTATGTAATTCAACGTTTGGTACATTGTAGATAAATGAGAAATTATGCAAAATTTTCGATGACTAATTTGCTATTTTATAGTGTACTAGGCTGCGCCCAGCGGTTCCACCCCCTAGGACTACGATTTTTCCGATATCGTACACTTTTCGGAATGTATCGTATTTTCTAATTTTCTTAATGTCTATTTTATAGTTAGAACATTCTACAAAGTATTGGAAAACTCAAAAAAAAGAATGAAAAGAAATTGTTAAATTCATTCTAAAGTTAGTATGATGAAGGGAAATAGGGATGCATTTTGTTATATATCTACACATAGAATGACACCATTACCTGCCTAATATATGCCTAGGCTTGACTCTAGTCGAGAAATCTCAACAGTCAGCAGTACAAATATCAAATTACCTGTGCTCATTAAAAACCATGGTTAAAATATTTCTATTAATTTATTTTAACGTTATGTTGTGCTTTTCAAATAGCTACTCTATTACCAAAGTACTATGGTGTAGCTACGACACTGTTTTTACATTTGCAAACCACGAAAGTGCATTAAATTATTTTACAGTGCCCGATGCATTGTGTTCCAGTGCACTTCAATAGAAAGCGACAAGACATGTACACATTATAACTAACTGCAGTCCCTAATGACTTTCAGAGAAAGGAAAGTCCAATGTCCATTAAATCACGAACACATAGTGCATTCAAAATAAAACATACAGAAGTCATAATGACAGGAGCTGTGGACAATTCTGCTATTTTGAACCCCGCGCTGCACGAATATCATTTTTTTTTTTTTTTTTTAAATCAAATTCACACAATGTCTTCAACGTCTTCATTGAAATTGACGTGTGTCTTTAGCAACACAAAAGTTCAGCAACGTTTTAAATATTTCTCTTAGAAATGCCTCAGCGAGTGAAAACAAAGTCTTCCTCGATCAGTGTGTGTTACCAGTAAAAACATACGGGCATCATAAGACAACTTAAAGCCGGACAACGTTCTATGAAGTATGGAGATATAATATTAAACTCGTAATAATAAGAATATAGAAATAATTATATCTTACATATGTAAAAAAAAACACTGTACACATTAAGCACGAGTTACATGCACTACCGTTTGCCTATACCTCAGTGATCCCACGGGAACCGTAAGTTTTGGTGAGATTAACAATTGTGTGCTGTTCTAGACTATAATCTATATAATTATGTGCTAAATTTCATTCTGATTCATTCAGTTCTTCTAGCGTAAATACGTGAAAATAGTGACAAAAAAACCGACATACTTCCATAAATACTGATTACATCACTTCGCTGATTTTTTTATAATTTGGAAATTTAATGCATATTATTTTGATATTGTTTTTCAATAAAATGTATAAGTGTTTGGTTAAGTTAGTGTTGTTAATATTTTTTATAATCTTATTAAGAATTTCTTATTTCCCCCATTTGTTTCCATGACTAATTCTGTACTCCGACGAAAGAGACCTGGTACCTTCAACACGGCCCCTAGACTAGATACTACTTTAGAAACCACTTCTTTACCTGTTTACTTTAACCGTCTTTTACGTAATAAATGAAATGTATTACCTATATATATGTATTATATACATTTGCGTATCTAGCATTATTTTTCAGGGGGGCCTGGCCCCTGACAAGCCATGGCTGATGCGATGACACAGAGAATTTCGAATCGGTAGCTCAACACCCTGGGGTGGGCACTAGACCATCCTGGGGTAGGCACGGCCCACCCGGCCTCCCTTCTCTATACGCCTATGATTATATATTCATCCGAACAATCTTTTGCATTTATATTTATAAGATTATTTAATTTCATTACGATTATATTATGAAGTGGGATTCACGTAAACTTATTATACCTACTTTGTATATAAATATAATGTTTTATTCTTTGTTCACAGGTAAATAACACGACCACATGTCTCTGCTAAGCAGTTAACGGTTATTTGCAAACATTCAGGTATTTTGCATAATAGTAACCGAGGTCGGCTTAAGTTGACGTTAATAGTCTTTATCAACAGTAAATTTAGATCCTATATAACATTCTAGACTCGAGCTATTGTGGCGCGACCAAAACACCTGTCAATTTAGCGACATTAAACCCTTTCGGGATTTTGTATTCACAGCGTTAAGTGAATACAATCCCTGTCAAACATATTTGAATATTTAAATTTGAATTGAACCCATTTGATATAAATAGTAATCATTGCCCTCAGAAAAACTAGAATAATCATTTGGCTAATTGAGCAGTTTAGGAAAACTAACTAACTTTAAAGTAAATCTAAAGGACCTGTCAAAAAACTGATAGGTGTTGTAATGTAACACTAATGTACAATTTTTTAAATTTTAGATGGTATGGCAACTTGAAAGCCAAGTTTTAGACTGAAGATGTTTTGATACCTCCGTCATTAAGCTGAACTCTAACTAACCAGTTAGTAAAAACGCTTACCAATACTCTGTAAAAAGTTCTGTGTATATACGTAAGTCCTTGGGAACGTATTCCAATAAGAAAATAGCTACAATAATAAATTAATTAATAATAGAATAAAACTAGATTTCGCTAGCTATTTCGCACGCCTTCAGTATAGATGCTAATGTAGTTCTGTTCAAAATTCATCCCCAGTTCCTTTTCTCCTTTCTCTCCCAAGTAGGGGTAACCAACTCAGGAATCATATCTATTCATCAGATTAGCGGTTCAGTTTTTAACACATACCAAACAAATTAGATTTCTCATTTACAATAATGAGATGGTTTGCAATATAATTTTTTAAATCTTCGCGAATGATATTCATGATTTTGTTGTTCTATCGATTCGCGAATATTTAAATATAAAAATTAATTTTAGTTTTGATTAACCTCGAATGTCGGTTTGAGCTTCACCAGCCAAAAATACTCACCACAGAACGGTATTTATACCCTATAGAATTGTCTGCGAAGCGATTGAAACCAAAAAATATAAAAAAATGAATAGATTGAACATTGTGTGTTGTATTTTGCCAATAATAATTTATTATGCTAATTAATGCTAAATAGCAATATTATAATTTTCTTCTTTCTTTCTTCTTCTTTCTATTTAGAGAATAAATACCACTTTCAAGACGCTAGCAGACGCTATTCCAGTCTTTGGCTGTAGTGTAACTTGGTCGAAACGTCGAGGTTACTCAATTAACAATAAACCATTTGGCTTATGGTCTAATAACTCTAATTAAAACATTAATATAAAGATGAATTAGAATTAGCTGGAGTCGCTTATCTCTATGTTTAGAAGGCAAATTTTCCTTGTACGTAAGGTATGTACGTTGTGTACATTATATAATATATAGCCTGTATATAGTCGAAGTGTGCAACACAATCGGCTTATGTGCTAACATTTAGATACAACACTGAGAATTTGACATTTGTAAACCCGTGTCTCTAACACCGTGTGAACCATTTAACCCTCTACTATTGAACTAAATCTCATTACTTTACCAATGCAAAAACTCGATCGTAACCCTGTGAAAGCTCACAAGGAACCCTCTTCCGTATTGATGTAAGACCACAATGTTCGCAAGCTTCGATAAGGGAACAAAGACCGGAACAAGTCATTGTATGGGATAATAACATATTTTTAATTCCTCGCCCATTCCTGGAATTACAATTACATTGTATATAGCGTCAGAAAGCTGCTGACTTGGAAGCAATTTCTGTAGCCGTCTACACTTAAGAGATATGTCTATAAAGAATTAAATGGACATAAATACTTTCTCGAAGTATTTACCACAGTAGCTTTGTATCGCTTTTTTTAAGTCAATTTCAAATACGTACCATTTGTTATTGAGCACAGCACAAAATTTATACGCTGCAAATGACTATTTGCAGCGTATAAACTTTAAGTGCCACAGAGGCATAAACTTGCCTCGTCATTCTTCGTCCTGACGTCCTGACGAAACATGAGCCCTGAACCTGTTCTCATCATAGTTTATTCGGATACTTGTGGTAAAAATACTAAACAAATAAAATACGAAAAATACTTTACGACTTACCGAATATAAAAAAGCTCATAGAAATCGGTCAAGCCGTTCCGCAGGAGTTCGGTTACAAAAACTGTGACACGATAATTTTATATATTAGATTGATGTACTTTTTAACGTGTAATAATTTTTAAGCATAAATAAGTATTCTGATATTGTTGAGAAGGGAAGACTAGTGGTCGTTCTATGATGGATAACGCCTTAAAAAAACATATACACATTGGTGATTAGAAATAGACACATTGTGTCTAAGTTCTCTTAGACACAATGTGTGTGTCTTCCAATACACTCATATATTAACTATTAACTTATTAACACTCATATGTATTTTTAATACACACTTAAAAATTTGTTTTTATACGAAATAGGTGGCAAACAAGCCGCTGATCGTAAGCGATCACCGTCGCCTATGGATATCTGTAACACTGGGGGCATTACGATACGTTGCCAATCCTTTGTAAGACTCTGTTAACTCTCCTTTTGAAGAATCCCATATTGTAGCTACTCGGAAATACCGAGGGTGGAAACTCGTTCCACATTTTGCAGGTGTCTGGCAAAAACGATCGGTTGAATCGCACAGTGTGTGAATCCCATGTGTCAATTATATGTGGATGAGAATTTAAGCGATTTCAGCTAGTACGGTGGTAAAACCATGATGCTTGAATAAGGTTGAAGAGTTCTTCAGAACACTCCACGTTGTAGAAAATACACAGAGAGCCAATGTCTCTGCGGATACTGAGTGGCTTTAGGTTTTTGGTGGATCTGGGGTCGTTGACGATTCTGATAGCTCTTCGCTGCAATGCATCCAGAGGCTAAGGATTCAACTCCTTAAATGTTCGCGTAACGAACGTAGTAGAAAAAATTTCATGCGGAAGGATGCCATGTCAGGCTTGTATAGATGTAATGGTGTCATAATACACTCACTTACATTGACAATACTTTCTAAATCAGATTTCCCATAGACAGAAAGCTCATAAAGTTACTCCAAACTGTCTACAATTAAAAAACCCTTCACAACATCCGCTAAATCAGTAAACCAACAGCTTCAATTAGCAATTTCCAGTCAATCATCCTATCAAACCATGCCGGCGCAATCTCCCGACCAATTATATTAAATACCAATTTAATTAAACTCCAATTAAACTAATTGCGTCACTGTTAAATAATTGGCGGCTGGGTCTCGGGAACAAAGTGTCAACAATTGATGGCAATCAAAAAACTTCACTGGGAAGCTATCAGTATCGGAGCCAAATTTGTTTTTGTAAAAGTACTTTAATCAATGGCCTTAGAGCGCCAATTTCTAATATGTTTTTTAATATTTAGAATTATAAAACTTTCGTATGTTTTTTTTTTATTACAGGGGTTTATGAAAACACGTCTGTTTATTTAGTCGTTTCAATTTTAAACATGAATTTGTTACTCACTATACCGTCTTAGCGTTAAAATTGACAACCATAACGTTAATAAAAAAGAAAGAAAAAATGATGGTATTTGGTATTGGCTACTATAAAACTATCTTTAATCTAAAGCCCGCACACAGTATTCAATTTCCAAACAATATTGCCCAACTATCGGATCGCCCCGATAACCCTCGGGCGCTGACCACGATGCAACCCGATAAATATTGCTCGATATCCATTGATCGGTCGACACTTGACGCGCGATAAATATCGAACGGGAACAAAAGACGTTTCACAAAGTTTGCCTGTACTTAGAGTTTTATTCGTGCAGCTTTACGAAAGTGTCGTCACGATTAAAGATTACAATCTTACTTAGAATGGCACCGTTTTAGTTACTCGGAAACTTCTTAGGATTCCTATCGCAAGAACTGGTTTATATGCGCTTAAAAAAAAATTTGAGCAAAAAGTTGTGTTCGCACATTGCGCCAGGTGTTTCAGTTTTGCTTTTTTATTTTTAAAGGGTTTGATGCTTTGGTGGTCCAACATTTTAAGTAGGTGTAATGGTATTGGGGCAATAAATGTATGTCATGTTTTGGTAATGTTAAAATAATTTACCCTTGTATTTGTTTAATTTGAAATATGGAAATTTTATTTAGAAAAAAGGCGGAGGATGTAAATACCAATTGTACATAATGGTTCGCACAAGGGTCAGAGGTAACACTTCGTGATGCACAGATTTTTTAACATGTTGTTAACGTTTATATAGCATACGAGTAAATAATTATATTGACGTCTCTGTCCCGTTGATATCATCATCATCATCTCAGCCATAGGACGTCTACTGCTGGACATATGCCTCCTTCATTGATTTCCACAAGGACCGGATGAAAGCGTCCATCATCTAGCCATTTTCTGCGATCTTAGTCAGATCGTCCACCTTTTCGGTGGCCGTTCTATGCTACGCTTGCCAGTCCGTGGTCTCTATTCGAGAACCTTTCGACCACAACGGCCATCGGTTCTTCGAACTATGTGCCCTGCCCGTTGATATAGCCAGACACAATATCTATCCGTTTGCAATCATCCTGCCAATTGTATATCACTTTTACGACGGTTTCCATGCATACTCGGTGTTTACTCGCTTGTAAACAAGCTCAGACTCAGTCCGTGGTTTCCATTCGAGAAACTCAAGAACTGATGGCCGTTGGGTTCCGTCCAAAACGGCCATCAGTTATTCGAAATTTTTCGAACTATGTAATCCACTGGGCTAGGTCCGTGCCTTTCGTTTTTTCTTTTTCTCGACAAACCCCGAGCGTAGCCCTCTCCTAAGCACGTCGTGCGACTTTGAGCGTGCTCACAAGGGCCATAGTATATAACTGAAACTAATAGGAGTCGCTGAACCAAGGTGTCGAAACGCAGTCACGATCAAAACAGTTTTCTCAGGAGATACGTTAATAGTTTCAGTATTAACTGAGAATTATTATTGGCCATTATATCGGACAGTCCTCGACGTAATCCGACACTTTCACCACGCTCGCCTTTCTTTACTACAGCGACTTTGAGAATTGACTCCCTTATACACAGGTACTATATAAGCTCAAATGTAAAAATATCCTGTTTATACATGGATTGTGTGATTTAATTTTATTCGCTGTTGTCTGCGTTTTTTACCTTTAACGGAATTATACATTTCAGTAAATCACCTTAGAGCAGGGCTTCCCAAACTTTTACCGGTACAAAGGTCTAGAATTTATTTCCCGCGCCCTACTTAACCAACATAGGGTACAATGATACAAGGTTGACAAACACAAAATATGTACAATATTAACACGAAGGAACATCGTTCGTTAGTAAAAATAAGAAATGACAACTCGTTGAATGTGACTTGTTAGTAGTGTAGTAATCGCCACAGATGTTTTGCACATTTTGCTTCAATATAAAAAGTCTTTCCTCAATTGTATAAATTATATAAGTCGATCCACGCAATTTTTTTGGACATCGTCTCCGGCAATGTATTAAACCATTTAAGTTCAAAGGTGGACCGCAAAACTCAGACACACTCACGACCCGAGCCAACCCGAGACTAATTATCAATTAATTAATTATTTATTAAAATTAAGTTAAAATCTAATCACTTATTGGTCTGAAGGCTAGATTGTAATTTTAATATGATTATCAAAAATGTAATCACATCACATTAACTAAATCTTGCTTCCCGATAGTGAATGTAATAACTGCAGCATGTAAGTGCAGTAGTGTTCGTCTAACGGCTATAACGATATCGTTGCGTGACAGACAGCTATTAATATTTTCTGTTTACATGCAAACTGACAAAATTAACTAAAAATAAAACTCATGACCCGAGTGACGCCCCTTTTCACCACTATGGCGCACTAGGGCGCCACGGCGCACACTATGGGAACCACTGGCGTAGCGTATATAAAAAAGAATCAAACTTGCCAAGTGTGTGTTGGACTCCTATATCGAGGGTTTTGTATGTTCGCTTTGTGCTCCCGTACTTGTATTACAAGGTGTGCTCCCATTATCTACTTTTTTTTATAATGTAACTACAAATTCGCGGTTTTCGGATTTTTCTTTTACTTTCCCTAAAACATTTACATTCTCGCCTGTAATTCTTGCTTTTCTTTAGTGTATCTTTCGATTATGTTAACCTATTTGTTTGATACTTAAACAACACCAATAAAGTGCAGATAAATAATTTTATATCAATTTCAACTTTATACTTCTACATTGTATATATCTTTATGGGGAAAAATGTATTTGACAGATACACAGAAGGAGAACGAAGTGATCCTTTCTTCCTTTTAATTTACGGAACTCTGGAACTCAGGAATTCAGATAATTAGGTAATAAATTATTTAGATAATTGGTAATATCCACTATTACGATTTTTTAAATCGAGCAAACAAAGCAAAATAAACATTATGTATTTAAGATGGAGACACCCTTCAACTATTTCCCTTTTATTATTATTATTTTTTTATTTTTTTTCTTTATTTAAAGAGCTTTTTCGCTAATGCGAATATGCCGCTCTGTGAAACCTAAATCTATATACAATCTATTTTCTAATACTAATAAACACAATACATTGTAGCATACATTCAACCTCTAATTTTAAGACCGTACTTAACTAATTCTAGTATCATTTTTGCCTTATCAGAATGAGGGTAAGAAAAGACAGACGAACGATATATAACTGAATTTTAGTACCGAATAGCGTTCCGTATATTACTTTTCGGGGAAGAAACCCTAGAAAAAAGACTTCTTTGTTCATGTGTAAGCATTTAAAAAGACGTCTAAAAGTAGACAAACTTAGCCGGAAGTTATGAAACCGAATTAGGCAATGGTATATACTAAGACCATCTTTGTCTCCATTCACAAACGAATTTGACACACAAAAGTGGTGCACTTGTTCAATTAAAATTGGTTTCCAATACACTTTCCCACGAAAGTTCGAACGATAATTTCAATGCTTCGTTTACACTACTTGACTAATAGCTTACAACTTGAAAATCTAGCTAGTTAATAAGACTTATACTGGCTTAGGATATAATTATGTTACTGGCAGGCGTTAGTGGCAAGATTTTATCTCCATAAACAGCTTGCATTATATTTATTGTATCCTGGATATAGCAATGAAAGCTAAATATTATAGCTAGTATTTATAATTAATTAGATAGCGCTGTTAGATGATTGGCATAAATTTTGCTGTGCTACCAGTTCATGTTTCAATGAATATACAAGTCATTCAAACTCACGCCCTTACATTAAATAATATGTTGAAGCGATGGTATCTCAGCGATAGGAGCGTCGACTGTCAAACTGACAGACGCTGGTCCAATCCTCACCAATGGCTTGAGCTTCTGGTGAAGGTACCATCGTTATCAATTCCCAGCATGGTGGTAGGATACTTTAGAGTGCATGCCTGGCTAGCTATAACACTTAAGTTTGAAAAACTGTTACATAACACATAGTGTATTCAGGCAGCAGTCCTTGAGAGCCAGTAAACATTCTAGGCCTAGCGTTGTTACTACTTCGACGATGAACGAACGATGTACGTCACTGACCATTAAGTAAGATAGTAGTCAAACGCGAGATCTATAAATAATAATAAAAAATGTATAGCGTGACACTTACGCGTAGTGCTGATGGAGGCTTCCGAAAGAAGCTGAAACAGTTGTCGATCGTTACATCGACTTCCCTTATAAACAGTAGTTGAAATAATCATTTTATAATGTTCTGATGGCACTTATATACAAATATATAGTCTACCACTATCACGAGTGACTATAGTAGACATGTGTAAAATATCGGTACAAGCATATAGTACCACTATGTGCCGTGGTGGTACCGGCCTAGAATAGTACTCCCCCATCACTTCCCGCGGGTGCCGTAAGAGTCGGCAAGGGACCACGTACCAGAAGGTGGGCAGCAGCGCCTTCTGAGGATCGGAAATCATACTGCGCTCGCCAACCCGCATGCCAAGCGTGGCGAGAATTAGAAATCCCCCCTATATGGGGGAGGCATATGTCCAGCAGTGGATGTCTAATTTCTGAGAAGAAGAAGAAGAATAAGTGACTGTAGTAGATGTTCCAGTGAGCACCATAGCTGAACAGATTTACCATTACAATAAATTGACGTTTGCTTAAATCTTTGTTAAATTCTCTATAAAGACTATTTGTAACACATATTAACACAGGCAAACAAAGACTGCAATTTTAGCATTCATTAACGGAAAATGGGCTTTGGTACTCCAGTGCATTGGTGAGTCACTGGCTCGTTCGAACAGAGCATAAAGGAGTGTTTACATTGCGGTGCATCGAAGGTTCAGAACTGATAAGTGTGCACGTCAGTCTGCCCACGCCCTGTCAACTTTTTAAAACAGTATTTTAATGGATAAACACAACATGGGGCATATTAAAATGAGCCTTAATGCTGTGACACCATCTTTTAAGGCAACTTTAATGATCAAGTTTTTTTTATATCTCAACGTTGGTAATGTATAATGGTCTTTAACCATAATTCAAGCTGTTGAACGAAATGCAAAGCTTTTATTTTTACTTCTGTGATTTTTAACTTTGTTACAATTGGCAAAGATGTTGGAAAAATATTATCGCCGTACCTTGATATATCATTATATATCACAATTACAGCATTATTATTAATAAGTGTACTACATACATATATATTTTATTGTATATAACAAATTTGCACGAAATTAATTGTAGGCTAGAGCCTACATTCATTACGAATTACTATCGAATTACTATTTCATTCTTTTTAAGGAAAGGGTAAGTATAAGGATAAGTAATTATAGATGTCCGACTTCTAAGTCTTCTAAGTCTAAGTCGGAAGTTGGACGCCGGCTCCATTCTTCCCCCTGGCCCGACCTCCCGGTGAATATAATATAGTTATTAAATCTGCAGCATGGTAGTAGAATATAATGTTCCAGTACCTGCCTGGATAGTAACCCCCCCTAGTTTTTTAAAACTGTTACCATACAAAGAGTTGGTTCATGCAGCTATCCTGAGGACCAGTCAAAATTTTAGGTCAAAGTAATGCAATTCCCATCGTTACTGAGCGTCAATTGGGATAATTGTAAAAAAACTTCGACGAGTTATTTCACACTTCTAAGTGTTGAAATCGGTTCCATTTTTTGATTTTTTTTTACTCTTCACCTTTGCTACTCACGGGATCAATTCTCATTGTGTATGTTTACCGATTTTTTCACCCTCAATTAGGAAGTCATCCAAGTAGACGCAACACTTTTCTTGTTAACTTACCTTGGAGTGAAACTCAAAAACAGCTTGACCAATTGTGATGAAAATGAAATGGAACCGGGAGCACCAGACTAAAAAAGAATCATCAAAATCGCTCACCTAGTCGAAAGTGCTGAGGTAACAAACATAAAAAAAGATACGGTTCGAATTAAGAACCTTCTCTTTTGAATTCGGTTAAAAAGAACTAGACTTATAAATATTTTAAAAAACCTAATATACCTGTGTAGCTGCTTTTCAGATAAAGCCCCTTGCAGACTAGGTAAAACTGACTAAACTTAAAAAAAAAAAAAAAACTTAACTACTTGTCAAAAGTCACAGATTCCGTTTCTGTCATGGATCTATCGTATTGATCGATCTACAAAGTGATCTATAGATCAGCGGGCGGTAGATTTATGCGAGGCGGCGCGTGCGACCACAATCGCCGTACAACTTATCTGATCGTACACCTGTTGCTTTCGGCCGTTCTATGTCGTTTGTTATCCTTGGACGTTAAGGGAATAATTATAGACTTGATGGAATTAGAAAATTGTTTGTTGTGCAACGGAAACATTTTGTTATGGTTTTCTCTGCTGCAAACAATTCATCATCATCATGTCAGCCATAAGACTTTTACTGCTGGAGATAGGCCTCCCTCATGGGGGGGTTTGCCCATACTCGCCACGCTTGGCAGGTGGGTTGGCGAGTGCAATTGGATGTCGTTATACAGAGAAGGTGCTGCTGCCCACCTTCTGGTTGTTTATCCCTTAGCCGCCTCTTACGCCACCCAAGGGAAGATATGGGGGGAGGGTACAATAATAATTCTAAGGCGGTACCACCACCGCGAACAATTGATTTCGTGGAATTACTATGGTTTTCTTCAGGTACCGATCATTGTACATGTTTTCAGAGACACAAAAAAGACTCTCAAAGGTCGACTGGCTCTCAAAGACAGCTTCCTGAACCCACTGTGTGTTCGGTGCATAGTGGAAAATACGCTACCACCGTCCTGCGTATTTGATATCGGTGCTACCTCCACCGAAAGCCCAAGCCGGTGGAGAGTATCAAACCAGTGACCTTCAGTTGACAGCTCACTTTAGGCCATTGTCGTTTCAAAGTCGACTTCTGTGACCAAATGTAGAATAAATGACATTACCTGTCAGCTCACACAAGTCAACTTGATTAAAATCGTCACTTTACGCAGTCCTTGTATCACTTAACACTTACTATCTCTACAACAATCTTAACATGTAAAACAAATTATGACATGTTCTGTGACATTATTCTTAACTAGTTGTACGGTCTACAGCTATTCTGCAATTTTGTCCATCATGAATTTTCTATAGAAAATTGCAGAATGCTATGGCATGGATTGGTTACATTATACATTTTTTAAATATTATAAGCTTGTGTTTGACCAGTGTTTCATCTGTTGTTAAGTGATGACGCGTTGTTAGATCTAGCACTAGCAGCACCTTCTGACATCAAATCTCTATCTATCTCTATCAAGTCTGAAATCTTAATGACATCAAACTGCTGCGCTCGCCAACCCGCCTGCCAAGCGTGGCGAGGATTGGCAAACCGTCGTAATCCAGAACCCTACATCAGGATCTTAAGTGCGGTGCGTTCGCCTTAACGTACCGCACTCAAGATTAGGTTTTTACAAAATATTTTTCTAGCTGCATGAAAGTCGATATTGAAAAATAGTGATCGCGTGATGCATGAATGTCAATATATGGAATATCAAGGTACAAACTTAACGCTTATTGTTTTGTATTACAAATGCAAATCTCATTATGTAAGAATGCCGTTATTTGATTAAATAGGATATTTTAAGCTTCATATATTATTTATATACATCCGTATGTTTGTTTTCTATCATTTATAATATGTTGACATCTTCCTTATTGTATTCTCAAAGCAACAATCATTTTATCACCATTATTATTACATTACGAGTGCTTGCAGAATTGCCCTCTTCTTAACCTAAAAGTTGTTACTGTAATTAGGTGAGGTCTGTTGAGGTTATGATTGACTAACTGGAGAAGTGGTGATATTACTTTAACTGCTGTTAGAGTTTTTATTCAATTAGTTGTTGTTATGACCTACTTTCTTTATCTAGTTTTTTATGAAGCAAAAATACTACTACTACTTTTTAATTAATTTCTGACCATAATTTAAAAAATAATAACTTAAACCATAAGTTCTTAATCTAGGCATAAATCACATTAAACATAAAAATATTCTTAAATTATAAGTAAATATATATTTATTAAGAGAATAAATATTTATTTGTCTAATAATATAACCTATTCCTCCCCCAATTATTCTCACATAAATATGTTACACTTATGTTCAGCGCTCGCTGAAATATGAGCCATAATTTTAAAATAATAATAGTTCTTTTGCATATACATAACAGGAAGCATTATTTATATAATCAGTAAGCACAAGGCGCATAACGAGCTAGGAAGAAATGTTTGTGGTTTTTCTACGAGACCGATACAGAATTGAGATAAATTAATCCATAAAATAACGTAAAAAACCGACCGATGCCAAAATAATAGCAATTAAAGTGGCAGGGGTAGGACATGCACAAAATACCCCAAGCAAGACGTCAGTGCCAGACACAGCACCCCCAATTTGAATAAGAATAAGAAATCATGACCAACGAAACGTGAGATAGCCGCCCATAAATTACCTAGACATACTCATATGATTATTAAAGCAAACGGGGCTTAATCGCGAGAAAATCGTTATAATATCGATTTCTCGCGATTAAGCCCCGTTTGATTTAATAACAATGTGTTCGAATCGCGAAAGTCTAAAAATTACAAATACTTATATGGCATTTTTAAATCATCGTAGTATCAATCTAGATGTAGGCTGCTTCCAACCGAGCGACGGGGTAAAGTGAAAGAGACGGTATATTCGAGGTATTAAGTACCGAAATAGGTGAATGCTTTCCTCCATAAAATATTTAAATTTTTCCAATTGAAAAATATAAAAATTGAGTATACAACGTGACTTGAAGAATGAAGCGTTTTGCCCTCTACGCCTTATTAAGATTTTTTAATTTCATTAGTGAATATTTGAGGAAACTTTCTCATTCACTTTCTTGTTCCTGTTTAGGTACAGCACAGAGAGAGGAACTCCAAAGTTTGTGAGTTATTTATTTACCCCCAACTAATCAATTTATTTGGGTATGGTGGTCCAAATAACTCGGAAACGGTATCTTAATTTCGCTTCTTTATTCCTATTTTCTCTAACTACTATATCGTTCCTAATAAATTTTAACTCAAATTCGTTTAAAGGCCTTTATTATTGGTTGCCTCAATGATAAGTTGGTGATGTTATATATGTATACTAATAAAATTGTAACTATGATTTGCATTGCATTGCGCTCAATGCAACTAACTCTAACCTAACCTTAAAACTCTTCGGTAAGCAATTATTAATAATATTTTTTATTAAAAATTCTTTTGACTTTGACACATTATTAGATACAATATTGTACGGATTTGCCATCCGGCTTTGCCGTGTTCTGGCACCGTAAACTCACCTGATAACTGATGGGCATGTTTGAAATGTAGGTCGAAATACTCGACTATAAAATTAAATAAACTATTGAAGTCGGATAATATTATAAATAATAATAACGTTGATATATAATAATATTGAGGTAATCTCTAAGCACGATTAAGGCCATCATTTTTATTATTAAAACTGACGTGCTCTTGACACATTATGAATGTATGTTTCGGTTTATTAGGTCATATTAGGTTCGCCTTATTAGGTGCCGTGGTGGTACCGGCTTAGAATAGTACTCCCCCATCACTTCCCGTGGGTGCCGTAAGAGTCGGCTAAGGGATCAAGTACCAGAAGGTGGGCAGCAGCGCCTTCTGAGGGTCGGAAATCATACTGCGCTCGCCAACCCGCCTGCCAAGCGTGGCGAGAATTGGCAAATCCCCCCTATATGGGGGAGGCATATGTCCAGCAGTGGATGTCTAATTGCTGAGAAGAAGAAGAAGGTTCGCCTAGTACGAGGCGCTCGTGGTTCGCCTAGCAAGATCTAGGCGAACCACGAGCGCCCCGTATTCTTCTTGAAAAGGTCCACCGAATGTGGTTGAAACTATAGTCGTAATCCTCTGAATTACTACGTGAGTAATTCCCGTGTTTCATAAATAGGCAATCATGTTAATCACATGTTGCTGCAATGAGAGACACCAATATTTCTGTCTGTCTCGCTCTCTCTTAAATTCTACGCTATATTCAAATACTCATTCTAAATTAATATAAATATTATAACAATAGAAATAAATTTGCAATTTTGTTAATCAATTGAAATATAAATGAATATGCAATTTAGAACGATATACTTTCTGTAAACTCTAAAGCTTTCACGGCCGGCGTTGCATGTTGTATGTATTGCTTCCGGGCTGTTTGGCCGTGGTCTATGTGAAACTTTTGATCCAGACGTTTCGTCGATCACTGCGGTCGACATCTTCAGTGGTTCAGGTCCGAGCGGCGACAAGAGCGTAGAACTCTCCTCCGCGGCGTCTTCTCTGATACTGAGAACTCATCTGATACTCATCAGTATCAGAGAAGAGGCCGCGAAGGAGAGTTCTACGCTCTTGTCGCCGCTCGGACCTGAACCACTGAAGATGTCGACCGCAGTGATCGACGAAACGTCTGGATCAAAAGTTTCACATAGACCACGGCCAAACAGCCCGGAAGCAATACATACAACAGATATACTTTCTGTTAATATTTTATTACTATTTAAAATGTATTATTTGAATTGTAATGAATTAAACAAATTTAGTTATTCAATTGCACAGTCAAATTGATATTTGTATTAGTGAGCTAATTTCTTGGTAGCTTGAGTTGAGGGATCTAGTTAATTGTACCATACTAGGTATGCTTTAATGAAGTTCTTAATTAACCAATTAATTATATGTCTGCATTCATTCACATGTTGACTCATACTGACAACGGTTTCAACTAAGAGGGTTGCCAAAAATAATATTTAATCATTGCGCATTATAGATCTGAAATGAATCTGAAATACTATACAGCTATAAATCATTCGTTAAATAGACAATTTTGAGTCTTTTCAGCTTATTTTGTTACAAGTCCTACATGTGTAATAAACTTTTAAAAACACCGCTTATGAGAACATTTCATGAAGATTATTTCTGATTAAACAAAATTTGATTTCATTCGCTAATTTATAAAATATTTTCGAACTACATATCATATTTTTTCATCATCAAAAATTCTCACGCTAACGTCAAATGTGCTTGAACTGTGTCTTACACCACAAGAAAGGAAAATAATTTGTTTAAAAATATGATTACATTTTTTTTAAGCCCATAGGTCAAATGTAAAGTATATATTTGAGTATCGACCCATCTACTTGTAAACACCCGCAAGCCTCTGTAATGTCATCGGCATCTGTTAACCCTTTAAACGAAATCGTGTCAAGTTACTACTATTACTAATGTCAAATGCTCGTATAAAAAATGTAAACTTTTAATTATACAGTAGTTATAAAATTCACCCCCAATATCACTAATGGAACTTCTATAGCATACTTGTTAGTCTTTGTTTGCTAGTCCGTGATAGACATTTTACTGACGAACATCTATCCAGCTTTGAACTTTATATAATACAAAAATAAATAAATAAAATCATGCGTAAACACAAATCTTTGCTCATTATAATGTTATGATAGATATAATTAATGATATAAGTAAATGCTAATAAAATCTGCTGCCTCACAAATGTTGTGTTGGTGCAAAAGTGACATCCCTGATTATACATTGGTACCTGACCCGCTACGTTCTCATTAGACATTTTTCCGTTTGTATATCACATTAGGAGTCACCATACAAGTTTTGTGTAAATTAAGAGGCGCTGATGAGAGCTTATGTTCGCGCTGAACTCGTGTTGAAATGAAAGTGTTAATTACAAAAGCAAATATTATTTTAAAGTGACTATGCATTACGGTGATCATGCACCACAGACGACGTACCAAAGCAATAATTCTGTGCCAAATTCAGTATGCGTAGTACATTTCAAGACGTGGTCTCTCTCTAGGGTCAAGACGAATGGTGTGAATTATTCATCCAAGGTCAAGACTGCCTCGAGCGGCCGAGCCAGGAGTAAAAGTACCATGTGAACACAAATATCTTGGTGGTCAAACGCTTGCCTACTCTCAATAAAAATATGAGGATTTTATGGCAGTCACAGGCCTAGATTCCTTTTTAATGTAATTGTTTTGCCAACACTCCTGTCTGAGGGAAGAACCCGGTGTCCCAGCAGTGGGGACATGTGGTCTGATAATGCAATAAAGCAGTAATTCAAATTAGCGTTAAAATTGTATAGCACAGCAGTTAATTTTCTGTTTTATGAACCATAAAATTAATTGGATATCTAAAGCGGCCGCCAAGCGCACAATAAATTACATAATAAGGAACAAAAGCTTTGGTTTAAAACTAAACATTCTAAATGCTAAAACCATTGATTTAGTTTATGGTAGTAAAACTGTACTATTCGCTTTAAGCTAAAGGAGGTAATTAATAAAAGTTTCATCATATTATCATTATTGTCTTAAATGTCTTTTGTATTTATTATCTGTGCAAAACTCGAGTCTATACAATACAGAGTGCGTTCCGTTTTTGTTAAATAGTTCCTATGCCGTAATATAGACAGCAATGCAGCCAACCATCAAGTACCTACATCTTCGCGTATCGTCATGTGGACAGGCAGGGGAGCCAACATGACGTTATAGGAAGTAGGAACTATTTGATGACACCTAGGACGACACGCACTTTAATGCGAAGAGTGTTGCCTGAACAAAATGAATACAACATTTGTTGATTAAACGAAATATAGCACAAGTGACTGTGTTTTTGGGCAAAACAAACGTCTCATTAGTTGTAAACTGTTTTGTGTGTAAATGTTTGTTACCTCTCAGCAATAAAGTGGCTGAACAGATTTACATATAATTTGGTGAGAAGATTCCTCAAACCCTAGAATAATATATAGGACACTTTTTATTCCAAAAATATAATATTAACTGTAGGATGACTAGATTTCTCAAGATAAGTAACGAAAAAATTGTAGTCCGTGCGGTTGAAACGTTCGGCGGTGCAAACCAGACGATATCTCAGTTTATTATTGATCATTTCAAAAATATTTTTCTCGCCAGTTGGTCAACCCATAACTTATATTATCATTAAAACTAGAAATTAAAAACCTTACTCCCCTTAATAAAATAAAATACAATTCGATTACACCACTAAAATTGATAATAATTTCCGTTGTTTATTGTGACCCAGTACCGTAAGAGTTCAAAGCAATCGAAAATAACTCGTAGACAAGCAAAACAAAAACAACAAAGCCGTTGGTAATAACGCCGTCTAGCCTCTAATAGACAATTCGAATAAAAAATCTCTAACGACTGTACAAAATTGATGAGTTCTCTTACCGAAAATTACTTTAATATGCATGTTAACGCGTGATCTAAACCCGAAACGTGAAGGTTACCAACTTAACTTGACATGTCATTTGTTAATTTCTGATCGATCTAAACGCCACGTTATAAGAAGTAAATTGGCGTGGACAGTAGACGGAGAAAATGGTAAAGGTAAAGTTGTAGTTACACGCTTGCAAATGCTTTTTTGCTTTTACGTCCCGAGTTTCGTGATTCAGCGTCTGGGGAACCAGACAGACTGGTCCTTATACCGAGATATAACAAAACAATACGATACCTACATATTTTGAATGTTAAGCATATACCTATATGTTTACATCATTTAACTAAAATAAAAACGGGAATGAAATAAAAATGACATTCTGTTACGACGCTCATATCTCTTTCAGCATTAGTCAGAATCTACATTAGCCAATTGGTGATACAAAAGTGCTATAAAAATTTAAAAAGGGATCAATGTTGGTAGGATTATAGCTAAACATTGCGAACTGTTCGAAGGCTGGCAACATCGAAAATTTTGGCTGGAAATGCAACTGTAGCTTCTTCGAGCTTAAGTGTAGCTTATATTTATATTGATGTTATTGTGAAACAGTTGTTGTTCTTTGTAATATTTCAAATGATGTTACTTGTATCATTCTCAGGTTAATATTCGGATATTTTTGTCATATAGTTCTTTCCAACAGCACAGAGGGCATAAACAATTTGCTTTATAAACATAACGATTTGTTACATAATACTACTAGATATAACATATAGCACTAGATATAATGTTTTTCGCTACTAGCGACCTCATGTGGTCACGTGTAGTTTTTGTTAGATGATCTCATTACTGTGATATTAAAATGAGTTGATATTCATCTGTTTTTTTCAGTTTATCTAATTAATTCAATAGAAACTAGATATGGATTTCGCCACTGATAAATCAAGTTTGTGCGATAAGTACGTACTTACCTATATTGACTTCGAAGTACCCGTGAGGCCGTTGAGATAAAACCTTTGGAATGTCGTTGTATCTATATTTACTCCCAAGTTCTTTATAATAAGATAATCTCATAACATAACTAGCTGCGTTTGACGGTTTCATCCGCGTGAACTGTGATTTTCTCTTTGCCGTACATTTTCCCGGATAAAATGTAGTGTAGTCCAGACTAATTTACTTCCACAGTGCCAAATTACATTCAGATAAATTTAGTCGTTACGACGTAATTGATCAATAAACATCTAATACAATATTAATTATATTTATATTGTTACGGCCTTAGCGTGCGATCATTTGCGTCATAAAGTATTCCATTTGGGTGTATATGCGTGGGGCGTCCCTTATGAATAAATATATATGCTTAAAGTTCAAATATTCATAATGTGTGTACAATACATTCCTTTACAGGTCATAGTAATAAAAAACATGTTAAACTCCATTTTTTAAATGACACTCAGACCCCCGCAGTAGGATTCCCTGTATCGCGGGAGGCATCGACACACACAATTACAGCACACAAACATCCAAGACCCGGGACAAACATCTACACTCATCGGACAAATGTTTGCCCCTGCCGGGATTCGAACCCAGGGTCCCGACGACACAGAAGTCAATGTCACTGACCACTGAGCCACAGCGACCGTCGGCGACGGCGTTTTTAACAGTGAAATACTCTCTACTGCCTTTATACGTCCAACATAGATATTCATGAATTTCTTAAAATGCGCTCGCAGACACGGATGTAAATTGTCGATTTAAATTAATGCGAATGCGTTAATATAAAATCCGAATCATCCTCGAAACGAATCTTACGTTATAAGTTAATAAAACGACATAAGCCCTTTTATGTGAACCAATCAACTCAAGAATGACAAAACTTCAAAAAAGCCACACATTTACAGAAATAAAATGACATTATTAAAGTACGTGTACTTTTTTGGATGGACGTATTAAAATATAGCCGAGAGGAAAGATTTACAAGTTCAATAATTTACCGTGTGATAATTAAAGTTAATGAAAATGATGTTGGAATTCAAATTGATGGTTTGAAACGTGAAATGGATGGCAAAGACTAATTTGTTGATGACATATTAGAATTCGATATTAATGCTGATGTAGAGAATACGGATGGGCTATAATTTGGTCCGAAGACTCGTGAGGAATTTATATTTGTTTCTTTTTCAAAAGAACACTGAGTAAGTCCTCAAAGAGTCTAGTAAATTATGAGAGCTATTGTAAATTATGCTGTAAGAGTTTAAAATAAATATCAAAGTGCCTTAAAAATAAACAGGATTTATAAATTGCAGCTTATTGTGCATAAAACGTGATTATACATGCACAACTTTACGTAACGTATACAATTACTTTAACCAGTTTCGATACGTTGACGTCACAAACAAGTTTTTTCCTGTCACAACTGCAAGATGATAAAGGTCACAAAAGGAAAGCAGCTGAACGGCGCCGGCGACGGCGAGGTAACCAATAATGTGAAACATTATAACCATTACAATTAATAAATTTAATGAAGTAGAAAAAAGTAAATATGTGAGGAACAAGATATATCTGCCGTAATTGTAATGGATGGGGAGAAAAAATGTGTAAAACACTTCGATGTATGCGGAGACGCTGGTGAATCTTGTCATAATGAGATTTGTCAACGTCATATTTCCTGTATTGTATAAATGCTCAAATTGGAATCTCTGAACATAAACAAGTGATACATTAATTAAATGTCAAAAAATTGTTGATATACGTAGAAATGATTTCTTTGTCCCACAGAAGCTATATAGAGCATTTTTTTTTATATCTGTTTAAATTCGACGGTCGCCGTGGCGCAGTGGTCAGTGTCAGTGACTTGACTTCTGTGTCTCCGGGACCCTGGGTTCGAATCCCGGCAGGGGCAGACATTTGTGCGATGAGTGTAGGTGTATGTCCCGGGTCTTGGGTGTTTGTGTGTTGTGATAATATCCGTAGCAAAACCTCAAGCTTTATATAACTTCAGTGATTCTTACGCGTGTCAATCTGCACATTTATCCATACAAAAAATATTTTATGCTAGGAGTTGAAAGGTTAAAGTTGGAAAATCATGTGTCTTACAAATCAGATTGAGATGAAATATTCCAAGTCTTCTTTTCCGAAATGAATCAAGATGTAAAGCAACACTCGGATTTAATTACTTCTGCAGACAGAAGATTTACGTGTCTTATATTACTTTGAAAGTGTTGATTTAAATTGTTGCCGGAGAGAAGGTCTCAGGAGTTATAGTGACGCTTATAAATGAATCAATTTCATGTTCAATGAAAATAGGTTGGTTTAATGATAAGGCATATAAAATAAGAGCGATTTTATTTCAGCGACTCGTAATAATGCGTCTGGTACGTCGTAGATGATATATAAGGGAGAGGCAGTTCTGCGAAAGGGACAGGTCAAGAGTACTATAAACTGACGCTCTTGTATGAAAGGTCTGATGAGCGTGGATGAAGCGAAAGAAGTGTCTCGAGATCGTAGCAATTGGAAGGCTGTGGACTCTACCTGCCTCTAAGGAAAAGAGGCTTCAATATATAAATGTATGTGATAATAAATTCATAATATATTATGTATTATATATATATTCGTTGCCGTGGTGGTACCGGCCTAGAATAGTACTCCCCCATCTCTTCCCGCGGGTGCCGTAGGAGTGGGCTAAGTGATCAACGTACCAGAAGGTGGGCAGCAGCGCCTTCTGATGATTGGAAATCATACTGCGCTCGCCAACCCGCCTGCCAAGCGTGGCGAGTATTGGCAAATCCCCCCTATATGGGGGAGGCATATGTCCAGCAGTGGACGTACATGGCTGAGAGAAGAAGAAAGACGTAGTCCGATTTTGTGTCTATTCTATTTAAATTTCATCACCACGTATTCTCATTTGTGTAATTGGTTCTACCCGTCTAGGTGTGATATATCATCAATTATGTCATTAAATTAACGTAGTACTTATTTCGACGAGATCTCATTATCTAACGTTAGAATAACTTCAAGGGTCGTTAGAGCTAAAGTCGATTATTATGCATCAAACGGCAAGACGTAAATTTATGGAACTGGTCCATACAAGACGTATAGAGTTTACTTAGATCTAGGTATACTGTTCTAGAACTGATCTTGAAAAAAAAAAATATGCACATTTCTACAAAGGATTCCAAATTCTTTCTCTTTCATATTTCCGCTTTATAATCAGAAAAAAATGTAAAGTGGTATAAGCAATGATCTTTTACTAAAGATGACGTATATTCATACTGCGCGGTGCTCAGATTTTGTTCCTTTATGGCATAAACATGCTTACTGCGAAAGATAATACGGTACAAATAATATAGAAAAGGATAGCTATATGTCTAGACTTGCGCTGGAAATACGTGTCGCAATGAAAATTACTACAATTGACTTAATTTTGCCGCCTCAGTTTCCGCGCGCCTGTGCGACATCTACCTCTTATATATATTATATCATTGGGTATAAGTGTGTTTTTAAATGACAACTGTTCTACCACCGTTTTTTGACAACCAGATAGAATGGACTTATTAACAAATTAGTGTATAATATATGTTTTTATTTAAAAAAGTATTTTTAAAACAAGCTTTTATAACTAGAAATAAATATGGCCACCGTCATCGATTCAGCAAATCCTTTTAGCTGAGCCCAGACTCGATGGGTTTACCTTTTTTAGTTGCTATGACCACCTTCCAACTCTATCATCATACCCTGAATGTTATGTGGCATCAAAGAACTCACCAACGTAAAACAAATGAGCCCAAACTCGATGAATTTATCTTGTTTAGTCCAGGAGTTCCTATGGCCGTCTTCCGGCTCTATCAGCAGTATAGCTCCGTGGTACCATATTATTGTATTGTCACCAAAGATACATAAGTGTACTAAAATTCAGTTGCAAGATTTCACCCGAACAAAATACATTGCAAGTTAAATAAAAGCTTGTAATGTATCATATGTTCAATAAATTAAAATTTAAAATTTACGTTAAATATTGTTTTATTTAGCGATACACACCTAAACTTTCTAATATCTTAGCTAAAGCTTTTTCTGTAGTTTGTTATGGTTGCAATAGAATGCTCTATTATGAAACCATAACATTGAATGTACCCCGCAGTATTATTAATTATACACTGTTTTCTTTTTAAGGATAATTAGGATTATTATTTGGGATATAACATATAATATTAATCGATGTTTAGTTGAATATCTATAAAACTCACAATCTACTAACTCTATGAATATTGTCAATGTGAAATTTTCTATGTTTGGACGTTTGTTGTTCAATTTTAAGATTGTAGTCAGGGCAGTACTGCCCTGACTACGTCATCTCAATCTAGCACATAGTTGCCTATGTGCTATAGCACATAGGCAACTTTTTATCTAAAAAAAATTACGGTACGAAAATCCATAGCGCACGCGGATTTAATAGCGGGGCGCAGCTGGTACACTCAGAATTTCATTTAAATAACTATAGCAGGTGATACAGTAGATCAATAGAATTCAGTGTAATATGATTCATTTTTGTTACAGACTTGGCCGCAATCAGACAACTACTGGACAGTGAGACCGGCGGCACTACCTGTCCTAGCTGTAACATGCCCTTTGATAAGGGCAAGAAGAGAAAGCTCATCGACACCTGCGGTCATGAACGCTGCTACTCCTGCATGTTCAGGAACGAAGCCTGTCCTTTATGCGCAAGAAATTCACAACGGAGACCAGTAATGGAGCGGTATACTCCATCCCCGCAAAGACCAGACGACTGGCAGTCACCCATGCGTCTTCCCAAACCCCCAAAACAGAGCACCAATTTAGTTCAGAGCTGTCCCACACCACCTCACACGCGGAGAAGATTCTTCCCAAGTCCAAAATCCCTGCGAAGTCCGTTCGGGCAACGCGCGCGCCATTCACACGATAACCACGTGCCTCTTTCTGGTGAGTTAATTTGCATATATCTAAGTGCCACAATTTGCATTGATCGAGCCGTCTCATTGATGGTACTGTTCACCCATTCACAAAACCTCTCACTTTCATGATAGACTCGAAGATTCCACGCGTTGTAAATAACTTTTGAGTGACAGTTGTGACAGAGTGCGCCCACGCAGCCCTCGCCGGATGTACGTAGGGGTTCCGCAGAGACCGGTCTACTGCATTTATTAGGCGAACGTATAAATCCCAACTTTTGCAACCAGACTGCGGGCCGGCTGGGCTGATATCTCACGATCTGTTACATTTTCTATTCCCATTAATTAATGTGGCTGCGTAATTGAAATATTCACACAGCTGCGTGTTAGTTAATAAACTGGGCATTAATTCGGGCCTTTGCCCCCGCGGTTAATATGTCGATTAGTAAGTAGACTCGGCGTACGAACGATTATATTCTATTTTGCAATGGTAAGGTGTACAAGTCAAGCCAGTCGTATCCAGTTTCATTGGGAAAGTTTAGCTCTTTATTTTATGTCAACACGCGCACTTCATAAGGGTTATGGTTTAACAGGACTCCCGGAGGAAGGCCCGAGGAGTGCGGCGTGGCACAGTTTGGTCTTCAATAAGATCAGGTCACTGTGGTCAACGCATTCTTCAGTTCCACAGGGGCTCAACCAATTGACAGGCACGGAGAAAGAGATTTCTATGGAATGTGGACTTTATCCCGATGAAATTTTTAAATCAATTCGAGGAGTCAATTGAAATGCTTCTAAAGACAATAAAGTATCTATCGATCGATTTAGATCATCGATTTCCATCTGTTTAAATTGATTCGTCGGAATGCGGTCCACATTCCTTGCATCCGATCAGCACGGTCGTCTCGAGTTTTGCACATCTTATTGCTTGTTTGCAACCCGACGTTGTTTTACCCATTTTGTCGCACAGCTTTGACCGGTTCGTTCTAATTGGTTTTGCGTGTTTTTGTTTAATTTTTGATATAGCTTGACAGTTTTTAAGTACGTTAATATTTGACAATGAACTGAAGATGTATTCGAAGAACTAAAATTCATTTTGAATTTGGTTTTACACACACTAACTCATGTAACGTAACACACACATTCAATGATAAATTGGGTACATAACAAATAACAGATCATAATTGATTATCATTCATCGAACTTACATCACCGTCATAAACATATCCCTACTATAAGCATGATTAATAACGTATTAAAACAATAAAAAATAATAATTGATTGTTTCTTTAAAGACAACGTGACAATGACCGGTAATGTTTATCCCGTGGGTGGACTTGATACTTTACACTGATAAGTAGATTTACTCTAGGGATATTGCTAGATAAAGTAGTATCAATCTTTAGAGTTGTAAATGTAAATTAGTTGGTTCATAAAGTAAATAAAATCTAAAATAATGGACAGTTATAGGATTATATATATGTTTGTGGTCGAAACGCGGTCAAATTTTATCAAATAAATAATCACATTGAAATAGAATTATTTTCTCCTGACAAAACGTTGCTTATATTAAATTATACATGCCAACAGAATATAAAAATCTAACTTTGTGGAAGACTGGTGCCTGAAAAACGTTACAAAAACAATTTGACACACTGTTTATTATACATTAAATACATTATGTTGAATGATTACAAAAGTTTTCTAAATTTATTCAATAATAAAGTCAGAGAGAAGCTTGCTTGTCTAGCCGCTCTTGCAAATATAATTAGTTCTTTTACGAATAAAGACCAGTCATAATAACGACCATTCTCTACAGGAGACCGTAGGTCGTGTTAATGTTTAAATTTATGATTGTACCAAGGTTCCCGCCTTCTGAGACAGTCGTGACAAGTCTACCAATGACAGGTCAACTCCTTCGCAAGTCTGTGGGTAGGGATCATTGTATACGTGTATTATCTATACCTATTTTATAACCACAGAATTGGTTTCTATAGTAGAAACCAATTCTGTGGTTATCAAAGGTTAAGGTTCATTAGTATCACATAAAAAAATCCTATCTTAACAACTTCACGTCACGGAGAGTTTAGGATGAAAATAGATAAGGTACCACAGAACTAAATATAAATGGCCATCATAACCTTTGCATTAGGTTAAACAAAGTACACTACTGCCTCCGGCAGATCGCGGCGACCACTGTTCAGTCAGTGGTCGCCGCGATCCAGCGGACATACCCGAAACCTAGGTCGAAACTTCGACTATAAACGTGAGTAAATCCGTATTACAAACAAAAATAAATAAATAAAACGTTCAACGATGTTATTAAAATAAAATTGGATTTCGTGCTTTGGTGGGCACGTTAGTCATTGGTCCCGGTTATTGTCCTAGGACACATTACAACAAGAACAGAACGGGTCCTTGAGCGATGTGGAAACATTGGCCAATATTGGTGGACTATGCCCAACACTCTCAAAACCAACACTCTTTAAAAAGAAGGTGCGTATCCCAGCAGTGCGAACATAATGGCCCTGGTCAAAAACCTGGCAACACAATATCTCGCACACAAAGAAAAATATGATCTAAAATGCATGCTTTGCAGAAAGCGTCGCTTGTATCGTAATAATAGCCAAAACATCGCAATGGAACGTAAACAGTCAAGGGACCACTTTGTTACATAACGCTCAAGCTAAGGTTTACCACAATGTTTATCTGACGGGGGCCAAGGCAAAGGTGCGGTCACGTCAGAAACCCGATACAGATATCAAGCTGCAGAAGCATGTACGCTGTCATTATCGAATTCAATACCCCGGGGTTGAAACCAAAGCTCGGAGAAGCTCTCCTAACTGTTATTAAATCAAACGGGGCTTGATCGCGAGAAAAACATTTAGTAATTTATTTACCTCGACGTTTCGACCAAGTTGCTCTCCTAACTGCCGTTCTTGAAGTGAGTTTGAATATGTATCACAAAATGTGGCGCAACATAAGTTTATTTATCTCAACTTGTGTACCAGGTAGCTGCGCAGTAACTGCTTTTGAGCTACTAGGAATGACCTTTACCTAGTCTAATGCCATTCATCGTCTCAGTCATAGGACTGCTTTTGAGCTACTAGAAATGACCCTTACCTAGTCTAATGCCATTCATCATCTCAGTCATAGGACTGGTTTTGAGCTACTAGGAATGACCCTTACCTAGTCTAATGCCATTCATCATCTCAGTCATAGGACTGCTTTTGAGCTACTAGGAATGACCCTTACCTAGTCTAATGCCATTCATCATCTCAGTCATAGGACTGCTTTTGAGCTACTAGGAATGACCCTTACCTAGTCTAATGCCATTCATCATCTCAGTCATAGGACTGCTTTTGAGCTACTAGGAATGACCCTTACCTAGTCTAATGCCATTCATCATCTCAGTCATAGGACCGCTTTTGAGCTACTAGGAATGACCCTTACCTAGTCTAATGCCATTCATGATCTCAGTCATAGGACGTCCTAAAGGACATACGCTTCCCCATTGATTTACTCAGGGATCGGTTTAAAAAGGCTGAATTGTCTATTAATAGCAAATAAAAGCATAAGACAATTTTGTGAAAACGGCAAATACGTCTTGATCGAAATGTCGCGTTGATTATGTTTTTATATTAAGTATTATTCACATAATCTCATCCCGATAAATTTTTAAAACCATATTATGATTAATTTACTTCCTTAGCAATATTACAAATAGGAAAGTAATCCTGGGACGTAACTCATATGAAAGGTACTTAGATCACGAGGTGTGGTAACTGGACCTGACCCACCTGCAGAAACATCGTGGGAACGCCGCAATTATAACACGATAAAGGCAGGGAGTACCTGAGAATTTTACCGCGGGATTACTTTCTAACACCGTTCAGTAAAATTCAACTACACAAGTAGTAATGAATGTCAAACGAATGAATGTTCAGTAGTATCGGAGCCAACAAACAAACAATCAAATCTTTTCTCTTTAAAATATTAGTATAGATAAATAAAATATAACATAAAAAATCGTTGCCATAATCAAATAACAGATGAGCATATTACTCAAGCTGTATCTCTTATGTAAAAAAAAGTTATTGATGTAGATGTCTATCTGATCTAGATATCTGGAAAAATACCTTTACAATTGGGAGAATTACGCGTAGTCCATATCACGATCGTCAATTGTTTCGGCTTCGTTCGGAAGCCTTCATCAGGATCTTGAGTGCGGTTCGGCTTAGCAGATACCTTATAGCCATATCAAAAATCCGTATGTTACCAATAAATGTTCATTCAATGGCCCTAATCCAAGAACTGAACAAACAATGACCATTGTTTACTGATTACAAATGTGATCCACCGATACAGATATATCTAGGTATAATGTTCACATTCGCAGAACCCTACCATTGTTATGAATTCTGTAAAACATTACCTTCATATGTACAAACGATCTATTAACTTTTCAACCGACTTCCAAAAAAGGACGTTCTCAATTAGACTGTATTTTATTTTTTAACATTATTGTTTATTAATTGTGTAACTCCACAACTTTGTTGGTATTTTTGAACCAATTTTGGCTGTTATTAATGTACCTGCCCGGCTGACTACCAGTAGCAGTACCACTAACCTTCAGTTTGTAAAACTATCACCAAACACATAGTGTGTTCAAGCAGCAGTTCTTGAGAGCCAATGAGCATTCCAGGTCTAGCGTGATGACAATTTCGACCACATAGTGATCATCAAGTGAGACAGTCAAAAGTGCAATAGTCAAAATATATAAAGTATAATTAAAAAAGAAGTATTTAGCGAAAATTCTTCAAAATGAAATAGCTCGTATATTATTAACGTTTCAATTCTAATTTTTTTTTTTTTTTACATATTATAAGTTTGCGTTTGACAACTGTCTCACCTGATGTTAAGCGATGACGTTTTCTAGGATTTAGCACGCAAACCTAGAAGGTACCTATTCACTCGCGACTTGAAGACTCCAGGAGTGTACATATCGGGAAACACAGACTCGGGCAACGAGTTCCATTCCTTGGCAGTACGCATTAAGAAAGTGGAAGCATAACGCTTCGTGCGTATAGGTGGTACATCTACCATATAGCGATGGCGAATTGCCGTACGTCGAGTCGACCGATGATAGAAAGGGGATGGTGGAATCAGATTGTGTAATTCCAGTGCACATTCTCCGAAATGCACCCGATAGAAAACAATGAAATTGAATTTACAATGAATTCGTAAACCTAACTCAATTGCTGGCTGGGTACTTTTAGTATGCACTCGAGAAGTAGCGACTTTTTTTTATATATACTTTATAGATCTATGGTCAGTGAAGATGTGGTCGAAAATGTTATCACAATAGACCTAGAATGCTCACTGGCTCTCAACTCAGATAATTGAGATAGGCTAGATACTCAAAGGCTCTCAAGGCCTGCTGCCTGAACACACTATGTGTTTGGTGACAGTTTTTCAAACTTAAGGGTGTTAGCTAGCCAGGTGGGTATTCCACCGTGCTAGGAATTTGATAACGGTGTTACTTTCACCGCGGAAGCTCAAGCTGTTGTTGGGGATCGAACCAGTGTCCGTCAGTTTGACATGCGACGCTCCCCCTGCTGAGCTATCATCTCTTCAAGACTTAATTTATCTAAAACTGCCCGCAAATTTAATAAAAACCTCTTATCGTGTTGTTATTGATAAGTATCATACGAATTTAGACTATCGTAACAATGTAAGAACATATCTTACGTATCCTATTTTCTAGAATTTTAGTTGAGTTTAGTTAAATAACCGAATCACTAGCATGTAACATTAGGAGCGGATTCGAAGCGTCTGCCCACGATCATTGACACGAACCTGCTCCGGCGTGGGAGAGCATACTTTTTGCTCTATCCTCTTCGAGACGAATGAAGGGGGAAGTGGGATCATTACAACCACTTATATTGTAATAAAAAAGGGCTACACGAATTTACTCACACGTATAACTTATACAATGTAGATGTCTATTACAACTGACTGGCCGGTTGGCGCAGTTGTTAGCACTCTGCCTTCTGAGCCGCTGGTCCCGGGTTCGATTCCCGGGCAGGTCAAACATTTGTGTATGAACATGTCTGTTTGACCTGTGTTTGGGTGTGTATATGTATATAAGTATGTATATCAGTCATCAGGTTACCATAGTACAGGCTCTGCCTAGTTTGGGACCTGTAGACCTTGTGTGAATGTTGCTAAATAAAAAAAAGTAATTAAAGAAAATGCTTAGTAGATTAGCTTATTAGTGGGTTGTGATTTTTCCCTATGTCAGTATCAGTCAGGTCAATCAATATCTTTGGTTTAACATTACACTTCTCTCAATTATTGATTATATATGTACTATATTCATATACTAATACTATATGTATTATATTCTTACGTTTATACCTCATACGAGATGACAGTAGAAGAGATAAGATGAAAATGTTGCCATGATAGAATCATCAACAGACGCCATATGAAGGATGAATATGAAAGGAATTATTGCAACCAGCAACTGTCAAAAAAGGGCGCTAAAATCAGTTATGATTTTTTATTCAATTCTTTATTAAGATAATGAAATGCTCCTCAATCTAGCGATAAATCCCTAAAACGACAACCCTGGTAGTCTATGTTTAATTGTCACAGATTAAATACTCAAAAGATACTCTTCGTAATATGGTAAATGCTAACTGCTCCACTTCTCACAATTTTATGATGCCTCTCTCACACCGCTCAAGGTCACAAATCGAATAATTTGATCCGACGCCTAACGAAGCATAAATAACATCTAATTCTGGCCATAAACTATTAAAGGTGTTCACTGGCCACTATAATGACTTCCGTTAAGAATAGGGCTGCCAAAAGTTTTTTGGATAATGTACAATATTTATTTATTTATTTACGTAATTAGTGGATAATTTTGTGCATTGCAGTCAGTATTGATATGAACAACATACACTTAAGATGAACTATGTTACCGTTTTTTGTCCTAAATAAATAAATACAATTCTAATTTTTATAAACCAGTGAAAAAAATTCAACAATTAATCCTACATCCTACTAATATTATACAGGCGAAAGTTTGAGTGTATGTTTGTTACTCTTTCACGCTCAAAAGCTACATCGATTTCGATGAAGTTTGGTCTGGAGATAGGTTAGACCTTTGAATAATACATAGGCTACTTTTATCCGGGGAAAATTTTACTTCCCCTGGGATAATTGAGGTAGCAGGAAAACCGTAATCCACGCGGGTGAAACCGCGGGGCTCTACTAATAAAACATAATGATAAATTATGATGCTTCAATGTCTTATCGCTTGTAGCGGTCGCTTCCAGGTACATATTGGATGGACAGTATCGGAAGAAAGAACACACGACAGTGAAAATAATTAGATACATTATAATATAAGAGATACATTGTGTGATAAACAAATGATACAAATACATACATAGAAATATTATTTTATAAATATAAAATAAAGTTAAATAAATACTTAAATTATTACTATTTTAAAATAAAGGCATCTGCCCGTTTAAAAATGAGATAATGCACTAAAATATTGTATGAAAAACAGATAGTAAAAGCAAAATAAAATAAAATCGAGTGCAAACCTGTTTTTTGAAAATGTCTAACGACATTTCATTAATTATTTGTACAGATCTAGCGTTTGTGGATAAGTATAAGTAAATCGAAAAGATATTGTACCTACTTGATGAAAATTTTTTTACGAGCAACTATATTTATAATAATTTTAGAATTTCTGTTGTTTTAATGAAATTTGCATATTATTGTTAATTTTGATTGCAGTTACAACTGTTCTTTTATAAAATAAGATGTGCTATGAGAGGAACTATTTCAAGATATCATACATGAAAAAAAAAAAAATGGTGACGGTGACAACCCTATTTCAACGGTTGGCTTGAAGTGGCCCTTAGTGTCGTATTACAACTTTGGGTATATATAATGGTGTAAATAATAGTTCTTTCTTTATCAGCAATGGTCATATCAGAGGGGGCAACGGAAAAAATATTATTCATTATCGCTTTATTATTCCAGAAGAGGTTTAATGTAAACTATTTGATGACGTTCAGCGTGGCTTAGTGATCCTCTGATCACTGAATTACACAGTACATTAGTACAGCAACCCCTGGTTCGAATCCCGCCTGGGGCAAACATTTCTGTCCTGAGTATAGATGTATTTTCCAGGGTCTTGGATGTTTGTATAACGTGATTGTGTGGTTCCATACCTATTATTGCATAGAAATAAAATATTTCTTATACTGATTTGCTCTAAAATCTAAAATATAAATCAATACTAACTTGCTTTAGTAAGAAAGTACGTATTTTATATTCCCTACTTACCCTTCTTTACAGGTACGTACTCAACCTTGACAATGGCAATTGATAGACAGGTTGTATAATGTAATCATATCATCATACAAACTAAATCACATTTTATTTCAAGTTCAAAAGGTTTTTATTCGTTTGAACTTGTTTATCAACTAACAATAGGAGGCACGGTAGTCTGACATTTAAATTGAAATACGAACAATACGATGGCATATGTCATGGTCGACTCTTTTTGTGGAGCGCTTTATATGGTAGATGATCATTTGATAGGTAACGGTTCTATTTCGGTTTGTAAATTAGAGAGCAAAAGTAAAAGCATAATGGTACGGGTACTTCCTGTTCTCAATTGGGCACGTCATTTTTAAAGTTGTTAATTTAGTATGTTGGTTATTTACTAGTAAGTCTTGTTACAACAATATGGTCGCTATAAATAACCCTTATTGGATATGGAAACGAATAAGTTACACATTAATGAATTCAGTTAAAACATGATAAATTAAGTTAAAATTTAATAAATTAAGTTACAAATTAATAAATTAAGTTACAAATTAATAAATTAAGTTACAAATTAATAAATTAAGTTACAAATTAATAAATTAAGTTACAAATTAATAAATTTAATAACAAATTAATAAATTGAGTTACAAATTAATGAATAGTGACACAAATTAATAAATTAAGATACAAATTGATAAATTAAGCTACAAATTAATAAATAAAGTTATAAAACAATAAATCAATTTACAAATGAATAAATAATAAGTCACGAATTGATAAATTTGATAAAGAAAATAGTGATTCCATAGAAAGCATTTAAGTTATAAAATTATAACTAATAAAAATTGCGAAGGAATACATGGGGCAATATGGGATTAATTGCTTAAAAAAATCTGCTCTCTCGGATGGCTATCTATAGGTATGTATACTGATCTCGTAAAAGAGTTAAATAACCAAGAAATTGTATGAAGATCCGTAACTGTGTCAATGAATGACGCTTCGTCCTCGTGAGAAAGCGAAATAACCAAAGAAGGTGATTCTCGGTCTTTACTCAATAAATTTCCTGAAATTCCATTATTAGAGGAGTCCAAGTTTATAGCACTCTGAGGACCTGGAGAGTTAATTTAGATAATGCGGTTTTGATTTTGGTGTAAATAAATTGATTTTTATTTTTTATTTTTTATTTTTCCAACAGTGGACGAACATAGCTGAGAAAAAAAAAAATATATATATGTTTCATAAGAACTATTTTTCACATCGATTGAGCTACAATTTTATTATTAATCAAAATGTATATCCTCCTGCGAGAAGCTTTTTATTAGTGTTTAAGTTTATTTTGTTGTTTTTAGTTGTATACATAACTTTTATATATAATTACCATATTTTAATTCATTTGACAAATATGTTAGAGTTCCTTCGGCTTATATTTTCTGTTTTGATGTGGTTTGATACTTGTTGGATTTGCTGTTATTTAAACATGAAGAAATGGATATGAGTGTATGTATTTTGTATACAAGAGGACCACCGTTGCGGTTGTGTTAGTACTTATGACTTTTGTATGCCCTGGATATGATTTGATTATGATTAGTGTGTTTATTCATTCATTATTAGGTGTGATTGCTACGCATGTCGATTTCATTTATTTAAGAGTGTTAATATATTATTTATGTCATGCAAACTTTGTCTATAATTTTATTTTGTGTGATGTATTGTCGTGAATTAAAGTAACTCGCACTGCATACTTAATGTTGCACTTTCGCTAAAATAAATTTAAGATAATTCCTCTAATATGTTATTTAACTTTTTACAGATGATGAAGCAGGTCATATAAAGCAGGGGTTTGAGTCGAGGAGGCAGAATGATCTCTATATGAGATTAGGTCTGCTGCTTGGAGAGCGAAGAGGGTCGAGAAGCAAGTCGAGAGAAAGTTGTACTTCGCTCGCTTCGCTCGACGCGCATACGCTCGCTTCGCTCAACACTAGTCCGGTAAGTTCTTAATTCTCTTAATCTCTCTTAATTTATTTTATTTTATTTGGAGTACCTTATCACTGACACAAAATAGCTATAACTCTAAGCAGACAACTTTATTAGAAAACAACTATATTTTTTAACTGTTTGTTGTCTGAGGACATTAATCTGTGGAATAGGCCGATATTGTGTCTCTAATCATATCTACATATGTACAGATAAATCTGGATTCGTAATTTCTTTGACATTGGTTGTTATTCCAAAAAAACCCTTCGATTGATACTGACACGAAACAAAGGTGTTCTTACATTTTATTAAATACCTTAGAACATCTGCCATGGCTCTGTGGACAGAGACCTGACTTTTGTTTCCGAAGCCCTGATTTATACGGGTACCTATAATATGTAAGCTACGGCCAATATGAAACGTAAATTATCGGTAATTTTCACGTCGAGGTCTTGCTTAGTTCTATGTACACTTCTTTAGTCGTAGCATTCAGAGTGCAATGGTTTCTCAATAAATGTATAGGATTGTTTATGTTTACGAGTAGGACTATGTAACGCTCGTACATAGTTATTTACGAGAAATTCATTCACAGACGATGTACGCAGATGTTGTTTTGTTTTACAGTGATGTTACAACTTTGTAGCGAGAATAGGACTCCACACATTGGCTTTGTAGCCGATGAATAAAATGTAATAAATACAACTTGTGAATGTGGAATTTTGCTTTGAACTTGCGGCAGAGAATATCTAATAATGCTACTTAGTCGCGGTTATACTTTCTATTATTTACGAATATTTTGCAGTTCTGAGCATATAGAGAAATCTCATATAAAATATCTTCTGACATTATTTTACCTTTTTGACTGAAGGTGATTGGAATAGCTATTGTTTAAATTATTTTAGTATATATAATAATATATTGTGTGCACTTTGCATATGAAAATTATTTCGGGTTTATAAATGAATAATTAATCGTACTATTGTTCTCCGCTGTTTTCTATTGATCTCAGTTGTTTTCTATTATTCTCTGTTGTTTTCTATTATTCTCTGTTGTTTTCTATTATTCTCTGTTGTTTTCTATTGTTGTCCGATGTTTTCTATTATTATCTGTAAACCGACGCTCTTGCATGAAATGTTGATGAGCGTGGAAGTAAAGCGTGGAGCGAAAAAAATATGTTGTGATCGTAGCATTTGGATGGCTGTGGTCTCTGGCTACCCCTACGGGAAAGAGGTGTGAATATATGTACATGTATGTAAATAAAGCTTTAATCACACCAATCTAATTCCAGGTGTCAACACTCACTGGTTCCTCAGAAGTGGACGCTGCCACACCTCTAGGTCGAGATTCCCTCGGTTCACTGGCGTCTATGAGCTTGTCAGCTGCCAGCAATTGTTCTTCTTCAAGTCCTGGCAGTAGACGGCATTCCGTAAATGGTAAGCCCGTAAAGTTACTAAAGTACTAAAAACTATTTCTATCTTTCTCTTTATCTTTTTTTTAACCGACTTAAAAAAGAGGTTACTCAATTCGACCCTATATATGTTATTTTTTATGTGTGTTCGCGGATAACTTCGTCGTTTATGAACCGATTTTGATGATTTTTTTTTGTTAGATAGTGTATACTTCCGTGGTGGTCCCATTTTCCTTCATCAAAATCAGACAAGCAGTTTTTGAGTTATACTCCAATAATTGAAAAGTGCTACGCGTATCGTGATGATATTATTGTCGCGGTTGAAGACATCGCAGAACACATAATGACAATTAATTGATCCCGTGAGTAGCCAAGGTCACTGATAAGGGTGAAAAAAAATTTTTAACAAAAAATGCAACCGACTTCAACACTCAAAAGTGTGAAATAACTTGTCGAAGTCGGTACCATGAGCACAATATTGTGATGATAGTTACTTTTGTGTGTACTATCATGGTATCGACTTCAACAAGTTATTTCACACTTTTGAGTGTGAAGTCAGTTGCATTTTTTGTTAAAAATGTTTTTTCAATCATGGCTTCAGAACTTATAATTCTTCGGTTAGAATAAAAAATGAGGTATGCTTGGTAATCCGATTACTTCGTATGAAATTAAGTACCTTGATGTTCACAATACTGACACCTTTTACCGTCCGAAACAAATTATCTTGTTTATTATTTGATATAAATTGTAAAATAATATACTCAATTATGTTTTCATCAATAATTTTGGACTCAGACGAAAGAGTCCTAGTACCTATCACACGAGTCTTTTACAAAATAAATTGAATTTAGTTTTGTTTGGTGTTGTTTGGGTTTGTTGTTTAAAATTTGAGGGCCAAATTGGGAGACTTACTAAATTTCAAAACTGCGTAAAAATATATAATTAGTATGTAGGTTAATATTGATATTTAAATAAAAATGCCTTCGTCTTCTAGCACTCCAGGGTGGGAGGCAAGAAGAGCTGACGCGGATGTCCAGCGGTTTCTTCAAGACTCGGAAGACAGCCGCCCGGAGATCAGCCAGAGTCAGCAGCAAACAATCATCTACATCATCAGAATTCAAAAACGGTTAGACATGATTTTGTTTTAATACCTACATACCTACTAGGCACACGTTTGAGCACTACCTCCCCTGATGTGATGATGGGGCCCACGATGGATTTTCCTATGAGGTACCTATCACTCCTTACTCCTCTCGTCTGAATCTGGTACTGAGATTGATATCTAAAATTATCTCTTGCACCAAAGACCACTTAACCTCTACACGGATACTACTATACGGGAACAATTGTTTTCGTGGAATTTATTTATCGCACATGAACTGTGTGCACTGTTACTCATTGTCGAGTTTAATAAAAAAAATTGGTTGTCTGTAAAGTCGGTTTACGGACGATAGATTTACGTGATAACGACATAATCATGTATGACTTTGACATTGACATTGACCATTGACCATTGACCATTGACCATTGACATTGACATTGACCATTGACCATTGACCATTGACCATTGACCATGACTTTGACTTTGACCTTGACTTTGACTTTGACTTTGATTATATTATCTAGATCTAGATAAAACTCAGGTGGAACGTTACGCGGAACGTTACTATTTTTCATTTTGGCATTCATCAATTTATAAAACGTTATCACGTCAAAATGTTTGAGCTACGTAGCGTGATTCTAAACTAGATGATGGCTATTTCTGAAACCTCTAATTCTTTTTGGCTACAAACTCTATACACATATATGTGTATAGAGTTTATCACAATATATATATTGTCTGGATCTTTTTATATTTGCTACTATATATGTATACAACGGGGAGTATTCTGAAGAGCTCTTCAACCTCATTCCGGCATTACGATTTTACCACCGCACTAGCCGACACCGCTTGAACGCTCATCCACATATTATTGACTCATGGGAGCCAAATAGGTACTGTGCGATTCTACCGATCGTTTTTGTCATACACCTGCAAAATGTAGAACAAGTTTCTTCCAACGGATTCTTCAAAATGACAGCCTTGACAAGGATTGGAAACGCATCGTAATGCCCAGTGTTACTGATATTCAAGCGACGGTGATCGCATACTATCGGAGGGCCCGTCTGTAATTTGTTTGCCACCTATTACTACATTGACAAAAAATTACATAAACTATTTCTATAAAGTCTTCTTTCCCTTGCAGTTCACCCATCACCACAACTCACACTACGACCGTTGTTCTTCGAGGTCCCATCATCAGACAGCCAAGCTTATTTCGCGGGTCGACAATGGCTTATGAGAGACATGGAGAAAGCACTGGAATCCAGTTCTTCAGGTTTGTACATTTAGCCACTTGGGTGTATGCTCCTTATGTTAGTCACTGATACAGGTATTCTATTTTTAGACAAGGTATTCAGTTACAATGTTGTATGCATTACAAGAATAAGAAAAACACGGAGTTGGGTGTATGTCTAATATTTATGAACACTAGTGAAATACTGTAAAACGAGAAGTATCAAAAAAAAAATTATTTTTTAAAAATTATTATAAGCTTGCGTATGACCACTATCTTACCAGATGTTAAGTGTTGACGCGGTCCAAGATGGAGCACGCAAGCCTAGAAGCATTGTGCCTACATTTACTGGTAACATACGTGCATCTTGCGTATTATTTAAATATTTTGTATCACAACTTCTAGGATGGAAGCGGTCTCTGCCTGCCCCTACGGGAAAGAGGTGTGAATATATGTGTGCATTAGTGGTCTGCAGTACGTTGGTTTATCAACATTTTGTTATTATCTTTTTCTTTAATGTCATGCAAATGCCTTCATTATAATGAAATACCACAATACTTCATCTACTGCAACCAAATTAGAGCAACTTACTATAACTTACTGTTCACTAGCATATATAGAGATATAAAGCAGTCTAATTTAATAAGTATATAAAACGGATAAATTTATGTGAACAATTTTGAAATTTATTGACATTTAACCATTTTAGATATTTTGAGATTAAGTAGTGACATGAAAAATTCGACAATTTTAATGACTAGTATACGAGTAGAAGTACATATTATATAATTCTTGTAAATATTATATTTGTATGCCTTCACAGGCAAAACATGTTTGTTCAGCTTTATTCATAAGATCCTGCATGCTTAAATAATTTAAGTATGCAAACACATGTTTTATGCAAATCAATATTTGATTTATTGATTGATTGAGAACATATTATATATATATGTATAGTCTTTATTTCCAGTTAATATTACTAATAATACTTAATATTACTTAACGTTTTCAGGTATCCTTGTCTCCGGTTATCCCGGCACGGGAAAAACTGCGCTCATCTTACAATTAGTTGAATATTCCTGTTTTGGACGAAAGAGGAACTTCGAGTACGAAGAATTGAGGGAACAATCTGACATCAGGGAATTGCAACCCGAAGAACTGACCGCGGGGCTGTTCACCCATCTGGCTTCGCATGTGGTCGCTTATCATTTTTGTCAAGTAAGTGATATCGCCAATTTCTACAAGTAAATGGAACAAATGTATTTACGACAACTTTTAAGTCACTATCGAGGACTGTAAAACTGATGGACGCTGGTTCGATCCCCACCAACGCGCAACGGCTTGAGCTTCCGGTGAAGGCAACAAACACCCTTATCATATGTCCCAGCATGATGTCAGGGTACTTCCCAGTACCCGCATGACAAGTTTGAAAAACTGTCACCAAACGCAGTTCAGATAGCAGACCTAGATGCAGTAAACATTCTAGGTCTAACGTGATTACATCTTCGACCACATCGTCACCGATCATCAAGTGAGATAGTAGTAAAAAACTTGATCTATAAACAATAAAATTTTAATTTGTATTAAATCCTGACATTGGCCCTAATTCTGTTAATCACATAAACTAGCTAAAATTCACTAAAATTCTTCAAATTGAAATAGCTCGTATACCATCTACGCTAAAATTCAAATTCGTATAACTCCATACAACGCTCTCACTAATATTAGACGAGTTTTATTCAACTGTTGGCCAATTGCGGGTAGTTTTAGTAGGCACCAAATAAATGGCAACTTAATTTCGCTAAAACTACCCGCAAATTTAATAAATATATCTTAATTTTAGTGATGTTATTGATAAGTCTCATACCAATTTAGACTTTATCGTAACCGTATAAGAACTGATTTAGTTTTCCAAAATTTTAGTTTAGTTCAGTTGAATAAGCGAATCACTACCAATGGCAAATAAATATCAGTCATGTAAATATCGTGCCTTCAAGATACCCAGATTGAATTTAACTAAAATGAGTGTCACTTTTTTATTTTTATCAAAGCGGCGATACGCCACATGCAGTTAAAAAATCATCTGCAGGTGGACTTGCATTTCAAACACTATTAAAATAATACGCGATTATATCTGTTAAAAGTTGTTTAATTTTAATTTATATAAAATCCTAAAATTTTCAAATTAATATAAATCATGTAAAATTAACCATTTTCCTTTTTTCAGGCTGACAACAACAACACATGCCTGGTGGGTGAATTTGTCCATTCATTAGCAGCTCAACTTTGTCAAGCTCCTAGACTACAAGCTTACAGGGAATATCTTCTCAGTGAACCACATCTCCTCGCCTGCTTGTCACTGAAAGAATGCATAGCAGACGCGGACTTAGCCTTCATGCGGGGGATCATAGAACCTTTGGTGTTTTTGAGACGGAATGGAAGCATAGACAATAATAACAGTATCATCCTAGTCGATGGACTGTGTGAGGCAGAGTATCACAGACCAGATCATGGACACACAATAACGTCCTTTCTAGCGAGACATGTTGCAGAGATGCCTTCATGGCTCAAAGTCATCGCTACTGTCAGAACGCAGTTCTTAGAACTGTCAAAGCAATTGCCTTATACAAGGCTGAGCTTGGATGAATCAGATAACGTGAATAAGGATTTGTTGGATTACTTTAATGCGAGAGTCCAAGCGGCACCTATTATAGAGACGAACATCAAATGTTCAGGAAAATCTGAAAATGTACACAATTCAGTGCTGAAGTTCGCTCAATACGCACTCCATCTGAGCCAAGGCTCGTTTTTGTTCCTAAAATTAGTATTAGACTTATTAGAGAAGAGTCACATCGTTGTCAAATCCACTAACTACAAAGTGGTTCCGATATCGCTAGCACAAATATTCCTTCTCCAATTTAACCTGAGGTTCCCAACAGTACAATCTTTTGAGAAAGTTACTCACATCCTGAGCGTATGCTTAGCAGCACTATATCCTCTTACCCTTGTAGAAATTTACTATTCCGTGAATTCTTTACTTGTAAATCATTTTCTTCCCTGGGAAGAATTCTGCCACAGATTTGAAAGCCTCACAGACTTCCTGGTGAAGAGAATGGACAACACTTACATGTTCTTCCACCCCTCGTTTAGGGAATGGTTGATACGACGAGAAGATAATGAGAGTTCGAAGTTTTTATGCGACTTGAGGGCAGGACACTGTGGTATTGCCTTCAGATTATCGAGGGTTCAATCTCCACTTGATTCGGAGAAGACAATGGAACTTGGGCATCATATTCTGAAAGCTCACATGTACAGGAATTTGGGGCCAGCCCAATTAGGGTTATGTCCAAGAGATCTCCAAGCTACGATGGTGGCAACGAGTTCAGCCAACGTTGGGGAAGCGATAGCAAACTTGAGGAATATTTACACGCCGAACGTGAAAGTCTCTCGATTGATGTTACTGGCTGGTGGGTCACCAAACCAGATAACGGAATGTCTAGGGCATGCTCCGTTATTGTGCATGTATGCTTATCAAGGGATTCTGGCAATGGTTGGACTTCTGATTGAGTTTGGCGCTGATCTCGAAATGGCCAACTCTCAAGGATGCACTGCCTTGTCTCTGGCGTGTCAGCGGGGTCATACTGATGTGGCCAGAAGACTTATAGCTGCAGGTATTTTTTTTGTAATATATAGTCAATTAATCAAGTAACTAGCTTCATTGATAGAAAATTTTCCTTAGTTTGACTCATTATTAATATTGTCTGGTTTAACTCAAGGTTTCAGTCGAGTATTTTGACCTAGATTTCGGGCATGTCCGATGCCCATCACCAACTTTTGTTTTTTTATTGCGTCACTAGGCCAGAGAATGTTTTTAATTTGAAAGCTCAGTCTTATTAGATTACCTTGCATGATTAATAAATTAAAGTTACCTTTCTTTCTCCGTAGGAGCATCTCTCAGCCACACAGATACTGCCGAACAAACTCCCTTAGTTCATGCAGCAAAGAACGGCCATAGAGACACGGTAATCTACCTTCTGGGCTGCCAAACTGGACGAGATGACAGAAACCCCCTGGACATAGATGACGGGAGCATAGAGCAATTAGTTCCAGGATCCAGGCATGCCCTGATAGCGGCCGCACAGAATGGGCATTTGGATATTGTAGAGTATTTGCTGGATACTGCAGAGTTGATCGTAAGTTGTTTGTTTTTCCGTTTTCTGTTTCATCAAAACACATCCATAAATTCCACATATATTCTCTCCGTGCATTATACTATGTATATAAGTATATATCAGTCATCAGGTTACCATAGTACAGGCTCTGCCTAGTTTGGGACCTGAAGATCTTGTGTGAATGTTAATAAATAAAATAAAATAAATTAATTCATGAACTTTTCGAGTAAACTTTTTAGTGTTTGCTTGTGTCTTTGTATTTGATTCAATTCAGAAAAAATATACGTAGTTGTTGCATAAATACGACCTAAATTTGTGGTTTAGTTTTTCCTTTAAAACGTTACCTGCCTACGTTTCAATTTATTTGTGCAGCCTGATGGAATTTGCCCAGTCACCGGTGAGACAGCCCTCACTGCAGCGTGTTCCACCGGTAATGCTGCCATCGCCGATGCTCTTCTAATCCGAGGAGCCACACCATACTCCCTTAACGCTCGTCAACTATCCCCTCTGGCTTTAGCCGCCAAGAATGGACGAACAGCTTTAGTGCTGCGGTTGTTGGATTCAGGAGCTGATGTAATGGGATCAGGAGGGAAGAGCCCGTTGATCTTGGCTGCGGCTGAAGGCCATGCTGATGTCGTCGAGATGCTGTTAGATCAAGGTAAGTGTGTAGACTGTTCCGCCTCTATTTAAGTTGATTTTTTTTTTGCTTTACTTAGGCAGGCAACCATATTTTTGGAAACCATGCCACTAGCGATTTAATGGATTAGATTATTTTTTCATTTGTGAGATATGTCATTTTTATTAAGTATTGTTATGTAATGGGGGGTCAAACTATCAGACGGGCCGCCTAATGGTAAGTGATACCTATGTAGTGATGGATAGCGAGTGAGCACTTTCGCTATAATTCAAGTGACCACAATACCACCATACCGACGACAAAGAGTCAAACATTGTCATAATAGAACACAATTTTATTACATGACGAAGTATGCTTTGATTGTTGTATGATTCTTTTGAGTTTTATGGTTCATTGCAATAAGGTCATCCTTGGCGTTAGATTACGTCCACATTTTTAAAGGAAAATACATAATTATCTATTCCGAATCCCCAGTGAGGTGAACCCACGACTACAGAATACCGTCCTATCGCTTTTCCATCTAAGCTTTAGTAAGCGCTGGTCTATCGAATTTATTCCTTCCTTATTTCGTAACATCTTTGCCTTTAAAAATATGAACGTGAATATGATTCTTCTCAGTCAGCTCGTTCTCAACATATTTCGATTTTGACACCTATATTAATGCCAAAAAGCAACGAGCTGATTTGAAATGAACAAAAGTTTTTGTTCATTTCTTCACCTTGTTGCAGATAGAGTAGATTCCATTGCACAATAAAACTATTTGTCCAGGGGCAGATCCGGATGCAGTGGACGCTGATGGAGTGTCGCCTCTCGGCTGGGCTTGTCTCCGGTCTAGGATACCCACCATGATAGTATTACTGGACAAAGGTGCTACTATCGGTAAGTTCAATATATTTATTTAAAAAAAAAATTAAGTCATAACACAATTATTTATTGGCTTCCAATTTCATAAGATGCACTGACGAGAAGTAAAATTAAGTGTCAAAATTTTTGAAATTAAGGTATAAGAAGGGTATAGCTAGTTATAAATACCCACATGAAGAGCTATTCAGCAGGGAAATATTGTTCTCAGAGACACGTGTTTATGGACAAGTGACATCTATTTGATACTTTTCTGAGAAAACTTCCTGGTCGCTATTTGGTCAAGAGCGACTTTTATGCTCTAAATGGTAGATTACATTTTGTTTTGTAACTTTAAGCTGATATGGTCACTAATACAAGAATTAACGTTATTACCGGGATAATTACATTGTAATTAAGTCAAGTTTACATGCAGATTTTCTAGTTTTCTGGGGCCTTATCTCTATAACAAAATAAATAAAGAAATAAAACTAGTAAGCCTTACTGCGTACACATGCAAAAAAGTTACTTTCGATAAATTAAGTGAACTGAACTATCTGGACACTGAAAAGATGCTATTAGAGAATTTGCAGAGAAGTATAACCAATTATTTACTGATGCGTTGAACACAAACTCAATTGAACATAATTACATAAATATAAGCATCACACACTCAACTCACTGCACACAAAACAGAAACAGTACATATACAGCTCTGAGACAAATTCTTGCTGTTGTTTAATGAAAGTGTGTATAACTGTTATTGATTGCTAAGTAAAGGCACATTTATTGTCACGTTCCTTAGACGAAAGAGTCCTGGATTTCATAGTACGGGTCTCGAGCCTAGTTTGGGACCCAGGTGCTCCATTACATTTATGTTCGGAAATGCCTTTTACCTGAATAAATATATTTTCAATTTACTTTACTTTCTTTTCTCGGTGATTATGCACAGCTACACGCACTATGTTCACGAGCAAATTTTGTGTGCTTGATAGCAGTTCCTGGTACACTTTTGAACTTGATACTTTGTGTTCTGTCCGTAAAATCCACCGACTTCCTTTCAATGATCCTATTTCTTTTTCAGACCAACCTGACGGTAGCGGGCGTACTCCTCTTGGCCTGGCATGCGGAGGACCTGCAGACTTAGTGGATATCCTTCTTGAAAGAGGGGCTTCTTTGGAAAGAGTAGACCATAGCGGATTGAGGCCATTGGACAGGGCCATTGGCCAGCGAAATGTTCCCGTAAGTCTATGATACTTGAATGTATTTCCTTATTGTCCTTTATTGTCTACAAATTTAAAACGATTTAACCAGACCTTTATCCATCTATGAATGCTCTACGACTAAGATTATCATTATGACGATGATATTCTTTGATCAAAGTGTATTATGCAATATACGTGTATTATGCAATATATGTGTATTATGCAATATTATGTAATATGCAATATACTGGATTTGCACAGTATTTGCATGGAGGTAGGGTAATTTGGAGTACCTGTCTCGCTACCTACTACCCTCAAGTTAGAAAAACTGTCACTAGATCTAAAATTATAATGGCTCTGAAGGACTGCTGTCTTAACACAGTCTGTTAGGTGACAGTTTTTCAAAATTGAGGGTGGTAGCTAGCCAGGCTCGAAGCCACTCGAAAGTACCTTACCACGATGCTGGGCATTTGATAACGGTGCTAACTTCACCGGAAGCTCAAGCCGTTGGTGGGGATTGAATAAAGGTCTATCAGTTTAACAGCCGACGTCCCCACCGCTGAGCTATCATCGCTTTAAATAACATTTTTTACCTGCAAATTTGTGTTTTTATAATCAGATCATGGTAAAATCTCGTATAATTTGGTTGGTGCAAGTAGGCCTTAGTCTTGCAATCATAGCTGTGTGGCCTATTCATACAGCTGTTTATATTGTAGAGGTTTACAGGAATAAATGTATATAATGAACTTGTGCTTTTCAGGTTGTCAACTGTTTTTTGAGAAAAGGCGCAAAACTCGGCCCAACTACGTGGGTCATGGCGTCAGGCAAACCAGAATTTATGTAAGTTTTAAACACTTTCAAAAACATTGCGACGTTATATAAAGTTCTTGGAGATATCAAACTTAAATGTCGGATACGTTCCAGTACCTGCCTGGCTGGGTACCAGCATTAAGTTTGGATAACTGTCACCAAACACACAGTGTGCACAGGCAGAAAATAACTCATAGGCAGTAAAATTCTAGATCTAATTTAATTACACCTTTGAACACATCGTCACTGACCATCAAATGGTCAAAGCTAAATTTATGAAGCTTAAAAATACTGTAAATATTAATAATATTAGATTTATCTAATGCAGTAATCAAATATTCATTATCAAAGTATGGTTATATTGCACACCGTTAAGACTGAGTTGTATCGAAACTGTTGAATGTTGTTTTAGGTTTAACTTTGCATATATATATTTCCACTAAAATACAATCTAAGAACAAATTAAGAAAAGAAATAAATAAAATATTTGCCACTGATATTTTTTTCCTTTCTAATCTTAATTTATTTTTAGATTTCATACCAAACAGCAACAAATGAGTAAATATCATTGTTTTATTGCACGATCACATTATTATCTTAGTGTATCAATCTACAGAATTTAGTATGCATTATAATATAGAACGCCGTAGGTTCCCAAAAAAACCTAACAATGGGGATAACAGCGGAAAAAATATCTTTTACCATTTTACTATATTTGATCAAAAAAACATTCTAATACATTTTCTAGTCGTAATGTAATAAGTGTAGTATAGTAATGTTCGCCGCGGTGGTACCGGCCTAGAATAGTACTCCCCCACCTCTTCCCGTGGGTGCCGTAAGAGTCGGCTAAGGGATCACGTACCAGAAGGTGGGCAGCAGCGCCTTCTGAGGATCGGAAATCATACTGCGCTCGCCAACCCGCTTGCCAAGCGTGGCGAGTATTGGCAAATCCCCCCTATATGGGGGAGGCATACGTCCAGCAGTGGACATCCTATGGCTGCGATGAATGAATGAATGAATGAATGAATGTAATAAGTAAAATCGTGTTGATTTGACATACTTTAAAAGCATATGAAACAAGATAGAGGATATAGAAGGTATATATATAGGAGAAGAGAATATTTAGCATGAAATAGGGACATCAATATTTTTCACTGGTTAAAAATGTTTCGGGCAACTGCTGGCATTTAACTTTGACATCGTCGGTCCATGACATTTATTTGTTTACATAAATATCTAAGATTTTGGAACTGAGTATGGCTGTTTGTGCTTTTCACAATCTCCTCGAGGGTCACTTGGAATGATTGTACAATCTATTGCCCGCAGTGCCGGTGGCAACCTTGCGCCCTATATATTATATGTTTGATTGTTTTAGTGAATTAAAATGTTTTTCCATTCCAGGCTTATACTTCTCAACAAACTCCTCGAAGACGGAAATATGCTGTACCGAAAGAACCGCCCTTCTGAGGCCGCCCACCGCTACCAGTACGCTCTGAAGAAAATCAACCCCCTAATCTCTGATGAAGGGTTGACAACCCCTAACACGCAGCCCGTGCCACAAGAACACATCTCTGCTTTTGTTCAGCTGAAGACGAATTTGCTACTAAACTTGTCCCGGTGTAAACGGAAATTGAACGTGAGTTTATATTTTATTTGTATAGCTCCTCATATTACATTCATGTACAATAAATATAATTAATTCTGAAACCACGTAAGTTCAGGTAGTTTATCACACTCAGAGACCCGCACTAGGATTCCCTGTGTCGCGGGATGCATGGACATACACAATCACAGCACACAAACATTCAAGACCCGGGACAAACATCTACACTCATCGCACAAACATTTGTGTGTTGCCGGGATTCGAACCCAGGTCCCCGGAGACACAGAAGTCATGTCATGTATGAATTGTTCGGATTATAGAGTACTGCCTAAGACCCCCACAGTGCGGCATTTTTTACAATAGAATACGGGGCACTCGCGGACGCGGGCGCGGTACTAGGCACCGCTTCCGCAAACTCCCCGCATTATCCTTGAAAAAGACCACCGAATGTGGTCAAAACTATAGTCGGAACCCTTTGACTTATTACGTACGTAATTCCCGTGTTTTATACATTCAGAATGTGTCAAAACTACGTCAGTTTTAATAACAAAACTCTATATTAGGAAATAATTGTGTACAAACAAATGTACATACTAAAATAATCAAATTCAATAATAATAGACATGTCGGATTACATGAGGTGCCGGGTTACCGGGCGTCCACTGTACATAAAAAAATAATTTAAAATTAAAAAGATACACATCGAACTTCAATAGGATTCGATCACGCAACCCTTTCACTGATGGGCGACACTTGCAACACTGAGGCGTCAGAAGCGATAGTAGTAACGGACTAATCGTACCCAAAATTTAAACCATACTTGCCTTCATATTTAATTATTTAAGGAAAGGTTATTCCAACAGTTCAGGTAAATAGCGCGCCTACATATCTGTTTAAAATAAGCTGGGAATGTATAGGAGAGAGCAAAGCGATCAAGCATAGGTTCGACTTTGACTGTGCTCACGTTCAGAATCCATGAATAAATTATAAGATCCGAATGAGTGGGTGGAGAGCAGCGCGGACCAGCCAGCAGTGCTTGTATTACATCAACACTTATGGATATGACAATTTAAATCTTGATGGTTTCTTGACCATATTACCTGCCGAAAAAACTAAGTTTTATAATTTTGGAAGGTATAGTTTTTTTTAAATGATTAAAAGGATATTTTTGAGTATATAACTATCGCAATAATTATACCTAATCGTATTTAAACTCCTGAACACTCATTTATACTGAACCATAGATACTCAAACCAAAAGAAAACAAAGCTCAGCCTCTTTTCATGCACATGATTCTTTTAAAATTGTGTATGTATACCGCCTTAAATTGTTTCTTGCACATGATGTTTTTAATAGTGTACCTATGTATTTTTAAAATATTTTTTTAACCTATAACTGTGCTTGTGTATGTATAGCGCCTAAAATAGTTATTGTTCTAATATAATACATCACTACACATACTAGTATATAACACTTTATCTGTACTATACTGCTAGTGATGCTTTTGTCTGTGAAGTACCGTAATGTAAGTTTGCATGTAATATTATCGCAGGAATACGTATAATATCTGCCATGTCTTCCATTAGAGCGAGAGAAATTTATTTTAATTTGTGTTGATAATACATAGTTAATAGACTAAGTGCATGTTAATGTTATTGTTATTTAATTTTATGTTTTTAATTTTTAATTGTTATTGTTTATAATTTTCGAAACAAGGCTGTTGTTTGGTTCCTTCTGTGCCGGCTCAAATGGTTCCGACGGAAGACCAGCGCTGGTTTACTTACAACCAGCATTAAGCTGAGTTGGGGCCGCTTTGAGACATGACAACTAACGCACTAATTAGGCATGTGTCAAATGTTTAATTTATGTTAAAATTTAAGCGTTTTTGTAGTAACAAAAACGCTTTTTTGTTACTACAAAAGCTAGATTAGCTGCCGCTACTTTCTTTCTTCTTCTTCTTTCTTACTTTAATGACCTACACTTATTGCTACAATATAAAGTAAGAAGATAAGCTGAGTTTTTCGTTAGGCTGAATTAGAGTTTACGCACTCAGACTGAGAAACTGTTGGAACGTATTGACTTTATTATATCTTTTCAGGAACCATCTGATGCCCTAGAACTAGCGGCCCGAGCATCTATTCTACGGCCGAACGCCTTCGAATGTGCCTACGCCATGGCTCGAGCCATCCTAGCTCTTAATAAACCCTCCGAAGCCCTCCCACACGCTAAACGAGCCCTCCAACTCGCCCCCTCAAACGACATATCAGCTGTTAGAACACTGAGGTCATTGCAACAGGAAATATTAACAAGAATCAATGCAGGCTCTCATAGTTTGAATGGGGACGCACGTTCGCTAAGGAATTTTGATAGCATTAGTCTGAATATGCCTTAAAGTATTCTGTGTTATTTTTGTATAGTTTCCACCTAATTTAAGACATGTCAGATTCACTGACAGCTCTTAGATATATATTTCAACAGTTTACTATTACTAAACAATATCAGATATTAATCGACAAATACTAGATATTACTTTTGATTTCGACACAGTGTGATATAGGCACATCAGCATAATGCTGCTCGCCTATAGTTCAAATAAATAAATAATAAATTATTCAACAATCATTGAATATTAATCGTCAAATCAATAATAACATAAATCAATGTATATAGGTAACCAAGAAAGTAAGCCAACCAAGAATTAACGCAAAAGATCAAGATTTTCAATGGCATAAATTTGATAAAGTAATTGAATAAAGTCTAATAAAGGTTCATGCATTAAAATAATAAAATTAAAAACATACATACGTTTATAGCCACTTATCGATTTTCCGACATCAAATTGCTTATATTTTTTATGAAGAGGTGTGTTAATCAATTGTTTGCTGTAATGGTACATTATATTGAAACTTTCCCGCTAATAACTGTAAAAATATGAGACATTTTTACGATACGAATAACTGCAATACTTGACTTGGTTATAATAAAGCGACGTTTATAAATAATTGTAGGTACTATTTGCCTGTATTCCCTTAAAATGTGATTTCTGGCTACTATACATATCTGTGTGTATATAAAAAAAATATTAACCATTCAATTTGTACGGCGTATACTGAATGAATTTGTGCTATGTAGGTTCGTTATATATGACTTGTGAATAGTGTTTTGTTATATTATTTGCAGCAATTTTATGTGAGTCTTTTTTAAACTGTAAATAATTTTGTAATCTTTTGAGAAGGCAGTGTACAGGATTATAATATAGGTTTTAGAGCCTCGAATATAATATCACTCTATTTAATTTTTTTCGCTTGCCATTACGTAGAATGCTTTAATATCTTTATTATTTTTACATGACAAATATGTTTTAGAAATTGGTGCCTTCTGTGAAACATGTGTCCTAGCTTTACAGTACTTTTTTATGTTTTTGAGTTAGACTCAGTGTGCCCATTTTCTTGCTATATATATATATTTTTTAATTTATTTATACCTATTTCTATTGTGCTATAAGATTTTGTAAAACGTTTTTTGTTTGAGTTGAATGTATGTCTATATAAAAATATAATTATATAAAGAGTGATGTAAGAATAATTTTAACATTTTATTTATTTTGAACTCAGGTAGTCCACAATTGTATAAGTACAAAAAATATGTTATTGAAACAATAAATATGTCTTGATCAAAATCTATCAGTAGTGATGCAATAAATTTGGAATAAAACACATGCCAAATTAATTAAAAAATATATTTTAAGACTGAAAATTGGTGACATTACAAAATCAACTATTACTTATTACAATAGTGAAATAGGGAGTAAGTATGTTAAGTACAATACAGTTACTGAGACAGTACATAATTATTATATTAAATACACTTTTCATATTGCTTCAAACAATATCTAGTTTTATTTCTAACTTAAAAGTGTTGCCAGATTATTCTGGTTTAATCATTTCGAATTTACTGTCAATGTCTAAAGGAATGGCAAATGTTGGAGGAAAAATTTGCTGAGACGTCGAAATTGGTTGATGGGTAGGAGTAGTTAAGAAAGGACTAGGAGTAGAATATGAGTTCGGAGTAGAGTTTGGTAAAGGAGTAGGGAGTGTAGAGGATGCAGTAGATACATGTATGGGTTTGGAAGCTGCCAAGGTAGTGGGTGCAGTTATAGGAATAGAAGCAGTTGAGGTTGTAGGAGTCAAACGAGTAGAACTAGATGTAGTACCATGAGTAGCAGTGAAAAGACTATAGGGCGTAGACATGTGAGCTTGAGCTATCCGATTATGTAACGTAAAACTGCTTTCATCCTCATACTGTCTGAATACTAAATTAGTATGAGGAATTCTTGTGTACACTGGCACTAAAACTAATGGCGGTTTAACAGTTACTTTGTCAGCCTTTGGTTTTAGATCGATAATAGTTACCTTCGGTGCAGAACCATTATCAAGAATCCCGTAATTGTAAGTTGGCGTTTTCTTAACTTTTCTGTTAGGCGCAGGTCGGTATATGTTTGGTTTTAGATAGGTATATAAGCTGGCATAATGGTTAAGTATTTGCTGGGTGTGTTCTGGTGAGGCGTTATCGGTGCTTACTGGCGTGTTGCTAATTAAATTAAACATATTGACGCATTGTGTTGTATTCTTCCTTTTTGACTGGGGACAGGTCTGTAACAACAGGAAAACAGTGAGTAAGAAATGTTACTTGTAAAAAAATCAAAGCTGTAAATTATCAGGATCCCTAATGTTTTTGAATATAGCCTGTCACCAGGGGATAGAGTAACTTCCCAACAGTGAAATATTTTTTAATCAGGTCCAGTTCAGGTTTTAGCTTTGAATCCTATACAAACAAACAAACAATCGAATCTTTCCTCTTTATAATAGAATATATATATATATATATAAATCAGTTCGAGATAGCTTAGTTTTTTTTGATAAGGTGTCATTACTCTAAGCTTAAAGAAAATTGTGATCAGCATTATAATTTCCGCGCTTTGAAAATATGTGGTATTCTCAATTGACTGGTTACAGCGGCAGTGTGTTACAAATGTGGATGAACATGTATGTGGGTGGTAGTACTGTAGTACGTTGTCTTTCATACAATAAGTGTGGCCGATTTTATAAACTCTCTATATAATAGAAGTCCTAAACATCCTAATCGCCCACTGTCTTCAGAACAAAGCCAGTCATGACCTCTAAAAATGTAGAATAGAAAAAATATTTCAGATACGTTGTAGATTTGGTATTTGTAATTTTTAGACTTTCGCGATTCGAACACATTTGTATTAAATCAAACGTCGAGGTAAATAAATTACTAAACGTTTTTCTCGCGATCAAGCCCCGTTTGATTTAATAACAATAGATTTGGTATATCCATTATTCATTTAATATTTCCATAGTGCAACACCTAGGGATCTGTCAGTGTTCAATGTTCTGTGTAGGTACGTTTTTTCATTTTCGATTGTGCGGGGCCCTAAGTCTACTATTCAATATGGCAATATGTTCGGTTCACAAAGGCCGATTTTAACAGCTTTGGTAGTTGCTATTTTTAATTCGTCCGGTTGAATCAACCTCGATTCAATTCTAGATTCAGTGATACAGCACATTTTTTGTAGTATGTTAGCATTTGAGTCATTAAAAAAAAATATCTAAATACCGTACAAAACCGGTATAGGCCGAGCATAGATTCAGGCTATGGCCTTACAGACTACGGATTTTTGACGTTGTCTTATTGGCATCCGCGTGGTCTCGAACCGGACTGAATCTGAACATGAAATTAGTAGACAGGATATCCCGGTTGTTAATCAATCGAACTTTAAGTCATTTCTTATATTCGTATACATCTACACACCTTCAGATGGCCCATGAAACTAACATATTGGCAGAATATTGAAAAATCAATAGAAGGCACAATTTAAGATTGAACAGAAGAATGTAAGTACAGTAGAGATTAATAGTTTAAATAGTATCTTTCAGCCGTCCGAAATAATGATTTTCGTGGAATTAATGACTTACCATCACGATAGAATCCACAAGGTTAAAGAACTTCTTGGGCGAATTGCAGTGCTCTCTATACAGGGGACTGATATTAAACCCGTTCAAATAAAAGGCTTCATGAGTTGACCAGTCATTTTGAGATGTGAAACGGCGGAGGTGCTGCTTAATTTTCAAATAGTCCATGAACCCATATTTATTAAGTATTCCCATTTTTGACATAATACAGGTAGTTGATGGAGTATGGTCATGGCACTGTAAATGAAACAATAATTAGAAAATATCAGAATGACAGGTCTTAATAAGTATTTTTAGGTAAAGGGCCTTTAAAAATAATTACTTATTACAATACTACTAATTCGTCCATTAGACTGATTACTACGACGTACCGAACATATAAATACTGTGAAATATACTCACAATAATTACATGTGTATTGCGAACGCCATAAAACCGACCTCCACCTCTAAGAGCTGGAAAACTGTTAACATTTTCTGGTTATAATGATTTCAAAGCTGAATTCTTGAACCGATATCAATAAAAAATATATAGCTCAAATCGGTCCATAAATCATATATTATTTGAAAAAAACAACCACCTCGATCGTAAGTCGGTTAAAAATGAGATCTCTTAAGTCCAGTTAGCAGATTCAAGTATACATATTTAGCTCAACGAAGCAGCATTCCAATTCAACGTGGCAATGCTTTTAGCATTCTGGGCACGCTGCCAGCCAGTAGCGGGTTAGAGCATTTGAGTTATCTATAGGCTTCCTATAGCTAGTGGATTGCTCAAATGTTATTATAGTAGCTGCAGTATTGTTATTAGTATTTTATTTTAAAAAGGCATCGGCCTCGTAAAAATAAACTTAGTACCTATACATGGATATATGAAGAAGGCAGTGGACTATGGAAAAAAATAAAAAATGGAAATCCTCCTCTTACCTTACTCGTTGACGTGAACAGTCTGTAAGTCTTAGGTTTCAGGACAGTCGTCACGGGCTCTTTTCTGCTCAAGGAGGTGAGACCACACTCAGTTAGTATGGTTTGGTCTACTAACTCCGGCAGAGTGCAAATCTCGCGCCGGTGTTTCTGCAAGAACATACGAGTATATTCAAGTGATTATTTTTTTCAATTGGCCACTGCTGAATACGTTCAATATGAAGTAAGTATAAGAAAATAATTCCTAAACAAAACAAAATCCGATGGAGCTATCAAGTACCTAGACATTGCAATCGTATTGCAGTTCCATTGGAGATATTCACGAGTTCTCTGTACCCACTTCAAATACATTAATATTTTTTAATTCAAAACTCTTTTTTGATACCCAATTCTGCAGTACCAGCAGGTGTAAAAATAAAATTAAATATACGAAACTTAAATGAAATTCCCGCCGAGCGTCTTCCAAGTGCCTCGTTAGAGCTAGTGTGGTGAAAATTGTTTTGTTTTACACATGGGTAAAATTTTTTTAGCGTTTCGTGTTTTTTACGAAACTTAGCTTGCTCAGGTTTCAATCTAAGTACTCACGCCAAATATCAACTTTGACCGCATGTAAAACAAATAACTATTTCCCGCGACCATGGCTACTGCAGTTTGGACAAAAAGTCGAAATACATATTTAAAAAAAATCACGCTTCATCGCGTGATTTTTTTTAAATATGTATTTCGACTTTTTGTCCGGTTACATTTTGTACGAGTATATTAATTTGTGGGTTTATTATGCATTCCTACGGACGGGGGTCAGTCCGGCTATATAATGGTTCAAAAGTCCGTGTATGATTTAACGCACACGATTCAATGCATTATACATTTATTATTATACTAATAGCGCCCCGCGGTTTCACCCTCGTGGAGTACATTTTCCCCGCTATCTTAATTATCCCACATCTTAATATACTTTTTCCGGGATAAAGGTAGCCTATGTGTTAATCCAGGGCTTTAACTATCTACATGCCAAATTTCATTGAAATCGGTGTAGCCGTTTGAGCGTGAAGAAGTAACAAACACACACGATACACACAAACTTTCGCATTTATAATATTAGTAGGACTAAAGTACTTACAGGTCTGTATTTGGAAGAACTTATCTGGCACGTTCTTTGTATGCTCGTTGTATGCCTATAACCAGACATTCATGTTAAAGTTAAGTTCACTTATTTTTACTGTTTTCTCAAATGACAGAGGATATAAAGCTAAGCTTCGGTCAACTGTCAGTGTCAAATATATACAGCGTTTAGGCAGCTGGAAGCTGGAAATCCTGTCGCAGTTTAGGTCGAGCTTGTTTCCACTTTCGACCTCATCGACACTGGCCATCAAATGAGGTAGCGGTCCAAATTAGACAATTCCGACTCGTCGGACCCGCGTACCGAGGGTTCCATACAAATTTGGAGATACATACACATTATCAAAAATAGTATTTTATTTGTTTAAATAAAATTTTGTTTTTTCATTCTCCGTCATAAATGGAAAACTTTGCATCATTAAAATAATTAAAAATTTCTATATGGCAGTGCCAATGAAACCCTTTCATAAGATACCCCACATGACACAGTTAACTAAATTCCAAATTTGGACCGCCGTTCCTTGTATAATACCCTGTTTTTTTTATGACTTAATTACAAATATATAGTTTTCAAACTTTTCCCTATACTTGTAGTATAAGACAATGTTACTTGCCGAATTTCATAGTTCTAGGTCAATGGGAAATACCCTATAAATTTTGATTTCCTCGAGAGTGTCGAAATATACGTTTACGGTATAAACGGTCGTATCTTTTTATAACGTTAACTTTAAAAAGTTTGATTTTTTTACAGCTTCACGAGTGTAGACCTGAGTACCTATATCGTTTTAATTTCAACTCGATACATCCACACGTTCCCGAGATAAAAAAAATCTTGACAGACGGTTGGACAGACAACAAAGAGATCCTATAAGAGTCCTTTTAAGTTATGGAACCCTAAACAATCAAAACAATATCTAATACTCACTTGCACAAGTCATTCCTCTTTGCATTTGGGCAATTCTGAAATAGACATCCAGTTATTAATTGTAACACCAAAAACATAAGCATAGGAACAATATTGCGTTATAAGCTAACAAAAATATGTTTAATAAACATATACTAAACTCATACTAAAATATAATCATTAAAAAATCAAAAACAGAACTTGAATGACAGTCTTTAAAGACAATATAACGAAATAAATTTAAAAAGTTAACATTTCGATACAGCTCTTTTATCGACAACTGTATCGAAATGTTAACTTTTTAACCATTCAGCCTTTTTTACCACAGCTTCAGCTAGACCAAAGAGTTTGCAATGCAGTTTTTCTACCTATAGTCTTTGGACGCGGCGCAACACGCATGCGCGACCAGCAAATGGATTTTGTCGCTAAACGTTTACAAATAAATGCAAACATGCAAATAATTGCTGTGATTTTACGTAAATTTCATTATCTTTTTTATGAGATTAGATAAAGTAGTGAATGAAACTGCGCATAATTTGGTCTTATGATACAGTTTCATAACCTACTATTATAAAAAAGGCAAAATTTTAAATAAAACTGTTTTCACTAAATTTCAATTCATTATTATGTGATGTATGCAAACTTAAAGACAAAATGACGCCAAAACAGCCACAACTAAAAGTTACATGCTTGTGCTTTACTTCTCATCAAATAAATCACGTTTTAACGTGAGTACCTACCCACGAGAGCGAATTTCCTTACCTCAGTAAGAACATCAAAGGTGCAGGCCAGTATTTTATTAATCTCACACTCAGCGCCATAATCGGCTGATCTCCTCAGGCAGGTGGTCATCACTCTCCCTTTAGCACTGTTCCAACTGGGATAGTTGTTGGTGAAGTTATCCAAGAGTCTGCCGAAGGCGTCAATATCGACGGCGCCAGTTGGTGAAATGATGTTGAGTTTGTTGAAAACGCAACTCTCTTTTTCACACTGGAATAAAACAAAGATACAAGTGGTGGCGGTGACTGTGCGGCCCCGTCTTTTTCGACCCAAATACTTGACACTAACTAAATCTAAAATTATTTATTCTTACACTTTGGGGCACCATAGTAACATCATTTCTTATAACTGGACTGTTAGTGCTGGTTGGTGCGTCAGTGGTTACAGCAGGTGTGTCGTTCTTGATAACCAATCTACGTTGAACATCCCAGTTAAGCTGGAAGTTGCAATCCTGTCGCCATGATGGTTGAATGAATTCTGAAATATCGCAGCAGTCGAGGGGATCGGTCGCACCCTGGAAGATTAAAACGTTACTTGAATGATATTGGTTCATAATATGAACTGGTCGGCAATCAGCACAGATTTATTTCTGTACCAGTTGATACTATTGACCGGTGTTTGTTTTCAGGGATAATACATATTGAACATGACCAAGGTTCAAACAAAATTGGTGTCTGAGAGCTTAATGTTGTACAAAGACCTATAGAACTGGGCTATGCTGTGTAGCTTATTACTAAACTATGTAAAATAGGCTCAGGGAGCACGTATCGCGCCTTTAATAACGATGATAAAGACATGTTAATAATTTGTCACAAAAGTATGCAGCCTTAAATAATAAGACGAATCATTTGGAAGTGTCTTTGAAATATGACCTTAACTGCAATATTTCAATCTTGTAGGATCATTGGCCGACCATAATGTGTTTACACAATTAAATATAGTAATTGTTGATTACAAATATTGTAATTTTAACTATCGCATTTCGAACACATTGTTAATAACGATTTATCGGGACTTGTTCTCGTTAAAAACCTTTAGTAATTTATTTACCTCAACATTTCGACAAGTCGCATCGAGTTCGCGTGTTACTGTTTTAGATCTACAATACAATATAGAGGAAGGTGTTTTTTTGTTCATTCGAACCTCAAAACGGCCACTACAGCGGATTATCGCGATTAGTCCTAAGAGCAGCTGTTTTGTGATATACATATATGGGAATTCAATGCAAGTATATAATATATAACTAAATATGGCATATATACCTTATTGACCTAGCTTTTGACCACAATCACACTTGATGGTCAGTCACAATGCGGTCGATGGTGTTCCTGATCAGCTGACCTGAACACACTATATGTTTGGTGTTTTTCATACTAGAGGGTGAAATAAATAGATAAGAAATAAATAGAAAACCAGGTATTTACTCAGCCTTATTTACTATAATTTAAACGCTAGAACGCTAACTTATTTTAATAATTCTGAAATGTGATAGCTAGTTTAGCGTGCAATATTATTATCATTATGTAAGAGGAACTCGATTACCTGATCACTTTCGGTTTCCAAGCTTTTGAATGTTACCACTTGAAGAGAATCGCCATTAGATACTGGTGCGCTGAAGTTGTAGACTCTTTTCTGGAATCATAGTTTATGTAATGGTTAAATATGGTTAATTATTTACTGCGGAGTACCTTTTGTGTCGTGGACACCGGTGACGGAAGAGAGGCAGGGGCGAGATAGCTGAATGGATATAAGATTTGGTTTAATACGCAACAAGCAGTCTGAAGACTTTGAAATTTGGCTAGCCGCTAGCGTATCTGCCAACCCGCATTGGCCAGCGTGGTGAATTATGGTCACACAACACCTCTGTGTGAGGAAGTATTGTGTCAGTGGGAACGTATTGGGCTGATTGTACTACATCCCATCCCACTAATATTATAAATGTCATAGTTTACAGGGATGGATGGATGGATGTTTGTTACTCAATCACGCCAGAACGGCTAAGCGGATCTGGATGAAATTTGGCACAGACATAGATTATAGTCTGGAATAGCACATAGGTTACTTTTATCCCGGTAAAATGTATGATTCCCGTGGAATAATTCATACAGCGGGAAAACCGTAATCCATGCGGGTGAAACCGCGAGGCGCTACTAGTATAGCATATGAAACGAGTAAACAGCATCACAAAAAAAATACTCCGAAAAAGCATTGGTGTCTTAAAAGGTTAATTTTCACTAGAACAGTTTCTACATAATATCTAAATACATATATCTATAACTGTTTCAAAAATATTGTTTAAATACCTGTGAAGGCCAAACTCCTTGAGTCGGAAACTTCGGCTGAAAGTCGTGTACGTAGTACTGTATCACCGAGGAGAGTCCACATTCTGACAAAATCGAAGCGTTGAAAAGTTCCGGCAAATTGCAGCATTTCGCGTTGAAATACTAGAAATATGTAAAAAGTCATATTTTTAAGTTATAATTTGAAATAGTGCGTAGGAAACGAATTTGGCAGATAGTATTAAAATTAGATTAAGGGTAGTTCAATTTTTATTTAACATGGAAGATTTATACTTTTAATAATATGTAAAGAGTATTGTTGACTTTTTTTTGTTTAATATACCTATATATGTATATTAATTTTATAATAATTAAGGATACCATTTTGACATAATAAATAATTTGTATTTTTTATGGTAAAATTGTGAAATAGAAATAATGTGATCAGATTAATATGTTATAAATTAGTACCAATTTGTAACGCTTTAAACCAACTGTTATGTTACTTATTGTTATGAAAATATATAAATAAAATAAACACTACTATTCAATATTTTCTAATAAATAAAAATAGCACGGTCTGGTGGACATATATAAAAATGGAGCATCAGAATGTACGTGGAGTTACGTAATTATTTTAGGAGCTTTAAAGCGTCTGTAAAGTAATTCGGCCGACGGAAATTGTCTGGGAGTATTGCCGACTTATTATTAAGGATATTGCCTAAAATATACGTGAAAATCAGCTGTGAGCCTTTGGATCTTGGACTATATTATTATTCTTCACGCAGTGAATACATACCTTCTTTAGCCTTCCTCCTACTTATGTATCCATCCAGATTTTAAGTACTCTTTTCATTATTTTTCATACCTCCTCATAACATGCCCATACTATTCAACTTAACCACTGGTACTACTTTCAAGATTCCTCTGATATACTTATTCCTTATTATATCCATCCTAGTCACACCACACAACCATCTCAACATTCGCATCTAAAATATAAAATATGTATGTAAAATTGAATACTTACATTTTTAATGAACCAAGAAGGCCGCCGTTCCAGCGCCATGTTCTTTTCTTGATTTTCGTAACGGCTTGAAAATATAATTATAATTCTGAGCAAAATGCGCATCTGATGATCATATTATATTCCTGTCCTTATCTTATGCTAAGTAGAGCAAACAAAACATATCCTTCTTTCACTTTTTTCTTTTTTTTTTCTAACAGACTAATGCTGTTTGCCTCTACCGGCAATTGCAGCTTCACCAGAGGGGGAGGGGCGAGCACTGACGGTGCTCAGCCCGGATGACTTCTTTCACTAAACTTCTTGCATTGCGTTCTTTGTGTAAGCACATATTTTAGTAATAATTATTTTTTAATATTTTTTAAAATGTTCATGGTTATAAAAGAGTGAACATTGAACACAAGAGTGAACAACAACAGGAAAACCGTAGTCCTCACGGGTAAAACCGCGGGGCGCAGCTAGTATATTTATAATAATCAATAACTAACGTTATTATCGCTATATTAACCATGTATCTTATGCCATGTTAATTTTTAATAAAATATTGGTAATTGAAACCAAATAAAATGCATGGTAAATATACCGATAATAACGTTAGTTATTAATAAAATAATACAATAAACATTCTTTATTGGAACTGAAACAATGGAACAAAAATAAAGAAAGCACTATGGTATCTGCGAAAGTTTTTTTGAAAAACTGTGTTGCAAACACCAACGCCCTCCTCCCTAATAAAAAAGTGCATTTAGTTCCTTACTTGTATCATACTTCACATTATATTTAAATACTTTTATATAAAACAAAGCGAAAACATATTTAGATATTATTTATTAATATTATTATTAATTTATTTATTATTATAAATACACTAGCTGCGCCCCGTGGTTTTACCCGTGAGGACTACGGTTTTCCTGCTACCTCAGTTATCGCAAGGGAACCATACTTTTACCGGGATAAAATGTATCTTATGTCGTTCTCCAAGGTTCCATCTATCTCTATAACAACATGCGTCGAAATTAGTTCAGCGGCTTAGGCATGAAAACATGACAGACAGCCAGAGCTACTTTCACATTTATATATACTAGTAGCGCCCCGTAGTTTTACCCGCGTGGACTACGGTTTTTACCCTGCCCCAATTAATGACGGGAACTGTACTTTTTCCGGGATAAAAGAAGCCTATGCGTCATTCCAGGGTCTAACCTATCTCTATACCAAATTTCATAGAAATCGGTGTACCCGTTTGAGCCTGAAGAAATAAATGTTTTTAAATTATTTGCATATCCCACGGGAACAGCAAATTTTTTCAGGATGAAAAGTAGCATATGTGTTAATCTTATGTCTAAACTAACTCCTTATCCGTCTCACTCTATTCATTAAATTCTTTAATTCATTAACTATTCGTCTCATGCGTGACGATGGTAAAAGACCTGACGGCATGACACTTATTCCCTGGAAGTTAGGGCGGCCTTTAGTGTGGGACGCTACATGCGTTGACACTTTGGCGCCGTCACATCTTCCTGAGACACATGTTAGGGCTGGCGCCGCGGCTTATTCGGCTGCGCAATTGAAACGGCGAAAATATGCTAACCTAGGACTTGATTACATATTTGAACCGTTTGGGGTCGAGACATTGGGCCCGTGGGGACCTGGAGCTCATCGGATTTTCCATAATTTATCAGAGCGTTTGATCGACGCGACGCGTGATCAAAATGCTGGCACATATTTGGCTCAACGAATCAGCATTGCAATTCAACGTGGCAATGCTGCCAGCATTCTGGGCACGCTGCCAGCCGGTAGCGGGTTTGACCATTTGAGTTATCTATAGGCTATCAATAGCTAGTGGATTGCTCAAACGTTATTGTATTAGCTGCAGTATTGTAATTAGTTATTAGTGTAGAGGTGATAAATTTTTATATTAATTTATTTTTTTAGACTCTTTAGTTTGTATGCTGAGCCTCTATTTCTTCATTTAAGAATTTAGGAAAGTTTAAAATAATGTATTTCATTATTCATTATTTTAATAAGTAACAATGAGAATCTATGAAAATATAAGTAGGTATACCTTTGTGTGAACATGTTCTTGAATCCAGCAATCGAGTTAACAGGCGCGCAAGCATCGCCTTTCCTCAAACTGCTTTCTGGACAGTTCTGAAACAATCATGCTATCAGAACTCTTGCCATGGTTTTGTTATAATATAAATGTATTTTATATTTGACGAGACGAGATACGTGACAAGGAGTACTTTTAGTAAAGGTCAATAACTGGGCAACTAGTATGGAATCTATACCCACGGCCTAGAGAAAAATTATATAATAGGATGTTTAGATAACATCCATAGTTTACTAATATATATGTTGCATTAACGTAGATAATGGAATCCTGGCTAAGAACTAAAAAAAATATATATTGAAGTTTTAGTGGGGTTCCATCATCTGTCTCTAGCAGCCAAAATTCATAGAGTTGTAATAGTCTTCATCATCATCATCATCATCTCGGCCATAGGACGTCCACTGCTGGACATAGGCCTCCCCCATTGATTACCACAAGGACCTGTTGGAACGGCCCGCATCCAGCCCTTGCCTGCGATCTTAGTCAGGTCGTCTGTCCACCTGGTCGGTGGCCGTCCTATGCTGCGCTTGCCAGTCCGTGGCCTCCATTCGAGAACTTTTCGGCCCCAACGGCCATCAGTTCTTCGAGCTATGTGCCCTACCCACTGCCACTTCAACTTGCTAATCCGCTGGGATATATCGGTGACTTGCGTTCTTCTACGGATCTCCTCATATCTGATTTGATCACTGTTGTATATCGTTGTAGTAGTAATAGTGCTTGGTTCTAATATTGGTGCGCAGCTGGGGTGAATGGGTGAAGGGCCGACCTCGCAGTTATCGCAATGAACAGTTGACTTATTTGTTACGGACGGTTTGAACAAAACGCACACGAGATAAACGTGTCACGATCGATCGCAAAATGGATCGCCCTAAGATTTTTAGCAAGAAAATTTGAAAAACTTATTACAAAAAATAAATAATTATCGATATTTATGTTTTGAAAATAAATATTAAATATTTATTCTTATTATTTTATTTCATATTTCAAAAATTGCGTTTACTGATAATTATCTCGGGATTATTTATTAATTAACTACGTGTGCACCGATACCCCCTCCCGCCTACCTGACACCGCGCATTTACCAATACAGTTTGTTACCGTGTGAAATCTAAATAAGTAAAATTTTACTGAAAATATAACCATATGTCTACATATAACAGTCACCAGGATAGTAACTTATCTATGGTCACCAGAGAGCAAGTGATCAATTATTTTATTGCTTGACTGTATTAACGGTTTATGTAATTAGGTACTTCAATTATCAACATCACGACAACGAAGGCGACAAGCGATTTCATGCATCTCGTGGTCGTTAATATTCTTGTCTCCCATATGTATGTACATAAGGTTCAATCTATACGGTTGATTTTTCTATAGCAGAATTTGTCATGCTAATCAAAGATTATATAACGTGTTATACCGATGGCTGTACATAACTTATGGATCTTCGAAGAGATGACAGCCTTGCAGTAGGAGCGTCGGCTGTCACACTGACGGACCCGTATGTACAATGTCTCTACACTACCCGTCTCTACCCAGCATGGTAGTAGAGTAATTTCGAGTACCTGTCTGGCTAGCTACCACCCTCAAAACACGAAGTGTGTTCAGGCAGCTACAGTCCTTGAGAACCTGTAAAAATATGTTTAGCGCGATTTTACCTTTGAACACATCGTTACTGACCATCAAATGAGATAGTGGCCAAACGATAGATATATATACAGTATAAATAAAATAAACGTTCGCGGTATCATCCAGCTTAATTATTTTATATCTGCCGAAGGCTTTATTAAAATAAAATACAAATAACTAATTACAATACTGCGGCCACTACAACAACATTTGAGCAATCCACTAGCCGTTGCAAGCCTATTGATAACTCAAATGCCAGCTACCAGTAGGCAGCGTGTCTTAAAGGCTAGCAGCATTGCCCCGTTGCATTGCAATGCTGATTCGTTGAGCTATCTGAGCTGCTGAGCTATACCTATTTTATGAGCCGCATCGATCAAACGCTAAAGCTGCTGTTCACCAAAATTTAAAACGTCCGATTATCATTTCAACTGTCGGTCAAACAATTTTTACAATACAGTTAACCGACTCCACACTAAGTTTGGCAAAATCCGATTAACTTTTAACTTTTTAATAAGTATGTACGTACAATGTACATCGTAGTAGCGTTACGTAACCGAAGTATGATTCCCGCAAGCCGTTCTAACCGTTCGTATAGTGGTACCCTAAAATTTAATTTAAAACGAAACGGCGAATCTTTTTACCGTCCATTCTATAGTAACGTGCATCGGTGGTACGAGTTGTATACATTTTTCAAGATATTTTTCGCTGCTGAAATATAACACGCTTGACTCAGGTATTTATGACTAACCCCCGCCAGGAACACATGTGGTCCTGGAGGGGGTCGTTGTCCGGGTCGGGACCCAGATGAAATATCTGGGTCTTGTCCTGGACGGGAGGTGGGGTTTCGGGGCCCACTTCGCCAGTCTGGCCCCGAAAGTCGTGGGAGCCGCAGCCGCCCTGGGGCGACTACTGCCGAACGTGGGCGGCCCTAGCGCAACTTGCCGTCGGCTGTACTCCGGAGTAATCCGGAGTATGGCCCTGTACGGGGCACCTGTCTGGGCGGACGCCCTCGGTCGCGACAATAAGGCCCTGCTGCGACGTCCGCAGCGGGTCATCGTGACGAGGGCGATACGCGGTTACCGGACGGTGTCCTGGACAGCCGCATGCGTGCTGGCCGGAGACCCGCCCTGGGAGCTCCAAGCCGAAATCCTCGCCGAGATCTACAATTTTGTAGCGGCGAGGAAGTCGCGCGGGGAGCCCCCAGGGTGGGAGGAGGTGGCGCGCATGCGACGGCAGGCGCAGGCCGCCCTGTTGAGGCGGTGGTCGGAGGACCTGGCACCACCCGTCCCCGGCCAGGGGACGGTGGACGCCATCCGCCCGGTCCTCGGGAGGTGGGTAGGGCGGCGACACGGGTCGCTTTCCTTCAGATTGGTGCAGGTGCTTTCCGGACACGGGTGCTTCGGAAGGTACCTGCATCGAATCGCAAGGAGGGAAGCGACCCCGGCTTGCCACGAGTGTGGAGCGCCGGAGGATACGGCGCTTCACACGCTGGAAGCGTGCCCCGCGTGGGTCCCACAGCGGTGCACGCTTTCAGCGGTAGTGGGCCAGGATCTCTCGTTGCCGAGCGTGGTACGGGCCATGCTCGAGAGCGACAGATCCTGGCAGGCGGTGGCCTCTTTCTGCGAAATCGTGATTTCGCAGAAGGAGGCCGCGGAGAGGATCAGAGAGGTCGACGCCCTCGCTGATCCTCTCCGACGTCGGCGCACGGGAGGGAGGAGAAGGCGATTTGCAGATCGCCTCCTCGCCCCACCCGTGTAGTAGGGTCATCGGTTGGGTTTATGGGCCCCAACCGGCTCAATGGCCCTACGTGCCGGGGAGCGGCTGAAGGTCTGAGCTAAGCCGCTCCGTCTGCCGTTGGTCCGGTTGATGGCACCGGACCTTAAGCCGGGGCGGGATGGAAAGTACTTCCCCATCTCTCCCCGACAGGCTGCGTCTGCTCGCCGGGGTGGTTTGGTCGGTAGGGGCCCGGCTATATTCTATAGTCGGGTTGGTGTGAGACCATTAAACAGATTCCGACAGAAGCCGTCTGTGTCCCATATGACAGGCGGAAGTCCGTAAAGGGATTAACCTCGTTAAAAAAAAAAAAAAAAAAAAAAAAAGGTATTTATGACTATCGAATAAATTAAATCTTGTTGGTGTAACCGAAGGATAGCATAAATACATACTTTTTTTAAAAGACTATAAGCTTACGTTTGACCAATGTCTCACCCGAAGTTAAGCGACGACGTGGTCTAAGGTGTAGCACGCAAACTTAGAAGGAACCTATTCACTCGCGACTTGATGACTCCGGGGTTGCACCTATCAGGAAACACGGACTTACGCTGAAGCCGTACCACGGTCACTATTGCGAGTCGGTGAATTAATGGGAATTACATTCATATATTGGCACATATTGCATGCAATGCATGGTCTTAAAAGTAAATCTACTTTGAGCAATACATTAATGAAATGAATAAAATCGAGCATATTTTGTCAGTTTCAGATTTTATTTAAAATGTCTAATGTTAAAATCTGCCCTCCGCTTTACGGCGGGCGGGGGCTGCTCTCTACAAACTAACGTCACCGACATAGCCCGCAGGATTAGCAAGTTGAAGTGGTAGTAGGCAGAGCATATAGTTGTCAGAATCAATGGTTGATTAGGCCGGTAGGTTCACGACTGAAGGCCACGAAATAGTGAACGGATAAATAACGGTATTTATAATTGTACTACATATATTTATTTTTTTTCTTTTTTTTTTTAGAGGTACATGACAAAATGAACTCAAAGGGATTGAGTAAGTGTTGTCTTACTTTCACAACACACCATTTATAAATTATTTTCAGTTGATATATAACCAAGTAAGGGTAGTTTTATGTGACTGATTTATTACTCAATTCATCAAACAATTTTATCAGAATCAGAGAAGAAATCAGAGACTGAGTCAATATTGTTCAGAATATTTTGAACGTACCAGAAATTAATGTCCTAAAGATAGTACGGTGTGAACGTCGAGGCAATTCATAGTGGACTAGACTTTATAAAATTGCCTTCTGATTATCAAGGCGGTAATTACAGGATCGGTTAATTACTGGCTGCGCATTATCGCCCAGTACAATTTCTACCACCCTATAAATGACCACTCGGATAATGCGCGGCCAGATAGCTCATGTACATGGCTTGAAATATCTGGTCTTCAATTATCAGGCCATTAATTCAAGGCCGGGCAAGCTATTGTCAGGAGACATCTAAATAATCTAGTATTCTCAAAACTATACACAAACTGAGGTCCATTACTTATCCGTAAATATTTAGAACATTTTTTTGAAAATAAAGAGAAAATACATGACCAATGTTCACTATGCGATCAATCTGAAAGTATATACTTTTCAATTAAAAAACTATTTTTATAACAGAGTACAAACAATCATCATCATCATCATCATCATCATCTCAGCCATAGGACGTCCATTGCTGGACAAAGGCCTCCCCCATTGATTTCCACAAGGACCGGTTGGAAGCGGCCCGCATCCAGCCCTTGCCTGCGATCTTAGTCAGGTCGTCTGTCCACTTAGTCGGTGGCCGTCCTATGCTGCGGTTGCTAGTCCGTGGTCTCCATTCGAGAACCTTTCGGCCCCTTCGGCCATCGGAAAGTAAAAACAATGGAGTTCATAAACTAAGTTACAGTAGGAGATTGTTATACAAAGGGCTAAAATGACACATTCTATACGAGGTGGTCACACCTGGACCTGAATGTGTCATTTTGCGGCGTATTACTCCCTATGGAGTCCGAGGGAGCAAATAGAAACCGAGTTTAAATGGGCTTAACGTCGTGTACACTCTACTTCTCATTACGTATTCAGTACTTTATGTAGTATTTACCTATTTACATCAGCTATTGATAGGTGTCTTATTGGACCGTCCCTGCCCGCAGCAGTGAGACGCCATGTCACTGACAACGCCCTCTGTTAGGATTAAGGCTAAATAAAAAGACATTTTACAAATATGGTTACCAAGACAAATCTTTCAATATTAATATAAAAAATGGTATGTTATTTAAAAATTATTTGTTAAGAAAATACAATAGTATACACATAAAATATACAATATTAACAAATTCATTTAATACTTATGTTTAACTCCTAATTTATCCATAGATATATATATTTAAATTTATTCATTTATCTGTATAGTTACATAAAACTTTAATCTTAAAAATCCCTTAAAGTCAATGATCTCCTTATTTTATTTATGCTCGTGGGTGATAAGTAAATTTGAAGGATCTAAAGAACTTTCATTTTAAAATTTATGTTTGTAAAGATAATCGGCTGCCTGATTCGAAAACTCTCGTTAGGCAATTTCGTTAGTCATACAAAGTATTTACAGATTAGTTATAATCTGTAGTTGTGTCAACGAAATACAATTAGGGAAACACTTACCTAAGTAATTAAAATTGTGTAAATTAAGTAAGTTTGTTAATAAATCAATCGGGGCTTGAGCGCGATAAAAACATTTAGTAATTTATTTACCTCGACGTTTCGACCAAGTTGCATTGGTCGTGGTCACGAGAAGACTGGAGAAATGCGGGTAGCAATATAGGCGAGAGCGCGTAGTTTCTCCAACTACCCACTCTTGATCTTTTTAAACCGTATGTTAGTAGTAAAAAATTACAATTACGTAAGTTCTTATTATGTTTACGGTTACATTTAAATTTTTGTTACACCTATTCAAATCCTAAATTTAAATAGTTTTTATTCAAGTATAGCTTCAATCATTTTCATGACTATGGTTGATTTGCATAAAATATAAGCGCAACAAAATATCATAACCAATTTTTAGTGTTGCCAACGTAACTGTTGCAAATCCAATTTTAACGTTTATTTGGAGAGTATTTTACTCAACTAAAAGTAGTTGTATAACTCTTTTTATTTTTTATTTGAGCGATAAATAGGAGCTGCATCGCGATCTTTACTTGAGTCCACCAAGTATTTTATTTGGTATTTTAAAACGAGAGATTTGTAAAGTGATATTACGAAAACAATAGCCGTATAAATATATCTTATATAATGGTAGTGATTCGCTTATTCAACTGAACTAAACTAAAATTTTGGAAAACTAAATCAGTTCTTATACGGTTACGATAAAGTCTAAATTAGTATGAGACTTATCAATAACATCACTAAAATTAAAATATGTTTATTAAATTTGCGGGTAGTTTTAGCGAAATTAAGTTACCATTTATTTGGTGCCTACTAAAACTACCCGCAATTGGCTAACAGTTGAATAAAACTCGTCTAATATTAGTGAGAGCGTTGTATGGAGTTATACGAATTTGAATTTAGCGTAAATAGAATACGAGCTATTTCAATTTGAAGAATTTTAGTGAATTTTAGCTAGTTTATGTGATTAACAGAATTATTATCATTGTTTAGTACTAATGTATTAAATACGATTTTATAGTCGACTTTATTTTAGAAACAAAAACTTCACCAAAATGTCATTTTGTTAAATAGTCGAAGTTATCTTACAAATATACGTTTATTAGTCAAACATACAAACGACACACAAACTTTTGCCTTCATAATATTAATACGATGACGTAATCATAGTTTTGTTGAATTAAGCATTTAGGAAACAATGTTACTTAAAGGACTACTAATTACTGAACTGTTAAGACCGAGTTGTTAATAATAATTCCTAAAAATAACGACGGTTGGCATTAGATTTTTTTTATACTGTTACTTCTTCTACTATACTAGCGTTTGACCACTATCTCACTTGATGGTCAGTGATGATGTGGTCAAAGATGTTATCACGCTAGAGCTAGATTTTTTACTGGCACTGCTGCCTGAACACACTATGTGTTAGGTGACAGTTTTTCAAACTTGAGGGAGGTAGCTAGCCAGGCAGGTACTTGGAAGTACCACCATGCTGGGAAATTGATAACGGTGTTACCAATACCGAAAGGTCAAGCAGCACTCGACTAGCCACGGAATTTATTCCTTCCTTTTTTTCAGATGTTTTTTCCTTCACAAATTTGAAAGTACGTTCTGCCCAGCATGGTGTTGCAATGCAATGAACCATAAAACTCTTAGTAATGTGTTGTTGTAGAATGCTAATTTGGAGCTGTTCGCGACAGGCTGGACAATGCTGGCGCGCTGCCATGGGTTATGGGATCGGAACAAACAGCGTTATCCGACTAGTCCAGAATCAGACTTCCAATGCTGGTTCGGTCACCCCACAGAAAGGCTATGGAACATCGACGACGCCATCCAATACTCAAAATGTCTGTGAATATTTACATGTCATTTTTAGATTTTTTTAAGTGAAAACTTCTTTAGCGGTGTTGTGTACCTACTTTTTTATGGGGAAATATGTTAAGCTCGCGTCAGGACAAGTGGCACTGATCGAAAATTCGTAAGATGCGTGACATCATCTTTCTACCACGCGGCGAAAATGTATGCCTGCTCCTGCTGTTACGTTGCAGCGCAGGGCGATGTAAAATAATTATTTACTATTACAATTGTAATAGTTCTGAAGTGTTAAATTTTCAATGTAAAATAAATTGTCATGTTTGTTTAAGATAGCGCAATAAATGAATACTGTATTTTACCACATAAATAATAGCACTTTTACTTTTTTCTAACTTATACTAAAGCAATTCGTGCGAAATTATTCCATAACCATTCCAAAATATTTAAAAATACACATCGTTCATGTTCAACTTTTCACTTCTGCCGGCACTCCCGGAGACAACCAGTTATTTTTTCATAACAACAATGACCGTAATTACGTTAATCACTCAAACTAGTTCATCATCATCATCATATGACTCCCCCATATAGGGGGGATTTGCCAATACTCGCCACGCTTGGCAGGCGGATTGGCGAGCGCAGTATGATTTCTGATCCTCAGAAGGCGCTGCTGCCCACCTTCTGGTACCTCACACTACATCATAAGGGAATCCTTATAATAAATAAATAGATTCCCTTCTCTCCTCTCCTCAGCAATTAGTCATCAACTGCTGGAGATATGCCTCCCTCATAGGGAGGATTTGCCAATACTCGCCACGCTTGGCAGGCGGGTTGGCGAGCGCAGTATCATTTCCTATCCTCAGAAGGCGCTGCTTCCCACCTTCTGGTACATAATCCCTTAGCCGACTCTTACGGCACCCGCGGGCAGAGACGGGGGAGTACTATTCTGGTATATATACGGTGGTCGGTACCACCACGGCGGATTCCCTTATCACACTATTATTTACCCTGTCACTCAGTTTTACTCCAGTACTCCAATACTCTCTATCAACTACTCGTATGAAGTCGGTACATTTCGATTGTTAACCTTGATAAGCGTAAAAAATTTTGCATATGTATAAATATATAGCATGTGTAAATAACATACGCCAATTGGCTTCCGTGGAAGAAGGTACATACATAAAATTAAGTATTACGGGCAATGATGTTTTACTAAAGATGACGTCTATACATACTGCGCGGTGCTCAGATTTTGTTCCTTTACGACATAAACATGCTTACTGCGACAGATAATACGGTACAAATAATATAGAAAAGGATAGCTATATGTTTAGACTTGCGCTTGAAATACGCGTCGCAATTAAAATTACTACAATTGACTTAATTTTGCCGCTTCAGTTTCCGCGTGCTTGTGCGACATCTACCTCATATATACATATAATATCATTGATTACGGGTATGTTTTGTGAATTTTTGCTTTACTTTATATAAAGCAGGTCATATGTAGGTTTACCGAGTTGCACTGTAGTTGGTCTGTCAAATTATATTGCGTACTACTCGTATTTAGGTAGCGGTGTTTACTGTGACGTTTAGAATATATAGCTCAATGTGTACTTTGATATTTGCATCAACCTGTATAATGTGACTGTCAGTAAACAGCGTTGTCCATGTCACAGGTCTCGGACAGTCAGGAACTTTATCACGTTAATGGTCCAGAAGTTATGCTCATTGACTAGAATGATACTGACTAGAAAGACTTAAAAGAACACCGTCCGAGTTAGTGTAGTATTAAGTTATAGTGTGTTAGGGCAATGTGGTTAAAATACTTCTCTTAGAGAAAACATAAAAAAATGTTTCCCTCTTAGAGACAATATGGGCACATTCTTAGTACAATAAATTTAGCAGGTCTATCTAAGTATATAAAAAAAATACCAAAAAATGGAACCGACCTCAACACCTAAAAGTGTGAAATAAGTTGTTGAAGTCGGTACCATGATCGTTCAAAAGTAACTAATATCAAAATATTGTGCTCATGGTAAAAATGTGTTCAAAATTGTGAAATAACTTCGAAAAGTTATTTCACACTTTTGGGTATTGAATTCGGTACCATTTTTTGGTAATTTTTTGTTTCACTCTTTTCATTGACTTATGTTACTCATGGGATCAATTGTCATTGTGGTGTAGGTATGTTTACCGATGTCTTCACCCGCTACTATAATTTCGTCTAGGTATAAGCACGCACTTTTCAGTTATTAGACTGTAACTCAAAAACCGCTTGTCCGATTTTGATGAAATTGGAATTAAAATTAAATGAAACCACACGGGAAGCACCAGCTTTCAAATAAAAAAAGAATCACCCAAGTTCGTTCACCCAGTCGAAAGTTCTGAGATAACACACATATTTTTTTTAAAAAAAACATAAGTCGAATTGGGAACCTCCTTCTTTTTTTGAAGTCGGTTAAAAATATACTATATAAGACTTATATTACTTATTAGCTTTTATGCCAGATCGTAATATCTATATAATTAAATAAGAAAGAAACTTAATACATTTTACTAGTCTATCCTTCAAACCGCACCTTTGATGAATATTATTATCAAGATATTTATTTACCTTGAATTTCATTTGTTCTGTTTACCCGATGATTCGGCACAGTTGTATGCGCCATGTGCCAATTAATTAATGTTTCCAAAAGTTCCTAAATCAATACGCATGTGGATACCGTGAGTTATGGGCGTCTTCAAATTCAAAATTGAGTTTCTAGTGACTTTTGTGATAGTGACAGTGGTAAGCAGTAGCGGATTTACCAATAGGCTGAGTAGGTAGGGCGGTCGATTTTAGAGAGCAGTATACTTTTGATTGGTGGGGTACAAAAAAAAAATGCCGCTGTCTAAAATCTGCCAATTTAAATTTCAAGTGTTAGTAGTTACTGAATATTATTTATAACTTCAGATGTCGTACGAAATCCGAAAGATCACGGGCCCCATGGCATTGGGCGAGAGTCCATTTTGGAATGAGAAGCAAGGGGCTCTTTACTTTTCGGACGTTCATGGAATGAGCATTAACAAGTACATGCTTGAGTCGGGGGTACATACAAAGACTAACTATGGTAAGAGTTATAAATATAAGTTCAATACAACTTAGAAAAACAATGATGTTATAAAAAAGGGAAATGGGACACAAGCTTATATGGTTCGTGCACCTTATTTGCTTTATTTGCAATCGGAATGGAACTGAATATTTTTATAAACACGCTGAAATAAATCGTTCCTGTGCTTGAAAGAAATGCACAAATATACTCGTGTATTAGATCACAAACCTTAAACATTCTTTTATTTTTTTACTTGTATTATATAATATTTAATAATACTGATTAGTTGTTTTCATAAGGACTTCTGTTTTTTATTTTTTATTTGTACTATTTTAACTACCTGCTACAACAAAACTCTCGACTAACACCGGATTCGAGCAAAGAAGTACGCTGAAAACCAGCCCTGTGTAATCTTCAAGGTTACGCAGATTAGTGCTGAGCGTACCCCTATTGCCAAAAAAAGCAATGTGTACGTACTATGTATTAATTTACCTTTTTGTGTTATGTGTTTACGAATTGTGTTTTTATTGTTATTTTTATTTTTTAAATATAACTGCGTGAGCGTTTGCCTCACGTTCCACAAGGACTGGTTGGGAGCGACCCGGATTCAGCCCTTTCTCGCGATTTTAGTCTGGTCATCTGTCCACCTTGTCGGAGGTAGAGCGTAAATTCTTTTTTAATAAAATCATTGACGAGATTTATTGTAATTTAAGTTGTTAAAAACGTGGTGTCTTAATGATTCGCATACTGAGAAATATTTAGACCCAAACCTTTATCTTTGTAAACTAAACAAGACTTAGATAAGTTCTCACTATCAACATAGCTCTTTTTTGTGTTGACCTATTTGCTCTTTCTGTAAGAGGATATATGTCGATGAAACCTATTTATGTAATTATACAAAAAGTCAGATTGTACAGTTTTACCCGACTGCGAAAGAAGGAGGGTGTGGATGTTTTTTGATTAAATGAATTGAACAACTGAAAAGATAGAAACAAGATTTTAATTTCCATATTTTATTTTGATCTTAGTTGATGAGGCTATATTAATGTACATTTTCATTAAAATCTATTGCTTAGTTTTTGTGTAAATGAGTAACAAACATCCATGTATATAAACTTTCGTGCTTGTATTAGTACATAGGATATAATAATTATTTTTAAATTAGCGTTTAATTTAACGAGTTAATAATTATTCTTGTAATTCCAGCCAACTCCATCTTCATCTTCGATCTCCTAGAGAACGAAGTCAATGGGCTGCCCGACGGCATTACCATAGATACTGATGGCAACCTTTGGATTGCCGTTTTCAGAGCTTCCTGTGTTATTAAAGTAGACCCTAGAAGTGGAGCACTTCTTAAGAAAATAGCCATGCCTGTGAAACAACCTACTTCAGTAGCATTTGGAGGACCGAATTATGATATCCTTTTTGTTACAACTGCTCGTAAGAATGAGATGGAGCTGACATCGCAATGTGGCTGTACCTTTATGATTACTGGCCTAGGCGTCAAGGGTTTTGCCATTGATCAATTTAAAATATAATCTATACATAAATCTATACTTAAGTGGACTCTGTGTACCAGCCGCAATTTTTCTCTAAAACTGACCGCGATATATTCAAAGATTGCAAAATGCATGTGATGCGCGCATCACAAGAAGGCATCTTCATCTGGCCACTTATATGTGTGTAATATTAAAATGTCAGAAATCAAATATTCTAAAAAGTTATATGTTTTCCACGGCATGGTGGCACTGCAGCTTTTCGTATACCTAAGCTTTCGTTTCAGTGCCAGGAAATGTTGGAACTCTCTTCCGCCTCCCATTCGTCATTCACAAAGCTTTTTTTTTTTTTTTTAAAACACTATTCTCTTTTTGTAAATATTTTTAATTTATCAAGAAAAATATCTAGGAAACACATATTTTTCGTAAAATTTATTTCAAATTTTAATTTACTTTGTAAGCCCTACAACCAGTATCATAATGTCGCTAAGACCAGTATTTTCCTATTTTTCTCAGCTGATTCCTAACGTAGTTAAGTGGTTTCTTAGACTAAGTACACTTGCGCATCAAGTGCGTTGCACATCTTAGTCAGGTCGTCTGTCCACCTGGTCGGTGGCCGTCCTATGCTGCGCTTGGTACCGCAATAAAACTTAAAAATAGATGTTGTCTTATTGAAACGTATTACGATGACTTACCTCAATCAGTTGATCAACAGCACAATGCATGACTGCCTGTCCTGGACACGTGTTAGTATACCTCCTGGGCCTGTCATTGTAACAAGTGTTGACAACTCTGTCAACTACATGGTGCCATTCTGGAGGCAGCAACCTTCGGAGGACCTCACCGAACTCTACAGCCGTTGGCAGCGAGTCAGATGTATTAAGTTTTGCGTTGATGCAGCTCCATTGATGGCACTGCAATACCAAAAAATATTATTTGAAGCAGCATCAGATCGAAGCGCTCGAAGTGAAATATAACTACGTGATTTTAAGAGGTGCGCCCAATGCTGGTAAAAAACAGATTTCACGTGCGTTTTGTCGCCCGCTGTAGGACGGAAAGCAAACACGGCCAGGCGGACGTGCCACGGTTTCAATTAATTATTCAAAATATAAACTAGAAATTATTATTAATTATTATTAATCTACATGATTATTCAATTGACACTTTAGTCTAGCTATTTTATTCATAAATAATAAAGTGGGGTCGTTGCCGTCGCTGAGAATTCAGAGCATTTGAAGAAAACTGTTTTTATCAATGCGGTAACTGTTTTTTTTTATAAGGACTCAAATTTTTTTGAAAACTACTCGATTTTTGTACTTCTACAAGATTTCCTACTGCGTCCAATATGTTTATAATTGCAATATATAATATATACGTTAGTTACCATCATAGTGTGCATTTGAAAATACTCCTTAACCTATCAATAGGGGTTTAATGAATTGTGGTTAATCCTTTATTAGAGGTATTTTGTAATTTCGACGGATGACCGAATGTGGAAGGTTGTTTCACATTTGAACTACATGCAGACACAAATAAAGCTACCATCGCGTGAGAGTCTTAGAAATTGACTAAGAGATAAAATGCGCCGGATTAACGTATACAGGTGGCGTTGGGCAGTGCCAATGAAAAGCTGCAGGACTCGACAACTGAAAAAGCATGCTACATTTACTAGGTAGGTTTCTTCAGGAAGTGTTCGAATGTACTTTTTTATATTTTATCTACCGTTTGACCACTACCTCACTCGATGATCGGTGACGGGTGGTCGAAGTTGTAATCACGCTAGGCCTAGAATGTTTACTGACTCTCAAGGACAACTGCCTGAACACTGCATGTGTTTTGTGATTTCGTCGCTGAATGGAGCGTATCAAACAAAATGGAGTTTACTTCTCCTCTAAAATGACTTTCGGTAGAATCCAACAACCAATTGAAGTCCACTTTAAGTTGAACTTGAATATAATATCTAGATCCACTAGTGTAAAGGATTTGAGCATTATTTTTCAAAAAGATTACTGATCTTTCACGATGATGTTTACTCTTGCTAAAGAGCCCTGCTAGGCTTCGTTCTTTTAAATTCTAATTCTCTTGGTCGTAAGAATTTAGAGGCTAGTGCACAAGTGTGGCACCTGTTTGAATATACTTATACCCTTGTTTTGGAAAAGTTAAGAAAACTTTCCTAGGGTCCCCTACATAAACGTATATAAAGGAATTATGTACCCTGCTAATTTTTCACTGGGTGCCCTGGGGTACAATTTCTTAGAGATAAAATGATCAAATGAGCAGCTATCAGTCATGTGTAAGATTTTGTCAGGCAAGGCAGTGAGTAAGCTATATGGCACAGATAAATACTACTTAGTAGATAGTTGATCCACAATATCAAACTGTTGCTCGCTCTAATTCCCCCTTCACAAGATCCCTCGCTGCCAATGACGTTTGTGTATAGAAGGTCATTGCTCGCTGCACTCAATCTTCTTCTGGACGCGAACTCAAACTATAGCATGTTCACGGATGAATGGAAGGTTTCGATGAAAGCATGATTGGCTTTTGTGAGAATTATAGAAAAAAACGTGTTCTTGTGTGACATTTGACGCTTTGATCACGATTGACAAAACATACCAGTCTCGAGTTTCTCAAATATGATCTTCCAAAGCCAGGTTGCCCAAGAGCCTGAAAAATACAAATGTTTGCTGTGATTTTTTTTTTATTAATATTCTATAATATTTTTAATATAATATTATAAGGTCTTCAGGTCCCAAACTAGGCAGAGCCTGTACTATGGTAACCTGATGACTGATATGTATACTTATATACATATACACACCCAAACACAGGTCAAACAGGCATGTTCATGCACACAAATGTTTAACCTGTCCGGGAATCAAACCCGGGACCAGCGGCTCAGAAGGCAGAGAGCTACCAACTGCGCCAACCAGCCAGTCAGATTTAAAAACCCCGTCAAGGTCACGCCTAATTTTCCGCAGGAGTAGACAGAGATCATGGACTGCAACTAGCTATGTTCCTGTCATTTTTGCCTCGCTTCCTTCACTTTCATCAGATTCTTGACACACGCTCGTCTGTGAAGAATACGTATTGGAATTTACTTTAAAAAAATCCTTACCGAGATCAATAATTATTATACTTTGTTAGATACCGAAACGGTGATTTAGGTTTGAAAATTATCTCCAGTTTCATCTAGTATTAAAGCAAAGTACTATACGAACGAAATATTTCCCCGAAATTTGTCTTGTGATAAGGCTCGCACCCGCCTGCTGGCATGATCATTACTCATCATCATGTTAGCCATAAGACGTCTACTGCTTGTCATATACTTCCTCCATGGACAAGAACAGGTTAGAAGCGGCACGCACGGATTATGCCTGATCCACATCCATCGCTAATTAATCTTCGGAACTGCACATCAGTTCCGAAGATAACCAGTTGGAGAAATTTTAGGTACATACCTATCTATATATCACGCGAGTCTTAACCATTATTAACATATTTATTTTCATTTTCTTCTATTTCACTCATACATATAACTTCGAAGCCTAAGAATGAATATTGATTGTAAATTAACAGTTGACACTTTGGCTTCACTTTGTATGTCCCACGAGCCAGTCGTGTAGGTGTTCTTTCTGTCTAAACTTTACAAATACTTAACACTCATTCCAAGAATGAATATTGATTGTAAATTAACAGTTGACACTTTGGCTGCACTTTGTACGTCTCACGAGTCACTCGTGTAGGTGTTCTTTCTGTCTAAACTTTACAAATACTTAACACTCATTCCAAGAATGAATATTGATTGTAAATTAACAGTTGACACTTTGGCTTCACTTTGTACGTCTCACGAGTCACTCGTGTAGGTGTTCTTTCTGTCTAAACTTTACAAATACTTAACACTCATTCCAAGAATGAATATTGGTTGTAAATTAACAGTTGACACTTTGGCTTCACTTTGTACGTCTCACGAGTCACTCGTGTAGGTGTTCTTTCCGTCTAAACTTTACAAATACTTAACACTCATTCCAAGAATGAATATTGATTGTAAATTAACAGTTGACACTTTGGCTTCACTTTGTACGTCTCACGAGTCACTCGTGTAGGTGTTCTTTCCGTCTAAACTTTACAAATACTTAACACTCATTCCAAGAATGAATATTGATTGTAAATTAACAGTTGACACTTTGGCTTCACTTTGTACGTCTCACGAGTCACTTGTGTAGGTGTTCTTTCTGTCTAAACTTTACAAATACTTAACACTCATTCCAAGAATGAATATTGATTGTAAATTAACAGTTGACACTTTGGCTTCACTTTGTACGTCTCACGAGTCACTCGTGTAGGTGTTCTTTCTGTCTAAACTTTACAAATACTTAACACTCATTCCAAGAATGAATATTGATTGTAAATTAACAGTTGACACTTTGGCTTCACTTTGTACGTCTCACGAGTCACTCGTGTAGGTGTTCTTTCTGTCTAAACTTTACAAATACTTAACACTCATTCCAAGAATGAATATTGATTGTAAATTAACAGTTGACACTTTGGCTTCACTTTGTACGTCTCACGAGTCACTCGTGTAGGTGTTCTTTCTGTCTAAACTTTACAAATACTTAACACTCATTCCAAGAATGAATATTGGTTGTAAATTAACAGTTGACACTTTGGCTTCACTTTGTACGTCTCACGAGTCACTCGTGTAGGTGTTCTTTCCGTCTAAACTTTACATATACCTAGCTAACACTCTTTCATACTTTATTAAATCGTTGTTTTCATAATAATTCACCAATTATCATATTTCTTATCTCACAGCCGCCCCAAAAACCTCCGTCACTTGATTAAACTATCATTTAATTTCCTTGCACGCTTTAAAGGAAGGCGGTTTGAGAAATGTTTAGTGCGATTACAACTTGGACGGGTAACTGCAAGTTTGACCGTTCACAGGTCATCGGTCTCAATTGTTGTTTTTTTTCTTGTCATTATGACAAGTCGATAGTAGGTACTCAGATAGTCTAAAAATATCGAAATTGGGCTTTCTACTAGTAGAATCGGCATTGCGACTTGGCAAAGAGGGACGCGATTGGTGGCCTTTTGAGTATAAGGATACCTATGTATCTCAGCAGTGCCTTTTAGCTAATTAGGTACGTTACATAAACAATATATAAAAATGGAATGAACTTATGAGCTTAGAATCTTCTTTATCATAAACAGTAGAAAAAGAAGACATTTATATACAAAAGGTAAGTTGTTAATACAGAAAAAGTAAAAACTGTTAGGCTTTACTTATCAAATAATGCCAACACAAATTGTTTTCAACGACAATTTATTTATCAAAACTTCACATATTTTACCTCTTTTTAACCGACTCCAAAGAATGAGAAAGTTCTCTAACGACTATTATATTTATTTATATCAGGTTTTATTGCTACGTGAACCGATTTTGATGATTGTTATTTTATTTGAATGCTGGTGCTTCTCATGTGGTCCCATTTAAATTTGATCAAGAAGTTGATAAAGTTGGGAATGTTCCATGGATGAGTAGGGGAAATCGGTTTGTGTTAATTTTCACAACGAAACTATTGTACAATGTCAATATAAATACTTAAAATGTCTTACCGTTTGCAATACGACTAAGAGCCACAGTATCTTCATGTTTCTCGTCAGAACGTTCAGGAACAACTGAGCTCGGTGATATGCGATGCTCTTGGGGTCACGGTGTGCTGATAAACTTTATTATTTTGCGTTGTTCAATACGGACAGGGTCGCACTGACAGAACATTATATTTAGTATGATAGTAGTCATTTGTGACGGATATTCACGGGGTTAATGGTCATGAATTGCTTCTATAATGAAAAATTCAGGGGCGATGTAAAGTTTACATTCTATTTTTTAGAAGGTAATAAGCTTATGGATCAGCATTGCAATTCAAAATGGCCATGCTGCTAGCATTCTCGGCACGCTGCCAACTGGTAGCGGGTTGGAGCATTTTAGTTATCTATAGGCTGACAATTATCTAGTGGATTGCTTAAATGTTTTGTAGAAGCTGAAGTATTGTAATTGGTTATTAGTATTTTATTTTAATAAAGGCATCTGCCCATATAGCTTACGTTTGACCGCTGTCTCACCTGATGTTAAGTGAGGATGAGAATTTTCTTACACTTCCGGCCAATTTTGGTGCTATAATTTTCAGATCCTCGCTCAGCACAACTTTTCCGACCAAGCATTTTTTCGTAATGTCATATTGGTCATTTGGAGCGGGCTCATTCACGGCCTAGATATACTTCAAATGGCATTCATGGCTGAAGGCCATTCCAAAGCAACCATAGTTTGTTATACCAATCGTTGGTGTAATGAATTCAATTTACGACTAACTTAGGGGGATGAAGAAAGCAGTGGTCGCCCTTTGAGAGCTGTTACGGAAGACAACGTGCTAGCAGTGAAAAATTTAACCCAAGACAGTAGACGAATTACCTCTCAGGAGAGCAGCACACACCTACTCTACGGGGACGTACACTCAGCACATACCTACTTACGATTACGGACATGAATTTGTACGTAAACACAGCCTTGGTTACCATGGAGACGGAAGGTTCTCGGTTTGATTAGCAATCACATTCCCTCACAAGGTAGACAGACGTCCTGATAAGTGACCGGTGACGGGAAAAGGATGGACGCGGGCTGCTTCCAAGTGTTATTTCCTTTCTCGTGGAGATCAATAGGTGAAGCCTAAATTTATACAAATCATAATCACTGTTCTATTATACTTCTATTTAGATAAATATTGAAAGAAACTGTAACGCGGGTTCAATAATAGTGCCATCTGTTGAGGATTTCTAAGCGATGCATTCAAGCCCAGCACGCGTCTAGGACAGCCGACAGCTCGTGTGCCGACGGGCAGGACACACGTCTCAATCAAATCTCGTTAGATTATAGATAGTAACATTTTGTAGTATATTATAATCAAAGATTTCTTATACTCGTACTCGAACCATTTATTTACGCTCTGAGATCATCGTTATTATTATTATTATATAGACCACCACGCAAAGGTGACGTTCTAACTGTAAATAAAACTTCAAATAAAGTAACATAATTTATTGGAGCAACCCATAACTATAAAAGATTCAATACGGGGACGCACATAACTACTTACAAAGAAGCAGGCACAATGCAAATCATTACTAATGGCAGTTAACTAAGGTATAATTATAATTTCGACATACAACACAATTTATCCGAGCAACTCATATATGTGTGCCGACTGCAAATAATGTAACAAAATCATTTAAATACTTAAGCCTGTACCAAAAAAAACCCTCAAATTGCGGGAAACTTAATACAAATGCATTATTCACTATTTCTGTCTCACTATCTCACCTGAGGATATGTAATGATGTATTCCAAGATGGAATCACGCTAGGATATAATGTTGACTGACTCTTAAGGATAGCTGTGATATTGCCGACAGACTTCTTTGTTAGTCTTTCATAGGGTACTATATTTCTAGACTTCTAGTCACGCTTAATGCGAAAGTTTGTTCTTTATTTGATCATACGAATAAGGAATAACACCATAGAACGGAAACTCTTGCGCTCCAGACATGTCCATATATACATTACAATAGCCTTAAAGTAAGCACTTAAAGCACGCACACTTTAGAAAAATAGAAATTTAAAAATAGTATTTAATTTATAGAACGCCATGTTTTTGACAATCCAAGAAGCACACTGAATTCGAATTTCCTCTATTCGCTAGTAGTAAATAATAGAAGTAATGCCACTATAAGCGTTGACATATTATTTTAAAAAGCAGGTGCCTATACTGCAAGAATCACTTAAAACAGCATTTTTGCCCATATTTGTGATGCTTTGATTGCTCTACTCATAGAAATGATAGTCATATCAAACAATTTAATACAAACCCGACAGGACGCTTGAACAGATAGGATGTTAAACTGAATGGGAAGCGCGTATTTATAAAGCACCTTTTGGGGTCCCAATAAAATAGATTTCTACGCTATTCCTTATTCGTATACCAAGGATAACATGTGCTCTTAGCGGTGGTCTGCATTTTGAATTTGATAGCTGTAAAATTGCTGTTTGGATTAGCTTTTTTTTAGTAATCTAAAACTGCAAGTGTTATAAACAGCTACACGCTTAAGCTACACTGTAGACGGCTAGCCGTCAAAATGCAGATTGCGTAAGGCTGTGTTTTCATTCGCACATCTCTTTGCGAGGATGTGCAGCGAAAGATTTTTGAGAAAGAACCAGTAGAATTGCTTCATCCACCTAACCACGATCAGCGCAGCTCCTGTGGAAACTGCCTAGCGAAGCCAGGTCTTTGTACGAAACACGAGGACGCGAGTGAGAAAATAATGACAGTCACTACAGATATTTGATAGAGGTTATCCGCTTGCTCGCATCTAAAAATACCCCGCTATGCATCCTCACAACTCTCCGCTTAACGCAGCCTAAGAATCTGACAATGTCAGTAAGAGGTGTGCAAAAAACAGTATTTCAGCATATTTACATCATAGTTTAATGTAAGTCATACACACAATAAATACAAAATACATTATTAAGTAACAACTAATATTTATGCTCAAAGCAAATTATTCATAAGGTGACATTAGTAGGCTGCGAATCGTGTTCTAAATTGACACTAATCTTTTCATGATATATTTTCCAATCACGCTGACCCTAACGATAATATAAAGTTGATGCTGACAATTTGACAGTGAAATTTTTAAAATAAATACATAATGAATATTATCTATGAAGTTTTCATCATTATTATATTAAACATTAAATTTAAACAATTTATCTATGGATATTATAAAATTTTAAACATTTGTAAGAAGTCTAATTAATACTTCAGTATTTTTATTCTTCCTTTCGACTTAGAATCGGAAGTTAGTTCAGCTGAAACATATTAAAAAATGTATAATGCTCAAGTTGGTTTCAACACAGAAAATGTTTGTTCTGTAAGCGTGCGCGCTAATCAACAGCTAGTCAACAGCAATCAGCGTGAATGAAAAATCTACTTTAATCATGCGTTACAAAAAGCATTATGTATTAAATCACAGTAGCTGACGAAATAGGAATAAAGTACCTTTAGATACGAACCATATATCACTTGAAAGCAAGCAACACAATATTCCATAGTTACTAAACAAGAAACAAATAGCCCTGTTTGAAGGCTCAGCCAGACGATAATTTAATTATTTAGTCCAGTATTTTTTTCAATTCGGTGTATCACACGGGTGTCGACCGACAGAGGTAATTCACTTATACTTCTTTAACGTGGACCTTTACTATTCTTTCCGATACACTGGGTCATATCCTATATGTGAAACAGCTACTACAAAAGTCAACACTATTACTAGATTTCATTAAACACAATTAAATCACGCTTAAAGTACGCTCATTAAATTTCGTCTTTTTTAATAACAAACTATTAACTCATTTGTATCCGCATGCCTGCCGCGAACATACATAACAAAACTTTTATACATGTGTAAACGTACCATGGGCACAACTATGATTTGTTGTGTGAATTATCATTGTAACCTACCCAGCTTTTTCACTGTAATTGTACTAACACAAAACGACACAAATAAGGCCTAACTCAGACCGGTCAAGGGACTAAGTACGAAGTAAAATAATTTAACATTTTCATAACAGATACAATTCCGACACTAATTGCACTAGGGCTTCACAACACTTCATTTATTATTCATTATTATTATAAGTATCAGGTAAGGCCAGTTTTTTATCCATAGTTAACCCAACAAATAGTAACCAATTTTTTCTACAGTTGATGGTTTATGGTTCAATATAAATTATTTGTAAATCAGGTTCAGTTCAAAAACTGTTGGTACACTGGCCCTCTATACTAAATTGCGAACACAGGCAATATTTACATCTGTGGTATATATGCATTTTGAAAAGGTTTTTACAAACTTTCTTCATATTTAAGGTACTTTATCCCTTCACAATAATGTAAAAAAAAACCTGAGTTGCGGTATATTGTGGTGCTGAGAATACTTGTCTTATTATATTGGTAAATTGAACCTGTGAACGAAAAATAGTATTAAATATATTATTAAAACTCGCGTTCGTAATTACTTTACACTGTTTCTACGGGTATAACGCGGCACTTATGCGCAGACGATATCACGATCGACAATTGTTTCGGCTTCTTCCGGAAGCCTTCATCAGGATCTTGTGTGTGGTGCGTTCGGCACAACGTCCCGTCTCACACTGATGCGACTCCCCACGTTATACCCGTAGAAACAGTGTAAAATATATTGTTATTTAAGGTAAGGTTTTATTTTTATTTACATAACTTAAAAAACGTTAGCGAAATTATACTTTAATAAAATAGTAAAATCTAGTCTACTAAACCGCTTTAAATGCTGGCAGCATTGCAACGTTGGATAGTTACGTTTGATCTTAGGCTAAGATAAAAGCAGTACTTTCGGTCTTCATTTATAAATTATTGTATTGAAGAGCCAACTTCGCCAGACCCATGGCCTTTTCCAATAAGAAAATGTTTCATGATGGCTGGAACACCCACACCCACACACCACACATCGTCACTAACAATCAAGTGACATTGGGGTCTTAATTTCTGGTGTCTTACATTCACCTGTTTATTAAAACTTATAAGCCAATTGTGTTAAAAATTAGTTTTGATATGAACGCGAAATTGAAAAAAAAAGCACACATGGAAATAATTAGCATTAGAAACTATTATTTTACTAAACATTTTCTTGAAATTGTAAGCTGGAAAGTGATTCACCTTAAATGTCATTATTTTGTCATCGGCTCATTCATTGCTTTACTTTTATGTGTAAATTTAAAGAAACTCCTAGAATTTGGTACTTGACGAGGCCCTATTAACTATGTGTGGGTTTTAGCGCCAGGTGGCAGAAGGTGGAACTATATTTAAAACTAGACGTAGACATAATTTATAGCCCCACAAAGAGTAAAACATTATCGATTATCGATCCGACCCATTTGCCTAGTTGTTTAATTGAATGGTCTGTATTATAACATCAGTTAGGAAGCTAGTTGAACAGCACCATTTAGTAAAATAGTTTGGTTGTCAATTGCTCAGCCAATAAATCTAGTTTTTAAAAAAAAATATTATAAGTGTGAATGTGAGTTTGTAACGCTTTCACGATCAAACTGCTGGACCAATGTTGATGAAATTCGTTATGGAGGTAGCTGACTCCCTGGAATAACACATAGGCTACTTTAGACCATTTCATCATCATCACCAATGTTTTATATCACAACGCGGCTGAAATCTAGGGCCGCAGCTAGGACATATATACATATACATAATGAGCTAAAGCACTGTACTTCCATTGCACATTGATTAACTACCTCACCATAAAATCTTACAACATCTCACCATGGGGAGATGATGGCTTGATAAATCCCCGAATTCCCCTTACGTTATCAAAGGATACCTGCCGCTTTGGTCAAGTATTCGAAACATAAGATTGGTAGTTATGCAGATACTTATAGAAAGTGCCTTACTATGAACCTAGGCAATGAATCACAATCTTACTATGAATCTCAACGAGCTACTGTACCCACCTAATAAATTTGCACATCACAAGAAAGCGCCGAATCCAAACGCTCGCTTGATGCTGTCAAAGTAGTACCGACGCCAGTTGTCACGAGTCTGTTCCACTTCTGCTGCCGGTACCAGCTCTTGCTTCAAGCTTACGAGAGTATGGTCTTCCTGAAATGGTGAAGAATGATTTTATTTTACCTGGCTATGCTCAAGTTTCAATTGGTAATTTTTTACTCTTTATCAAAAATGAATGCTTTTTTTTGGCTCTCACATCCTCTATCCAAAGGTCCATATAAATTACTTCAAAGAACACAATCTTATAAGGTCCATATAAATTACTTCAAAGAACATAATCTTATAAGGTCCATATAAATTACTTCAAAGAACACAATCTTATAAGGTCCATATAAATTACTTCAAAGAACACAATCTTATGCTGATTAAAAGATTAAGCTCGTGTTCGACTATGAAATATCAAAAATATAGGATAATCTAGTTTCAGATATTAATATGTCTTTTCAAGGGGCCCCTAAAATCCAGGATCAACCAATAAATATATGTACTATATGTAAATATCATCATTAGCAAATCTTGAATTTAAGTATAGTATTACTTACAATTGTATACAATGTAAACAACCAGAAATAATAATAAAAAGTATTACTTATGATTGTGCACAACATAGACAATCATAAGTAATACTATGTTCAAAATGAAGGATAAGCTAATAATACAAAAAAGCATTCAATGTCATTACAGAGCAATTTAATTTTTAAAAGAGAATAAGTTAGCATATAAGGGTGATGAAATACTGCGTAGCATACCTTCTCATCAATTGTAAAGGTAACTTCTGAGAAGTGCTGTTCGGGCCATTGCTTTAACCGCCAGTATTGTACAATCTTCTTGCCTGGCACAAGTTCCCGGAACTCCCCGCTAACATTGCCACCAAACAATGCAAATTTACCACCTTTTTCTGCATCCAATTTTACATGACCCTGGAAAATATAAGACACGATTGTGATGAGGTCATAATATTATTTAATGAACTATTAATTTAAAATAGATTCCTTTCATTATTGTGGTAAGTTTATATGCCCGCACTATGAAGTACTGCACATCGGCTAGAAATCAAGCTTGCCTCCAAACTGTAAAACATGGTTTAAATCAGGGAACTTCTTCATCCAGGTCACTAGTTGGGTAATTGAGCTCTGTAATTATTAACTATTTATGATAACTATTTATTACTTGATGACAAGATGCATACTGTACTTTTGAGTTTTCCTGCAAATTGTGCAAATAAAAGTAAACAGTAAATAAAACACAATCACATACCATTATGGTGCTACAATTGGCAGTCTTATTGCTTGTAGCTATCTCTACCAGAAAACCTTTGAATGGACAGTATACGAAGATAGAATAGATGGCAATGAATATAAATAGTAACATGATAGATAGTTCTTAACCTTGTTTTTGAAAGTTTGTAAAGGTTTTGCTTGTATTATATTTATGTATATATAGAGGCATTCCAAAGAAGCACATAGTGTTGAAGCCTGTAACGCAGATAGACTTATGGCAAATGAATTGTCATAAGCCTGTCTGTGCTTTATAAGTAGCTAGTAGTTTGTTGTGGCTTAAGGAAGATGGCTCTAAAATATTGTAGACTATCTGTCATTCCACAACACATCCAGAGCTATCTTAGCTCTGGAGAGATGGAAAGCAAATAGCATTATACTGATGCATTTCTCTATAAGTGGGAAAGTACAGTTTAGATGCATTAGGCTAATTATGCTAAGAAACATGTCATTAATAAATAATCATCTTAATTAGATACATGTATGTAAGGTCTGGCGGGGACACAAAGTGTTTACATGCCTATGAAAAATGATGTCTTATATGTCCAAAATATTGTCGGCTTTAACCTGATACTATACAAACCTTACTAGAACCAGTTATCATTACAAATAAAAAAATAAATGTATCATTACAATAACAAACCAAGAGATTTAAAATATGAAATAAAGGACTATAATATATTATCTTTCTTTTATAATTATTTATCTATAAGTCTGTTGAATTTTGCCCCAGTGGACACCATAGGGTCTGAGAAGAATGCATAGGACATCAAAAGACAATGTTCACAGACAACCTAACAAAGACCACAGGAAGAGCCTGGATGCAGACCAGATCCATCTGGTCCTTGTGGAGATCAGTTTTAACACATGATTTGGTGGTTTATTACACATGATGGTTGATCACATGAGTGGTTCTTAAAGACAGCAGCTTTAATTCACTATGTGCTTGATGACAACAGTAGCTAGCCATGCAGGCACAAGAAAATACATTTACATGCTATAGATTTTATAACAATACCACAAGTTCAGAGGTGGGGATCAATCCATTGACTGTTGGATTGACCCATATCTCACCCTAGGTGGGTTCACACATCATGTTTTCTGCTTCAAATCTTTTCAATCAGTAGTCATCTCAGTGTTCACTTCAATATATATTATAAACATATCATTCTTTGCACATTCCATGCCTACTTCCGCCTCCTCTATATAGATCCCCATTCATGCTCAACACTTGCATTAAATGTTTTTCGACCCTCAATCCTTACTTTTACAAATTTTACACTACTAAAACTTTGCATTCAATGCTGCTTCTTATATACTTATTTCTTCATCTGACGTTCTAGTCCACACATCCCATTTGAACATTTGCATCTGTATCACATGCACTTTTCTTCCATCTACCTCTTATGCCACTGATTGTTCACATCCTTGTGTATATGCTTCTAATATGACTACTTAAGTCTCTGAAGTTGTCTGCATATTATAGTTGTGCAGTACTTATTTTAAAATCATTATTGACTGGGCTAATTTTTGTACAACTGTCTCACTCACACTGCTCGCTGACAACTGTTTCACCTACACATATGCAATGTTCACAGAGCCTTACATCAGAACCACCAACATAGGCTGCATGTACTTTAATATATTTCAATATATATAAATAGCATTACCTGAGTAAAGGCTGTAACCATTTCTATTCTAGTCATTGCATCATAAAACTCTTGTGCACGGCACTGGAACTTCTCGGACAACTCAATGCACTTTGTATCGAGCTTGCAACCAATCTCTTTCTTTTCATTGGAAACTATAGGAGCCATATTGACTTTCTTATTGAATCCACTTGTAATCATAGACACATTATCAGGTTTAACTGGGGCTTCACCTTTCTTGGGTAAGATGAGACCTTTAGAAAATTCTTCTTTGAGGCTACGAATATATTCAGAGAGCTGTTTTCGGATTTCACCTCGGCCAACATTGTGCATGAAAGCTTTAACTCTCTGAGCTTCTTCACCGCTGCCTTTTAATGTGATTGTAATCTGAAAAGTATTTAAAGGTTATATTTAAAATTTTGTTCATTTATAAATAAAAAGCCTATACTTTGGATAGTAGAAGATTCAATATAAAATAGACTGAAGTACACATGCATATTATATTGAAAGCCAAACTATCAAATTTCAGACTGACACTTGGGATATACTATTCGCCTTGTGATTGAGCTCAAGGTTGCACAACTAGTTATGGAGAGGGCTATGCTCTGGGTTTTCTACAAGGTCAAATCAGAAATGAAAAGGGACTTGTAGGACAACAAACGTCACATGGCGAATTAGTAAGTTGTATGTAATGGCAGTTGGGCGGGCACATATCTCATGGGCCATATGTAATGGCCCATTATATTTAAATCAAATCTTTTAATGAATCAAATGGGGAACATAGACAGATAAGCTCAACACAAGGCCGATAGAGAATCTGACCAAGAACAAAGAGGCTGGATGTGTCCAGCCTGTGTGTGCTTTAGGACATTAATCGAAAAGGAATATGTCTGGCAGTGATGTCTAATGAGTGACATAATTATGATGATGATAACTTGGGAGATATCATATTTCAATATAAATTAATTAACCCTCTAGCCAACACATGGAATTCTTCAAATTTCTCAAAATGGCTACAATCCAAAATAAGTAAAAAGAATTGTGTAGCATACATGTTAACATCCATAGTAGTAGTAGTCTATCTCCATATTTATTTCTGTTAGTGCATACTATTATTGGCATAGACAATGCTTTGTGATGTCACTTTCAAACATGGTGAGGTTATAATAATAAATATGAATATATTTTAGCATTGGTGAGAAATTATAGAAAAGCATTATACAAATAAATAGGAATTTACGAGCATGAATCAAACCAATTCAGTTTGATTATGGTTATGATTTAAGAAGCCTTAGCACAAACTTTAACATGTACTGTTGATGTAGCCTAAAAGAGGTTATGCTAACCTGAACAAATTAAGTACCTATTATAAAAAGTATGTAGAATATAATTTAATAGGTACTTACATCCACTTCGTTAACATCATTTTCTTCTGATAAATTAGGAATATGGGCTTCTCCTTTCACAGTATCTTTTCCACCAGCCAGAGTGCCCTCCCACTTCAATTTAATGTCCCACTCATAGAAAAATATTAGTTTTCCTTTCCTATTATTGGCTGACGCTTCGCCTTCCATCTTTTCAATTTCAGACACTTTACAGCTGACTCCATTCTGAGATATTGTAAAGTTATTCAACAATTCTTTTAAGCGGTCCTTCGACCAAGGCCCTGCGTTTTTCTCCGTCCAATGCCAATTATTGACGTTTGTAGCGTCTGGGCGTTCTTCTACGATCCATCGAGGATCTCCTTCGCCCCACTTGGCCATATTTTACCACAATTTTAAGCACAATGTCTGGGAACGAACAGCGGTAGATGCCTACTCTTGTGAGGAAATTTAGCTAATCAATGCGGAAATGATGATTTTACAGAGGTAACAAAACAAAACCATTGATTTTAAAATGTTACGCTTTAGATAATTCGATCACACCTGTAATAAATCGCAACTTGCACGATGAACAAGAAATGACAATTTTCCAGAAACGTCTTGCGAATAAACCATGCATATATAAATTAGACAGCCGTAGGGGTGCACGATATAAATCGATATTTCCTAAAATATCGATATATTTTCGCGATATATCGCATCGATCCGATATTATCGAATCATCTAGAATCGATATAAAATCGATATATATCATATAGGTACCGTGAGATATTAAAAGCACGTTCAATTCTTATTTTATTGCGATCGTCCAAGCCTCGTGGCGCCCTCATTTTAGGAGCTTTTCCATGTTAAAACTTATGGAGTGAAATTACTTGTAACGGTTACCATTAGCAAAAAGAGGGACGATTCCATAAGATTCCATGTTTAAGTGACACTCAACGCTAACGCTTTAAGTGACATGAAATATTTAAGGGCTCCATTTAACGAAAACCCATTAGAATTTTTTCCCTTTACGTGACACCGATATGAAATATATAATTTCTTTAAAGGATTTAGTTACATATAAGTTTTTATTCGTTTGTTTTTCCAGAAAATCTAGTCATCTTTGCACAAATTTAGTACCACAATTCTAGTATTAAATAATTGTGTTCTGGCTATTGCCACTTCGTTCTGTCGTTACAGTTTCTGAATCATGTCCGTGCTAGAAAAATAGCAAAAGACTTTTTTCCGCGTGATTAAAATCCTTTTCAATTATGTATGAACAATAAGCCTCCTAGGGCTTTCACGGCCGGCGTTGCATGTTGTATGTATTGCTTCCGGCCTGTTTGTATTATCAGTATTTCATCAGTATCAGAGAAGACACCGCGAAGGAGAGTCAACGCTCTTGTCGCCGCTCGGACCTGAACCTCTGAAGATGTCGACCGCAGTGATCGACGAAACGTCTGGAACAAAAGTTTCACATAGACCACGGCCAAACAGCCCGGAAGCAATACATACACATTAAGACTCCTGGCAAACTATACTGGATAAAATAATATTGACGGTATTCACGTATACCAATACGTAATTTATTTACCAATATGACCCCGAAATGAAGATGATTGGAAATCGGTTCTCTTGAGATTTCGATTCAGGTTGAATTAATATCATAAATATGTGGTGACAACTCTACGTAAGCGACAGAATGACACATCAAAGTGAAAGAGGTAATGCTGCCAGAGTTTATGTAAACTTTACCTTGAGTATGAATTATGGTAAAGTTTATATATACTTATATTGTTTGTGCATGCATAAACAACAAAGCAAGTAGGTCTTGTAGTCATTCATAAACTTTTGTTTTGATTGTTGCCAAAATTCATTTATTTTGCATATATTTCTCGGATTGCTTGTAATTTAATTGTAGAATAATCGAAAACTCCATCACTATTATGTTAGTAACTATACTGGCAACTTTGCTTGTTTGACGTGATGAGGTTTCTCTGTATTTCTAGAAACTTGCAGCCGTGGAATACTAACTATGGTTATGACATGGATTTTTATACCTACTTCACTTCAGGCATAGGTTCATGGTACATAAAAAAAATAAAATTAAACCGACTTCAACACTCAAAAGTGTGAATTAACTTGTTGAAGTCGGTGCCATGATAGTTCAAAAGCAACTATTATCAAAATATTGTGCTCATGGTAACGACTTTGACGAGTTTTTTCACACTTTTGAGTGTTGAAGTCGGTTTCATTTTTTGGTAAAAATCAGTCTTTTCAGTGACCTTTGCTACTCACGGGATCAATTGTTGTATGTACTCCGATGTCTTCAAGCGCAACTATAATATCGTCGAGGTATGCACTTTTCAGTTATTGGAGTGTAACTCAAAAACCGCTTATCTGATTTTGATGAAATTTAAATGGGACCACCGTTGAACTATACACTATCAAACAAAAAAGAATCGTCAAAATCGGTTCTTAAACGACGAAGTTATCCGCGAAAAAAAACATATATACGGTCAAACATATATGCCTTTTTTAAAGTCGGTTAAAAATAGAAAACCACGTTGACCTTGAAGTTAACTCTCGTCCGTAAAGTTCTGCAAATTATGAACGGAATGAAGTAGCCTAGTTAAGCTAAGTTTCACGAAAATCTTAATCGTCATCTAAAGATGTTTGCCTTTCAATTCAACTAACATTAAAATAAAATTATAATTATTTTTTTTAGAACCATAAGAATCATCCACAATCAATCCGGTAGATAAAAATAAAACATGCCATTATAATATTATGCGTTTACGTTTTGTACAGGTAGCGGCACGAAACTCTAGCGCTGACCGTTATTGCGTAGAAGTCAAAAATTAGATATCACAGGGGGGCTAGCGTGACGAAGGGAGCGCGTGCATAGCGCCGGTTGGCTAGCCAGTCGTATTCCGTTTAAGTTCGTTTGTTATTGTTGGTTTTTTTATATGTGTATTATTTATAGATAGTAGACAGGCTCGAAAAATGGTGTATGGCGTGAATTATTTTGTTAAAAGAGAAACCAATGAATTGATTGATTCTTTAAAGCAAATAAAAAGTGACATTGATGCAGCAACAAATCATTTTGTCAGCCATTCGAATAGCAGCACGATAAGACAAACTGCAGACATTATGAAGACCGGGAACATGAAAATAGACGATATAATTAGCTGTTTGGGTAAAATCCAAAAGAGGCCAGCAGATACGTCTGTTGCAACGGTAAGAAACATTACCACTGAAGCGACACATTCCGCTCAGTGATAGACTTACTATTAATTTAAATATGTTCTTAAAATTATTTGGTTACTTATATTAATTAAAGATATAATTTTATTATGTGGGCGACTGTACCCATGCGCAGCTACCCCCTCCACGCCCTCCCTAAGCGGCACGTAAGTTTAGCGCTGAGCGAATCAAATTACGTGCCGCTACCGTGCCTACCATTATAATAATATAATGCCTATTTTCTACTTCTTATCCATGATAAGAACTCAACCTTTCCCGACGATATTACATGGCTACGGCGTTCTTGGGGTGAATACCAGGTAGTTACCAAGTTCATCCTCTTATTCTATTAAAAAAAACTAACTTTATTCCTCTGTCTTAAAGTAGCGTATTGACTGCTACCACAAGAGTAGTTCTTACATGTTTTTTTTAGGATTCCCGTACCTATTTAATGTCACTGGAAAAATTAATAAGAAAAATAATGCTGATCATCTCAAACGTAATTTGATAATTTCTATTTTTTGTGCTTACAATTTAAATTCGACTACAAACAATCATTTTCAACATGTTATTTATCTATGTTCAACTAACAGTTCTGTTATTGACACAGTATTTTAAATATATACATTATGTAACACGTCATTCAAGGGTTATTTAAATTCCCATAAGACCACGAGTGCTATTCACTGAATAATTCAGTAAAATAAACATTTTGATTAGGAGACAACAATAGACAAAAAACTTTCGGAAAAAACTTTAATCTCTCTCTATAAGTGTGTTGATCGACAGACGGATGAATCTCGAATTAAATATTAGTAATGTGTGCTTGATGATGAGGCCTTTACCCAGAAAGAGTATTAACATAAAAATGGGCAGACAAAAATCATATATTTTACCATTTATTATATTATTTTCCTTAATAGTGTTCAAAGCAATGATGTTAAAATACTTATAAAAATACTTGTTAATGTGAAATATATCTAATACTTGTAATACGCAAAGCATATCAAATGGCTTAAATAAATAAAAAATGTGTGCTCTGAGTCTCGTGTAAAATATTCATCATTTTATCCGGTGACAAATCATCAAACTATTGTATATTCCCCAAAGTATAAGATACGTCCTAGACTAGTAGGTGACCATGTTTCTAGCTGAATTAGAGGGTCTGCAAAAATCGCAATTATAGTACCGAAGTGTATGTAAGTTACTTCAAGCACAATATAATTTTGGACCAATCTCGACGTTTCAATAAACTTACGTTAGTTCGCAAGAGTCTGTTAGGTTCAAGTTAGGCAATCTGTTAGGTTATAGTCGTAAGTCGTAAGATGCCATATTTTAAGCAGATTAAAAATATAAATAAATTTTATAACAAGCTAAAACCATCGCAGTCCGCTTAAGATGAGCTGATTACCCATATACTTAGTCTCAAATGGAATGGTACTATTTCTATCTGAGCGTGTTGTACTACTATCGCCAACGTGGTCTGTTTATTTAATACTTATCGCACACAAGGCCATTACAACTTAGTTCAATATTAAATCGTAATTCAACATTAATAATGGGAGAACGAAACTCGTTATCTCGTGCGAGGGAGATAACAAAGCGGCCAACCAAGTACCAACATCTATACTCATTCGGCAAAAATACAGAACCAGTCGGTCAACATTTCGCGTCTCAGGCGCACTAGCTCGCGCGTGTCTCATAAATAGAATTAATCAAAGCAATGTACCCGTTACGTCGCGTTGGCAGCAAGGTGCGCATTGTGCAGTGCAAATTGTTTGAAAATAATTTAAAAAGTAAAAATTCGGTTTTCAAAATTGGCGCGGTTTTGCAGATCCTAGAGCAATGGCGTGCGCCGGTAGCTGTCGCCGCGAAGCAAAGATATAGCTCTGAGATAACTCCTCGACCTTTGACCATGCTGACTGAAGATGAACTGGCCATGAAAGAAACAAGTAAATCTTTTTATATCATCCTTAATATTAAAAAAACATGAAGTGTCCCTAGACAAACAGTAGGTAAATTAAAGACTTAGTAACTAAACTCTAAGCACATAAAACTATTACCATTTTGCCATCAATTGTTATGTACATATATAGAGGTGTATAATCTATGTAGGTAGGTATTGTATATGACATGTCGTCGTCCTATTCAAAAGTCAAATAAGTCGATGAAATGATTTATGTAGGTCGAATAGGCACACAGTATATTACATAGCAGCCAAGCTAATTGGTCGGTTCTTGACTTAAACTTTAGACAAGGATTCCATTCAGCCATTGGGTGTCCACTGTTGGACAAATGCCTCCCCCAATTGGGGGGAATTGCCAATACTCGCCACGCTTGGCAGGCGGGTTGGCGAGCGCAGTATGATTTCCGATGCTCAGAAGGCGCTGCTGCCCACCTTCTGGTACGTGGTCCCTTAGCCGACTCTTACGGCACCCGCGGGAAGAAATGGGGGAGTACTATTCTAGGCCGGTACCACCACGGCGCTCCAGACAAGGATAGTTAGTTGTAAATTTCCAGCATAATTTTTAGTTCCATTCCTTTTTCAGTTGGACTTTGTGATGATAATAGATTTATAATTTTACTAGCTGCGCCCCGTGGCGCACCCGCGTGGTGATGCAAAACGGTGATGATGGCGATCATTAAAATAAGCCTGTTTTAATGCAGCGTATGAGCTAACTCCATACCAAATTTCATCGAAAGCGGTGTAGCCGTTTGAGCGTGAAGAAGTAACAAACATTCGCATTTATAATAGTAGGATACTGGCCCTAACCGAGGGCTATTTTTTTTTTCTTTCTAATGGACTAATGCTGTTTGCCTCTACCGGCATTTACAGTTTCACCGGAGGGGGGGCGAGCACAGATGGTGCTCAGCCCGGTATTTGTGCGGGCGCAGAAGGCGCACCGCCTAGTGAGGCTAGCGCTGACTGCGCTGTGCCACTAGGAGAGGACGAGGCGACTAGCTCAAGGCCACTACTGAGGTTCGGACCTCTGCTTGAGCTGTCGCCAGGACAGGGTGTTATCGAATCGAAACCGAGGGCTGATATTTTTTTTTGCGAGAAGCAAAAAATGCAGCCTGTATTTTTCGCGAAAGAAATATCAGCCTAATAATTTTATTTTAATGGCGTATATATTTAAAAACAGTCTGTACTTTGAAACACTTCGAAAAATTTGTAATTAATTAATTTATATTATCACAAAAGACTGGGCTAGGCTAAGCATACAAGACAAAATATTATAGTGAAATAGATCATAATAAAGTTAGATCTATTTCACTATAATATCAATCACAATAATCAATATCAAGCATCCTATATAATATATAGGATCTCATATTGATCCATGAACTCTCCACACTTGGGCGACCTGAGTTGTGGGATTCACGCCCATCCCAAAACTTAATACAATTTGTACACAAAGCAAATGTGATGAAAATATAATTTAGGTATTTGTCACGTTTACAGCATGACCAAAGTTAATGTCGCCTCTATTATCTTTATTAGAGTCAATAAAACAAATAGTATTACATATTATGATCTCTTTATCATTAAGTATTACGTACGTAAGTAGATTAACAGTACTGACCTTCCTGTGTGTGTGTGCGCTCCTGTTGCTAAATCGCCGTAAACGTTTAATTTTTTATTTATTACACTCAAATAAATTTATTTGAATGTATCACATTTAAAAAAAAAACTATATATAACATCAGAATATTATGGTACAAGTGAGTTTTATATTGCTCATTACACACGAGGATGTTGGTTGCAGCCAGAACCGCAGACGAGAGCGTAGTTCAGCCGAGTACCTACTGTGTGATGAACAGAGCTCACGAGTTTCATACCACGCTTTCGGTTTAAAGATATTTATTTCTCAACAAGAAATTTACATTTCACTCAAGTGAGAAACTTATGCTAAGTAGGTATTTATGCTTCGACATAGGTACATTACATACTTAGAGTATTATGTACCTTTACAACGCTTTTCAACACATTTGCAAAACAAACATGTTTTGCTTATATTGATGCTTATGGAGAATACTGTATATGTATAACTGCATGTGCATGTGCATAATTTGCAGTAAGGTACTAAGTAATTTAACTTAGGGATAATTCTGATACGCACTAGTGTGTAATCTTATTACACACGTGTGTTTGTTATCGCACGGTTTATGACCCTTAAAGCGATGTAATAAGGTTAAGGTAACTACAAGAGCAAATATGTTCAAATATATGTATATTCCGAAATGATCAGAATGCGTTTAAATAAGATTCAAGTTATCATCAAGGAGCACGCTGCGCAGGTGACGGTTGGCATGGATACAGAAACCGTGAAGTTTTTCTTTTTACTAGCTGACCCGACAGATGTTGTCCTGTCTTAACTGTCAAACCACTGACAGTTATGTCAATTTCATTCTAAGGTTTCACTAAAAAAGTTTATATTGTCAAAAGCACTACATTAGAAAAATTATTATCGTCTTCAATTTTATAATTTTTCGCGAAATTTCTTTTTTTTTCTATCTTATGAATCTTCCCCTGACAATAACAAACAATAAAAAAGACAATTAACGGAATTGGTCGAGCCGTTCACGCGTGATGCCGTAACCAAGGGAAATAGGGGTTATTTTTTATATATACAGATTATTTATTGACATTGATTATTTATGACTATGACTATTATTCGGACAAGATCTGTGTTACTTTGAACCGGGGATAAATATTGATTAAACAACTGTTGAACGCATCTCTTCAGCGGCCTCAGTATAATATAAACTTGCCGAACACGTAATGCATATTAGATAGCTATCCCTGAAAATTCAAACCTCATGTAACTTCTAATATTGAGAGACAACATTTTTGGTCATAGCCGTCACTTATTTCGAGTCTATTGTCACTACTTACTACAAACTGTGGTTATATAGGCAGAAATAATAAAAAAATAAGATACCTGGTATGTTTACCTTATATACAGTCATGAGAACAGCACACGATCACCATACGTGCTGACTAATCAAAACAATATCATGCTGCGTTGCATTCACACGAGTCGTATGATGCGATAACGCGGGTGGTCTTCTGTGTCCGGTGACGACGGGTTTGTCTAGAATTAAGTTAGAATTAAATTAACTCTTGCAACGAATAGACATTTAAAACTCTTGCTTTTCTTTTTTAAAAAAAGCATCCAGCTGCCGCTCTAATTTGACAATATATGTGTTATTGAGTAAATCAATAAATAAAATGAATTGTCCCATTCGAATATTTTTCAAGAGGAATGTATATAGGTATGTAATTTGATGCAGAATAATAATAAAGTAGAATCTTTTATCTACGAATAATATTAATGATGAAAAAATGTCAACAAATTGCATGTTGTAACGGACAACTGAAATGAAACAAGAGTTGTATTATATTGCTCAACTATAATAGTTAGTAATTACAGTGTAACATACTTTTTTAACCGATTTCTAATATGGAGGATTCTCATTCAATTTTTTAATTGTAACCATAAGATTTTGATGATTTTTTATCATAGAGCTGATGCCTCGCATGTGGTCCCATATAAATTTAATCAAGAGACCAGCATTTTTTGATGTATTTTTAAATTCCTTTATAATTCCTATTTGACTTCGTCGATTATAAGTATTCTAATTTTTCAAGAATACGTTAAACGTTTTGTTATATAAAAAGCAAATATAGTTAATATAGGTATCTACAAACTGACTGTCTGCTACAATTACCTACACTTCTTAATGTTAAATCAAAATCACATAAAAAAACACAAAGTCACACAGTCTCCATTGACGGCACTAGAATAAAACACATTAATTAGTATAATTTTTTTTAACTTTAAATTGACATTCCTTTGGTATATATATTATTCAAGCATTCATATAACAGTAACTACCTAGGTATGTCACTGAGCCTCTTCGTTACCGAACGACGATGACACTAGCAAACTACCTAATAGGTACAAGTTTAGTTTTATTTATGGATATCCCATACAGAGTATAGGTACCTAACTAGACACGCAAAACTTAATACCTTTGTACGGTTAGGTAGGTATAGATACCCTTAAAGGTATAAAGTTTACATGTAGAATTGTTTATCGAAACACGTAGAGAGTGGATTTCGAGACAGCATAGAATATATTATACCTACAGAAATGGATTATTTAAAAGCAAGTATAAGATATACTATATACACTCAGGATAGGTACCTAGGTACTTAGGTTGTGTAGAAAAATAAAAATATAATCTGCACTCACAGAGAAAGCATAGATATATTAAATAATTTTATTAATAAGTAATTGTATAGACTAATTAGAATTAGTGATCAAATTAATAAGGATAAAATACTGTTCCACTAGGTGGTTTCTTAAAAGAAACGAACTATTGCAATGTTGTTAAATAACTGTAATTGGGTACGCTCTCAGTCAGTTCACGCGAACAATTCTGACTGGACTCATTCAACTCATTGTACATTGTACATGCAAACGCACACCAATATCCTACGCAGCTGCATAACCAATGTCGTACTAAAACAATATAAGTGCCAGCAGCAACAAGAAACATGCAACGAGACTAGGGCGAGCGAGATAACAATAATTGTCACTGTTGCGCACCCATTCTCGAACTAAACGCGATTCGAGTATTCAGCATTCACCGTAATTCGAAAGGTACAGTCAGGAAATAAATTTTTTGAAAATAAATTTATTTAATATTTTCGTACCAGATTTGCTCACACGTACAGTAAACACATAAAAATAGCTTATTAAATTACTCTCGGTTGTATAGTGAAGTAGGTTCCTATATATCCGAGTTTAGCACATCCACAATACAAAAGATACTTTAATTCAACTAAATCCGGTAAAAGCTCGGTGTTTTGGCAATTGGCAAAGTTGCAGCCCATAGAAAATATCTATAAGTATCTATTAATTACAAATTTACCTTCACTGCTTTGACACATAATACGTATAAGGGCAGAGATTAGCTCTGCAAAACCTTAAAAAGAGCGCCTCTTGCTTCGACACAAAGTGCAATTTATCTCGCACAGCATTAATTGTCTACCATATTCATTATTCTCCTAAGGTTGCTTCTGTTGTCTCTCTTAATGAGTTATGTCCGTTTTATTTTAACAATAGTTCTGTTATTCATTAAAGTCAGCTACAAATATTTAAAATCGAATATATGTAGAATTATATTATAAATTTATCCAACTGTATCCAGTTGTATTAATTTTATCACAACAATATTTACACAGGAATAGGAACAAAAACACAATAAAGAGAGATATTTTTTTAAGATTATAAGTAAATTAAAATATTATAAGTTTGCGTTTGACAACTGTCTCACCTGATGTTAAGTGATGACGTTGTCTAGGATTTAGCACGCAAACCTAGAAGGTACCTATTCACTCGATTACAATAATTGAAGAACGTAAACTCTAAGGCTTTCACGGCCGGCGTTGCATGTTGTACGTATTGCTTCCGGGCTGTCTGGCCGTGGTCTAGATGAAACTTGTGTTCCAGACGTTTCAACGATCACTGCGGCCGACATATTCAGTAGTTCAGGTCCGGGCGGCGACAAGAGCGTAGAACTCTCCTTCGCGGCGTCTTCTCTGTTACTGAACTCTGTCTCTGTCAGTAGGAGAGAAGACGCCGCGAAGGAGAGTTCTACGCTCTTGTCGCCGCCTGGACCTGAACCCCTGAAGATGTCGACCGCAGTGATCGACGAAACGTCTGGAAAACAATTTTCATCTAGACCACGGCCAAACAGCCCGGACGCAATACATACAGCAATCATTGAAGAGTTTCTCAGCATTTGCCAGTGTCAGCCTCACGTGTTGAAATTTATTTTATTTATTTATTTACATTCACACAAGGTCTTGCAGATCTTGTATTATGGTAACCTGATGACTGATATATATATATATACTTAAATACATATACACACCCAGACACAGGTCAAACAGACATGTTCATGCACACAAATGTTTGACCTGTCCGGGAATCGAACCCGGGACCAGCGGCTCAGAAGACAGTGCTACCAACTACTACCAAATGTGCGCGGCATTCGTTTTGAGTGTACTCTACAGCACAAACTCCAAAAGCTATTATGAAGATAATTTACATTCAAATTAAAAGTTATATATATTATTGTATTACACTACATACTAGCCTTCCATGTGTTAGCTTAAGCTCCACTTACGTTTTGTATACTGGACCGGACATAGTTCGAGATCCAAAATGAATTAATGGGATAGTGATATTATATAAAACCTAAAAACGTTAAATTGAACATAAATAAGTATTACAAAACTATTCGGTATTCTATCCTTTCCAATTACACATTTATTTATTTATTTTCGTCGCTTTTCACAAGTTTCAAAAGCGCGAGGCGACAAGGATTCGACGTATCCTTGTCATCAAGCAGAAGAAGACGACGCAATATGCTTTTGCTTTCATTTTAAATAATATCTTCAGATTCTGTTTTAGCAGAATGTACACTTTGATCCACTATAACATGTAGTTTCTTTTTTAACTGTATAACTATTTCTTTCAAATTATTGCATTTATAGTTAAGTCTCTTGTATTTTTTCATTAAGTTTTTATGGGCTCGCATCCATTCCCGCTTTTTTCTTGTTTCATTATTCAATTTCATTTTCAAAAAGGCTATTCTTCGTGTTTCTAAAATTGATTCTGTGTTGGAAACAATGACGTTGCTCGCGTTATTTGGTGACGATCTTCCTGATGTAGAATAGTTAGGAGCTTCCAGGGTAACCTGATATTAAAAAAGGAATTTTATATTTGAAGATCAAAGTATATAGATACGTATAAAAATATGATATAACTGGAACATAATTTTTACATTTCGGCATAAGTTTGGCTGTCTGTAATGTCACTCAACAAAAGCAATTGAGCAAATCTACCAACTGAACAAAAAGGATTCAATGTTTAGCCCACTAATCGCTGACTGAATACATTAGTGGCACAAGTCGAAATTGTGGCAATTTGAGTTAGTGATGAATTCTTGTTCAAAATTAGGTACTTTATTTTATGCATTAGAGACCCAACTCGTTAGTTCATAAACTACTCGGTTGGAGGCCTAAGTGTCATTAGTGAATAAACGATTTCGTTGCGTCTCTTTCATGCAACACCGGCTCATCGGTAGTCGGCCGCATGTGCTCGCAGCTATCGCATGCTTAATGTTGTGCAATAGTGACATTTCGGAGTTGTGCCAGTTTTGCACAAACATCGTGAAGTTTTTTTAGTTGTGCCGGTGTAATTTTGATTACCATGATGCCAAACAAAAATATGTGTGCTGGTGCTGTACCACGGTAAGTAGTTATTTATTTTGTTTTAAATAAAAATAATCACCGTTACTAAATACAACATAATGTAATGTGAAAATCACTTATTCGCGTAATACAAAATTTTAATTAAGTAGATACAGGTCGAAAACAATCCAGCCATGAATTAATATACAATAACTAGTTTTTTTCCAGATCTAAAGGATCCCCTTGTGAACACGATACGACAGCTTCATCAGTAAGTGACCCTGGTGTAAAAAAATTTAGTAATGCTAGAAACACAATTGAAAACAAATGTTTCTCTGGACTTGATTGTGATGTAATGAAGGATCTCTTTGGCAGAAACTGTGTCTCGAATGTAGCTCAGATTTTATGTCACTCTCTATTGACTGTGATAGATTCGAGATTAGATTTCGAGTTTTCGCCAAGTCAACCTGAAGGCTTGGACAAACAATCAAAAAGTGTAATTTCTTTAAAAAACAATAGGCCAACATTCTCAAGCGTGCCAGAGGGAGAAATATTGTGCGAAGGTTCGGCATCTTTAGATACAGATAAAATTGAGATTGAGAGAAACAGAGATTGACAACTCTGATGCCGACCCTGATTATGGAAATTTTGATAGGATCGAATCCAGAATCTCTGAGTCAGATGAAAGTTTATCAAGTCTATCTGAAAGTGTGCAGGAAGAAAATATTAAGCCTAAAACTCGCAAAAGAAAAGCAAATCCTGCACTGTGGAAAAGAATTACGTAATCTGGTGCCTTTAAGGACAATAGGGCTTCCCTGCACTGACTCTTGCAGACGTAAATGCACACTAAAAATAAGCGGAGATGAACGGAAGGAATATTTCCAATCGTTTTGGTCTTTGAAAGACCTTAACAGACAAAGACAATTCATTGCAAATTCTATGGAACTGCTTCAACCTAAATACAGATATCCTATTCTACGTGAAAATCGGACAGCTCGCATACTTTTTTTATGTACAAGGCTCAAGAGAAAGTAAGTGTCTGCAAAACGTTTTTTACTTCTACGCGGTATAACAAACCGATGCATAAGAACAGACAGAGAAAGGCTTCACTACAGAAGATCGAAGAGGCAAACATGAAAAACACGCTACGATACCTGAAGAAGTAAAAGACGGTGCTCGTAAGCATATTTCTAGTATTTCAACAGTTGAACAACAGCTACACGCGTGCAGATAGTTCTAAAAATTGCATAGAAAGAGGACGAACACTGATGGACCTATACAGAGATTACAAGCAAAATTGTCAAAAAGAAAATCGTAGTTTCGTTTCTTTCTCAATCTACATCATCAATCTACAAATATTTAATTAAGAATTTAATATGAAATTTTTTAAGCCAAAGAAAGATTTATGCAATTTTTGTGAACCATACAAAAATAAAGACTATGGTGAAAGATTACAGATAGAAATCGAATATATGAGACACCACGAAGAGAAAAATATAGCTAGGACTGAGAAAGAAGAAGATAAAACAAAAATTTCTAAGAATTACAGAGTTGCATGTTTCAATTTTCAGGCCGCTTTACCAACCCCGAAAGGTGAAGTTTCGACTTTTTATTATAAAAGCAAATTGTCCACATACAATTTTACCATTTGTGACTTGAATAAGAAAGGATTGGGCAAAGTTGATTGCTACGTATGGCATGAAGGTGAAAGGCACAAAGGATGTAATGAGAGTGGGTCTTGTTTACTGCATTACTTAGAAATGTGTGCTTCAAGACAGGATATTGCTGGTTGCTCTAATGATGTCGACGAAGTAGAAGTGGTGCTGTATTCCGATAATTGTGGTCAAGGAAAGAACAAATTCATAATTGCTGCTTATCTTTATGCTGTGAAAAAGAAGAAAGATTTGATGTGAAAAAGAGTAAAGATTTAACATAAAAGGAATTACACATACATTTTTGGTTGTTGGCCATACACAAAACGAAGGCGATGTGAGCCATTCATTAATCGAAAAAAATATTAAGAAAGCGTTGATATCTAACCCAATTTATCTACCATCGCAATATACTACTTTAATTTCAACAGCATGGAAATCTGGAGAATCGTTTAAGGTGCATAAATTAGATCATAGCTTCTTTTTTGACCTGAAAGATCTCATAGATACCACTGCAACCAATTATGTTAAGTGATTTGAGAGTTTAATGAACTGATACCTAAGAAGTTATTAAACAGTTAATGTTGGTTAATTGTTGTTATATAGCTATAGCGGTTTTTATATTTTGTTTTGTAAGTGTGGTACTTTTTATGATGGGTAAAAATAGAGTACAATAACTAAATTTCGTTTGTTGATTTGTTTAAAACTGATTCTCAACACGTCAAACTAAAAATTATGATCATAAATAAAGTTACTAAACATTTATGGTACTTTTATTTAAGATTTAACAATTCCATTGATGAGCACTTCTAGTTTTATATTCTACATAGCTAGTTTTTCGTGAAAATGCATTATTATTTTCTTTACTTTTATAACATAATTTATGGCATTAATCAAAAAAGTGAAAACAAAACAATGCAATACTAGCACAACTCGGAGTCACCATCTTCTGAACCTCATATTAATCAAAATAACAAAAAACATTTCAAAATTATTACTGCCGGCAACGGAAGATAGAACGTAGATGTATATAAACCAAACATGAACTATATATTCCATAAAGTACAGTCAGTAAGAGCTAATTTGTGCGCGCACACTAGTCTTTGAATATTAAAATGTGCGTTTTCTCAAATTGTTGAATTTTGTTTTGTGCCACTATCGAATTCAGTCAGCGTAATGATGTCCATTCAGCTTTATTCTTGAGTGCCACTATAGAGTAGTAAATGTCGGTTATTAACTATGAATAAATCACCTACCTGAAAAATACCAAAATATGGCACTGCGCTTTTCGATATCTTTTTATATCCTTTTCCAGTTGTGTACATATCTTCCGGTTTGAAATGTACCGAACACAATCTACTGTTATTGGTGGGTAGCCAATCTGGCTCTTTTCTCTGTCTTCTGACAATTTCAAGCCATTTATGTTTCCACAGTTCATCGTGAGGAAACCTGTTATAAATATATCAATATTTAGAATAATATTTACTATAGTTGTATAGCGGGAATAATAATTGATGCAAGACCTATTAATTGAGTATACCATCAGTGGGTGTAGAGGGAGTGAATCCAAGAGATTTGGATATAACATGCAGATGTAAAGATTTTAACGAATACATATTTCACATTACAAAGTATCAACATACTGACCATACAAGTTTAAAAAGGGAAAAATACGTGTGATGGGTAAATTAAAATTAAAATGCAATATTATTCTTAGGAAATAAAACCTATAATCATTTTTGCTGACGGTACAGAAAAGGCGCTTGCCTTATCCAGCTCATACAAATTGTATATATCTTTCCCTTTCTGCAAATGGCGACTCTAAAATAATATAAAGCAGTGGAATTTTAAAGAGAATTATGTTTTTAAGTACTTACGAGTGAAAAGTAATGCCGTGGTCTTTGTTTTTCGATCTAGAGCTATTTGTACACTCTTTGAAGGCACAGGAAGGCATTGTTTTTGATAATTTATGAAAATACTAGGAGAGAAACATACGCGCTACACAAACGCCGGTCTGGTTGTGACTAACCTCAAATTAGGTGCGTGAACCTAGTTCATGCGGTCCGCGCCCGGGGCGCTAGTTCATTGTGCTGCTGTAGTGAAATAAATCAAGTTGCCTTCGAATGTTTATGAGGAATAACTATGTTCGAAGCGAGTTGCCTTCTTTTACATTTTTTAATGTTTAACATGCCCATTTAAACATAGTAATAAAAATGGTTTCTATGAACTGCCTAATTGATTGTCTACGAGCCGTGAGTGTGACCGATATATTTATATTGTTGTTTGTATGTTACTCACAACACTCTGAAACGGCTGAATGGATTTGCATGAAGTTTGTAATGAAGATAGCTTATACCTACTTACCCTAAAATAATACATAGGCTTATTATTTATCCCGGAAAAGGTATAGGTAGTTCCCGTGGGATATTTGAGGTAGGTAGCGCTTAAAACCCGCAGTCCATGCGCTTAAGACCGCGGGGCGCAGCTATTTATTAATAATAATTTATATCGAATGACGAAATATAAGTCCGATAAGGTACAACTCAATTATAATGATAGGTAGGTACTTAGTAACAGTTAAGATAATACATAGATAGGTACGGCAATGTGTTATTGTATACCCTATACATATATAATTTGAGCTGATAACAAACGTTCAAAATAACCGATAAAGCCCGTACGATACAGAAATTATTGATAAGAAAGAGAAAATTTTCAATTGAATGTCAGCGTTCAAGTTGAAAATTATCGTAGGTCTTAGAGATAACTTTGAAGTTTTATGACAAGTTAAGCGGATGGTATAATATAACAACATTATCTTAGCATAATATAGGATAGGTACCTAAATAGGAATGCAATGGCAATAGCGCCCCGCGGTTTTACCCGCGTGGATTATAGTTTTCCCGCTACTAAGTTGCGGGTGCGCTACTAAGTAGGTACTACTTTTATCCCGGACAAAGTATAGTTCCCGTGGGAAAGTTGAGGTAGCGGGATTAATAAATCCAGGATATAAGCTATCTCCATATCAATTTTCATCGAAATCGGTGTAGCCTTTGAGCGTGAAGAGGTAACAAACATACACACAAACTCTCGCATTTATAATATTAGTATGCTTCGATATTTAAAATGATATTTGACGAAAACATTTAGGTAATAATTGTTATGGGTGAAAAAAAAACGTAAAACCGAAAAAAAGAAACAACGAAATTAAACAATTTTTAAATATTTAATATAAGTATGTTTAAGTAAACCGTGCCACCCGCGTGGTATACACTGAGGTACTAGTGGTGACCTACCCAGTGGTGGTGTACAGTTTTTAAAATTTCTGGAAAGGCCGACCCTTTATCACCTAGGGCTATAAAAATAGCCTACGACCTATTCACAAATATACCTACACAAAAAAATCAGGGAATATCGATAACACTGTGACACAAGATAAATAATGTATTCATATTTTCAGTCCGCAAACTGGCGACAGAACAGATCGCGCCTCTGGTGAGGAAGATGGAAGATGAACATCGCATTGATGACAGCGTCAGACAAATGTTATTTGACAATGGTGTAAGTATCCACCTCCAATATCCACCTACTGCAAGTAGAATAGTACTAAGCAAGGCCTTCGTTAGTTACACAGTTTGAAGCGATGGGAGCGTCGCCTGTCAAACTGACGGACACTGGTTCGAACCCCAACAACAGCTTGAGTTTCCGGTGATGGTAACACCGTTATCAAATTCCCAGCATGTTGGTAAGGTACTTTCGAATACCCGCCTGGCTAGCTACCACCCTTTGAAAAACTGTCACCAAGCACATAGTATGTTCAGGCAGCAGTCCTTGAGAGCCAGTGAGCATTATAGGTCGTGATAACATCTTCGACCACATCGTCACTGATCAAGTGAGATAGTAGTCAAACGCTAGATCTATAAAGTATAAAAAAAATATGTGTCCCCCATTGCAATGTGCACTTCAAACATAGGACGGATAGAATAAAAAGATAATTAAAATGATAATATAAACCTTCATGAGAGCAAAAAGTATCTCGCTTCATCAGTCCGAGTACAGTGAACAAACAAAAAATTTAAAAACAGCGGCACGGCGCTAAGCTCGCAGGATTCGTCAAAAATTACAAATTAGAGTCACCCATTACAATGTGCACATCAAACATAGGACAGATAGAACAAGAAGATAATTAAAATGATATAAACCTTCATGAAAGTAAAAGGGATCTTGCTGATCATCGGTCCGAGTACAGTGAACAAACAAAGAACTTAAAAACTTTTATGAGGGTAAAATGGAACACAGCATAAAACTGTGCTTGGACTTATGATCGCTGAAATAAGAAATATAAGCGAATTATACATAATAAAAATAAGATAAATTAGAACAATAAAGACCAGCATATACCAGTTGAAATACTTTCTATAATAAAACAAGTGAATAGGTTCTATTGCGTATTACACCTTAGACCGCGTCGTCACTTAATATCAGGTGAGACAGCGGTCTAACGTAAGATTTTTCGCAAGATTTTTTTTTTTTTATTAAATATTATGTAGTATCTGTTTGGGTATATTGTGTGTTATTTCTACGCTATATCCCTGCCAATTATTATTGTTTTTGCTAATACATTGGGTTTTGGGCTATTTATGTACTTTTTACCGTCATGATGTCATCGTCATGTCATCGTTGTGACATATATCGTGTCCCTACTCGACGGAATATGTTACTGTTGAAGTAAAATATTAACAATGACCATATCTAGTACTTGATAAACGGAATAGAACGGCAAAATTTTATTAACACAACACAAGGGAGGCACACGCTTTAGTCAACCAGGCGAGGGTTATGAAATTTCATCATCATCATTTCAGGCATAGGACGTCCGCTGCTGGACATAAGCCTCCCCCTAGAATTGATACCCTGGGCATAATGTGCTTATGCATTGAGTTTTATGGTTCATATTTGAATGTAAGTTTCGCCTAGCTTGATGTTAATGCAATGAACTGTAAAACTCTTTGAATCATGTATCCATTACCTCATCAGTATGGTGGCTTCGCTCGATCCGTTACCAACTGCAATGGTTGGTCTATCGGTCCTATTAATAGTTCATGCTATCAAAGGTAGATGGCGCTAAGAAAACTATCCCCTCAGATGTTACTAAGAATGAATCAATAAATTCGGACGGGATTCTGTGGTCGTAGCGTGTGGGTTCGAATTCCTCTAGCAGTCGAATTATATCTTTCAAAACAAGTTTGAATACTATGCATTGTTACTTTTATTGAAATTCTTTCCTACAGCTTATGGGCATCGAGACTCCCACAGAGTACAGCGGTTCAGGATGCGGGTTCCTCACTATGATGCTGGTGGTAGAGGAGCTGTCGCGAGTGGACCCCGCGGTGGCAGCTCTAGTCGATATCCATAACACGCTCGTTAACTCTCTCTTCATGAAGCTGGGAACTGAGGAGCAGAAGCAAAAGTACTTGACCAAGCTATGCACTGAATACGTAAGTCAAATTAAAGCATCGGTGAATACAATATTTTGTAGTAATCTGGGTTTCATACCTAGTTATAGTAGATGCACCATCTACTACGGGTCATGAACAATTAGGTGAATTTATTTTATTTCAGTAACCGAGGAAAATAGGTAGGTACCTATGTAATTTGCCAAAAAAATATTCTTCTCAAAAGTGTGACGTCACTTCATTGATGGCCCCAATGATATTATATGTTTATATGCAATGATGTTTTACTAAAGATGAGATATATTCATACTGCGCGGTGCTCAGATTTGTTCCTTTACGACATAAACATGCTTACTGCGACAGATAATACGGTACAAATAATATAGAAAAGGACAGCTATATGTTTAGACTTGCGCTTGAAATACGCGTCGCAATGAAAATTACTATAAAATACGCGTCGCAATGAAAATTACTATAATTGACTTAATTTTGCCGCCTCAGATTCCGCCCGCTTGTGCGACATCTACCTCATATAAACATATAATATTATTGTTTATATGAGGTAGATGTCGCACAAGCGCATGGAAACTGAGGCGGCAAAATTAAGTCAATTGTAGTAATTTTCATTACGACGCGTATTTCAAGCGCAAGTCTAAACATATAGCTATCCTTTTCTATATTATTTGTACCGTATTATCCGTCGCAGTAAGCATGTTTATGTCGTAAAAAAAGGAAGAAAATCTGAGAACCGCGCAGTATAAATATACGTCATCTTTAGTAAAACATCATTGGATGGCCCCTTATCTGATTCAATGGAATCTTGGATGCAAGTTTCTTTAGTAGGTAAATCAATATCTCCGAAACATAACTATGACCTTGTAATTAATAATATTAGTTATATCGATTTATCGTGAATCAATGTTTGGATACATAAACATTTATCATTTTCAGGCCGGAAGTTTCTGCCTTACGGAGCCGACCTCTGGCTCAGATGCTTTTGCCTTGAAGACTGTCGCCAAGAAGGATGGAAACGACTTCGTCATCAACGGTTCAAAGATGTGGATCTCCAACTCTGACATGGCTGGTGTGTTCCTGGTCATGGCTAATGCTGATCCTTCCAAGGTAAGTAATAATCTCTTAGATTGCATTATTTGTCCTTATAGGCTCTACATATCTCTATCAGATCTAGAGGCAGAGTTAACCAAGATTCAAGACCCCAAACATAATCTGGTAAACTAGACAAAGATTTATTTTCTAGTTATTTCAGCTTAATAAAAATTCAATACGATAATAGAAATCTATAAGAGCCCCTCGTTTCCTCCGTTTTCAAAACTAACAACAAGAATCGTACTCTCAGCTGGTTAAGCCAAACCCCCTTATCCCCCTAAGCCATAGTTCTAGATCCACCACTGCTTCATTATATTTAAAATAAACATTGACTTTCTTCTTTAAATGTACTCGTATATAATGTACACATTGCACCTCGTTGATTCACCCGCGCCGACTATGATTTTTACATTACCTACACATTTTCGAGGCACAAAGTGCATCGCTTCATAGGGATTCTCTTTCTCTAACCGCTAACGATTCATATTCGCCCTCGTTAATCACGTGATATATCGCTTTGAAATGTCGATCATATACATTTTTATGCTTGCTTTCAGCAGTTATTTTGTCTAGGGCTACTGGTCTTTTCCTAGAACGTCTTCAATCTAGGCAATACACCGCTGCCGGTCTTTTTATTTGGCCTGGTCCAATCGTTTACTTGATACTTGAATACTCTTTTGGTCTGCCCTTTCTACATACAGAAGTTATCTCAGCAAATGTCTTTATTAAAATAAAACACTAATAACTAATTACAATACTGCAGCTACTACAATAACATTTGAGCAATCCACTAATCAATCAGCCGGTAGCGGGTTAGAACATTTGAGTTATATAATATATAATAATAATATCTTTATTCAACAAAAAGGTTTACAATATTTACAATATATTAGGCTATTTTAGATGCACAAATTTATTCAAGAGTATCTGCTGCTGAACTAGGCTTAACACCCGTGCTTCAGCATACAGCGCTCTTCCCTGAGCGTTGAGGCATTGATAGCCGTTTGTATCCATTTAATAATAAACTCATAATCACTAGAAGAATACTAGTTTGCATGCATGAGCATACTCTTCCCATTGGTGTGTGTGTGTGTGTGTGTGTGTGTGTGTGTGTGTGTGTGTGTGTGTGTGTGTGTGTGTGTGTGTGTGTGTGTGTGTGTGTGTGTGTGTGTGTGTGTGTGTGTGTGTGTGTGTGTGTGTGTGTGTGTGTGTGTGTGTGTGTGTGTGTGTGTGTGTGTATATTTGCCTATCTACATGTTATCTATAGGTAGGCTACCAATAGCTAGTGGATTGCTCAAATGTTATTGTAGTAGCTGCAGTATTGTAATTAGTTATTAGTGTTTTATTTCTCAGCAGTTTTTCGAAGAATGTTATCTATATTGTTATTTACTCCACATATTAATGCTGAAAAAAGCGAGATAACATTACCGGTAATTAGAAGGTACACGAATTTTAATCGGGTCTTAGATAACAATTAATTACTACACATTAATTTCTTATCTTACATATTCTTCACTCCGCCTATCAAGCCACAAACACTTCTCAATTATATTAATAATTAAATAAAAATAGGCTAATAGTGATTTCGTACTATCTATCTGATGACGTATGCTATTTACTCAACTATTCGTAAATAGTAATCTATTTAAAAATATTATTTATAAATATTACGTTAATACATACATTATACTTATTAATTTAGGTCATTGTATGGCATGCCAATTATGTTTCTTTTGGAATTTCAATTATTATTTTATTCCTGTGTACTTAATCTTAAGTCCCTCACATATTTAACAGAATGAAAATAAGCGAAGGAACTAATCCAAATATAGAACAGGACTTTCCGCTGGTAAGGGCATACTATTAGTGTACTTATCTAATACTAGTTGTACCCGCGTGTTGATGAGAAATGGTGATCATGGCGATGATGCTAATAAGCCTGTTAATCGAGGGTATAAGCTATCTCCATACCACATTTCATTGAAATCGGTGTAGCCGTTTGAGCGTGAAGAGGTAACAAACATGCACACAAACATTCGCATTTTATTATTAGTAGGATGAAGAAGAGATTTATTTTTTCCTTTTTAAATTAATTGATTTTAATTTTCTATATATTATATTATAATAGTTCCAATACCAATTTTCCAGGGTTACAAAGGCATTACCTGCTTCATCGTCGAGAGGGAAACTCCCGGCTTGAGTGTTGCCAAGCCAGAAAACAAACTGGGCATTAGGGCTTCGGGGACTTGTATGGTGCACTTTGACAACGTCAGAGTTCCTGAAGGGAATATCTTAGGAGAATATGGAAAAGGGTCAGTAGGGTTTTATATTTTGTAGCTTGCTTAAACACGTGTGCCTGCACCAATCAAATTATCCGAGATTCTCGGATCAAATTACAATTTTTTCCTGCATATTTGTTACTAAATTCGAGATTTCGGTTTAATCTCGGATAATTTGGTAGGCGCAAGCGGGCCTAAGTGCCACAGGCGCTATTACCCGGCGTAGATATACGAAGATTGACCTAAAAGGCTCTGAACCAGAGTACGCCCAAGCGGAGTGAAGCAATTTCAAGTTGGCCCCACAAGGATAGTAACTATGTCTCTCGTCACATCGCTGTGGTCAAGTCCTAAGCTGGGGCTTATCTCGCATAATTTTATCCAAAAATGTATATAGGTAAAGTAGAATGGAATGATGTCACCATATGACCGTATCACGTCTCATGACCGCAATAAAAAGATCACATTTTACTTAAATTATGACTAAGAAATACATTAGTCACAACAGTTCGACAAGTTATTTCATACTTTTGTGTTGAAGTCGGTACCATTTTTTGGTATTATTTTCTTTTTTAACTCTTTAGTGACCTTTGTTACTCGTGGGGTCAATTGTCATTGTGGTGTGGGTATGTTCACCGATGTCTTCACCCGCTACTATAATATCGTGTAGTATAAACACGCATTTTTCAGTTTTTGACTTGTAACTCAAAAAGTGCTCGTTCGATTTTGATGAAATTTAAATGGGACACGAAGCACCAGAAGCTTTTAAATAAAAAAAGAACGATCAAAATCGTTTCACCCACTCGAAAGTCATGCGGTACAATACAATACAAACACAAAGAAAAAAAAATACGGGTCGAATTGAGAACCTCCTCCTTTTTTGAAGTCGGTTAAAAAGGACTGGCATTGTATCGTAAAGGCCACATTATTACAGATATCCAAAAGTGACATGGTGATTGCTTATTATCAGGCGGCCCTTCTGCTTGTTTCCTACCTATTATATTAAAAAAGAAGATTTCTATACCTATAAGTAACCCATTAGTATAAAAAATATTTTTTGAATACTGTTATGTAGGTACCTAAACCAATCTTATTATTTCGTTATTTATCTGTTTGAAATTGATATTGTAATAGTATGTTGATCACTAAGTATTCTTCGGAATTTAAGTCTACATTTCTAGAGATGAAGGTACCCTACTGACACCCGTCATGTGAATGTTTCCAGTTACAAATACGCGGCTGGTTTCCTGAACGAGGGTCGCATCGGCATCGCTTCGCAGATGATCGGCCTTTGCCAGGGTTGCATGGACGCAACCATCCCTTACACCCTTGAGAGGAAGCAGTTCGGAAAAAACATATACTCCTTCCAGGTAATAAATATCATCATCGGTACTTTACACGCTAGAAGAGTCGAAAGAAAATTATATAGGAGATTAAGGCAGAAAATTTAGGGACAGTTTAAATTTTATCAATGGTTGTGTTCCGAAACTCTGTGATCCATCCGTTGGTTTATAAAATATGTAAAAAGGATATACTGATACATATTTTTTAGATAAAAATATTTTTAGGAAGGTTCAGGAATGAGGAATCATTGATGCTATGTTACTTTGCTTTATTGCAAGTTATAAATGAAATTATTAAAGATACAATACAACCATTGCTCTTTGATGAGAAAAACAGCTAAGCAAGAAAGGTAGAGAAAAAACAATTTTTATCATGACATTATATCAATCATCATTTGAAAGTTCGACACATCATAATAATCACAGTAATGAGTTTGATTACCTAATTTACTTATATTTTATATTTAACCTATTATTTACCTTACTGTCAGGTTAGTAAATTTCAAGTGAATATGTTCATACTTTACAAACTTAGTTTTAAATAAAGCTTTCCGCGTGTGTCTGTATATCCGCTAACCCATGTAGCAGATTTTGATGTGGTTTTTCACCATAAGATAGGTAATTTTTCTCGGAAAGTTTATACATCTATCCTATCTTGAATAGTTTTGATATTGTTCATACATTTTTATTTCTACTTCGCACATTTTTTGTAAATGTTTTTCGAGCATTCCAATGTATACCTACATTTTGATAGATGACTGGTGTAACCGATTTGTCTAACGAATATTTTAAATAGTTCTACAGTAAGTCCGTAGTAATACGAGAACTATGGATAACCGAACCGAATTGATCAGTTATCGAAGAATTCTGCATCAGGACAGATTAAGTCTCGTAGAGAAACCCCGGCCAAAGCTCGTACCTATGTGCGACCTTGAACTTGCTTACAAGGCCCATAGTTAGATACCACTTTTAACTTCCATATGTCACGACTAGTAATACACATTGATGCTTTAGAGCTTAGTTATGTGGCCCGTTTATATTAAGGTATGGATCTAGTTTTTTAAACAATTATTTCTTATATATCAGGGAATCAATTACCAAATCGCTCATCTTCAAACTCAACTGGAAGCGGCTCGTCTCCTGACCTACAACGCTGCGAGACTGAAGGAACATGGCGTGGAGTTTGTGAAGGAAGCCGCCATGGCTAAATACTTTGCTTCAGGTGATCAATTTCTATCCAACTACATATTCATATGGCCGCGTTTTTTCTTTAAAAAATTGTGAACAATAATTCCACCTAGTGCACCCGGAATGGTGAATCAGGGTATAGGCTATACCCTGATTCACCATTCCTGGTGCACTAGAATAGACCAACTCCAATGTTGGTCTATTTTATAGTTCATATAATTAATGGTAGATGGCGCCAAGATAAACATCGTCTCACATGTTAACTACAGAACAATGAAGGAATACATTTGGAGTGCTACTAAAGCTTAGATGGCAAAACCACAGGACGATGTTCCATAATCGTGGGTTCAAATCCCCCAAGCAGCCGAAATTTATGTTTAAAAACTTTTGAACACAAGGGTTATAATGGCAGAAGTAGGTATAGTATTACTTCGAGTTGAATACCAATGCAACTCCGTAGGGCACTTTCTAGCCACCGCTTGGTCAAGCGGTGGCTAGAAAGTGCCCTACGGCTACTGTTTACCAAAATTTAAATGCCCGATTATCAATTAACCGTCGGATAACTGTATGGTAAAAACTGTTTGACCGTTTTAAATGTTAGTGAACAGTAGCCTAACTAGTACTTTCAATTTTAAAAAAATGTCACCAAACACAGTGCTCGAGCAACTGTCATAGAAAACGAACTATTAAAACAAATAAGCTAAAACAGCGTCTAGTATGATTATACTTTTCACCATATCGACACATGAAGTGAGATAGTGGTAAAACGCTAAATGTATAAATATTACTTCAAAAAATCAAAATCTAGGTTGGCGCACCTTCAACCGCGTAGTCACTGATCATTAAGCTAAATATCAAACGGTAGACGTATAAATGAAATATACAAAAAAAACTTCCAACCGACTATTTACACGCGGTTCGGTCAATATACGATTCGTGGAAACCTTTTTTTTGGCTGTGGTCAGGTGGTCACATTTCGCATTTCGACTTGGCCACCAATCTGATTGAAAAAGACACTAAATTGTGTTTACTTAATATACACACATTTCTAATTAACAGTATTAGCATATTTTAACATTGACAAACATGGATGGCGTAAAACTGAATTTAAATACACTCACCTGCAAAAATAAAGGGTCACCGTTGAGAAGAGCAATATCTTCAAAAAATGATCAAGACTATTGCTTATAAAATTTAACCAAAAGAGGATATGCGGACCGTATGTAACCTTTCATTTAACCTTTTAGCCGCATTCTACTGTTTCTCATAAAAATGCTTTATAAGTAAAAATTTCGACTTCTTTGATTTTGACTGAACTTGATGAAAATCATCGCGAATCGTTTCGAACTTCGATCAAGAAGATCGAAGGTTTCGAACGTAGGATTGAAGACTTCCAGCCTCCCGAACAAGCAGCTGTCCGAAAAAGCTACAGCACCATAGGCCACATCCACACGCATCGACAAGTTATACAGAAGACCGAAGAGTTGGATAACTTGCCCTTTTATTTAGCGTTTGTGGACTATGAGAGCCTTTGATTCGATAGAGACGTGGTCGGTGCTAAAGTCTCTGCAGCGGTGCCGTATAATATTGACCATCGGTATATCGATGTGTTGATGAGACCACGGACTAGCAAGCGCAGAATAGGACGGCCACCGATAGGGTGGATTGACGACCTGACTAAGAATACAGACAAGGGCTAGATGTGGGCCGCTTCCAACCTGTCCTTGTGGACAACAATGGGGGAGGCTATGTTCAACAGTGGACGTCATGGCTGAGATGATGATGATCATCATCATCATCATCATCTCAGCCATAAGACCATATCCATAATGGGGGGTTTTCCAATACTCGCCACGCTTGCCGGGTTGGGGAGCGCAGTATGATTTTAGATCCTCAGGAGGTTCTGGTACGCGATCCCTTTGCCGACTCTTACGGCACCCACGGGTACAGATGGGGGGTACTATTCTTAGCCGGTACCCCACGGCGTTGATGATGATGATAGGAAATTGATTTTACGTTATTCAATTCGAGTAATTTCTGCAAAATCTTGCCTTTGACTTTGGAAGAATGCACCAGAACTAGAAGTGTAACGGTTTCCACGGTCTAAAGAGTGATGAAAAAATATGAAGAAACTGGACAACATCTGAAAAGGCAAGATGTACAACAGCCAGAGAATATCGCTTTACTGTCACGACTTCGCTTCGGAATTGTGATTTACCAGCAGTTGCAAACAAACTCACCGGCTTCTAACAAACCCTTAGCACACTAGGATTACTTTACAGGTACATAATGGAAATCGTGAATGAACATGCAGGTCTTTTCCTATTAAACATGGGCGATGATCTGTGAGACAATATACATTGAAGAAGTCGGTATCGATATCATGGTCTGGCCAGCGAGGAGTTATGATATGAACCCTCTCGAGCATGCATGTACTTCCTGCCTTAAAACAGGCCCTTATTGAAGAATGGGAGAATTTTCTTCAACACCGCTTGAGGAACATAGTTTTTAGTATTCCTTATCGCATATAAACCTTGAAAGGGAACCCATGGAGGCAACACAAGGTACTAAAGTATGAGGTGGCCGCGTCTTTTCAAAAGAAACTGACAAGAAGTTAATTATTTTATTTTGACGATGTTTTCCAATTTACATTTTCTAAATTATAACTGGTTATTTTAAATCATACTGTAATTTATTTTATGCGTAATTAAATTTTCATTCAGATACTTATTACTTTAAAGAGCTATCTTGTGTGGTTTCAAGATCATTTGGAGTTAACTAGGTAACCCTTTATTTTTGCGGGCGAGTGTATTTTATAAAATCATTAGTTACGTTCATTTTAATAGTATGAAACGGCCATTTAATTAATTAACCCTTCTAAAGCGGGGCCACGGATACTTAGGTAAATATAAAACGTACATACATAGATTACTAATTAATACTTTTACGAACCCAAAAATGTACAAAACCAAAAAAAAAAAATAACATTGCTGTCGTGTGAAAAGCAAAAACTTGGAAATGGCTCAGAAAAATGCTACGGTTATTTCACAGCGCCGATTTTCAGCCCAGACCTTATGTACTGGAGACAGTAGCTGGTATATCGAATAGAGACAATAAAAATATGAGTATAGCTCCCTCTTATAGCTTACCTCTTATCTAATATACTCTTATAAAAGTGTAAATAACCTTTTTATACTAGCACCATTTAAATGTGTAAGGATATTATTATATCAACATACCACTATTCCACTATCAAATACGGATAGACCGTATTTGATCTTATTAAGTTAATAAAAAACTGTTAATATGGCTGAATCATAATGGTTAGGCAATGGTTTGGTAATATTAATATATATAGACAACACTATTTTTAACAGTCTTCAAAAAAATGACGAATTGAGAACCACCTGGTGAATGCCATGAAAATCGGGAAAGCGGTTTTTGAGTAACACTCTACAAGTAATAACTGAAAAGTGTTTTACGTAGGTATACTTGATTGGCTTCCTTATTGACGGTGAAGAAATCGGTGAACATACACAATGACAATTGATCCCGTGAGTAGCAAAGGTCACTGGAATTAAGAGAGGGAGGGTAGGGGAAGGGGGCTATCCCTTGGTACCACTACCCTCCCCGCGGAGGCCCTATGTTTTTGAGATACTGATGTTTTTATTGAGATTATTTAATTACTTACTTAAATTGATTTTATACTTTGTGACTGCTCCGGCGCTGTGTAGCGGTTGATGTTAACTTTCTAAAACTGTAACCCGTACACCGCGGCGACGGTTAAAAAATAAAAACAAACTAAGTTCACGTGATACGGAACAAAATGCATATATTCAGCAACTTTGATCTTTAGTTTGTGTTTGATAATAATAATAGGTACAACGTTATTCTGCTGTCTTGGTGGCTTGGGTGAATGCGATCTTTATGTGATTATCTCATTTTTGACTAAGTACTTTTTTAAAAATTTTAAATTCTTCTTCACTTATTTTACTTTTGGTACCAAAGGATAGCCCCCTGTCCAGCACTGAAATCCCGCTTGGGGTATATTGAGCCATGCCAAGTGTTACTCTATTTCTAGTTAAATACATTCATTCGTCATAAATTCGTCTCGTTCACAGCTTGGATCACATAGTCTACAGTTCATCTCCTATTTTAGCATGTATACCAGCCCAGTTCTTCTATTCAATCTCATGAAAATTACAAAATAATTTCTAGCTTCATCTTTAATGGTGACATTAAAGACAAAAATGTCCTAGATAATATCCATTTTCGGTAGTCATGCCTAATCAAAAATCGTATTTTTTTCAGAAATCGCCCAAACCCTCACATCCAAATGCATAGACTTCATGGGAGGTGTTGGGTTCACACGAGATTTTCCACAAGAGAAATTCTTCCGGGACGCTAAGATTGGTACCATCTACGAAGGCACAAGCAATATGCAGCTCCAAACCATCGCCAAGCTTATCGAGAAAGAATACACACAATAAAGTTATTGAAATGTGGGTAGGCTGTAAATTAGTATAAGCATGGACCAAATAGGTACCTACTTGGAGTACTTGGTCCATGGTATAAGCTAGATGAAAATATCGGAGAAAAAAGGAATCCTTTTTTATCCATCCGAGATCTCCATCACATGATGGATGCCAAAATCCAAACCTCACCTATTCCGGCCACTTAATGAAATATTGCAACAATTACTTCACAACTCATTAATTCGGGAATGCTTAACAGGCCCATGGTACATTTTTGTTAATGGTTTCCCAGAAAACTCCTGTTCCTGCCGGTGGAAGAATTAAGCACGAATGTGAAGAAGCTTCGTTACATTGAAGTACAAATTACAGAAGCAGCATTCATTGCAGATCTTGGAAATATGCCTAAGACTTTCTTTTAGTGGCCTTAAGTTTCCATTAAGTACAAAAAATAATTGTTCTTTTTTTATTTGTCCATTCTCATGTGTGAAAATCAATACAATAATACCAGAACTACTATTAGGTCCAGAGGTGCATGGTGGTGATGTGGAAACCTGGCCAGTAGCCGTGGTGTTCTATTTTTTTGCACTAAATTACTTGTGCCTTAAAAACAAACACAGATGTTTGTTTATGATCAAAGATGACCTGTTGACCAATATCACACTTGTTACAATAAAAGATAGCTGTGGTAATTAATACAAATATATATATAATAAATGTTGTAATTGCAACCATATAAACCTCAGAGTAGTAAAAATCTGACAGCTTAGGGTCTGCATTTGACAGTATTTGTTCTTTTTGTGATAGTGGCATTGATATCGGTTTAAATGTATATGACAAATCAGGTTTATTGACATTTTATTAAATGTTATCACTATTATGTAATCAGGCCATCTATGCTACTGCACTAAAACTTTTAAATGCACTCTTTCAGCGGTAGCACAATAGCTCATAATTATGTATAGTAACAGTAGGTATTCGTTATATTGAAAGTGATAGAGAACAAATAACAACCTGTCTAAAACCAAAACTTGTTCTCTCATTTAAAACAAAAAAATATTCCTGAAGAGATTATTACAATTATTCTATTGTAATTGGTGGTATTTTCCTATTCTTGTTTACAGGGAATACTTTACTAATTGCAAAACCATAGCAAATTCATTCCTTTCTTTGTTTAGGTAATTTTATTAATAAAAATAAAATAAAAATTAATTAATAAAATTAAAATTTAATTAATTTATAATTAAAATATTGTATTTTTATTTCCATTCAATATTACCTACCTTACATCACACTAATATGAAACGCAAATATGATCACGTATCTGAATTTCGTGAAAAGCTAAAATTACCTATCCGCCTTCGCCGGAACATGCATATGTTTCCTTACTGTACAATATCCTTTTCCTTCCTTCCTCCCCCACTTACCTGAAAGAACGTTTCCAATTCCTAACCACCACATCCTCTCGTATTTTACGAACCTCACAGTCTCTTGTCTTGAGGACTCCTGAACACTTCACAAAGTTCTCTGACAAATCATTTACAGTACATGCTGTACGATTGTGGAATGCTTTACCTGCTACTATTAGAGAAGCAAAAACAATACAAATCTTTAAAAAAATGGTTAATGATCATTACTTGTCGTCTACCTACTAAAACTGCTTTATTTATATTTATAATATTTATATACTTATATTATATATTAATTATATTTGGAATGTACGTTTATATTCTTATTTATTTCTTTATATTATTTATATTCTTATTATTTTATTATTAGTATCTGGAAGATTATTGATATATATTATTGAGCTATTTATGTAGATATATTGTGTAAATATGTATATGAAATATTCGTAAATTAGGTTAATTATTGTGTTACATTTATATGTAACGGTGTATACGTTAGTTTCTTGTTGCACACCGCCGTGTATCTATCTTTTTTATATCCATCCCAAGGTTGTCTGTAAGAGATTGCATTAGCGATAAGACCGCCGTTTGCTATACTATCTTAGTGTAATATTTTATATTCCTGTTTCTTTTACGCGGTATGCAATAAAGAGTATTTGTATTGTATTGTAATATTATAAAGACTGTAAAGGCGCCCCGGGTCATCTACTTGTAGTGACCAGATGCGTTTACGAAAATAAGATAATGAGAGAGATAAGAAGCCTACCCTAGTACCTATAACACCCGCTAGTCATACCTATCGTAATAACTGTTCGCTTAGTGCATGTATCTTAGGTTTTCTATCGGGTGCGTTTCGGAGAATGTGCACTGGAATTACACAATCTGATTCCACCATCCCCTTTCTATCATCGGTCTACTCTATGTACGGCAATTTGCCATCGCTATATGGTAGATATACCACCTATACGTACGAAGCGTTTTGCTTCTACTTTCTTAATGCCCCCCCCCCCCCCCCCCCCCCTTCTTAATGAACTCATATGACCAAGGAATGGAACTCGTTGCCCGAGTCTGTTTCCTAATATGTACAATCCTGGAGTCTTCAAGTCGCGAGTGAATAGGTACCTTCTAGGTTTGCGTGCTAAATTCTAGACAACATCATCACTTAACATCAGGTGAGACAGTTGTCAAATGCAAACATATAAAATTTTTTAAAAAAAATGTATCCTCATTTTGAGTGTATGTATGTAACTGTTTGTACCTACAGCTATTGTTTACCTACCCTCTCTACCTACACTACATAAATCTGAGTACCTAACGTTCTGACCCTAACACGGGATGCCCATCACCTGAAGGCCTACAGTGACAGACGGAAGTTGATTAGGAAGATGGGGATGTGTACGTGGTGCAATGTACACAGGAATGATTTTCTCACTGCCGGTCAAGCAGGCTCACAAGACCGATCAACTGACGGCTAAGGGTGTCTTGGCCACAGTGAGAGGAAACTGAAAACATCAATTTTATCCAGCAGGTGCTGGATTTCTTCAGTTGCTCATCTAGCGGTTGCTGGGGACCTCAGGGTGCTTCTATCTTATCTTGCTTATCTACTTTTGGTGCCTATTATAACAAAATAGTGCTCTGTCAAGGTCATAGGGGCCCTATTATACTAATGTGCCCAGGGACTTCAATAGGTTAAAGATGGCCCTGGAGACACATTATTGGTACAGCATAATATGATAAAAGAATGGGCTGACAGTATAACACATTCATTTATTTGTTAATTGATAAGTCAATAAAAATCAAAGTACTCTTTACTAATTTTATTCTTATAGTTATATACACTACAGCACTTCTAGTTGGTATTATTTGTTCATATAAATACAATATAATTTACTTTGGATCATGAGGCAATTTGAATCCAACAGTATTTGCTGTTTCTTCAATAGATTTTTCTCCTTTTCCTTTGAACTCAACATTAATTTCCTTGTATTGTCTCATATGACGCAAATAATCGAAGTAAGTTTTAGCTCTGAAGTGCATTTCATCGATCGCTTTGCAAAGCTGCTGATCAGTGGTTTGATGTTTACGATATTGTTGAAATATGTACAATACCATTTGATTTTCTGCAAGCTTTTTCGATGAACTCTGTTTGCGCAACTCAGACAGCAGTTGACGTAGAGTAATGAGGACTGGTTTTGATGTAATTGATGTCATTTTTCAAACCTTCAAAGAAATTATAAATTCAGTTTTTCTATCATAAGAGATGTGATGAACTCTTCTGTATCATCATATGTTGGTTTGTCACCTTCCTTCCAAAAATTGGCTTCCAATAATTCAAGTTTATCTTTAGGAAAATGATGTAGAGAAGTATCATTAAAAATGTCAGAAAACTTGAAATTATTTTTCCATATCACCTCATTTGTGTGTGGATGGATTTTATTAATATAATAAACTGTGTCTGATAGGATTCTACTAGGGTTGCTTTCTATCAGGGAATTGAAACTATTACAGATAAGCAGGCAATTATGCAATTTAACGCCCCAGTTACACCAAAGAAAATTGTTGGTTAATTGTCTTGGACAATGAGGGAAATATGCTAATGTAGTAGCATTATCAGATGTTATGTAACCACCCTCATTATTTTCTAGTAAAACTTGAAGACCAAGTTGTTGTAACACAATGCACTCATCTTTGTAGAATATCGGATCGTGAACTAACACTTTATCGGCGTTACAAAGATCTTTTAAACACAGTAAAAACGCCAATTGGTATCTCGATATGGTACACTCTGCTATGTGCCCTAATCCAAAACATATGATTTCTACAGTGTGTCCATCTTGTAAAATAGTACTCACGGCTTTGGAAAAGTCTCCGAAATAGTTAGAAATACGCAATTCTTCGACTGCGCTCACTATTCGCCTGAAACAAAAGTAAATCATAACATAACCTCGAAACAAAACATAAATAAGAATTTCAGATGGCTAAGTTGGTATACCGTATAGATTTTTCAACATCTACTTCGTTATCTTCTTTGCAATACTGTGTTCCTTTTGGTGGGATTTTTGTATGTTTGTTTTTATTACGTTTTAATTTAACTTTTTGAAAGCCATCTGTGTCAATTTCCGTTTTTGACATTTTAACTTTTTTTATGGGAAACCACGATCATAAACTCAAGGCTGCGTTCGGCAGCGGCCTCGACCAATATTTGATCGATGTCTCACGAACCACTACTACGCCATGGTTTATTACAGAAGAAAATGAAGTCTTTAACATTTTTTAATGGGTCACGTGATAGTTTCTACTGATAATTAGGTCACTTTTGACAGCCGACCAAGATTTGATCGAGGTAGAAATGTTAAGGTCTCGTCGAGCATAATTTGGTCAGGCAGGTTGAAGTGAACGATCATGATCAAATATTGGGTGGAGCAAATAATGTTCTAATTGAGTACGAGAACTCCACACGTCCGCTGTTAGAGAAAGATATGGTTTAGTTGATGGAGCTGCCGAACGCACGCCTGGGCGCGTTCCATTGAATTCATTTGCCAAACATTTTACATGACATCTTCCGTTTCAGTTCTTGGCAAAAATGGTGCTCATTTGAAACTCGCCCATATCTGTATGATAAATGCGTGGTCTAATGAAAAAATAATAAATTGTTAGGTATTCCGGATGCGTTTTGATTTCAAATATTACGATAATGTACCTAATTTACTTACTTACTTATCATATTTTTAGACAATATAATTTGTTTTTGGCTAAACTTTTCAGGGCCGTTGATTTGGAAGTTTATATTTATTTTTAAATAGTACTTACAAATACAAAGCTTTTTACAAATTTTCAAGTTGCGGAAATTGGCGGTTGCTGAGATATCATTGTTTAAAGTTTCCATACACATTTGCAATTTTTTCGGTTCGATGAATTGTCATGGTCACGGTAATGTTAATTACCGTGTCATGGTGGACGTCAAGGTTGATATTTCACATTCCGTTGACGGTACCTAGAGATAAATTTTAAGCATTACATTGACTTTTTACTCAAGAGATAACTACATAATTTTGTTTACACTGTGGAATGGTACGTGAAGCGACGCCCGGGGGTAGGTAGCCCCCTCCCCCCACCCGCCCCATAAATCGATGTACCATAATGGAAAGTTTACCCTTCCATTCATCCGACACAGTAGAAGGTTCAAGCGCATTTTTCGTTATCGCGAGAATCTTGGATAAAGGAAAAATATGGTCACTTAAATATTTTTCACCAGTAAATAAGCTCAAATACTTTTTTATTAGAATAATAATAAGTTTTCATGAGCTGTTCTAAAAAGTGGTATTTTTTAAAAGAATATATATGGTTCACTTGCGCCAACGAAATCATCCGGGCTTTTCGCTTCAATCTAGGATTAAATCACCAATTTGCAGGCAAAAATTGTGATTTAGTCCACGATTCTCGGATCATTTGCTTGGTGCAAGACGGCCTGAGACAAGTAGGAATTTTAACAAAATAAACTGAAAAGACTCAAAATTGTCTATTTAGCAAATGGTGAAGCCTAAACTAAAACAATTGTACCTACCAGGAGCTAGTTAGCCCACACATGCTACACATGTTTTTGATTATTTTTTAAAAGTTGCGATTGGTGGTGGTACCTACAAAAGTTTGTAAATTAGCGAGTTTGTTTGTGGGAAGTTATTTCTGAAACTAGTTATTTTGAAAATAGTTCGCTCGTAGAAAGCTATATTATTACTGAGCGGAATGGGCTATTATAATAGGCTATATGGGCTATTATATAGGGCTATATAATAATATTCTTAGTTCCGAGGAAAATGGGCTGTTGCGTTGGTTTTTCGGCGTGCGCAAAAAAAATAAAAATCATTTAAATAAGATTAAAAAGAAGGGTTCTTCTTTTTAATCTTATCTTCAATATAAATAATACTGGATTATTTAAATGTGTAAATAATCCAATGTTGTGTTGTTTATTGCATATATGTATATGCAATAAACATATTCTGTATTCTGTATATTGAACAATGTAAACCGTATAAAATCTTGAGTATTTATAAGTAAGAGTACGCGGGCGATCCGTAGGAAATATATACCCTGTAGGCCACGCGAGCAAAGCTGCGACCGGGTCAGCTAGTGAATATATAAATTGTATGTAAAATTGAGTGAAAGCTACTCATAAACATTGACCCAAAAAGGAATGACGGCCTCTATCCTCGTTCTCACAGGCGTCCTTGGTGAAGTATTTGGGTTACAAAAATTGCCTACTGACAAACTAATATGGAGGGTGGGAGCCCGCGGCGCATAGCCAAGTGGCCATTGTCCTTTTTGTATGGACAGCGAAACCAATGTTCACAATCAAATCTATGAGGTATTCAAATCACGCGCTTGTATTCGTTCCAACATACCGTAACACAAATAAGGTTACAAGTACCAACAATCATCGATATTATTAGTGTCGCGAGTTTGGCCGTAGGACGACGCGAAGAGTTCCTTTGCCTGTTAAAAAAAATGTGTCTACCCGCAGTCTGCGTTTTATTGGTTTACTTTCTATTTGGAAGGGAATGTAAAGTAAATTAGGCGGAATGTAATTAAATCTATTCGGCTCGTTACGTTTTATGTAATATTTTAATGTTTCTTACTCGAAATACCATATTTTTTAATTGGTCTTAGTTGTATCGCGGCCTCGGACAACAGCTATTGTGTTTAATGTAGTTGATTGGACATTTTTAAATTTTACATGGACTTAAATTGACAGTTTTGTGCGCTGTACGATGGAACGTTACACAGTGAACCGTCGATCTAACAGGAAAAATGCTGGACTTTTAGCAAAATGGCGTAGAAAATACGTTTATGGACTCCTGACCAAACGGTCTTGGATACCCAGGAGATACGACTTGAACGTAAGTAATTATCATAGTTTTTTTACCTGTACCATCCTGAAGTTTGAAAAACTGTCACCAAACACATAAAACTTTCTAGGTCTAGTGTGATAACGTCTTCGACCACATCGTTCCTGACCATCGAGTGAGGTAGTGGTCAAACGCTAGATGTAAGTATTTAAAGAATACAAAAAATCCTGGAGTAACGAATATACATATAGTAGAACTTCTGAATATATTTATTGGTTATAAATGATGATAGCATCAGCACAATACGCGAAATGTCATTGATAAAATAAAAATATTGCCATACAAATCATACACATTATGCACAGTAACAATAACATAACATTAAATTATTATAATTATTAGGAGCGTAAATAAAACTTCATATAAATATTTCTTTTCATTTAAAACATTACTTATTTTTTCTTCAATACACATGTGCTTATGATAATCCTCTTCATAACCTTATCCCTCATTATGTGGGGTCCTTACCATATGTTGCTCATCTGCTTATTATGATATCCAATAAATTTTAGCGGTATGACACTTATGCCCGTTTTCACCAACAAGCTCTTATCGCCTTCGTAGGTATCCCTTAGCGTTAAGTATCTCCCTATTTCAACCCCTACGTAAATTCATTTATTCCCTGGAAGTTAGGGCAATGTGGGACGCTACATACGTTGACACTTTGGCGCCGTCACATCTTCCCGAGACATAAGTTAGGGCTGGCGTCGCGGCTTATTCGGCGGATCAATTGAAGCGGCGAAAATATGCTAGCCTAGGTAGTGGTTTGGTACATATTTGAACCATTTGGGGTCGACACATTGGGCTCGTGGAGACCGGAAGCTCATCGGATTTTCCAAACTTATCGTAGCGTTTAATCAATGCGACGCGTGACCGAAATGCTGGCACATATTTGGCTCAACGGATCAGTATTGCAATTCAACGTGGCAATGCTGCTAGCATTCTGGGAACGCTGCCAACTGGTAGAGCATTTGAGTTATCTGTAGGCTGACAAATAGCTAGGGGATTGCTCAAATGTTTTTGTAGTAGCTACTACTAGTAGCTGTAGTATTGTAATTAGTTATTAGTATTTTATTTTAATTTTAAAAAAAAATATTTTTTTCGCGGATAGCTTTGTCGTTTGTAAACCGATTTGGATGGTTCTTTTTTTGTTCGATAGAATACACTTCCGAGGTGGTCTCATTTAAGTTTCATAATAATGGGTCAAGCTGTTTGTGAGTTACACTCCAATAATGAAAATTGACAAAACACGCCCGGACGGTTTTTAACAAATAAAAAGTCTCTCAGGATTATGTATGTGCTTTTAGTATAAAATAAATATAGTTTTTATTACTGGTCATACTTCCTAGATCTAGGATATAAGTAACTTGCAACTGTCGCGACTGAAAAAGAACTGCCTAATTATAAGGTTTAATTATTTTTATCTACATTATAATCGTTCATTCAAGGGAAATACCCGTTTGTTAATGTAAGTGCCTTTTATTCGTATAACTAAATAACTTGTTGTTTTCATGGTTTGTGTTGTTAAACGCATTGTTATATTGTTTATGTTATAGATATTGTACCTATCTCTTAGATAATAAGAATTGTGTAATGGAACTGTAATGCAACAACTGTAAATAAATAAATAAAGGCATGGCCACACAAAGATAATTAAATAATAAATTTTATCATTGTAACACGGTAGTGAAAATGTGCGAAGAGTAGTAATAGTATTTATAGACCTTAGACATGAAGATGTGATTTGTATCCAAGTTAAATTAATGTCCATATTACGTATTTTGCTAATTGCGGAAATTAGCAATTCATTATGCACTAAATTTGCATTGCTGAAAAGGTTGTTGTTTGACTTAAGTAAGTACCTACATATGTGTTGTAATGTATTTACTTATACTAGTGTTTAATTTTTTTTAGTAAGTAACAAAAGGTAGATAATGTACCGTATGGTACCGGGTATATTCGAAATATTAAAAAGTACTAAAAAAATAATGTTTGGCGGTATATTAAGCTCTTGAGGTATGGCATTATTATGACTCAAAATTCAAGTAAATAGGTGAATTTGGACTTGTTCCATTGAGGTCTTTTTCAATAAAGGCGTAAGGTAAGGAATATCTAGGTGCGTTCGCGAGGACCTTTTCTGCACAACGTAGTGCCAGCTATGTCTTTTTTAACCGACTTCTAAGGGGAGGAGGTTATTATGTTTGACTGTATGTTTTTTTTTTTCTATATATGGTCACCAATGATTTCTTCCCTATTTTTGGACCGATTCTCAAAATTATTGTTTTGTTTGATAGAGTGTATCTCTCAGGTGGTCCCGTTTAAATTTCATCAAAATCGTACTAGCGGTTTTTGAGTTACACTCCAATAACTGAAAAGTTTCGACTTCCTAATAGCCGGTGAAGAAATCGGTGAACATACACAATAACAATTGATCCCGTGAGTAGTAAACGTCACAGAAAAGGGTGAAAAAAAAAATGTTAACCAAAAATGGATCCGACTTCAACACTCAAAAGTGTGAAATAACTTATATATCGAAGTCGATACTATATAGCACAATATTTTGATAATAGTTACTTTTGATCTATCATGGTAACGACTTCGATAATTTATTTCACAATTTTGAGTGTTAAAGTCGGTTCCATTTTTTGGTAATATTTTTTTGTGAGAGTGATATAATGAAAATGATGATGCAGAAAGAGGCCTCTGAGCGAGATCGGGAGAGAGCCGATCCTGCTCGAAGGCGACGACGGCAAGGAACTGGTAACAGTCACCCTCTGCTGCTTGTCCCATGAAGGGGGTTTTCTAAGGACCTTATAATAGAAGGGAACCGACTTGTGAGCGGTTGAAGTGGAGATTTTGACCACTCTTACAATAGGTCAACGGTGGCGTAAGTTGTATGCATCACCGTATTCATAGCGAGGTTCTGGGGCGTTTTTCAGCTCCCGGGAATTGAAGCAAGTGCGAAAAGGGCACCAGTGCGTTCCGTAGATAGCCCGGCTACATCCCTAGAAAAAAAAAACAAAGGTGCGTAGTAAGGAGTACCTAGATGCGTAGTAAGTAACCTGATAGGCGTTTCGCATTTGAATTCAATGATATTATAATTATGTTTATATGAGATAGATGTCGCACAAGCGCGCGGAAACTGAGGCGGCAAAATTAAGTCAATTGTAGTAATTTTCATTATGACGCCTATTTCAAGCGCAAGTCTAGACATATAGCTATCCTTTTCTATATTATTTGTACCGTATTATCTGTCGCAGTAAGCATGTTTATGTCGTAAAGGAACAAAATCTGAGCACCGCGCAGCATGAATATACGTCATCTTGAATTACTATTGCATTGATAATGAATTGCTTGTATTAATATATATAAGAATTGGAACCGAGTATTTGTTGTCCCCGTCGGCTTCTAATCAGCCTCTTACTTTGAATTACTACAGCAAAACCGTCCTATTTAGGTGGTATTTACATCACGTTTATAACACACCTCATTACCATCTCACTCCAAATACATACAACAATTCTAAGCAATTCACTTGTTATTCTAAACGCCTGCTCACTTTCACTTATGCGTTATTGTTCGGCGTGTCGCAGGCGTGCCGAGATGCTTCTTTAAACCGTAGATATGGAAGTAAATATACTTACAGTTTTACATAACGAATCTCTATTTAAGTAACCAAATAACTTTACGGACCGTTTGTTTGTCTGATCTTGTAATTAATAATAGGGTTATTTACTCTTATGTGTGTTAAAGCGTCAAACAATTTATTAATAAGGTATTTGCAACTGTGAACAATAGAATTATGCTAATTTCAATTAATTTCAAAACATGTTCAAATGGTGACACAGAAAAAATATTTTTTTCTTGCTCTACAGTTGCGTTAAACAAGAGCAGCCATATTAGATATCTACAATACGATACAATATCATTAGAATATAGCTCTTCCTGACATCTATTGGTGGGTAGTAATACTACCTAAACAGCAAGTAATTTGTTTTACCCACACAGTAGCACTTAAGCTACTTGACAATTAGATGGCGTTGATAAGCAACATTAAGCCAATGAGTGTATCGTTTGAGGTTAGACTACGAAAATCAATTGTTTACTTATCACTCAGATATTTATAGTAAACAAATATCAATTTGCTCACAGTTGTCTGAACTTTTTTTTCCTTTCCGTTGTATTTTCCATTCTTTTACCTCAACATTTCTTCGTGGTATAACAACTAGGACATTATTTTATCTGAAAAGATATGTTTTCGGATTTATTCTACAAAACTATCTAAATCGATTCATTATACACCTCTTTATTTTCAATAAATTTTCGATGTAGCATTAGTAGTTCATAAGTTCTATTAGTCTGTTCACGCTACTTTCCGACTCGGCTGGACCGACCTTGAGGGGACTTTCGCACAAAGAGTGACATAGGTTATTATTATTTTAGAATGAATATCTACTTCTTACTAATAAAACCCTTTACATTGCGATTAAACATTGGAAATATTCATCAATAATAAAGTATTAGTTTAAAAGGATGACGCTATCCGCATCTGTCTTTCTGTTTATCTGCTATCTCCTAAATCACACAACGAATTATGCAACAACTTTCGCCATCATGTAAATGGTTTTTGGAAGGTCAAGTAGATTATAAAGTAGATTATTCAGTATTGAGTATCAATCTTTTGAAAAAAAATAATTTTACCTGTAGAGGGGTTCTTACAGAATAATTTCACTACGTCACTAATTACCAACGTATCTAAAACTCTGAAACTAATAACTACTAAATATAAAAACCAATAAATTTTTGCGATAGTAATAAAACGAATTAACTTTGTACACTAGCATTTTCTGGAAGAAATAAAAGGCTTTTTGATTTTATTTTATTATAAATTTTATATAGTATGAAATTAAATTTTAGGATATAGGTAGGTACAGGTTATATAGAATACAATTTATAGTACTTACATTCTTAATAATAATAAGCTGTGTCAGTAATGTTCAACACATGCGTTCGAAGCCGGGCCGGGTCGCTAGTCCAATTTTACTTATAATTTTTTTTTTCTTTTTCTTTTAAACTTAGATTCACACTTTGGCACTGGGATTCCATGTGTCGTGGGAGACACACAATACCATCCAACAAACATCCAATAACCAAGAAAAACATCCACTGGGTGCTCATCACACAAGTGTTTGACACTTCTGGGATTCGAGCCCAAGGCCCTAGGTCATGTAACTGAACACTGGGCCACCGCGACCGTCAAAATTATCTTTCAGAGGCGCGTTAGTGCCAATGCAGATAGATAATTTAATTTCTAACCACTGATTCTAACACCCCAATGGTGGACAGGATACGTGTTGGTCTGCCATAATGAGCGGAGACAAGCAATTGCAGGAAGGAAGTAAAAGTCTGTCCCTCTAACTACCGACCCGACGTTTCTGAGATAAAATCTCGTTAACTATATCATTTCATCGCCGCCTATAAATAAATTATACTTAATATATGTTGATTATTATAAAGCAAAGCGGCAGTGATTTTTCTTTATGTCTAGCGTTAGACCACTATCAAAGTTGATCGTCAGTGTGGTCGAAGATAAAGTCACTCTAGACCTAGAATGTTTACTGGCTCTCAGGTGCCTATTGTTCCCTGAACACACGGTGTTTTTGTTGACAGTTTGAAACAAACTTGAGGGTGGTAGCAAGCCAGGCAGACAATGAAAAGTATAATTATACCCTACCACCGCATGCTGTAAATTTGATAACGATGTTGCCTTTAACTGAATCTCAAGCCGTTGGCGGGTCTCAAATCTGTGCGAGTATGAATCGTCGATTCGATAAAATTCGACAGTAAGTGCTTGTTCAGACACGGCGATAACCGCGCGGTTTGGAGATCTCCATAGTAATAAAACCGCGCGCGTGTCGCACGTGTCGCGTGTACGCCATGTCTGAACAAGCACTTACTGTCGAATTTTATCGAGTCAACGATCCATGCTCGCACCCCAGCGTCAATACTTATTCCGTATGATGGAATAATGATAAATAGTTCATCAGAGGATTCTCCATAGGACAATTGATAGAACACTTAAACCGAAACTGTATCTGAGCAGAAGCCACGTGATTCCAGAAGGTATGTCAGTTAGTACGGGATCGTCAACCATCCTGAGGCTCTATGTTGAAATTATTACCGGCTAGGCGGCTAGCTGACTTAGGTATACATATGAACAACTGAACTGATACGCACAACGAGCTATGGAGAGGGCTATGCTCAGGGTTTCTCTACGTGATCGAATCAGAAATGTGGAGACGCGTATAAGAACGCAAGCCTTCAAGATTCATATTTTATTATTAGATCCATCGTGGCTTGATCGCATGAAAAACATAGTAATTTAGTTACCTCGACTTTTCTACCAAATTTAACTCCTGGTCACGAGAAGATTGGAGAATGCGGGTGACAATATCGGTGAGAGCGCGTAGTTTCTCCAACTACCCGATCTTGATCCTGTTAAAAATTAGCAAACTAGCAAGTCTGACGTTACGTTTGCACACTGGATCTAGGACACACAATATTGAATAACACGTCATGAAGTAGGTCAACAAGTGACAGTATTGACAATCCTAGATACTGTATTGTTAACCACATTAGCACATATAATACTTATTCCCACGATTCTACACATTGTTACACTGTCAATGCGGTAAGATTACTTGATTGCTTGGGATTGATTTCCACATTTCTACCTAATTCCTAGCTGGCTGTCTCGATCATGTCCAGGAACTACTCGTAATTTTTCTTACCTCCTAAATCTGTTACCTCCCTTGTTCGACATTGGCCCTAATTCTGTTAATCACACGAACTAGCTAAAATTCACTAAAATTCTTCAAATTGAAGTAGCTCGTATTCTATTTACGCTAAAATTCAAATTCGCATAACTCCATACAGCGTTCTCACTAATATTAGACAAGTTTTATTCCATTGCTGGCCAATTGCGGGTAGTTTTAGTAGGCACCAAATAAGTGGCGACTTAATTTCGCTAAAACTACCCGCAAATTTAATAAATTAATTTAATTTTAGTGATGTTATTGATAAGTAACATACTAATTTAGACTTTATCGTAGCCTTATAAGAACTGGATTAGTTTTAAAACATTTTAGTTTAGTTCAGTTGAATAAGCAAATCACTACCATTTTAGTTCAATAATACTCTTTTTGGACACTTTATGGTAATGCGCCCCGCGGTTTTACCCGCGTGGTGTTGATATAATGATGATGAAAAGTTAAGCCTATGTGTTATTCCGGGATCTGAAGAATATATATACACGAAATTACATCAAAGTCCGTTCAGCCGTTCTGGCGTGATTGAGTAACAAACATTCATCCGCCTGAATCCAAACTTTCACGCACACTTTTTATTATGGGGATTCGATTCTGCTTACATTATACTAACTTTCTTTACAAACATTAGTTGCGGATTAGGGATTATATCGTGTCGTGCTGGACTCGGCTGACTGTTTAAAAGGCCTTTTTATATAAGAGTTTTATAACTTAAGTAATCCTAAAGTAAATATTTTTATATGAATGATGAGTTTTGACCAAGTCAAAGTTATGTTATTGTAAGGGTCCTCGCAGTCAATAGGTCGATGGATATGGGAATAATGATAGTTGAAAACGACGTTTGAAAACTAAGAAAACTAATTTCTACTATAGTATATATCTATGTTAGTATTGCCTAAGTTTGGACTAAGCTAGGTGCAGATTTGTCTTTAACAGTAAGTATTTCGTCATAAACTCAAGTGGCTTCCTATTCGTCTTCGTCGGAATACTCACATTATTTGCATGCTTTACAACATACTGTATAACAGATTCTCCCCACCCTATCTTAGAGAACGATTTCAGTTTGCTGAATCAGAGAGGACATCAAAACGGCTACTGTTGAAAATACCCTTACACAGGGCATCGTTTTACAATTATTATTATTTTATATTGCAAGTATATTATTTATGCTAAAGTTTATACATGTACCTATATTATGTAAGTATCTATTTAAGTAGAAATTGCGGTGATTTGCCGCCGCTTAAAATTTATGACAATTCCTGTATGTTTGGTTGCCTGGAAGAAATCGCTTTAAGCGATAAGGTCGCCCTTTGTATCACTGTACTTACGAGTATATTTGTTTGTTTTCTTTATGTGTGTGGTTTTGAATAGTGTGCAAATAAAGAGTTTTCTATCTATTTATATCTATCTATCTATTAGTAGAGGCAAATCTGCATCGTCTATCGATCATCATCGTCTCAGCCATAGGACATCCAACCCTTTCCTGCGATCTGAGTCAGGTCGTCTGTACACCTCGACGATGGCGGTGTCGTAGAGGATCAAGTTGGAATAAATAATCATTAATGGCATTTAATTGTGCATGCATAGTCTTGACCTCAATACTCACTTGCTCGTACGCACGTGACCACTTTTTTATAGTATACGTAGTGTTGCAGGGTAGCGTAAACGCCATTTTGACGACAATGGCCTCGAATGCATTTGGTTGATTTCTAGACTTACTAGTTTTGAAATCTATCACTATAGTGATGGTGATTAAGACCCAGTGATTTCCGGAGGATGTTGAACAGATGACCATTGACGATTACCAGAGACAGATAGTGCCTATATCTTACTAATATTAGGTACAAATGCGAAAGTTTGTGTGCATATCTGTAATGTTTGTTACTTCTTCACGCTAAAACAGCTACACCCATTACGATGAAATTTGGTATGGAAATAGTTTGGTTTGATAGTTGTCGTGGGATAATTGAGGTAGCGGGAAAACCGTAATTCACGCGGGTGAAACCGCGGGGTGCTTCTAGTTATTCATAAAGTCAAGTTAGGTTACGCAATGTCATGCTCATGACGCAATAAACAAGTGCAAACATATATTATTTATTATATTTATCTACTTAACTGACATAACATAAAATGATATAAACATAAAATCCATAACCAGAGATTTCTTTTCCCTCTCGGCCTCAAATAAAAAGTAAATAAACAACTTAGCACTGACTTAATTATTGCTTTGAGACGCATTAAGACTTTTCTTTTTGGTCACGCTCTTCTGCCTTCACTTTCAATCACTTTTGGAGGTTAAAGCATAAAATTAGCATCGGTATTCCATGCAATCTTAATACGACGAATATTGCACCTAAAAACCAACTTGTTCGGGGCTCATAAGCTAATACCGACGTTATGTCGAAAGAAACAGAATGCAAAATGAATATCGACGCGTAAAATTACGACAGCTCTAGTCGATTCAAACTTCTAAACATTAAAGTTTCGTTCTTACTTAGTTCACTACAAGGTGTTAGAAGGGATAGGTCCGTCGTACGGTTGCGTTGTTGTATAAACAAACATTATATAAACGCCGGCTAGAATAACCACAAAGTGAATAAAAGAATATTGCCTCTACTCAGTGCCATGTTTTTTATGATCAACATGATTTGAGTTCGACAATAAATAACCAAATGAAAAGCTTGCGAAATTCGCAAAAAAAGTTGAATTTGAATTTGGAACAGTGCGAGACGGATTGATTTACAAGTGCCGTAGATAAGATAGACTAAGGTCGGATTTGACATTATGCCCCAGATTTTCTTTAAAAAAGTGATGGTGGTGCGGGAGCCAGGTTCCTTCGAGGTAAGCTACTTTCACTTTCCGCAAAGCCAAGACCGTACACAATCCTGCGGATTTTATTAATACAATTGTATCGATCTGAATCATCGGGTAATTCAACAATGGAGACACCCAGGTGATATTTGCAAAGTATCAAATCGGTGAGGGTAGATGTAAATAAGTATGTATACTGCGGCAGGTACCTACCTAAATAATTTGGCTTGCTTGTTTTTAATTTTGTTTTAGTCTAGAATCGAATTTTCTTTCTTATTTATATTAAAAAAACTCGTGTTTGTAATCGAACTCCTCCAAAATGGCTAACCTGATTTTAATGACTTTTTGTGTATAATTGAGTGTTTTAATAATATGGCGTAAAGGATTTTTCACTCTCCATTTTTTTCTTGCTATTTAATTTTTTTATGAAAAAATATCCAAATAGTTTAACCGTCGATCATTGCCATGAAGTAATTTAAATGAAATGTCACGTTACTTTAATATTTCAATAATTTATATGGCAGAACAACGTTTTCCAGGTTAGCTAGTAGTAAAATGCCAGAACGTATCTGGGTTTTATGGAGTTCTTGTAATGTGGAACGCAGAAGAGGAAGTGAGGCCTTTCGTAGTCTTCACAAAGGTTTTTATCTCTATACGACGTAAACCTTTTGAAGAAAGTCTGATTTCAAACCTTTTGGTGAATATTATGGTAGTAGTAAGGTATTGTAATTTGTTTGCGAGTGTCTACAACACAGAGTATGTAAGGTCACGCTAACATTAGATGCATTCTTGAAGGTAAGCGGTGGGAACTGCAATTACAGGCCCTAAGATGTAAAGGTACTCCTAAGGATTATATTCAATTTTCTTCATTCACTTTTTATCGTTTATACTTAAAACTAAATAAAGAAAAGGCTAATAATACCCTTTGATTTGAACTGAGGTGCATAAATTACGAAAAAATAATAGGTTGTGTTATTGGTGCCATCGCGATCTCTTTACGGTTTTAATTTAATTAAGAAACCAAACTAATCATTATGAAATAACTATCCACGGAAAAAATACTTAATTTCCAATTTATTTCGTTTTTTTGGATTGAGTAGTATCGAGTATTATAATGTATTTTGAACCACGGTTTTATCTCAATCATAGATGTTTCTGTAACATGATTTTTTTTCCGCTCTAAGATTGTACTTATACAAAATTGATTTAAAAACCGTCAAGATTCGTATAACCTCCCGTTAAATCTAGAAAATTTGTTTAGTTACAATTATCGTGCATATTTAAAAAATATTATTTTTATCTGCGATAACCAGATACACTCAGACGAAAGGTTGTATGTCTATGATCTATGATGTAGCACAGTGGCCATTGTGGTTTGGTGAAGCAAGGCAACCCACAATGTGGCATGTGTGTGCATAGATATATATACATATTACGCTCATATGCGCTTGCGTCCGCCAAAGGTCTGTCTTTTCAGATCGTCCTAAAGCTTGAAAATCAGTTCAAACTATCCCGAGATAATCATAGTGTTATGATACCCTTGAGATTTAATCGATTTGATAACTGGATCTTAAGCAGATGGTTCTTGCCAACTAAATTCTCTATTTAAATAAACAAACAAACAAACGCATTCACACCCAACCCCCGCACTAGGATCCCCAGTGTCATGGTGGGCATTGACTCCCACAATCACACAAACAGCCAAGACCCGAGAACTAAAACATATGCTCATCACGGAAATATTTTCCCCATCCAGGATTTGAACATTATTGGTTAAGTGTAGCAGTTCTCTTTGGCAAAGATTTGTAAAAAACTTGATCAAATATGGTAGATAAGTTTGTACTTAGCGGGTACATATTCACAAATGCACTTGACCAAATCAATCACGTTTTGTGAAGCTGTCTAATAAGTGGTTGAAACGTCATGAACAAAAAAAATATTCTCCGCGAATACCAATTTAAAAATATTTAATTACAATTTATAGCGAACATCTGAGGTATCATAATATAAGTATATCGCTTACAATAACACAAATGTATGAATTTTATTTACTCAATTCATTTACACAGTCAAAATATTACGTAATTAAATATAAATAATCTAGTCAAATAACCCTTACCTGATAAGTCCTGGTGCAAAGGACCCTGGCAGAATCGCCATTGCACGCTGTGCTGGGTGGCAATCCCTCCTTTACACCAGCAACGCTATAAGAATATATTTTGTAGAAAAACCAATTCTTACTACACAAATTTAAACTAACTAAAATAATTAATCTATAGAATGTCTATACTCTGTTCGAAAACAGTTAACTGTTATCACCAATCATTTGATTTGAAATCTTCCGGCAGTATGACGTAACGTTACGAATCAATTACCCGACACAAACATGTTAGCAAATATTCACGTACCCACAATCTGTATTAATTGGTGCCAGTTGGTCCATCATCCATCATTGAACATTCGAAGCGTAAGGGCCGCTTATATCCGGTTGATGGAAAACTAAGAAAGAGGTCTTAGGTAAGTAGAGTTATTTCAATATTGAAAGTGTAGTAGTGTGTAGTTTGAGGTTATCTCACGAGAACTATATTTATTTCCAGGACCAAAACGCTGACTGAATTCGATAGTGGATAAGATCGATATAAAGATAAGTCTACTTTAAGTAGACTTATCTTTATATTAATAATTGGTTAAGCGGTTACGCTATGTGTCTGTTAAGTTTTCATGCTTAACCCGCTATACATCGATTCAGATATTGTATACCATTAAATGACTAAGTAAGTTTTTATGTCTAGCCTTCTCCTGCAAAACGTCCTTCGGTATAAAAATACTTTTTAAACATTGGTTTATAGCGTAATCTCTGAGAATTTTCAAACAAAAATAAGCGGAGCTCGATTAATTGATTTTAGTATTTTATTTTTTTTTTTAAAGCTTACAGGCATTACGGGCGGGACAAATCCTGATGCGTTAAAACTTTTTAGATAAACTACGGGCTCAAAAAAAAGTGCTGAAGACTTTTTAATAACCCTTCTTCTGGTGTAAGACACAATTCAGCCGCATCAGTCGTTACCGCGAGATTTTTCGTTCGGAGGAATAACATCATCACTAGAAAATAGTTTATCAGTAAAAAGTACCAAATGAAATCTAATTTAGTTCAATCAGAATCAACCTTCATGAACTAAAGTCATGTGTGGTATTTTTAAAAGTATTTTAGACATGATTTAGACTTTCAACAAAGTAGGTTGAATAGCCTCAAAAATTTTTATTTAGCAAATAGTACCGCCTTAAATTAGTCATAATATTATATTGCATATTATTGACATTGTGGTTGAAACAATTTCTGCGCGCGCAGATATAAAGAATTCGAGAACAAGCGATAAGATAAAAACAATTATAGTTTAACGACATTACGTTTTCATTGCCAATGCATAATTATTATTATTTCCCAATATAATTGAATCTCAATTGCATGCGGAATGTAAAGTAGATTTTAGAGTAGTTGTGGGAACCTTATTGCAAAATGCGGTCGACCTCGTGCCGTACTTCGACCGTTATCGAACTTGTTTACTATTTACATAGTATGCTGGAGGGTATAAATTAGGCAATTAACTCCTGATTAATGTGGTAACTGTATTTTTATTGTATCAGGCAGGTGGCACACCTGAGTGTAGTCACCAATGTCGCCAATCTATGATGGACGTTTGTATGACGTCACAGGCCAGTAATTCTTGCAAAGTTGCAATTCTGTATTTAAAAGAGGATTGTAATACATGTGGCACATTAGATAATAACATACACACACCGAACTAATAAAGAACACTAAATATTATGTAAATTATACTTTTTGAATTCAGGCGCTAGTTATAGTTCAAATATTGCTTTTTTTATTGATCTGCTTCTGTTCCAGCCATTTTAGAGGTTAAAGTTGTTTAAATATGTTCGATGAAAAACATACAAGCATTTTGAGAGTTTTATTCAATTTATTAACTGAAGACTAATGACGTAGCTATTGATTATAGCAGACGCAGTGATTATAGCAGAAAATGGTAATTTGAAAACTATCGCGAGTGTCTTCCAACAAACCGACAAGGACTCACGTGGCACACACTGAAAAATTACTCTCCGACCAGTTTCGAACTTATTTGCAGTTCTTAAGTTCGAAACTGGTCGGAGAGTAATTTTCCAGTATTTATCACGTGAGTCCTAGTCGGTTTGTTAGATTACAATCAGAAAGTGGTAAATTTAGCGTGCGTAAGGTGTTAGGAATCCTTGCAAGTCGCCTCATACCAATCACTATATGCCTACCTATTGTCTATTGCCCTACCCTATTGTTAATATGAGGGCACGTATATATTAACCGTACTGGTTTAACACTTTAATTAACACTCAGAAGCAAGGGCCTTGAATCAAAAACACTCTTTGTGAACTTGAAAATCAGCTTTATTGCTTTAGTTGCTATTGCTATATATATTTAGAGGTACAATCTTACTTAACAAAGCCTACAGCGGCACGATACAAGTTACTCAGACAAATGTCGGAAAACGAATGGCGGCATACTTCCAAAATGCGTTGCCTGTTCGCTCCCCCACTGGTATACTCTTATTTGCTTGTGATTGGTCAAGTCATCTTGAACAAATCACAAGCAAGCCGTCAAAGTCTCGACCGATCACACGAAATCAATACAATCTACTTTAAATCGTACAACTTTATAAAAATGAACGTAGTTAGTCGAAAAATATATAAATAACTAAGATATAATTTAGATAATTATAACATATAATTGGCTGATGTATTACACAATACATTATGACCTCTTGTGTTAAATGATCAGGCCATGAATGGTAGCGTATCGACAGGCACGTTACACGTACCATTAGCCAACCAATCAGACCGAGGCGAGCGCGTCGCATAACCATATTGTGTGTGGTTACCATACTATTGTAAGGACATAAGAACATACTCACATTCTCTTGTTTAATTTATGATCTTGGGAAAGTATGGCTCCATACACACTTAACAATATTCTAGACCTTGATTATCAGCCCCTTTCCTTTTCATGACACAATAATCGTTTTTAGAACCCCGTATTCTCCTACTAATATTATAAATGCGAAAGTATGTGTGTAAGTGTTTATGTTTCTTACCTCTTCACGCTCAAACGGCTACACCGATTTCAATGAAATTTGCTATGGAGATAGCTTATACCCATGTGGGAAAAAAAATATAAAATTTCTCTTTGTTGGCGGATATACCCAATTGTGAGATGTTTTTATAATGTGGCTTTGTGTAGCTCGTATGACTGAACAGGTTACTGTGGCAAGTAAAGGTACACATAAATTATCAAGCTCTTCACTTATTTCTTTTAACTTACACCATTGGCTACTTTTCCGGAAATCCCGGAAAAAGTATAGATCCCGTGGGATAGTTGAGGTAGCGGGAAAACCATAATCCACGCGGGTGAAACCGCGGGGCGCTACTAGGGTATTATAAAAAAAGTTATATAATATTACTCATAAACTAGCTGCGCCTATCAGCTTGGACTACGGTTTTCTCATCACCGTTCGTGCCTTAATATTAATTCTTATCGAAATAAGTATAACCATAATCAGGTTACAGTAGCCTGTAGACCTGTGGACTGATTTTTGAATTATACAAATCAGACATTTCATTATTATCAATTTTAAAATAATATCAAATATAATAACAAACGCCGCCATGGTGCGGGATGCTTTGCAAGTTTTTTTCTTTTTTTTTTTTTACATATTATAAGTTTGCGTTTGACAACTGTCTCACCTGATGTTAAGCGATGACGTTATCTAGGATTTAGCACGCAAACTTAGAAGGTACCTATTCACTCGCGACTTGAAGACTCCAGTTGCGCGGTCAGCTACGTTGTGATTTGATCGAGGGATCTTGGTAAGTCTCGTATAAGTTTGTGTACATTAATACTTAAATATTTATTAAATACCTGTGTCTACAAGTGAATTGTAAGAAAATAAATCATGGATACGCGACTCCATCTGTCTAGCATACGATAATCAGCCTTTCTCACAGAGAAGAGTGTCGCACCCAATTGGTGGCTTTGTACGGTTACGACTCTATCCCGTTTGAGCCCCTATCAGGGGTTCCACAGGGATCTAACTTAGGTCCACTTCTCTTCTTAGTATTTATCAATGACCTTCTTGATAAACTAACTTGTCCTTGTCTTGCTTATGCAGATGATATTAAACTATATGCAGAAATTGCAAGTATAGAGGACTCAATTTTGCTTCAGCATAACATCGACACAATTAACGATTGGTGCAAAACCAACAACATGTCACTAAATATCAAAAAATGTCAGTGTATTACTTTCACGAAGAAGAAAAAGCCGATAGATTTTAATTATTCTATTGAAGGTGTTAAGCTCGACAAGGTTGACATGGTACGCGATTTAGGTGTATGGTTTGACTCTTCATTAAGTTTTAAAAATCATTTTGAATTAATAGCTGCAAAAGCAAGTAGAACGCTCGGATTTATAATGCGCACAGCTAAGCCTTTTAAAGAAATAGATTCGCTTAAAATGCTTTACACTTCATTAGTTAGACCGCAACTAGAGTACTGTGCTCCTGTATGGTCACCTATTTACCTAGTTGATAAAAATAAGATTGAATCAATACAAAAGCGGTTCTTAAGACAACTGAGCATTAAATTGGGACTAAGAAAAAGACTTTCAGAATACGAAGATAGGTTATCACATTTCGACTTTCAGAGTCTTAAACATAGGCGTGAGAGTGCAGACCTATGTGTACTCTATAGAATCATGAATGGCATACTAAGTGAGGAGTTACTTATGCATATTAATCTCATCTCTCGAGTTAATCGTCGCCACCCTAAACTTTTTAGTATTCCACCTACCACCAATAATGTATCGGCTAATAATCCACTCCACCGTATGTGTCAGTCTTATAATGGCTACTGCACAGAACTCGATATTTTTCATCAAAGCTTTAGTGACTTTAAAGATTGTCTCCGTAAACTTCTTAAATAGCTAGATTGGCGTTAAAATTATGAATGTTTTATAACTTATGAATGCTGTGTACAATGTTTGAGTTAGCAAATTTACCATGTAATCGTTTCATTATCTTTCTTGTATAAGTTGAAGTTTGTTAACTGTTTTTGTACCTTAATAATAAATAAATAAATAAATAATCCACCACACTGGCCTTTGCAGGTTGGCCTATAGGCCCTATGTTTTGTATGAATTTTCAGGCCATCGAGGGCTTTCAAGCTGACCTATGATAACTCTTAATACAACAACCGGGAGTAACGGGAGAAACATGGAAGCACAGGCATTAGTGATGGACCATCCAGTTTCATTTGAGGAGTACGTCGCTTGAAACAGCTGATAGGTTTGTATCGCATACGTAAAAGCACTACGACCGCTTCAGAGAGAAAAAATAAAAGAAAATAAAAATTCGTAAATCGAATTGTAAAGTTTAATTTCAACTTTACTGACGCTTTCGCGAACAAATAATTTCATAAATATGTTGTTTGTGGGTTCCCTTCATGTTGTGTGTGTGGCTAAACGGATTTGCATGAAATTCGGAATTTAGATTAACCTGGAATAACTAAGTAATATATGGAAAGTTCCCGTGGGATGACTGGAAGATACAAAAATCGTCAATACCACGTACCATTTCACCGTGGGTAACACCCCAGGGCGCAACTAGTATACAAAGAGTTCGAAGCTCATTCGCTCCGCAAATTGTCCGTGGTATACCACGGACATTTGCGAGTCGACGAATCGCTCTCGATTTGTCTTTAAACTGAGAAGCCAGCTAACTTTAGAACTTTGCTTCAGACATTAAATGAGACATAACTAAGTGTCTTGTACCTTGACCAATTTCGTGTTAGTTCTCCACAGTCTATTTAGATCTAACGATCCAGAAACATAAGTTAGCATTGTAGAAACTTGGCAGCAAGTCACAAATTATTAACTGACGGTCCCGTGGCGCAGTGGTGTCATCGACATGACTTCTGTGTCACCGCGACCCTGGGTTCGAATCCCGGCCCAAACATTTGTGCGATGAGTGTAGATGTTTGTCCCGGGTCTTGGATGTTTGTGTGCTGTTATTGTGTGTGTCCATGCCTCCCGCGATACAGGGAATCCTAGTGCGGGGGTCTGAGTGTAAAAAAAAAATAAAAAATAAAAAAACTATGACTTTAACGGAGCGTATGGACATTGTCCTAAGTGTAATTTTTGAGTTCTCTTTCTTGCGTCGATTATCTTCATTTCTGACGGTCTTGATCCTCTTACACAATTTTTCTAGAAACTTATTCTAAAACTTAATTCTATTAATAGGAGCGTTCCCAGTGAAAACTAATTCCTAGGGCCTAAGTCTATACGAATCAATATGGCAATATGATCGGCTCATAATGTGCGATTTTGACAGTTTTGGTAGCTATTTTTTATTTGACCATATTGACTCAATCTTAATTCAACTCTAGATTCAGTGACGTAGCACGCCATTTTTCGTAGTCTGCTAGCATCTAACTTGTCAATTTCGTACAAAACCGACGTAGGTCGAGCATAGGTTCAACATAGATTCAGGCCGCTATGCACTTAGCAGACTACGGATTATTGACGTCTTATTGGCATCAAATCGGCCTTGTACTAGACTGAATATATTTTTTTTTAAAGATTATAAGCTTGCTTAATATAAACATGAAATTAGTAGACTTGACACCCAGATTGACGCTGGTTTTCTTCGATCTGTGGCCAAAACATTTCAAAACCTTTCTGCGTTAGCTATGAATTTTTCAGTGAATTAAACTAAGTTCTTCTCAACTGACTGCCTGAAGAAAGGTAAACAATCTCAATTTGAGTGTAACTTTTGGTTGTTTGCTACTTCAGAACTCAGCCACACTGCAACTCAATTAATGAATCTATTTTACGGTTCATACCCTCCAAATTGACTTTCAGATTGAACCACAGAAGTTTCGTTATAATCGATAATAAGTAATTATTTTTCATTTCATGAAAATATTGAAAATGATTTACACCAATAGTTATGTTTTTGTAGTTTTTAAACTACGTCGATACGTAGTTATTTACTATTGTATTTATTTTTCTTCTATAGTTTCATCATACTTTTCAATGAGCTTCTATTTTGGTAACTTGTGGGGTGTAAACTATACCCTTATGGTAATCCGTATGGTACCTACAAGAAAAAAAAAGATTAATGGATTAAAGCACCTTTACAAAATGAACTTTATTCTAATGCATATAAATGCTATAATATACTCGTCTCTAACTGGTGGGTGAATGACGTCAAGCAGAGCCGACAGATGGCGTTAGCAGTATATTTGCGTCACTTGAGGCATAAAATGTTTTTAGACTTATTTGACTTTATTTATAGCATTCATTGTGATGTGTTATTGGTAGAAATTTGTCACTTAGATAATCACTAGTGGCCGCCCCGGCCTCGCACGTATAAAAAAATTAAAAATTATAAGTAAGCCTATTTTAAAGAAAGATATAATACAGCCTTATGCCACCCGGGGATAGTGTAGCTTCCGACCAGTGAACGGTTCAGTAGTTTCAGAGAATATAGAATGCAAATAAACAAACAATCAAATCATTCCTCTTTATAATATTAATATATATTATGTGTGATGAAGGTCAACCCGTCAAACTTCAAAGTTTCGCACTATGCTTGTTACCCAAAAATTATAGCACTTGACCTTATAGCATCCAATAGAGTATTTTAGTTCAACAAAAATATCTTTTTCGCGTAAAACACTAACGCTTTCTTGGTATAAGATAGATAATAATCATTTCCTCAACAAATTACCTGACAAAATTAAAGAAGAAAAAGAGTCGAAATTCATCACACATTTAAAACAATTGCTTTTAACGAAATGCTATTACAGCTTGAATGAGTTTTTGTATGATAAATTTGAAAACTAATAAATAAATCGGTCGCTCCACATTGCTATATCCTACCAGGGTCATATGTACGCTTGAAAAAAATGTATTTAAGGCCTGCATGTAACGCCATATGAATGCAATAAACTATTGAGTATTGAGTATTCCCTCTAATTAAATTCAACACATTGTCACCTTCAAGCTTTGGCATTGCGATGCGTACATACAAACTCTAAGGTACTTAGATTAACTAATCGTGGTGGTGCCCATCAACTCCATCAACTCAGACGTCCTACCAATCAATGTAGAATGCGGATTTTTTAAAATCAGCTATAAAAAAGGTTTAATTAAAAAGCTACTATGATGTACAATATTTAGTATTGCTTAATAATCATTTTAAACCTGTTTTATTAAATACGTGCTATTGTTAAACTTATTCCGAAAGAATAAACCGCGAGATTGTTGTATCTTCTTCTCAGTACTGGCTTTATCTGTTTTAGAACGCACTTAATAGTATTTAATTAATATTCACACGTGCGACCATGATACTTGAATTAAAATATTGGCTACTCACGCAAAGACAATTTAAGACATTATTATTATATATAATCCCACATGTATTTGTTCGCGATGCACCTGTTTTATTATTTGCTTTTTGTTTTAAAATGATCTCATAATTACACAGTAAACAATTATTTATTCTGTGGTTTAAGATGCTCTATAGAATCTGCCAACACCAATGTTATCATATAAATACTGAACTGCCTTGTGATGTACAAACTCATGAGATTTTTTCACACATTATGCAATAAACCTACGTAATATTTCATAACGTCAAATAGACAATAGTATCGATAGTGTTTAGTCACGTACGATAAAAAAGAGAAAATACTAATTTTGCTAGTTGTGGTTGTCATAACAACGGACGTGATAGTATTCGACCTTTTGTTGGGTGGCCCAAGTGACAAGATTTGAAGCCTTGAAGAACAGTTTCCGACTTATATTTGTTATTGTTTTACTAGTTTATAGGTCGAGCATTTGACCACTATCACTTGGTGGTGGCTTCACTTGATAAGTGACGATATGGTCGAAGGTGGAGTTATGGTAGACCTAACATTTTTCCTGACGGCTGCCTAATCCTTGAAGTGTTTTCAAGGATTAGGCAGCTGTCCTTGTCTGTGTGTGAGTTCTGTATATTGCCTAGGAAATTAGATTCATGGTAAAGGTGTGTTTGGTTTAAAGGTATAGTTTCTGCAATTTACTTGGAGCTATTTTCAGTTCAATGAACTAGCTACTAGATGGGAACCAGTTAAAGGATTCATTAAGTGTGTGCTTTTAAAAGCATTCAAATAATACATATTTTTGTAGTCTACATAAATGTACTTTCATATAATCTTTGGCTAAATCTAAATCACTGACAATAAAAATCTGACGTGAATAACAGTTTATTGATTATGAATTAGAATACAAGTACAAACATAACGTTCTAATTAGTTCTGATCATTTTAGTTTCATTGATTCTAGTTTAATTGATTCTAGATATATACAAGGATTATTTCAATGACAAGTTGTTATGAGTAAAGTTACCATAAAATATGTGAAATTTCTTTACATGGGTCAGGAGGGTCAGGCCACGTTGTTTCCTGGACAAATAGGCAGTGATCAGTTTCCGTCTGTCGCGATCATCTTTCTGTTGCTTTGTTTACTTTCATAAGGTTCTGAACACATGCCCTCTTCGCTGAAGAGTATTTACTCTTGCTCAGGGTATTTTTCCAGAATGTCAGCAATCTGGCCTGGATATGTGGGAAAAAAAATATCTCTTTATTGGCGGATATACCTAATTGTGACATGTTTTTTTAATGTGGCTTTGTGTAGCTCGTATGACTGAACAGGTTACTGTGGCAAGTAAAGGTACACATAAATTCTCAAGCTCTTCACTGATTTCTTTTAACATACACCAAACAACCATTGCATAACCGAAACACCTTTCTCACAACCTCTCGACCGATGTACCTGCCTGTCTTTACAACTTGCACTATCGTCTTCTAAATCTATTAAAAGGTAATGTTGATACTTATTAAAAGGTAGTAGTGACTACTTTCCCTTCGATTATTGCTTTTCGCAAACGCTAAGCTGTTTTGGCGCGGTTGACAACCAGCATCTTTATTATGAATGAGTAATGACTTATGAAAGTTAATTCGTTATTTAGAATTAATTTGATAAACATTGCTATTTTAGTACAATCGACGTAGAGCAGTAAATATAAGATTCACAAGAATCGGAATAATATCCGTAATTAAGAGAGGGTAATCAAAATAAAAAGTCAGAAAATTAAAGTTAAAATCGTATTATTATTAGACAATGACGTTTTGAGGTCAGTTTTGGGAGGCGTGCACGCACGCGTAATTAGAACACGGATTTCAATTCAAGCTATACGGTTACATTAGTATGGTATTTTGATTTCATTTTAGTTATAAAAAAAAATTTACCAAAACAAATAATAATAATAAGCCGACTTCAACACTCAAAATGATACCAATATAGTTCAAAATATTGTATAATTTTAATTTATTGTAATATACCTAGTATTGTAATGTAAGTAACTATTATCAATTTATTGTGCGCATGGTACCGACCTCGTCAAATTATGTCACAATTTTGAGTGTTGAAGTCGGTTCCATTTTTTTTTGGTTCACACAGTCGAAAGTTCAGAGGTACCAAACATAATAATTAAAATAAATTGAAAATACAGTTGATTTGACAACCGCCTCCTTTTTTGAAGTCGGTTAAAATGTCTATAAGACGCAAACAATCTGTAACATTTGTATTGTAAGTTGTATAATTATGTATACTTCTTTTTCTAAAAGTCTAAAAGTAAGAAGATTAGAGGTTGAATGTATGCTACAATGTATTGTGTTTATTAGTATAAGAAAATAGATTGTATATAGATTTATGTTTCACAGAGCGGCATATTCGCACTAGCGAAAAAGCTCTTTAAATAAAGAAAAACAAAAAAAAAAAGAAGATAGCATCAGGCATTTATTTAAATACATATTACTCGACAGCTGCGCATTTGCTACCCTTCATATCAACTGAAAAGTATGATCATTGTCGATGTTTCACCGCAATCTACTTATGCATTTAATAGCTAATTACCCAAATGGCGATAAAGCTATTAGACAGCTATGTATCAACTTATGCAAAGTAAATTATATTTAATAACTTAATTAGAAGCGCATCGTAATTGTACAACATGCGCAGAATTACGCCATGTCTTGTTACTTGAATCAGATATCAGCAAATCTAGATTTTCACGTTTTTATAGGTTACTCGCATTGATTATAGCTTATGCCGGTTTTATCTATTGTGACCGGTCCAGTAGCGGTCTTATGGGAGTCATGAATACATCCCCAAAAACGTTTTAAATAGATCGTGAAGTATTTTCCACAGTCCTATCTCCAGCCCCGGTTAAATGGCTGAAGATTTCCCGGGTCAGCTAGTTACATATACCAACATATTTTTGAAACGTGGTCTCTCTACGGCCCTCATATGAATAGAAAGTGAGGTATGCTTAACGTGACCATACGTCCCGCTTTGAGCGGGACAGTCCCGCTTTCAGGCAGACTGTCCCGGTGTCCCCAGCGAGGTCGACATAGTCCCGCTTTTGCAAACAGTTGAAAAGATTATTTAAAATGTATTTTTCCCGCTCGAAGAGACAACACGAACTGCAACTTTGGGGGAAATAAATTCACGCCACTAATGGGGTTTAGAAAGTCGTGCTTATTTAACTAGGTATTTTGTGTTTAGTGCTTTGATTAATTTGTGTTATTCTGTCTTTTATCTTGTAAGATACTAATAACTTTTTTTAAATATATAATTCTGCAAATGTCTCGCACTGGCAAAAAATATAAATGGTCACGTTAGGTATGCTTGATAAGTTACCTCTATAGATAGCCATCCAAATTTATGCTCTATACTATTTTTGTTATTGTTTATTATTCCTCCACGTAACCTACCTGCCTTACAACTTTTCATTTATGGTGCCCTTTTCATACTTCCTCTGATAAACTTATTTCTGATATTGTACATCCTAATCACACCAAACATGCATTTAACATTCGCATTTCAGCCTTATGCACTTTTCGTATAGACTGCCTAGTTCTTTCAACGGTTCCATCTTATACCCACATAATATAATAGCTGAATAGCCATTACAGCCATTACTGTGACAACAACCTTGACTACGAAGCTATGATAGCTCAGCGGGGGGAGCGTCGCCTATCAAACTGATGGACACTGGTTCGATCCCCAACAGCAGCTTGAGCTTCCGGTGAAGGTAACACCGTTATCAAATTCCCAGCATGGTGGTAGGGTACTTTCGAATACCCGCCTGGCTAGCTACCACCCTCAAGTTTGAAAAACTGTCACCAAACACATAGTGTGTTCAGGCAGCAGTCCTTGAGAGCCAGTGAGCACTCTAGGTCTAGTGTGATAACATCTTCAACCACATCGTCACTGACCATCAAGTGAGATAGTGGTCAAACGCTAATTCTATAAAGTATTAAAAAAAAACTACGGCTTCGGCTTCGGCGTCAGCTTAACGTGCACCCTGAAGTACGGGATCGCTCAGTAGAACATGATATTAGTTGTCACCCGTTCAAGTTGTGACCGCAGTGCAGCTACCTTGGCTACCTAGATCGCTGCGATTGCTTTTACATATAAATTTAACATTAAGAAAATAGAATTTGAAGTAAAGATTTACTTCACATTCCATTAGTTAAACAAAATTGCAGACTTAGAAGATTATTTCAGCAAGCTTAGTTAGTATTTCAATCCGCCTTATAGTTTTGTTATAGCAATACTTTTGCTGTCGTCAACTATAGTCTATAGACCCCTCTGTACGAGAATCAGGCTTTTACTTTTGTTTTGTTTCGGGCGTTATGTCAGTTATTAAACCTGTATAAAAAATGAAGACTAAAAAAATTAAATAGTCGTTAACCTTCGCTAAAAAAAATCTTAGACAAGAATTGTATAAATATAAATATAGATAGATCGATAGCGATCGATTATTACATAACTGAATTTATCGATAAGAATTCGATGAATTTAGTTATGTAATAATAAGCGTCTTTTTTGTGAATGACATTAACGATAAGTTTATTACGTGAACTAAAATAATGACATAAATCATTCATTCATTCATTCATTATAAGGCTTGACCATTTAATTTTAGACAATTTTGAGTCTATTAAGTGTATTTTGTTAATAAATCAATCGGGGCTTGATCGCGAGAAAAACATTTAGTAATTTATTTACCTCGACGTTTCGACCAAGTTGCATTGGTCGTGGTCAAAAGAAGACTGGAGAAATGCGGGTGGCAATATCGGTGAGAGCGCGAAGTTTCTCCAACTACCCACTCACTTGATGAAACTGTAGGGCTGCCACAGCCCTGCAAAAGCACAGGATTGTCACGATACACAACACTGACAGTATCTTTAGTTTTCTCAGGGTGAAAACCGCTGCGACGCAAATAACTATAAATCACTGGGTTCCAAGATGTAGAGAACCTAAAACCATCTTCTCGATTGAAATTTTTATGTTTTCTGATTTCAACCGCTTCACGTACGATTTTAGAAAAATAAAGGCGGACCGTGGAGAGGATTTTAGGGACGTGTAGTTATATCCAATGATTGGGTCCAGGACTCATTTAAATGTTCAGAGATAGCCGATTTATTCACCTGGCGATTTTTAATTAACAAATTAACAATGTGTTCGAATCGCGAAAGTCTAAAAATTACAATACGTTTATTTTGTTGTTGAGATTGTTGCGACAACAATGTCAACCTATGCCATATACTTCTTCTTCTTCTTCTCTCAGCCATGTGCGTCCACTGCTGGACATATGCCTCCCCCATATAGGGGGGATTTGCCAATACTCGCCACGCTTGGCATGCGGGTTGGCGAGCGCAGTATGATTTACAATCCTCAGAAGGCGCTGCTGCCCACCTTCTGGTACGTGATCCCTTAGCCGACTCTTACGGCACCCGCGGGAAGAGATGGGGGAGTACTATTCTAGGCCGGTACCACCACGGCACATATACATTAAGCCTAATTTAAGGCGTTACCATTTGTTAAATAGAAAATGTTGTGTCTATTCAGCCTACTTTAATGAAAGTCTAAAACATGTCTCTCAATCAGCGATGACTAAGCTAAATAGGATATGGAAAGACCGCATTATATCCCGGAAAACCAAAGTGAGGTGGATGAGGTAGCTGTTGTTTTCGATTAAGTTATACCAGTGCGATAAACCTTTTCTTTTAAGGTTCAATAAATCGTCAAATGTTTTCTTAAGCCTTACGACGTTTAAAGAAAGTGTTTCTCACCGTATTTCAAACTTTTACACCATTTGATTGTATATTTGTCACATTTAAAACTATGTATGAACAGCTTCATTAAATTTAATTTACTGGCATTATAATTATTCATTAAATCCATAGTAACAAATTTAATAGATATAATCTACAAATAAACAATATATTTTTCACCACACTATTTCGTCATCGATTTCGGTGAGGAAAATGCTATTTTCTTCACAAGTGAGTAAAAATGTTATTAAAATTCTAGCGCACCATATACAATGAATCCTGTAAAATGTTTACATCTTAATGTGTCGATCAAAACGCACGCGGATCGCCGACTGCATCAAATTTAAAGAAACAAACGTGTCAATACAAACAAGTAATCTAATATTATTAATAAATAAATAAATAAAATAAAATAAAAAAAAAAACATACGAATATTAAAAAAAAAAAAAAAAAGGTATACACAGCGAGCACTAATATTATTAAGTGAAAGCAACTCTGTCTGGCTGTTAAATTTTCACAACTTAACCGCAGAATCCATTTCGTTGAATTGTGGTAAATGGGTGTTTGACTGGAAGAGTATTGGGTACTTTATATTTCGGAAAAAAGTCCATGTTCTCATTGGATAACGGACAACTGAAGTATAGCGGGAAAGCTGTAGTTCACGCGGCTAAACCGCAGGGCCGCAGGTAGCATTCAATAAATAAACAATCAAAGATGGGCTTAACTTTATGAAGGATATTTTTTAAATTGAGGACAAATAGATGGGGGTTTGGCTTGGGCGTACCGTGGTGGTACCGGCCTAGAATAGTACTCTTCCATCTCTTACCGCGGTTGCCGTAAGAGTCGGACTTAGGATCACGTACCAGAAGGTGGGCAGAAGCGCCTTCTGAGGATTGAAAATCATACTGCGCTCGCGAATCCGCCTGCCAAGCGTGGAAAGTATTGGCAAATGCGGGTAGCATTTGCCAATACTTTCCTTATATGGGGGAGGCATATGTCCAGCAGTGGACGCCCCATGACTGAGAGAGAGATGGGGGCTTTGGAGGGCTACGTAACCTTGATAGAATTTAAGTTATCATTAAAACAAACAAGGATGTAATTATGCAAGAATGGCAGTGAAGTGAACGTTGAATTTAATAAGTCTTAATGTGCTTAAATTTTGTCATAGATTAGTAATGTAGATACGCTACTTTGAATTGTAGGTATACCAATATTGAAATTTATAATTTCTACTCAACATTGGGTTAGGACTACATTCTAGAAGGTACACATTATTTACATTATATCGCCTGGTTGATGAATTTGAAAAGTATTTAAATATTACGAAACCGAGCCAAAAACATTCACTCAATAATTTTGAACTAATCGAGGAATTTCCATCAACTTATAAAATGTAAAAGAAGTAGCTATAGTAACGTAACTATAATAGTTTCCACACGTGGTATTGCGAAGGTTTTTGTTGATATTTATATTATTATGTTCTTTCATATTGTTACATATTTTTTTGTTTCATCATCAATAGTCTTCGCAGAGCATGCGATGAAAGACATTTTATAGGAATTTATATTACACCTTTGATTATATTATTGAAGGTTTAGTAGGGATTACTATTTTATTCTAAAAATAAATATAGTGTATGTTTTGGCTGTTGATAATCCATTGTAATTTTTAGACTTTCGCGATTCGAACACATTGTTATTAAATCAAACGGGGCTTAATCGCGAGAAAAACATTTAGTAATTTATTTACCTCGACGTTTCGACCAAGTTGCATTGGTCGTGGTCACGAGAAGACTGATAATCCACACGCATATTAAATATATTTTTTTAAATCTATTAATAAATAACTCTAATCAATTTGGATAATAGTACATGCGTACTAATGTCCGTGCCTAACGATAATATCTTTTAGATTCATTATGGTTAATAATATTCACTCATAAATACAAATACAAAATCCAAAAACAAATTTCTTTATTCACGGAAAAATTAAAACAAAATACACATTGAAAGCCCTGCCTGCTGCTTTAGTATACACTGTGTTGCAGCAGACAGTGTCTTCCCCAAAATAGGCATAGTACATGAATCATGTTAAAATAATATAATAATACAGTACGTACCTACATTAGAACAATAAATAATACATCCTAAACTATATGAATACAATTATCTAATTACCAAGAAAACGAAAGAGAACAAAAATGAAATTAAATTTAGATGTAAATAACGAATGTTGTGTTAAATGTGATCAAACTAATCGGTAAAATACGTGAAAAGATTATCATCGCTAATTTTGTGCATGTAGGTGTTAATATCTACATGCGTTTCTAGGTAGCACGTCTGTCTGTGTACACTTGCTAATTCTTTGCTCAGTTGCGCCAGGTCACCATTCACTGGCTGTGCCGCCGCGCCGCGGTCGCAGACCTTGACGTGTGTTTCCTATAACTTGTTCACGGTTGTATGATGTGGACCTGTTTTTAGTATAAAAAAATGTTTGATGTAGTGAGTTTTTGAAGTGAAAACTTCTTTAGCGGCGTTGTGCACTATTGTATGGGGAAAAAAGCTTAAACTCGCTTCTGATCGTCAGATCGTCAGGACGTGACGTCATCGAATTTGTAAGACGGAGGGAGAGTAGAGTGCCGTTGAAATTTAAACTTAAATGTTTGACCAATAAGGCACATTTTCGTTTTTTGGTAGTATTATTTGATAAAGTCGTTTTGTTAAAAGTATAATTGAGTTCGGTTATCAAAACGTCGATGTAAAGGGGAAAGATTTCATTGATTCTAAAAAAAAAAAGTCATCATGTTCATTCTATGTGTCCCACTAAATATATTATTATAAATCTGAAAGTTTGGATGTTAGTTACCAGTTCTGCCAGAACGGCTGAACGGATTTGGATGAAATTTGGTATGTAGATACTTCTGGTCCCGGAATAACACAGGCTACTTTTCATCATTATCATCAATCATGTTCAATTTTTTACTTCTGCCGGCACTTTCGGAGTGCAACCGGTTGTTTTTTTAATCTTTATATTTCAGTATGAGATCATTAAACAAAACGATCTTGTCATCTTAAAGTTTTATGGTTCAAGCGGCCAGTATTATGTCGGTAAGGCGAGCTTAATAAACCTCCTTCGTCCCTCCTTTATAAGACTCCTTTACCTGCAAAAAGGTTTCAGTCGCATAGGCGATGAGATCCCTAATTACTGATGTCGGTTTGGCCTTGTATAGTTGCTCGCCAATTTCTTGGTCTTATGTAAAAGGGAATCTTTAATACCATATTAATTTCAATCAGCCAGTCATGATCCTGATACAATAGTTAGTCCTGCAATTGACTCGTTTTATTAGTTATACTTATGTGAGGTAAATGAGCTGATTGTAAGTATTATAAGCACTGTATTGACAACCATTCCTGTTTTCGGATATTATGAAGTCGGTTAGACTTCAAAAAAGGAAAAGGTTCTCAACTACCTCAGAACTTTCGAGAGGAGGAACCGATGTTGATGATTCTTTTTTTATTTGAAAGCTGGTGCTCTCAATTTAAAAACCATCAAAATCGGTGCAGCGTTTTTTTATGTTCACTCCAATAACTTGAAACCAATAACTGTTTCATCTATCTGCATGACTTCCTTATTGAGGGTGAAGAAATCGATGAACATACACAATAATAACTAGTGGTATATAATAAACTTAATTTGGGATTAATGACATTCATTTGGAGTTTGTATTAAAGCTCTCTTAGGAACGCAATTCAGTATTGGAAAAAAAACAGGTTGAATATTTTGGTGACTATGGTTGAGTATTTACATCAATGCGCAAGCTTCAAATATGAATACAATTCTATCCTCTCGTGCCATGCGACATCTAGTAGTATTAAAACTATTCATATATTAAGTACATACATAAATACATAAATTCACGCCACTATCCCGTCTTTCCCGTAGGGTTGGGCAGATATCATATGTTTCCAATAACTACGATCCCGGCACACCTCCTTCGCTTCATCCACCCTCGTCAGACCTTTCCAAGAACGTCGGTTTAGTACTCTGGCCCTTTCTTGGAACTTCCTCCATCTGATTTCTAAACCTTCGCCTAGGGCTTCCTCTTCCAACACTACCATTCAAATATAAACATCCTTATTTAATTACCCCACTAGACTAAATTTGTAACTTTAACTTAGCCATTTTTTACACCAAAACCTATTTTTAAATTTCGAACATATTTATCGGAAACCGGTTTATGAACGTGACTTTTAAAATACATAAAAATGAAGATTATCTGTTTATATAGGTTTAGGTAGTTTCTATTAAATTGACTGCATTCTTCCAAAACTTCGTCAAGATGTGGTCAGGGTATCCATAATACTATACTATTTACAACTACAGAGGTTACATCTTCTAGACCAAAGAGGTTGCAATATTAGTAAAGACTTTATATCGGCTAACCTTTCAACGATGCACTGCATTTCCTGCGTTTGCCGTTACCGTTGCACATGTGGTAAGGCCTTGGCTTTTCCACCTCCAGTGGCCCACCGCGCTTCGCTGGCGCGCGACGTTTCACACCATCACCGCCATTGTTTACACCAAAACCTATTTTTAAATTTCGAACATATTTATCGGAAACCGGTTTATGAACGTGACTTATAAAAGTTTGTGCCGTCCCTGTGTTTGTGATTGAACTTGTAAAAAGGAAACTTGTTGAGTGTTGTGTGAGAGGATTTGGATAACAATGTCGTAGGTAAGTTTACAGAAAGTTGGCACAAGTTGGTGACTAATTAAACTAACAAGGACTGATGTGAAGCGCGGATTAGTTTCTTTATATGAGATAAATGAAGTTCAACGTTCTCTGCGATTAAGTTCTTTAGGATGGGAGGCTTTGCACTTATGTACCTGTCGGGAACTTAATAAACAGTTAATTTGCAGGTAGGTATATACGGTACAGTTGCCGGGTATATACCGTCCTACTTATTTTAAGCATCAATCAATCAAGTATCAAAAAATCAAAAGTTCGTTGAGATTTTATACATTTATTAGCTACCAGCCGGTATTGATAATGTGTTGTCTTAGTTCTTTGTATTAATTATCCTTGTTGATAACTCTACGTATATTATGGTAAATACTATTCAAGTTCATTTAATTTGAAAGTGCGTTGCCCTGGGTCTTGATGTAATTGTTACGTTATGACATCAGTTGTTTCCTTTTCCTTATATAAATATATGTAGGTAGTTTTATTATGTTATGCATAGTGATAATAATTATGTTCTGTTCAGTTTTACTTTGCACCTATAGTTGGTTTGTTTCCTCCCACATACTATTTCTCCAGAAACTTTTCCTGATCACTTCTCCTTTTTTTTTTTACATATAAGTGTGCGTTTGACAACTGACTCATTTGTACTATTATTTACCTTGTACCATTGTTAGTGAGTACAATTGTTAGTCACTCAAACCAGCTAAAATTCTCTAAAATTATTGTTTTCAAATACAAAAGCTTTTATTCTATGAACGCTAAAATTCTCCTTACAACGCTATCTCTAATATTTATACTCCGTACTCTCGTCCTGCGCTCACGCACTAGTATCAGTATACCTCAAAAAAGTAATTAATAATAAAATATAAAAATTTTATATAAATAATTTTATTCATTATATTAATTTTTTATAAAAAATATTTATTATAATTTATTAATTAATTATTTTAATTTTTATAAAAGTTAAAATAATTAATAATAAGAGTTGAAAATGGTGTAGCTAATGCATGTCAAGCAAACGGCAACATAGGACTTATCTTCTTAAAATAGAATACTTTGATTTCTTCTATACAGTCCAATAATCCGGCAACCTCTAGTTGTCGTAGTGACGGTTTAGTGTGACTACTGTATTAAAAAAGAAGCCACGGTACCTACGCTATAAGAGCAAATTACTAAAAGCTGGACTAGATACAACTACATGCAGCCAAGCGCACACGCAGTTAGATTTGTATGGTGTATATGTGTGCATGTATGATGTGTGCGACTATGGGCCTTCTGAACAGGCTCAGATTCGCACAACGAGCTATGGAAAGGGCTATGCTCGGAGTTTCTCTACGCGATCGAATCAGAAATGAGGAGATCCGTAGAAGAACAAAAGTCACCGACATAGCCCAGCGGATTAGCAAGTTGAAGTGGCAGTGGGCAGGGCACATAGCTCGACGAACTGATGGCCGTTGGGGTCGAAAGGTGCTCGAGTGGAGACCACGGACTGGCAAGCGCAGCATAGGACGGCCACCGACCAGGTGGACAGACGACCTGACTAAGATCGCAGGCAAGGGCTGGATGCGGGCCGCTTCCAACAGGTCCTTGTGGAAATCAATGGGGGAGGCATATGTCCAGCAGTGGACGTCCTATGGCTGAGATGATGATGATGATGATGATATGTGTGCATGTTGTCAAAGCACACGAACGCATTATTTTGCTTAGTCATAAAAATATAAGTATTTTTATGTTGTTCTTTTAAAGCACTCACGATCAATTTCGACCTATAAAACTGATTTTTACTCATTTGTATAGACAAAAACACCCACGTGCAACGACTTCTTCTCACTTACTAAAGTTGCGCGGGAGTTTTGACGTTTATTTCAACCATTTCATTGACTTAGTATCTACATGAACCATAACCATAATTATATTCAGCAAGAAGTGCAACTAATGCCTTTGAAGTACCTTGCTTTTCTCAGAGGCTGGTATCGTGGTAGCTGGGACACAGGGAATCCTAGTACAGCTACCAATGACCATCCCTAGGTATATTTAAGTATTATATTGTATATCTTTTATCACAAATGTTTTGTTAATATATTACTTAGGATTATTTATATTTGTATTTGATTCTGGTGTAAATAAATAAATAATATATAAATAAATATGCACAATTGAATGCTAATCCCATGGAGATTAAGCAAATTAGGTGCATGAACCTAATCTATGCGGTTCACTCGATGAACCCCATGTCACTTTTTTCATAAAAGCATTGTTAAAAATCAAATAAATAAATATAGATGGGAATTTCACATAAAAACAATTATTATTGCAAGAACTTACTGAACGGATTTCGATGACACTTGTATTGGGCCAATTTGGAACTTTCTTTCAAATGACAAAAAAAAAGATAGAGCAATTTCACTTTTTTAACATCTAGTAGCTACTCAGGATTTGAATATTTATCCGGTATCTTACGAGAAAATAGTTTAACTAAAGACGTTGATCTCAATATCTCGGTACAAAACCGTTACACAGAATCGATGAGTTTTTATTCGTTCCCAATCACAAAATGTTTAAGGTGCTTCATTCATAGGTAAATGAGTTTCATAGACAATAATTGTATTATTCTATGAAACGGAGATAGCATCGGGCTGATGTCCCTTACTCCAACCACGGAAGAGAGAACTTTAACACATATTCATGGGATTATGGCAGGAGATTAGATTTAAGTTTCAATGTTTATCATTATTTAAACTGATATTAATACATTAAGATAGTTTTTTTATGTGTATGTGTGTTTATATGGATGTGTAAAACCAAAGTAGATTATTTTTTAACGGGCCGATGCCTTCATTAAAATACTAATGAATACTACGCATCTACTACAAAAACATTTAAGCAATCCACTTGCAATTGTCAACCTGTAGATTATTTAAATTAAAGTTTGCGGGTGCTATGAAAGTGGAACAAAAATTCGTAATCTTTACTTCATTCAGTTGAAATGGTTTTTAATTATTTATGTGTAAGGCTTACCTAAACCTTGGATGAAGCTTTAAACTGTTCACTACTTTAATAAATCAATTTAAGGAGTATTAATAAAGGAGTTTCGGGGTATGCATCCAAATATAAGTAATTTAATAACATTCATACGATATACGGCATACAGCTTATAAAACGATGAAATTTTACTCTTTTTGGTAAAAAATCAGTTTCAGTAAGTCGAAAAATGACACTGTACCTACTACTACTAAATTAATCGTACCAAGCGTTTTTAGAACTTGAAATGATATCGTTCTAATGATATCAATGTGAACATGAATAATTTAACATGTCGCTTCATATAACTTACAAAAATAACATTATTATAAAATCAAACGTAACCTAGCTCAAAGAAGCGAGTTATTAAACTAGGTAGGTACATTAATTTATTTTGTTTCGAAATAATAATAATAATATGGGACAACATTCACACAAGGTCTTCAGGTCCCAAACTAGGCAAAGCCTGTACTATGGTAACCTGATGTCTGATATATATACTTAAATACGTACTTATATATATACTTATATACAGATACACACCCAGACACAGGTCAAACAGACATGTTCATACACACAAATAACACAACGTAAGCACCAATCAACGTGCTCATTATTGTTATTACTACCTACTGACCTGCATTATAATTGTATAGATAAGGATTATTACAACGAACAATATCGAAATAATAGCTTACGTTGTGCTCAACTATACTCATAATACGTGACTGGCGAACCACAGAGCCCACAGAACAAACTCGTATTATGTTCTTTAATTTAAATCGAATTCAAGTATCAAAATGAGTCAACAATTTTATATTATTTATGGCGGCTGGTGCAGTGATAAAACCACTGGATTAAAATCTTCTTAAAAGTTTTTTATTTATACTGGGTACTATATAAGTTATCCGGTTATACCTAAGTTTATAGCCCAAGCGATGATAATTCAGCGTCGGCTTTCAAACTGAGGGACGCTGGTTCGATTCCCACCTACACGGCTTACACTTCCGGTGAATGTAACCGTGTTATCAAATTCTCAGCATGCTGGTAGGGTACTTTCGAGTACCCGACTGGCTTAACCTTAAGCTTAAGCACCCTTAAGTTTAGAAAACTGACCAAAAACTTGGTTTTAAAACTGACTTGGTTTTGACACGTTGTGCATGTTTTATACACACGGGAATTACTCACGTAATAAGTCAAAGGTTCCGCTTATAGTTTCAACCACCGAATGTAGTTGAAACTATAGACGGTACCCTCAAGCTTTTTATTTCCTGCACAGCGTAGGGATTTACTCGTAAACAGTAAACACTAAAAACTTTTTAAGTAAACAAACGGTGACCTTCATCAACAATCTCGTTGTTTACATGTGGGATCAAATAATAGTGTATCCGTGTGAAAAACGTCAACTAACAACGCAAGGTGAAAAGCATTATTTTCTAGTATGAACAGACTAAAAACGGAGGATGGTTCTCTTTATTCGACTATTTTTTTTATGTTTGAAAGCAGGTGCTTCTTATGTAAAATAAACACCTACAATGAAAAAGTCACAATAATAATAGAAGAAATAATACAAATAAAATAGAATTACAATATCATATTTATATTAGAAAAACGATATTTCGCGCAATATATAGTTTATTTACATTCATATTTCAAATAATATGGCCAAAATAATTATTCATAAAATTACATTTCATAAACCAGTATGGAATACTATATAAGCATTCGTTTTTTATTTTTATGAAACTGATGTAGGTTTGTTGGTTCTTTATTTAAAAATTTTGTCTGATTTGGTGGGCGTAGCTCGGAGGTTCCAGGTACTCGGAAGTATCCTACCATCATGGCGGGAATTTAATAACAGTGTTACCTTGAACGGAAGCTCAAGACGTTGGTGGGAATCGAAACAGCGTCCGTGAGCTTGAAAGCTAACGCTACCACCGCTAGACTATAGTCGCTTCAAATAAGAAGCTTTGACTAGATTTTATTGTCTCAGTTTAGGCTTGAGATAAGCATTATCGTACACACGTGCGAACAGTGGTATTAATTTAATTATCTAATTAATTGTTTTGTATTTTGCTCGATGTTTGCGTAGATACTCCGCATAGGAAGGAAGTGTGAAAGTAGGATGTTATATAATAATAACTGCTTAAGTCAGTGTTATCTAATATTTTAATATTGACCTACTACTGGAGATGATTTATCTTGAGACGTATTTACTGCGCCTCGCCTATCTTTTTATGATATTTATATTAATTATTGCCTTGTTTTTCCTTTCATATATTTGTAATAACTACAATATTGTGAGACGTTAAATGCGACATCTTTCTATTTATATGGGGGTTTATTTCTTCACATTTAGTTTAGAACTTTTCATTTTGTTTCTTTGCGAAGGTTCTATTTATAACTGTATTCCTGTTTAACTGTTATTGACATCCGGATAAGACATTAAATAAATACAGAGAGTTTTTCATCTTTTCATCTTAAATTATGGTTTTATCAAGATATATTTTTATTGACAACACGCAATTCTTATTATCTCTATGTCTTATTGCAGCGAAATAAGATATTATCTTTGTGAAACTCTGTTATATTGCATTGTCCTGTAAATGTCAGCAGAAATAAACATTTCATGAACGTTGGGATCAATGCCATATTTTTATTGCAATAATTAAAGACTATATTGCATGTGTTTTTGCAACTGGCAATATTTGCAATGCATGCACACAGCGTTGAAAGCGCTGGTGCATAGATAGATAATGCAGTTGTTACTTTAACTCACCATTTTGATAATCACGTCGGAATGGTCCGTGATAATATGAAGATAGAAAATTAAATTGCGCTTGACCTCATGTTAGTAATAACTAGCTAAGTAATTCAATAGATAGCTGGTCAAGCTTAATTCCAATTGGTGGAAATATAACCTAATTACAATAAAAATCAGCACGATTACTATTATGGTCTCCAGTCAGTATAGCCTTTCAGACAAACTCCGTCTTGAAGTAAAAGAGGAGTTAAGTTTTTAAGTCATCAAGTTATTTATTTTGGCTGTGGTGGTACCGGCCTAGAATAGTACTCCCCCATCTCTTCCCGCGGGTGCCGTAAGAGTCGGCTAAGGGATCACGTACCAGAAGGGGGGCAGCAGCGCCTTCTGAGGATTGGAAATCATCCTGCGCTCGCCAACCCGCCTGCCAAGCGTGGCGAGTATTGGCGATTCCCCCCTATATGTGGGGAGGCATATGTCCAGCAGTGGACGCACATGGCTGAGAGAGAAAACAATAAAAATACACGGGGAGTTTTAGCAACCACCGAAAAAGTTAACAAGGTACTTACTGATTTACTTGTAAAAAAATCCGCTCTATTATATAAAAGACTGAAACTTAAATTGTGATTTATGTAATTTAGTGTTGTTCGAACTTTTTTAACGTTACCAATGGCAATATCTTAATTTAGCTCTTGTCCTTAGTTTTTAGCACTTTTGTGTTTCAGGGGTCATGAACAGACATCGTGTTAATATTGATTCTGTACCGTGAAATCGTTCCTGTGGCCCTAGATGCAGATTCCGTGGTTAATTTGTATCACATTTGAAATCATGCTTGAAATGTATGCGAAAATGCTCTCTATGTCAATTTAAATACTTTATAATCCGTATATTTTATATATAAAAAAAGAAAAGGCTATCCTACATTTGTCACCATCGGATACTTTCATACTTTGGTGATATATCTAGACGAGGTGACGAAAGTGTCGAGAAGTTGGTCATCGTTGGTAACCTTGAGGGAAAAAGATCCCGCGGTAGATCCCCATAACGAAATGCAATGACTATATGCAAGGGGAAAGTGGGGCAAAATTTAAATTTCAAGAAGTGCTGCAGATGGCCGGCCACAGAAGTGGCTGGAGACAAACCGTCAACGCTACCTCATAGATGTACCTACCCAGTGATCACGACCTTCAGCCATGTAGACCACACACCCACACACACCACAGAGAGAACCTGTATTTTTAACTAAGTATTTGAGTCCGGAAACAAATATGTTTGTTGATAAGTTTTATGCAGTATGTACCTACCGTAAGTTAGTTATTCATTAGAGTTTAACGTGAATTAAAGTCGCGCTGCCGCGATTTAAAAACGGTGTAAAATCGGTGTAAGTAATACAAGTAGGCTGGCCGGTTGGCGCAGTTGGTAGCACTCTGCCTTCTGAGCCGCTGGTCCCAGGTTCGATTCCCGGACAGGTCAAACATTTGTGTGTATGAACATGTCTGTTTGACCTGTGTCTGGGGTGTGTATATGTATATATAAGTATATATATATATCAGTCATCAGGTTACCATAGTACAGGCTCTGCCTAGTTTGGGACCTGAAGACCTTGTGTGAATGTTAATAATTAAATAAAAATAAATAAAAAATAAAACAAGTTAAATCTGAAGATTTTTGTCTGGAGCAAAACCACAGTGATGGTCGGCTGGGGAGAACAGACGTGTTTCTACCTCCACCACCAGCTCTAGCTTTTGGTGACGGCAACATCAACATCGTTATCGTCCCATATGGTGTTAGGTAGACTACTTCAGTACCCTCCTAACTAGCTTTCAGGTTATCACCGTTAAGCGTTAAAACTGTCACAATACACACTGTATTAGTATTTTTTTTATTTTTTTTTTGTATGATCTTAAGACAATCCGAGATTGATGTCTCTTGTAGGTCTAATTCCTGCCTCAGACACATAGTCACTGACCATCAAGTCGGTTAGTGCTTAAACATTCTTGTACTGATAGTAAGAATTAACATTCTTGCTTGGGTCATCCAGATACACGCTAGTTTGGGGCTCTTTGGGGTTTTTACTATGTGTTGCATTTTTGTCTAATGAAAATATATTTGATTTTTAAACCGCCTCAACTACATATAATATATACCTAGTATATAAATACTTAGTATAGTAAACTGATTGAACAATTCTGTCAAAGAGAATTGATAGTTCTTCCGTGCCATAGATGTGTTATTCCGTTGTTTTTAGGAAGGATAATACAAACACTGCTGTAGGTCACATGATATCATTCACTCCTCTGTTGATTGTTTCACACTCTGAGATTGCACACGCAACATCCAAGACATATGCAAAACTAACATGTTGCAACGTCACGCATGCTTCATGTCGCAAGCAACATTTCCATGCAACTGATACTGTTGTATTGTACACGTTTTGTACGGTTGGTAAAGAGGAAGCTACTGAATGGTTTAATTGTAGGATTGACAGTCTGGGAACTTAGGCCCGGCTCATCATTGTCATGCAATAGTGGGTTTGGAACAATCGATGTGATACATTCCATGGGGTTGCCGAATGACAATAGATGTGAGTTTTATGTGCAGTACTCATCAGTACTGCACATTATTCATCATTATGAGCGTTATTTTATTTCAATTATAAGTATACGTTACTAGCTGCGCCTTGCGCCTTCCGCGTGGACTACTTTTTCTCCGCTACCTCAATAATCCCACGGGGAACGTAATTTTACCGGGATAAAAAGTAGCCTATGCCCATCTATCTCTGTACCAACATTAATCAAAACAGATTCAGCGTAAAAACATACATGCAGAGTTACTTTCAGATTTATAATATTAGTCGGTTTTTTTTCTATCTCAAAAACCTTTTCTGTTTAACATCATTAAAGGTAGTTTAATGAAAAACATCACTATCACTACTATGAATAGACTTAATCAGACCAAAACATTGGGCTAATTGCCTCAGCAGGATCATTCATAAATGACATAATCACACAACTGACAATATGTTACATGTCTTCTTGTCAAACATGTTGTTACCTAATAATAATTGATTGCTTCTGTGGCTTACAAAACATGACATAAAGACATATCACCTCACACTTATTAATGTAACAAACATAAATTTAATTTCCTAACAACTTGTCATAAAGACTCCACCCATGCTTCTGATCTGGTAACTGCAAGTATGTCGCCTTGAGGCACACTAGTAATTATCAGTAGTTGTAGTTATATCTTAGGCAATTAGACGATTCGCATGTGTATATATTGACAAATTTAACTACTATATTTTGCAACAATTACGTAATTCAGTGTGCAAAGGGTTAAAAGTGTGTTAGCTTGCTTTCCAAATGCTGGTGAGATGTGGGAGATCATCTTCCCCCAGCTATATGAGCTGGGGGATAATACCTTTTCTATAGACGTTATTTGATATTAGTTCCTTTGACCGAGTACGTCTGTGTTCTTTAAATACTATTTTCTCAGGATTCATACACTCCCTTTAATGCTGTATACGAGAAACCTTCGTCATCTCTGATATGTAAGGGACGAGGTGATACATGCTGAAGAATCAAATATTGTAGTAATTAGTATAAAACTAATTAACTGGCTCAATAAAATCTCCAAACTGGATATGACCACATCTATCAACAATTTTAATATATCATCTTATCTCTTTCGCCAAATTGTTAAAGGACTCGCTGTTTCTATGACCGGCTTGCTGCCAAACCTCCTTGAGAGATTGTTAGTAAATCAAACGGGGCTTGATCGCGAGAAAAACATTTAGTAATTATTTACCTCGACGTTTCGACCAAGTTGCATTGGTCGTGGTCAAGAGAAGACTGGAGAAATGAAAAAAAATAAAAAAATTACAACTCCTAGAGAGATATAGTGAGTGTTACAACCGTGCCATAAGTTAGTTGAAAGGTGCACAATATATACTATTCTTCTTCCGCTATACATTTTTTTTTTCATCAGAAGTCATCATCATCATCATCATCACAGCTTTTGGGTGTCCACTGCTGGACAAATGCCTCCCCCAATTGGGGGGAATTGCCAATACTCGCCACGCTTGGCAGGCGGGTTGGCGAGCGCAGTATGATTTCCGATCTTCAGAAGGCGCTGCTGCCCACCTTCAGGTACGTGGTCCCTTAGCCGACTCTTACGGCACCCGCGGGAAGAGATGGGGGAGTACTATTCTAGGCCGGTACCACCACGGCAGTCATCAGAAGTATTTGCTGCTAATTTTATAATAGGCGGCAAAATTTCTTACTTGTACGACATTCTTGACCAATTATTACTATTGTTTATTACTAGTGTTATTTATTAACTACTAAATGAGGCGTTTTGCATGAGTGCTTATCAATAGGTTCTACAAAGCTTTTCCAAAAATGTTATGTCTGCACTGATTTAAAAGTTAAGATTGTTTCGAAACCCTAGTAACGATAAACAGTCAAGTTCATAAGTTTTTGTCCTCAAGTCGATCAAGTTGATCATTGTAAGCTTCTGCTTCCTCTATTACCTCCAATTTTGCTACCTCTAATATTACTACTATATTGCTACCTCCAATGAATATTAGTTACACTTTTTCAATCAAAGAATATAAGGCAGACATCTTGGGTCGACTTGCGTTATAAATATTCATGGAATACTCTTCAATTCCAATAGCTAAGGCCCGCGCGCGAGATGGTGCGAAGTTGTTAGTAAGTATATTTATTTTTAAGTGTAGCTCTAGTGCGACGGTAATATTATAAATAACATTACAGCGCTGATGCGCACTTCCTGAATTGTATGATAAGATAAAAACACTTTATTGCCATAGAATGCCACATCACAACATCGTCTTACAAAATTACATAAACAAATATAATTTGTAGGCAATATGAATATGCTCATTTATTATTATCGCTATTATTATAATAATAATAATATGGGACAACATTCACACAAGGTCTTCAGGTCCCAAACTAACCAGAGCCTGTACTATGGTAACCTGATGACTGATATGTATACTTAAATACATACTTATATATACTTATATACATATACACACCCAGACACAGGTCAAACAGACATGTTCAGACACACAAATGTTTGACCTGTCCGGGAATCGAACCCGGGACCAGCGGCTCAGAAGGCAGAGTGCTACCAACTGCGCCAACCGGCCAGATATTACAGGAAATGCACACTTCGCGCTTCGACTAAAACAACTTTAGTCAACTAGAGCAACATAATTTGATCCCTCCTTCTTAATTTAATTAATGAAGGACTATACACGCGCGGCCGTGAACAAAAACGGCGACATTTCAAGATTCATAATGCTTATAGCTAAATAGTAGCCTTGATAACCTAAAAATGTGTCGCCGCAGAAATACAATCAGGTAGTCTTCAAGTCACGAGTGAATAGATTCCTTAATCGGATGAAAAAAACTATACAAACTGACCATTCCAGTATTAATCTGTGGATTATTACTATGTTTACTTAAAAAAATTATAACAAAACCGATGTAGACGATATACATTTAATACGCATTATTAAGGATAACTCAAAAACAACTTATCAGATGCGTGTCAAATTTAAATGAAAAGACATGAGAAGCACCAGATTCCAAATAAAAAACAGTTAAGTAAATCAAGACGTTTCATTTTTCAGTTATTGAAGTGTAACTAAAAAACCGCTTGACTGATTTTGATGAAATTTAAATGGGACCACCTCGAAAGTATTCTCTATCAAAACAAAAAAAAGAATAATCAAAATCGGTTCATAAACGACGAAGTTATCCTACGCACATAAAAAAATTGAAAATTGAAAAATCTCCTTCTTTTATGAAGTCGGTTATAAATGTTAATATTGATATCCGCTTATACGTAATTACGTACTCTGCGACCATCAGCTCGAGCAGCTGAGTACACTGAAAAGCAGCGCCGCGCATACTTTATAATTATGACATGTGACATTGTGACATGTGAGCACGGCAAATGCTGAGTTTACTCCTTTTGTCCTCAATTATTTAATTGTTTATTTTTCCTCTATGTTTTTGTGTAGGTACTTATTTATGTGTTAATACTGTACTTGTGATGTGGGACAGTAAATAAAGTTTGATTTGATTTGAGAATAGAGATGAACTCCGGTGAGAATGAAGACGATTTTGATACATTATTATATTTATCCGGATTAATAAACGTGAGTAAAGCCGAATAATACATCTATAAAATGAAGTGACATTTCATAATGGGCAAAACTCTCCTCTAAGGCCGCAGGTCAAAGTCTGGTCTATCTTGAGTTATAATAAAAAATACCAACACTGTAATTCTAAACAGTTTATCGGCGTACCGTTATGGCTGTTGTGCTACCGATCTGTTATTGTAAGTGCCCCGGGGCAACCATTTATACATCGTTCACCATAATTACGAGAAAGCTGGCACACTCGCCTCCTTCTGACGCTGATGTGTTGTACAAAACTGGATAAGTACAACGATTAGCCTTGGCTTAGGTTGTGAATCATGGGTTTGTAAGATGACGAGGTAGAAACTAGGGTTGTTGATTTTTCGGCCACATTGATTTGAGCCGATGCCGAAACTTTTTACTATTAAACCGAATATCGAATTGGCGGTTACTATTCGGCCGAATGCAGTATACTTAAATGTAAGAAAAGCTATAATAAATTGAAATTAATACTAGTACTGTAGTGATATATAACTATTATAACAGCTGGCCGGTTGGCGCAGTTGGTAGCACTCTGCCTTCTGAGCCGCTGGTCCCGGGTTCGATTCCCGGACAGGTCAAACATTTGTGTGTATGAACATGTCTGTTTGAACTGTGTCTGGGTGTATTATGTATATAAGTATATATATATATATATATATCAGTCATCTGGTTACCATAGTACAGGCTCTGCCTAGTTTGGTACCTGAAGACCTTGTGTGTGAATGTTAATAATTTTTAAAAAAAATTACAGTAATATATAATTATTATATCACAGTGATATATAACTATTAAACGACGAAGTTACCGCGAGCACACATAAAAATACAAAACCACCTTTTTTGAAGTCGGTTAAAAATAAAAACAGAATATCCCTCGCTGAATAAAATACCACCATTGCCTGTTCTCTTCCTAGCTAATTAATCACTACCTACGTATTCAATAACAATACCCGTGTCACGTATTCAAAGCCATGCACAATTGTTAGCCATAACTGAACAAAGTGGTAATGCTGTAAATTAGCTGCTATGTGGAGCAAGTGTGAGGTTACTACCACGCAGAATCTGTATATGTGAAGCAGATTATTGTATATTATTATTTAAGTAGTAGGTTTTTAGCGCATTCACTATATCACTAGTGGGGAGGTGAAGACGCATTCGAAAGTGGAATCACGCTATAATTTTGACCTGTTCAAGGACAGTTGGTTAAACGTAACTACGTGCAGGGTGAGAAGTTTTCAATTTTAACAAATTCTAACCTTGCGGCTGGTAGTTCGCTAGGAAGCATTAGAAAATTGCCCCGAAAGCTCAAGAGTAGAGCATGAAGTAGGGCTCCTGTATAAGTACTCCCAATCTGAAACTATCATTTTAAATACATATTAAATTCGTTTATACCACTAGAGAATGGTTATTACATATACCTTCATTTGGTACGTATTCTCATATTCCCTTCGTATCATAATATACGGAACCATAAGGTCTATTCATTATAACAGTTAAGTTATTACAAATAAATAATCATCATCTCAGCCATAGAACGTTCACTGCTTGACATATGCCTCCTCCATATAGGGAGGATTTGCCAATACTCGTCACGCTTGACAGGCGGGTGGGCAGTATGATTTCTGATCCTCCGAAGGTGCTGCTGCCCACCTTCTGGTACGTGATCCCTTAGCCGACTCTTACGGCACCCGCGGGAAGAGATGGGTAGTACTATTCTAGGATGGTACCACCACAGCCAAAATAAATAATTTGATGTAAATACTTCAAGACTGAGTCTGTCTGAAGGGCTGATACGACTTGGTACGGGTGGCAATATTATTTGACTATTTAAAATAATATAATAATCTCCAGTCACAGATTATTGACATAATCTGTGACTGGAGACCATAATAATAATGATATAATGCATATTTGATATTTTTCACTCCACGGACTACTTAAAGTGTAAGGTTAATAAGTAAGGATGTTACGTACGAGTCCATAATATAATACATCCGACGACCTTACTGCCACGCTGTAGTTTTTACGTTTTTTATATATGTAATAGCGCAATTTCATATATCAGGATCATTACAGTTACATATTCTGCAAACATCTTCAGCTGGACATGTGCCTTTGTCATTAATCTTCACAAGGACCGATGCAGGGAAAAACGCATCCGTGGTGGTCTCCACTCGAAAGCATCGTCTCACTCATCGCCATTATCCAGCAGTTCTGCGAGATGTCCTGATATTCATTTTTTATTTCTTTAAGTTGGTTTCCTCCCTCGCGAGACAGGGTCTATTACGAGTAACAGATTCTAACATTCTGACTAGATCAGAGACGTTATACAAATACGCCAGGTCATGAGTAATCTACCCAGAAGGGTGTGTATGGTTAGTCTGATGAAAGTGAAGGAACCAAGAGAGAAATGGCAGTATCGTAGCAAGTGGAAATACGTGATCTCTGCCTACCGCTCCATGGCGTGACGTTCTTTTTAGGACAGTGACTCAGACCATAAATATCACAATGCTCTACATGTGACATCAGTTTTGTCGTGCAAGAGAGCGTTATCAATTAACATCTGTTGGTATCGAGACAGGCTGTCAGCTGTGAGAAAGTATTGTTTGCTTGCGATACGGTACGGACGATAACGGGGCTCTGAGACACGCGACAAATAGCTTTTAACTGTGAATTGAAGCAATGCTGCAAGAATCAATTATGTACCTATTTTACAAAATACTTATCTAATGAAGGAAAATATAACATATCCCTTACCAATAACTACTCATTTTACATGCCACTTATCTCGTGAAAGTCAGGAGACAGAAATTATCGTAAACAAGAATAAAATTATACATTTTTTTTTTACCGCTTCACTTTTAATTTTGTGTTTGTTTTGTAGACTTAGAGTGTATACTCCTTAGGGTAACTACTACTTCTTTTTCCGAAGTACAAAAATTCCGCCTTAAAGCATAAATTGAGCTTGTTTTTAACCGACTTCAAAAAAGGAGAGTTACTCAATTCAACCTTATATATGTTTGTTTTTTTTGTGTGTGTTCGCGGACAACTCCGTCATTTATGAACCGATTTTGATGATTCTTCGATTTAGATAGAGTAGTGTTTACTTTCGTGGTCCCATTCAAATTTCATCAAAATCACACAAGCGGTTTTTGAGTTATACTCCAATAACTGAAAAGTGCTACGCGTATCTTGATGATATTATTATCGCGGTTGAAGACATCGCAGAACACACGATGACAATTAATTGATCCCGTGAGTAGCAAAGGTCACTGATAAGGGTGAAAAAAAAAAATTTAACAAAAAATGCAACCGACTTCAACACTCAAAAGTGTGAAATAGCTTGTCGAAGTCGGTACCATGAGCACAATATTGTGATGATAGTTACTTTTCGGTGAACTATCATGATACCGACTTCAACAAGTTATTTCACACTTTTGAGTGTTGAAGTCGGTTGCATATTTTGTTAAAAAATGTTTTTGTTACCATCTGACGGAGAACTCCCAGGACGCTAAAATACAAGTTTAATTTTACTTAGTTTGGAGTCCGGGGTATCTCTGTGGCGGGTGGTTGCAGATCAAATACGCTCTACCACATCCAAATTACTGGATGTGCTGGAATCCAAAAGTCAAACTTATATTTCTACCTTTAAATAAGTTTTTAAATACAGAATTTTGTTATTAAAACTGACGTGGTTTTGACACATTATGAAGGAAAATACGGGGCGCTTGCGGACGCGGTCGCGATTCGTCCAGTACAAGTGAACGGCGACCGCATCCGCAAGCGCCCCGTATTCTCCTTGAAAAAGACCACCGAATGTGGTTGAAACTATAGTCGGAACAATCTAAATCCATATGAAGATCTAACAAACAAAATCGTAGGAAGGCGCTGGATACATGCTGTTTCCAACCGGTCTATTCGGAGATCCGTGGCAGTTTGCAAACAGTGGACATCATACGGTCAACAATTTAAAAGACGGCTCACTAACTAGTGCATAACCTTTTCATCTTTTGATAGATCAAAATATTAGTTAAATGATGAAATATTTTTAGTGTATAAACGTTACAAAAAAATCAGCATTTGCAGTTTTTAGTGCCGCCCACATACTTAGCGTAGGCGCTATTACATTGTTTTTAATGAAAGGTTAAATAAAAACTTAAAATCACCTATAAAAGGTTAAATAATAACCTTCAAGATTTCTCAACACGTATGTCAACAAATCACTAATTAATCAAACCAATACCATCGGATAATTATTTTCAATTGGGTGCTGCCACTCCCACAAAACACCTACTGGCTGTACCTACAGTCTTTTGTAGGAGTGGGTTATTAATTGCAATCCAGACATCGCACTATACGACTCCCTATACAGTACACTACCCGCAGTTTCTTTATAATTTAAAGCGAACATAACGACAGTCCAGTAGTAGAACAAATAGATTCAAAAGTCGAATATAATATTTACGTTCGCGCGGTTCAAATACCATTTATAATATTATAATAGGTTTAACGTGAATCTTACGCGTAGTCGATATCACGATCGACAATGGTTTTGGCTTCTTCTGGAAGCCTTCATCGGGATTTTCATGGTAAACCCGTTTTAAATATGAATAAGTCATAATGAGCGTGACTGGTAATAATATTACTATTTATAATGTTTTAAATAATAACATATTAAGTGCATTATTAACACGGTTTCATTTTCGGCCTTAATAACCCTATTCCTGAAATTGATTGTCAAAAATCGTACTTAGTAAAGTTATAATAAAGAAGCATCTATTGAAAGAGCTTAACACCACTATAATGCAGTGCGTAATAGTGGTGTGTCTTTTAAGCTCTTTCAATTGATAATTCTTTATTACGACTTTACACACATACATATCACGCCTCTTTCCCGTAGAGTTAGACAGAGACCACACTCTTCCAATTGCTACGATCCCGACACACTATTTTGAAACCAAACCAAACCAAAACCTCACTTTGTAATAAGTTCAAATCAAAACCGACACGATTGCATAATTTATCACCAACAAAATATTGATTACAATGCTCTTATTCATTTGAATTAACAAATTGTATTCGTGTCAACAAAACCTGCGGACTGTCTCGTTCACTCTTTGGTATACATAGTTACTAATAAAGCGATTGTGAGATTCCACATTTGCAACAGAAGTAGGTAGGTAATTAATGTGTCTATTCTTATACACGTTGTATTTATAATGTCAAACTGTAATAGCATAATGATGATTAAGCCTAGCCGCAACCGCACTGCACTGCAACATTTGCACCATACGTATATTACGTACACACGTCACGCGCGCTACATAATATAAATCTAGAAACTAGAAGTCTAACACTAGAAAATAAATTCTTAGGTAGCTTATGTGTCAGTCCATACGCAGATTAAAATAAAAGCTAGGCTCTTGTCATATTAAATTTGTGACAGTCGTTTATTATCTTAATTTGGTCATAATATTTGGCGCAATTTTTTTGGTCAATACCGTGTCCGCGATATAGCGTTTAGAGGGAGAGGCTCTTTAGAAGTTATACTCAATATTGTTATTTATTAGTTCGTATCTGCATGTCGTATGCTTATATATTTATGTGTAGAAAAAAAAATTAACAAAAAATGGAACCGACTTCAACACTCAAAAGTGTGAAATAACTTGTTGAAGTCGGTACCATGATAGTTCACAAAAGTAACTATAATCACAATATTGTGCTCATGGTACCGACTTCGACAAGTTATTTCACACTTTTGAGTGTTGAAGTTGGTTCCATTTATTGTTAAAAAATTTTTTTCACCCTTTTCAGTGACCTTTGCTACTCACGGGATCAATTGTCATTGTGTGTTCTACGATGTCTTCAACCGCGACAATAATATCGTCGAGATATGCGTAGCACTTTTCAGTTATTTGATCAAAAACCTCTTGTCCGATTTTGATGAAATTTGAATGGGACCACCACGGAAGTATATCTCTATCTGACAAAAAAGAATCATCAAAATCGGTTCATAAACGACGAAGTTATCCGCGAACACACATAAAACATAAAAAAAAACATATATACGGTCGAATTGAGTAACCTCCTTTTTTAAGTCGGTTAAAAAGCTTTTAAAAACAATGATTAAGGTTATTCAGATTTTTATAAAATTGGCCAGAGCACAAGCACATTCTACTTCAGCAATTTCGCGTGTGGTATTGGAAACATGTTCGACCACATCGTCACTGACCGTAATGTGAGGTAGTGGTCAAACGCTAGATCTATACAGTATTAAAAAAACGTGACGATGCGAGGGCCCATAACAGGGGTAGTTATTTCCAAGTTAAGGCAGTTATCTGTAATTGAATGCAAAATAAAAAGATGGTTTTCTGAAAGTATCATGCATAACTTATAGCTTTTTAATTTTAGTCATAGATTAGCTTTTTTATAAAGCCTGTAATAAGAATCGGTAAACATAGATCAATAAAAACACCACGACGATTTTCGAAGAGAAAAATACCTTATATTTGTTACATAAAGTCAAATAATTCCTGACTAACCACTCTGCATGTTTATAACCATAACTAATCTACAAGATCGTAGATAGATAATGTCAGGCAGACATCGCATTCAACTAATGAGTATTAAGTAGAGGAAATAACGTTTTAGTATACTGTAACGAGGAGAACATCCTTCGTGAGACGAAATTAGACTTGATGCGTCTATACATAACAGAAACAGTATACTATGTTTGCAAGTATTTCAAGAATTACCGTTCTCCGAATACGAATTGTAAAACTTGAAATTTTAACTTACTTGTTAATATTTTGTGCTAACGACCGTTGGACTGGTACCACTGCCGTATCTGTCAGTTGACAGTACAATGTTTTATTAACAACGTAATGATAATAACTCTCCAAAACTTCCCCAAACAGAAAAGATAAGTGGCTAAGTATAAGTTTTTTTATGGCACTGTTTGGGTACCTTGGGTAATCATTTTAGTGTAATGTAACAGGTATAAGTGGACACATGCCACCTGCTATTTACACTAAAATTATTTAATATTAGTATTAGAATTAATAAAAACATTGTATATTGACTAGCCTAATATAACGGTCATAGTTATGAGGCTAAGTAAATAATCTGAATCTGAATCCACTTTGGAAATGATAGCTAAGACAACAACATTGTAGGTATGGCATGTGTTAGGTATGTTGGCAATACTGCGAAACGCGCAAGTTGAGATACTGTCTGTAGATACTATGAAGATCTTTATACCGTTCTTAAAAGGATAAAAAACTACGATCCCCTTTTGAATAGATCGTTACAGGCGAATGAATCTGATAGAAAAAGTTGTCTCAAGCGTCTTTATGTTTTATTATCTTGTAAAACGTTTTGGAGGAACTTAAGCAACTAATATCCTTACACTATCCATAAATAGAGTACTCGAGGATTTCTTATAAAAAATACATACAAGTTTTTTTTTTTTTTACATATTATAACTTTGCGTTTGACAACTGTCTCACCTGATGTTAAGTGATGACGTTGTCTAGGATTAGGCATGTTCACTAATATAAAAATTGATATTGTCGTCGGAATATTTACCATGTATTTTTTGGTTTTTTTTTTTGCTTGATATTTCGGCACAGTCTCTTGCGCCATGTCCACGAGTAAATATCCCGATAACAATATTAATTCCTGAAAAAATACATACAAATACCTACATAAATTCACGCCTCTTTCCCGTAGGGGTAGGGGTAGGCAAAGACCACATCCTTCCAATTACTACGATCCCGACACACTTATCCTTCGCTTCATCCACGCTCATCAGACCTTTCATACAAGAGCCACTCGGATTAGAGTACTCTTGACCTGGACCTTCCTCAGAATTTCCTCAATCTTAACGTTCGCCTAGACCTTCATCATCGAACACTACCATTAACTTCACCCCTCTATACATAGTACTTAAGTAGTTCTTAAATATGTATCAATTTTAGCCCGATTATAAAATAATTTATAATCGAGTAAATTTTGATTCAAACTTTATTTCCAGCAATTGTTTCGTGTGCGGCAGTGTCAACACACAGTCGACCAACGTTGATGGCAATATAGTTATTAATGTGAAAACAAATACATGTCTGTCCGTTGGATGAATATTTATTTTTCGCTTAAGTAGGTACGCTGAAAATAAGTTTAAGAACTAAAACCCGACTACTGAGAAATAACGCTGCATAAAGTATGAAACAATGTATTCGCTATAGTCGCATCTGAAAGTTTGATGTAAGTAAAAACTATTCAATATTCATTCATCGCCATATCTATGTATAATTGAAAAAACAAACACACTTACAAACACCCTTTCAATAAACACATTCGTTCAATCTTATCTAATCCAGATTAAACCAGACATCCAAAATTAAACATCAAAACATCGATTTATCTTCAATCCAGTAACGATTCACTTTAGTTATACCTACTTACGAATGATTATTTAAATGTAACTAATGTGAATTGACTGCATCTAGAAATAAGTAATGGACGTTTTAAGCTTTGGGGGATATTTAATTCTTGACGGCCGAATGGTTATTGACAGTCAACAAGTAGGGGAATTACTCGTTTATAGCGTTAGGTATCTCTCGAGGGTCCGTGACGACGTAAGCAATAAATTCACGCTAGTTTCTTAATGCTAACTGGCTCACAGGTGTCTGAACACCACTGTAAGTTTGGTGACAGTTTGTCAAACTTGATGAACTTTCAACATTATACACCCGCGTGGTAGCTAGCCAGGCGGCTCATAACCCAACTACCATGCTGTGCATTTGGTGACGATATTAGCTGCACCGGAATCTCAAGTTACTGTATATCTATATACCTCCACAAAACGGGTTTCCTATTGGAATTGTTCGTTAAAAGATTGAAATTAAGAAAAAGAATAATTTCAATTGAGAGAATTGAATCACTTTATATTCTTCGTGGAACCCGGTGATTAGTAGTCGCTATTCATCAATGTGAGTTTATGCTGATGCTGTCAGTATTGTGCGTCGGGACAGTGATTTTGTGGACATTTAGAAAATCGATCAAAGTTACTATTTGATCGGAGCGTCCGCGTGGCGTAGAGGTCAGTCAAAAAGTATTATTTTGGTATTACAATGTGTGCGTATAGACGTTTGTATAGCAGCTTGATTCTATCAGTGGTAATAAGTAGTATTTTTACATGAGGTTAACCTTTCCGAAGTAAAGAGAAGTCTCTGAGTACGCCCTAGCCGATATAGTAGGTAGTGAACATTGGCCATGAACCCGGTGTGAAAGAAAACATATGCTTCTGTAAACAAAGCTCACTAATTAAGTGCAGCTCGTATGAGGGATCAATGAAGCCGCACCGGGTGGGTGTGGAAACATACGATTAGATATTGGATGCTTCATCTGATCCTTACTGTATTTTGCTACTACTGGTGTTATGAAAATGTAGTGTAAACACAACTGAAAATAGTTATTAATAAGTATATTAGTAGATTCTAATAAATGTCAGACAATGTGTTTGAGGGTTCTATTACTTTACATATCTATATAAGTAAAATTGTGAAAATAAAAATACATGTTGCAGTGGCTTTCATTCTATTGGTCTCGCTAACTACCACTCTTAAAATTTATAATCTGTGGACAAGCACTAATAAAACATGGACAGAGTCACTTACGGTGACAACTACAAGTGTTACGGACAATGTACTTTTTTTTTGGTTTGCACAGTTGTAACTGCACGATATTTCCAAGTTCCAAATATCGAACAACGAAAGCAAATACATCGTAAACATCCCCATAAGAATGTGTATTTATGACCTTCATAAATCCGTGAAAAGAAACACAATCGACGACGTCGATAACATTCAAACAGGTAACTGTATAACTAAGGTTTGTATTACTTAAAAATAATTAATAAAATATTTAAAATTTGATCGAATATCTTTTTTATATTTCAACAAAAAATAACGTCTCATACACGTGCGTGAATATCTTTCGTATGTTTTCATTGTGCGTGCGAGCTTTATTTTTCTTAGTGCTGGGTAAAAATAAATTGAATATGGTAGGGACGGAAACGGCGTCGTAAAAGTAGTTGGACTCGTCATTTCTGTTGTTTTTTATAGAGGTATTTTAGTCGTGTCAATTATAGATATAAATTCCATGTTCGGTTCAGAAAAACTATATCTGGTTGAGAGTTAATTTTACCGGGGATATTTGCCGTGTATTATCTTTGTTATTACCTCTCGCTCCCTTGAGAATTCCTTCCGCATGAACTGCGTGAAGAAGGATATTATGTATATGTAAGGTAAGTACTGTATAATGTGTGACAAAGCATAGAAGAAGATCAAATGCTGTGTCAACCCCATCACGGTATAATGTTTGACAACAAGCGTTTTTCTTCCACATTCATAGTATACAGCTAGCGAGTGGAATTAATTACCTAAGTTGTTTCCATATGGGTAAAATCTGGGAATCTTCAAGTCACGAGTGAACAGGTATCTTCTAGGCAGGCGTGATTCATCGTGGACCGCATCATCACTTAACAGGTGAGATAGTGGTCAAACGCTGGCCTATTGTGAATAAGAAAAAAAAATTGCTAGAAGATTTCGATTGGTGGGTATCGCCTCAGGCGCCATACCATGGCCACGGTGATATTATTATTATTATTATTCGACTGGCCGGTTGGCGCAGTTGGTAGCACTCTGCCTTCTGAGCCGCTGGTCCCGGGTTCGATTCCCGGACAGGTCAAACATTTGTGTGCATGAACATGTCTGTTTGACCTGTGTCTGGGTGTGTATACGTATATAAGTATGTATATCAGTCATCAGGCTACCATAGTACAGGCTCTGCCTAGTTTGGGACCTGAAGACCTTGTGTGAATGTTAATAAATAAATAAATATTAATATTACCATGCGTACCATGCGTCTACCTTGGCCAATGCCAAGAGTAGACGTCTATGAACGTAAGAATACCGGATAAATACAATTCATATTATTATTAGTTGCAGTTTTAAGATATATTTAAAGGTAGTTCATGTGTAGCTTGCCGTGGTGGTACCGGCCTAGACTAGTACTCCCCCATCTCTTCCCGCGGATGCCGTAAGAGTCGGCTAAGGGATCACGTACCAGAAGGTGGGCAGCAGCGCCTTCTGAGGATCGGAAATCATACTGCGCTCGTCAACCCGCCTGCCAAGCGAGGCGAGAATTGGCAAATCCCCCCTATATGGGAGAGGCATATGTGGATGTCCAATTGCTGAGAAGAAGAAGCTGTTCATATCTGTTTTTTAATTCTGTATCTTTACGGTATCTTTTAGAGCTTATTAACATTAAAAATAAACGAAATTTTAATTATTGTTTTCTCTAAATCTATATAAAAAGAATCATAATAATGATTTTTGCCTTTTTTTTTTTTTTTTTTTACGTGGGGAAAATGCATTTACGCTCTTCCGCCTACCGGGAAAGTAGGCGGGGTCTGTCGGGCTCGCTCGAGCATCACCGCTCCCTGGGGGGCCTCATGGCCCCCAACCATAACTGCACCCACAGCAGCCAGGGTCCACTACCGACTAAAACCCACGGTACATTAGTACACGGGTACATTTGCATACCGCGCCCCCACCACGGCCGTCCGTTTCCGGACCCCTCCAGGGGGGAGGATGACCCTCCCCCTCGCGACCGTGCCGGGACCAAGAGCACGGCCGCACCACCCTGGGGACCACACAGTGCAAGGAACGCCAGCCTTCCCACATCCGACGCTCGTGGTCCCCTGCGATGGGCCAGATGGAGCAGCCCCATCGCCAGCCGCTTCGGCCGCCACCCTCCGACGGCGGCCATATCGGCGCCACAGCAGGAGACGAACTGAATCACTCCCGCCGCAGCGCCTCCTCAGCTGCAGCACCGTCCAACACGGCGCCGCTGCCCCCCTCAGTTGCAGTGCCTTGCAGCAGCACCGCAACCTACCGTCAAGTGGACCGCTCCTCGTCGGCTTGGCGAGCAAAGCCTATCGGGAGCAGTCCCGGCCAAAATACTATAAACATACATAAATACATGGATATAAATAAACTTACATAGATATGAGACACGCGAGCCGCCGGACGATGTCTAGTTACGTCTAATTCAGATAGAATTAGACCAAGAACAGGCAGCACCGCGAGAAGGTAATCGCCAGACTTGCCTTGAGGATCATCACGACCTGCGCTTCCCCCAAGACCGTAACCTCCCTACCCATCACGGGATGAGTAAAGAAGGCCTGGACTTATCCAAAACAAGCAACGTAAACGCTGCAAGCATAGGCATAGCAACTATTTAATGGATAAACCCAGACCCGCCCTAATGATTTTTGCCTAACACAAGCTAGAACCGACCAATCAGAGATGAAAATAAAGAGTACTTAAAGCAGTATTGGCTAATAAGAGTACATTATGTGCATATTCGACCAGTTAAAGCGCTTTAATTTCTTAGCGAAAATTAGCGGAATTTACTGGGTACAAATGAGAGTCGTATTGCATCTCTTTGGGTTTGTTACTCGATGTAACTTTCAAACCTAATATTAAACTAGCCTGCTGTGGTTCAAATATTTGAAAGAAAGAAATATTTGAACTGAAGTTCTGCATAGCATAGCGTTAATGCGATACACAATAAAATCTCTTAGCCTGCTGTGAATAGCGAATTATGATTTTTATGAAGAAGCCACTCTATGACAATAATAAAGGTTGTCATTGAATATGGCGACTACAATATAGAATACGGTGTTAAATTTCTAAACCTGCAAAATGCTTTAAAATACAACAAAGCCCTTAAAATAACACGACCGACGAGATATTTTTTCTACGACCTACGCGTCTAATTTAACTTTAAGTTTCCAACGCACAATTAAATATTCCAGTGCGCAATGATGTACTGCCTAATGGAAGCCCCACTTAAACTTAAATTTATGAACGTTCAACCTCACCTACTTAAACTTGTCATCCATACTTCCTTTCCACTCACCTCAAAATTCCATTGCACGGTGGGCGTAACAAAAAAATGCGCAGCCAAGTGTAGCATCTCTCAGACGAATGACGGTCTCACGGGGTTCCAGATTAAATAACATTTAGTTTTTAACTTGTGTTGTGTATACAACTATTATATATTCTGTGGTTATATTGTGCCTTGGGAAGGCAATTGCTTAGTCGTAGCCCTTTGTAATGCGGTAGATTAAAAGGTGGTATTTTAAGTCATCACGTTTTGGAACGGCAAGGTAACTGGAAAAGTAATCTTGATATTTGGTACACCTTATTTGTTTTTTTTTCAGTGGAATCAGAGTAGATTTCTGCAGTAGTTTGTGACGTTGGTATGTTGGAGGGTAACTTGACGATGACTTGCATATAGCTCTGTCAGAATGTTTTGTTGAGTATGGTGATATTTTAGTTTGTAAAAGCGAATTGTGGCCCACCCAGACTCACTGAAGCGGCCCGCACGCAGTCTGACAGCGGTAAAGAGAGGTCGCGTCTCGAGTGTTCAGTAAATTTTCCGCACAATTTATACAATTTTATGTCGTAAAAACAAGCGTAATTAGTGTTAAACGTGTGTGCTAACGTCAAATTCAATTGACATATAACATTTGATGCGTGTATTTAACGTTCTGTCAGTGAATCTAATTTATACCATTTTAAATAATCTATCTCTGCTGCGCAATTCACGATCGCCGGACGGCGAGGCGCGCGGAGGCTCGTGCCTGGCACCGTGCGACTGATCTGCTACGTACCTACCTATACACAGGTATCTCTGCATAACGACGAGCGGCCGCTTGTACCCGTCAATTGCAAAGTTGACTGACGCGTTGTTATAAGATATTTACTAACTCACTCACAAAATGGTAAACAGTTGCGCCGCTTGTACCAAGTCGATTCGTATAAGTTCGCCAAACATTACATGCCCCAAATGCTGTAGCTGTTACCACTTGGTGTGTGTCAACATCACGGACCGCAAGCTTTCAGAGGACTTCAAGTCAACCTGGGCATGTCCTATGTGCCTATCAAAAGAGCCGCGACGTGATAATTCAAACACCCCGGTGAGAGTAGCGGGCACGACAGCGGCGGCAATCACCACCGCCGCCGGGTCTGATGACGAGAACGCCAACGCACGCCTGTTGGAGGGTGCCCGCAAAATGACATCCAGGGCAAGTCCAACCGTATTTAGCGCAGCAGAGCCTGAGGGGCTGTTGGCATTAACTTCGGAAATAAAATTATTGCGAGGTGACATAGGTGAAATAAAAACTCAGATAGCAGCACTAACGGATCATTTAAAAATATGTTTTGATCGTATCGACGACCACACAAAAAAACTGGAAGACACCCAGTCCCGACTTCAGTTGCTTGAGAAGCGGGAATCCGAAATTTTTATTTGCCGGAACAAAATTGTGGAATTACGCCATGAGATATCTACGCGCGCTCAAACTACCCTCAGAAATGAGATTGAAATATCTGGAATCAACGAGTCTCCTGAGGAAAACCCGATCCAATTGGTAAGCATGATCTCTCATAAAATTGGAGCTGCCCTAGATAAAGGCGACCTAGACTACGCGATGCGCGTAGGGCCGCGCAGGCGACAAAACACAGGCGGTGAAACTGGCGTCGCTACTACCCCAACCAACACAAGCTCTCCTCGGCCTCTTGTAGTACGTTTCCTTCGGCGACATGACCGTGATGCCTTTCTGAAGGCAAGCAAAGTAAGGCGCAATCTTACCAGCACTGATATAGATGTAAAAGGCCCTGCTACAAAAATCTATATAAACGAGAGACTAACGCAGGAAAATAGACATTTATTTCGCGCAGCCAGAACTCAAACTAAAACCGCAGACTAAAAGTTCTGCTGGATCAAAAACGGTACCGTCTATGTTCGAAAGCGCGAAGGGAACCCAGCAATTGCCATCAAAAATATGGAAGAGCTCCAGCAGCAGTTGTGTCCTCCGACTGCATCGCAGTAAACGAATATTTCTTCCAGCCGCCCACCCCATCCTCCCACAATATAACGTCAAGAATTTCTCAATAGAAAACTTTGTATTAATTGTCAGAATTACTGTAACCTATAGTTTTAGTTATTTTTATGTCATTGAATTCAAACAGCTTTTTAGACTATTCCATGTTAAAACATCTCAACTACTCACACACCTCAAATATAACCCACACTATTCTCACCTCTTAGGTACTTACGTCACACTTACGGCTACCTGCTATTACTTTGCTCACAAGGCGACTTTTTATAACGGAATGATATCTCGGCCTAAGACGCTTTATCTCTCACAGTTTTATTATTATAATGATGGCTTTACTTAATGTTTCCGATGATATTGACGAAACTGTTGTAGTAAAATGTCATTTCCTCAAGTCTGTTGATCTCTGTAAAAACATTCTAGCTAAGCTTGATAATAAGTTTAAAGTTCTCTCGTTTAATGTAAGAAGCTTTCAATGTAACTTTGATAACTTTGCGGTTGCACTCCAACGTATGGATGCTGACATAGACGTTATAGTTTTATCAGAATGTTGGCTAACAGATGGTTTAATAATAGACTGCCTACCAGGTTATAGAGCACACCGCACTACGATCCAACAAAATAAAAACGGCGGAGTCATTATATACACTAAATGCTCATATAAAACCTCCATAGTAGTATCAAAAATTTATGACGCTGATAGTTTAATAATTACGCTTGACAATAAATTTGCAGTACTGGGAATTTACAGATCTCCATCTACAGCGATATCAAATCTTGATCCTTTCATAAATTCCCTTGATGTCGTTCTCAATAACCTTAAAACCTACCCTTTCATTATACTTACAGGTGACATCAACATAGATATTTGTAACAAATCAAACATCCACCACTCCGACTACCTATACTTAATGGCATCTCACGGACTGCTTCCCGCAATTACTAAGCCTACGAGACAGCACTCATGCCTTGATCATATATTTGTCAAAGCGAAAACGGAATCTGTGGGGGTTATCTGCGAATCATCAATCACAGATCACAGTATAGTATTGGCTGGCATATGCTTATCTAACACAGTCACTGCTAAACCAAACTTCAAAATCAAAACAGATATTGATGCGGCAGTTGCTGAAATTAACTGTATTAACTGGTCTTTCATCACCAACATCTCTCTAGTTAACTTAGCGGTTACTGAGTTTAACAAAACGGTATCAAAGATAATAGATAGACATAGTCATCAAGTAAGAGTTGGGCGAAAATGGATAATCATGAAGCCCTGGATTACTCCAGGGCTACTTAGATGTATGCGTCACAGAGATAAACTGCACCTTGATCTAAAATCTCATCCACATGACCTGGTCCGGCGCAAAATCTATACAAGATACCGAAACCATTGCAACAAACTTTTGTCGAAACTTAAAAATGACTACAATCGGCGCAAGCTAGAAGAGAGTAACAATGATCCAAAAAAGCTCTGGAGAGTCATCAAAAGTATATGTTATACCTCGAGACGAGACAACGATTATTCTGAACTCTTAAATATAGTTAAAAATGACGAAAACATGTCCTTGCATCATTGCAATCAACACTTCGTAACAGTTGGCGATACTCTAGCAGACGCAATCCTTAACAAACTTGGGGTATCCCAGGACTCTCTTATCTCAACGTACGTACCCCTTAACTCACCTAGTAACTCCTTTTTTCTAAGTCCCACGGACCCGTTTGAAATATCTGGAACAATTTCGTTACTCAAAAATGACAGCTCACCTGGTCCCGATAAACTAACGGTTGATCTGCTTAAAAAGTCTCTCGGCTCAATTGTAACACCTCTCATGCATATCATAAATTTAAGTCTCGTATCGGGATCATTCCCAGAATATTGGAAAGTTGCGGCTGTGACTCCAATTTTTAAAAAAGGATCAAAAAGCCTCCCTGGAAATTACAGGCCAATTGCCCTACTAAGTATCGTATCGAAAATCCTTGAGAAAGTCGTAAACAACCGCCTTGTGTCATTTTTGGAAACTAATAACTTGCTATCAGAAAGGCAATTCGGTTTCCGCCAAGGTCGATCAACCAGAGATGCTACTGAACTTCTCGCTAATCTAGTATCAGCACATATCGAAAAAGGTGAAAATTGCTTAGCTGTTTTTCTAGATTTGGCGAAAGCTTTTGACACCGTCTCGGTTGGTCTACTACTCAAGAAAATGGAAGCTCAAGGAATACGCGGTGTAGCTTTAAATTGGTTCGAAAGTTATTTAAAAGATCGGAAACAGTTTGTAAAATTAGGCTCAAAAACTAGCAGCACCCTCACAATTAAATATGGCATACCACAGGGAAGTATTCTAGGACCTACCCTATTTAACCTTTACATTAATGAAATTGTTGGCTGCTCACTTCAAAATGCAGAGATAATTGCATACGCTGACGATACCGCCATAATATTTTATCACAATAACTGGGAGCAGGTATATTGTCTTGCACAAGAGGGGCTATCACATATTGCTACAATGTTGGATAACAACCTCCTTACTCTAAACATTGAGAAAACCAAATATGTCGCATTCTCCAAAACCAGTGTCTCTAGTCCTTCTACTGACCTGTTTTTGAAAATTCATTCATGCTCATCGGACCAAAGAACCAGACTACTTAACGAATGTGCATGCAGCCACATTGTGAGAACAGTTTCGATAAAATACTTAGGCATAATCATTGACGAAAATCTGTCCTACAAAAACCACATCATCGACTTATCAGCCCGTCTAAGAAAACTCATATTCATAATGAAGAAACTCAGAGACTGTACACCGTCCGTCATCATTCGCCAAGTCTACTTGGCACTGTGTCAACCTATAATGCAATATTGTGTATCAGTCTGGGGCAGCGCTTGTAAAACAAATTTCATCATCATCGAACGAGCACAGCGTGCCCTTATCAAAGTTATTTTAAAAAAAAGCTTCCGGTTTTCTACCAACAGTCTTTACGAAGAATTCAGAGTAATGCGTGTACGCCAACTGTTCATTTTAAATGCCACAGTTATAGCTCACAAAGCACTTTCAATAAGACCAGACTACAACACCCTTCTAAAGAAACGAGTTTTCCGCATCCCTCTTCCTCCTGCTACTTCATTACTCACTCGAAGAAGTCCCAGCTTCTCTAATTCAAACACATATAACAAGATATCAAAACTTTGCGATATTAACAGCAGTTCGGCATATGTATGCAAAAAGATAGTAAAAGAATACCTGCTTAAGCTTTCTTATGAAGCTACAGAACGATTAATGGAAGCCTAGAATTATACTAGCAACAAGTAGGCAAAAGTACCAAATCCCCATACACCTTACACTCACATAATACACGTATCCACCACTCCATGCACTCACACACTCGTACCCATATCACTCCAAACACTTACCACACACACACACACACACACACACACACACACACACACACACACACACACACACGCATACACACACACACACACACACACACACACACACACACTCATGCTGTTTGTCTTATATATGTCCTAATTTTATTTCTTTACTCTAAGATAGCAAAACATCATTGTATAAAGTACTTTCACAACTTGTTAAGTAATTAAGCAATCTACAAGCACGCGAACACTCAGTAACATAGAAACTTCCCAACTTATTTTGGCCATTCGCACTCTGAGTTTCAAGATACAGGCTCCCGCCTAGTTTGAGGCTCGACGCTAAACCCGTTCTCTGATTGTAATTGTTACAATACTTTGTGCTTATACACTAAACCTAATGTAACTTTTATATATATTGTAATTTACTTTTTGGAAATAAATATATTATTATTATTATTATTATATTATTATCTTAGCCAGGTCGTCTGTCCACCTTGTCGGCGACCGTCCTATGCTGCACTTGCCAGGCCGTGGTCTCCATTCGAAAACTTTTATTTAATTGAAATCATATTTCCGTTCAAATGAAAAAAAAAATAGGTAATATCAGAGGAAAAATATCGAATTTCTGAAGTGATAATTATGTACTACTTCATTTTTTTTAAAAAACATCGGCACAACTAGTAAAGAGCTACATATTTTGTGGGTATTTTAATATTAGGTATAGTTGATGATATTTAAACTAATCAATTTATTTCATTTAGGAGTTTCTATCTAAAACTATTCATTACCCCAACTACAAGTTGTATGTTTATATGAACGAATTATCAATTCCATTCGAAGGAATAAACAATACTTTAGAACGAGATAGGACAGGTTCAACGCACCTGGCAAGGGTGCTATTATTTAATCTGCGACCATGGGACCTGTTAGACCTGCTCTCGATGGGCTACAAACCATAAGAAGACACTATTTCGTAAGCACTTCGAGCTGATGTATACAAATCTTTCTATGGTCTACGTCAAAAGAGTTGAGAGGAAGATAGCGGGTAAGTTTTTAATTGCCGCAAACTAAAGACTTCTAGAAAATACATAACATTTACCTTAGCATACGTGAGTGTTAAACAGTTCATCTTTAATTATTGAGTTCGCGTATTGTTTACTATTATGACGATATAGGAAAATTACCACCCATTGTGATACAGACTACACGGTGTTTTTATTGTTACTGATAAAATGGTTATGGTATAACAATAAAATGCTCATTCGTCTACCTATATACAATAATGAAACTACTCTACCCAAAAATCCTATCACCACTAATGACGCAAATTTAAGTTCTCTCTTTCCCCGCTGTCGCCTATACCTTTGGGTGTATGTAAAGTAATCTCCCAACTAGTAAAGAATGCGCATTGAACCTGATATCCGGGTCTCATGCATAATTAGTTCTGTACGTAGCTTTGTTTTAACACTGTATAGTGTGAGAAACATCTTTCATTTTTGGGACTTACAAAAGCGGAATGTTGGCAAAAGGCAAAAACCAGTAAACAACAAATTTCTTAATTAATTATGATTGATTAAATAAGTCTCTAACGAGTTCTCTGACTATGGTCCTTCTGAGCAGGCTCAGAGTCGCAAACGGAGTTATTCGATATTTTATCCGAACCTACCTAAAGGAACACAAAGATACATTAAGTTGTGAAGTTCCCAAAACTAATTGCATTACTTGAATATGTGTGTGACAAAATTAAGTAGATAATCATCTAAATTACACAAAACAAAGAAACGCAGATATTATTATGTCAAACTTCTTTTGTCATCGTGCTTATATACACTTCGTTTGTATCGTGCTTATATACAAGTTCGGTATAGTTATTACTTTCCAAATCTAATTATGCGATGTAAACGCTCAGATTTCGGAAATTTGGATAAACTTTGTATGATTTACTCTAATGACAATTAACTCGTCATTGGTAGTGATTCGCTAATTCAACTGAACTAAACTAAAATTTTGGAAAACTAATCCAGTTCTTATAAGGTTACGATAAAGTCTAAATTAGTATGTGACTTATCAATAACATCACTAAAATTAAATTTATTTATTAAATTTGCGGGTAGTTTTAGCGAAATTAAGTCGCCACTTGTTTGGTGTCTACTAAAACTACCCGCAATTGGCCAGCAATGGAATAAAACTCGATAAACTCCATACAGCGCTCTCACTAATATTAGACGAGTTTTATTCCATTAAAACTACGCAACGGATTTTGATGCGGTTTTTTTTAATAGATAGAGTGATTGAAGAGGAAGGTTTATATGTATGATAACATCCCTTAAAGGCATAGGCTATATATTTTATACCCGTGCGAAGCCGGAGCGGGCCGCTAGTAAATGTATATAACCGAGGCAAAGAGTTGTGCCATGAATATAGTAAGTAATGGAAAGATGATTGGCGGTAGTAGCTCAGTGTTGGCAACCAGAAAAATTACTCCCCCGTTGACCACATCATCACTTAACATCAGGTGAGATAACAAACAAACACATTCGCCCTCACAACCCCGTACTAGGATAACCTGATTCGAGGAAGCATGCATTGACACACACAACCAATCAAATTACACATACATCCAAGACCCGAGAACAAACATGTGCATCATAGAACAAATGATCATCATAAAAATGTTTTCCCCAGCCGGGATTCGATCCCGGGGTTGCGGTTATAAAGTCAGTCAAATCACTGAGCCATGACGACCGTTGTGGTACAAACGCTTGCCTATTCTAACTATAAACGTTTTAGGCACGAGGTCTGGCACCTTGCAGGCTAATTCCACCCGTCAAAGTTTCGCTTAGCTCTATATCTTGCATAGTTTGGGACCTGAAGACCTTGTGTGAATGTTAATAAATAAATAAAATAAAAAAAGTATATTAATGGATGCGGGCGTGTTATAATATGTATAATATTAAGTATAATGCGTATGTCTACATATTAGTACACTTTTGTAGCTAATATAAATGATTTGCGAAAGCAGGAAAAACAACTGTCATTGTACTCTGTGAAATAATTCCTTAAATAACTTTCTCTTTTTATTCTTTCAGGTAAGTTCCAAACAGCATATAATTTTCGCATCCTAATAAGTAAGTAAAATTGGAAAAGCGTTTTAGAGGAAGCCAAAACGTTTTAAACTGTTTGACAAGGTTATTAAGGTACCCTGGTAGAGATTGCTTTATTTTTCATCCTTATTGTTGTATTTTGCTTTGTAATTTTTCATCTTCATTTGAAGCGATGACAGCTCAGCGGTGAGAGCGTCGGCTGTCAAACTGACGGACGCTGGTTCGATTTCCATAAATGGCTTAAGCTTCCGGTGAAGGTAACACCGTTATCGAATTGTCAGCATAGTGGTAGGGTACTTTTGCGTACCCACCTAGCCACCTCAAGTTTAAAAAACTGTCACTAAGCACATAGTGTGTTCAGGCATCAGTCCTTGAGAACCAATAAGCATGCTAGGTAATATCTAACGTGATAATATCTTCGACCACATCGTCACTGACAATCAAGTGAGATAGTAGTCAAATGCTAGATCTATACGGTATATACAATTTTAAAAAGAAAACATACAAATCACTAAATTATATGAATTGCTATCTTCGTCGCGTACAATACACATGTTATTTATTGGTTTGAAAAAAGATGAGCTTTTTACATAATCCAATAATATTACAAATTTATTACAATTAAGTTTATAAATTTACTTCCTTTCCTTTCTGATAAATGAAGAAAAATACTGCGCCGGTTTTAATTACATTTCCATGGCATCAAGAATGTAATTATTTATTTATTTATTTTTTTCAAATTTTATTGTAAATGAATGAGTTCTGAGATAACAATATTATTACGAATCGCTTCCTCTTTAAATTCCGTTAATAACTAAAACTACCTAGGCCTGTACATTTTTTAACAAATATTTAAACTAAAACAGAGCAAATAAATATACTCTTCTAAACATAAAATCCAAATGGACCTCATTCTAACACTTTCAATAAACAAACTTGCGTAAGAAGGAAGGTAATAAAATGTTCCGCTTTACCGTGTCCGAGTAATCGTCGTGATCGGAAATTAACAAAATGCTCTACTTTTATATGTATAGAAAAAATAACTAATAACTGAGTAGATTGGGTAGTGTGGGCCAATCTTATTACTACTACAGTATTCACAAAAAGAACAGAAAAACTTATAATGCTAGACACATAAGCTTGATATATATTATGACATTTATAAGAACTATGATAAACAAAACAGAATCTAAAACAATATTTTATTTAGGGGTATCTCCATAGTTTCTGATTCAAGTGAAGAATCGTCCATTATGAGTAATAGTGTTATTGTTATAGAGTCGTGTTTCTACTAAAAATAATGTTTGTCATTAAAAAATAAATTAGTTATGCTCTAGCTGACTTCGCTTGGCCAACTGTGAAACAAAAAATATTGCATTATTTGTACATTTATAAATCTTTTACACTCGTATACTGGTTTTACTGAAGTATAACTAACGTTACCAGCGCAGCACGTTCGTTGAAGAACTTACAATTTCTTATATAACTTATCATACATTCCTTCTACGACTTTCACTTTGACAATTTTTAATTCAAGATATTTAATAAAATTATTGTTAAATAATTATCATCGATATACATGTATCACACTTCGATAGTATTTGTCCGAGGTCAGAACATTAAATTCCATGTAGCTTGCTTGAGTGAAAACATTCTCCCGCCGTTCCTATACTATTACAACCTAGAACTGGTCTTAACGTTCGACCATGATGATATAAGTTTAATTGGAAATGTACATTAGGTTGATCAACCCAAAGGCATGAAGTAATCGCCACGGGAGTGCTTAAAAAATGGACGTCTAGTTGTATGGATGTAACTACCTAGATGTGTGCACCGTAAGTATATTCACGGCCTGTGGTCATGTCCGTTTGTACCGCTTGTCCGCATGTATGCTTGTGTTGACCATTTTCGTAGTAAAAGCTGTGTCTTTAATCAAACCTCTACTAAGTAACTTAGTAGTAAGCCTCTTCCCCGTCAGATGGTGTAATCGTAATTAATCGACTTTAAAAATGTGAAGGTTTTTTTTTCCACACTCAAACCCCCACACTACGATTCACTGTGTTGCGGGAGGCATTCAAGCACACAATCACAGCACACTAACATCCAAGGCCCAGAACAAACACCTACACTCATCGCACAAATTTTTGCCCCTGCTGGCATTCGAACTCAGGGCCCCGGAGACACAGAAGTCATGTCACTGACCACAGAGCCACGTCAACCGTCAAAAATTATGAATTCAGGTTATTTTTTTATTATTAGTTAAGTACCTCTTAAACTCGTGATCTAAGAAATTAACCTATTTGTTTATATATTTCCTAGACTTTTGACTAACGAGTGACGTATTTCTAAATGGAAACCATTTCATTACTTCTTCGTCAGTAATTTGAATCATAATATTTTGAAACGGCGCCAACGAGTACGGGTCTTACTCATTCATTGACGAGCACAGTGGGCTGCCAAGGTTCTCTATTTGGAACAATGAAATATATTTAAATTTATTTAAGATAGATATCTAGCAAAGTTGGTGATACTATTTATCTAACAATGCTTTATTTTTCTATTTAAAACCTTTTTTACCAATACGTTCCGTTTTATTCCTAACGCTACCTACCTACTACCGCAAAACTAATACAAATTTGAAGCGATAACAAAGTTTCGGTGTTCAATACACCGAAACTTTGTTTTTTCGGTTGTTACTAAACGGTCACTACTAGCTCTCCGTCTTGTTATGGTGTCTGGGATATCATAGATAGAGACAGTAATAAATATTTTTCTTTTAAATTTACATGTCTTATAATAATTCCAATAACAAGTTACGATATTAGTAAGCGAAGTAAGTAAGTGTAAAGCTAAAGGCAATAGAAGATCACACCGTCACTAGAAAGTGTCAGACCTCCATGCAAATTCTTTTGATCTTATTAAAAGTTATATATATATATTAACCATAAAATCCGGCAACGGCCGTTGATATGCCTAATTCCATCTAAACTAATTGTTACACAGTTGTGACGCTCACTGCCAGTTGATCAAAATTGTTATATCGTTACTTGGTACAAGAAAAAGTAAGACTCGTCCCACTGTGCAGTGCCGGCTTTCCCGTTACTCATCAATGACTGTTCTACCAGACACATCACTAAAATTAAACTCAACGCAAGGCGTTTGAACTCGCGACCGATATAAAAGTATGTAGGCAGGCGAATGCTACTTTTCACGCTAATACGTAAATACTACATTTACGAACGAGGTCAGAGGAAAAAAAAGCGGACAGTGTACATTTTATTTCTTCAGAAAAATGCAGAATGTTACTGAAAGTTTGAATCGATAACTATAGTTTTATCGATAACTCATATAATCGATAATCGATAACTTAGATACAGATTGAACCTCCTCGCACGAAATGTTTTGCCTCCACATTGATAATGCGTATATTGTACAGCGAGGATGTAGGAGGTGAGTTATTGTCTGTGTATGCATTTATTTTTTGTTTTCTCCCATTGATATGATCCGGATGTCGTCCAGCCAAGAGTGAATAGGTATCAGGTGTAATACTTCGTAGGCTGCTTCACACAGTATCACAGATGCCTGCCTTATTATCTCAAATAAAAAGGATGGGTGATGCATGAGCGAGCAAGCGTTGGTGAACCGATTCGCTTACCATAATTATATACCCATAGAACTCGATCTCATTGAGTCGCCGAATCATCATCATCATCATCATCTCAGCCATAGGATGTCCACTGCTGGACATAGGCCTCCCCCATTGATTTCCACAAGGACCTGTTGGAAGCGGCCTGCATCCAGTCGCCAAATCGCGTTAGCAAAATTAAGACTTGTCGTAAACTGATTCCCAAATTGCTTAAGTGGTAACACTTTAGATTACAATTTAAATTTATAACAAACATCCGTGTGCATGAACAAGTCTGTTTGACCTGTGTCTGGGTGTCTATAGGTATGTAGGTATATAAGTATATATATCAGCCATCAGGTTACCATAGCACAGGCTCTGCCTAGTTTGGGACCTGAAGACCTTGTGTGAATGTTAATAAATAAATAAATAAAACATTATGGAGTTTGTATGTATAACCAATATCATAACTGAGTAAAGTTTTTATAGTTGTTTTTGAAGCGATGCAAATATATATTTTCTTTCGTAACCATTAAATCTAGTAATAAACAGATTGCCAATCCCTTCCACCTTTTGAAGCGTATATAGTCTAGCTGTTAGAATGTCAGCTATCAACCTGACGGACACTAGTTCGATTCCCATTCACTGACTTGAGCTTACTGTGAAAGCAAACATCGGCCAGGCTAGCTACCCTCAAGTTTTATAACTGTCACCAAACACACGGGGCACAGGTAACTGTCCTTGAGAGCTAGTAAATCACTCTAGACTCATTTCTTATAGATTCATTCACTTTCTACCACATCGTCAACAACCATCAAATGAGATACATGTTAACTGTACGGCTGAGTTGTGATTTTTTTTTTATTGGGAATAGGCAAGCGTTTGACCACTATCTCACCTGATGTTAAGTGATGATGCGGTCTATGGTGGAGCACGCCTGCCTAGAAGATACCTATTCACTCGTGACTTGAAGATGCCCAGGTTGTATGTTATTTAAGTCTCCCCTGCTATTCTCCACGGGAAGCAGCTGGTAGCGCCGTGCGATCTTTATCATCCGTGATATGTAAATCTTGCCTGGCCACTGACAAGTTGTATAATCATAAAACATCTTCAGAGAGTTATATGCCCGACTTTTACTACTTAAAATAGCTAACAAAATATAAACTGACCTAATAACGCATGAAATCATGGAATGCGCAGCCGCATTTTTATGACGCTCTTAAGCTGATCTCTGATGATTTCTTTATGATTATACAACTTTGATCTTAACAGCTTACTATGCTATAAAGATGGCTTCATTTCTCAGTAAGAATTAGTACACGAATCGCCCTCCGTGTTTTTCTGTCTGCTTTGGTTGCTCAGGTTTCAATTCAAGCACTCACGCCGAAAATTAACGTAGCGTTATTTCTTTTGTTATACATGTGTAAGCAATGTAAAACAAATATTTTTTTTCCCAAGACGTTTCAAACACTTTTTAGTAATCGTGATCTCGGGCAGATTGGATAGCATTTGTTTTTTTATGACTTTGAATTCTATCAGCACCAGTGACCGTAATGTTGTCTTGACTTGTATCACCGCGGTGACAGATGCTCTGCCTTGAACTAGTTGTGAAGTTACTATGTTAAGGTTTTAGGGCAATGTAAAGCAAGTATAATTACCGAACGAAATGTAATCGTATTAGTATACAAAACAGAATAGTTGAACCGTGCCTACTTCATTGGGCGGTAAACATTTTTACATCTTTTTATTTATGGTAATAATATAAGGCATATGATAAGCATATGATACTCACAAATAAAAAGGCTTTTTGTTGGTAAAAGAATTATCAAAATTGGTTCAGTAGATCCAGAGATTACCCCCTACATGCTCACAATACCTCTTTATAACACAATAATTGTATGTTTCTGTCGTTAAATTCCCCAAGGCATTTTCACGAAGTGAGAAAGAATCGAATTGAAGTAAAAATTAATTAATGGAATTATTGTCTCACTAATGTGATATATGCAAAAGTTAGTGTGTATGTATATTGCTATTTACTTGTTGTTAGCTTGACAGATTGGAATGAAATTCGAAGTGTACACAGGCTACTTTTTATCCTGAAAACAAAAATGGTTCTTGTGGGATGCAACAAAAACCTAATCTGCACTAATATCTACGCTATACAATAAATAAAATTGGAATCTGAATCCTAATTGACTGGCCGGTTGGCGCAGTTGGTAGCACTCTGCCTTAGCCGCTGGTCCCGGGTTCGATTCCCGGACAGGTCAAACATTTGTGTATATGAACATGTCTGTTTGACCTGTGTCTGGGTGTGTATATATATATAAGTATGTATATCAGTCATCAGGTTACCATAGCACAGGCTCTGCCTAGTTTGGGACCTGAAGACCTTGTGTGAATGATAAAAAAAAAAAAAAAAAAAAAAAAAATATTTTTTGTTTTTTGTGTTTGTGTTTTTGTAACAATTAAACTCAAAACTACAAGATCGATTTCGAAACTTCTTTCATCATTATAATGCTACATTATCCCTGCCGCTTCCAACTGGTCCTTATAGAAATGGGGGAGGCGTATGTCCAGCAGTGGACTTCCAATAGCTGATATGATGATCCCGGAGTAACAAAGGCTAACAAGATTGAATTAGGCATCCCTGTTAATACTTCAATAATGTAACCGTGCAAAGCCCGGACAGGCCGCTAGTATATATATATTATATATAAGTAACTCTGTATGTATGTGACGTCTTCACGCCTAAATCACTGAAGACATGTTGTTGAACGTTGAATAGATGATGGGACCTTGGAGATGGACATAGGCTACTTTTTATTCCGGAAAATGTATGGTTCCGGTGGAACAGCTGATAAAGCGAGAAAACTGTAGTCCGAGCGGGTGAAACTGCGGGCGCAAATAGTGTTTTAATAAAGACATCTGTCCAGTAAAAATATTTTTTTTTAAATCTGAGTCTATTACTCAATTTGTACTCTATAATATATTTATATTAGGCCCGTGTAGAAACAAAATAGGCAGACTATTGTGTAATTGATATGCTCCGTGGTTTCAGCCGCATGGACTACAACGTCCCCTTACGTTAGTTACCTCAAGGGATCCCTATTTTTTCCGTGTTATAAATGTATAGCTGATATGCTATTTCAGACTATACGTTATCTCTGTGGAAAATTTTATGCAGCCATTCTAGCGTGAATGTGAAAACCAACATCTATGCAAACTTTATAGAATTTATAATAGTCATCATCATCATCTCAGCCATAGGACGTCCACTGCTGAACATAAGCCTCCCCCATTGATTTATATTGTCTTATCATTAAGGGGGGGGGGTTTGCCAATACTCGCCACTACTTTATAATAGTAGTATTGTCAAACGCACCATTTCCGATGACCTATCGTTATTGTCCTAAAAAACATAAGTAAATGATATCCAATTTGATACGGTCCGCTTGGCCGTCGGTATTTCCTTGCACTTTTTACATTTGACAACCTTGTAGTCACGGCCGTAATGATTTATTTATATTTATCATTCAGGTAGAACGACTTATTTAAATTACACATTTGAATATTACATTTTGGGGTTTGTTGGCTATTATTGCAACATTATTTAAATGCTATGAATCTATAAAGAATAAAAGAATTATATGGTTCATTGCCTTAGTATCATGCTAGGCCGAACTTACGTTGAAATTTGTGAACAACGAAATTCGGCTTTTCTTGGATTGGAACCCACGACTACAGAATACCGTCCTGTCGCTTTGCCATCTAAGCTATACATAATATATAATAATACAACAACACAACGTCAGACTAACATCCCCTTAGACATAAACTAAAAATGAAGGTGCTAAATCCTAGACAACGTCATCACTTAACATCAGGTGAGACAGTTGTCAAATGCAAACTTATAATATGTAAAAAAAAAAAAAGGTACAATGAACAAACCCGGATAGAAAGAATTACTTCCTCATGAATAAAAAAACAATTCGTGTCACGTTTCGTTCCACGAGATTAGCCAGTATAAAGAAACTTTTAATATCCAACTACATTTTCATGTATAGATATTATAGACATGAACTTACATTATTATAGATATATTTACTACTTATGCATTCAGAAGCGATGACAGCTCAGCGGTGGTAGCGTCGGCTGTCAAACTGACGGACGCTGGTTAGATCTCCACCAACGGCTTGAGCTTCCGGTGAAAGTAACATACTGGTAGGGTACTTTCGAGCGTCCGCCTGGCTAGCTACAATAATCTATAAAACATATAAAAAACTGCTTTCCAGTAAAATGCGAATTTGAACATTCGTTTTAGTTACTCTGTAGGAAAATGTTGTAACGCACGAAAGTGCGTGACGTCACTCACCGTTCCCAAACAAAGACCAGCACTATGCTGAGTTGGGACCGGTTTGTGACGAAAATCAAATGTTTTATACTTACCCAGGTATTGTTCTAGTTTCAAAATGTTCTTGTCGCTCTACAATGACTATGTGTCTAGGTTACACATCAATAATTAAACATATCAATGTTTTCTATATCCATCCCAAGGTTGTCTGTAAGAGATTGCATTAGCGATAAGACCGCCGATTGCTATACTATTATAATGTAATATTTTATATTCCCGTGTCTTTTACATGGTATGCAATAAAGAGTATTTGTATTGTCTTGTATAAATAGAAGCTCGCTTGATTAACTTAACGTCGAAGCTTGTGAAATCTAGAGAAAATATTTTCAGGATTTTTTTTTATCACCAGACTTCCACAAGACGCCTACTTCCGTAAGTCGCTGAAAAAAATGTTATTCAGACGCGCTCCGCTGCAAGCGCTTCGCTTTGCTAGCTGTTAAATGACACAGAGTGATTACTCGTAGACACGAGCTCCGTACAGCAACTTAGTGTTTTTATAAACCTCAAAACAATTACGAAAGCGAAACCACATTAGTGTGAGATGCAACCACGAGTGGCTTAACGGTTCGTGACTTTAGCGTGACCCACTTAGACCGAGCGGATAAATCGGTATATACTAGTCATAACTGGATCTTTTAACCGGGAAATTGCTGAGGTATTGAGCCTTCAGATTAGCGCCAAAATAAGAACTCCAGAAACTGCTTTGTCTGAGTGTGTTAGTAGGTGTAACTGTGAATACCAGATTTACTAAAATAGTAATACTAGTAGTAATACTAGCAAGTAACTAGTGTTTATGATACTTTCATGTTGTTCTGTATATTTCTCTTATACTTTCAAAAAGCAGAAATTTCGTGTCTTTGATCCACATTGCTGCTGAATTTTCTGCTTTCTGAAAGTATTGAAAATTCCCAGAATATGTAATTTTTTCGGGTTTTGTGGCTCAAAATATAAAAACGGATAAGATTATTTATCTCTACTTTTACCTATTTTCGACCGCAACAGCCATTTAAAATTAATATCAAATATTGTATGCAGCCATACATTACTATCACATCTCAGCCATTGGGTGTCCACTGCTGGACAAATGCCTCCCCCAATTGGGGGGATTGCCAATACTCGCCACGCTTGGCAGGCGGGTTGGCGAGCGCAGTATGATTTCCGTTCCTCAGAAGGCGCTGCTGCCCACCTTCTGGTGCGTGATCCCTTAGCCGACTCTTACGGCACCCGCGGGAAGAGATGGGGGAGTACTATTCTAGGCCGGTACCACCACGGCAAATTTTTAAGTTTAAATTACATTACTATAAAATACAATAATTACTTATTGCACTTAACATATCTTGCATTGCATCTTTAAAATATTACATACTAGCTGCATCCCTCCGTTTCACCCGCTTGATCATGATGATGATGATGATGATGAAGGTAGCCTATGACACTCACAAATAACGTGGTTTTTAATGGTAAAATATATATTTTTTAATCGGTACAATAGATCTAGAGATTCTACTATTCTATTCTAGTATGTAATCTAGAGATTACCCCCTACAACCTCACAAACTTTACCTCTTTATAATATTACAATAGTCCTCTTTATAATAGTATCTCTCTTTCATTTTTTAATCACACTCAGACCCCCGCACTAGGATTCCCTGTATCGCGGGAGGCATGGACACACACAATCACAGCACACAAACATCCAAGACCCGGGACAAACATCTACACTCATCGCACAAATGTTTGCCCCTGCCGGGATTCGAACCCAGGGTCTCGGAGACACAGAATTCATGTCGATGACACAAACCACTGCGCCACGGGACCGTCAACATTATGGCACGTACAGACGGCGGTATAATTGTTTCTATGGTTTTATGCCATACCATATTACAATATTCTATATAAGAATATTATTTTAATGTTGTATAATTTATTTCTATAAAATGTAGCGTACATATATGGCAATCCAGACTATTATACCTATGCGGAATCCATCTTGATCCGTTCTGAGACCGTATATGGACCACACTGTTAAACACACAATGATAGACAGTATGTAAGTGTGGTAAATAAAGGTAAATCTTCCATCGACCAAACATAATGTATACAACATGTACCCTTACCGCCTCGTAAAAACGAAAAAAAAATCAAAGAAGTATGCCAATAGGTGATTCCATGGGGTCAACAACCCATCGATAAATAGACGACGAATATATTTTCATCACCATTTCACATGATGGTTAGTGACGATGTGATCGAAATAGTGATCATACTAGACCTTCGATTTCTTGATCGAAGTACTAGACTTAGAAATTTGATAGGCTCTCATCAGGTACAGTTGACACTGTGTGTTTGGGACTAAATTTTCAAACGTCTAAGGCTCCGTATACTTATTTTTACATTGTTAAATTTAGTATGTCAAGTTGTGTTTTTTGCTATGAATAAATATTATTCTATTTCATATTTTTCTATTTTACATGAAGATTCATCGTTATACCAATCAAAAAGTAATCAAAATATTTGCGCAATTAATTACAATTACACAATTAAGTAATTACACAAATTTAGTTAGTTGGATTGAATAATAGACTACACTACCATTGTTCATAATATCTAACGGGACTTCGCGCTATAAACAATGTGTTTTTATTTACCTCGCGTTTCGACCAAGTTGCATTGGACTTGGGCACGAGAACACTGGAGAATGAAAGGTAACTAATTTGTTATAAATAAATGTATATTATGCATACACAAATACTATGAATTCGAGTGACATTATGGGCGAGAGTGCGTAGTTTCCCGAACTACCCGCTTTTGATCTTGAAAACCCATACAGCTATCACATTCCTGTAGGTAGAAGCACAGCGTCATCATAGCACACAACACCGCCAGAATTTTCGGATTTGTTACGCGCGACTTTACTAATCGTTTTCTACGAAATAATACCAATTTCTTTAATATTTCTATCACTACAACAGAACGTGCATTGAACATAGCAGTGACTTTTTTATTTTAATGGCCACATTATGTAAGAAACTCTGTTGTGTCACTGCCATCAATAAGGCAAATCAGAGACGCACAGGGTCATTGTGTGTCAGTGAGCATCCGCATTTTTGGGTCAAAGGAAAGTTAAGCACCTTCTTGTCGTTTAAGTGAATGGAGAGTTATGAAATATGTTATAGGTTGGCCTTAATTTGAGTTGGAAGCATTGCCGGATGTGGCGTCGACCAACTCAGTACAAACATGAAAAAAATGTGTATGACCTTGACATAATTTCACTAGGCCGAGATGGATGTACGGATTCGAATCCTGGTTACTGACCCTAAAGGAGGAGAAGCTATTAGTAGCGGAAAGAAGAGACTTAAGGTGGGAACGTAGTGTCAAGGAATATCTTGGAGTCCCAAGCGGCCGCCAACACATCGGCATGCCCAGATACCGACGGGATGACGCCATAGAGACGGACCTATGCCAGCTGCAAGCTGTCAACTGGCAGGAAGCGGCGCAAGACCGACAACGATAGTCTTCTCTTGTTTCGGAGACCAAGACTCACTTCTGATAATTTAAATAGTATTAGAACATAAGAACGGAGTTTAACTATGCAATTTTAAACGATTAACCGGATTAAGCAATGTAGGTACTTACAATCACAATTGTCACGGTGGCATCTGGTGACGGTTTTGCCTAAGAGCTTTCGTTCTTTGCACAGAGCACGTTAAGCCAGTACTTCGGATACACAGTTGGATAACAGCGGGACGATCTCAAGGTCCTCGGTCTAGAAACTCCTTTAATGTCTTTTCCAGTAGCCTACCAAGGTACTACCAGTGAAATTGGGTTAGACAATGAAATCCATATCTCGTCGTTGATTTTCATCAATCAAAAAAATAATTTATTAACAGTAACACTCATCTTATTGCACCCTTAAAACATAGGACAAAAATATTAAAAAGAGTAAGATAATAAAAATAATACAAATTTTCTGAGGGCATAATTGAAAATCAGTACTGGCCGCGTTCACATTTTATATAGGCATGTTTTTGTACATTGTTAACCAATTTGAACCTCAGTTTAAACACAATAATTACTTCAGTATTTTAAACGATTTTAGTTATGTCCATCTTCGAGTATCTACCGAAGGGCTCATAATAATAACGAAGGGCATTCACATCTACAATTGAATAATCACGCAAGGGCCCGCAGCGACAAATTGACGGCTAACTGTCGGTTAACCCTTGACCAATTAATTGATAGTTAATGGTCACTGAGGAATGTATTGCATGACTGGGTCTGTGCTTTGGCATTTCTAGAAATGTGTGGTTATTGATAAGAAATAGAAGACGATACATAAAAGCTTCTACACTGCGTATAGTAGTATTTGCGGAAGCGAACATCAATAAAAATATGCAACATTAAAAAAAAATATTGGTTGTCTGTAAAGTCGGTTTACGGACGATAGATTTACGTGATAACGTCATAATCATTTATGACTTTGACTTTGACTTCGACTTCGACTTCGACTTCGACTTCGACTTTGACTTTGACTTTGACTTTGACTTTGACTTTGATTATTTTATGTAATACAAAACTCAGGTGGAACGTTACGCGGAACGTTACGCGGAACGTTACTATTTTTCATGAGTGTTGCTGGTATTCATCAATTTATAAAACGTTATCACGTCAAAAATTAAAACTCTCCAACGCGGTTGGTTCGGCTACAGAAAAATTGGTTGTCTGTAAAGTCGGTTTACGGACGATAGATTTACGTGATAACGACATAATCATGTATGACTTTGACATTGACATTTGACATTTGACATTTGACATTTGACTTTTGACTTTTGACTTTTGACTTTTGACTTTTGACTTGACTTTTGACTTTTGACTTTTGACATTTGACATTTGACTTTTGACTTTTGACTTTTGACATTTGACATTTGACTTTTGACTTTTGACTTTTGACATTTGACATTTGACATTTGACATTTGACATTTGACTTTTGACATTTGACATTTGACATTTGACATTTGACATTTGACATTTGACATTTGGCATTTGGCATTTGGCATTTGGCATTTGACATTTGACATTTGACATTTGACATTTGACATTTGACATTTGACATTTGACATTTGACATTTGACTTTTGACTTTTGACTTTTGACTTTTGACTTTTGACTTTTGACATTTGACATTTGACATTTGACATTTGACATTTGGCATTTGGCATTTGGCATTTGACATTTGGCATTTGGCATTTGGCATTTGGCATTTGACATTTGACATTTGACTTTGACTTTGACTTTGACTTTGACTTTGACTTTGACTTTGACTTTGACTGACTTTGACTTTGACATTGACATTTGACATTTGACATTTGACCATTGACCATTGACCATTGACCATTGACCATTGACCATTGACCATTGACCATCGACCATTGACCATCGACCATCGACCATCGACCATCGACCATCGACCATCGACCATCGACCATCGACCATCGACCATCGACCATCGACCATCGACCATCGACCATCGACCATCGACCATCGACCATCGACCATCGACCATCGACCATCGACCATCGACCATCGACCATCGACCATCGACCATCGACCATCGACCATCGACCATCGACCATCGACCATCGACCATCGACCATCGACCATCGACCATCGACCATCGACCATCGACCATCGACCATCGACCATCGACCATCGACCATCGACCATCGACCATCGACCATCGACCATCGACCATCGACCATTGACCATTGACTTTGACTTGGCAAAAACCTGCACAAATAAGCCAGGTCCGGGGATATGTTGAAATTTAATACCACTTTCAAATAACTTGTGAGTCACAGTATTGGGTTTCGCTTTGTTGTATCGATACATATTGTTTATACAAATGTTCCTCATGTAGATTTTATGTAATTAATTTGTGTCTTTTGTGTTAATTTTGCAGAAACATACTTTAGAAATATATCCTGATTCATAGCGACAACGATCAAAACATATACAATTACTGTTTTAAACGTGAAACGTTTTCATGACAAAAACCACGGAACCAAAAATGGTGGTAACAATGGAAACTTACATGAGACTTTTGTGTATTAGCAAATTATGTACCTTATTTTAAATGAGAAAAAAATTCAAAACATTTTCTCATTCAATAACTAAATAGTGGCGTTCTGAGGTAACAATAAACATGACCGCTTCCGAATGTACAACCTTCTCGGTTGAAATGAAATAATTCAGATTGGAGTTTATGTAATCCATTTTCCAGCTAGGGATGGAAGATGTTAGTAAATTATCAAGTTTCTACCTTCTTACTTGAATTACCACTGACATTGAAACTGGTCGTTCACAGAAGCGCATTATCTATTTCAAAATAACCTCTTTCATAGGTAGGCAGCATGTATTTATATTTTAACTGATTCGAATCGATTTCCTGATCCAGTAGAAGATGTCCCGTGTAAGACACCCTCTGTGTAAAATGTGAGTAAGTGCATGCGTGTGAGTGGGACTCACACGCATGCTCTTACATTTTACACACCGAGAGGAACTTTTTCACGAACTCTTCAAAAGCTCTCAATAAATTAAACTTATAAATTCAATACTATCACCTTGTTCACTAGTATTGTTCCTTTTATATATATTTAGATATTTTTGATATTATGTATAAACAGTTTTCAATAAATTAAGGCTAGATTGTTTTTGTAAATCTAGGAGGAGGGCGCTGTAAGCAGAAATACAGGCGATGAGCCTTTCAGCGACGGATAACCCATAAAATGTATTTGTGTTAGCCTCCAGCTACATAACATACTATTTATGAATCTGCACTTATTTTAATAAATTAAAATTGAAACTTATCAATAACACTATTAAAATTAGATGATTTTATTAAAATTACGGGTAGTTTTTGGTAAAATAAGTTGTTACTTATTTGGTACTGTCTAAAACTACCCGCGAACGATTTTTATTAAATAGCTGGCCAAATGGCCAGCTATTTAATAAAAATCGTCCAGTATTAGCGTTGTAAAGAGTTATACAAATTTTAATTTTAACGCAAATTAAAAAGCGCTTTTAAATTTATTCAATTTAAATTTAACTTAATTGAATAAAAAAAAGAATCACTACCTCAATAAAATTTTTAAAACATTTCACTATTAAGTAGTAGTAAGTAGGTCAGCACTTATAGTCTTCTGACTACGTAATTATTATTAGTTATAGTCTATATAAATCCCCTATGTCACATGGTATCTGGCTACCATGATAGTCGAGGGTGAAATCACAATAGACCTAGACTATCGACTTGCTCTTCATGACGAGAAATATTGGCGGAATTACAAACTTGATGGAAGAACTTCAGCGATATCCTTGTCTCACGCATGGATACTCTGCCTGCCCTCTCTGATGCTCCTCTCTGATGAACACCTACCTAAAACAAAGTCATGTCTGGAAAACATTGACCAAAATGTACCATGAGTACAGATTCGAATCACCGACTTAAACTTACGGTATACACAATAGGAAGCATATAAACATCAGCGTACAAAATCTGACAGCTTTGACAGGCAATTAAAAGCATACACTGGTACTTGTTTAGTGACAGCTGAAGGCCGATGAGAACATATACCTTCTTTATGATTTACGAATCCTTGTAACATTGTTAGCCCAGTCGAATTAGTTCAAAAAAGGGGCTTACATTGCAAAAAATATTAACGGCAATTTTCCTGGCAGTCTAATTTTGGTTCTCGGGGTACCAGACCCATTGCATCATCCGCCATCTTAAATTTAAGGGACAATTTTTGTTATACCTAGAATAACTCGTTTATTTTCAGTTTTACACGAAAAATAGATGGAACAAAAGTCGTTTAACATTAAATTATCTACAATTCTGGTTGTCATATTTTTCGATTTATACTCGAAGTTAGGGGGTGAATTTTGATTTATTGATGACAAACAAAATGAAATTTTCTCCGCCAACTGTTGACGTACAATTTTTTATTTTTGAACCAACCTCAAAAAAGGAGGAGGTTCTCGATTCGACCCGTCTGATTTTTTTATGTTTGTTACCTCAGAACTTTCGACTGGGTGAATCGATATTAATTATTCTTTTTGTATTTGAAAGCTGCCGTGTCAGTCAAGCGGTTTTTGAGTTACACTCCAGTAACTGAAAAGTGTAAGAAATCGGTGAAAATACATAATGACGATCCCGTGAGTAGAAGAGGTCACTGAAAAGGGTAAAAAATAAAAAAATACCAAAATAATGACACCGACTTCAAAACTCAAAAATGTGAAATAACTTGTTGATGTCGGTACCCTGCGCACAATATTTAGACAATTATATTACAAGTTATTTCAAACTTTTAAGTGTTGAAGTCGGTCCCATTTTTCGGTAATTTTTTTTAGAATTAAACAAAATATCTTACTGGAATAAGCATAAACTGTACAAAAACGACTGTTATAATATTTCTAGAATAAACCCATTCCGCGGCGATGGTAAAGGTTTAAAAGCCATTCGTTAGGGCCATTCTCCGAAGTTGGTACATGTGCAACTTCCTTTAGTTTTGTTCTGTTTGCGCACATGTTGCAGATAGCATCTCTCTACGTCTCCGGTCGTTAACGCTTATCCTTGTGTATAGGACCGTATGGGCTAACTGCACATGTTTTGTATGTACTTTACTATATGTCTGATATTTTTTACCACACTCATATCTAGGCACTAGGATGATTTTTGGTCCTCTAAACCCCCCTGATTCAGAACGATCGATAGCCAACCAAATTGAGTTAATTTTTTTTTTCAACACATTATTCATAAATATTTACGTAATATGGAAGTGTATATAGTATAGTCGTCTGGCCGGTTGGCGCAGTTGGTAGCACTCTGCCTTCAGAGCTGCTGGTCCCGGGTTCGATTCCCGGACAGGTCAAACATTTGTGTGTATGAACATGTCTGTTTGACCTGTGTCTGCGTGTGTATATGTATATAAGTATATATATCAGTCATCAGCTTACCATAGTACAGGCTCTGCCTAGTTTGGGACCTGAAGACCTTGTGAAAATGGTAAAAAAATAAAAAATAAAAACTCAAGCATTTTATGTACCTGTCTTCTAACGTTTGACTAGAAATTGATCTGCACTACGCGATTTCGTATCGTAATACCTTCAGTGCTACAGATATCCAAAAGCGACGGTGATCGTTTACAAGCAGTCTGCTTGTTTGCCACATTAAAAAAATACCAAAAAAATGGAACCTACTTCAACACTCAAAAGTGTGAAATAACTTGTTTTAAGTCGGTAAAAAGGGTTTGGTAAACCCATTTTCAGTGACATGTGCTACTCATGGGATCAATTGTCATTATGTATGTTCTCCGATGTCTTCACCTTCAATAAGAAAGTCATGCAGATCGACTTAATACTTTTCAGTTATGGGAGTGTAACTCAAAAACCTGTTGACCAATTTTAATTAAATTTAAATGGGACTATCTCGAAAATATACTCTATCAAACAAAAAAAGAATCTACAAAATCGGTTCATAAACGAGAGATATCCGCGAACACATATTAAAATAATATACGGTCGATTGAGTAACCTCCTTCTTTTTTGAAGTCGGTTAAAAATATCCATAACTAAATTGAGTCGGCTAGTTATCTAATAATTCTGAGTCATTGGGCGGGGTCGTACTGTATTTTTTATTGTATCTTCTGATTATTTTCTCAGAACGCAGTCGATTATGAACTAATTTGGAAAGTTTTTCATTTAGAAAAACATAGCTACTTGCAGATTAAATAAGATTAGTTACAGATATCTAAAGGCAACCACCACCAGGCAACAAGTTTATACATTACAAACAACGCATACAAAAAGTTGAACATTTCGTCTTTTCAACTGACTTCCACGGAGTAGTTTTTATGTTTGTGACCTCTGAATTTCTTACTTCTTCAGTTATAAACCGATTCTAAAAACCTCCTTTTTATTAAAAATGTGGTCACGAGAAGACTGATGTGACCATGACCAATGCAACTTGGTCGAAACGTCGAGGTCAATAAATTAAATTACTAAATGTTTTTCTTCTTCTTCTCTAAGTCTTGTAAAGAGTTAACTAATAGACTAAAAATAATAAATTGTTTGAGGTCATAGATCATGTTTGTTAAGGAGGACTTTTTTTGTATCATCAACAAAGTATTTGTTACAAAAAAATGTAGTGTTCAATTAACGATTTAAACGTGTCTTTGGACACATTTAGGTAGGTAATACTTTTTTATGAATAACTTTTTTATGCATTTAGCCAATGTCAAGTAGAAAAATATATAATATTATCATATTAAGTATGCGGCCTAGCGCAAATTTTGAAGCGATAATAGCTCAGCGGTTGGAGCGTTGGCTGTCAAACTGACGAACGCTGGTTCGATTCCCACCAACAGCTTCAGCTTCCAATGAAGTTAGCACATTCCCGCCTGACTAGATACTACCATCAAGTTTAAAACTATCATCAAACACATAGTGTGTTCAAGCAGAAATCCTTGAGAGCCAGTAAGCATTCTAGGTCTAGCGTGACAACATCTTCGACCACATCGTCACTGACCATCAAGTCATGAGATAGTGATCAAACGCTAGATCTATACAGTATAAAAAACTACCCGGCTGGTTTTTATAGTATTGGACAACTTTTACAAACATTAACTTTACACAACCAAACAAATAAAAATACGAATAAAAAAAATATAAGTAGATTATCTAAATACTGACAGATAGACAAACACGCTCGCATAAAACGTTTCATTAAAACTAATTTCTGACGTTCAAAATGTCTGCCTTCCGCAAATTCCTAAAGGTCACTGCGGACAGAGTTCAAGAAAAACTTTTATTTTATTTTATTTTCTTAGGGTGGCTTACAGCTAAAGTTACAAATTAGCACAACAAATATTATACGGAAGAGCCATTTACAAGCCTCCACAGATAATTTTTTACTAAATCTTAAAATCTTTTATCTAAATGTGTCGATCGAATGCGTGCGAATCACGGTATAAAAGTATTCACCATCCTCGCTAGCTCCAAGAATGACTAAAACCTTAACTTTGTCACGAACGTGAGCAACAAGGTTAATAACATTCCGGGTTCTTGAATACTAACATTTAGTATTTTGATGTCTTAGAGTTTACTAGGTGATGCCCGCGACTTGGTATGCTTGAAACTTGGTGTCAGTTTTATTATTGAATTTTTGTCCTTTTTTTATGGAGCGATGCCTTTATTAAAATAAAATACTAACAACTAATTACAAAACTACAGCTACTACAAAAACATTTGAGCAATCCACTAGCTATTGTCAGCCTATAGATAACTCAAGTGTTCCAACCCGCTACCAGTTGGCAGCGTGCCCATAATGCTAGCAGCATTACCACGTTGAATTGCTATACTGATCCGTTGAGCCAAATATGTGCCAGCATTTTGGGCAAGCGTCGCATCTTGTACTTGCATCCAATATCATTAGTCTTTTTTTTTATCATACACAGGCCCCCGCACTAGGATTCCCTGTATCGCGGGAGGCAAGGACACACACAATGACAGCACACAAACATCCAGTACTCGGGACAAACATGCACACTCATCGCACAAATGTTTGCCCCTGCCGGGATTCGAACCCAGGGTCCCGGAGACACAGGAGTAATAAATAATGTAATAATGACATTAACCACTGCGCCACGGCGACCGCTGTTTTGTTATACGCCCTTGATTTTTAATAATAATAATATGAAAACTTAATCGTTGGTCAAGAATCGAACCAGCGACTGTTAGGTTAGCAGCCGAAGCACAACGCGAGGTTATCATGAAGTCAAGATATAAATGTGATTCCACGTCTGCAATTGGAGGATAATCGAAATAGTAATCGCTGTCAGCACTTGGAAGATATATGAGAACAACTATAATTATGGGAGCCTTTTATTTGACCCGAATCGATTTTCGAATACATTATTTGAATTCTAATTTGAATTTGACCCGGGAATATTTGTTACGACCGGCTTGGGGGCCCGGTAGTTACTTGGGGTTATGTGAGGTCGTTATCAACGCAATAGAACCCAAAACAGTAATTGTTACTTTTGTGGCTGCTTGCCTGACTGTGAGTTTGTGCGCGGTAATCTCAGACATGTCTAAACATTATATTGTCATTTATACTACTAACTAGGACACCTTTGCCACAGAGAATATAATAATAATAGAGAAAAGCGGGGGTTTATTAATTTGTTTACATCTTTGGATTTTGTAAATAATTGGTGCGCAATCAACTCGAATTATTTACAAAAGCCAAAGATCTTTGGCTTTCCAGCGAGGTTGGTTGAGGCGTGAAAGAGTAACAAACAAACATCCATACTCACAAACTTTCGCATTTATAATATTAGTAGGATTAATATGTAAAAAAACTCTAACAAGCTGTTTCGAGTCGTTCATGCTTCATCTAAACCTATCATAACGGTATCGAAAACGTGACCGCTCACTAAACTTGTTCTATCTACATCTTCGACGGCTGCTCTGATGTAATATAAAAGTGTGTTCGAAACGAAAAACGCTATAACTGAGAAAAGGTCAAGCTAAGAAGGGACTGGTGGCAAAAAAGGAAATAAAAAATGTTACTGTATTGGGAACAAAGCCATTCATAGTGCTCAAGGGGTACAAGCTGGGTTGAGGAGAAAACATGCACTGGAAGATAGTATACTGAGTAGACAGTGAAGAAGCTTTAGAAAATCTCTCTCAAGTGCATCAATTAGAGATTGGGTAGTTAAAAAAATGGGTTGATTATAAAACTGATAATACTTTATCCCACCTGGTTTTAAGTGATCATTATCACTTAACATCAGGAGAGGTAATGGTCAAACGCTTACTTAAAATTAAAATTAAATATTTGAATAGCCGGGAGAGATCGTTACTTGTCACTAGTAGTAATATTACAGATTATTTCGCATTTAATTCCTCCACCGCCTTACCTAAAAAGTTTTTTGGCTGGCCGGTTGGCGCAGTTGGTAGCACTCTGCCTTCTGAGCCGCTGGTCCCGGGTTCGATTCCCGGACAGGTCAAACATTTGTGTGTATGAACATGTCTGTTTGACCTGTGTCTGGGTGTGTATATGTATATAAGTATATATATCAGTCATCAGGTCACCATAGTACAGGCTCTGCCTAGTTTGGGACCTGAATACCTGTGTGAGTGATAAACGTGTGAATGTTAATAAATAAATAAATAAAAAAGTGTCTTAGAAGTCTATTAGGTATTTTAAATATACAATACATAACGTTGTTATGTTTACGCTTACATGTTATAATATAATGTATATCTCACCCCATAAAGATAAATACTCACCGCAGATTTCGCGGCTCGTTTCACTTTTAAGTAGTAGGTACCTATCGTACTTTATTCAGAAAAAATATATTTTAGGAATTATACTTACGTACTAAAAAAATAATTATTAGTATACTGTGGGTGTTGGTTGTTATTGTTTCTTTTATAAGACAATTTAAAACGAGACGGAGAAAACACACCATATTTACGACAAGAAAAAGAATTACTTATTCCTTCTTGTCTAAGGTATATAATGGCTTTTGTATTTTTGTGAAGTTTATCAGTCTATTTAGTGTGATGTAATGTGGGTAGATTATGGAACTGGGGAAAATTGTAGTCGCTAAATGTAATAATCCGAATATACTGAACATAAATATTTGCACACGAACATACATTGAAATTTCTAGAATTGATGAAGAAACTGTTCGTCAACATTTCTGCTTACTGCTATATCTTCAGTTTAAAATATGTTATCTGTATGATACGAGAGAAAACTGTAAACACAATACAGGCTTGTGAACTGTCGTGAGCTCCGTCACCGTCTATACCAACACTCGGTGCTCGAGAGAGCGAGGAAGATTGCATTCCTAAAGAGCGCACCAGTCGTGCGCCCGCGCAGCCAGATCCACCCGCTTCGCTTCACTCCGCTCGCGCCTCGCTCAGTGCGCTCACTGTCTCTGCGCGAACCACGCGCACGCGCTGCTTCTCGTGACAGTCCAACGCAAAAAACGACAATTTCGTAATCGATAACACAACGATAGTTCCGGTGATGTCATAAAGTTAAGTGGCACAAGTTTTTGAGTGTTGTGGTCGAGTGTTTTGAGTGCATCGAACTGTAAAGGAGAAGAGACGCCGAGGATACTTTCACTGGACTGAAAGTTGTAAAACATTCTTTCGGAGAACCTCTTTGCAAGGAGCTCATCGATATTCAGCACGCGGAAAGGTAAACATTCATAATTTCATGCTAATGTTTTGAAAGAATTCAAAATGTAACTTATCGAAGCTTGTAATTTTGAAATCTTCAAAAGAAGGATGTAATACAGTCTATAACACCGGGTCAATAAATATATTGTATTAAAGCGGGTAAAGTACAGTAGCGAAAAGTAATCACTTGATTACCTAAGGCTTTTCGCTGTTTGTTCAATCGTTTTGTTCAAAGAAGTTTAGATATATTATATTAGATATTGTATTGCTTTAGTTAATAATTCATATCATAATTGGATGCAGCCAGAAATGAATTGAGCATCTTCACTATTTAACTATATGTTGTGATCTCTTACATTTATAGGTAATTCTTTGTACTTTTAGTGATATAATTTGCTAGTTTCAAATATTAATTAACGATCAAACTACAAGAATCTGAGGCCCACTATGATAGACGACTTCTAAAAACTTATTAGAAAAACAATTCTAATAATATAAAATGACACCTCAATACAAATGCATTAAGAGTCTATGATATAAAAAAAAATCCAAACATCCCCTAGTCACATCAGAACTAGAGAACATTTACACCGATTTCATTCATCTTTTTATTTAATTGTCTTAATACTTTTTAAAAAGTTCTTACGTAATGAAAAACTTAGAAAAATCCTCAGCAAAATTTTAAAATTACGGTAATATGTGCGGTAACGGGCAAAATCGAAGTCCACGCGGGTGAAGCCGCGGGGTGCAGCAAGTTATAAATAAAAAAGAAAGACAACAGGAACATTTAAAAGTAAGTGTAGTAACGCTAACGCTACACATAAAAAGATAATTAACAATAGATAAGTAGATTGCCGCTGCTCCCGTGAATATGTTTTCTCTTTTTAAGAAGATAACATATAAATATCATCTATCATATAATTATATATATCATATCATATAATAATCTTGCGAATATATACATCTCACCTCAAGGTGTCTTATCGTCTTGTTATTTACATAAGATATTGAGATAAATGTATTACGTAGAAGATAAAACTAAAGAAATAGTTGGAACTTTTTACAATCAAGGTATTTCGAAAGAAACAGAGCGATATTTTTATTAACTATGTGTGAATGTGAGTTTCTGTGTAATGTTTGTTGATAATACACATTTTTAAGAACTAAGTTACTGAATACATATAAAGATAGTATTACAAAGATGAAAGATGTGTGTTTTTGTATGTTTGTAAGGAATAAACTCAAAAAGTACTGAACCGATTTCGAAAATTATTTTACCATTAGAATGCTACATTATCTCTGAGTAACACAGGTATATGTATATAAGTATATATCAGTCATCAGGTTACCATAGCACAGGCTCTGCCTAGTTCGGGACATGAAGACCTTGTGAAAAAAAAAAAAAAAACACAGGCTATATTTTTTACTAGATAAAAGTGGGCATCCTTACTAAATACTCAATAATGTAACTGTGGGAAGTCGGGACAGGCCGCTAGTCCATCCATTATTTGGTGTGCCCATTTATTATGACTAATTGTGTATATATATATATATATATATATATATATATATATATATATATATATATATATATATATATTATATTTATATATATATATATATATATATATATATATCAGTATATATATCAGTCATCAGGTTACCATAGCACAGGCTCTGCCTAGTTTGGGACCTGAAGACCTTGTGTGAATGTTAATAAATAAAAAAAAATAAAAAAATGTGATCTTGGCTTCGGCTTCATATCTCAATATATTTGTTTTTATATAAATGTTTTTTCAACGCGTAGATTTAGGTTGTTTCAAATAGTTATAATTTCATAGTTCTCCAATAGATTTAAATATTTAAATATATAAAAGGAACTTGGCAATTTATATGTAAAGTTACCAATTAATGGCTTCGATTCATTACAAGATACAGATTTTTTACTTAAAGGTCAAGGTGGAATAAAATTATATTTGGAGGATCGCTACAAAATATTTTACAACATTCGCATTCTACACGTGTAATACGATTTACAATTTTATTAATTGTTATCAATGTAATAAGTTCAGGACTTGCTTGCAACGAGTATAAACTTCCAGAAAATAAGCAGGTTTGTTATATTTTCAACATCTTCCGATTAGAAAAAAATCACAGTGCTTCTTTGATTTTCAGAAACAACAATATTTTTAACTGACTTCAAAAAAGGAGGTTACTCAATGCGACCCTATTTTTTTTTTTTTTTTTATGTGTTCGCAGATAACTTCGTCGTTTATGAACCGATTTTGATGATTCTTTTTTTGTTAGATAGAGTATACTTCCGTGGTCCGGAAGGACCACGGAAGTAGTTCCGTGGTTCCGTCATCAAAATCGGACAAGCGGTTTTTGAGTTATACTCCAATAACTGAAAAGTGCTACGCGTATCTTGATGATATTATTGTCGCGGTTGAAGACATCGCAGAACACAAATTGATCCCGTGAGTAGCAAAGGTCACTGAAAAGGGTGAAAAAAATTTTTTTTAACAAAAAATGCAACCGACTTCAACACTCAAAAGTGTGAAATAACTTGTCGAAGTCGGTACCATGAGCACAATATTGTGATGATAGTTACTTTTGTGTGAACTATCATGGTACCGACTTCATCAAGTTATTTCACACTTTTGAGTGTTTCAGTCGGTTGCATTTTTTGTTAAACAAATTATCAATTGTATTTTATTTTTTAAAGAAGTTATAATATTAAACTATACAAGTTTTTTTTTACCTTCTACGCTTTCGTGATATACATCTTACTCATCATCATCATCACTTAACCATGTGGTGAGACTGAGGTGATGATCAAGGGCAAGATATACTGGTACTACTCGCGTACAGATAAATCGACTCAGGCCTACAAAAACTAAAAAGTTTTTTTTTACAAAATGGGTCTAATCCAATGATGTTTTATTAAAGATGAGGTATATTCATACTGCGCGGTGCTCAGAGTTTGTTCCTTTACGACATAAACATGCTTACTGCGACAGATAATACGGTACAAATAATATAGAAAAGGATAGCTATATGTTTAGACTTGCGCTTGAAATACGCGTCGCAATGAAAATTACTACAATTGGCTTAATTTTGCCGCCTCAGTTTCCGCGCGCTTGTGCGTCATCTACCTCATATAAACATATAATATCATTGAGTAAAGTATAATAATTATGCACACATCTTGAAAACCTACACTTGCAGCTTTAAAGTGATATTTTTATTTGCAAAATCTAAACCCGTAGCTTTTAAACTAATTGGGATCGAATGAAAATGCAATAAAAGTAAGGTAAGGTAAGGAAATCTTTTAGAATAAATAAAAGAAGCGATACATTTTGTCTAGGTACGCGGTGTCGCTTTTAATGCTGAAGGCTTTTATTAAACAAGTAATCTAATCTTTACTTCAACTCTTTACCCCATTCCATAATATTTGTGGTTCACCACATACTATTGTTTACGGTTGCACCATTAGGAAATCGTTGTAGATTATTGCCCCATATTTCTGTGGTTTATTCCTAAACGACATGAAATCTGGGTTAATGTAGTTTGATTTTTTAACTTTACCAACGTAGGTTGTTTTGTTATTAAAACTGACGTGGTTTTGACACATTATAAATGTATAAAACACGGGAGTTACTCACGTAATAAGTCAGAGGGTTCCGACTATAGTTTCAACCACATTCGGTGGTCTATTTCAAGGAGAATACGGGGCGTTCGCGGACGCGGTCGCGATTCGCCTAGTACTGCGTGCGCTGCGCGCGGCCGCCCGCAGTACTAGGCGAATCGCGACCGCGTCCGCGGAATAGTCGGAACCCTCTGACTTATTACGTGAGTAACTCCCGTGTTTTATACATTTATAAAGTAGGTTGTTTTGTTTAATTAACAAAATGAACTTTCTTTAAAGTCCTATAATCGCAAACGATCAATTATTGATTACAATAAATACATAATAAACCGATGTTCACGAACGATTTCATGTATTAAGAAAATGTTGAGTACAATGTTACAATGCGTTTATATTATGGAATTATCATGGTTTTATATTATGTATTACTAAATACTTTACACTCTGCGTTCTTTCTAAAGGATTAATATGAATATAAATCTGGACGATTTGGTGGAGTGCTATTATTGCTACTATAGCGTCTATAGCTTAGATGGCTAAGCGACAGGACGGTATTCTGTAGTTGTGGGTTCGATTCGAATCCCACCAGTAGCCGAATCTTTTCCTTCAAAAAATTGAACGTGAGGACTAATATGAGTTACTATTTAACTGATATTGTTTCATTGTGTTCATATTTAAAGTCATAAAACCAGCGTTTAAGATTTTTTTATCTAAAATGTTTGGATCCCTTGCCCTGGAGGTTTCTGAAATTCTCTTGTCACAAGTCTGTTAAGTTGATTTTTCTGCCACTTGCAATATTGACATACGTGAGTAATTCCCATGTTTTATACATTCATAATGACATACCTTGTTGCACATCACATCCACAATGTTCAATCTATCCTGTCCATCCAAAGGTTGTCTGTAAGAGATTGGTTTAGCGATAAGACCGCCGATTGTATAACAATAAGCTACAATGTATAAAATACACTTTTAAATGTACATTTTATGATTTGCAATAAAGAGTTAATCTATCTATCTATCTACCTGGTACATTTATATATATATATATCATTTTCACGGATCTTATTGTTCACAGCAGCTGAGACTATTTAGAAATATGCAAAATTGTTACAACCTTAGTCAACGTTAGCGTTACAACTACTTAGCTGATGTAATAAAGTATGGCGGCTCCTACTAATCTAGGTCTCTATTTCATGTCTAAACTACGTTTTTCTATAATGTTTCGTAGTGCTGAGTTTTAGGACGCCTGTCTAGGATTATTCAATTCGTATTTAACTAGAACAATTAATTCGTATTGAAATTTAACAATTTAACATTATTAATAAATCGATATGGCTTGATCGCGTAAAAAATATTTAGTATTTGATTTACTCGACATTTCTAGTCTTCACGTGACCATGACCAATGCAACTTGGTCGAAACGTCGACGTAAATAAAATACTAGATGTTTTTCAGGCGATCAATTCCCCCGATATAATATACGAATATGTGTTGAAAATCGCGTAATTCTAAAAATTACAATTGTACAAACCAGTTCAGTATTTACGAGTTTTACGACGGTTCATAACCTCATTGATGATATCATCGATTAGACAGCTTGAAGTATGTTTCACAAGAATGTAAGTAGTGCCACCAGTGGTAACTGAATATGTGTTTGCTGTGTGGTAAAAGCGGTTTTACTATAAATTTAATGTATTTCTAAAAACTTTCTGTTTAATTGACCGCTACAATAAACGTATTCTCGTTGTTGCTAATAAAACTATGGATGCTACGTTTCGAAATAAATGTTTATTTATTTATTAAGGGCAAACTTAGCTATTTACTAGCTGTCCCTGCCCGTTTTCTCTTATTCTCCGATAGTGTGTTTAGAAATTGCCAGTTTGTACCATTTTCCTACACTCGTACATGTTCGCTGACACTTAAAGGTCAACAAAGCAACATAATTAAACATTAACACGAAAATACATTAATTTTAGACAATAAAACAAAATTACGATCGCCACATCTCAAGCTCCCGCCATGATCTCATAAAAAACATAAAATTATCGTCATTAGATTATGGATTTGTATATTTCGTTATATTATGTTCGTGCATAAGATATCCAAGTAAGGTATACTTATTAACATAAAGAGAAAGATATTAAATATATTATGTCATCGAGATGATCATTTCGAGAAATGCAGATTGCGTAAAATTATATCTGTGGATTAATTTTATGAACGTAATAAAGTTTTATATATATTCATATACATATACTAGGAATATTATATTTTATACATGACATGACTTTTCATATATTTTATGATCGGAAGATATTTTTATGGTAACTTATACAATATAAAAATCGATTTCAAGTTAAAAAGGGTTTCTAGAAAACCTAACCTAAAATTCATAGTAGACAGGTGAGAGGCATAAATTCTGAAGAGATTATAGCTTAGCGGTGGCAGCGTAGGCTGCCAAACTGTCAGACGCTGGTTCGATCCCCACCAACGGCTTGAGCTTCCGATGAAGTGAAGAACAATCAAATCTTTCCTTTTAATAATATTAGTATAGATTTTTTTTAGGTATATACTGTATAGATTGACCACTTTTGACCACTATCTCACTTGATGGTCAGTGACGATGTGGTCGAAGATGTTATCACGTTAGACCTAGAATGCTCACTGGCTCTCAAGGAATGCTGCCTGAACACACAATGTGTTTGGTGACAGTATTTCACTTGAGGGTGGTAGGTAGCCAGGCGGGTATTCGTAAGTACCCTACCACCATGCTGGGAATTTGATAACGGTGTTACCTTCACCGGTAATAAAAATAGATAACCTTTACTGGTAGTTAATACCTATTATAAAGCGGAAAGATTTGAATGTTTGTAACGGATAAACTAAGAATCTGCTTGACCGATTTCAAAAGTTCTTTCACCATTCTATTTCTATTACCTAATTTTTAGACAAGAAAATAATAATGATCCTTTTAAATCATCAATCGCGTAACCGTGCGAAGCCGGGGCGAAACGCTAGTAAAGAATAACGTGACACCTAAACAGCATGTGTGTATCTTCCTCCCTCTAACAATGTAACTGGTAGTTAATTCTCATATCGTGGGCTTAATTATCGGTTAATCTTCGTTCAACTAATCAATTAACCTTAAAATATCGTGCGTTTACGGTAGAGTGAACATAATTATTCGAGTCCTGTTAGACGTTAGATCATCTAACCAACTGTTACATAATTACCTACGTAGTGTGAAAACTACTGGCTGTATTAAAATAACTGGTATATATAAAAATAACTGGCTTCCACGGCTTATGGGTAGAATATATTCGACGATTTCTTGGATATGAACAGAAATGCTAAACTAATTTAGGTAAAATTGTTACGCGGCTATTCTAATAGCATTCCCCTTATATTTTCGGTCCTCATCGGCTTGAGCTTCCGGTCAAAGTAACACCATTATCAAATACCCAGCATGGTGGTAGGGTACTATCGAGTACCGCCTGGCTAGCTACCACCATCAAATTTGAAAAACGGTCACCAAACACATAACGTGTTCAGGCAGCAGTCCTTGAGGGCCAGTAAGTACCTATTCTAGGTCCAGCGTGATAATCGTCACTGACAAGTGAGATAGTGGGCAAACGCTAGATCTATACAGTATAACGTGACGTTACGTGCGTGATACAATTGTTTATACGATTGCGATACGATCATTGTGACACAAGTTGTTCCTGCTTTAGGCGCAGAGGTACACGACATCCGTCTAAATTTTAGTAAAATTAAAGGAAAATGCTTAAATGATTTTGATAACATTTTATGAGAACCATCTGAAAGTAAGTTACATCGAATGAAACAAGTTTTATATCCATTCTCTACTAATGCAGTTCTGACGTAATAAACATCCAAAGAAAAAGTCGAACCGATTTGAGCATCTCCTTCTTCTTTTGGAAGTCGGTTAATAACAAACTCCTTCCACCAGGTATACAGTATACCAGTAAGGAGTTTGTTACTAACCCACTGGTATTATACCCCACTGGCTTGCACACTAGCACCGTTAGTAACAAACTCCTTACTGGTATACCGTATACCTGGTGGAAGGAGTTTGTTATTAACCGACTTCCAAAAGAAGAAGGAGATGCTCAAATCGGTTCGACTTTTTCTTTGGATGTTCAGCATTTTCGGCACCAGATTGTCAGCACCGTATCACCGGAAATTGTACCTTTGCAGAACAAACTATAAACCTTAGTAGGTTTTGATCAAATGAATTCAACAATTAATTCAATTCAACTTATTCGGCGGAGCAATTGAAACGGCGAAAATATGCTAACCTAGGTAGTGGTTACATATTTGAACCTTTTGGGGTCGAGACATTGGGCCCGTGGGGACCTGGAGCTCATCGGATTTTCCAATTCGGATTCATCAGAGGATTCATCGGATTTATCAGAGCGTTTGATCGATGCGACGCGTGACCAAAATGCTGGCACATATTTGGCTCAACGAATCAGCATTGCAATTCAACGTCGCAATGGCGCTAGCATTCTGGGCACGCTGCCAGCCGGTAGCGGGTTAGAACATTTGAGTTATCTATAGGCTACCAATAGCTAGTGGATTGCTCAAATGTTATTGTAGTAGCTGCAGAATTGTAATTAGTTATTAGTGTTTTATTTCAAAAATTAATTTACATGTGTATTTTGATCACGATCAGCAGATGTTGCGACTTCGTCCGGGTGTACGTTCCTTCTAAGTTTGCCTAACATCAGGTGAGACAGTGGTCAAACGTAAGCTTATAATCTTAACAAAAAAAAGCTCACTCTATTGGCCAAGTTTTATTTCCTTTTGTTGAGAGGGAACACAAAGGCCGTTTTTCCTTGTTTCATCCCATGATAATACCGGTAGTAAAACCAAAGTAGAAAGCGATGAAAATCACGTTCAATTCCTTTACATATAGCCGACGACAGTTAAAGCGTGTTAAGAATAGCTCTCTGAACTTAAATTATTTGAACATATAAATCTTAAAGTAACATAACTTACATAATATCATCAAACAAAATTATAGAGAAAGCGAGACGTCCAGTTTATCAAACAGTCGTAGAATTTCATTGACATAGAATGGCCGTTACAAAATTGTCGATCAATCAACGGGCGTATTCTTTTTTCAAAACCCATTAGTTTTATTTCCGTGACGTAACTATTGACATAACAGTGACATTTGATTAAATATTGATTTCATAATGTACTGAACAACTAAGTTCGCCATTTTAATGAAAAACAGATGGTAACAGGTGGTACCTATTTGTTCGTTCATGAAAGGCAAATCGCTCTGTTTTGCATATACTATGTATGTTTAACTCGTGAAGCTGTGGATCAACAAACCTTTGTATTATAAACGTGTTATTGATATAAATTATGTTTGAGAATTGAAAACGACTTTATTACTTGTAAAATAAGGCTGTATAATGATTATGGCTAGAAAGGTTTGTTAATAGTTTATTGTATTAACAACATGCTTTGGTATTTACGTTCAAATTATTTGAAAGAAAATATTCGGCTACTAGTGGTACTTGTACTTGTACTAGTGGTGCCGTGGTGGTACCGGCCTAGAATAGTACTCCCCCATCTCTGCCCGCGGGTGCCGTAAAAGTCGGCTATGGGATCACATACCAGAAGGTGGGCAGCGCCTTCTGAAGATAGGAAATGATACTGCGCTCGCCAACCCGCCTTCCAAGCGTGGCGAGTATTCGCAAATCCTCCCTATATGGCGGAGGCATATATCGAGCAGTGGATGACCAATTACTGGGAAGAAGAAGTGGTACTTGAACCCACGACTACAGAATACCATCCTGTCACTTTGCCATCTAAGCTATAAGTAGTAGCACTCCACTAGCCGTCCGAATTTATTCCTTTCTTTTACATCTGATGAGATGTTGTTCTTAGCTCTCTTGTGGTACAATCTACCATATCCTTATGTACAACCACAGATCTGACAAACAAGTACACAATATATATATATAGAATACCGGAAACGAGTGCATCGCTGGCGAGCTCGAGCGCCGCATAAACTACTCTCTGATAACTCCGTCCGACCCCATCTACAACAATTTAATCTATGACATATTACTAAATATACTTCTTTATTACGTGTGAAGTACGCTCATGTGACGACAGTTGCGTATTTTACGATAATTTATCGATAATTGTGAAGCAATTTGTGACAACTCAAACAAAACTATATTGATGCGAAGAGGCTGCCTCATTTCATTATTGATAATAAAGAGTCTAGACATGGTATGATACGCTCTCAGAAACTATTTGTAGTTTGATCGAATAATATAAAAACATTATCTCAAAAAATCCTACATAATACTGGTATAAATAAAAAACCTTCTATAGCACTGACGAGTTCATTTTGAATTTATCATAGTGAATAACTAAATAGGGAGTATTAGGGAAATAACGAAACGGTTTAAACTCATTGCAGTCACAAAGCATTAAAGTTTTAATAGAAACAAACACACGAGAAAGTATGTCAGCTTTATTATATCTAACACACAACTGGGAGCTACACTAGTAAAGCGAGGAAATGCAATGTGAATTCCAAGAAAACGTATAAGATTTTAGAGACTTTTGACCGTAACTTTGTGGCAATAAGATTTAAAATTGCATATATACTCGTAATACTCACAATCATTACATATTATGACAAATAGATAGAGAGAGATAGAACCAATCTCTAATTGTGATTTTCAATAAACTACTATCGAAGTAGCTGCTATTTGAAAGTTTTGAAACAACTATTCCATTTTCAAAAATAGTCAGGAAACGTTCTGTGCTCGTTTATCATTAATCTTTTGTCTATCGTCACAAACCGTCAATAGTCAGCGGTTCCCGCCACATGTTTTAGTTCCCATGTGCGTTTGATTAAAACTCCATAAAAAGCTGTTGGAATTATCTCTGAACGTGTTGAGAGAAATACTTCATCGCTATCTTAATTATGTTTTTAAAATTGGAACGGCTTTTTAGCTGACAAAAAAGTATTATGTATGAGCAGGAAAATTATACGGATAACTGACATTCTACATTTAAAAAAGTGAATACCGAATTTGAATTGCAATGTTATAGATTGGTTTTTGGGCCTTGCTACGGTTTTTGGGACTTGTTACGACGCGGCGACGTAAAGGATATCTGTCAAATCTACATATCTCGAATTTTAAATAAGCGTCTGTGATAGTCACATATAATATTATGGAGAAAGGACTTCTACTAAATCTTTTACTCGTGGTAGCAGAAACGATTAAAAATTTTATACACACATATGTACATCCTCTAAAAAGTCTAGGCAAGTACCTACGTGTATTTAGACAACATTTCGCTCTTTCAATGTATCTACACGTATTATACCTGAGAAAGGTGATGTAAAGCATTTTACACGTTATGCTGAAGAGTTTGTTTGTTTGGTTGAACGTGCTAATCTAGGAACTACTGGTTGGACTTAAAAAAATATTGATGTGCTGGATAATCCATTTAACGGCTTTATCAGAAATCAGAATTTATTAACCTTGTGTAAAAGTCAAAATGCAATCAAATATATAACTAAATTATTAACACCGAATACTATATAAATATACAAAGAAATTATTATAAAATGATATAATGTCAAATCCGAAACCTAATTTTACCCAAAAGAAGAGTCGGTTATGTTCATTGTCAGAAACTCATTGAGGGTGAAAAAGGGGGTGATTTAAAAAAAAAAATCTCTTTAGGCTATAGATATATTATCTCATCACGCTGCGACGGGTAACTGAGGTAAGGGAAAAACCGTAGTCCATGAGGGTGAAACCGTGGCTCGCAGCTAGACTTATATTATTATACACTTATAAGACGTTAGCTCGTTCGCCTAGGCACCTCTGACTGAATTACATTAACCTTACAGTACCCTAATACAAACTAAGTCTATCTTTACTAAAGTATTGAATCTATACAAATAAAATGTCAAATTAATATTCCAACAGCAATCCATATTTCATTTTGGGACGTGCTAAAGAGAGGTTGCATTGCGTTCCATTCCATTCCGCACTTATTTTAGCCGCACGTTTCAATGTTGTTTTTTGTAGGATACAGTCACCAACCTCCTTGTTTGAAATAGCACTGGCTGTATAGAGCTCTTGGCCACGTGTGTTTCTTGTTATATTCTTTGCAGTTCTATTGTCTTGACAACGTCTTGCGCGTGATCGTGCATAGAGCAGACTCGATTTATTGCGCAGGCGCAGACATTGTCAAGTTCAAGTTCAATAGAAATGTTTTAACGGGCAAAATGTAAATGCATTGATACTACACGATTATTGATACTTTAAGAAACGAATGTATTTGACACAATCAACAATAAAATAAATCTGAACGTACTTAGATTGAATTTAGGTACCTATGCAACAATGAGTTGCAAATCTCATGTGGATTTTAACTGTTATTTTATTAAATAGGCTAGGGCTGAACGCTTCCAGCGCTTCCAACCAGTCCTTGTAGAAATCAACGAGGAAGACCTATGTCCAGCTGTAGATGTCCTAGGGCTGAGATGATGATGATGATATTAAATAGGATAATGGTCTAATATTATAGCCGAATATCATAATGGTCGCCAAATAAGAAAATGGAAGAATAACTTCAAAACGACTTTAAGACCCCATTCAATCAGAGTGGCAGCAGATGAAAACCAGTGAAAAGAGTTGCAGGACGCTTTTGCTGTCAGACACACCGAAAGAAGAGACAGTTAGTAATATAGGAGTAGTTTATAATTTTACGTTTGATTTGTGTGCAATGTTCGATAAAGGCTTTCTTATTATATTAAATACAGGTAATAAATTTGTAAGTCATTGCCTTTGAGATGAAATTAAAGATTTATCACGAATAACACAATTGCACATATCTAATCTGCTGATGTACTTCAGGCGAAATATCGACAACGAACCATATCACAGATCAACAAAATAAAAAATAAATAAAAAGAATCGTTTATTTGAGTAAATAAGGCTTATGATACATTAACAATTTGTCTACCTGGGTCCCAAACTAGACTCGTAACCTGTGGCATGGGATCCAGGCCTCTTACGTCTAAATTACAGAAGTACTGCCTAAATAATGTAGTGGTTATAAGAGATAACGTGGTTTATACAACTAATATCATCAACTAGTTTCATCATTTGTTGTCTTGTGTGTGAGTCTGTGTGTGTATGTGTGGTGTGTGTGTGTGTGTGTGTGTGTGTGTGTGTGTGTGTGTGTGTGTGTGTGTGTGTATTTGTGTGTACATATTGTATAAGATAAACATAAAAAAATATGCTGTTGTAGGATTGGTGTCGATGTATTTTTGTATTTTATGAAATTGGTGTCAGTAGCATTTCTGTGCCAGCGTAGTTCAGAGTAAGTAATTGTCTTAGATAGATAGATCCTTTAAACGCAAAAATAGCGAAAACATGTGTATACATATCTATTACCATGAACTCAACTCAACACGCTCCGACATTAATAGCATAATAAATAATAGTATTACTTACATAACTCAAAAAGTAATAATTCCGTGCGACGGAAGCGTTAATCATAACAATAACGTTTTGGAACGCTATAGCTAGTAAATAACGGAGGTCAGTAACTCCTGCTATATTGGGGATGCTATAAATAGCACGGTTTGGGTGCATTAGTGCTCTTTGATAGACGAGCACTGTGATTAGAGAAGTGTTCATGTAATTTGGTGTTCGAATATCATCTCTGTTAGTTTATTTTAACTGCTAGTTTTAGTAAGCATTTACAGAGCAAATAAAGCACTTTAGTAAGCCTATTAAGTTATCGATTGCATCAAATATATTCCTATTATTAACACTAGTGTTTTTTTTTAACATGAAAAATGGAAACAATTTATGTAATTAAGCGCAATTAATTGAGTTTTTTTTTTTTTTTTTTTTTTATTCAGTTCCCAAACTAAGCAGAGCCTGTACTATGGTAACCTGATGACTGATATATATACTTATATATATACATATACTGTATATGTAATACACACCCAGACACAGGTCAAACAGACATGTTCATACACACAAATGTTTGACCTGTCCGGGAATCGAACCCGGGACCAGCGGCTCAGAAGGCAGAGTGCTACCAACTGCGCCAACCGGCCAGTCAGTTTGCATTGTTTAATTACAATGCAGCTATATGCTCAACTACATCAGTCGTTTTTAAGGTGTGTGAAGTCAGTATCAGCGTAAAATCGCTCTGATTCTGAATTTCAAGTTTGAAGGGGATGTGGAGACTAAACTCCCCAAATACCCTTTAAGTGGATCTTAAGTCTTGACACTAACAATACTATGAATTATAAGTACTTACTTACTCGATATATGCGAATTATATTTTTCACAGTGTTAATGTTGTGCAGAATTGTTTAAGAAATGGGGAAAGTATGGAAGTTTTCTGTAATAGATGAAGATTTTCAGAAGGTGGGAAGGTGTGACCAGTGCATTTTTAAAAAGATAGTTGTAAAAATGATATTTGTAAAAACAATCAGAAATAGTCACTCTGTGATGTCTCGCAAAATATAGGTTAAAGAGGGAGCTAGCAAGGAGCGCTACTTTATTAAAAAAAAATTATAAAAAAATATAGTCACACTTTTAAAATAAAAAATAATAAAAGGTTCAAGTTATTGTTGTGCCATACTAACTACATCTTATTGCTAAGTATTCTGATAAATATGTAGTTAAAGTTTTTCATAGAGGTTTAGACTGTTAATGATTAATTATCTCATCTGTTGATGAAAAACATGTCCGCCACCTCATACTTACGTCATAAATATTATGCAAGCGATTACGGCTGCTGTTCACGAAAATTTAAAACGTCCGATTATCATTTTAACCGTCGGTCAAACCGTTTTTACCATACAGTTAACCGACGGTTAATTGATAGTAACATGATAATAACGTTTACATTTCGGTGAACAGCAGCCTTATTCTGGAATATATGAAGAGAACTGTCCAAGTATAAGATCTCGGATAGAATTCGATATAACTAATTACGATTCGATAAGACGTCGATCAATCACCATGAAAATGAATAATTTTCATGGTGATTGAGTAACTAGTCTAGTGCATGCCTGGCTAATCCATACCTCAGAAGAGCGAATTAATGAAAAAAATAATGTTTTTTTTATTATTATCTTATTATGTATAGGTACTGTCGGTGTTAATTATAGGTATATAAAAATGAATAAATAAGTGAGATTTCATATTATTTATGGCCATAACAACTATTAAACCATACACTTATGCACAAAATCTTATCCAAATGATTAATTATACTTTATTATTTTAATTTAGCCACTATACATTACATTTTATTAGATTAAAAAATATCAAAAACCCAATTTAACCCTGCCAATAAACAAATTTGCGCGCAAAAAGAACAGCGTCTGTTGCAGCTCTTCGTTTCCAGGACACTCCTCTCAAGGTCTCGGAGAGCATATTAAGTAATCTGGGTGTTGACATTTCTGCAAACTTGCAGTTCCGCGAGCATATAGCATGCAAAGCCATACTCGCACCCAACTTCCTGTACTGAACAAAGTGAAACGATACTTCACGTCAAATAGCAGAAGCTTTTGCTATACAAAGTGCAAGTCAGGCCTCACATACCTTTGGAACGGTGCACCCAATTATCAGCTTGAGCCTCTGGATGCGTTGCATCGTTAATAGTTAAGATAGTTCTCAAATGCTTCTTCTTCTTTCTCAGCCATGTGCGTCCACTGCTGGACGTATGCCTCCCCCATTTAGGGGGGATTTGCCAATACTCGCTACGCTTGGCAGGCGGGTTGGCGAGCGCAGTATGATTTCCGATCCTCAGAAGGCGCTGCTGCCCACCTCCTGGTACGTTATCCCTTAACCGACTCTTACGGCACCCGCGGGAAGAGATACTACTACTACTACTACTATTACTACTGGTACTACTGGTACTATTCTAGGCCGGTACCACCACGGCCTTCTCAAATGCTAAACGTACATTATTAAAAAAGCATCTATACGTACAAAAGGATAATTAAGAGGCTGGGTCATCCTTGAAGAGAATGTCTAATCATAAATGACGAATGTAAAATCAATCCCATATTTTATCAACAGCCAAACGATATCTCAACGATTATGATAAAGCAAAATAAACGCATAAGCCAATGACTAAAACGTGTTTTTCTTCGTAGTAAATACAATCAATTATCTGTACGTTACATGACTCATTATGAGAACAATCGACACGCAATGTTAAACAGTATGTGCCTTGCCTTGAAGTAATTTTGAAGTTTGGTGTATAAAATCTTAAGAAAATAAAGTTGAAATTCGTTTAAATGTTCACAGTGGGACCTTATGACATTAATTTAAGGACGAGGAAAGTTACAAAAGTAAGTACAGTAGGTACACGTATTATTTTTAATAGATTATACATGTACATACAATTTTGTTTGTTTTTGTATAATTTTTTTTTAAATTTTAATTTATTATTAACATTCACACAAGCTCTTCAGGTCCCAAACTAGGCAGAGCCTGTACTATGGTAACCTGATGACTGATATATATATATATATATATACTTATATACATATACACACCCAGACACAGGCCAAACAGACATGTTCATACACACAAATGTTGAACCTGTCCGGGAATCGAACCCTGGACCAGCGGCTCAGAAGGCAGAGTGCTACGAACTGCGCCAACCGGCCAGTCAAATTAAATGTGTTGTAACGGCAATCCTACTCTATATCTTGTACTAAGCTTGTGCCCTCTAGCTAGAGGGCGGAACTAGTTCAAAAGTAATTTGTGAAATATAAGAACGCTTCTGTATTTTGCATATCATGACGTGAGTACCACCTTCGTACTTAATAACACATTTGAACTGTTACTGTTGAATAGCTTTTAAATAAAATAATATCTTCACTAGAAGAGCACCAGTTTTCGAACTTTCAATTCGAAGAGCGAAGAGGTAACAAATGTCATATACCAGTGTTAATAAGTCAAATCACGTTTCAGAACGTGATTTTTGCTTATATTATATGTTATCTTTTTTGGAGGGGTTTAATTTTAAAAACTTTTATCTAATCTCATGCTGAAATATAAAGATTAATAATTCAAAAACAGAACTTGAATGACAGTCTTTATAGACAATATACCGAAATAAATTTAAAAAGTTAACATTTCGATACAGCTCTTCTATGACAACTGTATCGTAATGTTTTCTTTCCCATCATGATACAACTTCAGCTCCGGACTTTTGCTAGTCACGGGATCAATTGTCGTTGTGTACGTTCACCGATTTCTTCACCCGCAATTATAATGTCGGCCACGCATACCACTTTTCAGTTATTGGAGTGCAACTCAAAAACAGCTCGTCCGATTTAGTTAGTAGTAGTAGTAGTAGAGACCACACAGGCAGCACCAGATTAAAAAAAAAAGAATCATCATCAATCAATCCATGTTTATAAAAACCGTTTAATAAATATTAACAAACAAACAATCGAACTGTGAAGCTCTCCTTTTTTGGAATTCGGTTGAAACTAAGACTACTAGAAAGTGTCATACCGCCATTCAAATAACAACCGATACTCAGAAGTCTCAAAATACCTACATATTTATTGTAATTAATTCACACCTCATGTCGTGACATGATCCATCAGTATGTCATAGACAACACAATAGAATGTGGCTCAGAGAAAGCGCACACAAAAAGCGAACTTACGTCAACTGCATGCGAAATGCACTGTATCGAAGGTGGCGTGGCGACATTATCAGCTATTACGATCCACTTAGATTTTTCTAAGAGTTTTCTGTGTAGAATAATGTGAATCATTACCAGACGTTCGAACTAGACGTCATAATTTGTTGTAATTGACCACCGAATGTTGTCGAAACTATAGTCGGAACCCTCTGACTTATTACGTGAGTAGTTCCCGTGTCTTATACATTCATAATTTATCAATTATGTTTTATGTTAAAAATGGCACAGATCCTGGAATCTGAAGAGAGAAATGTTTTAATAAAAAAAATACCAATCGCTCCCGGCTGAACAGAGATATGTGTGTAAAATGTTATTTCAATAGAAACTATCACAAATTGTACACTCCCAATCCTATCACCGGCAATCAGAACTGGTGGTAAGTGGGTAACTCAGTATCTCAGATGATCTCAGTAACCAGTTTATGCCGTTACTGTACTAACTATAGTAAACCTATGCCGTTTTGCGGCGCGCCACTCCCACGACTATTCATTCCTATTATATGTAGATGCCTATGGGTACAGGAAGCTGGTGTACTTAACCGTTCTTGAGAAATTAAGATGGTCAAGTCCATTTTCATTTCATCCATTTCAAGATCTTCATAAAAACCCGTTTTAATTAACTGTGAATTCCATGTTGAATACATAGAACTGATTTTTAATGAGCATTATATTTAGTGATTGGCCTATGGATCTGGTTTCTGGTTATTAAAATAAATTCCATCATAACGGGTCACACTGTTGTTTTGGAGCTATTATAACGATGTCAAACGCACTCACACACATACACACACGCACTCACACACATACACACACGCACTGTACGATCCATCTATTGCTCATACTCGACTTTTAGTACCTACAAAGTATAACAGATGGTGTCTGAAACATTCTGCTACGCGATGACAAGAAGCATTGCATATACTCAATAAAGGTAGACAGACAGAGGTTTCAATCTCGCAACAGCCTTTTTATTCTTTTTCGTTTTTTCTTTTCGTTATGACGCGGCTATTGTTTATTCCTCATATTTATGCTAAACTATCAATTCGTATTGACTCTTAACAATGTGATTCCTAATATCAGAACTGTTTTATTCGTTTATAGCTTGGTAGATTTAGCCAGCACCAAATTACACGAAGACATATTTTTTTAACTGACATCAAATAAAGGAGGTTACTCAATTCGACCGTATAGGTATATATGTTTTTTTATTATGTGTGTTCGCGGATAACTTCATCGTTTATGAACCTATTTTGATGATTCTTTTTTGATTGATAGTGTATACTTCCGCGGTAGTCCCATTTAAATTTTATCGCGGTATTTAAATTAAATCGGACAAGCGGTTTTTGAGTTACACTCAAAACCTGCTTTATATACCTCGACGATATTATAGTTGCGGTTGAAGATATCGATACACATACACAATAACAATTGATCAAGTGAGTAGCAAAGATCACTGAAAAGAGTAAAAAAAATGTTTACCATAAAATGGAACCGACTTGAACACTCAGAAGTGTGAAATAAGTTATCGAAGTCGGTACCATGAGCAGAATATTGTGATGATAGTTACTTTTGTGAACTATCATGGTATCGACTTCGACAAGTTATTTCACACTTTTGAGTGTTCAAGTCGGTTCCATTTTAAGGAAAAAAAAAATTACGTACACTAAATTAAAAATAAATCTAATTTTATTGTCTTTCCAGTGTTCTCCCACTAAGACGTTATTTTAACTGTATAAGAACTTTGTATTGTTACACAATCTTAGTCGTTTTAATTTAATAACAGAATTACCACCAAAGTCTTCGAGAATTTTGTTGTTACCAAAACTGAAGGGAACTGAACTGAATTTGTATGAAGACTACTTTGGATATATTTTGGAAATAGGATACGTTGTTTTCAAGATCAATATTTGACATCTCAGGAGACCGAAGAGCTGGCAGCTACCTCGCTCAACGTTAGCCTAGCAATACAAAGAGGAAACGCTGCCAGCATCTTGGGTACAATGCCGCAGGGGCCCGTTTTAGATTTAATTTAGTTTTTATTAAATGTTTAAGGTTTTTATTTTAAGTTAGATTATTTTATTGCTATTGTAAATTATTTTTAAATTATGTTAATACACAGAATGTCCTACATGCAAGGAATACATTATAATACTTTGACTAGATCAATATTAGTAGACAAACGACGTTTTTCTGTTGACGTCTGTCAGAGCTAAAAAGATTACTTCAAATTACTCTTGTGACGTTGTTTTGATTTAATTTTCATAACCTCTATGATACCGTACCACCTTAATGTCAGCACGACCTTCAAACTTGAGCGGCGGAGCCTGTGGAATACATGACCTTCGTCTTGATGATGTCATCTGTCAGGTGAACCGGTTAATCGGCCCATGACACATGTAAACTCGGAGATTTTTAATAAAAGCGCTTCTAGGTATTTGCACTTTGATGTTTGATAATCTGCGACCAAATATTGGGTAAAATCTATTATAGAACATATTTGGAATTAGGTCTTTTGACAACTAAAAGAAAAGACATAAAATTGTAAACAATTATTAGTGATTATGTTATTCATACTAACTAAAATTATGTGAAATAAGATCGTTTTATACAGTTACGTTAAAGTCCGTATTAGTATAACACTTATCAATAAGAACATTAAAATTAGACATTTGTACGGTATTTGCCGGTCGACATGATACGAATATTGCTGGCAAGCCCATAATAGCAATGACAGGCCAATAAAACCCCAAATCAACTGTTGCTTTAACGTCTTGTAAGTTACTTTGTATACTTGTGATAGCTTCACTTTTGATTTTTTCAAAAATATAGAGCAACACACAACGGCAACTATGATTTATAGATTAAAAAAAGTCAAACAATCGCCACTTCCCTTTTATGTACAAAGAGACTTTATATCTCCGCTTACGATCCTGAGATACCTCTTTTAGCTCCGGTCGTCTAACAACGCGTCGCCTGTGCCTAGGTCGTGCCAAACCGGCTTGCCCCTTTACTTTTGCCTTAACATCTGTTTCTGGAATCTTCTTTCTTCTATTCTCTTTACATGTCCGACCCACTCAACTCCTCTATATTTGTCATATTTTATACAACACCATCAGTGTTCTCTTCTCTGTTCTCGACCATATTCAACAACATCACTCCAGCTATATGTAGGTACTTAAACATTTTATATTTACTGCATTATGTTTACTTATGTCATGTACCTAATTGCAACATTTAGATTATTTTTTTGTAAGCCGGGAAGAGTGTAGAATATTCACATTCCCCACCTAGACAACGTCATGAGACTCATGAGTTTAGTCAGTGGTGAACTAGTTAGTCTCTCTCTCTGGTAAAGCCTGCTAACTTCCTCACGTCGATTGTGTACTTTATATAACTAAATTAATAAAAATAGTGTATTACTAAAAAAGACAACAAAAAAAATGTTGTATGTATCGCTTCCGGGCTGTTTGGCCGTGGTCTAAGGGGGTGTCCATAAATTACGTGAGGTAGTTTTAGCGATTTTTCAACCCCCTCTCTCCCCTTGGTGAGATGTCGTGAGATTTTGCTGGACCCCCTCCCTCACCCATAATCTCACGTGAGACTTTTTAAAATACATATTTTTAATGTAAATAAATGAATATGGGCTTGATTTTGTTGGTTTTAATCAGGATTTGTTATTTGAGATTATTAATATCGTAGTAGAACCACACAAAAAATATTTTTATCTAATTTTTCCCTTTTTTCTCGCTACATTACACTGTTCCTTACGGAAAAAAAAAATACGTGAGTATTTGTCGAACGGGGTGGGTTTGACAAAATCTCCCCCATGTGAGTTTGGGTAAGATTCGGCTTGACCCTCTCCCCCCGTAAACACCTCACGTAATTAATGGACGCCCCCTAAGTGAAACTTGTGTTCCAGACGTTTCGTCGATCACTGCGGTCGACATCTTCATGGCCACGGCCAAACAGCCCGGAAGCAATACATACAACATGCAACGCCGGCCGTGAAAGCCTTAGAGTTTACAACAAAAAAAATGTTACAATTAGGTGAAGTACTAAAGGTGCTGTGTAATTAATAATCATCTCTAACTAAGGGCCAAATTTAATATATAACAACGTACATGCTTCTTCTGCCATACGTAGTATTCAATAACCTACTTAATTTCAGTATCTAGTGCACGTATCGGTATAGCCAATGGCGCCTCATTCAATACGCTCTTGCTATTCCCACAGTTGTGCAGAGTTTTATTCACATGATTTCCAAAAAACGAAAACGAAAACTATTTTAATCTGTTCAGATACCTACAATACTATTATTAATTACCTAAACTACCTCAATAGAAGTTTATGACGTACACTGAAATCGGAACCCAATTCAATTCCATTGTGTCCACATATCACAATGCCTTACGTTAGCTATTGTTAACCTCTTCCATTCATCGTAACTCACAGTAAGTACATTCATTTGTTTACTATACTTAACTAATTATTTAAAAACATCACGACTTTCATTACGGCTGCAAACGCATATTAATATACTTTCGTTATTGCTTCACGGTTCATTTGCTTTTGCGTGATCGATAGACTGTAAGAAATGTTCAATGAAGGAATAAATTTTGATTATATCTGCTTTCATTCAAATGTAATGTAGTGTAAGTAAAATTATGTAGGCATCTTGTTGATTAGATACGTACTTAGATACGTATTCATAGATCGGTTTTACTTGCCATTTTATGCATGAGTGCTGATGTCTCACAGTATTAGTAAATATTAGTTTAATTTGTTATTTTTGACCATTTATATTTTGTAATTTTGTGACGTATGGGTCCTTTTGCCTGCAATAAAGATATTATATTAATTTATAGTCTCAACCTACTCGTATCGATGCGATGGAGCTATGTTTATCTGCCGACGGATTGATTTAGTATACTATTATCTATATACTTAAATACAAATTAAAACAATTTTCCAATATATACTCTCATCTGTAAGGGATTAAAACCTTGTCCTAAGCAACTTAAAGGAGATTATTTTATAGCTCTACCAATAATTAATGTAGAAACTAAATTCGTCATGCGAGAAGAAAGAATCTCAGTTAAGTTTTGAATTAAGGATGTCACATTGTCGCCCGTCTAGTCGTTGGTCTATGGAATGGGAAAAGGAAAAAAAAAATAGCTTTAGTGAACACTCTCCTAAAATTTTACGGTAGTCTAGGCTGTCGAGTGTTGGTACAACTAGAGAGCCGTTGATGATGAAGTTCTCATCTTGTCTCTCAATTGGTTCAAGGACACGTGATAAGAGTACTTCTTGGCCTTAGAAATTATAATCATGGACATATAGAAAACTTTTCTCTATAGTGAACACGTCAAAAAAGTTAAGATGTAAGATATTCATAGACTATTTTATATCGCTTTGGAATATACTGATACTAAACCTATTAGAGTATTGCACTGCAAACTGGATCAAAGGAAATTGGCATTACTGCTAGACATCAAGTACTTTTGACGCAGCAAATTAAAGAGGGAAGTCTAAAGCGATCCTAAATTGCAGTTACGAATTGCCAAATGGACTTGTTGTACGGTTGGCCAATGGCGATAGAAATACGCGAGATTCATATATTGCTGAATATCATGTCTCCATTTTTATATCACGTATACCCTTGACATTTGAGTATTATACATTTTGTTTGACACTTTTTGGTTTACTTATTTGATAAACGCATATGTCAGAGAGTAAGCACCCAAAATTATGCGTCTAATATCCCTACCGCAGTTTACAATAAGAATGACTGACATTGAAACGCCTGAGCAGATCTTCATAAATTGTAGCTTAGAACATCTGGATCAAATCAGCTTGCAAATGAAAAACACCGCATCAAAATCGCTCTATACGTTTAGGAGCTACGACAACACAAACAGACAGATAAACAGACACATCATACTCATAACACCCCTCTTTTTGCGTTGGCGGTTATAATAGTAAAATAACGAACACTACTGTTTCTGTTTTTCCACATAATGGTATTTTTTTATATAATGACTGGTTTATTTGCATAACATTTCCACAACATAATGTCATAATGGCTTGCTGCTGCAGGGTTCCGCTGCTGTTAATTATACAGATTATGTTCATCTTACAAGAGCCTGCACTCAGAATAATATACGAAATAATAATACCGCAAATCTCACCACGCTCAATGCACTGCTCGAATCCAATATCAGTTGTGACGTGTTTGCGTGAATGAAAGGATTTACTACGGGTATGTAAGGAGTTTAGTGAAAGTTGTGTGTGATTATCTATGATCAAATAGTTAATCTATCTATTCTTTATTTAAAATAATATTCGTTTGCGAAATTAATATGCGTTTCATAGTTGACATTTTATTATTGTGCAGAAATTACTTAGCATTAAGTTTTAATTAATTATTGTGATTGGTTGTAACACCATAAATAAAATAAAATAAATTGAAATATTTATTAAAGAAATTATGCTTCTAACTTTTGCTATCTTGTAAAGCTTTCATAATATAATTTATGACCGCAAAAATCTAAATAAATTCAACTTATTTTCACTTTCGCGAATGGATTATTTATTTATTTTATTTATCATATAAGCAAAAGCGCTAAGAAAAAGATCCCCTCAGATGTAAAAGGAAGAAATAAATTCGGACACCTGGTGGTGTGTACTACTATAGCTTAGATGGCAAAGCGACAGGACGGTATTCCGTAGCCGCGGGTTCACTTCCGTTTCGCTTCATTTTCCGTCCTACACACTTTCCACTAGTAGCCGAATTTTCCCTTCACAAATTTGAACGTAAGTTCCGCCTTGCATGATGTTAATTTACCATAAAAAGTAATTAGCAAATTTCACATTTTCACACTTGAAATAGGATAAAATAATTGTACGTAGCTATAGTTAGAAACATGAATGAGCTTACAGAATAAAAATTCTAAACGGCTATGAAACAGGTTTTGATTAAGATAGCATGCTATGTTTATAAGACATTATATTTTTTAAGACAAATATTCTAAGAGTTCTTCACCTCTACCAAGTCACCTATAGTAAAACCATAGACGTGTAGTATATTCGTCTATGGTAAAACAAAATCAATTGTTTTATTAACATCCATAAATTCTTCATATTGATGCCTGAACAATGATTGACTCCACTTTGCAAACATAGAAAAAACAATACTAAAGATGCCTACGCATGCGGAAGCGCGGTCTTTTAGGTGAGTACCTACAAGACTTATAATAGAATGATTCTTCTTCTTGTCCTTATTCCTCACTAGGTGGGGTCGGTCCAACATGTTTTTTTCTTTTCCATTCTCTTATATCATTAGTCATCTCAGTGCCCAAACTTTTCTTAAACATATCATTCTTTACACAGTCCAATCCAATCCATAACTTCTTCGGGCGTCCTCTACTTCTATATTCATCCACATTTATGTGAAGTACTTTTTCGTTATATGTTTTAATTCCTCCTCATGACATGCCCATACCAAGCCAATCTATTCCCTTTCAATTAATCATTCCCTGGTGCTACTTTCAAACTTCCTCTGACATACTCAATTGCTTATCATACAGTTCTGATCACACCACACATCCATGTAAAAAGTATGCACGTCAGCCTTTTTCTATGACACCTATGAAAATGTTTTTTTTTTAATATGCATGCTGTTGATATTTCTAAATAAATTAATAAATATAAGATTGTATGATTGTATGATCCGCCGCATCCATCCGGTCATTATGGAAATCAATAGGGGAGGCATATGTCCAGCAGTGGACACGGCCTATGGCTGAGATGATCATGATGCTGTATGTAAAATCGTATGATGGTCAGGTGTGTCAGATATCAGTCCAGTAATACACCAGTATAAAACTTTGTACATACTTACTTCGATCATGAAAAACGAAATAACTAGGAAAAATATGATCAAAATGTATCTATTGACACGAGCAACATGCTAAATTAATAATCATGTAGAATATTTTCAATATATATCATTTGGATAATGTTAAATATATACCTTTGTGTAACATTTTTAACAGAAAGGTATGACTAGCCAGTGATTTCGACTTCCAGACATAAAAACTTTTTACGAAATTGTATTTTTTTATTTTTTTACGAAATGTTCCTTTTTTTAATTAGACTGGTTTTATCCACGTGGTTTTGTATCTGCAATCTCGTAGTGTATGCCACCTGTATTAAAATATAATTATGATACCTGTTTTCCTTTATGGAATGACATTCTGTAAAATATTTATAGCAATTTAGTTGACATTTCCTTTTCTTCGTTCCACTTAAAATAATTCTACACTAACTACAGGAATGTCGTCCATTGCTATGGCTTTGACAGCTGCGTGTAACCTTTTCTAGAAATGTCACAAATTGAGAAACAGGCTCCCTTTTTACGCTGGTCCATAAATAAGGTAAAATGTCAAAACAATACAGCTCACGTGCCTTTCAAAGCAGGTGCTGTACGACCTGAATAGTAATTGAAACAGTTTCGCTATTTGCTACTAATAGACCTAATAACAAGGTATCATACTATTAGGTAATATTGTAGTAGGTAGTAAAACGCTTACCTATTCTAAATAAACATATAACTAACTTTATAACATTGAATTGCGGAAACTTATAATCGACCCTCTTGCGCATATAAATATATTACCTTTACCATTATATATATTTACCTTTTAGCTATATATATTTGTACATACAAAATGTGTCAACCTAATGATTTATAGCTAGCTGTAACTTTTCCTATAATAGGTGTGTTCGAGATGGACAAGTGGCATTTTCGCGAGTTGACCACTGAACAAGCGTTCGATTTGGGAATGTGGCAAAAACGTTTTTTCCCAAATCGAATGACATAAAACGTCACTTACACGAGAGCTGTCAAATATGAAGATTCATTTGAATAATAATAACTTTAAAATGTTTCAATACCTTTAATATTAGCTTGAGTCTTAACGAGAATTACATTTTCGTGATGGAAATAGAAAGAAAACATTACACTAGCGTATTCTTTCATTTTTGTTGAAATACTCACATCAGCTGTAGCTGTCAACCTCTGAGCTGTCAAAAATGATAACAAAAGACCCTTCATAGGAGGTGGGTCAAAAGTGGCAGATGACGGTGGCGTTTTTAACAGTTTTCATGCATTTCGAACGGTGAACGAAAACAGTTCACAACGCCACCTATGCCAAAACGATTAGCGTTCGTTCACGTGATCGTTTTAGGCGTCTCACCTCAATATTATCCAAAGCTGTAGCTATGGATACTATTGATGTGAGATTGAAACCCTTGATTTTATAATACTATTTTATCTGACACAGCTATAATATCCCACACACGAACAAAAGGCTGATTGCTGCAGCCATTTTTTTTATTATTATTATAATATAGTGTATGCATGCACCTTTAGTATTTAGACAATAAGATAAAACTGAAAATAGTAAAAGTAATTCAGTGTTAGTATAGTTTTCTTTTTAGATTTTAGTTTTAATATTTATATAAGTTTAAACTCAAGTTGAATAAAATTCTAAAATATACAGATGAGTATACTGCGTTAAAAATCGTAATTATTAGTTAGTAATTACTAGTAGTTCCTAGTAAGTATTTTATGCTTTTCACCTCATCTTCTACAAGAAGTTTAATAATGATTCATGATTCGCATCGAGTCGCTAATATTGACGGGTCTTGCTAAATTTGTTTATTTTAAAGCCAAGTTTTAGCAAAATGCCAAGATTATGAAATGTTTGATGCAAGTAAAACCTAAAGTTCGTTGTTTTATAACCAGTAACCAGAAGATGCTTATCGTTTAACGTAATTTACTTTTAACCATGTAAGAAACTTATAGTTAACCTGTGGTCCTGTACTGTGAGTACGAAAAGTATAGTACTTACATTTATATTTTTTACTATATTATATTTTTGATTGGAAATTCTCGTAAGTTTGACACATTATTATATAAATGTGGTATCCAGCTTTACTCACGTTTATAGTCGAAGTTTCGACCTAGGTTTCGAGCATGTCCGATGCTCATCCTCAGGTGAGTTTACGCTGCCAGATCGCGGCGACCACTGGCAGCGTAAACTCACCTGAGGATGAGCATCGGACATGCTCGAAACCTAGGTCGAAACTTCGACTATAAACGTGAGTAAAGCCGGATACCACATTTATATAATAATATATTATATTTATACTATATTTTGGTGTACCTAAGACTAAAACTTTAGCATGGTAGTAACTTTTTCTGAGGTCACAACTTCGATGTGTCAATGACATTTTCAACAAATCGCCTCCATGTTGCGTAAGAGATGTCAAAACTTTGGACGTCTTATTTTATATTTTAGTATAGTTAAAAGGTCTGAAATAGGGCTGACCACTTGCCTGGCCGACAACTCTCTTTGGTTACTTACCTATCGTTGATTAAGGCAAATACTCCTATGTCATAGGAGTGTAATGAGCCGATTACGTTCCACATTTAGGGAAATAATGTTTTTTAGGGGAATAATTTAGTTTTTGTTTTTTAGTTTAGCATCGTTTGTTTCTCTGATTTCATTAGCATTGACATTACATAACATGGACTCAAACTCCTTACAAGAACCAAGTAGTACTGAGTGCAAAACCTGATTAATGAAAACTAGCTATTTAATAGCTCATTTAAATACCAAAACCAAATCCCACTGATCACTTTGAACACGTTTTGAACTTTGTTTACTATTGATTTAAGCTGATAATGTCTTCACATGGAAGTTATATGCGTGGGCATTACTTTTGATGCGACCACTCACCTCTGCTTAAAAGCTGCTCAATAAAAAAAGTAGTTTATGAACGTCTCGGATTAACACTTCGTGACTAGAATACGGTTTATTTTATTATTGTATACTCAATTCTTCTACATTTTTATTATTGAACTTACCATTATTATGCTTCTGTCGGTGGGTACAGACCAACAATTGAATCCCATTTCTACCCGTGGGTGCCGTAAGAGTCGGCTAAGGGGTCTCGTGCCAGAAGGTGTACATCAGCGCTTACTATAGATAAAATCAACATATTGCGCTCGCCAACCCGTATACCAAGCGTGGTGACTAGTAGAAACCCCCTAATGGAGGACACCTATGTCTAGCAGTTGACGTCCTATGGTTTAGATGATACTGATAATCTTCTCTTCGAGGAATATGTACTACCACTTTGGACCTATGGAACAGACGCGTGCTCTCTAATTGGTCATATTTGCAGTCTAAGCAATACGACCAAGAGCCACAAATCACGAGCTAAAGACTATTCTCTATGATATTTAATATGAAGCAAGATGATCTGTAGAAGAACAAAATTTACCAATATAGCCCAGTAGATTGACTATATTAGAAATCAAATGAATATACTCAGTTATCGGTTTGACATAATAATGTGTCCTACAGGTACTTACACATAATATGCGGAGCCAAAAAGAAAAACAAAATATGTGTCCTAAGCCTTTAGCGAAACAGTTGTAGAAGATACATCAATATATCATATAAGTATGCATTGATATCCAAAAAACGCTTCAAACATTTTGCTAGAGATAGCTGTGGTTAGCAAATACAGCCACACTTCATTTAGGTGATACCAGATTGACCCATATACTTACATAGTAACTCTCATCGAATATGGTTCGATTGTATGCTTATGATATAATGAAATAGATATATCTCTTTTGCTGTGAATAAAGTTTATTCCTTCAATTAATTACACTAAAAGTCGTAATTACACGATTTTGATGTAGAAAGTAACTGTACCCTAACGAATGGCAACACATTAAAATAGTGCTGTAATTAGTTATTACTCGTTGAAAAAGAGTACCATTAACTATGATAATGGTAAACTTTTTCAATGAGATGATTCTAACTTCGATGGCCTGAACATTTACTATAACAGTATATAATACAGCTAGTGTTTGAAGAGAACAAGACAAAGATATCACATTCACCGGAACTGTTTCCCATAAAATTAAAAAAAAACAAAGAGTAACATAACGTTGATCATAAAGGTTACTTAACACGGTTTACATAGATCCGCTAAGGCGGTAACTGACGTGCTCGATTCTGTGAAATCAAGGTCGCCGGTTGGTACAAGAATGTGCACTAAGCGAACCTACCTTTCCAATTACTACTAATAGCCAAGTTACAATCTAAAAGTAGGTGACAATTTAAATATGTATGTACGAGAATAACAAACTAGTTCGCAAACTATAAAAAACACAACGCTCAAGCTCTTGCGTTTTTAATTCGAATCCTTTATGATATAGCAGTAAGCATTCCTATTTTAAATTTATCTTTCGTTCTAAAACCATACCCATGAGCAATCATCTGCTGGGTCGGGCGAGATAGGATCGTGCTAGCATTCTCTATCCCGCCCCGCTAGATACACTTTATTGAACACAGTAAACTAAATAATAATTAACAATAAAAATTAAGACAATTGTAACATAAGGCGGTCTTATCGCCTACAGCGATCCCTTTCAGACCTAGAAGGGCGACCTGGCTCAAATGAATCGCCTTAAATATTATAAGCGCGAAAGTTTGTATGGATGTTTGTTACTCTTTCACGCTCGAATGACTTAACGGATTTGGATGAAGTGTGGTATGTAGATACTTCAGGTCCCGGAATAACACATAGGCAACTTTTTAGCATCATCATCAATCATCACCACGCGGGTAAAATCGCGGGGCGCAACTAGTAAACAATATATTAATAACTAACTACAATTTCGTAATTTGAACGCCGCCGCTGTAGTAGACGTAATTATACGTGCGTTGAAGTAAATCCGAATCTAATGACATTGGTTTTGTAACGCGTTAGTCATTATGGATGATTCATACTTATAGGTGAACTCTTTGTTGTGGCAATGTAGTATTTTACTACGAGATACGTTATTGTTTTTAAAAATAGCTAAGTTTAATAAGCACTTTTAGAAGCATATGTACATATTTGGATACTCAAAACTAAACAGCTACCTAGCTTTTCTTGGCTCCGAATTTAGCCAGTCTCAACTATATTAATCTTGTTGTATGTATTGCTTCCGGGCTGTTTGGCCGTGGTCTAAGTGAAACTTGTGTTCCAGACGTTTCGTCGATCACTGCGGTCGATCTTCAGTGGTTCAGGTCCGAGCGGCGACAAGAGCGTAGAACTCTCCTTCGCGGCGTCTTCTCTGTTACTGACTGTCAGTTTTTAGGCGTCATATTTTTATTCATTCATTTTTGATAAGATAAAAAAGCTTACCGCGAAACTCTTGGGCACTGTACCTGGAACTTTACTCGGAGATTGAGAACACTAATTTTGAAAAATAAAATAAAATGTGAAACTACTCTGTCGAAATGTCCATTAGACTGAAAACTGAAACATGATTGAAAAATGCAACACATGACTTCTTGTCATGTGTAGCATTTTTCAGTGCGAAATCTGTCAATAATCGCACTTGCTATATAGCGCCAACTAATTCAAACAAAAGTTTTAACTGTGATGTGTGATGTAACCTTTAGGTTAAGTTTGTTATAGTTATATCCCAGCGTCAGAGTGACATTGAATAGGTTCAATCTCTTTCGCTTGTCATGATAATTAAAAATATATATATTTACCTACCTCTACAGAAATGTAATATGTAGAAAAATAGTATAGTTTTCATATGTGCGGAGAAGTATAAACAAGTAGCCAATGTATGTATGTATGTATATAAAGTACCCAGACTAGAAATAGTAGGTTCTTAATACTTTTCGCAATAAACAGATATAGATACTAATATTTATTGGTAAAATAATAATTTACAAGTCGCTTATTCTAGATAAAATAACATTATATGTAATAATAATAATAAGTTTTATTATAATGCTAAATGCCTATAATGCTAACTTTTTCAAACGTTTAGATTTATTCAATAAATTTTTTTTTAGATCCATTTATCTTTAAGGAGCTCTGTCGTTGAGTAGTAGGCTTTACTAACAAGTAATGTTTTAATTTAAACTTAAAAATATTTAAGGAAGCTGCATATCTGATTCCATCTAGCAAATGGTTATATAACGCAGGTCCTCTCATATGTACTAATCTGTTGGATTTTTCAAGATTGTGAATAGGGGTTTTTAACCGATGTTTGTGCCTTGTCTCATAGGTGTGTGTAAACTGCGCTCCTTCATTATGATTGAGATCTTACAGGGCAGATGAAACGGTATCACCTATTAGAAAATCAATCTTTAAGTATTTATCGCCTACCTATAAAGGTAATAATCACTTTCCCATCTAAAGACTACTTCTTGAAAGTTCCAAGAGACATCAGTAAATGTAAAACCTGTTATTTTTTCACTCCCTACGTGCAGAACTTGACAGCACACGTCTAGATTTCTATAAAGACATGACTGCTTTTCACTTTTCTATTACATACTATGTACCTAACATACACTATGTCTTTACAATTTGCTAACTAGACAATTTTGATTCTTTTGAGATTTTTTAAAATTCCTACATTAACTTTTTTTTTAGTTAATTAAACTGAGAAGATCTCTACCACTTTTAAGAAGAGTTCAATTTCCAGCAGGTTAATTCTGATAAGCAAAATTTGATTTCATTTATTTTTAATATATTGGTGAAAAAATCGTCACTCGAAAATGTCCATATTTTTCCTTTATCTTTTTTTTTCTTACACTAGAAGAAAGGAAATTATAAAGTCTAAAAATGTTAAATGTTTTCTTGAGCCCCTATGTTTAAAGTACATTTTTGTAATATAATAAATCAACACGCATCTGGATTAGTCCCGCCCCTTCTGCCTGTAAACACCCGCGAGCCTCTGTAATGTCATCGACACCTCTTAAACCCTTAAACAATTACATGAAAATTAACATAACATTGTCATTTATTGACAAATTTCGTTCGTTTTTTAAAAAAAGCCGAGTAGCATATGACGTGGGCTGAGAGTTTTCAATCTCAATAATTTACAATGGAAATGTAGGTACTATTAAGTATTTTACAAGGCATTTTAAATTGAAATTGAAAAAATCTCCCCTCAATAATCTCAACAACTTCTTTGGTATACATGTTTGTTTATATATAAAGCTCGTAGTAGGTACCTTTCAATATTGATCTTACATAAACTAAACATGTTACTAAGTAAACTTACTCCTCGTCAGATTTCCCCTCTGTGTAGTGTAGACTGTGCGTTACAATAAACATATTATAACAAAATTTAACGGAATGCAGAATCTAAGATATTGAAAGAAAATGTATTATAGTTGTATTATTGCTTCATACATATTTACATTACATTGTGTGTCTTTTTCTAATATTACAAAATACCTATATTGAATGATAATAGTATTCATTATGCACGCAATGAGGACAATTTTACAAAATCACAACTAATTATCACTTTAAATGATGAATTTATGCTCATAAACTAGTTATAAACTCAATTGGTAGGTTTTAAATAGTTTTTTTTTATTTTTTTATTTATTATTATTTATTTACATTAAACAATACAGTCTACAACCAAACGTTCTTGATCTAGATTAAAAGTTAAAACATACAAACTTTTGTCAGGTGCCGTAAACAATTTTCTTCTATGAAAATATATTTATACTATTTTAAATCGTTACTTTTACATTCACAGTATTGTAGTAAGGGTCAGTTTCCTGTGTGCTGTGTGTAAAACAATTATCTTTCTCTCGGGAGCTTTTATAAAAACTTCTAATTGGACATTAAGGTTATTAACATTTTTATGTACTTAGTGGGAAATTCTCAAAACTATTCTCACGGTTTTATCTTTAAGTTTGTAATGCTTTCAAAAAGAGATAATATTTTACTGTAATCTATGATAACAGACCGAGAAACGATCTCTTATCGTTATCGGTGTCGGTGAAACGTATAAAAGTTAGCTCTGTGTATGTCTGTGTATATGTATACATTGTAGCATCACATCATGGGCATTATTTGATATTATTTTCTCAGTAGGTATTTAATCGATAAACTGTTTTTTACATTAAATAACTTATGATATTACTAGCCCGCCGTGTTTCGTGAGTTGACTACAATATTACTTCGCCTGATGTGACAATTTGGTTATCTTTGAGGAATTGTTATTTGATTGCAGTGAGCAAGGCAAATAAGCTTATTAAAATATACATAATATAAATAAACACTTGTTTTTACACATTATTAAAATATACATAATATAAATAAACGCTTGTTTTTACACATAAATGGTTGGCACCATGCCTGATACACAAAATTATATGTATTTAGATAAATGCATTATTTCAACTTTTTTATCTATTATAATTATGGTACAATGTAATCGAATAAATTTAAGGGCTGGCAGTTGATAAGTTAAAGAAAATATTAATGAATTATTTTCCACTAAACAATTTCCAAACGTTGATTCAAACGCTATAACTATTTAGAGGTAAAATAAAGAAAGGAAAGCTTACCTACTTCATAGTCGTATTGTTGCAGTCGCTTAGGTAATTGCTTGTAATACGATAAATACTAAACGATACCAATCTAATCTCCAGTATCTGTAAATCCCAGCGCCCAGAACCCACCATTTACAGATGTCTATCTGTAAATACAGCACCACATCCTGCCCCACAAGTTAAGAGAAAGTTGTATGGGAAATAAATAAATAACCAGCCATTAACTATACTCCTAATGCTTCCTGACAATTCGTAGGACTGGTAGAAACTTTTTGATTCTTATTAATATATCGGAATTTCATGACTTTTCTAAAGGTTACAGATATAAGAATAGACGATTACAGGACTATGTAGGTATATTATAAAAGTTGAATATGTAATTATTCAATAACAAACATCTAACTTTAATATGATTGTATTTCTGAAGAGGCAATATGTGGAGTGACCAGTTGCGGATTTACTAGCAAACTGAGCATTTGAAACGCAAACGTGACGTCAAACGTCAGTGTAAACGTGAAAACTAACGTGAGCAGCAGTAAAGGTTTTCTTGTTTAAAGCTGGCGAAAAACGAAATTCGAAAAGCGAAACGCCTTGGAATTTCATTTACAAACAGTAATAAATATGATTGTGAGTGTGAGTATCGAATTGCAGACTAACCTTTGAATAGCCTCGTGGCGGCAAATGAGTAAGTCTGTCACTGAGAGTGTCACACGTTTCAAAGTAAACTTGCAACGTTTCATCAAGTTCTGTATATATTTTAATGATAGGTGTACAAATGCAAGGAGAAACCTTACATCCTGACTACCTTGTCGCTTGCCTAGCATGACACTCTTAGGCGAGATTGTGCATGCGAAGCGTCCGGTCGACGGTACTAAGCTGCGATTTAAGGACAGCATAAAGCGTGACATGTCAGATTTCGGCATTGACCACACATGCTGAGAAACACTTGCTGACAATCGTACCTGTTAGAAAAAAAATATAGCTGATGGTCTCCCGAAGCTTGACGAAGCGTGGCTAAATAAACTGGCCTGTAAGCGTGCCAAAAGAAACGAACGAACTTATTTCCCCCTGACAACTGGGGTGATGCAGCAACACCACTCCTGTTGGAAGTGCGGTCGCGAATGCCGCTCTCGCATTGGACTCTTTAGCCACTCAAAAATATGCCTTAATAATACATGACGCTGATTAGAACATCTCTCGTAGACAAAAGAGACCTTATTTGTAGGTATACAAATACACTTCATGACATAACCTGAGACGAAATCACGTACATAAACTCCACCTCAGCTGTCTCAGTATGGCATGTTGAATCTCCTCACAATACAATCGTGCAACTTCTCACAACTAACCGACACTTGCTTTTCGAAACATCACGTACAGGTTTCTTACAATAGTCGAATGGTTGTAATTTCTAGTAAAACATATTGGGTTTTATTTTTTATTGTGATAATAGTTAGTTTGTTTTTCAACAACAATTCGGACGCATTTCTATACATTTTATAATACACAATATGTTTTAGCTTAGGTAAGAGAATTAAGGATAAGCGGCCCAATAAGCCCATTCTAACTCTAGATAATTTTTATTACATATTGTTTTTTTGAACACTTTTTTATAATAATGATGCCGATTGAAATCTATAAAATCCGACTTCTATTTACTCTGTTAAGTTGTGAACAATTTTCAACGTATTCATGCAAATTATGACGCAATCGATTTAAACAAATTTCTATGGGATCAGTCTAAAAGTATGAGCTGATTATTAAATATTATTCTAATTATTTGAAGGAAAAAAATCGGCTGCTAGTGGGACCTGAACTTGAATTTTTCCTTCAAATAATTTGCGTAAGTTCCGCCTAGCATGTTGCAATAAACCATAAAACTCTTAATATTATTCTATTCAATTCTATTAAATAAACATGGAAACTTTTTTGAACCGGTTTATAAATGACGAAGCTTTAAGATACGATTAATAGTTATTTGTTTTACACGTGGGTAGTAAAGTCAAAATTGTCATAAGTAATATTATATTATAAGCTCGTTAATATGTCGTCAGTCTTTCATTTGTAAAGTACATTTCAGTAATATTTTAATTCAACACGCATCAAGATTTGTCATGCCCCTTCTGTCGTAAACACCCGCTATACCCTCTGCAAGGTCATCGGCATCTCCTAAAACCTTAATCTTCCATCGTTGTATTCCTGATCGAAGACCTTAATAGAGAAAGCCTCTAATCGCGGACCGATATTTTTTTCTTGATATCACATAGACAGAAAAAAAGAACACTGAACGAACACACGACCCTCTGGGTCGTGAAATCTGCTTGTCCCTTACAACATACCATACATGTTTATATAGGCAGTATTTGTAAAGGTGCGTACACACTACACACGTGCCGGTCAAATTTCACCTCGGGCCCGTTCCGGTGGCAGGCAGCTGCCGACCTGAATACCCGCTGAGGCCATTGTGATAGCGTAGTTAATAAAATGTTTAAATTGGTTCAGATTTTATTAATGGAGACATCGCTAAGGCAATATTTATTCGGTTATTCGGCTTGTAAAAATAAAATCTAGATAACCTTATTGGAGTAAGGAATAAAGAAAAGTAAAAAGTAATTCATCATTATGATCTCAGCCATAGGACGTCCACCGCTGGGCATCCCCATCGATCTCCGGTTCATTTTTTTATTTTATTTTATTTATTTATTTTTAACGTTGGAAGCGGCTCGCATGCAGCGGACATTCCTGCGGTCTTAGTCAAGTCATCTTACCACCTTTTCGGTGGACGTCCTGTGGTCTCCACTCGAGAACCTTTCTACCCCCGCGGCCATCAGTTTTCCAATCTATGTGCCCTGACCACTTCAACTTGCTTATCCGCTGGTCTATGTTGGTGACCTTCGTTCTTCCATGGATCTCCTCATTTCTGATTCGACCGCTTAAAGAAACCTCGAGCAAAGCCCTCTCCAGAGCTCATTGTGAGAATCTGAGCACGCCTACAAGGCCCATAGGTAGATGAAACAAGTAATCGGGGTGAAACAAATAGACTTTACCAAATGATAATCATGATAATTCATATCATAATTCATGATGAATGATATCAAGTTATTTCACTAATCATTTTTTTGAAGAAGCAAACGAAAATTAATTGTTCAAACCTACCCGCACAAATTGTTTCTAGACCAGTAAAAGATGAATTTGGGAGCTCGTCATTCTTTTGCACGCTATGAGTCTAACAAGGAAATTAGATCATGCAAAATGAACTAGCTGGCCAAATTCCAGGCTATTATGAACAAAACGCGGACAGACATTCTCATTCTATTGTGCACAACTAGTTGCGTCCTGCGATATCGGCCGCGCGGAATATAATATTAGCTATCTCTCAAAAGCTGGTGCTGCATTAGTATGACTATTAGAATAGTCTTATATGCTTTTTTACGTATAATTTTCTTTCAAGAATTTTCTAATTCTCAATCATCATCATTATCTCTGCCATAGTAGCAGCGTATTGGACGATGGCCTTTTCTATGAAGAAGCCTCGTATATGAACTTAATGACCGGGTTATGCTTATAACGTTCGTGAAGGACTAATTCTGCTGCTAAAGCGTCTGCGTTTTTGTGTCAGGGGCGTTTTGAGAGAGGGTCGTCTTTTCAATGGAGAGGTCCGGTGGCGGACGGCTGTGTGTTCCTGTCGATAGCGGCAGGACGGGCACAGTGTGTTTTTAGTCGGTAGCAATTGCAGCTGTGGGCAATGATAGAGGTAGATGTCGCACAAGCGCGCGGAAACTGAGGCGGCAAAATTAAGTCAATTGTAGTAATTTTCATTATGAGGCGTAGTTCAAGCGCAAGTCTAAACATATATCTATCCTTTTCTATATTATTTGTACCGTATTATCTGTCGCAGTAAGCATGTTTATGTCGTAAATGAACAAAATCTGAGCACCACGCAGTATAAATATACGTCATCTTTAGTAAAACATCATTGGCTGTGGGTGTACCCCCGGGTGAGCGTGGAGACGATGCGTAACATCCTTTCAAAAAAGGAATGTCTTTCTTAGCTGGGTCCTCTAGTCGTATAATAAAAAGCTGTATGTATTGCCGTATATGCTGCTGTGTAGAATTTCGCATCGGATGTTGGCTGATTATTGCTATTAATTACCGGTAACGAGCCGTTAATTGCGTTTTTATTTGGGTGAATTTACGAGACCGCATTTGAATTGAATGTTAGAGAGTTTGTGAGTAGGTCATGCAATGACCCATATTTGTAATTTACAGTTTTGTGCATTGTTGATTTGGCACGAATTTTGTTGTAAATACATATGTAGTGTCATCAATGGACGTGGCTTTGCGTATCCAGTTGATTCATTTATCTGAGGTACGTGGTTTATACCTACCTACCGTGCCCGCGGACATGTCAACTGCACTCGTGTAACATTTCTTCAGGGTGCCAATTCTCTTATTTATTAAGACAAGCAATCCAATGCAAGCAATGTTATATTAATAAAGCTTGGTATTCCGCTAAAATAAAAATTGCATCTCGATTGCATTAATTGTATTGCGGTAGGAAGAAAATCTGTGTAGCCATTCTAATTTATACTCCAAGTAAAATAGCAAAACTAGTAAAAACGACAATTAATTAAGAATCTATGAGCAATGTGCTAGTAGAATTGTTACCCTGGTAGTATTTTACGGTTCTAATTATATGACATCGTTGGTCAGCTATTTAGACGGTATTTAGAATAGATTAAATATTGTTATATATATGGCGGTATCCGGCTTTACTCACGTTTATAGTCGAACTTTGGACCTAGGTTACGAACATGTCCGATGCTCATCCTCAGGCGAGTTTACGCTGCCAGATCGCGGCGACCACTGGTTTACTTGTAGATTATTTTACTTCTAGATTAAATAGTATCTGTTTAAGGCAATATAAATAGCAATATGTAAAAATAATAAACTAGTTCTATAAATATGTAACAAAGTGTAAACACAAAAATACGTATTAGAATCTAAGTACCTTATACTTCCTCCTACTTAACAGCATTGCAGACATACGCAATCATAAGATTTTATAAAAGGTTTTATACAAGTGTATTGATCGGGATGCGTGCTGATTACTAAACTTACTTTTACCAGTTACTTAGACCTATCATTCCACATCACTTCTGGTGGTTGGTCGAAGCTAGACCAGCGATCAATCTTGACATGTATGAGATAATCATCATCATCATGTCAGCCATAAGATGTCCACTGCTGAACATATTCCTCCCACAATAGGGGGGGTTTCGCCAATACTCGCCACGCTTGCTTGCACGCTATATGACATAATATAAGACCCTAATTCGGGCACTTTTCGGACAATTATTCTACCAACTTACAGCGGATCTTATGATGTTGCTTCAAGCAGGAGCATAAGCTACAAAACTAAGCCTTCTCGTTTCTACTTTAATTCAGTAAAATTGTGGCATAAAATAAATAGAGACGCCATCATTTCTTATTTTGATGCGCTTTCATACTGCTATCAATCCACCAACATTTAGAAAGATGTTCAAAATGTACTAAAACAATTAATTAGGAATAAAACCAAAATTAAGAATTCTACCAAATTATACCATAACGTGCATTGTCAAGGATGGCAAGAGAGGCTGTTCTTGCGTGCATTGACCTCGTTATACATTGCGAAAGAGAACGCGAACCATTCTGTGAGTGAACAAAAATAATGCTTATATCATTGGAAACTTGTTACCACGCCCTAGATATATATCCTCTTATAGAAAATGTGTTTACATATATAATGTAGTTGATGCCCGCGACTTCGTTCGTGTGAAGGTCGGTTTCAATCGGGATTACTGTTTAATCTTTCATCCGATTCCAATCAAACATTTATTTATAATCCTTACTGATGTAGAGCTTAATCTACATGTGGAAACCGTGAGAAAATCCGTTCCGTAGTATTTGAGATTGACTGTAAAAGTTTATAAAAATGCTTTTACTGTTTTTTTTATGGTCAACACTCGATTTTTTATATATTTATGATTATTTACCATTATATACCTACTATGTACGTATGCACATGCATGCTTCATACTTCTTTCTGTGTCCAGTGCCTATTACTAAAAAAAATACGGTGTAGGTCAATGATATTATATGTTTACCATTGGTGTAGGTACCTACGTAGAACTGACTTGCTAATCCGTTTGTCAAGTAATCTAATATTAATTATATATATTAACTAAGTATACGATTTGTGTTAGTGTATTATCAACGTTGATTCATTACATAGGTAAACATACACATTACTCTTTACTAAAGTTGACTGGAAGATATCGTATCGTATAAAAACGAATGGAAAAAATAGGAACTCTGTCCACAAGTCGCTGTTTAATTATACTAGATTATTATTAATTTACTTGTAGATTTATTGTTTCCTAGGATTTTTATTAAAAGTTCATTATTCACGTTATGGATTGTTTTTATTTAAAAAAAAACAATGTTTTTTCAAATGCGATGCGGTCAGTATAAGGGGCTCGTTAGATGCAATTTTTTTATCGATTCCCAGGGGAAAGATCAAAAATCTGTAGAGATGGGAACAAACCGTACACAGTTATTTCTATGTTATTAGGTACTAGTTTGAACACACGATGTATAAAATGAAGAATAATGACTGATATGTTTCATGACTTACTAAATATATTTTATAACGACTTTAAACGACAAAAATGTATAATGTTTATTTGCCAGAGTTGTTAAGACTCAATACGAGATAGTGTTTTATTAAATGATGTAGGTGTTGTTATATGAGACTTACTATCTCAATGTATGTATATAGTATATACTGACTGAATAATGTAATACTATAATGTAAAAAGCAATTTTGCTTAAATAATATTAATAATCTCCATGAAAAAACAGTTGTTGTTCTTTTTACTGTACTCGGTCATTCAATAAAAGCAAGTGCGATTAGTAATACATAAAACACTTTTATTTATGACGTACTCGTATATTGACATTATTTCGGTATTCATAAAAAAGGTCTATATTCTACTTCCGTGTGAATATTATATTAGTATGCAAAGTACACGACCTACTGTTTGCAGAGAAAACACATACCTATTGCCTGCTACGTACATACACATTATCGACTGGCGTATGACGAGTTACGGGAGAAAGTATCGATATGGAAATCATCGATGTCACATCACTACATTTCACTTTACAAATTCCTTTCCGCTCCCATAATCTAATATGATGCGATGTTTTTTTTAAAGTTAGATAATGGCAGTATAGTAAAATAAAAATAATTTCAACTTATCGAAGCTACAGCTACAGTTGGCATGTCAGAAAAGAAAAGCGTTTTTTCGTTCAATGATTTCTTAAGTACTGGGTTCTTATGCTGCAGAATAACAAGACAAGCTAAGTGTTCATCTGACGATATTCAAATTAGAACCAGACTGAAACATTCTGCACAACACTGCACTGCGTTTGTTACTCGTAACTTACATTCTTACTTCGCGTTCGCCCTGTAATTTCACTTGCTACAGAACCCTTCAAAAACGCAATACATGTGCTTACTACCTACTTGGAAGCATAACGGTAGCCCAACAAAATTATGGTCCTCCGATCGGTTATATCTCTGTTATAGTCTCAATGGAATGCGTTTTATAACCGTGACAGTATTTTAATAATGTTGTAATCACTGAACCTATGGGTTAGTATTCAAATTAGAAAGTGTTTCTCAACTTATATCAATATGAGCTTAAAGACGTTTTAGAAACGGTTATAAACTCGATTCTTCAGAAAATTGATTGTCTGGGCGGATAGTGGGCGAACCTAGTTGGGGCAAAAAGGGGCCGCCGTCCATCCTGCAAATCTGTTCGTTTGTCTTATTTCTCTCGAATTACGTAGCTTACATTAGGAATCTAGTATCTTTACAGCCTGAGATTCGTAAATACGAATAATTCCTTTCAAGGGATAATTTGTTTGGCTTAATTATGAAATCAAATAGTATAGATCTATATTATAACTAAGCACTTGATAATATTTTCTAATAATTGGATGAGTTGAGATCATTTCCTTATTGACAATGTCTAATTAGGCTAAAAATCTTGGTATATACAAAAAGTTTGCTCAAACAATACTTCGAAAAATAATTTCATACTGCGGAATTTCTTTAACGTTACCGTAAAATCGTATCGATTTTACCATTCCTCATCAACTGTCAACGCAATTGTGAGCTAGATTATTTTATTTATTTATTATTAAGAAGACTATCGACACATAGCTTAACTTAGGTATACAGTATTGAATATGAAAAGAGTCATTAATAAGTCTCCACAGATAGAGATTGTTGCCCACCATAGTTAAATCCTGAGCTACGCCCCAGTCCGCGACTCGTAATGAATGTTGAGCACCCATTAAAAGATGTCAATACTTCACGTAACACCGGGAAGCGATGCTATAACGCCACGCAAAATGAAACCTATTGCGTTAGATTAGGTACTAGTATTTGTTGAGAATGGAAATAACTAATTTAAATATTTCAGTACTTCGATTACATAGTTTTTCTTGTTTTGTTGTTATGTAAGAAACGTGCGTGTATTAATCGGTGTATTGTTATGTAAATATACATGTTGCAGTAACAAACTTAACTTGGATGACTCGAATCTAATGCGTACTTCTTTCTTGTTACCATAAAATCGCGTTTACCGTTAATGTATAGGAAACCTGTCTGTTACGACTATGGAGTTATTTAGAATTGTAGAACAAGATATTGTGTAGCCAGAGGCTATGTCAACCTTGCATCTTTTATGGTGACAAAGTAATAACAACTTCCTTCTAGAACCTATCTCGCTTGACTTAATTTATTTCCATATTTTTTGGTATTTACAACTGGTTTTTTTACACAAGACTGGAAGTTGACTGTCCAATCATGGCACGCGTATAACAGCTTTAATGTCAGTGTTTTGTCACATAGAGATGTATTGCACTCGTCAGCTCAAAGATTTGTTTCAGCTTCTTATTCCTCTGATAATATCACGTGCTACAGCGAATTTAAAATATAACAATAGTAATGATGGAAAATTCCTTTTTCGAGGTACAATTTATCATAAATAATATTTCACAGAGATCATTCAAGCCCATTTTGTTTAAAGATTACTTAGATAGATTCATATAGTTCATATTAATTTATTAAAAGGTTTTGTAATATATTAATAGTTATTTTATTTTTGTTTTATTCGAGGCGTGACGGGTTAATCATTCGCTCGATTCTGTGTTAGGTAATTTAATTTTAATAATGCATATTTATTAAGAAAACCTTTCTCTTTATTTCCAGAATGCCAGTTACGTGATCAATCGTCGCTATTCTAGAGACAAGATGTCGCCGGTGTGCCACAGCTTCGTGCAAAATGCGTGGAAGAAAGATTTTTGCTCCAACTGCTTTAAATCTAGAGAAGAGCACGCCAAGCATGAACGACAGACGGAGGGCAGCAAGTACTTGGCTACGCCATTTCAAAACAGAAGCACATTCTTTAAAAAAACTCCACCGAGTATACTTAAAGTTCATCCAAAGAAAAAGAATAAAAGAAACGTAAGATTTCCAGAAGAAGTGTGTAAAGTCATTGGTTTTGGTGGAGACGATTGGTCAGATGGCGAAGAATTTGAAGTATCAGAAGAAAACGATGAAGACGACCCATTTCCGGATACGGAAGAGGAGAGAGAGCTTTTCAAGATAACGAAATCTAATACAGATTTTAACACTGTGAAAGCTAATCTTTTAGGAGAATCTACAGTTAAGTCTTACACTTCATTAATGTTAGGTAAGATGCAAACAGATTCCGATGGTAAGAAGAAGACATTACTTGTGTCGGTTACACCATTCGGACAAGAGAATAAGAACGTGAAGTCACATAATCGCAAACCCGCCGCTGTTATTAACGTTTCGGAAACGACCGCAGAAGAAAGTCAAACTAATTATAAAACAAATATAATTTTGTCTACTTACGTAAAGGAATCCGAAACGATTATAAGCGCAGATAATATAACAACAGCCGCGAGTATATGTACTGAGAAATCGTTGCTTGAAGAAATATCTGAAACATTAGAACAGAATAGAAGATCAAGCACCACCGAAACAACACTGGCTCATAAAGAAAACACAAAGCCTACAGTTGTAGAAGAAAAAATGAAAGAAAGCATGTCAGAGGAACCTGACAAAAGGGAAATGAGTGAGACAAAAAAGAACGGACTTTTAAGAAAATCTCCGGTCGTCAAAACACAAGAACGGCCTAAGGTAAACCTTGGTAGGTCAGAGTTTAAGTTTTGCAAGATAAATATTGAAAATACCAGCGTTGACTCAGCTGTTGGCACTTTGAATTCAACTGCCAACAATTCTCTCGCATCCGATGACGAAAGCTTTAGTGGGCGAACAGACTCTGATAACGATGATAGTGGTCATTTTTCTGAGACACAGAAATGCGAAGAAACCGTTAAGATAAAGGTGTTCAATGAGAGCGATAAAAGCATTAAGTTGTCACCAGTTGGACAACTCAGGAAAGTGGATGGACAACACAGTGGTGGTTACTCAACATTCCAAAGCCCGATTATCGACATGCCTCCAATTATACCTAAACAAGTGGACCATATTTTCTCCGCGGAAGCCAGTCGAGAGTTGGCGGGTGAACCGGACGGTAGAGCCGATCCCGATGAAACTACTGAAGCACCAGCTCTACCTAAAAGCCCTATTCCTACCCTAGATCCACGTCCATCGTTTCTACATGGCATGATATCAGAATTTATGCCTGCACACAAACCAGCTCTGCCAGAAAAACCCAAACTACCAGTCAAACCTGTTATCAAGCAAACGGCTAAAAAAAGTGTTACCGCAACGCAACAAATAACTATGCTTTCGCAACAGTATATAAATAAGGAAGATGAGAAAATTATGAAATTAGAAGAGATAAATAACAAAATCACCGAACTGAATGAAGATAAATGTGAAACAATATATTATGCTCAACCAGTGCTTACCAAGCAGGACAGTGATTCATCACTTAGCAGTTTAAGTAAAAGAAAAGCGCCTACGCCACCGATGTCACCCACGGTTGAAGAGTACCCCAATTTGTACCAAAGAAATACAAACAGCTTTATGAAATCCGATTCACCAGTGGTAAGAGAGATGGAAAAAAGGGAACGAGCCACAATGTCATCAACGCCAAAATCAAAAACTGTAGAAGAAATTGAAGTTAAAAAAGCTGATATGATCCCAGAACCGGCTCCACGTAGGAATATTTCACTTTCACACGATAACTTACTCATAGACGATAAGCGTAAAGGAAAACTGAAGTTCTCCATCAAAAAGTTATTACGAATAGGCTCGTCCAAGGACTTGGACAAAAAAGAACTAACCCTTCCAACAGTGACTAAAGTCACAAACAAGTCTGAAGAAATGTACGATTTGACTCCAAAACCTAAGCCGCGCCTTGTTATTATACATCCGTTGGACATCAATGGATCAAATGTAGAAGTTGTTAAATCTAATTGTGAAATAACAGAGTTGCGTCGACTTAGTCATGATGACATTTCATCTATATACAGTGGGAGCAGTTCCGCCACAGAGCCAGATACTCCAAAAGTATTGAACAAACCCCCTCCTCCTCCAAGGCTCTCCAGTGATGAGCACAAAGCTATAGCGAGCGTACCGAAACCTTCAAGACCGCCTCCACCAAAATCTGCAGCCTTGCAAAAGAAACAAAAACAACAAGCTTGGACTCCATCTGGGACAAAGGGAGATAACATCTATGCGAATCTAGGTAAAGTTTACTTACGAACATTTTTTATTTTATTTATTTCTTACAGGACAATAAAAGCTTTATTACCAGTTCTTTTTAAATATCGAGATGTGTATTAAAGGTATACGTCTATAAAATATGTTATATAACATAACGTGAGCATTCACGTCGAGATTTCGAAATTTATATATAGAGTATTAAAAAAGAGAAAATAACATCTATAGCTATGTACCTTACCTGTGTTTAAGATATCTTGAAAACTAACTGAGTTAAGCGCAATGGAAGCTTTTGGTATACCTACTTAATTGACAACCTTTATTGATAACCCTTTATTAATAATAATATAAGATCCCGTGTATTTGACGTAAATTACATTTGAAAAGTATTTATACACGAGTATATATAATAATAACAGTATACATGTTTAATATTTCTGATTCATAATATTATTGTTTACCTATAGTTTCTACATACATATCAATAGAGGAAAATTATACAGCTTATTTCACATCCTTAATTTATTCAAATTATTTGTTTTCGCTTATGTGATTCTTGTACGGGTAAAGGCCTCCTCCAGTGTATTCCAAATTGTTTTATCAGTGCCGAGCGAAGACAGCTTTTAATTACTGTTCAAAAAGTTCGCTGCTTAGTAAACGCCGCGCCAAGTTCACGCTTGTGCAGAAGGAGTCTAAAGGTTTCTTCTCTGCCAATTTATTGAATTTGCTGGTTTTTGGCACTTGGCACTCTGAGCAAATATGAGTTTTTGTGCTAGTGAGTACTGGATATGACAAAAGTGGGGTAAATCTATAAGTCTTAGGTGGAGCAAAAATTCTTTTTTACCTACTTACCATGTCCGGGCTGTCTACTATTGGACATGGAAATGGCTATTTGGACAATATTTTTAATAGGTAGGTTAGATCAGAGTTATCTCTTCTCGCTTTGGTTGTAACTCTAATAATGTTAAGCCTGTATTTAAGAAAATAAATAAAAATTCTTATTTCAAGTGAGGAGATGAAATTGTCTGTATACGTATAGGTAGTTTCATATTGGTATGGGATGCGAAGCCTAAAGCACACAAATTTTAAAAATATTATCGGAAATTTTTGAGTCGTGTATTCGTATCGTATCGTATTTGTCCGTCTACATCTTAAATTAATTTATAACATAAAAATATAAATTTATTCTTGTTTAGCCTAAATGCAGTGTTTTAGCGTAGCAGGCATTAACTTGTAATTAAAAAGCTGCTTACAGACTTTGCTTTTATACTTTTCAGGAGAGATCAGGTCAGCGTTGGCTCCGAGAAAACCGGAACGAACAGCTAGTATGAGGGAAAGAGAAGCTCATTTAGAACTTCCCAAACGTCGGACACATCTCGATGATGATGATGATGATGATAAAGACGAGCTCGACGATGGACCTGTCGAGGAACTCGTTCAAGCTACTAACGACACCGTCATTCACAACTACGATGATGTTTACAACTCTGCAAAATATGATGAAGAAAATTGCGATTCGGCCAAAAACAGTGATAGTGATTACGAGTATGTGCACCATGCAAGATCGAGTTCCCCCGAATGTGATGCCGCTATTAAGCCCAGAGAAAATCCTTCTGAGAATCGAAGCGAAAATAGAAAGGTTGATATGGAAAACTCTGTCAGTTACAACAACGGAGTATTTAACAGATCGTCACTGCCATACTGCGGGAGCGAGACAGAATCAGAAATATATTCCCCTTATAGTTTTTACAGTTCTAATGACAACATGGATTCCACGGGGAATGAAGATTACTCGAATGATATGACTCCTAAGACGACTACAAACAAGCTCCGAGTGAGGAAAGGGCGGAGTGTGGTGCACAAGAATTTAGAAGATAATTATGGGGCCGTCGTAATCGCAAACCACGAAGCGCTTGCGCAGGTTTTAGAACAGGTACGTAATTTGTCTAGATTTACAATTATAATGAAATAGATTACCGAGAATCGTGTTAACAAATGCGCGACCGTTGGCTGATTCGTTACAGTTACATAGGTAGGTATATGATCATTGGCACTGCAATGCTATGTGCATTTCAGCCTTTGCCTTAGCAAGTCTCCCTTCCTCCCGTCCTCCCACCTATGCGCTCGTCCAAATAGTGATTATGAACTAAATGTTGTTTAATCGCCTTATTTTAGATGAAGACTAAGTTCAGTTGGACATCATGACGTTAGTCAGCCACAGCAGAATAAATAGACAACTCTAACACTAAATTGAGTAAATAAAACGACTTTAGTGATGTCAAATTTAATTTTAGTTTAGTATCTGTTAGAATAGGTATGGGGTATGCCGTATGACTGCATTAATCGGTACTAAATTTTAGTTTAGTTAGTTTTTCATTAACAGAATCGGTGTCATTGAATGATTACATAGTACCTACTTGATTATATGAACTATATATTTTCCTTCTCACTACAAGTAAGTATTTCCTAATAATAATGTATCATGCAACCTTAAAGTTGGCATCAAATAATAAGGTAATTTATAAAAATTATATCATATAATATATTTAGATTATAATTGTATATATTTATAAATTATAAAATACTGCAATTTATAGTAGTTTTTCAAGGGATACAGTTCATGTGCTTTGGTGTAACATCGACATCGTTAATGTACTGACATAGCAGCGGTAAAACATTTGACTTTTAAAATCCTGGTATACAAAGAAGAAGAGTGTATTTTAGTTAATCATGTGTCAAACGCTAGAATCTATACGATATAAATATAAAAAAAAAACATCAACATCTCAGCCATAGGAGGTTCACTGTTGGACTTACGCCTCCCCCGGTTTTTCACAAGGACCGTGTGGAAATGTCTGTCCAGTGCTTTCCTGTGATCTTAGTCAAGTCGTCTCTCCATCACATATCTACCATTAAAATCGGCGATGATGTTTAAATTTATTTTTTGAACAGTTGTTCTTTAGATTGAAACATAATAAAATGAAATGACAGGTGCAGCAAAGCGCGGCCATGCAACCCTCGCTTCGAGGTTTAAAGGCTTGCACCAACCTGCGCTGGAGCGACTTCTCAATACAAAACTCCAAGACAGTCCGCGCGGGCAAGCGGATGTTCTACCCAGCAGTGTGGAGCTCCAGCCAGGGGCCGGTGAATGTTACTCTGATGATGTGCAAGGAACAGATGGCATCGCAAATTGTATGCCAGCAGTCGGTGCAACCGCAGACGCTTAGTTTGAATGCAATCACTGAGTTCTGTGATCTAGTTCCCCTTCAGCAATTCGGGGAAGAAGGAGAGGATTTAGTTCAAGGTAAGACATATTATCTAGTCTTGTGTAGTGAAAGCATTTATGAGAGGCAGAAAAAAGTTCTCTCATTATTGGATTTAATTTGTGAAACTACCTAGTTTGTTTAGCTCATAGTGTATTCAAGCAGCAGTCCTTGAGAGCCAATGAGCATTCTAGGTTTACCGTGATAACATCTGCGACCACATCGTCACCGACCATAAAGTGAGATAGTAGTCAAACGCTAGATCTATACAGTATAAAAAAGCTCTGATCGGCCCCTTGTTCACTATTCTTTGATAGACTCAAATGAAAAAGAGCGAAGAACTGAAGTTCTCAATACGATTTTGAATATTCACCCTAACTCGCCGAAATGAATTCCTCAAATGAATAAACTTGTGTATTCAACATATACATACATACTCGATTCGTTCATAAATTTTAGTCAAGTCTTTTCATCAGAGCAACATACAACCTGTAAATAAAGATTAAGCTCGAAGCGCAGGTACCTACTGTGCTAAGTGGGCAACCGGCTAACAGATGCGGCAATTGTTCCAGTCACACTACAAATGAAAACATATCTATTATTTTCTTAACAACTCCGTTAATTGTTGAGCTATTGTTGTGGTTATCTCAATGATGTTTTACTAAAGATGACGTATATTCATACTGCGCGGTGCTCAGATTTTGTTCCTTTACGACATAAACATCCTTACTGCGACAGATAATACGGTACAAATAATGTAGAAAAGGATAGCTATATGTTTAGACTTGCGCTTGAAATACGCGTCATAATGAAAAATTAGAAAGAAAGAAAGAAAATAATTTATTACTGACATAAACAACACTACATACAATACACAGATTTATATACGTTCAAAAAACTAAATAATACTATAATATATAATGTAGTGTTGCGTAATGCCAGAAATGAGTCCCTACTCAGCGTTATGCGAGGGTTTGACAACCTTCGCGCTGATTTTCAGTAGTCATTTTCAGATATTTCAGTCTCATTGACTGGCATCACGAACGCACAAGTGATTTAAAAACAAACAAAAGACTATAATAAGAAGATATAATAATAACATAGACAAATATAATAATGTTTTTTAATAATAATATTTAGGTGGCAGTCTTAGTCCTTGCCGAACGCACTTGGATCCAAACACTATGGCCGAACGTAATATGAGTGATCTGTGCACATTTGCCACATTACTACAATTGACTTAATTTTGCCGCCTCAGTTTCCGCGCGCTTGTGCGACATCTACCTCATATAAACATATATTATTGGGTTATCTTATATCGGTTTCGGTTCAACGTTGAAAGCCAAGTATTATAACCAGACAAGTCCTTGACATGACTAATTAGTAGGTATATGGTGACGGCAAACTACTATACAAATCGGAAACATAATATGAATCATGTATAAATAGGTCCTAATTATAATTACAAATTGGGTTATTCAAACTAGATTAGCGATAGGTACCTATATGTAATTAACTATAAATAATATTAGCTTAAGATATTATTATTTATAATTAATTAGTACTAAGTAATCACTGTTAAGTCTTTATCGATACTTAAAGAACTTTAGGCACAGAGTCATGTTCATACTCTATAGGTCTAGCGTTAGGCCAGTATCTCACTTGATGGTCAGTGACAATCTGGTAGAAGCTGTAATCACACGTGATTTTTTTATACTTGAGAGTATTTGCTGGCCAGGCATGTACCTACGCGACAGTACCCTACCACCGTGTTTGAAATTTGATAACAATGTTGCCTTCACCGGTTTCTCTGTTATTACTTTAAAGAAACTAGCAGCATTAAATAAAAAGTTTTTTTTAATATAGCGTGATTTCACCTTCTACCACATCCTTAATCCATTACTGACCATCAAGAAAGTAGGTAAACGCTAGACTTAACAATGACAAAATGCGCCATGTTCTCTAATGACTTGAGTTCAGCTAGTGGAATGGTAAATCTTTTGCTTATCCGCTCTGTAATATCTGAATTAGGTATGAACTGTCCATAGAAGCCTCATTAACTCAGTAATTACCCAAACATTTTAAAACGGTACCCGAAACATCTATCCCAAAGTTGTGTTGTCCAAAGTTGTGTGGTCCAAAGTTTTGTTGTCCAAAGTTTTGTTGTCAAAAGTTGTGTTGTAAATTACTTACTGCTAAAACATAGACAAAAAGGCACTGTACTAAAATTGAACAAGATTGAGATTTTTTGTAGTTTCCACAATGATATGTCCGAGAGCATATTAATAAGGTTTTTTCACGATGTCTTTTCAGCAACAGTTGTAGTTCTGGCCCATGCGCAAGTTGACACCATTCAGTCTTACGGCGAGAGCCTCCACTCGACCGAGAGTCTTACAAAAGACCACCAGCTGCTTCAAACAGAACAGATCCACGAGGCCATCTTTATGATGCTACAGCTTATGAATGGGCTCAAGTGTCTCCAAGCCCGAGGGGTTGAGGAGACTTCGGAAACGTTAACGGCTTTCATTTCCCTGAAGGAAGTCCACACTGGTAGAGAACCCTCGACGGAAGATAGGCTGAATTCTTTGTCGGCGCCTAAAACAAATTGTTATGGAAGGCTGTGTATATTACAAGGGTAAGTTTATATTTTTGAAGTAAAAACTTCGTTTTCGTTGCACTCTTTTGTATGGGGAAAAGATGTTAAACTCGCGTCAGTGAGCCGCGGGACGTCGAAAATTCGTAAGACGGAGGGAGAATAATTTAAACTTAAATTTGTTACGAATAAGGAATATTTTCGTTTGTTGGTAGGTTAATAATAGTAGGTATAATACGATATTTTTGAAACAGACGACGCTTACCTCGCTCGCCCGTTTAATATATTGATTTTGACTATTGTATGCTCTATCGCCTTCACTATAGTGTTTGATGTGTTAATGTCAGGACATAAAATCAATAAACTTAAATTAGCTATTGTCATGTTTGTGTACGATAGCGCAATAAATGAATATTATATTTTACCACATAAATGCAAGTTTTCTCTTTTGCCTACACTCCCGGAGTGCAACCCGTATTTTTTTAAGTTAAAATACATAAATTAGTTGTGCCCCCGTTATTAAGCTTCTTTCTTAGAGCCGAATGTATGGACTATATGGAATGTACGGACTGTGACTAGACGGAGGCAAAAAATCGTCTAGTCACAGTCCATCATCGTTCAACCAGACGCAGGACAATGCGCCACCGCTACTGACATGGTAGATATATCACCATTACATTTTGCCTCCACTTGTATCATGCGTACCTACTACCGGGGAATAGAACTCACTCCCCGAGGCTGTGTTGCCCGATGGGTAGGTACAACGTCGGAGTCTTCTAGTCGCAAGTGAATAGGTATTCTATGGGGTCCACCCTGGACCCCATAGTTACATAATATCAGGTGAGACGTCAGAAGCAAGCTTCTAAAAATTAAACAATTTTGAGTTTTATAGCACTAAGTTCTCTATTCGACATGCAATCCTGCAATTTCTGGTAAACACGGACGCGACTTATAATTTATTTATGGTGAAATTGGATTCTAGCGGATATGTATCTTCAAAAGACGTATGAAATAAAATATGCCTCAAGTTCCTGTTTGCCAGACGAACAGGAAATCAAACATCGTTACGTCACTTTTGTTATACACCATCTCACTGCATCTCACCAGTGTATTTTCGGATCTCTGTCCGGAGTGACACTTCCTGTACTCAAATAGAAGTGTGAAATAGGATCGTAGAAAAAACTTTCTAGCTCGTCCACTGCAACACAGGGACAAAAAACATTATATAAATATACCCACGAGCTTGAGAAATGAGGAGGTTCCTAGTCGAAGGCATAGTCGACTAAAGAATTAGACAAAAAAATGTATAATGAACTTCATTTGTAGTCTGAATTAGTATTTTATCATTTTAAGAGCATAACAATCTTGACTAATTTTTATCTTTCATGTTGATTCATTAAGGCCCAAATAACTAAATAATTCAACATATTTTCATAAATTGTATCGCAGAATGTACTAAGCATTGTGACGTATGCCTCGTAGCCTAGTTTACTAGTTCGGACACTTTAGCAATGTAACATTGTGAAATAAACGAATTTTGAATATAATTAAAAGATCGTCGTTAGTCGTATACCTATAATTATGTATTTCTTATGTCTGCATAGATACTCACTAAAACTGTAATAATCCAGCTTTCAGTAACTATGAATGGTAAATACTTATCTTTTAAATTTCTGATTTATTATTACAGATTGAGCGACGAAGTCAACAGCAACAAAACTACAGACGACGAGCACAACTCTCTCTGCAAATGCGCCATAAAAGCCCTAGAAATTCTTCTTCCGGGAGACAAACTTACCCCTCTTCTTAAAGACATACTTCAAGAAGAACGAGCCATATCTTTAAACCAAGCGAAATCTGTTCTAGAATTTATGCTATGGGGTCCGTTGGATGTAGTCCAAGGTGTCCCAGTCGATGAAAGAGAATTAAGTCTTCAAAGATGGCTAGACCTTGAAAGGGCCACTGTTCTACACGGCTTAGTTAGGACAAGGGTACAATTGAATGTCTTTGAACAGCTGCATCTAATGTTTTTAGTTAGGTCTACTGCAAAAGCGATGTGTGACGCATCAGTGTTGCTGGAAAAAGCAAGCGTGTATTAGCAAGATGTATAGTATGAAGGTTTGCATCGTCAGATTTCCATTTAAATAATTCAATTTGCTTATCAAAAGTATATCTCAAGGGATAGCGGTGCCAATTATGATTATTGAAATGTTATTACGGATTACTTTTTAATTATGAGAAAATGACCACTGTCAAGAAAGTGTTGTTAACCCTATTATGTAACAAGTCAATTTTTTAACTTCCAAGCCTTCCAAGTCGCTCATTATTGTGATAAGGCTAATTAAATAACAATCTAACCCTATATAGCCAGGGTGGTGTTCGCGCCGATTTTAGGCTGTCAAAAACAAAATGTTGATTCACGAGACATATAACTAAATAATATCGAAGTATAGTAACCGTATAGTAACATAAAACAATTATTGCCGAACGCAGCCAAGATTATACTTTATCTTGTACACTCATGGCGATAACTGATAGTTTGTATGTTAAAGCGCTGTGCGTTGTTCAATTGTATATGCTGACTATACGAATATGACTTTCTCGCGAGTTTTTCGTCCTATACTTTGACGTGACTGCTATTTCGCTTTTTTTACAAACATGCGAATTTGTTATTTTATGAGTTTGAATGCACTTTCGAAATTATGCAAGTTATCTATGTACCTATTACGTTTGTGTACCTAAGTACGTAGATTTAAGCAGTAGTTTAACAGTATTTTAGCAGTTGTTCGAGACATTCGGTGATCACGATTTGTACGCAAGGATATATAAGAACCGTAATTATATTGTAAGCCATAGAAAGGCACCTGAAGACTTATAAATTATATTATTTAAAAATATATAAGTACTTTTACTAAAATGTCTTCATTCTGTCAAGTTTATGTAAATCAACAAAATCATTTCGATTTAGGTGCCAAATAGAACTGAAGTATATACTCATATGTTAGCCGGTGCCTTATAATGATATTAAGAAATATTGTAATATACTTAAGTTAATGTACATTAATACTTGTAATTTATACTTTATTTTCGAGAGCGGAGTTCAAATAAAAATTATTCTCTTTTGTAAGAATATTATCGAATATACTTAATTATTACTTTTTTGTTTGTTTTATTTATGCCTTATTGCATTGAACTTATTTTAATAAATATTATGAATAAATAATAATAATTATACGAATATAAGTTGTGCAGAAGTCACGTATCTACTCGTAGGCCACACTCAAACGAGATAAAAATAATCTAGATAGGGAAACCGATAAGGGGATTCAATAGGGCTGGGCAGCGTTTGGAAAACTTCGTCACCCATGCCACGATGCCTAAATACGAAAGTATTCGAGCAGTGCGACCTACCCGCTTAATGATATATGGAGCTGAAACGTGGACACTGACGGTGAGACTGGTCAACAAACTGAAAGTCACAGCGAGCTATAGAGCGAGCGAAGCGGATGTTTTCAAGGGTTCGAATTTGAAACGAGGCGTTCCGACAGAGAACTAGGGTAATCGGACATAGCTTCAAGAGTTAACAAGCTGAAGTGGCAGTGGGCCGGTCGAATGGGGGGTCGCTGGGTTCGATTCCCGGATAGGTCAAACATTTGTGTGTATGAACATGTCTGTTTGACCTGTGTCTGGGTGTGTATATGTATATAAGTAAATATATAAGTATATATCAGTCATCAGGTTACCATAATACAAGCTCTGCCTAGTTTGTGACCTAGAGACCTTGTGTGAATGTTGTCTCATATTATTATTATAAGCCGCAGAACCAACGGCTGATAGGGCAGACGGGTACTGGGAGAGGTCTATGTCCAGCCTTCGGCAGGCTGTTGATGATACCTATATATATATATATAGGTATCATCAACAGCCTATATCCGTCGAAGTATATATATATATATATAAATAGGTTTATTAATCTGCGGATTATTCATCACTACTTTTCTAGTTTGTAGACGACTAAAAATAAAAAACGGTCGGACTGAACAACCTCCTTTTTATGGAGTTGGTTAAAAATAGGCAGGTCGATGATAACAACTTTTCGATCATCTCTGGAAACACCAGTATTGTGTAGGTATGTACTTATAGCAGTTTTGTAAATTTGATGACGGTTGTGGGCAGAAAATTAAAACCTCTAACAATATTTTCTGAACCAGTGGGAGGCATGGATTTGTGTAATTCGTCAACGTTCGTGGAGGGAGCAAGGTTTTTGGACTGTCAACCTTTTGCTTGTTCCGTCACACAGTGAATCGGAATTTCTGACGTACACGCTGTGGCGACAGTTCGTCAAGCGCTTCCTGTAAGTAGTAACGAGAGATAGATGGAAACAGTAATAAATAAATACAATAATAATTTATAATACTTTATTGTCTCCGCCTGTTTTTAAATAATACTCTTATGAAGCTTTTCATGGCGACATTTCAGCAATTAATTCATTTTGTCAACGCGTAAATAACATTAATATCTCATCTTGTATCACAATTTCACATGTTGATTTGATAACGTTTAGTCACCAGTGGCGTTATTTATTTTGTTACATATTGTTCAACATAACTACAAGTGTGCTAAAACGATAGTTTTTATGCAATCGTAGTAAAGTTCAAATTAGTATGACACTAGTGAATCACACTAAAATTATCTCTTATTCTTAAAAATGCGAGTAGATTTATGAAAATATATAAATTATAGTATTTTATGACACAACAAAACATATTGGTTAAAATTCGCCGCCCCCTATAACCTGCCGCCCTAGGCCTGCTCCAGTAACATATGTGCAAAAGAATACGTATTCAAATCGCCAAAATAATCTCTGTTCTCTTAAATAATGCCATGCCACTTTACATTTAATTATAGCAAAATTGAATTATTCCTAAGTAAGTTCTTAACCAGGTGGACAGACGACCTAAGATCGCAGGCAAGGGATGGATGCGGGCAGCTTCCAACCGGTCCTTGTGGAAATCAATTTGGGAGGCGTATGTTCAGCAGTGGACGTCCTATGGATGTGATGATAATGATGATGAAGTTCTAAGGGCTTGACCATCGGCTTAATAGACAAGTTTGAGTAATTTCAGACTATTTCGTTGAAAGTTATACGTCTAACTGAACTTAAAAAATACCAGTAATGAGAACAGTTCATGAAAGTTAATTGCAATTGAACAAAATTTTATTACATCGGTTAATCTATTAGTCAAGAAATATTTTCGGTCGTCCACATTTTATCTTTATCATAAATTCTCGCGGTATGTGTATTACAGAAGAAAGGACACTAAAATGTCTAAAAATGAGATTAGTAATTTATATATAAGCCCGTAGGATATCTATAAATATTTTTTTATATACTGCATAAATCTAGGGTTTTACCACTATCTCACTTGATGGTCAGTGACGATATGGTCGAAGATGTTATCAAAGTACATTTTTGTAATATAATAAATCAACACGCATCTGGATTAGTCCCGCCCCTTCTACCTGTAAACACCCGCGAGCCTTTGTAATGTCATCGGCACCTCTTAAACCCTTAAATATATATTATTCTATTATATTAGTTTTATCACATGATGATGATGAACTACTATCACTTGCTTACGTTTATGTAATCTATACCAATATATAAAAGGAAAGATTTGATTGTTTATTTGCATTGAACTGGCAACATAGACTCCGAAACCTATTTGAAAAAATCTTTCACTGTTGCGCAGCTACACTATCCCCGGATGACATAGATATTTTTTTTTTAAATTTTAAAAAAAAATTAAAAAAGGCCTTATTCTTTTTAATTTGGTATATAAATAAATAAAACTATTTAATTTTAGTATTGGCATTCATGAGTGTAATACTAATTTGAACACCGTGACAATACAAAATCAATTCGTTAATTGAACAACAGAACCACGACAACTATTTTATTATCTAATGAAATTGACAACCATTTCCTACCTATTACTCTAGCTGCTATTCGTTATAGTTAGAGTTACACAAATCATAATAATATGCTATTAAAATAAAATTAAGTAAAACAGTTATAGTAAAAATAAAATCCCAGGATATTATGCTTATAATTATAGGTGCAATTGCAAAATAATCATCATCTCAGCCATAGGACGTCCACTGCTGGACATAGGCCTCCCCCATTGATTTCCACAAGGACCGGTTGGAAGCGGCCCGCATCCAGCCCTTGCCTACGATCTTAGTCAAGTCGTCTGTCCACCTGGTCGGTGGCCGTCCTATGCAAAATAATAAAATATACAAAACTTACGCATAGATAAGTATCTTTCTATCGATCGACAGAAATTATCCTTATACAAAAACTAGACACCAAATGCCGACAGCTAGCTGACATTGTACCAATCAGATATTTTAAATTTAAGACATTTGTAATTATTTGTTTTTAGTTCTCTGTCACCAATGAGAAAGCAAAGGGCATTTAAGGAATAGTATATACTATTCCTATACACACACTACACACTCCTACTACACACACAATATTTTTTAATTCCCAGAATAAAATATGGCACTCTCTGGTGCAGACTGATCTCACATATAAGAAATAAAATAACAATCTTGAGAAACTATGCCACAAAAATCTAACACACAACACACACAATATTTTTTAATTCCCAGAATAAAATATGGCACTCTCTGGTGCAGACTGATCTCACATATAAGAAATAAAAAACAATCTTGAGAAACTATTCCACAAAAATCGAATTGTTTGTAAATTGCAAAAAAAATATTTGCCTGCGCACGCAGATACATAAAGATGGCTTCTAGTTCCGCCCCATTCTATTCATAAAAAAACCGCTTGGACTTGTCCTCTCACTCACCCCGCGGCGTTCGTACTTGTGTGAAAAGGTAAGATGTATTCTTGCGCGCTTTTCGTTAATAAAACGACACATTATTATTTTTGCTTGTAGCAAGTATTGTGTCCATGATTTTATTCAGGACTCTATGATATAGTGCTATATAAGTGCTCCACCTTAGACCGCGTCGTCGCTTAACATCAGGTGAGACAGTGGTCAAACGCAAGCTCATAATCTTTAAAAAAAAATTTAAAAAAATGTGTTATTATAATTTTGTCATTGTTGAGCAAAAACAAAATTTGACTACACATTAACGATCTAATAAATGCATCCTATATTACAGTAGGAATTAAAAAAGAGTAGTGTATAATAAGTTACAATCAAAATGGAACATTGGGGTGAGTCAACATTATATTTTTATATCTATATTTGCGCGAATAAGCTCGATAGTCAAACTAAAGCATGAGTTTTATAATCAAACCTCATGGTTTAGTTAGACACTCGGGACTTCTCATCATCATCGTCACAGCCATAGGACGTCCACTGCTGGACATAGGCCTCCCCATCTATCCTTCTAAATTCTTTAAATACATTACAAGGTAAAATATCTGTCGATCGACATCTAAATGATAATATATTTTATACAGCAGAAAAATACCGTAATAACTTTAGTTATACAATATAGACTAGACAGATTTTTTTTGACTGTCATTGTTTATGAATTTCAGTACACACAATATAAGTAAACAAACCAATGGTTGAAGTAGGAATACAATACAGCAGCCGTATAACAAAGTGAGACAATTGAACTCAGTACTAACTGTCATTTATCTAGCACAACTGTGACACAGATAAATGATAGTTTGTATGGACGGCACGTGCGTTATTCAATTGTTTATACGATTACGACACGACGATTGTGAAACAAGTTATTCCTGCTTCAGGCACATTTATTAATTGTCAACAGAGAAACAAATATTTATTTCTATCAATGTTAAAATTTTTACATCGTACAACACGTTTTAGCTCGCAATTATAAAGATAAAAATTTAGAAAAAACAGTGTAAGTATCAATTCTAAAACACATTGCTTGTTCATTAACTTTTGTTTTTGTTAGTTTTGCTATTCTAGTTAAGAGTATAATTGTAATAGCTACACATATCTAATTTCTATCGCAATGCAATAGAGATGCAATTGTTATTTTAGCGGAATACCAAGTTTGTCTATGACTACATTTAAGTTACTAATGTTTGCGAACTGCTTGTCTTAATAAATAAGAGAATCGGCACCCTGTTAAGATGTAACACTGTCTACCATAAATGCATACTCTTTGCACGTATCAGTTTTACCAATTGATAGAAAGAGAAGTAAATAGGTTTCTCTAAAGACCAAGTATACACACTACTCAGATCAATTATTTGAGCTTAAAGAATCTTATATAAAGCGATTATCAAAAAATATATTTATGCAAAAAAAAATATCACTAAAAATTTCCTTGGCCTAAGTATGCATGGCTCATCATAGCTGCAGGCTCTTAAAAAAACATTACAAATCAAAATTATATATGTCATAAAATATAAACTTGATTTAAAAGATTAAATACTTCAATAAACAATAATTCTTACGGTAACATCAAAAATGCGAAAAAGCAGTGATAACGCCGAAGTAACGGAATGTACATCTTACGTCAAAAAAATATCATAATAGCAACAAAAAAATAAATCTTAAAAAACAGATCAATAATACCGAAAACAATCTTATAACAACATTTATCTCTAAAACATCAAAACAAAGACACATAAAAATACAGAATACTTATACATCATTGACAATACATTCGAGTCGTCAATTACCTGATATGAATTTTAATTTGAAAAAAGTTAACACTTACAGATCTAAATAAAATAAAAAAACACTTGCTTTGTAATATCATAATTCACCATCCAATTAATATCTGAAGATTACTCAAGTTTGTTGAGTTAAAATTGACATATATAAGCACAAACTCCTCGGTTTGAAATTAATTATTACTGAAACAAAGTGAGATATATATTGTTTTATTCAATAGTATATGTGGCAAACAACCAGACCGGCCGCCTGATGGTAAGCAATTACCGTCTCCTATGGACATCGGTAACTGTTATTCACTGTCAATATATTGCCAATTCTTTGTAAACCCTCCTTATACAATAGTATCCGATCTACGCAGAGTAGAAAGCCTCACTCACATGATATGTCACTCACACTAATTATATTTAGTGAGAGAGTGATTATTATGTGACGAGTGATATATGCACGAAAGTGAACGCTTAATACCTCGCTAGTACGAGTGAGGAACAAAGTTGATGGCTATGCTGCTCTCATATCTTCCATAGATTAGGTAGGTAGTGGGCATCAAATTTCGTACTCAATCACGCGTACTAGCAAATAGTCAATCTTCTACTATCTGCACTAATAAACTAGCGATCTGCAACTTTCGTGTTATCTTACCCGCAGCCACTCTCGTGCTATCTCATTTGCACTACGAAGCAAGCGGACGTCTACTCTCGTGCTACCTCGCTCGCACTATCTTATCACTCGCGCTAACCTATCATTCGCACTAGCCTATCACTCTGGTAATATGTCACTCGTACTAGCAAGCATGAAAGTGGACAGTAATATACAAACTGTTGCAATGTCTTCTAAGGGTTTTCATACTTGTATTGCTCTTCTATCAACGTAGATTTTTTAAGTACATTAGGTTGGAGTGATATTACACTTTACAGCCCTTTGTTGAAATACACATATTGGGGTGGTTTTCCATTAGTGTTTTTCAGTATTTCTTCGTAATTCTCCTTCTCGAATCGCTTAATTGTGTCAGTTGATAGTTTGCTGGAAAATAAAAATAAAATTGTCTTTTTTTATCACACTCAGATCCCCGCACTAGGATTCCCTGTGTCGCGAGAGGCATGGAGACACACAATTACAGCACACAAACACAAATGTTTGCCCCTGCCGGGATTCGAACACAGGGTCCCAGAGACACAGAAGTCATGTCACTGCGCCACGGCGGCGGTCGGCTAAAGACGCCCCGACATTATGCTTCCAAGACTATAATAATCTGAGTATCTTTATGTAAATGTCTCACGCTTGTATATTACATGCTTGTAGAGAAGTCTACGTATAGGATCTTAACCGAACATGTTCGTTAAACGTTCTCCCCGGGCATAACATGGGTGACCACTAGTGACATTTTCATTAGACCGCTTCCGTGCTCAGGCGCATGCCATTGCCCCATAGACATATGCAATATCGGATTATGGCATTTCCCCAGAGCTTTATACGTTTGTATAACCAATAAATAGACGTAGCTTAGGAATACTAGATATGAATGCTGTTTTGTGCATTCTCTAGTTAAGTTTAACATCAATTAAGATGCCAAGGTAAGAGAGGCATAGCCAACCGTGAAAACAAATTTAAATTTAATTAAACTCTTCAATACATTATTTCGCATACTTCCTTATTATTATAATAATAAGATTAAATTTGTCGTTATCGTTCAACTGATTTGTTAGAAAAGCATTGTCACACATGATAATGTACGAGCAAAAATAACTTACCATCTTTGTGGGAATATCGCGCAGGCAGTAGGCACCATGAAGGTTAAGCTGAAATAAAAGATTTAATTAAATATATTAACACATTTTATTAGCTATCTATATCTATGTAATGGAATCTATGATCCCTACAAAACGTCGGATCAATTTGAATCTTTGCACACATATTAACGACCGATGACAATGCAATAATTTAAACTGTCCCATTTTTCTTGCCAGGATCTCCAGGATTGCGTATTTTTTAAGTTAGGCGAATTAACTAAGGAGCATGTTTATTTATGTGTATGTATATAATTATTATATAATATGATATTTAGTTACAATTATGTGATAAAATCCGCTAGAGTTTAAGCGATAGTCGATTCATTAATATGATTGCTGTAACCTAGAGCTACCACGTCTAGCATTTTTTTTAATGCTGGATAGACAGACATTTCTGGACTATCTTACTTGACATTAAGCATTCTACGATGGTTCACGCCTGCCTAGACTAGAATATACCTTTAAATCTGTGACTTGACCCAACCCTTATCAAGCTCAGAACATACATACTTAGTTTCTTTTTATTTCTTTTCACGGTACAGCGGTACCGTGCGTACCTTTACACGGTACAGGTTTATAGTTCGAATCTGGTCAGAGTAGTTTTCCAGTATATACCACGTAAGTCCTAGTCGGTTCTTGGATTACAATTAGGCACAGCTCTGTGTCCATTATGAATGTGGAAACAAAACGCTTCTCGTGAGAAAGTGCAATATTACTCACAACATGCCAACGATGACGGTTTGAATGCCGATATGGGCCCGTTTGATGCGCTGCATCCAGGGCTTGGGCTCTATCCGCTCCATGATCACCGGCAGGAGAAGCATGCCCGGGGCGCACATCACTATCCTGAAAAATTCATTCAAACATATTTCAATAGTTTAAAGGGTTTATTTTTTCGGTAATTTCTTTTTTTTTATTCATTAAAAACGGTAGAATATACGACTACGTTAATTAGATAAAATTAATTAGGAACATAAATATTTAAAGCAGGACAAATAAGGTGGTTCGATTTCCATACAAACGAAATTTTCCATTTATGTGAAAAGAGAGTATTTTTATTGTTACACTGGTTAAACTGTGGTTGGTTTTGATATTTGGATTTCAAATTTTCAATTTGAAAATACGGTGTTATTTTTTCTATTATTCTACTACTTTCTTCAATGAAATGTGACTTACCGCAAATAAAGACACCATTATAGTTCGATAATTGTGTCTTTTCTTGTGTAATTACGTATTGTAGCTAGCCAAGCGCACCTGGAAAGTACCGTACCACCATGCATGCACCATATAGTTTAAATATTTTACAAACCTGGATGTAACAACTTGAGAGATGCCCTTGACCGGTGCAATTTGCGATTTGCCAACAATTTTCCCCTCCTCATCCGAAACTTCCAAACCTGAGAAGAAAGTACAATATATTTGAAAATATAACAGAGGAAAAGAATCTAATTTATGGAGAAATATTTAAATACCTCACCCGAAAGAGAGACTATTTTGCAAATTCAATGTCTTAATTGTTAATATATTTTACATTGTTTTACAAAATACAACTACAATACAAATATGAAATTTGAAACACATTCTTTCGAAAATCGGACTTTAGTAAGACATTTCATCAGCATCATTTCAGCCTAAGGCCTCTCTCATGAACCGATTAGAAACAGACCGCATGTGCCTTCCGCAATTTTGTTCAGGTCGTCTGTCCTTCTTGTCGGTGGACTTCCTACGCTGAACTTGCCATTCCATATCCACTCGGCAAAATTTCATCCCCAACGGCCATCAGTTCTAAAGATCATCAGGGAAATTTGTCTATGATTGCGCTGGGCTATGTCAGTGACATTCATTGTTCTCCGGATTGTATTGTCATTCCTGGTTGTATGATATAAAGCAGGGATGGCCAAAAAAATCCCGTTCGACTGGTCGACCGGTGCTGTATCAGTCCATCAGTCATGAGAGTCAAAGAAAAATATTTATTTATTATGTATACGGCAATAAGATGAAATGAAGCCAGATGTCGCATTGCACATTGACCCAAGGTGGTTTGGCCGAATTAATAATTCCCGAGATAAAATATGCTTAATGTAATGTAAGGAGGAAATAGTTCCGAAACATATTGTACATTTGAATCACACTAAGTCTACTCAGCAATACGAATTCTTGCAAAATTGCAAAATCTTGGCCCAAATGAAGAAGGCCATCTATGTCGTATAGAAACCCCCTCTTTCCTTGTTCTTATTATTTGTTCCTTTTCTTCTAAATCACTTGTGCGTTCGTGATGCCAGTCAATGAGTTCCTACTGAAAATCAGCGCGAAGGTTGTCAAACCCTCGCATAACGCTGAGTAGGGACTCATTTCTGGCATTACGCAACACTACAAATAAAACTATTTAGCTTAGATAGGTTATTTTTATTTTTTTCTTGGTCGAATCTTAATCTATTTCTATCATTCTTAAATGTTGTTTCGTCTTCCTATAATGTTTTAAACCTAATGTATGACCTAAATATGTGTTTTTTCTTTTTGTTTTCTTTTGTTTTATATGTAGTGTTGTTTGTCAGAAATAAACAATTTTCTTTCTTTCTTTCTTTCTTTCCATAGTTGTAGAGCTTCCTCACAAGGTCCATAGTAAGAGACCGCTCACTTTAATAGATAGAGATAACAGAGAACAGAACTTACCTAATATGATTTCATTCTGTCTCATCAATGGAATGTTTACCCAGTTAGCGGCCGCAACCGCCACGAACGGTACGAACCTCTGGAAAACGAACAGACCTAATAAAACTCACACTCATACTGTTTATACAATAAATAGCGTAGGAGTTATGCGTAGTGGATATCACGATTGTAAAATGTTTTTTTTTGTTTCACTGATATTGTGATTTTTTGTTGGCACTAGGATGCCCTGTGCTGCATGAACCATGCACACACACAAGCATCCAAGACCCGGGGGAAACCACTACACTAATCGCACAAATGCTTGCCCCTGACGGGATTCAAAACTCAGGGCCCCAGAGACTCAGAATTCATGTCACTGACCACTAAGCCACCGTCCCAGTGTTATGGCTATCAGCAATCGCCGATCAGAGCGGAACAGGACTTTACGACGAACTCACCACACTCAAGATCCTGATGAAGACTTCCGAAATTAGCCGAAACAATTGGCGATAGTGATATCGACCACGTATAAGTGTCGCGCTATACCCGTATAAACACTATAAATGAAGAGATTTTTTATATAATAGAAGCGACACATACATCATGCAATCTTTATTCCCACTACTATGATACAGAGAGTATTGGCCATAGTCCACAAAAGTGACCCATGAGGATTAACGTATAAGCCAGTAGCCAGCTTAGTGGCCATAAGACTAACAATCGTTAGTCTTCTGAAAGGCGTCGTAGTAGGTGCTGGTGACGTGATGATATAACGATATTACTTTCATATGAAGCTTAAACCCGAGGCGGAGATTGACCCAGCGGCTACCTAATTGACAGCCGCTATTTCAAAAATGCTTATAATTTTCAACCAGATTTGCATTTTTGTTGGTTGGTTGTCTGACCATTAAAAGAAAACATAAAAACTTCAGTTTTTCTATAAAATTCTGGAGGAAACAAGTGAAAAGCCCGCCTAGTCCAGAAGTACTCACAGCGAGAATAGGGTTCTTGGCGCGTTTCTGGACGCCATATTTGAAGACCATTGCGGTCCCCATGGCCGCAGACATGGCAGAGAAATATGCCATGACCATCTGGTTGGTTGTGAGTGGAGAGTTGGCGTTTCTGTTTGTGTAATTGACCAACGCGTTGAACGACTGGTTCACCCACTGCCAGAACACCACCGCCGTTACTGTTCTGGAAGTTTTACGTATCAACATAAGTAAATAGAAGCGAATTGGACATAATATAGATAGATGTTAAACTACTACATCGTGTCTTGCTTGTAGAATAACTTGCCTATGCATTGTGTTGTGTTTCACTCATGGGTTTAAGTTTTTCAGCGTTTCGTGTTTTGAAACCTTCGCTTGCTCACTTGATGGTCAGTGACGACATGGTCAAAGGTGTTAATCACGCCACACCTAGAATATTTACTGGGTCTCAAGGACTGCTGAACACACTATGTGTTTGATGACAGTTTTACAAAGTTGAGGATGTGAGCTAGCCAGGCAGGTACTCGATAGTACCCCACCACCATGCTGGGAATTTGATAACTGTATTGGTTTCACCGAAAGCTCAAACCAGTGGTGGGGATCGAACCAGCGTTCATCGGTTTGACAGTAGAGGCTCCCACCGCTAGATTATCATGGCTTCGTACTAATCCATTATTCGCCACCTATGTAGTGCAGGTCTTCCTACATCTAGCTGGAGGGCGTAAGAAACTACGCTTGCCATGGTTTCCACTCAAATAAGCAAGTTCTGCTAACGATATGACCGGCCCACTGCCACTTCACGTAAATAATTATTTATAAAAATAAAATAGCCTTTAATGCTGCTTTTCCTTACAATTCGTATGTACATGCCTACTTACTAAACACTTAATTGTTTTAATCTAATATATTTGAACTATCGGCAACTGGATTTTTGTGTAGAACAGCTTGTCTGTCGACAAATGCCTCCTCTAAAGATTTCCACGTATTCCTGTCTCTTGCTAAGCGGGTCCATACCGGACGTTATGTTATGTTTATGTTACGAGACAGTAAAGAAAAATGGACTAAGTTAATAACAGAATGGTACCCAAGAGATGGCAAAAGAAATAGAGGCCGACAAAGCAAAAGATGGGAAGATGACCTCAAGAAAGTGGCTGGTCCGGTATAAATAATTATTTAATCTAATGCAAACTCTGTTATCTGTCTATTTTGATTGCAATATTTCGTTGTATATTCCTAAAGACTTGGCAGGAATTCAACATAACACATGCCAAAACCTATAGAGAAAATAGAAGAATTTCAATGTAGGCGTTTCGCAAGCGCGCCCAGGGGCACAGTGAGATAATAGCGTTCCTCTAATTCTTTTGCTTGCAGCAACGGTATAGTTAACGTAGATTGGAACGATCAACTCGAACAGAGCAAAATGCATTAAAACGTGCATAAAAATGATAATGAGAAAGGTCAAGATACACCAGGTATATTTGCTATTAATACTGGCTATTTAAATTAGCTGAATTTAAAGAACACCTATGTGTCGTACGCCAATGCCATTAATTTAAATTAAAAAATATCTATTTTTTGTCATTCTTAAGCCAGTTTGATGACTACCTAACTTCGATCAAGAATACCTTGTTGTATTCTTGATCGAAGCTACATAAAGATCATTATTTTAATCCTTTCCTTTTTTTAAACGGGCCGTAGTTCGTTTCAAGGTCTGCCAAGATTGTCTAATTTAACTTACATTTGGTAAGGGACACAACCAATGATTGAATATTATCGTAGTTTTACTTTTTCATACATATAATGTTTATCATCATCATCACCTCAGCTGTAGGACGACTGCTGGACATATGCCTCCGCCATATAGGGGAGATTTGACAATACTCGCCACGCTTGGCGGGTTAGCGTGCGCAGTAAGCTTTCCAATCCTCAGGTGCTGCTGCCCATCTTCTGGTACGTGATTCCTTAGCCGACTCTTACGACACCCACGGGAAGAGATGGGGGAGTACTATTCTAGGCGGGACCACCACGGAACTGATATAATGTTCCGCTCTCAAAATATGGCCCGGCAGAGTACCTACATTGACGGGCGATGTCCGCAATGTATGCCGTGTTAACAAATAGAAGGTCATATGAAACGAATAGCATTTATTCGCGTTAATCCCGACTAATATTTTAAACGTGACTTTTAAATTAGTGAGATAACACGTGTCAACTACTCAACGGATCATCATGACATTTTGCACGAGTGTTCATGGTTATAGAAACGGACATAGCATCCAATAAAAAAATACTGTTGTACTTTGTTACTCCTTCACGCTAAAACGGCTAAACAAGATTTGCATGAAATTTGAAATGAACGTGGCTTATATCTGGGAATAACACATACGCTACTTTTTTCCTGGAAAAAGTATAGTTCGCATGGGATACATGAGGTAGTGGGAAAACCGTAGTACCGCGGGGCGAACCTATTCGTACTATAAACCTGTCAATTAATTTTGGTAACAAAGTTTCAAATAAACTTTGCATAAAAGTTTCAAATAAACTTTGCATAAAAGTTTCAAATAAACTTTGCATAAAAGTTTCAAATGAACTTTGCATAAAAGTACAAAAGAATACAGTAGTGTCTGTTACAAAAAAGCAAAAGTTGTACAGAATTCATATGACGATACCATATCAAATTATGGATTTATTCATTCAATACGTGACGTACATAAATAATAAGTAAAATTGCGACGCAAATAACACTGGCCCCGACCGGTGCTATTTGAAATCACAGATTATTGTATAGGTACCAGTCCAGAACCTGCTCGTAAGCGAAGTTGTCAGTTATATAAGTTCCATATTACGACATTCACATGATGTTTGTAGTATATGAGGTAGCAAGATGAAACATTTACCTATTAGCACGTACTAGCTGCGCGCCGCGGTTTTACCCGCGTGATGGTGATTGACAACGATGATGATGAAAAGTAGCCTATGTGTTATTCCGGGACCTAGAGTATCTACATATCAAATTTCATCCAAATCCATCCAGCCGTTTGAGCGTGATTGAGTAATAAACATCCATCCATCCATCCATCCATCCCTCTATCCAAACTTACACATTTATAATATTAGTCGGATTATGTGGCTTTAAATAAAGTGTTTTGTTGTGTTCATACTTTAGTTAATTTCATTATTTTACTTTATTCATTGGTGCTTTAACTATGGGCCTTGTGAGCAGGCTCAACTAGCAAAACGAGCTGTGGAGAGGGCAATGTTCGGGGTTTCTCTACGCGATCAAATCAGAAATTAGATCTGTAGATAAACCAAAGTCACCGACATAGCCCATGGGATTAGCAAGTTGAAGTGGCAGTCAGCAGGGCACATAACTCGAAGAACCGATGGCCGTTGGGGTCGACAGGTTCTCGAATGTAATGATATCAAAAGAGTATGACGTTAAAAGCGACGCTGTAAGTCATTTTCAGGCTTTAGTTAGACGTTCGAAATCTAAGAATTCTTGTTTACTAAATAGACTAATGTTTTATCACCTGTACCACTGCAGCATGGCTCCGGTGGCGAGACAGCCGCCCGGCATCTGGAAGGACATCCGACCGAACACGTTCTGCAGCTCTCCGCTGTCGGGGTGGAACGCAGACTCGTACAGCTGTTTGGCGCGTATCACCTGCTCCATCTTAGTGGCGGATGGCTCTTGCCCTGCTCTGAGAGAAATTAATTAATTACTAACTTAATAGCGGCTGTGAAGTTTAAGCAAAAAGCATCTTGCTCCAACTTGCCCAATACATCGAACAGCTAGGCGAATAGTAAAATCAATAGTTAGATTAGTTCAGATGCCACTTTCTCGCACGTAATCTTTTTCTACAGCTAAAAGATAAATAAACAATTTAAGTAATATCAGCTTATTTTTTCCAATTTTTTTTCCAATCAAAAATATTTTTCTTTTGTCCTATAATCTATGTATAATAAATTGAAAAAAATACCACTTATGAGGACGGTTCATGAAGTTCAATTCTTATTGAACAAAACTTGATTTAAGTCCTCTAATTTATTGAGAAAAAAATACATTTAAGAACCTATATTTTTCCTTTATCTAAAATGCTTGGTTAATGAAAAATGTGCTGGAACTGTATTTTAAATAATACAAGCAAGATATACATACTTATACTTGAAGTAGAGTTCCTTGGCTTCATACAGCTCTTTCTCAGGAACCAATGATAGCAGTGGGTTGCAGATGAAAGCGAAATGCCTAAACCTGCCGAGGAATGTGCTTTGGTCCCACAGGGGCTGGGTGATATCTATCCTATTATCAGTGGTCATTTTCTGGAAAAAAATGGTGCAATTAATATGGTGGCTAAAGAAAGTTGATAGATCTGTATCTATTAACGGTTGTTGATTTCACCTGTGCGTTACTTTGCGGAAATCAACTCGGCCAAAAGTCGTGGAACTCAATTAACTTATTTTTTTTACTTTTTAGTTATTTCTCTCGATACTAACATTTCCCGAGGATACCTAATGCAGAGGCGAATCAAGTGTCAAGGAAGTTCGGTTAGGTAGGCTGTATATGTGATATCTTGAACTTCCTACTTGCAATTAATGAATTAGGGAGGGTGGTGCACTGTGCCTGGAATTATTTTTTAATATTGTATATTTACATAATATCATTTATGGTGATTTGATATCTACAAGGCATATCCATGGTCAAATTTTGAAAATAACTTTCTAAGAATTTCTTTGCTTGCTGTGTGATTTTCATATTAACACCACAACAAAGCAATGTCTAATCTTGCTGGATTGCTGCAAAAAATAATTATTGTTAACATACGTGTAGCCCTGAACAGCTAGAAGTTTGCTACTCAACTTTCTATGTTGATTTCTTTAACAAGTTCAATGATGAACCATTGACCACTGTTATGAACACTTTTATAAAGTTAAGTCTCTTCTCTACTTTCTTCAAAAACAAAGAAAAAAAGATTAAAACCACTGCATTTTTACAGATTGAAGAAAATTAAAATGTTATTATATTTATCATATCTATTCCAAGGTTGAATATTTTGGAAAATTATGTACCAAAGGAGTGACTGATAGGGGAGAGACTTTTTCTTTTAAAGATAGATATCATTGTGAAAGTATTATTTATATTATAACAAAATAAAAAAGTATCACTATAATTTATAAACTAACTATAGTAAATATACAAATAAAATTGAATGTTTAGATAGTTTATACGTTTAGTAAACAGCACCTACAACTAGCGATGTCACAATCAAAATATCTGGCATCAATGTGTGCAAAGATTGATCCATGCAGTAGGAATTGGATGTTAATTTTGAATCAAATGCATCAAGACAATATTTCTAAGATTATAAAATGACAGGGCACAAGACACAAAATATGGGGGTGACAAAACTTGACATGTTTAATTTCTAAGAAAAGAAATAATTTTGATCTTGTCTATTATACAATTCTTTATAAGCATATTTTTGATGATCAAGGTAACAATCAATCTACTGTAAAGTACCTACCAGGTAATTTTTCTTTACACTGACATAATATATGTGGCTATTTAAACCTCTAACATATAATTATGAATTGACATATCTAAACATTAGGTACCCCTAAAATTGCAATTTAATTGCAATATTACAGTTATTATGATTACAGAGGCAGAGCATTTCAAAAAACATTAGTCTTTTAAGTAATGTCTTAAATGCTAAGATGTTTTTTTAAAATGAAAACATGTTTTATAAACTAAATATTTAGTAGAGTTAATATTTAGTAGATTGTATATCTGACAAAGTAGAAAATACATCATAGACCAATATTTACTATTATTCTGTAGTTTTATACATATCATTTCATACATTGAAACAAATTTATTTGATATTAAAAAAATTTAACCATACTTTCATTTTTTGAGGCATTGTTTTATTTATTATAGATCTAGCATTTGACCACTACACATGGTACTATGAGTTTGGTGACAGTTTTTCAAACTTGAGGGTGGTAGCTAGCTAAGCATGTACACGAAAATACCCTTACAACCATGCTGAGAATTTGATAATGGTCTTTCCATCACTGGAAGCTCAAACTGTCGATGGGCATTGAACCAGCATGCATCTGCTTGATAGCTGATACTCCCACCGCTGAAGTATCTAGCTATGGTAATTTAAGCAAATAGAATCTTTCTTTTGGGAGCAATATCATAATTATTGAGATTTTAGTCTAAAAATAAAGTTCCTAGGAATAATTTATCTGCCGCAGTTAATATAAAACCTTTAACTCTCCCTCACAGATAATATTAATAGAAAATATTGATTAAAACACAAGAAATCCACCAAGATAATTTTAAGGAGAAGGAATAGTAATTTTTAATTTCATATCCAAAATCTACTTATCATTGGACAGATGCCCTGATAAGGCATTGCTTCCAACCAGTCTTTGTGGGTAATCAATGGTGAGGCGTAAATCCAGAGGTGGACATCATAAGGCTGAAACTCCAGTGATCAATGCAATTATCTGTAATGAGGTCTATGAATTGATAAACACATAACTTTGTTAAAACAAGCTTGTATACAGAGATTAGGTCTGACAAAATCTTTTGTGGATAAAAACAGTAGAGGGAAGCAATACAGCAAGAAGCTTCCATATAAAAACAGATTGTTACACATGGGAACAAATCACTCAAGTATCTCATAGCATAATTACATTGAAATAAGCTACCTCGGTAATAAAACTGCAGATTGCCTTTCATCAAAACCTGTCTAGAAGGGATTTTCAAAGGTATAACCTACGACGGATATAAAGGAGCGCCTTTTTTGTATAATTATGGCGTTTTTTTTCCAACCCATAGCATAATTTATTTAATTCTATGCCGGTCTATTAGCAAATAGGTGATTCAAGGGCGCTACACCACTGATACCACATTTAACTAATGTAAGAATATTATTATCAAACGACGGGAGATCTAGAAAATAAAAGTTAAATTCTGGATCAGTAGGTAGTTTAATAAATACTATTCACAAATTAAAGATTCTAGTTATGTAAGTGCTACTATTTCTCGCATGTTTTATACAGCTACTAATATAGATATTTTACTAATGAAGCTTACGTCTATCCTCGGCACTCCTTGGTTTTTAAATTTTAAAATAATTTACTTTCCACGGTCTAGGTACAGAACAGTAATAAAAATTTAAATAATTATTTGTATTTGTACCTACCGCATAGATAATGTAAATTGTAACCACAAGGCACAAACTATAAAAGAGATTACAATACTACTTACTACGTAAGCAAACCTAGGTATAATCTATGAGGCAAACTATAATTATCTATTACAGTCCCCACCGATAGTAGACTCAGACTCTATTTAGTTTGTAGTAGAAATTTTAAGCTACAAATCCATGAACGACACATCTTTGAGTATACAGCCTCCACTCCTCTATCCAAAACGAACGCGGAAAACGATCAAGTTTTGTGTGCTTTTAACTGTGCCATAGCCCATCTCAAACGAACTAATAGTTTATTCTACGTCTAGTCTACCAAAGAGATTACAATACTTGTAGTCCACTATCTGACTACAGGGATTTTAATCTCTGGTAGACGTCAGCAATAATAAAAGTTCGCTAATATTGCAGACATATTCAGTCGAGAAACTATGAAACAGACACCGAACATGTACCTATTTTAAGGAGATTAAAATTTTTAACATGTTTGCAAATTTAATGTACCGATGTGGTTTTGGGGGCGCCTTCTACAGATCCTTCGACACCCTTTCGCACAAACTTGTACTCGCTGGGCCTATTTAATGAAAACGCCAGCACAGTGGTGGATTTGCCGCTAGGAAGTAATTCAAATTTTGTAATTTCAACCTCTGTAATTTGATTACATAGTTCACATTAATATTGTTTAAGTAAATGGTATTCCAACCTTATGATGAGTGTACTATCGTCCTCATTTCATGAGGTTTAATCATAATTAATTTAGTTTTGAACTGGTGGATTGAAGTGTCCATCCTTACCTCATCCTTACATCTATTATATAGTGAAAACTACACCAGAAATATTCGGAAGAAGCCGAAACAATTGTCGATCGTAATATCGACTACGCGTAAGTACCACGTTATATCCGTAAAAAACAGTGTAAACCAGAAATATTGTTAGGGTGAATATTATCTGAGTTACCTACTTATAAAATAGGTATGCCATCAATAAACAGCTTTGTACTAGTGCGAACAATATCTACGGAGAACGAATAGTTACTTAGAATGGTTGGTTCGCCTAGTAATTATTACGTGAGTAATGCCCATGTTTTAAACATTCATATATATTTACATTAACGCATCAGCATTGCAATTCAACGTGGCAATGCTGCTAGCATTCTGGGCACGCTGCCAACTGGTAGTGGGCTAGAGCATTTGAGTTAACTATAGGCTGACAATAATAGTTAGTGGCTTGCTCAAATGTTTTTGTAGTAGCGTTGTGGTATTGTAATTACTTATTAGTATTTTATATTAAAAAAGGCATCGGCGCCTTTTAAAAAGTTCATAATGTGTTAAAACAATGTCACTTTATTTTCGTTTCTTATTCGAATGGAATAACATTTATATAAATATGTAACCGTTCTGAACGTTCTTGGCAAAATTGGCATTCATTCTGGAACGCACCATTAGTCTGATCAAATATCAATGAGTAAATAAGTTAAGTCTATTATTGCTATGAACGATTGGTTCTCAGTATATAGTTACTTATCTATGGATTGGTTAAATATGGCGGCTGTTTCTGTAACAGCCGATATGACGATTCAGAAGAATTCTCAAATTCTAGTCAAAGTTGAAGAAGCTTTGGCTGATTTAATCGTTGTTTCTTATTGTGCTAATGATAAGAAGTTCCAAGGAGTGCTTCTTGACTCCAACAAAGGGTGGGTTTCGGTAGAATTGGTTTATGTGTATTATCGATTATTTCACAAAGATAATCAAATTTCACATTGTTTTGGTATATTTTTTCAGTAATTTACCCTTTGGAGTCTATAGTCTCCATCCAGCATTTACTAAGCAAGGCGCACCAACTGATTGCAGCGATGATAAACTACATTCCGTCAGCCAAAGGTTCTTGTATGAAGATCCTGATTACGAAAGTAAAATGGTCCAGAAATCTAAAAAACCGGCACAAAAAATCAAACAACCACAAAGGCAAAAGATGACAGTGCGCTTGAGGCCTAGAAAAGTCCTCTGTTCTAATTGCAAAGGTATTTGTAACGAGAACAATGAGAATGTAGACGTGTCGAAGAAACGGAAATTAGATTCCGATAACGACCCACCTCAAGAATCTGACTCATCAAGTCTTCAAAAGAAATATTTGATGGGCGGTATGTTGATACCGAAACTATCTCGGCTACAACCAAGCGAAATATCGAGCGCGCTCAGAGGCGCCTCTAAAAATTCCAGTAAGCCTAGTGAAAAACCTATGAAAGGTGTGAAAAGTAGTTATAACGAAGATGCGACTCCTGAGTTAACTTTCGTTAGTGTACCTGATGCTAAGGAAATTGACAACCAAGAAAGTAAAAATGGAGATGATTCCTCGTTCAATTCAATGTTTTCAAGTGCACGGACGCTTAAAATATGTTTTGGTGTTGGTGAAGGTACAGTAGTGAAAATACCTCCTCTAACTGGTGACTTTAATGAAGATTCAGGAGTTTCATGTGACATGAATAAAACACCTACTAAACCTGAATCTAAAGCAGCTAAAAAAGCTTTAAAAAAAGCTAGAAAACAAGCTAAGAAAAATATTGCGATAGAAGGGAAAGATTTGATAAGTCAATCCCCTAAATGCAAAGGAGCTCTATCGCCCCACAATAATCAATCTGACAGTCCAACTGATCCACTACTAAAACGTCATAAGCACAAAGTGAAACACAAGAAAAAGTACAAATCTCAAAAGAAACGAGATGAAAATACTGGCAAAAATTTAGATAGCAAATCAATTGCTTACTTCAATGATATAAAAGAGCACTGTATGAATCAGAAGCTTTCAATTAGTTTACGAAGGATGAGTAGTGATTCATATGCACAACAGAGTGAGAATGATGAGTTAGAAAGCTGCTCTGATGAGTGGGAACCGGAGGTGGAGGTACCTCAATTTCCTGCAAAAAGCTCTGAAGGGGTAGGTGGCAGCTTTCTTAGGGTATCACCTGGGGATATAGTTTGGGGTAAGGTGGTAGGGTTTCCATGGTGGCCAGGCAGGGTGCTGAGTGTAACATCAGCATCTAGAGCTCATGTTGCGTGGTTTGCATCAAAAACATCATCGCTTATGCCATGTGATAGCTTGAGTCCTTTTTTAGCAGATTTTAATGTGAGTGTCCTCTGTGTGCTTATTTTTTATTTCATTGTATAACAACCATTTCATGTTGAGCTGTTGATTGACTGAGCTTTGCTAAATCAACCTAGTGTTATTGAAGTTATAGTCAGTAAGGATCAAATTATAAGATATGATATCACATGTGTCTATAGTGCCTTACTATGCCAGTGTCTATTATGAGACAAACTCAACTATGCCAGGCTGTCGATAAACAACTCAACAGTTCGCAAGTCCCAAATAATATTATGTTTATCATGAAGATTATCAAATAACTGAATCTAACAAAACAATACTGATAATAACTTAAATACTGTTTCGATAGACCAGACAGTCTTTAATGTGACATCCATACTCAATAGATGTTAACATTTTGCATGAAACATTTTGCTTCCACATCCATAGTGCGTACATCATATGGTATGCAGTTAATTGCATAAGTTTTTCTGCATAGATTAAATCTGGGTGTCATTAAATCACAAGGGTATAAGTATTTTCTAGGCAGATGTGATCCATCTTGTATAGACTGCATCATTGATATATAGTAGATAAGATAGTGGCCAAAGCCTACCTATTCTGTATACAGAGAACTGATATTTATCCCAATGTAGTATGTATATAGGGCATAGATTATATCTTATTATTTGGAAGTGCCTTTATAGTATCCTCATATTAGATAGCTGAGTTTATAATAAAATCATTAAAGTACAAGTAAATATAATAAATATCCAGTAGAAAGTTTTCCTGAAGACTTATTCAGAAGCGATTATAGCTCAGCGGGAGGAGCGTCGGCTGTCAAACTGAAGGACACTGGTTTGATCCCCAACAACAGCTTGAGCATCCGGTGAAGGTAACACCGTTACCAAATCCCCAGCATGTTGGTGGGGTACTTTCGAATACCCGCCTGGCTAGCTACCACCCTCAAGTTTGAAAAACTGTCACCAAACACTTAGTGTGTTCAGACAGCAGTCCTTGAGAGCCAGTTAGTATTCTAGGTCTAGCGTGATAACATCTTCGACCACATCGTCACTGACCATCAAGTGAGATAGTGGTCAAACGCTAGATCTATAAAGTATGAAAAAAAGTATGATACTGAGAACAATTAATAGATATGATAATTAAATGTGAAGCTATCTTAAAAAACTGACTTGTGTGCATGCTCTGATGGCTAGGAGCCATCAGAGCAGTTTTATTATACTTCTGAACATGCTTTTTTCTTTTTTCTTGCATTCAATTATAAAACTTTGTAGGTGCAATTAAAATCTGCGAGTAAAAATTAAAAAAATGAAACATACCAAATCTATTTTCTAGTAAATTTTGTAGTTTCATTACATTACTGGACAAAGTTAATTAAAAATATTAAATTTGAATGAAAGTTAATTAGTTTGACGGGTTAAAGTAAATCATACCACTACCATTATTCATAATAATTATAAATATATGTTTCATACTAATAAAGCTCAATCACATGTGTTGCTGATAAAAATGTAAATAGTTATAATGCAGAAACTGTGGGCCGAGTATGCATCACATCTATATTGTAGTATATTCACTATAGTAGCACAAGATGAAATTAGCTTAAGAAATATATACTCTAATCTGTTATTTAATTATGAGAACTAAATTAAACACTAGATTTGCAGTAGATGGAATTGTTACCGAGCTTGGTTCACGAGTTTTCTAAAGTATCTAGATACTACTACGATTGATGTACCTAGGTACATAAATAAATAAATAAAAATAAATATAGATACGTGTATCACACACACATCACTACACACAGACTAATTTAATTGAATTTGGTATATGAATATGATTACGAACTATGGTAGAATAAGTTTGTTATTAATGTTTTTTTTAAAAATTCCTAATTGTTATTTTGATTTTATCTATACTTATCATTTGTATAAAAAATGAATGTACTGACATACAACTATTAATGTGATTGTTTAATCTTTGCTTCATAATTAAATCTAGTTTAGATAATTATGTAGATCAATAAATTTCACATGGGTTGCCGAGCTAACCCCTTAAGAGTACCTATACTGTTAAATAACTCAATAATTATAAAAACCTCTGTGTCCCCTTGTTTCTCGAGCGCGCGCAACACTTCTCTGACACTCCCCCTACTCGCGCTACAATCTGAACTCTTTAAAATCTAAGCAACCATGGTTGAATAGGCAATAAAATAAACATTATTTAATTTTTTTTAAGCAGTCAAATAACACTGTTTAATATTAAAATTGTTAAACAAGATAGTTTTGGGATTTCGCTACGCAACCCATGTACATTGTACCAATCTAAATATTATTTGTTATTAAAACTTTGTGGTTTTGACACATTATGTGAGACTCGCGCCACGGTCGCCCCCATATTCTCCTTAAAAAGGCCACCAAATGTGGTTAAAACTATAGTGTAACCCTCTGCATTCATCTTCATAAGGACCACTTGGAAGTGAATCCAAACAAAACCCTGAGCATAGCCCTCTTCATAGCTCACGTCGCTTGCCAACCCGCCTGCCAAGCGTAGCGAGTATAGTAATAATAGTATAGTATAGCCCCCCCATGACAAGACAATTAATATATATAATAAAGTCAAAATATGTTTTAACTTTTTCAGATAAGATTCAACAAGAAGAAACGGGGGCCATACAAAGAGGCTGTGAAACAAGCCACTATAGAAGCGCGGCAGGGAGAATCTCGGATAGAAGACAGCTGTGACCCACTTGGGAGCCCTACCCATAGTGTCGCCACGATGTCGCCGCATCCCATTGATGTGTTCTCGTAATGTGATCCACAGCCGAATTTATTCAAATTCATGTGATATTTAGTTATGTACTCTATGCACAAATTGTTGCATGTCTATTTTACGATCTAATATATACATGTCAAATTTTCCTATTATGCCCTTGTTTCATAGATGGTTTCTTTATTTTTGCAACAATAGGTAATTTTCTTATTTTCATATTTTTTACATAGTTCTAGAAATTTCGAGATCAATATTTTTCATTCTTAGTTATTTTTTACATACACAATGCTATCATTGTGTGTGTTTCATTCATTATTTTTCCTTGTATGATACTCTGTTTGATGGAAAACATTCAATGATATATTAGATTTGTTAAGTGGACTGTGACGTTGATACATTCTTTAGGTAAGTGTATAAAGTTAGTATTTTTGTGATAATTGATAAAGAAACGGTGATTTCCAGTATGTTTGTCAATGCTTATAAAAGGCTTTGTCATACAGCTAGCTAACCATCTTTATCAATATGGACTAATAAATGATTAAGTATATCATTCCAATACCAACTATCGCCGTCACATCTGAATAGTACCATTCCTGAGCTATCAGATGTAAAGAGTTTTATTACTTCACTGCATTAACATGCTTTCATGCTAGGCAGGACTAAGGTAAACATCCAAGATGCTAACCAAAAATGATGGTATAAATACGGACAGCTAGTGGATTGCTACTATAACTTAGATGGCAAAGCGAGTGAACGGTATGAATTCTGTAGTTGTCCGTTCAAATCCCACTAGAACACGAATTTTTTACTTCAAAAACTATCAGCTTTACCCTGAGAGGCACGGTAGAAGTTAAACATTAATATCAAAGTTGATCATCGTCTCAATCAGCTGTGTTTCTACATTCCGTTTTCTATGTAAATTTGCAGACGAATCTAAACTGTCCCGTTAACAATCAGCGTTTACACTCCCTTGTTATATGAAGGTAATTATCAGTAGCGGTTTGTGCAATAAATATACCTACATTTTAATGGGGTTAATGTTTTTTATACCACATAAATACGTGATCATTTGATGGTGACACTAGCGAAGCAAAAAAACATATTGGAAAAGTTAAGCGAAAAATTATAAAAACCATTGCTAATCTACGTTTTTTTTTTGTTTTCCCTGTATTTAGGACATGATGGATCTACAGGTTTAGGTACATGCTGTATTTCAGTTTTTAAAAACGGAACTCTGATTTATTATGGGTCATGTTTTGATTAATTGTTCTGCGACCTATTAACAATCGATTTATGGGTTCATAAACATTAGAGGGCATGTGCGATCAAATTTAAAAGCGGGACGCGCGCCTTCGTGTGGAATTTTATTGGTTATAGGATATTTTTGTAAAATGAATTTTAACATCGCGGACGCCTCGAATCGACGCGTCAAGGGCGTTAAGTATCCATATATTCCAATTTTACAGAGACTTGTTATATCACCTGTTAAAATCAATATGTAAAAATATAATAATTGTAGCCATTTTTACCTACGAATACATAGGTAACTTTGCCTGCCTGCAAGATCAGATTCGTTCGAAATTCACTTTGTATCTTCAAATGCGTATATGGTCACATAACACTTTTTATTAACAGTAAAATACTAAATGCTAATATTATTTCGATCACGGTTGGTTTACTGAATAAATAAATTTTAGGCAAGTAAGTGGGAATTTTTGTCGAGTCATGTTCAGTTCTAAACGGGCCTATACTCGTACAATGAGTTGGTACATATAAATGTTTGTAAATTGGTTTTGGCTCATATAATTACTTGGGTGATATTGTTTCTTAAATGGTAAATTTTACAGTCTATTTCGTAAATTTTAAGTAGAGGTCTTAGTTTTTTTTTAAAATTGTGAGTGCATTATGTTAGGGAGTGTCCAGACCTGACGAATGCGCAGCTCGTGCGCCCTTCGCGTGTAGTTTATGTTCGCTGAAATTATGCTTATATGGACGACGCAAGAAACGGTGCATATCTGCCGCATCTATCAATTGCCGTTTCGCTGTTTCAAAAACCATTCACAAACCATCAATTATTTGTGTCAGAATACTCCTAGATGAATTTTACTACAATTATTTTACGCTCCGGTATTTTCTGATTACGCTAAAATTTATTTAGTGTAAACGTTATTCGCTAACTAGAATAATTATCGTTAAAGTAAAATAATCAAATCAGCTGTACAAATTAACTGATATGACAAACCGCGGTGCGTAAGTCAAAAGTTTAAGATGACGTCACATAGTTTTTGTCGCAATCGATTCATATTAACTAGAACTCGATTAAGCCAGAACAAAGTGTTAATACCTATCATGGGTCATTGTACAAATAATTGGTTAATTTCGGCAATAGGAATACTTTTCTATTTGCTGGCAAATCATACCTGCTAAACGCAGTACGATACTAGTGAATTGCGCTTATTCGTTCGTATTATCAAATCACTGCTACAGTTGTGCTACATACAATATAGTATACTGGACTCCATTGTAATTGGTATATATATATATATCTATTGCTACTGAATTCTATTGTTTTACAGTACAATTACGATTTTTGTAGAGTTTTGTGCTCAGAAATGTATCGGTAGCCGACATTGCGTAGCCGGTTGCGTAACATTTTTCATATGGTCCTCGTAAGAACACCCGAATTCATCGCATATTGTATGACTGTAGTACATCCCCTATACAGCTAATTAATAACTTGCTAGAAGCTATCAATTACCTGTGATAGAGTTGTATTAGATAAAATGTCAATTAGATTAAATTATTTTATGTTACGAATTAAACAGCAATCTCAAGCACGGTTTTTCGTTCACTGCTTGGGTATCGTTTAATAAGTTTTAATCAATAAAACCAATTGTTATGTATTTATATGATTAATAAAAAAATATTAATTTGTTTTTTTTAAAATGAATTACTTGCATTCTTTTTAATTGTTTTCTTTCTTTTGAGATATTTTTATAAAACGTGTCATATAGTGCTTTCCATACATTTCGAAGAACGAAATATGGATTACTATATATATAAGTATTTTATCTTAGAAACTGTGTATAAGAATATACAGCCAGATCTGTGTTCAAAACAAATATATCCACTATTGTATGTATTATATTTAAGTAATTATCTCATTGATGTTCTAACTTCTTACCAAATATAGGTACCTACCTACTTGCTACACAGTTTTTCGAAACGTGTGTTGTTTCATGATTGGGTCTCATTAGGATACAAGCTTATAAAACTGTTATATAATGATTCACCAAAATTGTTTCATCCGTAGGAGCTACAGATGTCATGAGTACGGTACATTAACCTACTTAATTTTTTAAAGTAACTATTTTCCAATCAACATCAGTTTATACCTATATTTTGCTCTTCCAAGACCCTTAAGTGAGACTAATAACCGTTTAGCCTTATAAACTCTATTCTCTATTTATGAAAAGTAGAAGCCTCTGGCCCCTGGTGGGGCCCTGATGGACCCTCACTGCCTCTGTGACTATAAGCGACAGTTGAGCATATCAGACACTATTTATCTGAGATCATGGCACAATTTTAAATTTCCCTGAACGGAACAATGAGTCATTGATAAGTACACGAGTAACATGTAGGTAGTACATAAATATTACATTGTTTTTGCGCTGATTTGGCTCCAACTGTTATCTCTATACGAAAACTTAAAATGCGTTGCGTGGGAAATTACGTAACTAATTACCAAATGATAAGAGTGAGATTAGCTTATGAGGATCCACCTATTATATAATTATTGAATAAAACAAAAGACTACTAAGTCTGAGACACGGAATTAGTTGAAGAAGACATTTTGAGTTTCCCGATATAGAAAAATAACAGGTTTAAAATAAATATATAAAGCATTCAGTTTCGTCATCATTTCATTCTTTGTTTAACTCATGTTATAATAGATTGTCCATTGTATTTATTGTTCACTAGCTGCGCCTACGCACTACATTTTTCCCGCTAACTCAGTTATCCCACGGGACCCATACATTTTCCAGGACAAAAAGTAGCCTATGTCCTTCTCCAAGGATCTTTTTATTCAAATTGGTCAAGCCGTTCAGGGTTCACGCTGTGACAAAGGGAAATAGCGATAAATTTATATATATATACTACCTAATTAAACCCCATAGTAGGTTTTATGTAAGTACGTATACAATATAGTATTATCTGTGTATTTAACAATTAATTTTCTGGCCAGAAGATGATCATGTTTTTGTATACTTTGTATAGGTTCTTAAAAACAGATCATGATTCACTATTTTGAATATTTGTTAATATAACCTCAGTTGCTCAGATCCTAATCTCTACACTGTCATGAGACGTCACAGAAATTACTAGAAGCGTATTCAGGCATAAAATTTGAGTTTTAAGTGTGAGCATTTTGTCAGCGAGTTTGTCAACAATTCTTTATAGGTTTCATGAACAATTCCGCGGCATGAATTGTAAGCTTTTAGGAGGCAGTTGTACCTACATTGCTGTAAGTACGTACCTACCTATGTAATTCTACCAAAGACGTGATCTTTGTTAGAGATGTTAAATATCTACTTATATTATTTTGTCATTATTAAGTTTGTTTATACTTGCTCATACAAAATTACAAAAGCAAATTTATTTAGTGTTAATAGTCGACTGCTGCGCTGGGTCAGCGACTTATCATTACAGGAAATGTATTTAAAAAATATAACTATTCTGAAGATTTGAAGTTTTATTTTAATATGGTGGTCCATGATTGGTCCTTATCTCTATACAAAATGCTAATTGCCTATTAGCTTAATACCTTAATTTTAGGACTTTTTATTTAAAGCTTTATTTGTAACATTATAACTTGGTTTTTGCAATCACAATAAGTAATATTCCTCTTACAAGGGCAGTGACGTGCCTCAAAATACACATCTGCTTGCAGGGTGTACTTACTTAACGGCATGAAATAAGATAGATGCTAAATTATAGCATATTCATATTCTAGCGTGTTAAGTTTATAGCACCTAGAAAGAAGCCTTTCTAGCTGTAGGTACCTAAAAAAATAGTTTTTAATCATTCAAGATATTTGGTTGAATTATATAAAACAATAACGTGGTACATGAACCCACGACAGAAGAATACCGACCCTGTTTCCTGCGGGTAAAGACTAATGATAGACTTAAATTAATTACTTCATTTTTAAAAAGGCCCAATGATCTTTCAAACTTTAGTTAGTATAACAGAAGGGAAAGTAAATCACTTTGTATATTTTTAATTAAACAGACACGCAGAGTTTCAGCTTAACTTCTAGTACAGACGAGAATGACCCAACAATTATTTTTTTTTTTTTTTCTAACGGACTAATGCTGTTTGCCTCTACCGGCATTTACAGCTTCACCGGAGGGGGGTGACCCAACAAATAAGCTCCCGAGCTATTTAAGCTTTCTCCCCTTCCCAGTCTCGGAGCGGGCAGATCAGATCGGAGGGCAAGCGACTGTGACGTCACAGCCAATCAGCAACTACTGGTCTGTCATTAGTCCAGTGCGTGGTGGCGCTAACTTTTGAATGGACTGGATCGGCGTGGGCAGGCTAAGCGTGGTTGGCATGGCTAGATGGCAGTCAGGTTTTTACATTAGTGTGCCACATTAGTGTGTGTAAACCAGTACCTAATTATCGTCTCAGCAATAGGATGTCCATTTGCACGTGTACCTCTATTAATTTCTAAAAAGACCGCTTGGGAGCTTCCCACATCCACTCAAACTACTCATTATTGCAATAGTACTAAATACTATAGTGATTTTTTAAACAACTTCAAAATGGGAGGAGGTTACAACCGTAGGTATACATATATATATTATGTGTGTTCGCGGATAATTTCATCGTTTATGAACCTACTAGCTGCGCCCCGCGGTTGTACTCGCGTAGTGATGAAACCTATGTGTTAATCCAGGGTATAGGCTGTCTCCATACCAAATGTCATCGAAATCGGTGTAGCCGTTTTGAAAGAAAGAAAGTACTACTTAATACAATACTTCCGCGGTGGACCCATTTAAATATCATTAAAATCGGTCAAGGTGGTTTTGGGCTCCAATAACTTAAAAGTGTTGTCAATCTGGAGGACTTCCTTATTTATCGAGGGTGAATTAATCGGTGAACACCTTTGAGTATACAGCCTCCGCTCCTCTATCTATTTTATCTGAAGTGAACACACATAATGACAATTGATCCTGTGAGTAGCAAAGGTTACTGAACAAGGTGAAACATTTTTTTCTATAAAAAAATGGGATCGACTTCGACACTCAAAAGTGGAAAAAAATTGTTGAAGTCGATACCATGATATTTCAAAAGTAACTATTATCAAAATATTGTGCGCGCATGGACGCAAATATGGCGGCATTGCATCGTTGACTTGGAAAAAGCGTTTTGTTGGTTATAAAAACCGCGTTTCATGGTAAAATATAGAAAATCTACGGTTCCTTGTGATTAAATAAGGGAGATGAAATTGTTTTCCTACTTTGTGGTGTAAAATTACGCGACCGACCGGGACACCGGGAAGTTTTGGTTCAAAGTGATTGATAGCTAGGTTAACAACCTGGCATAGGGCTCTTAGCACAGGTCCAGAGTGCCACGAACACGAGTTGGAGTAGCAACGAGTGGGGCCCCAATCGGCTCCATATCGTCCGACGGCATCCCTTCGACTGGACCTGATGTAAGTGCCACAATTAATTCTTTTGGTTAAGTTTTGTTACATTTATAACACCGCGTAATCGCGGCAACTTTGACGGAGCCCCACACGATTTCGAACAAAGTTTTTGATCGACATTTTAATTTACAGAAAAACTTACAAAATTGGCTAAGTAGTCAAACGAACAAAATAAGCGAACCCAAAATTAAAAAAAGAAAAATTACAAATATCCTCTGACACTGACGGTGTCTTAATGACCGTTAAATTATGAAGTGATTGTTAAATTTAAAATGGTGGCATTAATACAATTAGTTGCTATGCTTAGGCTTTTATAGTGCTGACTGATACAATGGTATGGTGCAAAGGTTAGATTTCTCAATATGTACAACTTGCGACCCTTTAAATTTTAGAATTATTCCCGATGCTGTAATTTGTTTTCTTTTCACAGAACCGCCCCTTGTGGGATGAAATTATTTTGGCTTTGCCATTATATCATACTAATCTTATAACTGGAAAGTTTGTATGTACGATGCATGGAGGTTTGTTACTCTTTCTTGCCTAGACGGCTGGATGAATTTTGATGAAATTTGGCATGAAGATAGCTCATTCCCTTAAACCAGAGTATAAGCTTATCTTCACTTATGCTTATTTTCATCATCACAATTTTTCATTAGCGCGCGGGCAAAACCACGGCGCGCTGCTAGTATAGTATAATTTCTGAATTGTGTGTTACTGGTGGGTCACGGGTTAATCGCGTGCTTCATAGGTTTACGAGTTGGTTAGAACACACAGTATGGCTATGTCTAATGTATACAAACATAGATACTTGATATATATTTTGTAGTTTTAATGTAGCAAATGGTATTATCATAAAGAAGTGATCTGCGTCTTTTGTTATTGAAAGTTCTGCGTTCTACCTGGTCATAAATTAAGAACAATAATAAATTCATTGTATATTACCATGTACATGTAAAGGTCCTATAAAAATGCAGTAAAAGTTGCATTTTAACCACACAATATTATACAATATGAGTTATGTTTTAGAGATGCCTTTTTTTAGTTTGCCAATTTTCATAACACTAAAGTTTATTAAGAATGTATCTACTATGCGAGAAGTCCACAGCATTGTCCCTGTTTTTTGGCACTTTTCAATATCACGTCTACATACGTCCTTTACAGTGTGATCTGATTCTTCAATCTTATGAGGTGGTAATATAATGAGGAGGACAATAGCTTATACATTTCCGTAAATCATAAAAATATATTATGTGTAACAGTGGAGCCAAACCTGAACCCTATGTAAAACAACTTGATAAAGAGTACTAAAAATCGTTTGTGTGTGTCATGTGAGGTGACAAATGTGTGGTGCTCGTGGGTGGCGAGTATTCTGGAAACATATCCGTTGTACTTTTGTACACGTAACATATATTTTCTGTGTTATGGTATATGGTAGAAAATATGCAGTCAAGTCGCTATCAACGTCAATTTAAGCGTCAAAAGCGCATTATGAAGTTTTGTGGGTGTGAATTGTTAAATATTTTACTGTAGCTATGGCGCATAGATAAGTAACTATCTATGGCGTATTAAAAGTTTTGCATCTGGCAGTACTGTAATGTAATGTTTGAAAACACGAATGAAATGTCATATCACTTCTTACTTTTGCTCTTGGAAGATTTGAATTTAAATATAATCTGATGAAGTTCATGTAATATTTACTTAAATTTCAATATGAGACGAACATATAAATCCAAAAGAGATACTGGTGGAACTTTTGACGCTCGAGATGCGTTTGTAAACCTGGACGAAAAAAGCTCAGTTTTTGATGCATTTTACATTCATAGTATAAAACAGACTAAGCGCGAATTATCTTGCGTTGCATTGTCCCATCATAATGGAGTTTCTTCCAATAAAGTTCGCAAAAAGAAGTTTGTCAAAAGGATAGTGAAAGAATTAGAGCCGATTCGCCAAAGAAAGACTGTGTCTTCTTCAGCATACCTGACCCCGGATAAGTCAATTCGGGTGAATAAAGTTCTAGATCCGTTTGACATGCTGCTTAATTCATCATCAACATTGCAAGATACATCCAAGACTAATAAGGAAGATTTATTTCAGAAGCAAATGGCTAAAAAGTAAGATATTATTTCTAATATCCATAGGCACTGCAGTTAATCAGAAACTGTATAATTTATTACCATCTCATGTGATGTAAGACTTCTCAATAAATTATTTATTGCTCATAATTACACATTAAAAATATACAAGATAAAAAAACATCCTATACATGTTTTCAAAACAAAAACAACCCATTTTTGTAGATATTGACATGTTGTTTAATAATGTAGAACATCTATTTGTTCTATCATCAATAGTTTTCACAATGTATGTGATGTAAAGAATTTTTTGGGCTTTACTTAACTTTGAGTTCTATTACTGAATTTTTAGTAGAGATCCATAATATATTTTAGTAATAAATATAGTCTTTTCTTTCTTTCTTTTCTCAGCTATGTGCGTCCACTGTTGGACGTATGCCTCCCCCATATAGGGGGGATTTGCCAATACTCGCCACGCTTGGCAGGCGGGTTGGCGAGCGCAGTATGATTACAAAAATATAGTCTAGTCAGGGATAATTTAGCATTCTACTAGAAAATATTTTTTTTCCTTAGTCTAGTACTTTTTGAGTTTATTTGTTACAAACATACAATAATACAAATATTTCCTCTATATTCTCCTACATATTAGTGTAAATAATTTTTAAGTATGTACCTGTTCATACATGTTACATTTGATTTTATTTTCAGAGAAAACAAAGTTTACACAAGAAAAAAACAAGCAAAAGCAAAGAAAGTTACATACTCTCCCTCCAGAAGTAACAGTGCTGGTAAGACATGTTTTTCACTTTCACTAAAACAGTAAAAATACAATTTTTAAAGTTAAAAAAACATTGCATTTTATGGCTGGACCCCAAACTAGAATTATAGAGAAATATTAAAAACAAATACCTTTCTCTGTTGATTATACTTCATTTCATTATTTGCAGAATATGAAAAGGAAAATACATCTGGGGAATTCCGGTCAAATATTACAGACATAAAAACATATGAATTACTTGTCGAAACTGAAGCTGCAAAATCATCTAATAATGAATCTATCAACAAAATTGTTAACAATATATCCCTGATTAAGAACTTCAAACACAAAGTGTCCATTGGTTCTTTTAACAATTCTTTTAAATGTGATAAAAATAGACTAACTAGAAACTTACAATCACCAATGCATCAAAATTCACCTTTATGCAGTACACCATTCAAAGAAAAATACAGAGCAGTATCCATTTTTAAATTTTCTCCCATAACTCAAAAAAGTCCAGATTATAAAACCATAATAGAAGAAAAAGGTCACCATAACACTAGTATAGTATTTGAATCCAAAAATTTAAGCCCAAAAGGATCACAAGAGCCTCCAGCATCACCACTTGAACATTTGCCAAACCTTAAGCACCATGAGGCTTTAGTAGTAGGTGATAAAAATCGAGATTATTCTAATACGAAAATATATGATTATTCTATTCAAAATGAAATAAAGAGTAGCAATGGTGAAGAGCAACATAGTGAAGATAGTATAGTGTCAAACATTGGAGAGGATTCTATTTCAACTGAGCCCTTTTTCGGTTTTTCAAATAAGTCACATCAAGATTATATGAACACAAATAGTGTTTACATGCTTGAATGTATTCAAGAGAATAATTCAATGAAGAAAGAATATGTTGATATTATTATGAATGATTCAGAGATATGCACAAGCAATATGCACTGTTTAGATAATAGTGCCACTTCTAAAGAATGCTGTAATGGTAATTCTACAGTGAATTCCTATAATTCTGAAAATGAATCTATGTACGACACTTGCAACAGTGGACAAAGCTCTATAGTCGATAATTATAGTATTACCAGAGAGCCGATAGTCGCTATCGAAAGAATGAATGATTCGGTATTTATGAGATATTACGAAAAGATGCAAAGGCATCAAGATGAAGAATTGAGTGAACAGACTGATGGTGATGAATTTGAGAGCTTAGCGAATGATACAGATGGAGAAATATTAAATGTTTCATTAAGCAGAGAATCTGATTGTATTGAAGAAAAACCAAATACAATTTTAATATCTGATTCATCAACAACAGAAGATGTGCTCTCATCCAATGACGAAGATACAGAATGTAATAATGAAGAGGTATGTGTTAGTTTTGTCACTACTAGAAGAAAAAAAGAAATTATTAATGATTCCATGTTCATATTTGATAATTCTTATGGGAGCAGTAGCACTGACTGTGATAAGACTGTAGTCAGCAACACCAAAAATAATTTAGATAAGTCTTATGAAAACAAAAAGTTAGATCAAACAAATGTTAACAGTCATTTTGATGTTGAGGAAAACTCTATAGAAATGTTTAATCCGATTGACAACCCAGATGTCAGGATTATTTGTAGAAGCTCTATATTACATACAGAAAGGAATTCTCTAAGCCCAAGAAATAGTACATGTGATATGAGTTCAAATGAAAGTTCATGGAGAAATAGTACATTAAATTTTGTCAAGAGAGCCGATAGGAGTGGCTCAAAACTATCAAGGCAAAGTAAATCTGCAGGTTTACAAAAAGAAAATATTGATTTAAATTTGAATGATACTTCATGTAATGAAAGAGTTATGATACCGACCGAGATGATAACTACCAGAAAAAGCTCTGTACTGCCAATAAAAATAACTCCTGTAAGGTCACCTAAAGGTGATTTAACTTTTAGGAACATTCCTGATAAAAGGATTTTAAGAAGAACTAGACAAAGTTCGAAGTTAGAATCTAACTCTACTAATAGTGAAATAGCTCCAATACAGACAACAAATAATGAAACCATGTCTGAAAATAATGAGACTGTAGTTGAAACTAATGAAACAGCAATTAATAATGAAACTGTAATTGAAAAGAATAAAACTGCAATTGATTCTGTTGATATAGATAGACATACTTGGATGTTCAAAGAAGACACTCAAGTAAATATGGAAAGATCTTCTTATGCTGGTGCTGAATTGAAACCAAACATAGTTCTGCAACCAGGGAAGAAATGGGAAAGGTCATTAAGTATCTATAGAAGAATGACAATGGTTGATAACTTGGATCAATCTATTTTAGAAGATGAATGCCTACAAAAAAAGGGAAGAAAGTACAGACAAAGTATTATCAATACTATGGAAATGCAGGGATGTAGAGGTAAAACTTTTTTGTGCTATTACATATTTCTTTGCCCTTCCTTGTTTTGGCTCTGCATTTAATGTGCTTTTAGCCAATAATTTTCATCAACTTTAACATGTAGGCATAAGTTTAAAAGCTTAACTTGAAAGTACCTCCGTGTTTCCCCTATAATTCACTAAAGTAGTGGGCACCTTACTGGTATTTTCATTGGAGATTGCAGTGCTAAATAAAGAAGGGAAAATTTGTTTCACTTCCTACTGCACTCTTGTACTGGACCCTTATGAGTTAATAATCCAATAATATTATACATTAACATCTGAAAAAATACTCGTTTTGGAAAATATAACAAAATCTATATCTTCTCTTACAAAGATTCCCACCACAAATTCTATAACATACTTGACACTGGCAGAAAACAAAAATAAATAATAATCTATGATTGCAATGTAATATGTCTGACATTTCCATCTAAAGTTTCAGTGTAATGTCAGGTTAGTCAATTTATTTGAAAAAATAATTAGTAAACAAGTACGTGAATACTGCATTTGAAATATTTAACCTACCTGATTGTTTCAGATTCACTTTATAATGATTCATCAATCAATATTCGAAGAAGCTCTATTATATCCAAACCAAGCAGACCTACTATTCGATTTGTGAAAGTAAGATTTATAATCTCTGTTTTTTTCTGTTTTTGTACTCTAAGATATTCACACTTTTTATTTTTCAGGACCCTAATGGTTCCCGAGTTAGCATAAACACAAGTTCGGTTTATGATCATCTGAAAGGTACAACTGTTATTACTATGCGTATATAGATTAGGATAATGGTAGATTTTTTATTATTATTCTGGCAGCATTGACTGTGGAGTTGTCATTTCTACTAAGCTGTGTTAGTCTGTTCTGTCGTGTGATCTGTGTCTGTGCATTTCGTGCGTTTCGCGGAAGAGAAGAAGACGCTTCGTTGCGTGTTCTTTGTACGGGAATTTTTATTTTCATTTTTATTTAGGAATCGCGTGTAACTACTTTGTGTAGTGTGACGCTGCTATAACTATTTAATAGTAGACTAAGCTTTGCACGTGTGATAGACAGTGTTATTTTTACCTAAATAATTTCTGACTGCCATTATCCGTAACGGGATAGCTTGGTTGTGCGCCTTTGTTCTGCAAAACAGTGTATAAAGCCAAGTGCATGCATCTTTCCCTGCAATACACAGGTTAGTTTCCACTATAAAGTTAAAAGTGAAATGTGGTGAATTCGTGTTGCGTCAGTTGATTACGCGCTAGGGGAAAGTTCGTCATTCACTTCCTAGTATGCGTCATGTCGTGTTAACCAGTCAGTGTTTTTTCCCCAGGATTTTTGAACGAGGAGTGTGATGATACTGTTATCGAGTTATCAAAACTCTCGATTGCTGACTCGGAGCACGAAGTCACGATACTAGATAACTTCCATGAGACGGAACGAGTAGCCACAGCTCGGGATTACGTGTTGCGTCGATGCAATCAGACCGAGCCCATCCTCTTTGATGAATGCTACCCGGAAACGTAAGTAACTACATAAATTCTAAGCTTAAACCTTTATTTAATATATCTCTACTTTTTACTCTGGGTTAACAACACATTGTAAATGTAGGTCATGTAAATTACAAAATGGTGGTGTTTTGATAAACATCTACACATGATAGATATTTAAACACATGCTTGCATGCACATTGACTGTTCTTGTGGGATGAACAGGACTCAAAATCTTAAATACCTCGTATTGTACCATTACACTGCAGGTAAAACTGCAGTATGCAGCTAGTGTGATATATTTATAGTGATTACAATTCTATGAATCAATTTCAATGTAAATATTTATTTATTTTTTAAAATTGTTAAAAGCATTCTGAATCCAGTGTGTAAGGTTAATTAATTTGAGACTTCAAATAAATATATCAACAGAATACTTTTTATCCTTATAAACTAAATATAGAATCGAACCTCAAACTGCAGAGAAGAATTATAATTTTAGAAATCCTTTACTGATGACATGTATCATGGGTAATATTGTGTGTCATTTAGTTAATACAAGAATGACCTGTAAATAATGTTTACGATACTTGGCAACCTTTTCTCTACATGTAAGGTTATGTTAATGATACATAATATATCATACTCCCACATGCCAAATTCCAACTTATCCTTGAACAATTTCAACAACAAAGGCAATTCCGAGTAGTTAAGAAGTACTTTATGTTAAGAAATAATATGAATCATTAACTTCATAGAAAATTTCTTTAGAAATGTGGATTGATGACTCATTGCTTTGTGAGTTGGATAACCTTTGAAATCTGTTGTCAACAAGCATTTTAGTATGAAGATAAGTAATAACTAACTATAATTTAATTCAATGAGCCACAGGAGAGCCCATACACATATTGAGATAATATTACCTAAAGATATCTTAAATTGTAGCAACAGATGACTTAAAAACAAGAAATAATTAACAAGAGCTATGAGTGCTATGACCTATCATAGCACTCATAGCTCTTGTTAATTATTTCTTGTTTTTAAGTCATCTGTTGCTACAATTTAAGATATCTTTAGGTAATATTATCTCAATATGTGTATGGGCTCTCCTGTGGCTCATTGAATTAAATTGTAGTTCTCAACTAACTTGTTTTTTATTTTGTTAGTATTGTTTTGTTAAATACAGTGAATATATCATAGTTATATATTAGATCAAAGATTTACAATAAAAAGCACAGACAAATTAATAACATAGTTGATTTGGTAATATAAGAGTAATAATAGCTAAGAATAAGTACAGGACTTGTCAAAGCTGTAATGTGACAGTCTGCTATGAGACTTTTTATAATTTAGTGTTGTTAGAGAAGGCCCTACCTAAACTATTAAGTTGAACCTGTTAATCACATTAGCATTTTTGGTCCATTGCATTCCCCCTACTTACACAGGCTTAACAACTTGATGAACTTAACAACAAATGCAATCTTTGATCTTTAAAAAAAAAACAACATCAGGTGAGATAGTCCTCAAACGCTTGCCTATTCCCAATAATAATAAAAAAGGTTAAGTGAAGTGGAATTGTATTGATGGCCATTGGGATGCTATGGTTCTCAAAAGTAAGACCATAAGGCTGGCAGGCGCAGCATTGGGTGGCGTGGTGGTACCGGCTTAGAATAGTACTCCTCATCTCTTCTCATGGGTGCTGTAAGAGTCGACTAAGGGATCACGTACCAGAAGGTGGGCAGCAGCGCCTTATAAGGATCGGAAAACATACTGCGCTCGCCAATCCGCCTGCCAAGCGTGGAGAGAATTGGCAAATCCCCCTGTATGGGGAAAGCATATGTCCAGCAGTAGATATCAGATTGATGAGAAGGAAAAGACTGTACATTAGCCTCCCGCATTGATCTCACAAAGACCTTTTGGAAGAAACCAGCCATATTCTGAGATCTTGGTCTTCACAATGTTGACAATGGTCAGGAGTTTTCAGACCATTCGAAGGCAACCAATGTGGCTTAACAACTGTTATACATAAATTACAACAGGCACCAATGGTTTAATGTTCCTTCCAACCAAACCAAGGATAAGCTCAGTTGAATGTTAACAATGGTTGCCCATTCAGAATCTGATAAATTAGATCTCATATAAAAAACCCTGGCATTCCAAATTGAATTAAACATTTTTAATTAACACATTTTTACTACAATTCCAAATTGTATTTTGTTTCATTTACAATTTTAATCATGTCAGAGCCTATGGTTACTCCATTTGGAGAGTGTGTGTGCGAGTGAAATCTTCTGTTATATCGACTCAATGTGTAACTGCCAAGGCTGCCAAACCTATTAGCTTTGTATTGTACTATAATTACGATGTTCTCAAATTCAGGTCGCCAGTGTCACAAGCCATGGCCTTCAATTTAACAATACTTACATTGTTCTTTATGACCATCATTACATAAGCAAACAAAATAATTTGCAACATCAACAACTATTGACTAACTGGTGACACAATGAATCAATTTTTTCCTTTAACAACCTCACTCTTCTTGTTTATAGTGTAACAGTCCTTAACAGAGCTTCTCATATACCTACAGGGCTTAAAACTTTGCTAGAATTATAATACTGGTGGTTTGTTTAAATATGTTTCATATTTTGTTTGTGGCAGTAGAGGTTAAAAAAATCATAATTTTAGAAACATTTACTAAGAAATATATAAGGTGTTGGAACTGTGCCCGAGAAATCTGATTCAAGCTATAGAAACCCATCTTGGATTGGAATGTTGCCCAATAACCAATTTTACCTTGTGTGCAGTGTTATGAAAACAATTTGGTATTTCCACTTTGTTAAAAGCATTTCTGGGAATATTTTCTAATCTTTGTTGTTAGTCAGCTCTGTATTGAAAACTCTTTTTGCAAGTGTTCACAATATTTGCAATACATTATGCATTTATTAGGTAAATATGGTAACCAAATTGTAATGCTGTTTTTGCATGGTTGCAATTAGGCACTTTCAAGTTTTTTCAGGGTTAATGTTTTGGAAATGAAAATGAAAATATATTTATTACTGCAAAACATATAAAAGCTATTACTTATATAGAACTTAAATTACATACATAATTATGACACTATTTGACATGCTTCGAAAAATACACAATACACTATAAATATAATATATCTTTTGCAGACAATGTTATAAATATTATATATTATTATAATACAAATATTAAATTTGCTTGACTACATGGTCAGGTTAATAGGATCTTATAAAATACATATTATGAACAGATTTAAAACATATTTTGTACGAATATTCCTTAAGTGCTGAAAAACGCATGAAATGTATTCCAAAAAAACTAAGAGTACCAGATTTTCACAAATAGGTCTCAGGGAGAAAAAAGACCACACTATGAAACCACACACATATTTAGTTTAGTATTATTGTGTTTATTTCAGGATCACCATTCATTTAACCCTTAGGCCATCCAAAATGAAATATTTTCATGAATGTATTTATTCTTTATGTGTCGATTGATTCGCTTACAAATCGTCTAGGTAATTATGATCAATTTCAAATGTGTTTAGTACATGAAAGAAAATGTTTGTACATAGGGCTTTGAAGAACTGTCGAAAGATCGGCGAGGGTGTATACGGAGAAGTGTTCCTGTGGCGAGGCAGAGATGGCCGAGCTCGGGTTATGAAGATAGTACCAATCGCTGGCACAGTCAAGGTCAACGGGGAGGACCAAAAGGACTTCCACGAAATCATCTCAGAGATTGTGATTGCTATGTGAGTTTGCAGAATTTTTTATATCCTCTCAACTAAATCTTGAAAAATATTGCTTATTTTATACATAATATCTACTTATTATTTATTTTAGTACTTGAAAGCATGGATATAAATTGTACACTACTTTAAGTTTAAAACGCCTGCTTGAAACTAGAATATCTTATATCTAATCATTATATTATAAAAGATCAGCTACATTCCCATTGTACTGCCATATATAGGCCTAGCGTGAGTATTTTACGTTCTGAGATGCAACAGGCGTGTTTGGATAATATCACAGAAAGTATATTAGTTTGTATGGTGGAATACCACAGAAAGTATGAAAATTCAAAGAATGGAACTATAATCATGTAGAAATAGTTGTATTTTATGTACCTTTGTACATGATTTTATTTTTAGGTTAGCTTTAGACTATTATCTTCCTTTATACTGTTTCCATGGGTATAACGTGGCACTTATGCGTAGTCGATATCACGATCGACAATTGTTTCGGCTTCTTCATCTTATGTTATCTTTCTTATGGTTAGTGACCATGTAGTCTTATTCTATTATTATTATTATTAATGTAGTATTACACTAGACCTAGAATATAATTCGATTACCGATTGTCAGGGTACACTGTAGAATATTAAAAAAATATATATCATGTAGATCTAGCTTTTGGCCTCTATTTCAGTAATAAAATATCTAGCTAATATGCTAGCTTACTTATATAATGAATACATTCGCTGAGAAAATTGCGCATGTACCCAAGTACACAAGTGGTGCTTGAGTGGCATTGTTAGTATCGAATATTTATTCAGCTGTATCTTAGTTGCCTCATAATTCAATAAAATAAAGTTGCTTAAGTGCTTCAAGAATCATTTCATAAATACCATAGTGGAAATATGGGGCAATGCAGCAACCACAAACTTATAACAGCTTCAAACCTCACAAAATAAAGTAATCAAAGTCCTACATCACTATGACTACCTAACTTCAACAAAAAAAATATACTATGAAACAAAACACATGAATTTAAAACAAATATACACATTTTTAAAACTATAATACTAATTCATAAAATAGATAAAGAAGAAATTCACTCTGAAATAAAATGTACAACTAACAGTCACACCCATAAAAGAACACTGCGTAACAACAAAAACATATGATTACCTAACGTGTGCCAGAACCGAATATGGGTTGTGAAAAATATTATGTTCGATGGAGCCATGCTATATAACAAACTACCAAATGACATAAAGCATATTAAATATATGGCTATTTTTAAAAACAAAGTTAAATCCTATGTCTAACACATAGGATTTAACTTTGTTTTTAAAAATAAAAAAAATGTCTTCTGATTCTGACCGCGTCGACACTTAACATTAGGTGAGAGAGTGGTCAAACCCAAGCTAATAATATTTAAACATCATATGGCTCGAAAAAATTAGTTATTATATAAACAGAAGCCTGATGACCATATTGTGTTTGTTGCAGGGAATTGAGCGCACTGCGCGCTCCCATAGCCGATATCGAACGCCAATTGGATGAGGGGAACGACATTCATGCTCTCGAACTTCACGCCATACAAAACGCTACTGATATATTCAATGAGGTAAGTCAACCTTTTCAGCCAATTAATATGTTGAAACGCAAAATGTTTTTTTTTACTGTATAGATTTATATATATCACACTCAGACCCCCGCACTAGGATTCCCTGTATCGCGGGAGGCATGGACACACACAATCACAGCACACAAACATCCAAGACCCGGGACAAACACCTACACTCATCGCACAAATGTTTGCCCCTGCCGGGATTCGAACCCTGGGTCCCGGAGACACAGTAGTCATGTCACTGACACTAACCACTGCACCAAGGCGACCGTCGCATTTGACCTTTGACTTTGTTTGACCACTATCTCACTTAATGGTCAGTGACGATGTGGTCGAAGATGTTATCACGCTAGACCTAGAATGCTCACTGGCTCTCAAGGACCGCTGCCTGAACACGCTATGTGCTTGGTGACAGTTTTTCAAACTTGGCCGATGGCGACGCCCGATGGCCGTTGGGGTCGAAAGGTTCTCGAATGGAGACCACGGACTGGCAAGCGCAGCATAGGACGGCCACCGACCAGGTGGACACACGACCTGACTAAGACCGCAGGCAAGGGCTGGATGCGGGCCGCTTCCAACAAGTCCTTGTGGAAATCAATGGTGGAGGCCTATGTCAAGCAGTGGATGTCCTATGGCTGAGATGATGATGATATTAATTGTAGGTACCTAAAGATTTTTCTTTTAGTAATAAAATTATATCATCTAGAACAGGAAATATAAAGAGATTTACATCGTGCCCCAAAATTCAACGATAACTGGGCACACGATGCCTGTTCATAACTAATCGAGAAAAAGATATGTATATTTTATTTGGAAATTACAGAAAAAAAATCATTTTTCCAAAATTGACACTTCTTAAGACATTTTTAATTACCCACAATTTTTGAAATAGGTATTTCTGTTTTTTTTTTGTATCGGAAACTTAAGTAGTACTGCTATCCAACACAGATCAAACAGATTAAAGATCCCAATATGCCTGTAGTTTTGAAAAATAATAATTTTTACATTAAATAATTCTGTATAGGAATAAGACCACTTTGTCTTTACAGAATGTTAGTTGGTGTGATTAACAGAATTAGGAGCAATTTGCCGACTCTTGACTAAGATACTCATACATTCATTTCAGTATTACTACACATTTTTGTTACACATTGTATATGTATAGGTTGTGCTATCCCAATTTCTCTTCTTCACACGGAAGTGTATCGCTATCGCTATTTCGGATCATTAAGTAATTAACTATTTGATCGTTCTCAGCATGACTACCGCAAACAAAGGTTTTATATATAGTTCCCCATTCTTGCGATATTTGTTTATGCTAAGGAAAGTTGAGCAAGAAAAGAATGTGACTTCCTGATGTATTGTTTAATGTTTACCTTCAACTGTTTAAGCATGTTTATTTTTATGCAAATATAAACGTTCATGCCCGCTAGACGACCCGCGAGAAGATTATCTGGTTATGTATCTGGAGGGAGAATAAATAGAAGAAGAATAGAATAGAAAAAATATTTTCATTAAAATACAACATAAAAAAAACACATCCTAAAAACCTCTACAAACGATACATCAATCAGCCCCTGGATCCCGAATGTATGATTTAGCGTTGTATTTTACAACAAAGTATTTTTTCCCTAAACGTCCCGTAAAGTACAGACAGCGCGCTTGTAGGATAATGAGTTCAAAAAACGAAATACTAATGTATATCAGTTATATCTCATCCAAGCTTTATAGACCACAACGAAATCAATCTCCTTGGTATTCGTATATTAGGCTGCGTTTCAAAACGGGTAATCATCACCTGGCAAGGGATAATCGTTACTATGTCTACTATGGATTTTAGAATCCAAATTCACGTTCTCAGTTGTTTGGAACCGGTCTCATTTTATGTGTCAGTTGTGTTGAAATTGTGTCTTGACATTGACAAGTTGCAGTTCCAAAATTCAAATTTACTCTTCACTCACAGCTCAACTTAGAGTGAAGCATTTTGGAACCCAAACCTGCAGCCGCAACGATTCTGTATTAAAGTGTTAAAGCTACCTATTTCGTGAACTCAGTTTTATTGAACAAATACGAGCCTGTTGAGAAAACACCACGTTTTGTTGTATGTTCAACACAAGTGAAAGAAACATACAGTGAAAACAGGAACACACTGCGTCATAACATGTCGACTTCTTACAATAACAAAGAAAATTTAATGAAATATATCAATACATTCTGATGTTATGTAATGTATGCGCAACCGATCTCCGTGGATCTGAAGTCCTACGAAAGTTTGTGCGTGTAACAAAAGTCTATACTCATAGTATATATAGTTTGTCATGGAGCAGAATGAGCGATATAGGGAGTTGCGACAAACATAGGCGAGTGAGCGAGGCAATTATACAATAATTAATATACATACGCATATTCATCCCATTCCATTCCCATAAAGGGGATTAGGCAGAGACCACAGCGTTCCGATTGCTGCGGTCCCAACACACTTCCTTCGCTTCATCCACGCTCAGACCTTCATCAACCGCTTTATCAACAAGCGTGTCACTTCACACTTGGAGGGTTTATTTCTCGTCAATTTCTAACGGGATAATATAATCAAAGGATTACTTTTAAGAAATTTTACACATGTGTGTGCTCTCTTCCGTGGTGTAATACATATTCCTAATTATTATAAGCCTTGATAATTGTATAACTGCGTCGTTCACACTAACGTTTGTTGCAACTTTCTATCTCGCTTACAATGCTCGATGACAAACTGTTTTATAGGTAGACCTTCACAGTGGACTATACATTATACATATCTATAGATTGCTTGTTCAGTCCCATTTACTTCCCACACCTACGACGATACCTACCGGAAAGCTACTTCCACCGAATAGCCGACATTCTGCTAATTTGTAACGGATATTGCGAAATGCTTCATTAGCAGACACATCTTGTCCATATTCAAGATGTTGTGTAATTCATGGATAACCTTTTGTATCGGAATTGGGGCAGCCATTTCCTTTTAGAGCGTTCATTTAAATATTTATAAAAGTTTGATTTTGTACTTTATGATATTTTTTGTTCGAAACTTTGGTATTTGTGTTACATTTAACGGTTAGAGATAGGAATAATTGTGATTTGAACCAGGCATAAAGCATTAATAATAAGTAATATATAAAGTCGACATTATTTGGGTGGGTCATAGAGATTTGACCCTTCAAATTAAACACTCCGCTGCCGTAACCGAAATATTTTGTTAAAATCATTATCTAAAATGTACCATAAGCACTTATGTGCCTAGTACAGATAGAATCGGGTTTTAGATAGATTTCTTCTGCGAACATACTTAATACACGTGTGAATACAGTTTTTGTCGTTAATTAGTTTATTGTACGTGTAGTTTCCGCATAATATGCAAAGTGTGCCAAAGCGATACTGCTTATAGTACAGGAAATGTTGTTGGCCTCGAAATGTGGCTTTATCTTTTGCAAATAATAAACATTAACTCCTCGGGATGACTTATCGAAGGACATGACGACATTTTGATAAGCCTGTGCCTGTAGAATGAATAACTTCTCTCAGGTACCTATTCGTGTCGTATAAATAAGCAAATAATAATAAATAAATCTTTATTGGCACAAAATTTACATTTAGTAGACATATTTGGTTGCAAATATAATGCAATTATATCCATAACATCACCTACGCTAGGCGTGGAACTGTATTTTATAGTCATCGGCGTTTCGCCATACTATTTGACTCGGCTTAGCTTTTAATTTTAAATTCTTGATCTATCGAACGAACAGTAAAATCAGAGTTAAAATCAAATAAAAAATAAAACAATATAACATTGACTTACCTATTTTTCTCTGAAAAAGAGTTAAAAGTCGAGTAAACAAGAATTGAATAACGCAGCTATTGCTCAAACAAACCATAAATTTTCTTGTCAGTGCAAGAATAGTTTGTCCTAGTGATTTAAATTGTTTTACACCTATACTACGATTTTGATAGGGATTCCTGCTCATTTAAACAGATGCCACTACGTTTTCGAAATTCAAAATGTAGAAAAGATATTTCCTACCTGTTTTCGTAACCCGAAAAACACAAAAGGTTGCATTCCTTCGCGTTTGAAAAAGGTCTTAAATCTAGGATGGTGATTTATCACGATTTGTAAAGGGCCGTCATGCGGATTCTTCCCGTCTAATTTTAGAGAGAAGTCCATTGTTCCCCATACAATTTACGGACAAAGGAGTGCTTTGAATGTATCAAACAAAGAAATGGTTTGGTAACTCGCATTTGGTCAGATAATATAGATAAAGGTTATGTGACTGTAAAGGCTTTAATATAATTTCGCAGTTATTCCACCACTTTAAGTACAACTTTCGTGTTCAATTGTTTCTTTGTTTTAAAAACAATTGACAACGGTGCGGCAGCGGATTAAACCGAAAGCAACGGATCTAACTGCGAATGATATTAAAGGCTTCTAAATAATTTTATACTTTAGTCGGAGTAGTACACACCAAATTTTGTATCTGGCGGAAATATGGAGGACTACCATCACTTGTGTGTCGTATGTTGTTGTAAGTGTCTCTGGTTTTATAACGCAACAGGAATCCGATAAAAACATACATAGGTTAGAATTTTGTGAAGATTAATGTATGTTACTCATTAACGCCAGGACGGTTGAACGGATATGGATAAAATTTGGCGCAGAGTTAGATCATAATTATAGTCTGGAATAGCCCATAGGCTACTTTTTATCAGACCAAAGATGTATGGTATCCGATAGCATAAATTAAGTTACGGAACATCTACGGATTTTTATGCGGATAATAGAAAATACTACTAGACTAATATTTCCGCAAGCTAAGACATCCAGAATTAAAAAAAAAAACTAATGTATAGCTTGACGGAGATTAGAAAATGACCTCACTCAGCAGATAACATTTCAATATACAAATGAAGTCACTCATTAGTCATTACCTAATCATCATTTGACTAATCATGCGCGTTAATTTTGCATTTGAAAAATGCAAATTACGAAACTTTTATGTATATCGCAGAACTCGTAACTGCTTCTTTTTTAAGAAGCGCAGTTTCTAATTTCGTAATATAATAGTAGTGATTCTCTTAGATAAATGATTGGTCTCGACGGTGAGACCATAATTTGTCCAACGTGATTCTGTAATTCGATCAAACTTACTAAAATTGTCTTGCATGAGATAGATTTTATACGGTTTCTATTATGTCTAAATTGTATAGCACTTATAAATGACAATACTAAAAGAAGATCTATTTATAAAGAAGATCTAACTTTAGTAACCCACAATATAAACATTGGAAATGGAAGGCGTTCCCAAAACAGATTGAGGAAGTTCTTAGAAAGGGCCAGCGGCCTAACCGGGGAAATATGACCCATTATGAAATGTCACTTGGTCTCCATTCTCATTGGCTTTCATCAAACTAATGAACCGAAATCATGAAACCTACTCTCCCCAAGCACTGAGATTATTAAAGATAAATTAAACTAAACGTTTGAAAACGTTGGCATTATACGAGAACTTTATAATTATTATTTTTACCATGAAATATCTGTATCTGTACAGCTCATAAGGACTATTTTATCTGAGGTCACCAGTAGGTAATAATCGCGTAGACTGAATTATGCTGACCCGCAAATCGTCCATCCATCTGTACAAAGATAACGCTGTCTGCTGATAACAGACCGGCCCTGTTCACTTATCGTAATAATTAAATGCATGAAAGAGCCACACGGATGGCACGCCTATCTGCGCACAAAACGATTCATATTTGCCCTAATTATGTTAATAACTCAAACTATCATAAAATATTTTTAAAATGAAACAACTTATTCCATTTGCACTAAAGTTCAAAATAGTATAACTATTTACTAAGCTACCTCTAATACCAGACGGGTATAAGTAAATTTTGGGTTTTAATCGGCACAAATAACGTAACGAGTTTTTTTCCACACACACACACACACACACGCACACACGCACACACCCGCACTAGGATACCCTGTGTCGCGGGAGGCATAGACACACACAATCACAATACACAAACATCCAAGACCCGAGAACAAACATCTTTGCTCATCACAGAAATGTTTACCCCGGCTGGGATTCGAACCCGGGGTCGCGGTTCCAAAGTCAGTGTCGCTGATCACTGAGCCACGACGACCGTCTGTCTAAACCTTTCTAAAACCATTCATAAACATATTCATAAATCCACGCCTCTTTCCCGTATAGGGCTAGACCACAGATTAGGTAGAGACCACCACACAGATAGAAATAAGATTTTGTGTGTATCCTAGAAATCATATTTACATAAAGGGTTCCAGAGATTTATCTTCGTCGTCTCTCTATTTATATGTTCTCCAAGGAAATGTTGCATTGACATTGATACTAATCGCCAAATTGAACGAACGTCATCATACTGGTCACTCATATTCATACAATTCCGGTAAATCACGTGTTACACGTCATAGCGATTGTTACTATTTACGTAATTACCTACACGTGAATTGTTATCCACTTCTTCATTGAGCCAATGCGTTGAGAGTTATATATTTCTATATATATTCTGGACTTAAAAAATAATTTGAACAACGATACTAGAATAATTATTAAAAAATATAATAAATAAATAATAAAAATATAAATAAGTCAATAGAAAAGTGTAGTTAATTAGTCAACTACTTAATTATATTGACACAGTTAATTCAGCGCCTTAAGTAAGTTTTAAATAACTGATTTCTGTAAAATCTTATGTCTATAAAAGCGGCTTTCCGATAAATTTGAAACGTACTTTACGTTTCAAAATTTTATCGTAAAGGATTAATTTGTGTGACTCGAGACAATGATGTTTTACTAAAGATGACGTATATTCATACTGCGCGGTGCTCAGATTTTGTTCCTTTACGACATAAACATGCTTACTGCGACAGATAATACGGTAAAAATAATATAGAAAAGGATAGCTATATGTTTAGACTTGCGCTTGAAATACGCGTCGTAATGAAAATTACTACAATTGACTTAATTTTGCCGCGTCAGTTTCCGCGCGCTTGTGCGACATCTACCTCATATAAACATATAATATCAATGGATTCGAGATATAATGACGATGAACGCACTCTTACAGAAGCTTCTGATATAGCGAAAAGGTTAATCTCGTTAAATAATATTCAAATTACAATTAATCGTTGTTTTCCACAACGGTATTCAGCATGCCATTGTCTCACTGAACCTCAAGGTTCAGTGAGACAATTTAAATATAATTATTAAATTATAATTAATTATTAATTATTTAATTATATTACAGTTGGTAGTCTCTTGAAAATGTGAAGTATCCATTGAAAGTTATTTATTTGTAAGTATTCACTATTTTGGCAATTGATATTAGATAATGGTTCTGCTTAAAAATAATTCGCAGCTGCTAGAACGTTGAAAATTACAGACGAACTAGTTGAATTGATTGGAAAATTGAGGCACAGATCTAACATGTTTTGTTGCATTGTATCCCATCCGTCAAAAGTCAGTCGGGGTCAGATAAGTAGGGCGGTGCAAGAGTCGAAATGTCACATACGATAAATTAAACAGTCATTGGTTTCTGTGATATTATACCTATAAAAGATCAATTCATTAAATACTCTGCAAAATTTTGAGTTTCACTACACTGATTATACGTTTACATTATTATATAAGTAGGCTCCATAAGAGCACAGTTACCGACTAAAAGGCGTTGAAAGTAACACCGGCTTTAGTTGTATAGTAAAATGGCAAGCCTATACCGAAACAGAATTGTTTGCCTTTCGAATTTGTTTAAACGTTTGGCTGATTCTTGTTAGGGCTGATCTATCTGACTACTTATGTTCTGGTATATGACCTATATTTTGCTCTTCACTTTTCTACAACATGACTTCATATATATATATATATATATATATATATATATATATATATATATATATATATATATATATGAAGTCATGAATCCAGTATTGACGTCAAAACAAAGACGCACGCGAAAGAGTACTGCTTTATTTTTTTCCAACCCACCGTTCTAGTTTGGCATTAACTGGTTCAGATAGTAATTAACCGGTTTGATTACGGAAACACTAGGTTTCTCTAAAAATACATTATTTGACTGTACCATGGACACTGATACAAACAGCCATATTATACGAACGCCGCCCGTCGCGCTGGTCACAATCGCACCATTCCGGTTAAGTGCGCGATATACGTAATAGCGCTTGTTGCTATTTACGTAACTACACGTGGATTGTTCTACAGTTCTCCATTGGTCCAATGCGTGATTCAACTCACACGATCTCGAATAATAAATGTTACGTTAACTGCTGCCATACATTTACTTACAGTTGGAAATACTTATGCAAACTGGAGCCAACCTACAAAAATCACTTCCGAGATAGATTAATGCTTTGTTTGATAAGTGTGTAGAATACATACGGTTGTAGCGGCTTTCATTAATGTGAGTAGAAACTGTCTCAAGCAGCTTGGGCCGTTTATATTAAAGTAAATTTGTAGATTCTATTGGTACCATCAACTAAAATTCACTAGTTTTGTAGGTAGGTTCCGGCTTGCGAAATAGCCTCGAGTTCATTTTGACCGCTCGTTGTAATGTGTCTATCGAATCTAGAAATCTCAACCGGTCAACTAACGCTCAGATCTTAATCGATAAATTAGGTTATCCTTGTGCTTCTGAAAAATGCGTCGACCAATACGTTGTTCACATCTCCAAATCGAGGACGTCTCCGCACAATTTGCAATTGAACGATTCGATGCTTCGGTTAACCCCTTGGGGTCGGCGGTCAACTTGGTTGTTGTCATACGCCACATCGAAGGCACTTTGGGCGGTATGAAAATTCATACATTGGGCTGGTCTAACCGCATACCGTCATCGGCTTGCGTGGGGGAATCTAGCCAACACTCGTCTCTTTAAGAGATTAAGACTTGGGTTCTTGCTGTGATTTTTATTTTTGAATGAATAATATATTAATGAACATACATATTGACATTAATGCACTTTAGTAATTACATAGTACCTAAATAATTAAATCAATTCCAGCCTTCAATAAGGCTGTACAATCAGCAATACAGCCTCAGAACCCTATGCTATGTGTTATGGGGATCTCTGCCCTTAAGTAATGTAATGACTTAATTATATTCAAAATCTTTTGATGTTTAAACTATATAACCAAATTACTAAATATACTGGAATCCAAAAGTTAAAGCTTTACCTTTAAATAAGTTTTTGTTTGTTCCGTATGTTAGTAAACTTTTTTGGAATACAAAAAAAATTTTAAAGCATATTTTATTAGTACCATCAACACATCTTTATTTTTATCCGACTACGGCGAAGTATAGGGGGATTATATTTTTGGAGGATTATAAATTTAACTACTTATCATAATTTGGAATATGAGGTGTCGTTGGAAGCGTCTCGTTTAACTACTCACCATTCTAAGATTCGATTACGCTAGTCACATAGGAGCTCAAACGCGGTATGTTTTCATTACCACACGTGATTTATCGCATCTAGAGCTCACGTCATCGTGTTGTGTCTTCGAGTTACGTCTTCAATTCTGAGCTAATTGTGAACACTATCCATTGTTAAATTTGATCGATGACTGTATCACGTATGAATTGATTAACCGATACAATGAAACGTGAGATGGAGCTAAAATGAATTGATAAATTTACACATTAAAACGTCTCCATTGGAACATCGGGACGTAGTGTTATTATTGATACTTCTCGATTGTTCTATAAGTGTTAATATTATATTTATCACGACTAAATCTTGGCGTTATTTGATATTTACATTACAGCATTGATTGTGGGGCTGGTGTAGATTGCCGTGAATAGATTTCACCGAAGACGAGCCATTGACGGTCGCCGAGGCGCAGTGGTTAGTGTCAGTGACATGACTACTGTGTCTCCGGGACCCTGGGTTCGAATCCCGGCAGGGGCAAACTTTTGTGCGATGAGTGTAGATGTTTGTCCCGGGTCTTGGATGTTTGTGCTGTGATTGTGTGTTTCCATGCCTCCCGCGATACACGGAATCCTAGTGCGGGGGTCTGAGTGTGAAGAGAAAAAAAAGATAAAAAAAAATCTACTCATCAAAAAGACGTCTTGTCTTATAGGATCACAATCTTTATCGATGACGTTACCGATCACAGAGACAGATACATCACTATAGGAATATTAAAATAAAATACTAATATCTAAACACAATATCAGAGCTACTACAATAACTTTTGAGGAATCCATCAGCCGTTGCCAACGAACAACATCAATAAATAAATATCTTAGATTGAAAGTATCATTAATACCACCAACTCTTAATGTTCCTTTTTCATATTTTCTACTGACTTCAAAAAAAGAACAGGTTATATGTTCGATTGTATGTTTAATTTTTTATTGTATGTTCTCAAAATTCTTATTTTGTTTGATAGAGTACTTCCGAGGTGGTCACATTTAAATTTTATCAAAATCGGTCAAGCTGTTTATAAGTGGAGTGTAACTCATTATAACAGAAAAGTGTTACGTCTATCTAGATAACTTCCTTATTGAGGGTGAATGACAATTGATCCTGTGAGTAGCAAAAGTCACTGTTAAGGGAGAAAAATAAATGTTTACCAAAAAATGGAACCGAATTCAACACTCAAAAGTGTGAAATAACTTGTAGTCAGTCGGAATGTTTTGTTTGGCCATTCAAGATTTCATTTCACGTGGTTGTAGGGTACTTTCTATCGCCTGGGTGGCCACTACCTTCAAGTTGGAAAAACACAATGTGTTGGTCTTGTGTATCTAAGTACTTATAGTATTGGCTATCACGTTTATTTGAGATATTAATTACATATGAGTGAAAACTATCGCGGGTTTCTTCCATAACTGGTCGGAGAGTAATTTTCCAGTATTTACCACGTGAGTCCCAGTCGGTTTGTAGATTACAAATATTACATTATGCACCGATCTCATAGAAAATATTTTATAAAGTGTTTTCCACATTCGTTGTTTGTCATAGAAGATAAAATAACGGGTAGGGTTAATAACCGACCGTCTGATTATTTTATATGTTAGTAGAGATAATCGATAGCGTATTCATTCACCTCAGTCTGTCATTTGGTTTCGTTCACCTCGCGTCTGGACGCGGGCAAAGAACCCTCGTCGGAAGGTGAACGTGCTTCACCTAGTCTGCCAAGTTTTGGATATTTCACGGATAAACAATATTTACCGCGACGTGTATCTAAGTGTAAGCTACTACTCAATTCCATAATAAAAAACTTTCTGTGAAAGTACATCGCGAATAAATCCTACTAATATGTATTATAAGGGCGAAAATTTGTGTGTATGTTTGTTGTTTCTTCACGCTCAAACGTCTACACCGATCTCGATGAAACTTGGTATGTAGATACTTCAGGTCCCGGAGTAACACATAGACTACTGTTCATCATCATCATCATCACCACGCGGGTAAAACCGCGGGACGCAAGTACTTTACCATAATATTATAGTACACGTGGTCTTATGCTTTATCGATTTATGACGTTTGACTGCTGTCTCATTTTTGATGGTCAGTGCCGATGTGGTCGAAGATGTAATCATGCTAGACTTAGAATGGCTTTTACATTCCTATATGCACATTGAGCTTTGCACGTGAGACAATTTTCGTACTTAGATATTTATTTCCGGTGATTCTTCGAGATTTTAAAAAAATTAGCTACAGCTGTATGTCACAAATATTGTTATTAAATAAATTAACCATGAACAATGGTTCGTCACAATAGCCCCAAATTTCGTCTACGAAGTTACTAAAGCCCTGATTCTAGTGATGCCTGGGTACCTTTGTTTTTGACCCGGGAATATCCTTTATGGATACCACCGGCCTGGGGGGCACGGTGGTTATGTGGGAGTCTCCGCCAGAAGGGCAATGTACCCACTGAAAACCTGGGGTGTTCCACTTACATCGACACGTGACGGGGGGCTCGGGACCGCACTCGCATTCCCCGAGCCCCGCCGCTGTCCACCTACACCAAATTTTAATTACTACACTAAAATCCTGTCTAAGCAATTCGCATGCGTTTTAATGGTAATTGTAATTTTCACTCAAAGTGAGATGAGAGAGAGATGATGTAATTACAATTGAAGAACTATCCTTAAAACAGTTTTATGAAATATCTTAGAGCTTCGTCGGTTTTGTAGCCGATGCAACTTTTTTCTATCTCCTAATACTATTTTTGACCACTTTGTACGTATATATCGTTTTAAAAAAAGATAAATTCCTTGGCCTTCCTCTAATAAGTTAAAAAGACACATTAAAATATTCCATTACTGCCATTGTATAGCTTTATGTATTATGTTATTGCAGGTGTTAGCAGTTCGTTGCGTGTTCGGCGCTTACCCGTCCCGCCTGCTGGACCTGTGGGAGCTGTACGACGAGTGTAAGGGCAGCGAGAACGACAATCCGGCGGCATTGCCGCAAGATCAACGTTACATCGTGCTCGAGCTCGCTAATGCCGGCCAGGACTTGGAGAGCTATCAGTTCGCCAACGCACAGCAGGCACACGCTCTGTTCCAACAGGTAACACACACTTTTTCTTCTTTCCTCAGCCATGTGCGTCCACTGCTGGACGTATGCCTCCCCCATATAGGGGGGATTTGCCAATACTCGCCACGCTTGGCACGCGGGTTGGCGAGCGCAGTATGATTTCCGATCCTCAGAAGGCGCTGCTGCCCACCTCCTGGTACGTTATCCCTTAGCCGACTCTTACGGCACCCACGGGAAGAGATGGGGGAGTACTATTCTAGGCCGGTACCACCACGGCCACACACAACACACACTTACACTTTATCAATCTCATCAACATCATCCTCATAGAACGTCCAGTTCTGGACTAATATGTCTCGCCATTTTCACAAGGACCGGTTGGATGAGGGGTTATACCCAACCCCTTCTTACGATCTAGGTCAGGTCTTCTGTGTGGCTTTACAATTTTTGAAGCTTTATGTATAGTTTAGTAAGTTACACCTTGATAGCTTAATAGTGTAACAATAATTATTATGCCTTAATATAGAGGAACATTGACAAGACCCTATTAATCTTATATAGGGTTATTGACTAGTATAACTACAAGCGTATAAATATAAGTAGACATTTATATTTCTAAAGTCTAAAATATAGTTATTACTCGGGCACATTCAAATTGCAATAGTATTGATATTTATTGTTTATAAGAATGTTACATATCTGTTGGTCATCCATAAATAAGTAAAATATATAAACTAAACTGTATTCAAATCCTAATAATTATTATTAGATTAAAGATATAGTCCAAATATAAACTATCCTTGGAAACGAATGTTGTCGTACTATTATATCAATCAAAAAAACAATCTGTGTCCACATATAAAATAAATATACCTCCTATAATTTCAATATCTATGAAATTTGCAGATATAGTTACGTGACGTTTGCATCTGCAAACTTAGAATTTAGGTCGGATTTATTAATATTTGTGTATTGTTTTATTTTTTTTGAAACATTGTAGTAAATATTCTAAAAATCAGTTTCTTTTGTTGTATGTTTTTTTCTATGACAAATAAATTGTAATGTTATATAGTGTCTGATATCAATTTTGCATTCATTAATTTTGCATAATTCTAGGCTATATCTCTATATTTCTATAAATATTAATACAAATATAATGTTCAATTTTTATATCTGTAAACTTGTATAAGTATTAAATTATGTTATCCTCGGTTTGTTGTTGCCTACTTATTTAAAATATCTACTTCCTAAATAGATATTTACAAAGTAATTTTGAAATAAAGCTAATTGATTCAAAATTTGAAAACAGTTAAGACCATATTTTGTACAAAACTACATTTTATTTCATGAACCTTCGCTTCCAAGAAATGTGATATAGTTTGGACAAACAAGACGCTTGCGAATAGGCGAGTTAATTATCTCAGTTAAAATATATATACATATATATTTAAGATATAAAGATAAGTTCAAAAATATGTATATGCAAGAAGAAACTGATTTAATGTGTGATCGGTCAACGCACAGCCGATACTGTTGGGTCTCGGAAGTAAGACATTTATCAAAAAAGAAATCACGTAAATTAGTAAGAATTATACGGGACAGTACTAAGGAATTTATTTCGATATTCGCTCATAAGGAAAACGTTCTAGAAAAATCGCCCAATTCTTAATAATATCTTATTACTTGATGTTATGAGCTCCTAGTTAGAAACAAATTATACTGTGAGATCTCTAAGCGTAACAGCGAAATCATAGTGCGTGTACCCTCGCGAAAAGACAGGGCGCAGATTCGTAGTTTTATTTTAATGTGGCTGAACTTCCCGGTTTGACCCGCGTTGGGCCCCGCACCAAAAAGTCGCCGTACTTTTTGTACCGATGCTGTCGCGCGTTTTGTAAATGCGCCTCTGCATCTCTATTGTCGCGCGTTAGTCGCGTTTGCAATGTGCCAACAAACACTTACACTTCTTTTTAAAAAAGGAGATCTAGAAAGGCTTCAAATTAGTGTGAGACTGGTCGGAGAAACATTTTCCAGTGTTGTCACATGAGTCCTAGCCGGTTCTTAGATAACAATGATGGGTTTTCAGACTCAAACATACATACATCCTCACAAATATACATTTGTATTTAGGCAAGAGGAAAACTCAATCTTGTTGACCTCATTCTTATCGTTAATGTTATTAATTCATGGAATTGTAGTTTTTTCTGATCATTTAATTTGATGATTCGCACACTTATCGGTCGGCACATTTCGATAAGGTTTATTTGTAAGTATTTTCATCGCAGGGGTCTAGAGGTTAATCGACAATGGCAAATGTCATACAATTGTTAAGTGTAAGAATGATAAGTGCGGCTGGTGTCTTCTCTAGCTGTGATACAAGAATATAATTTATTCTGTGTTATGTCGCTAATAATAATAATATGAAAACGGTAAAGTTTATCTTTGTGTTAGTATGTTTGTTACCAGTCAACACTACACGCGTATCAACGTTAACATTTTTTTGTTTTTATCGAAATGCTTGTAGAGAACCCTTATGTTTGGCGAGTTTAGCTCGCATTTGAAACTCTTTTTTATTTTCTTTTTCTTTTACTTTCCGGGTTCGATTCCCGGACAGGTCAAACATTTGTGTGCATGCACATGTCTGTTTGACCTGTGTCTGGATATATGTATATAAGTATATATATCAGTCATCAGGTTACCATAGCACAGGCTCTGCCTAGTTTGGGACCTGAAGACCTTGTGTGAATTTTAATAAATAATTTTTAAAAAAAATGTTTATAGTTTATCTTGAAATTATGATACAATTATTTTTTATAGCCATCAATCTAGTGGCATTAATATGTTTTCCTTAAAGGTCATTCTACTTATTCTTAGTCAATAAAGGGCAAATACTTGCAGGTAAAGTCGGGACGCAGATTTTAAATGTGTAAACTAAAATGTTTTTTTTGTATTTGTGTGTGTTTTATCTTTCAGCTGGCACCAATAATGCATGGCTCTCTCGGAAGATAGGTGACTTTCTAGTGTCAAGTGCTAATAATATCTTGACTAGATTTTCACTTATCCTCTGCGGTAGCTCACCTCGCTTTTGATGTTTTGTCGACTGTGGAATGAAGCTTATTTATATCTCTAACTTTGTGTGTTTTTTTTTATTATTAAGTTGTTGTTTTTATTTTATCGCTAATGTTGTTTTTGCATGATTGTGTTTCTCTTTAATTTATCTTTGTTGATAACTAGTTGTAAAGTGTCATATTAAATATTTTTGTAATTATATAGCATAAATTGTATGATTTTTGTTAGATATTTTATAAACAAATCAAAATAACAATATATAAAAAAGTAAAATCATACAAATCATTTGTATTATTTTCCTTACAATCATGATTTAACGTATGCAATTTTATTTATTATGTTTGATTTAAATATCAAAATATAATTTTGAGTAACCTTGACGTTTCGATTTAGCCACATTTATTAATAAACATTTTTATATAGTTTTGCAGTTTTTAAATGTAATGATAATAATATGTAAAGATTTGACAAGCAACCCTTCTTTATATAACTTAACAACTATAGCCAATTTGAGGTGTATTACACAAAAAAGCGCTCACTCAGCAAATGAAGTAATAATATCAATCGTAGTTTACCGGTTCTTACGTAGGACCATTTTATGGCTTTCTCGTTAGGTAAATAAATTCTTTAAAGAAGTAAATTAAAATTCTGATAAAACATCTTGAGCTATGAAATATGTAAAAATTTGGCAAGCTTTATTACCAAGATTAACATAATTAATGTGGAATTATGGATCAATAAACCGGCCCTAATCTTTCATCATCTGACGAAGGCTAACATTAGAAGTCATGGATTAAATTACGATTAATATTACTACCATCAGTGATGTAATACGTTAGTAGCTAAGAAGAGTTACACTATATTCATGCAAGCTGACGGTTAAGTGGTTACGTTTATTTTTGAAAAATGCATTAATTTGTTGCATAACAGGTCTACGTGTGGGTGATTGAAAGTAATCACTAGTTTCCATCATCCACCCGTCGACCTGTTATGTAATTGCATTATGCACTGCAGTGCTTGTAACAGTATTAGGTCGCGTCAATATCTCCGTATCGCAATCGAAATTATCTGCATTTGGCACAATGCTGCGCCAAGACCTATTCAAACCTCACTAAATTTAAGACTTTGCGTCATTGTTAATATTATACAATTTTTTATGATTATATGTTATGCAATAGTGACATCACTCATGCCCTGTACTTTTTATGAGTGTTAAATGAATAGATATTCTATTCTGTTAATTGAACATAGTATCTATAATTACACGTAAATACTTTTAATTTTCCGTCACACTTGTTCTCGATGAACAATAGTTTGGCAGCGAATATAAACTGTATGCTGCGAAACGAATGCGATACTGATTCGTGCTCTGGCCAAAGCAAATACAATTATCACTTTATGAATGATCAATGTAATAATATCCCTTATTTGCTTAATAAATAACGAATTTTCTTCTGACTTGTGGTTACAGATTGCATTCGGCCTCGCCGTTGCGGAGGAGGCTTTCCAATTCGAGCACCGTGATTTGCACTGGGGGAATGTTCTGATCGCACCCACTGAACAGAAGGTAAACTTTACTCACTATTTACTCATTAAACATTGTTCTTCCCGATTTTATAGTACACTAAATTTGTATTTCCGCAAAAATACAATCTGGGTATCTTCAAGTCACGAGTGAATAGGTATCTGCTAGGCAGGCGTGCTCCATCGTAGACCGCATCATCATTTAACATCAGGTGAGAAAATGGTCAAACGCCTGTCTAAACCAAAAAAACAAAAAAAAATACAGTATTGGTCATTATCACATTTACACGTATAAGAATTTATATTTTCTTGTCAATGGACCGGATCAACATGGTAGATTTTGGCTAACACTCCCGTATTGTGGTCTTCTAATCTACCATGCTGGCCAATGCGATGTGGCGGATAGGCTAGTGACCGCCAAAGTACAGAAGCGTTCTATTGGAAATGTCACTAGCGGGCACCCATCGCATGTATGACGCAGTTGATGGGTTTGTCAGAACATTTCAGACAGCTGATTTGTTTTTGGAAAAAGGAGGAATTCTCTGTTTGTTTTTCACATATAATAAAACATGGCTGTGTGATGATCACATGGCAGAAGATACAACTGAAAACTCAATATAGTAATTCATATTCAGGTTTAATTAATAATCATTCAGTTCATACAAATTTGTACATTCGCTGTTAGATTATAAGAGCAAAGAAATAGAAGTTTCCTCCTTATTTATTTTTCTTTGTGTCTCCTCGCGGCATGTGCTTGTAGTCAGTGTAAAAATAATTTTTATTTTCGGCTCATCAAGTAGTTGGCAGTAAGCTAAAAGCCCTAAATATCTTCATTTATCCTTACCATCCAGTAATGTCTCACTATTTTACTAAAACTATATACTGAGGTTGTGTGTGACAATTAAAACTGAAAATTTATTCAATTTTCACGGACATATTGTGGTTACCAGCCACCACTATTTATTGAAAAAACTAACGGACCGCTCCGGCTTTGCACGGGTAAACAATTTCAAAATTAACCATTATCAGGAGCCCTAAGTAAAAAAAAAAAAATATTATATACATGTGGTATCCGGCTTTACTCACGTTTATAGTCGAAGTTTCGACCTAGGTTTCGAGCATGTCCGATGCTCATCCTCAGGTGAGTTTACGCTGCCAGATCGCGGCGACCACTCGGCGACCAAATAAGTGGCTACTTAATTTACCTAAAGCGACCCACATATTTAATAAAACCATCTAACTTTAGTGTTCGTATTGATAAGTATCATACTAAATTAGACTTTATCGTAACCATACAAGAACTTATCTTATTTTCTAAAATTTTAGTTTAATTTGGTTGAATAAGCGAATCACTACCATTGTGATCGTATATTTTTGTATACTGTATAGATCTAGCGTTTGACCACTATCTTGACCACTTGATGTCAATGACGATGTGGTCGAAGATTTTATAACGCTAGATCTAGAATGCTCACTAGCTCTCAAGGACTGCTGCCTGAATACGCTACGTGTTTGGTGACAGTTTTTCACACTTGAGGGTGGTAGCTAGCCAGGCGGGTATTCAAAAGCACCCTACCACCATGCAAATATATATATTGTTTCAGTTCGCAACGTTCGTGCTCCGCGGTCGCACGTACCGCGTCCCCCGGAGCGGCGTGGCGGCCACCGTCATCGACTACTCGCTCTCGCGGCTCTCGCTCCCGCTGCAGGCGGCGCGCGACTCGGCCGCGCTCTACAACGATCTCGCCACCGACGAACAGCTTTTCGATGCCGTCGGGGACTACCAGTTCGAGGTCTATCGCCTCATGAGGGATAAACTGGGGTCAGTTGAGTTGTATTCTACACTCGTATCGCGCTATATGCGACCATTTGCACTCCTTTCGAAATTAAAACACAACATATTAATACTGTGGATTGGATAACGATACATACTTGGTTACTTTATAGTAACTGCCTAGTTATTTAGCATAGTAGAGAGTGAGATACTGCTAAAAAAGTAACATCTCAGAGCTCACACCTTACATAAACATATCATTCTACATGCAGTCCATGCAGACCTTCTTCTGTCTTCCTCTACCTCTATATTTATCCTCATTCATGTTAAGTACTCTTTTAGTCACATGCCCTTATCATGACATGGACATACCATTCCAACTCCATTCATTTGGGCTACTGTCAAGTTTCTTCTGATATTCCCAAGGTAAGAACCTTGTTTATTCTAGTCACAACACACATACCCGCACCACCTTAACATATGCATCTCTGCCACATGCACTTTTCTTTCATCTACCTGTTTTGTGCCCAATATTCAGATCCATACATAACGACAATTCTCACTATGGTCTGATACATTTTGCATATGAGTTTCAAGGGCATTATCACTTTTTATATGGTTTCTGAGACCTGTCGGCATTTAATCTACCTGCATTCATCCTGTTCCTGGGATTGATTTAGATTAATGTTAAAAATACTGTCCATATATAATATTATAGATATGCTTCATGGTTTCACCCGTGTAAACTATAGTTTATCAACTACATTTTTTATTCCTATGTGAACCATACTTTTACTGGGAGTAAAATTAGACTGTGTCCAACTCCAAGTGCCCATCAATTGTATTTTATTCATTAACAAGCTCTATACCCCATAATTAACTAATTATACTGCATAAATGATGTAGACTACACCAAAGACTACGGAGTTTTTTTACTAATCTATTTTATTAATATAAGAAATAATATGAAATGTGGTTTTTAAATGACTTTATTTTCGTTTTCAGGAACGATTGGAAGAATTTCGAGCCATACACAAATATACTTTGGCTTCATTACACTGTTGATAAAATGATAACGGCCCTTCGCTACAAAAGGACCAACACTAAAATTCACAAGCACTACATTGAGAAACTGAAGGGGATCAAAGACCGTATTCTCGAATACGGGAGCGCTGTTCAATACGTCCTCACAGACATATAAATTCTTGAAAATAACGATTTCAAACAACGAACAAAATAATGATATATTTTTGTACAACTACCCACATATTTAACGAATTAGCTTAATATTTTTCTAGTACACTATGGATGCTATTCAATGCTGTTGCAATTTTGACATGACAAATGATAATGTAAATAGACATATTTGCTTGAAAATTAAATTTTTAGATGCTAAATTAATTATTTACGATATTGTCTCACTGTACCACCAATATTGTTGTAGTTTGAGAGGTGCCTTTGCTAAGGTAGTGCCTTGGTTCAGATTAAAAATTTCATATACTGTGTTCAATGACATGTTTTATTTACCTCTCCCTTGAATTACTATTATCAATAGTATTCATCATCATCATCATCGCAGCCTTAGGATGTCGACTGCTGGACAGCTGGAAGCAGCCCGCATCCAGCCCTGTCAGGGCGTCTCGTCCGTCATGCCACTTACCATTTCTTTATTGTAGGTTCTGACTGCTTGGTCATTTTTATTCATTTAACATTAGACCACTCTTTCCATTCTTTGTGAGCTCCGTCGCCTTGAGCGTTCAAAATCCCCCCAATTTCAGATTTTCTCTTTGAATATTCTTTGGCTTGGAGGGATCTATTGTAGGCAGTAGCTAGATATCTGTGATTATTTAAAATCTCCCATAAAACGTCGAGATGCCGCACAGAAACCCGACGTGCTCTGCTGCAAAAATTGTGACAAAACCACATGAAATTCCTTAGACTAGGGTATAGAACACTAAGACTAAGTTTCATGCAGCTACTTTGATTGCTAAAACACTTTAAAACAAACTTACTTGTTGTTTTCCATTTTTGTATTTATTCAAAACAATATTTATTGTAAAATAATAAGATATCAATACGCGTGGCGAGTATTGGCCCCTATATGGGGGAGGCATACGTCCAGCAGTGGACGCACATGGCTGAGAGAAGAAGAAGAATAAGACACCAATGCACTGAGACTGTGATAGAATTACAAGAACACTCGCGCCGTTAGTTTCAATAATCATACACAGCTTTACTCACCAACGATAATGACAAACGTGTCCATGCACATTTTTTTACATTTGAAAAGATTCCTAAACGTTTGTTATTTTCATAAGTTGATTATGAAACATTGATGTGCCTCCGGAAAACATACAGCATTGTTAATGAAGAAGCAGTGTGTACTTAGCCTTAAAACCTCTATAGTCTATGGGTATCATAGACAATCCAATGTAGTTCCTAGCTTGCCCGCTAGGTGTCCAGCAAGTTGCTCGGGGAGCGCAGCCATCTTTAGATTCATAGCGTTGTGTACTTTCGCCGCGAACGGTCGAAAATACAAAATCCAAAAATATTTTTTCAATCTGTCATTTTTTTAGAAAAAAATGAGTTTAGTTCATCTCTAGTGTTAATTTCGAACTAATTAATACTATTATTTGTGACTCAGTAAACAATTTTATCGTTCGACATGGCTCCTACGAGCCCCGCGTCTCGTGGCGGTAGTAATCAAAAGTAGAATTCCGCGATGTTCGAGAAATGAGACGCCTCATCGCGCTCGAGCAGCTCCATATCAGGCGAGGAAGAACGAGAGGAGCCCCAGCATAAAAGGCTGAGACGGGATTCTAAGGTAACCGTCGATTCTCGAATCGACGCGTTATTCAACCAGGTTAGTGTTCTAACGAATATTCTTACGCATCAACAATGCTTTTCAATACCGAACTATAACGGTAATACTGTCGATCAAACTGAATATATATGATACGCGATTTTTGACTAATCCTTCTTTGTTGAATTTTGAATAGCCAATTCAAAATTCTAGCAGAATAAGGTAATGATTAAAGCAATTAATTGACCTCTTGTTCATTTAATTAATTAAATTTACTTCGAAATAAAACTCCTACTTAGCGACATATTCGTGACAATAAACTTTGATGGTTGCAATTTAGTTTTTGCAATGTAATGAGCAATGACGATATGTGTTGCCTTACCAAGGAAGAGGACTACTTAGTCCCCACTGAGTAGGTCGTAACTACGTTTAATTATGCCTTGCCGTACCAAAGATAATTGTTACAATCCGGGCTAAAGAGAACGTTGGTTGGGCTTATCATACATAACCCTGCAGAATTAAAGCCTAACAATCTTTTTATCATTTATAAAATAATAAAAAAGTTTGGTAAATCTTCTCCGTCGTACCAATTATCCGAACAGCCATTGCGAATTGGTTGCGGCAAAAGAGCCGAGTGCATAGAAATCAGACGTCGAAGGTAAATTAAATTTAATGTTTTAAATAAAAAATTAAATTGATGGCACTGACTCTGAGTCACTAGGCAGGCTAAATTTCTGTTTCGTTTTTCTTTTGTTTGGTTTCGTTTCGTGTCTGGAGTTTCAAAGAATAAGACTTAAAGGATCGTCGCAGACGCCACACAGGTGATCAAACGTGACGTCACGTGTTCATCACGTGATCATTTCGTTTGCGATGAAATACGAAAATATGCTCCGTCCGAGGTACATGGTGGCTGGTGGATTGAGCTTCAGGAATACTCAATCCCAATCCCACCGCTGTTTCTAGAGATTTAAGGGATTACGTTGTTGTTTGGCGGCCATGATGATTTTCTTTTCGTTTAAGAACCGGTGCGCATAGCTAGCGCGGTTGTCCGATCAACGTAAAAGAACGAAGTGCGTGCTCTCGGACTGAACTACCTACTGACCCAGTGACAACAACAGACAAATCTTTCTTTGACAGCGACAGATCCACCTCTGAAAGTGACAGAACGTTTCGAATTCTCTAGTAGGTCACGGCTACCCCAACACACGGTAGTAGAAGTACAAGTTTACAGCTTCTGTTTCATACATCCATCAAATATAAAAATTTTAAGTGTGACAGTTACAAAATCCGCTTTACAACATAAACGAATTCATGACAATTCGGTTATATGATTCCCTCTTTTTGTTCAATACAAGTAATAAACAACTAACTTCAAAAAATATAATAATTATGACATTGATATCAATATGTTTTCAACTTCTTGACATAACTGTAATGTTTAAGTAATCTAGTGTTTTCTGTTATAATATTTATACAAAGGTCCAAATGTTTTTATTTTACTTTTTATAGTTGACATAACTATTTATTTTAAATTTATTCTTTATTATTATTTTTATTTCTTTATTATATTTTTTTTTTCTTCTTTTTAATTATGATTATTAAATCATTTTAATTAATTAATAATACGTGCTAGACTATGATCTATATTTGTAAAATAACTGCTGCAAACGACTTGCCAAATGTCTTTGTTTACAACATGGCCAATAAACATTTAAGATTCATTCTGCGACACGGCCATTCCGACTAAAAGCGTATCCTTGCGCGTTTGAATCGGTCAACCAAACTTACGACCCTGCACGAAGCGCGGAGCTTCAAATGTTACGTACATTTGCGTGAAACGTGGGGCTTACAATTTTACGAACAGTGTTGCGTCCAATGCTCGAGTATGAAGTGCGGAGCTACGGATGTCATGAAAACTTTTTACATGGAGCGCGTAGCTTCCAATGTCCTAGCTTGAAGCGCGGAGCTTCCAATGCTCTGGCATAAAGCGCGGGGCTTCCAATGTCCTTGCATGAAGCGTGGAGCTTCCAATGCCCTGGCACGAAGCGCGGAGCTTCCAACGCCAGCATGAAGCGCGGAACTTCCACTATCCTAGCATAAAGCGCGGAGCTTTTAATGTCCTAGCATGAAGCGCGGAGCTTCCAATGTCCTAGCATGAAGCGCGGAGCTTCCAATGTCCTAGCATGAAGCGCGGAGCTTCCAATGTCCTAGCATGAAGCGCGGAGCTTCCAATGTCCTAGCATGAAGCGCGGAGCTTCCAATGCCCTAGCATAGAACGCGGAGCTTCCAATGCCTTAGCATGAAGCGCGGAGCTTCCGATGTCAAGAATGCTTGCACGAAGCGCGGAGCTTTGAACGTCTTAGCATGAAGCGCGGAGCTTCAAATTCCTTAGCTAGAAGCGCGGAGCTTCCACTATCCTAGTATGAAGCGCGGAGCTTCTAATGCCCTAGGATGAAGCGCGGAGCTTCCAACGCCCTAGCATAAAGCGCGGAGCTTTTGATGTCAAAAACCCATTTAAAATACTTTGCCATAGGACAACCGACCCCAGAAGTCGTATTGGTCACACAATCGAAAGACTGATCCATGATCCCGAGATAAATGGGAAAGATCAATCAGCAAACTATAAAGGTGCCTTAAGCAAAATTTGGAACTGGGAACAATAAATCTATTAGCATGGGTTTTTTGGTTTTTATATTTTTTCTGCCGCCAACCTAATACTCGGAGTATTGGCACATCTATTCAAGGCCACGAGAACTTACTTGACAGGGCATCAAATTGGCTGAAAGTGTTCTGGCTGCAAGATCTCAGATCCCGAGCGCTAGATGTTCCACGCGAAATCCAGACCCTTTTGGAGGACCTGAGAGACATGACAAAATCCCAAAGGTTGGAACATTGGGGGTGGGATACACAAATAAAGAATTGGTGGATAGAGGGCAAAAATATTTTTTTTTTTTAAGAATAGCTGGCGCTAGTCTACCTTAAGAACATGCTTCTCTGCAATCAGAAGATGGCTCTCGTGGTGCACCAATCACAAAATTGATTTTTTCATCGATTGTTTCAATTCATCCATTTCTAAATGAAACATTATCTTATAGTGCAATCCTAGTTCACAAGTCAGCCTTTCCACGTTTTGTGGCCCCCATTAAGTAAAACATACTATCTTAAACTTTGATTATAAAACACGCTTTAAAAAGCTATAGTGATAGCCGAACCAAAGTTAGTTAGGGCACCGTTTACCTGACATTCGAGAATAGTTTTAAGCATGTATTTCCATCAACACGCCTATCGGCTCACTTTTCGATTTAGCTAGAAAAACAGCAGCAGTGCTATTACTGGCTTCCAGACGCAGAGTTAACGATCTTACTCTTAGAGTTTACATACGATCTTACTCTATTTAAAACTTCTAATGACAGTTTCTTAAGACAATGGCGTCAAATTTTTTTTTTTTTATACCAGCTTTGGGATCTAAAAATAGATACTCATCTTAAATATTCTGTATAAAAACTTCTGCCCTGTAACATTTATTACGATTCGTAGAAAAAACTAGGTCGAGGAGATCAGAAGCTAACTTAACCAATCCCTTTATTACGGTGTGTGGTAACACAAAGGGTGCATCACGTACTGTAATTAAAAATTGGGTTGGCACAGTCCTACGCGATAGCGGCATCAATGCACCTTAAGGAAGTTGTAGATCAGCCGTGGCTTCTTCGAGGGGGATTGATATATAATAACCATAGACGATATTCTCCCATGCGGTAGCTGAAAATAGTCCAGAATTTTTTTTCAATCCCTATTGACGAATCTTAGAGCTTCCTAAAGATTATCACGATTCATTTTTCAAAATATTCACTCCGTTTTGATTTAAATAATAATGGAAAACAATGTAATGATTTTTGCATAATTCAATGCATTTATAATCTATATTCATCATAGCGTTGTGATTAATCGTTTTTCACCAGCAGATAACAAACACGTCTTCATTAACAATGCTGTATGTTTTCCGGAGGCACATCAATATAACGGTTTTACATAACAATAAAACCGATATTATGTGCCGAGAAGGAAAACATACAGCATTGCAGGAAGTTCTTCCTGGTGAAGACTATGAATCTAAAGATGGCTGCGCTCCCCGAGCAACTTGCTGGACACCTAGCGGGCAAGCTAGGAACTACATTGGATTGTCTATGATACCCATAGACTATAGAGGTTTTAAGGCTAAGTACACACTGCTTCTTCATTAACAATGCTGTATGTTTTCCTTCTCGGCACATAATATCGGTTTTATTGTTATGTAAAACCGTTATATTATGAATTATTACATTCGTTTACATTATTTGTATGTACAAATAACTATAATATTGATAAAATAAAACTTTTTCAATAGTAAATCCGTATTTCGGAACGTAGTCTAAACGGCAGCGAAAGCGACAACGCCATGAAAAATATAATGTCTCGTTTGCTCTTACAGCAGGAATGTTTCTTCGTTCATTCTATCGCGTCACTTTCTCGTTCGTCTTTGCGATAGTAAAACGGTAAAGTTTCAGAACGGTCGTGGTAATCTGAGCATTATTACTTTAAGCTTGAAATATAACGTTCTTGAAACATAATGGTATTGTAAAAGTTGGTACGACTCCAGATCTTACTACGTTAATATAAAACTTGTATTTGAAGGAACAGGGGTCGCGAGCCGACAGAGAGTCTAGAATTTTGTTTGATTTTCTACTAAGTTGATTAAACATATTAATGAACACGTTCATTCACACACTAAAATGCAACACAAAACTAGCTCAACGTCATTTTCCTTTCCTCGGTCCATATCTGTACAATAACAGTAACAAAGTTGACTGGCCGGTTGGCGCAGTTGGTAGCACTCTGCCTTCTGAGCCGCTGGTCCCGAGTTCGATTCCCGGACAGGTCAAACATTTGTGTGTATGAACATGTCTGTTTGACCTGTGTCTAGGTGTGTATATCTATATAAGTATATATATCAGTCATCGGGTCACCATAGTACAGGCTCTGCCTAGTTTGGGACCTGAAGACCTTGTGTGAATGTTAATAAATAAATAAATAAAGTTATTGTTGGACTAGTCTACTTAAACAGCAGAGAGGCAAAGATATCTGTGGACAGTTGGCTGAGTAATCTCAGCTATGATGAAACCGAAAAACTTAAGATAATCAATTAGGCAATACGTCTCTCTCACATACACTCAACACCATACACACACAACACCACGCACACACACACACGTTTATTAGTTAAAGGACACAATTTATTCATCCTCTGGGACCTTACTTTAATGAACCAATCGAAGGTAATGCAGAATCTACGACACAAGAATCACTTCTTAGTGTAGATTCTGCACGTCAATATTTAAGTGGAATTTGTATACTTTTTACCATAATAAATTGAATTCCCAAAGCACACATAATGCGTTCATTCTCGAATTAAATGACGTTTTTTGTAGTTTTCTTTATATGAATAAGGATGAATTTTTTATTTTGTTGATATCTGTGCGTAAATAGTAGCGTTTATGTTTCTACTATATCCAGGGACTATTGTGCACTGATTAGAAAGCGAAACTATTGTGTGTGTCTAAATTGTGATTTTGTTGATGACAGTGGTTTGTTTACCTATTTTGTCACGTAAGGATGAATAGACAGTACTTTACGTTTTATTTTTTTTAAAATCAGATTTCCTAGTATTTGACAGCTGGTAGGTTGATATATAATAACCCGGGAGTTAAATTAAAAGTTAAACCATGTGAAGTTTATTTAAGACTTCGTTTCTTTAGATGGTGCAAGCTCTGTTATAAAATGAAGAACGTTTCATATTTAAAGTAGACGAAGACAATCCATTATTTATTCAATATATTTTTCATTACAACATATATAATAACTCCTACTACGTTGACTAACTAAAGCTGCTGCAGTGCAAGTACCACAAACTAAAATTAGAGTATTGCGGAAGTACCGAACTCGTGTCGATAAATTAAGCGATCGTCAAATTCTTCATATTTTCACGATTTGTGCGAATCTTTTGTCTGTCGCATTTCTGTGACTGCATGCGATCGACATTTTCACGATTTATTTTTTTATTAGGAGTTTTGGCTTCGCACGCCCTACGTCAAGCAAATTTTGGCTTTCTGATAGATAGTTGAACATGATTTAGTTTTGACCTTAGTTTTTAACGTTTAACGTTAGTTTTTATGTTATTGTAGTAGCTGCAGTATTATAATTAGTTATTAGTGTTTTATTTTAAAAGCTCAATGAAAAAAAACAAAATATATATTTCTGTATGGTCTTTGCGTACTCTCTTTTAGCCACATTTTAACTAGCTACGCTACGCTACTTCACTGATCAGAAAGCGAAACGCTACCCTAGAGAATGTAATACTACCGTCGCTACTTATGGTATGGTTAATCTGTGGATCTGTGCTTTATAGGACATACTAGTATGTATTCTATCTGATCTATGCTTTATAGTTTGTGCAGTCAATTCAATTTCTTGGTGAATTTCCTAAATAAAAAATTGATTTAATCTAATAAAAAAGCTCTTCGTAAAAAAAAATTTGTACAACAATATCATAGCCCCATAATGATAAAATAATATAGGTCTACCGCCCTAGATGTTCAAACCGCATTAATTGTCATTCGAGTGCTTTCTTCGTACAGCTCGTAATACTAACCATATCCTGATGTTTTTCTTTAATGTCTGCTAAATTTGGTAATAATATGGAAGGTAGCAGTGACTCTTTGTCTAGTAAGTCGAATTTTTTACCTCTGAGACGTTACGTGAATTGTGCATGTGTTAATTTACATGTGTTATGTTTCAGTCATTGCACCTCAGATGGGTAGTTCTCCTGCAGTTTTGCTGACTCCTGGACGGACGAGGAATATTGCCCAGGATATGGAGGCTTTACGACTGTCTCGACAAGACAACCCTTATTTGCAGGTGAGAGCTCTTTACATAATGTGATGCTTTCTAATTGTAGGAAGAATTTATGTAATTTTTATGTAATATCTGTGTTTCGTTCCGTTTCGTTTTCCGTAAAAACTTTAGCACAATTGTTTTAAAATTTATATTACAAACCTAATTATCATCATCATCATCAACATCATCTCAGCCATTGCTGGACATATGCCTCCCCGATTAATTTCCGCAAGGATCGGTTGGAAGCTGCCCGCATCCAGCCCTTGCCCGCGTTCTTAGTCAGGTTGTCTGTCCACCTGATCGGTGGCCTTTGTATGCTGCGCTTACCAGTCCATGGTCTCCATTTGAGAACTTTTCGACTCCAACGGCCATCAGTTATCACTGGTAACACACACTGTTCGAAGACCTTCGTTTTCAGGCGTTGCGGAATTGGCGGAACCTATTAATACCCTACAAGTAATAAGAAATCACTAATATTAACCTCACTTAAAATGTCTTGTTTGGAATATTTCATTTTCTCATGAAATATAAAATAATAAATGAAATATAATAATTGATTTATTCATGTTCATTAATTGAATTTTACAAAGATTGGATATTGAATTTTTCTTTTAATTTATCTGTGCAGATAGTAGTAGATAGTAGATAATAGTAAAACATATTTTCAGATATATATTTAGGTGAGTTGTATATGATAATATACAACTCACCTAAATATAGGTGAGTTAACCTAAATATATATCTGAAAATATTTTGCTACATAATTAATTGTAAAATGTTAAAGTTTATGTTTATTTTGTACTTCACTTAACATAGTATGTATAAAAAGTTCCCTATTAGTCATTTTTATATAATGCTATGTATCCACGGAAGTGACATGGTCGATGAGGGACATAACTCATAAAACTCAGTTTATAAAATGAGTATAAAAATACGAGCAAATAATTAAATATGGTTCTACTGTCCATAATTAGTTCTGTTTATTTCTGGATATATTTTTCTGTAGTTTTTATTGAAATGCTGGGGAAAGGACTACCTTAAACAGGCTTTCCCCTCCCTCTTTTTCCAGTCTCAAGTTTTATAGAATAAGAAATGTACCATACAAACTCAATCCTATTATGTACATATATTTCCATGCTATTTTCTATTGGAAATAATAATATATTTTATCCAATTACCTAGTTATATGTTGTAGCTTGATATTATATAGCTCAAGGCCTTCCTCGATAAATGCTTGATGGCTTTTGTGTTGGATGACTATCCAACACAAAAAAATAGACTTCAAGCAGTAATAAACTGGTGTCCAAGCAAAGCAGTAGTTGTAAAGTGACAAACCGACTAGGACTCATCTGGTAAAAGTGTTTACCATGTGAGTCCCAGTTGGTTTGGTACATTACAATTATGGAAGTAAACTCTCGATAGTTTTTAGACTCAAAAAGCAGTAGTTTTACTTGCAACCATATAGCTCAGTTAGGATTAAACCAGGGAGACAGTTATTTTTATGCAATGTAATGTTGAAAATACTGTTGAATTATATTTAGCAGTTCTTTAGTTACATTTTATTCTGGGCTCACTATGCAGTTAAATATATACTCGACCCAACACAATTATGTGCAAAACCTGTGGTAGGCATGAATTTAAATTTATTATATACTAGCTGCGCCCCGCGGTTTCACCCGCGTGCACTACGTTTTTCTCGCTGACTCAGTTATCCCACGGGAACCATACTTCTTCCAGGACAAAAAGTAGCCTATGTCCTTCTCCAAAGTCCCATGTATCTTTATACCAAATTTTATCTAAATCGGTCAAGCCGTTTTCATGTTATGTCGTGACAACGGAAAACGGGTTTCATTTTTATATATATAGATTTATTGCTTCTTGAGGTATTAGGTAATTAGATATAGTCAGGCAGTAAATATAGCTCCTTGTTTCTTAGGTTTCTTGTTTTTAGGAGCACACCTTACAGTTCTTGTCATTTGTATATAAAGACTTTACTTTCAGCATTTACAATTTTATTTATAGCATATTTATACTTTGATTTTAGCAAGTAATGGCGAGCAGAGAAAGCCTTATAGATAGCAATCACGAGGAGTGTGAATCAGATGATACAATATTAATGTCTCAGGTAAGAAATACTCTTGTTTGTCTTTACCAAGACTTTGTATAGTAGTCTGTGTCACAAGATATGTCTATGTCATATGATATCGTTGTCTATGTCTGCTTTCATGTATAACTTGTTATTTTTTTATAACTATTCTAAAGTTACCAATTTCTCTCATTTAAGTTAAGTTAAGGTTTCGCTATTATTTTATACAGGTCCCATTCGACAAAAAAAAAAAAAAAAAAAAAAAAAAAAAATCCTTATTGCGATGCAGATCCCAAAATTTAGTAACTAACATTATTTATTTATTTATTTAACGCGTACAGACAAGCGCAACAATACTATTTGTTAACAGTAACCGCCGGCGGAGCTCACCTGATGGTAGGTCCGTCAGCGACTGTATGTAACGGATTGGGCGCCCAAGATACAGGCTTTGCCTAGTTTGGGGCCCACAGTTAACAGGAAGAGGAAACAATTAAAACATAATCTACAATCGAGAAACCGCCTAGGCATATAGTAAATAGTAAAGTTTTGTACACATATTTATCAAGTAGGGTTTATATTTTATGTATAAGTATAATGGGTACGTATAATCAGATAAATACTGGACTGGATTCTCCATTTTACTTTTATAGCTATACAGCGATCCTTATTGTTTTCAAAGAATTTGGAAATAAAATTCAACTTAAACTAAACTAAAAATATGAAGATTTCTAAAATAAATATTTTAAATTAAAAAAAAATTTTTTTAAATTAAATTAAAGTCTGCAAAAGTCTGTGGTAGTATGATTACTATTTGAAAGGAATACTAATTTTATACATATACCATACATAATGACACATCTGTTTTCTGTATAAGTAGAGATCACAAACTGCCATTTGCTGTGATCCTGGCATCTCCTATTGCTAATCTTATTTCATATGCCAATTACACAGAGCTACATAGATAGATGTTACATTTTATGCAGGATTATTATTTAGTAGTATGTGGACATCACACCTTTGCTTAAAGTTTTAGAACAGGGCTTCATCATCTTGTATTTTGTATGGACACAATTTCTTACATAATTATGGTTGTACTTAAAATGCTTGTAACTTAAGTAACAGTAAATAACTTAGAGTGGTGACTTCTGGTGATATTTTCAACATGGCCTCTGTTTCTCATAAGGCATGTAAAGCTTTGAATCTTAGATTCGATCATAGAACTTACGGTTAGTTGGATTTATTCAATTCACATATATGTACTGCCCTTTGTATCATCAAGCTACAGCATTTGACACGCGGCATGTTTGACATCCATGTTGTTCTTATCCACATCCTTCATGAACCTCTGAACCCGAAGATTGTCTCTCAAGTGTAAGGTGGTGATTTGGTAGTTATGGTTAGTCTTATATGTTCCATATAAGATTGCGGCATCAACAGTTTCCCAGTAGTCTTCACTTATTTTAATCAAAACATTGATCCCGGATAGTATTTTCAACCTTTTATTATATACAATAAGTATTACTACAACACTATTGACATACCTTAACAGAATGAAAAGTAAGAAACCTACCTTCTTATACTGTTACTGATATGCTTGGAACTTGGAAAATACACTTTAATAGGCTCGACAAGTTAATATCTATACATAATGTAGCAAAACCCTAATATATGAAAAGAATTTCAATAAAATGTGTCTATAGTATTCATTAATAGCATACATCTGATACGGTTTCGTTGTGTCATATTGATATTTCAGGAATTTGGAAGTACTGCCTTAGATTTTGTAGAAGATGACCCATTAACTTTGAAGGAAGTCCATGAGCATATGATAAGGTCACCGCCCCCCATCAGCAGCTGGCCACATGGTAATAATAGTTTTTTATTGTAAGTTCTTAAAAATTTTGCTAAAGTACAATAAGTATTATGTTATGGCAAATATATTGCTTTTTATACTCTATAGACTTTGTTTTTGCCACTATCCCACTTGATGGTCAGTGATGTTGTGGTTGAAGATGTTATCAGGCCAGACCTAGAATGCTTACTAAATAAATAAAATTCATTTATTTCAGGTAATTACACACCCATAGACAAAAATCAAATAAACAATAAATCAAATAAATTACTGGCACTCAAGGACTGCTGCCTGATCACACTATGTTATTTGTTACTTTTGTTCTGAAACAGTTTCTATTTTTAAACAGTTTTTATATATTCCCACATAATTTTTATTTTATCTCAACGAGGCGTCTGCCCTAGACTACGATCGCTGAAAAGTATTTGAGTAAAGTCGGGATAAAAATAAAACGTACGCGATGAAATGTGTTTAAAGTTGCGTAAAGCGAAAATTTCTGAAATCATTATGAATTAGATTCCTTAGATGTGTATAAATAAAAAAATATGACAAACTGGTTTACTAACGCCAATGTCACTGATTTTATATATGGGCTTAATATTTTTTTATTACCTGAAATATAATTTATAAATATAATAATTTTCCAGTATATTAGTGTGATAGTGAGTCCTACCCTGTTATAGATTACAATGATGGATGAAACTCGCGACAGATTTCAGATCAAATTACCTGAAATAATATTAAATTATATCTACAATTTGGTCACGACTTTGTGGCGTTTTTACGACTAGATTTACTTTTTTTGACTGTGATCTCAGTTTCAAACATTCCCACGTGCGTAGTTTCAAAAAGTAGGTCACATATGGCATGTTAACGACCGATTAGCGTGATTACCGTTCTTACGTACACGGCTATCAACGCCACCGTTGATAATATCGTTTAATAAACATTTTCGGCAATCCTTGAATTAGTCAACAAATGAGTCATTACTTTGAAGTGATATAACGAAAGCCTTGCACGGTAAAAATCACAGTGTTTGACACACGCCTCACAGTTCCGTGTAATAGGCGGATTTTCACCCCCTTTATGTCATAAGCGATGTTTTTGATAGCATATGACATTCAGAAATAACGTGGCTTTCCATTGGTAAAAGAAGTTTCTGAAATCGGTTCAGTAGATCCAGAGAGATTACCTGAGATTACAGAAGAATTCTATTCAAGCTAGAACGAACACATTTAATAAGCGCAGTGTCCGACATATTAACGATCTATACTCACTAGATCGAGGCAATCATCGCTTCCAAGCTAACACATGTTATCCACAACTAATACATGATACACACAGCTAACAGTTCCAATAACTAACACGTATTTTTCCCGTTTCCCCTGCTTGCTTGGTGAGCAGACTCACTGTCGCAGCGGACGTCCAGCGCGTTTGACTTCGGAGTTGACACGAGGCTGGCGTATAGCGCATTCTCTGTCAACTCGCAAGATAAGGTTACTAACATAGCATATTGTGTGCAGTCCTGTGTATCTCTGTGTTGCTTTGACCTAGTAGCCTGCAGTGGGATGATAGTTATATAGGAGGATGATAGAGTAGTGTCGAAATTGTAATACACCTAGCGGTAGTTAATAGATAACAATAGACGTATTTAGTCATGTTAACCCACTATTGCCTGTCTGTCACTCCTGATTTAATATTGCGTTGCGTCACCATCGTACAGTGCGACAGTGTCACATTCTATTAATGCGACAGGGTGCCTGTCCCTGTAGGTATATAGTAGGTCAATGTACATAATTATTTGCGCTCTGCGATCACACTTTAGGGAGTGATCAGACCTAACGAATGCGCAGCTCGCGCGCGTGCGGCGCCCGAGCGGCACGCGATCTGCGCATTCGTCAGGTCTGGACACAGCCTTAGGTGGTTATTCAAGAAATACGACTATCATATTTGCGAAAGCAAGTATTAGCCTTAGTGAGAGCAAGGTGAGTCTTTCTTCTTACTCAGGCGGTCTGTACTCGCATATGTTTGCTATTTCATTTCGCAGACACATTAGTTAATGTGTATATTGTATATTGCATGTAAGGTTAGAGTTTTGAGATACTATGTAGTAAAAAAATTAAATATATGCATTAGATCTTTACATATTAAATTGGTGTTTTGTCAAACTGGCCACTTAATTCTCAAATATCTGGCTATCTTGCTTAGGAATTCCGAATTCAAATTTATTACAAATGCATGTTTGTGTAGGTATTTGTGATTCCAATTTAGTGATTCATTTGTGTTCGCACCATTTAAAAGAAATCGTTTTGCTTTTTCCATACAATACGCCAATTTCATATGTAAGGACCTAATAGTTGGTCATGCGTGGTGTACAAGCATTAATACTCATGTCAAAAGCTACTTAACGAGCCATGAAAACGTTAATGTTCTACAAGCAGTTCTGCCGCTTTTAACCGTACATTATTCACATGCTTGTTTCGCTTCTATACCTCGTTACTGCCAATTAGTAAGGTATACAGGGTTTTATACATTGCGAAGCTATGCTGAAAATTGTGCTTATTTGTAAACGAAGCCTTGAAATTCTTGGGATTGATTGTTATATTTAGTATGTACTGAATATCATTTTATTGGCACCTTCACTTAAAGAGCATCATGAATAGTAAAATATTTAGAGGATCGTTACCTAAGTACTCCTATGTAGATAGATCAAGGACCAATCTCCTAATTAAGCATGTAGGAGGAACATTGATTACGGTCTGTATGAGAAAGTCTGAATAAAAGTACATTCTTAGGAACAGAATCAGCAACAGCAACAGAGTATCTATTTTCGGAGATTCTTAGATTCTAGAAAATTACCTAAATTATTAAAATAATACTAAATACAGATTTTTTAAAATCAGTTGACACCATATTTTATCGAAATATTTATAGCTTGATTTGGGTTTGAATTGCAAATCATGACAAATAATTGTATTTAAAATTAATGTATGATCACATTTTTTTTTCTCCTGAATCAACCCCGTTGTTTTTGCTAAGTGCATATCTATCTATCTTTTATCAGACTTCCCCATACTGACCTTTCTAAACCTAGTTAAAACTTGACAGAGAAAATGGCGGACTCCATTGACTCATTTTGTTTTCTCATTTATTATCACGCCTACGTCCACAAACATTAAACGTCTACGATTTATTTTGTGTTTATTGGTTTCGGATAGAGTAATACTCCATTTTTCAATAATAAAATAAGGGCGTCCACACACAGGAGCAGTCGCGGTCCCCGCGCCGCGCCCGCTGCGAGGAGTCCCGTAACAATAACTCTACGCCGAGCCGACCGCGCTCCTCGCGGTCCGCCTCGCCGAGATCTCACGACCTTACTATGTCAGGCAGACCACTGTCGTTGCCAGGTAATATCTTTCATACCACTTATCGCTCATTCCCTTCGCTTTTTTATCACACTCAGACCCCCGCACTAGGATTTCCTGTGTCGCGGGAGGTATGGACACACACAATCACAACACACATACAACCAAGAGCCGGGACAAACATCTATACTCATCGCACAAATGTTTTTTGCCCCTGCCGGAATTCGAACCCAAGGTCCCGGAGACACAGAAGTCATGTCACTGACACTGTGCCACGGCGACTGTCAAACTTCTTTATATTCTATTAAATCATTTCTGTTCCATGAAAGGAGAGTTACGGGAAGTTGTGTTTACTGGCTCATAATAATACTACGGTAACATTGAAGAACTAATTACAAGAATTCAGAGAAAGAAGAGACAGAAGTCAGAGCAAAGTACAAATATACACCCTTAGACTGTTAACTATATAGGCCTGCCTTCCGTCCGGGTATACCCAAATTTGTTCTAGTTTACAGGGCGTCCGAACGGAGTTTTAGTTTTAGTTATCCAGTAGGTAACTTTACAAAACTTTGCTAAATTTTCCGGGTTTTAAGCTCCAAAATCCGGGATTTTCACTTATCTTGTCCTGGTAGGAAGATTTATAGATGGCAACCCTACTGTTAACCCTCCTTTTAAATAAATAAATAAAATTTAGAGGAATGTTTATTTTATATATTTCTAAATAAGGATTACCTACTATATCTCTATCCCCAAAATATCTTTGCTATTTCTTGTAGAGTTGTACAAGAGCATACCAATTAGAATTGTAAATTATATCTTAATTATGAAGACAAAGTCTTCGATCAGTGTGTGTTGCCAGTGATGTCATATGGAACCGAAACGTGATCTCCTAATAATGGGCCTCAACACGCTATGCTCGGGGTTTCTTTACAAGATCAAATTGGAAATGAGTAGATCCGAAGGGTTAGAGCTAAAGTCAATGGACATAGCCCAGTGGATTAGCAAATGGAAGTGGCAGTGGGCAGGGCACACTGCTCGGAAAACTGATGGATGTTGGCGGTAAAAGGTTATTGAGTGGAGACTACGGACAGGCAAGCGCAGTCTAGAATGTCCACCAACCTGACCAGTATCGCAGGAAGGGGCTAAATGCGTGCCTCTTCCAACCGGTCCTTATCGAGATCAATGGGAGAGGCATATGTCCTGCTGTCAATGTCTCAATGGCTGATGTGATGATGATGATGATGATGATATCTTAATAATAAACAATAATAGTGTACCTTTATTGAAATTTGAATTAATTTATCTGCATTATGAGAAGCATTAACGGATATAAACATTTTTTTCCAGGAGAAAGCCACCTTCGCATCGCGCTTAACAAGAAGTCTTGCCAATCTACGGAACGATTTTCGCTACTACCACATTCCCGCCCTCTATTGCGGCCGAGCTCGCGGCGGGACGACGACAACGTGCGACTGGTGCGACGCTGCGACTAGGAACGGCAGGTGTGGATCCACCCTTATCTACTCTGGATTTAGGATTCAAACTGTCTGTAGAGACAATAAGGTATATTGTGTGATAAGCCAATGAATAAAATTTGGTGTAATGTTTTGAAAACAAAACGATGTAAGATTTGCTAAGGCAAAATTTAATTTGAGTACTTTTATAAAAATTATTTTTTTTGTAAAAGTACCATGGGTCTAAAAAATCTTGCTCTTTCTGATGGTACTGTTAGAATCCACGCGTCACACTTCTTAGGGTGTCAAGTCGGGTCACGTGACCTCCCGGACGGATGTATGAAGGGACTTTAACACTGTATAACTCAAAAACTATCATCTCTAAAAATCTGAAACTTCACAGTCTTATTACCTGGAGGCTACACTATTTTTTTAAATCCTAAAAACAGGGGGTCGTCGATCTCTTCTCTGAGTTGGGGGGGGGGCAATTTTGACGTCCGAAGTGTCAGGTTTCTCGCCCCGACGTCCTGCACGCCGCTGAAATCTTCACTCCGCAACAGGGTTTTCCCGACCGCGTGGTTTTCGAGTTTTCCTCAATATCTCCCTTGATTTTCCCCGGAAAACTGGATTTTTGGTTTTTCGGTTGTATTGGCTCCAAATATAGTCCGATTTTGTCATCACTGTGTGGCTTACGCTTACGCGGATCTAGTGATATATCACACTTGCACGTACGAACACTTTGAACCACTTTCGCGGTTTTTTCTAATTTATTTGCGTGCGGAGCAAAGATTTGCGTGGCGTCTCGGGCCGTGGGTGAGACGTGACTCTAGCGGTAAATTCTACATCTTGTCCGTATTTGTCTTTTCTTGTAGTCCGTTTTATATTGTCCCAGCATGTCTTAAGTTGGTCAATGTTTTGTGTACAGAAGAGCTTATTGAATTAAACTCCTCCTCAGCTTACTCCATCCTTCGTTTTTTAATGACTGTGGTATTAAGTATTTAGGCATTGAAATAAAAGCTGGTTTCGGGAGTACTCTGGATTTATCATGCAAGTTGAGAAACTTCCACCCGATACTTCCGGCACCATTCGCAAGAGAGAGCGAGCAAGCGAACGTCATTAGTGACAGAGCAGACATTGAAATACTTAGGGTGGGTTGCACCATCCAACGTTATTGTTAAAGTAACCGTCAAATCAATAGTTACGCAAAAATTGGCTTGCACCATCTAACTATTGTTAAAATTACGTCACCATTTAACGTTAACCATAACCGCTCACTTTTGGCTGGTTATTGTTAATGTTAGTGTCAAGTCATTGTGTTTGACATTTCATTGAGTCATTTTGTTGTCATGCAATTTGTAAGCAAACAGTTTTTCCATTGAAATCTAAAGTTAGGTGAACATGTCGCTGGCCTAATTTTCAAAGTTCGTAACTCCAGGCGTGGCGAGTATTGGAAGCCTCCCCCTCCTAAATGGGGGAGGCTTATGTTCAGCAGTGGACATCTTATGACCGAAAAAGAAAGTAACTCCAACATTTTTGAATTATTATTTTTAATGCCATCTAGTGCAAAATGCTGTAACGAACACGATTGAATCACTTGTATTTCCTAATTGTATTTAGATTTTTTGTTATTGAAATGTAAATAAAGCTGTTTCTTTATGTTATTATTGTTCTATTTAAATAAATAGTCTTTTCTTCCTCCTGTAAAACCAAATGGAGATACGAACTTTGAAAATTAAGCCCGCGATATTATATCCTGTGGGAAAATAATAGGTCATCTGAGGTCATCGAAAAATACCACGCACAAAAATTACAAAACAAAACATCAAAACCAAAACTTCTCGCCTCCCTCCGTACAGTGGGGGATTTACCAGCAGGCTAAGTAGGCATCTGCCTAGGGCGGCAAATTTTTGGGACGACAAATTTGGGGTCCTATTTCCTTTTGCTATTTACTTTAAAATTCAATAAGATTTCTGCATGATGGTTTTCTGTTTTCTGATGTTTTACAGATAGAAGTATGCATCAAATTTTGCTGATGACGTTCCCGTCTCACTTGTCATTGTACGTTCCGTGAATCCATGTAGCAAACTACCATATGCTTGAGAAGAACAGCTAGTTCGCTGACCCTTAACCAGTAATCGGCCTCTGCGCCCTCTGCCCACACATTAACCCCCTTACTTATAAACGTTGAATAAGCTGCGAATAGTAATTCAGCGTTTTGTTCCGTTCTTTCAACGTCAAACTGTCATATAAGCGACAAAGACAAAACACTGAATAACTATTCAGAGGTTATTCAACGTTTATAAGTAAGGGGGTTAATGTGTGAAAAGAGCGAAATTATAGAAAATGTATTTCTCTCTTCCCACTATCAACCTAGTCTTAATACTGGTTGGAGGCTGCGAACTGGATGGTTTGTATAGAATTTTGTGATTTTACTATGAGTATAGTAAATAATTAAGTGAATAATTTTACCGATTGAAATCTTATGTACCGACTATTATGTGTTGAACATGTCTGTTAACATTAATCTCAATGTTATACGTGGCGAGGCCCATTCTCCATTTCAATAACCGTACAGTGGGGGATTTACCAGCAGGCTAAGTAGGCATCTGCCTAGGGCGGCAAAGTTTTGGGACGACAAATTTGGGGTCCTATTTCCTTTTGCTACTTACTTTAAAATTCAATAAGATTTCTGCATGATGGTTTTCTGTTTTCTGATGTATTACAGATATTTTGCATCAAATTTTGCTGATGACGTTCCCGTCTCACTTGTCATTGTACGTTCCGTGAATCCATGTAGCAAACTACCATATGCTTGAGAAAAACAGCTAGTTCGCTGACCCTTAACCAGTAATTGGCCTCTGCGCCCTCTGCCCACACATTAAATGTGTGAAAGGAGCGAAATTATAGAGAATGTATTTATCTCTTCCTTCATTCGCTTACATTAATTGTATGTACAAATAACCATAATATTGATAAAATAAAACTTTTTGAATAGTAAATCCGTACTTCGGGACGTAGTCTAAAACGCCAGCGAAAGCGACAACGCTATATGAAAATATAATGTTGTCTCGTTTGCTCTTACTGCAGGAATGTTTCTTCGTTCATTCTATCACGTCACTTAGCGATAATAAAACAATAATGTTTCAGAACGTTCATGGTACGAATCTGAGCATTATTACTTTAAGCTTGAAGTATGACGTTCTTGAAACATGATGGTTTTGTAAAAGTTGGTGGTACGACTCAAGGAGGCAATCGAAGAATGTCATGACCATGGCTTTTCAATATGTTATCAATTTCATATTCAGGTGTAGGTTTATTTCTTTTTATTAACTCGTAAAGCTGAGGCTTTGTCATTTGTTCGTAAAACTCGACCTTGTTTTCTACCAGCCACTGTTGCATATCAGCTTTAGACCTGATTTCACCATACCATGTTAAATATTTAATGTCTCGTTAAGTCTTTTGACGGACTGTTATTGTTACTGAGTGTCCCACCATGCATTAACGCGTGGTTAATTCTTTCAACAGGGCGTTAAATCTAATTGCTGCTCTAGAGGTCCGTTAAATCGCTAACGAACTGTCAGTTGGAAATTCGTTGTCAAAATCAAGATGGATGCTGCGTACAATAATATTTTCGGAAACAATGTTTTAGAAAATTTAGAATATTTAGATAGCTTGGATAGAATAATACGACGGCCGAGAATTTTTAAAGAACGTCGTAATTATTTCGAAGAGTACGACGATGTTGACTTTTGCACAAGGTTCCGTTTATCTAAAAAATATGTTCTGGGTGTTTTGGAAATGATTGAAGAAAAACTTGAATACCCATCAGATCGGTGAGTATATAGCCAGTTATTCCATATGTTTGATCCTCATGATATGTAAGAAAATTCATATGCATTATTAGATAATTATGTACCTACCTACATTAACCTAACCTCAATTTTGTTTCAGGAATCAATCTCTTTCACCGATAAATCAACTTCTTTTGACATTAAGATACTATGCAACTGGTTCGCAACATTAACTAAACTAACCGTAGCAGATTATTGTGGAATAAGCAAGTCTACTTCTCACAGGATAATACAAGAAGTCACTGCTGCAATAGCCTCTCTCAGCCGCAATTTTATCAAATTCCCTAATACTATGGAAGAGTTAAGAACAGCACAGTTAAGTTTTTATAATATAGCACGATTTCCAAAGGCTTTGGGTGCTCTAGACTGCACGCATGTACGCATTCGTTCACCTGGTGGGGATAATGCAGAGTACTTTAGGAATCGCAAAGGGTATATGTCCATAAATGTTCAAGCAGTTGGCAGTGCGGATCTGGAAATTTTAGATTTGGTAGCAAGATGGCCCGGCAGTACTCAAGATCAGACCACTTGGAATGGCTCATACAGAAATGCTATGTTTGAAAGTGGCCGGTATGGTGATACAGTTTTATTAGCGGATAGTGGTTACATGAATCAACCCTATATCATGATGCCTCTGGAACATCCACGGACACCCGAAGAAATCCTCTACAATGAATCTCAAATAAGGAGCAGGCATCCTATTGAACGCCTCTTTGGGGTGTGGAAACGTCGATTCCCTGTCCTGGCTCTGGGTATGCAGATACAATTAAATAAATGCCTGCCGGTTATTGTGGCCACTGGAGTACTTCATAATATTCTGATAAAAGCAAAAGAAGAATTACCACAGGATGATCCCGATCTTGAACTTCCTGCTCCGTGGGAGGAAGTATTGCAGCAAGGCCGAATCAGAGAACAGAGAAGTAATGTTATAAGAGATATAAATCCTGCACGTAGAAGTCTGATCAACAACTATTACAAGAGTTTACATCTCAGCGCATCAGAAAGTGCACATAATTAGGGCATTGTGGTTTTTATGTAAATTTATTCAAATAAAATTACACATTATTCATTGTTACAATTTAGTTTTATTAACAGCTAGATTTACAAGCGACATTCAGTTATTACATTAGTTCTTTGAATGGATTTTTCATTTTTTCTAGTTCCATTTCTAACTTCTCAGTTTTAATTTTCTCTTGTTTTAATTGCTCCTGCAGCAGTGATTCCTTCAGGGTTGCCTCAGTTTCAGCAGATTTTTTTAAGATTTCCACTAATTCTATCTTACTCTGCAGCAGTTTGTCCTGCAAAGAAGTCTGGTCTCCTTCTATGAAGCCATGTTGATGCAGGTTCCCTTTTATTAGTAGAAAGTGTGTTGGAGTGTGTGGTGTGTGTTTTTAATGCTGTAGGTGTCCAGCTATTCCACACATTCTTTTCAGTTTTCTGAAAAAAAAAAATCAAACTTCCAGTAGTTTAGACATGTGCCCCAGAGTTATAAAATTATTTACTTAATAAAAACTATACTACAACCACAAAATTATTTTTAGAGTTAGACTATCTCCCACATATAAATATTATATAACTAGCTGTACCCCACAGTTTTAGCTGTTGTAAGAAAGGAATTTCTCAACAGTGAAAGAATTTTTCAAATCTGATCAGTAGTTTTGGAGCCTATTCAATGCAAACAAACAAACAATAAAATCTTTCCTATATAATATTAGTATAGATGTAGTATAGACTGTTTGGATATTTATCTAAATCGATCTGATGCTGCAACTTATCTATTATGAGAAGAAATAATATCTACCTCCGATGATATGTTTCCATCTCTGATTTCAATGGTTGGTACTCGGAGCTCTGCAGTGGATGGTCCAGCAATACAAATATCTGTATTGAGATCCTGCGACAAAAATAGTAAATGCATAGATGTAGGGCTCATAATGACAGTAAATATCTATAATAAAATACCTCAAGACATTAAAGAGCAACTATATAGACAATTTGAGACATTTTTGCAGTGGCTAGCGGAGATATACTTATTAATAATTTATTAATGTTGAATATTGGTATTTTTTGATAATATGTATAAATTGACTTAATATGTTTGTTATTATTTTTAAATGAGTAATTTTAATATTAAAGATAGAGAGGACAGATGCGACTTTGGAAAAAAAAATTATATTGTACGACCATCAAGGACAAGGTTAGGCAAAGCAACTGCACTGCTTTTGGTGATGCAGCTGTCCATAGGCAGCGATGACCACTTAACATCAATTGGGCTGCTCGCCTGGTTGCCACTTTATATCATAAAAAAGGTCAACTTCTTCAGGCATATAATACATTATTCAATATATGCAATTACAACAGGTAGTGGGTAGGCATACCTCTTTGAGTAACTATGTGCATAAATACTACTGGCTAGAGAATAAACATTACATTACTATATAATTTTGTTGACCATAAGTAATAATGTATAGGCACAGATGTGAAAGTTACCTTTCTCTCTGATATTTCATTTACATTTGTGTATTCTCGGTCGAGAAACTGGACATCCGAATCGTAAGGATTATCCAACCCATCTAATGTTGGACCCAGTAGTATCTCCACTTGTCCTTGTGATGGTCCTGGTGGTGGAATATCGGCTGTCCCTCCTCCTGCACAGGAAAACAACAGCATAATGTATATTCTTGATAGAATAATACTTACTACCTACTACAATTTAATTACTGAATGGTATTTACCAGTTAAGAAGACTTGCTTCTTTGTCGCTGCTTTGTCTTTTCTTGTAGTCCTTTTAATATTGTCCCAGCATGTCTTTAGTTGGTCAATGTTTCGTGTACAGAAAGAACTTATTGCATTGAGCTTGTAGGCGTTTCTCTTCTTTCATAAAAGATAAAACTTTTAAAATAATTGGCCGTGCATCACTTTTAAGAGGTTTCGGCATTTTATTTGCTTTTTTCACAATGAAATCAATAAAATAACACGGGAGCACTCGCACTAGACATCAACTGACAGCGGAATGACGTTTAGAAAATGGTGGCTGACGCGGCCGTAGTTCCCTTTTTGCCCACCTGAACAGTTAAGTTGGTGGCACTGTAGCATCCAACTTGTCAAATTCGTACAGAACCGACATAGGCAGAGCATAGACTCAACATATAGATATAAGACTCTATGAACTTTACAGACTACGGATTTTTGACGTTGTCTTTTTGGCATCGAGTTGGCCTCGCATTGGACTGAATATGAGCATGAAATTTTTAGACTTGACACCCTGGTCAGCAATTTAAGTCGAAGAGTATCTTAGAGAAGTTGCTTGGATTGCCATTGAACAATGAAAGGAATCCAATTCTCCAATTACAATAGGATTTCTTTGATTGCTATTAAACCCAAATATGATTAACAGTACGTAAATTACGAAACAGTTGGGCAAGCCTTTTACAATAGAACAATTTTACATTATATGGCAATTATATAAATTGTTTTTGTGTCTAAACTGCTTGGATTTTGTATGTATTAAGATTTAACATTAAATATAATGTAATTTTGATTTCTTTGCATGTTTAAATATAGACATGTAAAAATATAAAATGTTTAAATATAGACATGTAAAAATATAAATCAAGGAATCAAATATCAATTAAGGAATTGGTAGAAGTAAAAGAAAAACAAACTTGATAAAATTGAAAATATATTGGCTTAGGATTTAGTAAATTCTATTCATAATATAGGCACATATTTAAAAATATATAATAATTTGAAAGGGATTAATTTTAAGTTAATATTGATCACTTAAAATGATTTTATAGCGCGTGATGTTATTTAGATTTTTGTTCGCATGTCCTCTATTAAACCAGTTCAGTAAAAGTACCAAATTCATATGAAACGGCAATTAATATTGCAAATACATTATATTATTAAAACAAATATACAATACAATATTTTGTCCCATCCTCTGGTCAATAAATTAAAATCAGACGAAAATATCTTGTCTTGCCCGACCATCAGCACAGCCTTCCACCTATTTGTAGTACCTATCTGCGTTGCACCTAAAAAAGTGTTTGACATATGTTGCCATACTAAAATATTTTCAGGTTCCTTTGGGACTTTGTTTTCGGTGAGTTGAGTTTTAGGTCTAGACATTTTAAAATTCATAAATTGATTTCCAATTATTTTCCTCGCTAAAAAATAAATAATAATAAAAATTGACAGGTCAATTTTTATTGGGATCCTGTGGTGATATAAATTTAAAAAGTACTTTCACCACTAGGTTCTTTTGCAAAGAACTTATTGTCTTTCTATGTTCCTTTATGCGTTTCTTTGTGGTAAAGATTGTGTTGTGGATCGTAGTGTAGATACATTTTAATAAGATGTTACGGAATGGGTGAATAGTCAGCCTAAAGTAATCGAATAGTAAATATGTATACAATAATAAAAATAGTTGTTAGAATAGCATTATCGTTACCAATAATAAGCTTTATTAGATATTAGTCGAATTAGTTAATTGAAATCAATACGTAATGCAGCAATGGAATAAAAGAAAGTAGTAGATAATGAAAATTATATAAATTTGTATAAAATCTTATAGTTAGCGAACACTGTTAAACTGTTAGACACTGAGCTTAAAAATGCTTAGTGTTTAAGCATTTTATCGTGTTTTATTTATTTTGAGATGTTAATATGTTTAAAAAAAGCTATTGCATAGCATTTTTTATCAACTTGCAATTAATATATTAATAACTTATGCAGTAACGCCGATACAACCAATGCCACCTAGAGGCGAGTTGCTGAACTAACAGACAAGCGTGATATTTCAAAAAAGTCATTAAAAGTTCTGCTATTCATCGATAGATGGCAAAACTAAAAAGTATCACCGCTGTGCCGGTCGGAGTTGGGGGTGTTAGGTTCTTTTCGTAACGGAATTTCTGGATTCGGTCTCCACGCTCAAGGCCCGCGATAGAAGCTATGCAATAGCTTAAAACTTTGATTGTCTTCTGTAATTTTCATGTTATTTAAATTAAACTAAAAAAGGCATCAGTGGGGTGTGGTGTTAGCATAAATTATGTGAGTTAGTTTAAATTCTTGAGATCTATAGCTAACACTTGATACTTTAAGTTTACTATATAATCAAATATAAGTATAGATTGAGTAATTTAAAGTATGAGGACCTAATACTTTATTACTTTTTTAATTATTTCTTGCCTAAACTATGAATAAAAAATCTGGCCCTTAGTGCATTTAGTTCAACTGTTTTGTGTCACTGTACTTTAATTTTTTCGATATTACACATGTAGTATCAGTACACTGTTACCAGTCACTATATCTATAATATTATATGTATGTAATATATTATGTTCTTATTTGGAATTAATAAAATGAATTGGTACTTAAGAAAATCAAGGTAAATTCTTTTACTTTTTAAGTTAATGTATTTTGTAAAATAAATTATTTTTTATTTTGTAAAATGTATGGAAAAGTATCATTACAAATATCCATTGTAAAAAAATAGTTAAATTAATTTAAAAAATCCTAGGGCTGTAATTTAATTCAATTATATTGCTTAAAATATTTTTTTATTTACAAAACATTTCACAATGTATGTGTCAACTGCGATTTGTAATACAGCCTCAAGATGGGCCACTTAGATAAGTCAGTGTAGCCAACTCTGCATCTTATTCATTTGACATATCATCTTTATTTACTGCGTAGGAACTACACAAGTTTGTCTTCAATACAACCGGGTTCGAATCCTGAGTTGAGTACCAGGTTTTTTGAAATCTATGAATGCAGTTTTTCTTTTTAATATAATAGATGACTTGCTTCCTAAGAACAGATCTTTGTATGTCTTATAATTTCCGACTTGTCCATTCTGACCCAACTAAATGGTCCAGCCTATAATACAAAATCGCTTACGCTTTGAAAAATGAAGCTTCGAATTATTTATAATAGCACTAAAAAGTGCTATTGTAAATAATCTGATCTAAGTCATGTCACTGACAACTGAGCCACGGCGACCGTCATTCATTTACATTATATATAATATAATTAATTATCGAGCTTAACGAATGTACTTTAATTATTCGAATTGTTTTCTTTATTAATGGTGCGTGGATATATCTATATATAATCAGAATCTATTTATTTATTGTTGTTGTACATTCCAAATACTCAACGGATCATTTTGCTAGTTTTAATGAAGACATGTAATGCATTCTTTGTATAGTGCGATGCAAACGTTTTGCATCTTAAACACAGAATAACATACTCTATGCAAGGAAAAGAGGTTGGATGAGAATAAAATCGTTACAAGCATGTAGTTTGTAGCGCATTATAAGGATGAAGACTTTTTACGGATATTTGTATTTAGTTTATACAAGCCCGTGTGTTAGTTGTCAATTTCAGATATTAAAAAACGCTTTATTAGTATAACATTAGTAATTTATGTCGTTTTGTTTTATTAGTGATAATGTTAAGTTATGTATTGCTTGTAATTAATTATTGTTGATTTTTTTAATACATTATAACATTTGTTACTTCAAATGAAATAATCATATTTAGAAGTTGTTGTGGACTTAAGAAATGAACACCTTAATTTGAGCTCTTGATGCATACCTAGTGCATTATTTGTATATATGTATATTATGTTGCATCATGAAAAGTGTCAGGATTTTTGAAAATGGAACGATGTAGTCTGCCTACCTCAAAGAGAACTGGTGTCTTGACACATTTATAATAATGTCAACATTGTATAATCCTTAGTGTAGATTGGACCGTATAGACACAGACAGAGCATTTATTTGCATTATTTAACCAAATGTCAGGTCGAAAATGTAATTATAAAATGAAGGATATGACAAAGTTATATTAAAAATATTTTCAAAATGTTAATGAAATATTTACATAGTTCTTAATTATATTAAGGTAGTCCCGTGTGACTAGTGCACCTACACACGGCGCCCATACGTAGTTTTTTTTATATTTGCTTTTCGGCCAAGCTGGTCCATATTTTTGAACAAGGATCCAGAGGAAACAGTTTTGATGCAGTCACTGATGCAGACGTAAGGCAAACATTTCCGTGCATGGTGCCACCACGACCTCACAATACATAATAGGGTAAGATTTATCTGGGAATTATTTCATTAAATGGAAAAATCGTAGTGTACTTAACAATAATAAGAGTAGTAAAACTGTTACAAGCCAATAGAGGGCGCTGATCTCAAGTATAAACCTGAATCGCGCAAACAAAATGTACACGGCATGATAGCCTGTATGATTCCGAAGATAAACTGTCGGACAGCTGCTGTCCCTGGGCCAAGAATACTTGGCTCAGAGGGAAAGCGCTTTTAGGCGCGGTCGTCATAAATTTTTTAGTTTGCTATAATTTTTTCATTTCGTGAAATAGGCCCATTGATAATGGGTAATGTGCCCATTCATTTTTTGATGGGGTAATTACCTAAATAATGATACAGCCCATATTTATTTCTAGCAACAATTTAAGAGGTTAATAATGCCTTAAACTTTACATAGAAGTATAATGGAAACAAATGCGGGCTCGATTGGGTAGGTACCGAGAGAAAAGTTTGTAATTTTATGTATTTTGTTTAAAGTTTTTAAGACTATGCAACCAAAGAGTAGGCTCATGTTAATAATTGCAGAGTTAAATGTTATTAGTGTGTTTTTATATGAAAGATATTCTGGTGTTCGCGGGTCGAGTACTCCAGATTGTAAAAAAAGTAGGTAATAAAGATAAAATTGAAACATGTTTTTTATTTGTGTATCCTAGGTATCTGTGTCATAATTCTTCACAGGGATATTAAATCGTTAATTTCTAGAAAGACCAAGAAGTAAATGACCGCACATGCAGATTATAATTTATGAGAGTCCAAACTTGAATAAATATAATATTTAGAAAATTTTGGGGAGAGCTGCGCTCGGAGTTTGCGCGCTCGGGGCGAAAATGAGGGGATTGGGAATTGGTGATAACTGACTTCTTGACTGATAGGTTATATCCAGTTCGCATCTGCAAATGCTCTTCCACACCCTTTCCTTTTCGACGATAATTATCTCCGACGTGAATTCGCGTGTGCCTGCGCACGCGCGGCTAGTTTGCCGCTAACTCCAGCTTGTTTTAATAATTAATAGAAATTATCAAAACAAACAATTCATAAACAAATGCAATCGTATGATGCAAATCTGATCCTACATAAACTTAGTAAGCACCTAAAATAACAATTGAATCTCGATTGCATTGTAGGTAATCACATATGGTAGAAATTAAATCTATGTAACTATTATACTCCAAGAAGGATAGCAAAAATGTCAATTCATTAAGAATCTATGAGCGCATGTATTTGGTGGAATTGATACCCAGGTAATTTTCATCCGCCACACCAGCGACCTTTCTGAGCTTTCGCACTCTTGGAGAAGCGATAAGATATATAGCGTCGCATGGGTTCTGCACTTAACATTATTTCTGGTAAAAGGTAAAGCGCAATATACAATATGCCAATACTGGTAATTGGTATTTATGATCAACCTATGCAGATTATATGACATGTTGGTAGGTATGTGTTAACAGAATACGGAAAAACGAAGCGCTGTGTCATAATATAAGATTGAACTGAAATCAGCGGACTACCAGCAAGTCTGGTGAAATCAGCATTTGTATGCCGAGCTCATTGCCATACTGAATAGGCGTAGATCCAGTATCATTTGACGTAGCCAAAAAGTTAGGAGTTCTAAATGATACAACCAAATTTATTTATAATTTTATTAAATTATTTCTATAACTTTTTTACATTTATTATAGGTATGTGCAACGTGTATGCTGCGTTTGCTTCACAACAGCTTTCACAATAGTACCTAATGTTTCCCTCTACTTTCAGACAACGATTTACTACCACCGCTCTTCAAGAATTATAAGAGGGCAGCTGGCATCTGTATAGCGTTAGTAATTTTTAGGATTACGCATTCCAAAGTAAATTTGAAATTAGCATCTTCACTAGTGATTGTGAATGCAAAGTTCTAAAACTTGTTAACGATATCAGGCCTTGGAACACAAACTCTGAAACACACATAGACCTCTGATATTACAAATCCACTGAAAGTTCAGCTATCACGAATCATTTGTGAAAAAAGTGAGCATCATATTTTAAACAATTGAATAATTACTGGATTCAATAGTCTTATTGCAGTTAATTTATTATTTATTTTTACAAACAATTCGTGAGCATACATTATATAACAGTTAGTAAAAAGATTCGATAGCTCGCCATAATAACTCTTACATAATGTGGGAAGAAATACAGAAGGAGGATTCATAATAAACGCGACCGATGTTAACAGTAAAGTGTTCATGAGTTGTGTCTCGCTCGCAGACCGCCGACAGAACCCGCACCGCCTCCGCGCAACTTGGTCCAAGAATAAAATTTATGAATAATTTTGTATAAAAATTTTGCCTCCCATATTTACAACCTGATATTTTTACAATGCCGGACTATATTAATATTTTACAGAGAACTAAGTTGAGTAAAATGTCGTGGAGACGGCGCGAGCGCCCGCGGTCAGGACGTTGGATTTCATTTTCTAATAACATTTGCTTAACTAACAAGACGTGCGCGTACAGTCGCGCACACTCCAATACCCTATCGTTACAGTGGTACACTTGTCTTACTGGACACTACTACAGAACAAAGTAGGAAGATACCGCAACATAAACTCACTGTAGCAATAGGATACAGATTCAAGAAGGAGACAACATCAATCGCAGTCGACAAATCCGTGCGGACGTGCCCGCGCTGCTACACACTACATACTTACATGACGCTTCCCTGTTCCGTGCTCGAAAATTAGTAACAAACAAGAAGTAGGGGCTTATACAGAATTTGTACTCTTTTAGCGTACCGTCGCCGCTAGCACCCGTTTAACTTTCAAATGAGCTTCAAACTACATCTAACCAGAATTTCGAATCTGTATCGTAATTCTCCCTTGTAAGGTCGTGATTTTTATTTGACATTAGAAAATAAGTAACTTACTGCATTCTCGCTTTATTAGGTTTCATATCTACTACAAATGTGGTGGTGGTGCGCGAGTGCAGTTATATACTAATGAGTTAGGATCGTATATAGTTTGTTATATACTTGTAGCAATGTAAACGTTTTCAGTGAAATTGGTCACATAAGCTATGTACCATTGAGGGTGTTTTGACCAATGACAGACATATTACTAGCTGTCAGTCTTGACACTTGTGACAGACAAAGCCGAAGCTGACAAATTGTCTGCACTAAGTGTAGGTCAAATAAATCTCTAGACCAACAAAATGTCTGTTAAAAAAACATTGTTACTGAACGAAGCAAAACACTGGCACGTAACGAAGCACTTGTTAAAATAGATAAAAAATAAATTAAATTTGTGATACATAAATAATTTCCAAATAATATATTAATATTTTGCTGTCGTAAGGTACTGAGTGCTGAGAATAGCTGACACAGTCATCGGGCATTTTGTTCGTTGTTCACTCGGTGTTGGAGACCACTAGAAGGCACTAGTTAAAAATATACAAATTTACAATTATTACACATACAATTAAATAAAATAAACAGATTTAAAATGTCGCAAGTCCAGAATTATCTTTAGCCAAATTATGTGTCCTATGACCAAAATTAGTTTCAGGACTGAGTTTATTTAAAACAGTAGTGCGATCCAAACGTGACGTTGTGCCATTGGTGACACAAAAAAGGTAGATAAAGCTATTACGAAAGAACTTTTTAGATCTTCTATCCAGATCTCTTCTTTATCGTTTACTATTGGTACCATTTGTGTTGACCCTACGCTATAGATCCAGTTATTTGCGGATGCGCAGTTGGACACGCAGCGCACTTCACATCAGTCATTCGGTTTGGATCGCACTACACGCCAAGCGAGAATAAAACATAGCTTTATACAATATAATTAAAAGAAAAGTGGACTCTACACAAGTGAACAGCAAGGTGGTGAATCGCACGGCAGATCACGTTGTGACGCCGTGTCCCGCTTTCAATTACCGTAAGAGATCATCGCTAAAACAAATATTACACTTAAAAATGATATAAAAGCGACCGGCAAGAAATACAAGAATATTTTAACGCCTCGGAAGTTAGATTTTTTCTTAATGTTTTCTACCCTGTGTTGTTATTACGACAGAGGGTATTTAGAGAATTTTCTTACTCATTATTATTTTAGTACAAACATGAAATAAAAATGAAACTAGAAACAGACTAAATAAAAAAAGTGTATGATACAATATTTCAAACAAATGAAAATAATGACAGTGATTTATTTTCATAGAATAATATATTTATAACTATCTACTTGATATCAATAGAGAAAAGAAAAATGTCCTAAAAAGGGATATTCACGGATATAATTTGAGAAATAAAAATAATTTGGTTTTACCGTTCACTAGACTGACCATGATTAAAAAACAAAGAATCTATTTGAAAATGAAAATGTTAACAAGTTGCCCTGCAAGGTCACTGAACTTTCTCATATGCCTTTCAAACAGACAAAACATTTATTTGAAATCACGCCCTTTTACAATGAGTATGAAATTAACCGACTCTTCTTTTGGGTAAAATACATGGTTTAAGATTTGACATTGTTACTTTTTATAATAATTATATTTCTTTATATATTTATATAATTCATCAATTCGTCATTAATGATTTGGCTATCTATTGGAATTGTATTTTGACATGCCTCGTATAACGATCACTGTTATAAGGTAAATAAAGTCTGATTTCTGTATGAGGCCTTTACTCTGATCAAACTTAGGGACAAAGCGAAGAAACGCGTCTGAGTGAGGCTGAGTGTGTCAAACAAATCTACACGAAATGTAAGCGAAGGTACTGTAGTAGATAATTAAATATTGATATGAATAAAACAGACAGTGCCTCATATTTCTTGCCGGCCGCTATATTTTAAAACTAAACTTATTAACATACTAAACAAATTTACAATAAGAATTCATGTAATATATTAGAAAAAAAAAAATTTTAACGCATTCATCGAGACCGTAAGGAATGAAACTCTCAAGGACCCAAAGAACGACGTCGAAAATTCAATATGAACAATTATATAATACAATAAATTCAGTCGAACATGTCAAAAATTAACAATTTATTACAAGTTTACATTTATAACACAAAATTACAATATAACTACATATTTATATCCTTTCACAAATCTTTTACAGGATGTCCAGTTTTACATATAATTTTTTGGTAATTAAAAATATTTGTCAATATAAAATAAAATACGACTATGTATTGTGTCAATCACAATGCCCTTGTTTAGCTGAATATCTTATATAAATAAAACGCACGATACATAAATATTGGACGTTGTTGATTGTGGAGCAACTAGACATGTCCAGCAACTGTTAGTAACATATCCAGTAGTTGTCAAGTCAAATAGGTCAGTGGCTGTTACTTGGAGGTATTCATGAATTATTTTTCAATTACGTTTGTAAATGTCATTCTCCCAATTGTTCTACGCTGACGTGTTACAGCTTAGTGAAATCATTCGTCCGTTGGCCACTGCTGTCAAATACGGTAGAAGTTGTCCTGTGAACGTCTGCAAACATTCTACCGATATAAGTTTAAGAATAGAATGAAATACATCATCACAGACATCTATCAGAACAGAAATATTGGAAATGTTAAATTGATATAAACTGATAGTTAATGATTTGACAATTTAAAAAATTTGCAGCCCCTCATTTCTAATTTTATTCTTGTTTCGGTCAAGTAACTCTTAACGAAGCACTGGAACAATGTAATGCAGCAATCAACAAACGTAAATACATTTTTAAACAGACTGACACATTTACAGAGTCGACCACGTGACAATGAAGTGAGATCATTCATATTCAACATTAATACTAATTGATGTTTGTTAGTGATGTGACCGTGTAGTGAAGGGGTGGACAAACGTTTTCGATCAGGGGCGAAAAATGTAAAATAAAAACAGAAGGGGCCAATTTAGTGCAATTAAATAAATAAATTATTATTTCACATAACATATTTTCAAGGGCCTTGAATGATGAGTTTTTATGATGAATGAAACTGCTTTTGACCGCTCACGGTGTAAGTATGTGCAGGTACAAACTGAGATGACAATAGCAAAAGTTAATTCCTGACCCTTGGTTCAAGGCTGCCTTGATCAAGTCCTTGGCGGCCGCGGACATTTCGCGGGCAGGAGTTGGCTTGCGGGCCGTACTTTGCCCACCCCTAGTCTACCTACCTGTGCTGTCCGAATCACGAAAAATATGTGAATAAATTCGACGACGCAAACGCAAAGCAACGTCACGCGAATCATTTTATGAATATGTTGTGTCGTGTTTCTATTGCGTTGTTGGTTAAGTTATTCTTTTTCATGATTAAGACCGCTCGGTATTACTTGCATTTTATATAATTAGTAGTTTTCGCGTTGCTCTATCTGTAGCAAGATCAGTTTAATCCTGGGTTGACAAACTTCATCTTGGTTTTAGCCCGGGAATAATTTGAGTGTATATAAATGGATGGGTGAATGGAAGAATTTACTACGGGTATGTAAAGAGTTTAGTGAAAGTTGTATGTGATTAATTATGATCAAATAAAATTATTATTATCTTCTTCGATTAAAATTGAGGGTGGAGTTCACCAAAATTAAACGTCTGATTATGTACCCGTCGGTTAACCGTATGGTAAAAACTGTTTGACCGGTGGTTAAATTGATAATCGGACATTTTACATTTTTATGAACTTCACCCTTAGCGTTTAAGAATTGACATTTTATTATTGTGTAATTATATTATTTAGCATGAAGTTTTGATTAATTATTGTAAATAGTTGTAAGACCATTGTAATTAAATAAAATGAATAAATAATATTTATAAATGATGTTTTAATTCAAAAGAATAGAAAATTAAATTATATAGCGTTCATGTAAAGAAAAATATCAAGCAACCATTTTGTGTATGGCCACGATCATCAAAAGCGTAGCGAAACTTTATAATAAAATTGTAAATATCTGTGTTTCCGAATTCCGAGTTTTCACATAACATATTTTAATAAATATTTATTGTTTTTTTTTTCATTGTAACATATATTACTATAGTGGTATTGTGATGCTGTGTAGGTACTATAGGTATACTTGATAGTTCGGTCGTCGAAAGAATGAGTTTATTAGTTCTCGTTCGTAATTCCATTGTGAATTTGAAATATGTAAAGCATACATTAAATATGTTTTTAAACATTTGTATGCCTGACTGAGATATCTAAGCAGACCATATGACTGAAATGAAAATTCAAACGAACTGTCAAAAACACTCTTTCAACAGTGACACTAAAGATATATATTATCCACATTAGACTCTACGTATCCTTGTGGATTTGTATGTCAAAAATACTAAGATAGAAATATATTATTAATAATATGACTGTATACACCTCGCTATTAAACCAGTTTAAATAGTTAGCATAAGTTTTAATGAATGAAAATTTGCACGTCATGGCTTTGCTGTGTATATAAAGAAACAAAATTGAAAATTGAGGGTGCCCCTCCACGCATCGTTCGATCTTTGATCGATGCCGGCGATCGATAGTGGAATGAGTGTAATAGCCAATGGCCTACAGTAGATAAATCACGGATCACTATAACAGTCGGAGCGCCGCCTTATAAAGGCGTGAACACTGTTATAAGGCGGCGTTATTTTTATTGTTATTGGAACCAAATATGTACTGCCATTTAACTAGTACAAATGTGACACAGATTAATAGTAGTATGTAAGAAAGGTACTTGCGTTATTCAATTGTTATACGAATGCAATGCAATGACGGTAAATCACGTTTATATTCTTGCTTTAGACCTATTCGCAAAAACAATGTCTCGACCTCATAGATGTATGATCGATATAGAGTCTATCGATGAAATAAACAACTACTTATGGGGGTCTATTTTTGAATCATACAACTTTGTTGTGCGTCATATCCGATATTCATCATCACGATCATTAATCGTTCGGAAGTGACGTCATTTTAAATTATAACAGTCAAAGAAAATAAAGGACTGGATGGGCTATCAAATAACTCGAATCTAGTAGTAACTCAATAAAGTAGCCTATGTGTTATTCCAGGGTTATATACACATACCAAACGATCATAGTTTGGTAGAGAACATACATAGACAACTCATTTGACAACTCTATTGGCAAAAAAATGGGTTCGTTATGTGAGGTATTCCTTTTTCAAAATCGTACGCGATGGCGGCGATGCACAATAATAATCATTTTTATAAAAATATTTATTTGTATGCAATCGCGTTTCGTCATCATTGCACTAATGTTTTATAGGCGAAAGTTTGTTTGTTTTGTCGTTTTTCATTAAATGTGTCTTTTTTTATCTCTATTTTATTTATTATGAGTGTTGTCGTTTGTACGTTTGTTAGTTCTTCACGCTCAAACGGCTTAGCGGCATTTGGATGAACTTATGAATGAAATAACACATAGACTACTTTTTATGGAAAAATAGTTCCCGTGGGATAATTGTGGTAGCGAGAAAAGTAGTCCAAGCGGGTGAAACCGCGGGGCGCAGCAAGTGTATATAAAACGTTCATTTTGACAGCATGACAGCATAAGAATCTATAATTATTGTGATATGAGCCGTCCATGTATGTCATTGTTTAAAACGATTCGGATTACCATTATCTACCGATAATGTGCTATGGTAAAAATTAGCCAGATGTTGCATGCAACTTTTTTTTCTATTTCTTCGTTTGGTTAAAGTAAGCCGCTATATTTTATTCATAAATAATTCTTTATTTTTCATAAGTGCCTTTAGGGCGTTTTCATTTTCTAACTGCGAACAACGCTGAGAGCGCATTTTTGGTTTTAGTATTTTTTTCTGATTTATGTGTATAGTTTATATAGTATAGATATTTGTAGTTTTTTATATATATTTTGTGACACGATATCAGCATATATTATGGCTGCTATTGTGTCCCCCATTTGTACAGATGATAGAAATAATGTAGCTTAAAAGGAGAATAATATAATTTCACCAACTAAAAATAGGGCCCCAGGATAGAATCAAGGGAAAAATCATGGTTCGATTATAGGCCCCAAGATTGCGGTTACACTCGTGTCGATCGTATAGCTGTTTTAACTTCTCATAGCCTCATCGTTAGTGCTTTCAGATCACGTAAATACTAAAATTGTGGGCTTCGAATAAGCATCCCAAAAGGAAGGTAATTGTCGTACATACGTATATGTACAGAATTACATTATATTTGATTTATTCAAAAAATAATAATATAAAATTGATATTCTATACATTTTTCTTAACTACCTACATGTGTTGTGTCAAAATAAGTAAATAAAACATTTGTGTGTTTATCGACCAACGAATTAGATACAAAATTTAATTGTAGAAGGTCCAAAAATATTATCGGTCCTTGATATTTCAGAGCCCATATTGATACAGACTATATAATTAACTATTGTACAATCTAAAGCCAAAACTCTAAGCCCCCGAAAGAAAGAAAATAGAAGATAATAATATGCTAAATAAAGAAAAGTAAAAAATATTCTATATATGTATTGTAGATATTTTTGCACATATTGCAGTGTTTAAAACACATTGGAATAAGTGGACGTCGATGTTATAAAGAATGGAATACACATCGAAACACTTGTATTGCATCTAGCCTTGTGTAACACTAACTCTAGGTGTTCTATAAAAAGAAGAATAAAGAAAACATGGATAAAATCTGATAGTATGAAAAATAATAATTTGAATTATACATTTTTGGCAATTTTGTACTTAGTGATGGATCGTAGAGATGTGTATGTTACATTTACAACATCGTGTATATTGTGTGTGTGTGTGTGTGTGTGTGTGTGTGTGTGTGTGTGTGTGTGTGAGTGTGTGTGTGTGTGTGTGTGTGTGTGTGTGTGTGTGTGTGGTTGTGTGTATATTAGCGGCGCGGGCGCATTCGTGCGGCGACGGCGGTCGCTCGACGGGCGGGACCGTCACCGTCAGTCACAGAAACAACGATTGCTTAGTACATGTATTAACAAAATGTTCTACTATTTATACGTCATAGTTATAACGTCGAGTGAGCCTCAGACAGACGCGGACTTGGGCCGCGACCCGCGCACACCACACCACACCTGAAAAGAGTATAACACAATGGCTTAGTAAAAGGAATATTATTAGTGGGATTAAAATGTATACATGCCCTACTGGTGGGATCGTTTGGTTTCTCGCAAAAATTTGCGGAATGTAGCATGGACAAATGTATATAGCAAACCACCGCAATGTTAAACTAGCGGTAACTCCTGAAATTAGAGAGTAAATTGAAATTTGCTCTGGCATATGGTAGTTTCATGTGAACAGGCATAACAGATAAACTATTGCCATAATGTTAGGTAGGTAATCAATTCGTTTAATCAACATTTGGGCAAAAATTATCTAACACGCACAACGATATCTATGGAGAGCCATTTGCGATGTGCTGTATACCTAATATATATATATATATATATAAATTTTATGTATTTAAGTATTAGAATTAGCATTATTATCTATCGTTTTAAACTTCGTTTTCTAAGTTCGTTTTTTAAGTTTCGTGATATTATTGCATAATTCACCGTATACCACATATTCTTTCTGACACTGTCCATCCAAAGGTTGTCTGGAAGAAATCGCTATATGCGATAAGACCACCCATTATGCTGTACCACCTTAATTATTTTAGATTCTTGTTACATTTTTTTTTTAAATTGTGTACTTGTGCAATAAAGAGTTATTGTATTGTAATAACGCTAGCGATCGTCACGTACCATCAAGTAAGAGAGTTTCCCTTTATAGTAAACTAGGTCAAAGATAAATAACTAACTAGAATAATTAACTAGATTTATTGTAGTTTAATGCGGTACATGCACATACAAGTATACCACAAAAACAGAGGGTAAGAGTTCAAACAGTAATCTCATAAAAATAAGGTTTCCTTTACCTAAACTCTCGTAGAGCGTGTGGCGCGTCTCGGACGTACGGAGTAGGGCGACTGGACGGGCTGGCGCGCACTATAGGCGTGAAGACGCGCGCGAGGGGCCCCCGCGGCGTGCTCGGGCGCGGGCCCCGGCGACCGCGCGCGCCCCCGCCGCTCCATCGCCCCCACGCCCACGCCGCTGTCCGCGCTGTGTCCGGACACCAGCGACTCGCTATCGCTCTGGTTCGACGTGTAGCCGATCACGTCCACCTCGTCTGTAATACAACAAAACAAACTTTATTACTCCTAGGTACTCTCGTCACAGTAAAAACGGGCTGTTGAAATAGCATCTCTGGAAATGGATTTTCTGTCCAACACTTAATAATAAAGCTTGCTTCTGTTATACAAAGATTCAGATTTATTCCAGATTCATTCATTGTTTCAACATTAATATATTTTTTTAAAGATAAATAAGCTTATAGGGCATATAGTTCGAGAACCGATGGCCGTTGGGGCCGAAAGGTTCTCGAATGGAGACCACGGACTGGCAAGCGCAGCATAGGACGGCCACCGACCAGGTGGACAGACGACCTGACTAAGATCGCAGGCAAGGGCTGGATGCGGACCGCTTCCAACCGGTCATTGTGGAAATCAATGGGGGAGGCCTTTGTCCAGCAGTGGACTTCCTATGGCTGAGATGATGATGATATATAATATACGCTTGCGCTTGACCAATGCCTCGCCTGATGTCAAGAGATGTCATGTTTTAAGATGTGGCTCGCAAACCTAGAAGGCTTAGGCCTAATATATCAATTATAATACATGAAACATGAGTTTTGGCGGGTGTGATCTCTATGATCTAACTTTGCTCAAATATTTCTTTTTTACTCTACTTGCACCACTGCCGCCATTCTCAGTACGTATCTACGTTCTGTGAGCGAACGCCTCCTTCGTAACTGTTTCCCCGATAAGCCGCTATGGAAATTTGATTCACGAGATTTGCCTCTTTATTGAAAAATAAAATGATATTCTTTTGATATTATCGTTAATACTAAAATTCGAGAACATTCTTCCAACTATAAAAGCGTTCCAAAAAGCAATATCGGGTGAGTGAAAACTGAACAGAAATTTTCTCAGAAAACTTCTTGAGCATAAAAAATGTTTATAATTCATTTCATATTTTTTACATCTCTAAAGCGTTTCTTCTATATTTTTAAAAAGGATATAATTTGTGCTTCAAAGGCGAGAGCAATTTTTGCTTAGCCTCAGCTCAGTGAACGCTAAAATGTAATTTCAACACAAAACGCTTTCGACTCGACATTATTCTTCATTTATTCAATGTTCGTAGTCTTCGAGGGAGTTAATGACATCATTTGATGTTTAAGATTCTCCGCTATTTCAGCAGCGTGCCTTGAAAAGCTCTTAATTTCTGTCGCTAACTAACCAGACGGGAACAAGCGCGCTCGGAATTAACTGGGTACACGTGTTGACAAATGTGGGCGGTAAACAGTTCTCATCGGAAGTTTCGGCGGAGTCGGTAACACGTGTCACTAATTCGCCATTCATACATGTGCAGGTGCGAGCTCTCAAGTTTGTCGTGTCGTGACTAATTACGGCATGAACGCAACGGTCGGAGCTCGGATTGCAATGCGCTCATGCGACAGTAGATGGCGGTAGCGCGCGCCAATTTCCTGCAATACACGTTAAATGGCGGGCAATCGACCGCCCCCCGCCGCGCAGCCACCCCTCACCCTGGCTACGCCCCTTCCGGTCCTCGAGGGTCGCTTTGATAAATGTGATGCAAAAAAGTTTCTCTTATTCCAGCGGCCACAAGTGACTTTTTCGTCAATGTTACAGAGCATCGATTGCGATCGCGAAGTATTTTGTGCTAAGACACGAAAACACATTAAAAAGTTGACGTTTTATTTCAGCGAACTTTCTTGATTCCGTAATTCCTCTCCCAAGATCGCAAGACGGAGATGTTATGAACCCCGCTTATGGAACTGTTTTTTCAATGAAAGAGAATTGAAATATAACTTTTAATTGTTATAATGGCATGTGTTAGTGCGATGTATCGTCCAGCACTATTTAGCGCCAATACTATAATACCTGCCATCACTAATGGCGCCCAACGTGGGGCCACCCTAACGTCATTATAATATAAGCACACGTATGCCTATGCTAATACGTAATCAATACCCCTTTACACGCAAGCGAGTACAACCATTATAAAGGGTAGTTAGTTTCAAGTGAAATTCAAATTCATTTATTTTTTACAAATCAAAGTGAAATCTCACTACCCTCATAAAAGCGACTAATGGTTGGCACCATTAGTCGCTTTTATGAGGGTAGTGAGGACAGATAAATGAACGCAAACTCTTTATTCAATCAAAATGTAAATTGTTTCTTCAATTTAGGCATGTATGATGCCTAAAGATCAAAATGATAAAAGATGCTGAAGATCTAAAATATATGAGATACCATGTGTTGATTCAGCAGATTTATTTAATTTATTTATTTTATTAAAAAATCCTCATTTTTTTGAAGGCGCTGAAGAAACGTACGTTCTTAGATCACATTACAAACAGCTGGACTAGATACCGTTATAGGCATTGTTGCTATTGGTGAATTTTGTGATAGTACAAAATGCCATTATTTCTGCTTAAGGCGTGCTTTTACCAAATGTTTAGGTATTTTACGCGCGTTAGAGCAGGACAGTAGCGGAAGCAGCGCGCCGCAGCGCCCTGCGCCGCCGGCCCCGCGCCGCCGGCCCCGCGCCGTACGCACGCATGGCTCCAAGAGAGAGTAATATTTAACGCCTGGTAACAAGCTGTTATCAAAATATAGCTCCACATATTTTGGTAGGCGCTAATGAAGATCTGAGTGGCTTTAAACATAGTCTGTTTAGACTAGGTTATCCCCTCGTGGCTTCTTGTATGGCCTAATATGTATCCCGATTTTACTTCTACAAAAGAACCATTTGACTGAAAGAAAAAAAGACTAGAAGAAAGAAATCTCCGAACACTAGTACTTTGTGTTACTCTGATTTAAAAACATACTAGTACCTACTGGTACATGTGCTGCGTAAATAATCGAACTAATAAATCTAAATAAGTTCTACATTCAATAAATTTGTATCATGTATAGGTACACTATAAAATCATAATATCTTCTATATCATAAAATATTGTTTTTCATAAGTTTTTCTAAATTTCAACGTAATATGCTACTGTAGGTTGAGGAGAAGACGTTGCAGACTAAAGATTAGCAGTTCCGATTAGCAATTATCATATTGTTGCTCACACAAGCAATCAGGCGCTACTCGGCTAATTGCTCGATTGTGTGTTCTATCAGGCGTAAGCAAGGTACATAGTAAATGTTCTCTCTATAGGGATACAACAGGAGCTATCTATACTACATGAGCGCTCTTTCTTTGGACAGATATGTTAGAGCCCCTTGTATTCAGATGTTAAAATAATAATATTAGGAGGCAGAGCGATGCAAGCACAGGTCCGACGTTGACAGTGGTCGCGGGAGGAATGCGCGGGTGGAGAGCAGCGCGGATAAGCCAGCTGAGATCACGTGATCCCGCGCGGCACTAAGAATTTAACGAATTAAATTCATATAAAATCAACAGAAATTAATATTGAAAAAATAATCTTGACTGTTCCTAGATAATGCCATTATCTATCAAACAAAGTAAGTTTCATATGAATGTTGTAATTATTTTGTAAGATATACGTGTTTTAATTTTTGAAAAGCATATTTTTCAAAAATTAAAACTATCGAGGAAACTTTACTTAACCGGATTTTGAATCCTGACTGTTCCTTTATGCTGAACCAAAGATACTAAAACTGAAAAAACCAAAGCTCTGTCTTCTACACACGGTTTAAAATACATTTTTAAAAATAGCGGTTTGTCTACTCACAGCGCCTTAATTACACAAATATTTAAGAGGTTATGAGGTCCGATTGCGACTAAAGTAAATAAGGTGATCTAATTTACGCGGGTATACTAATCACACTAATATTATAACTGCGAAAGTGTGTGAGAGTGTGTTTGTTACCACTTCACGCATAAACAGGTTGATAGATTTGAATTTGATTGGAATGTAGAAAGTTAAGTACCTCATAGCCTAGCCTAAAGACTGGAATGAGCCGGACGCGGCGCGGTTCGCCTAGTGCCACGTCCGCGAGCGCCTCGTATTCTCCTTGAAAAAGATCACCGAATATGGTCGAAACTTTAGTCGGATACCCTCTGACTTACTACGTGAGTAATTCTTATATTTATATGTATACAACATGGGAATTACTTACGTTGTGTCGTAGTATGTGTCGAAACCACGTCAGTTTTAATAGCAGAATCACCAATCCCACTAATATTATAAATGTGAAAGTTACGATGGATGGATGGATAGATGTTTGTTACTCAATCACGCCAGAACGGCTGAACGGATCTAGATGAAATTTGGTATGGATTATACCCTGGATTAACACATAGGCTTATTTTCATCATCACCATCATCACCGTTTTTCATCAGGCGGGTAAAACTGCGGGGCGCCGCTAGTGTAGTCATAAATAAATTAGTTAATGATGGCAAAAGTGAAATTGATGTGTTTCACTCCGGATATCGTTCCCAGTCACTAATTGCACGTTTCCCGGCGTCGCTCGGTCGGCGGCGTGTTTCAATCATTATAAATTACAACATTTAGTAAGCACCAATCGTATCGCTAACTCAGAGTTTTCGATACGTTTTCATTAGAGAGTATAGAATCCGGCCCCTTATCAGAAGTACACTTGTCCGGACATTTACATGCTTACTTTTCTGTAAGGAAAAGTATTATTTTAGAAAAAACATATATATAACTATTAGTAGCGCCCCGCGGTTTCACCCGCATGGATTACGGTTTTCCCACTACTTCAATTATCCCACAGGAACTATACTTTTTCCGGGATAAAAGTAACCTATGTGTTAATCCAGGGTTTAAACTATCAGTGTAGCCGTTTGAGCATGAAGAAGTAACAAACGTACACACATACACACAAACTTTCGCATTTATAATATTAGTAGGAAGTAGGCTTACAATACAAATAAATTTTAAATAAGCTTGACGTCTCCGCTGCTGCGAACAAAAGCTTTCGTGGAAACACGATCTCCATCTAAAATGTAGGGTGCGTATAGAGTCACCGAATAAAAATAATTCTTTGAAGAAGATTCCTATTCAATAACTATCTAAGTAACATTTATAATTGAAGGTATTGAAGTATTAAACAAAAACAAAACAAACTTTCACACTCAAACCACCGGACAAAGATTCTTTGCGACGCGAGAGCTATGGACACACAATCAGATTACACAAATATCCAAGACTTCATGACATACATTTATTCGCGGATCGTCTCCCGGACCCTGGGATCGGGATCGATCTCAGGGCCCGTGGATCAGAAGTCAGTTCAATCACCACTGAGCCACGACGACCTCAAAGACAGAAAAACAGCAATTTCCTTAGGTTTATATTCAGCAAAAATCCGGCAAAAACATTACACACTTCCCTATAGCACCAATAATTTCGCTAAGCTCATAGTCTCCGTATATTTTAATGGTAAGTAATTTATGCTCAACCAACGATGGATATGATTACGAAAGACTAGCTAATAGCCACGGGTGTGCCCGTGAAAATCAATAACTAATGTGTGAAAACTCGCCTTTCGCGTTTGGCGATTACTGTAAGTAGGGTTTTTCTTATCATTCTCACACCCCCATTAGAATTCCCTGTGTCGGGAGGCATGAACACAAACATTGACATAATAAAAAACATCTAAGACCTGGGATAAACATCCGTGCTCATGACACAAATGTTTTGCCCCTGCCGGGATTTGAACTCATGATCCCGGGGACCAGAAATCATGTCACTGACGACTGAGCCACGGCGACCGGGCGACCGTCGACAGGCTAGTTTGATTATACTAAATAACTGTGATGTTTGTTAACATTATCGTAACAAATAAAAGTCAAAACAAAGTATTTCAAAATGTTTAATTTAATAATAAATAACTAAACGGCTTATTCGGCAGAGCAATTGAAGCGGCAAAAATGTAGTGATTACGAATTTGAACCGTTTGAGGGACATTGGGCCCGTGGGGACCGGGAACTCATCGGATTTTCCAAAACTTATCAGAGCGTTTGATCGATGCGACGTGTAACCAAAATGCTGGCACATATTTGACACATTTTCTAATTACATTCTTATTTCACTCCGTAATCTCCAGATGTCGCTAATGAGCCCAATGTTTTATTAGATCAAAAAGAAAACACGAAGCTTCAGGCTAAACTTTTGCTCTATGCCCACATCATAATAAAACAAAGCTTTTAATACTATTATTATGCTTGACACCAACTAAACATGACTAAATACATATAAAATGTGGAACCAAGAAAGATAGCCAGAAAAAGATTAAATGTTAAATGATGCTATGCACGCTTCCATCTTTATATTTACATATATGCTTTTATCTTTACTACAATCACGCATGTGACTACAAATTCCATATACCCATATGAAGCAATTCTAAAGTCACCAGTTAACTTACCCTTTATCCAAATATTCCACATGGCAACCCCAAAGATGAGAAACTGATTAATTAATGCCTCCATTAAAGTAGTCTTGAGTTGCTCCAACTATTAGACGGCTGATGTCTTGATGCATTTTGTATGAGTACGGGTAGAGAACTAGAGGATTTCAGTAATTGTCAGGCGTTTCAAATGGCAATTATACCCGTTTGATAATAATGAACACTGAACACCCTGTATTGTCGATGTACATATATGGATCGCATATTAGATGAGATACAAAGCTGCATTATTAGGACCTTACATATAAAATTGGCGTTTTGTAAACTGGCAACTTTGATCTCAAATATCTGGCGTTTGGTTAGGAATTGAAAAAAACACAAATTTATTTCAAATGAGGATTGTGTATTTGTGTTTCCAATTTAGTGATTCACGTGTTACCGCGCAATTTGATTTTTCTTTGACATCGTTCTGTTCACAATGTGGAAAACTTAAAATGAAGAGTTATTTACAAATACGGGTTCCACCGTGGCAACAGCGCCGCAGAATCGAGTGCAGCGTTACATCTCTCAACCGTCACAATAACACAAGACAAAAAATAAAAGTAGCGATACGATTCAAAATCCTCTCGTTACTTGAGATGAAAAATGGATCCTGTACGGGTGGGAAACGCTCATCACAATGGTTGAGCACAGGAGAACCGGCCAAATCTTGTCCTAAGAGAAAGTTGACACTGAAATGGGTACTGGTAAGTGTGGACCAGTGCTGGTGTCATCCAATACAGCGTCCTAAAACCTGGCCAGACGATTACAGCAGATTTGCATTGTCAACAATTGCAAACCATGATGGAAAAGCTAGCCGTTCAACAACCGAGACTGGTCAATTTCTAAGCCGAGCTGCTTCAGAACAAAGCTAGACCACAACAGTCGCTTAATTAGAGAAGCTGTGATTGTCTCTGACACCCATCGTCCCTACTCCCCGAACCTTGCTCCAACAAATCATCACCTTTTTGGAATTCGGACAACTTCTTGCAAGAAAAAGAATTCTATTCCGATGAGGCTGTCAAAACCACCTTCAAAGATTTTATTGCAAAGGTATGTGCGTTTACATAGGCATGGCTTGCCGATTAATTAATATATTTAATTTAATTTAAAAAAAATTGGTTGTCTGTAAAGTCAGTTTACGGACGATAGATTTACGTGATAACGTCATAATCATTTATGACTTTGACTTTGATTATTTTATGTAATACAAAACTCAGGTGGAACGTTACGCGGAACGTTACTATTTTTCATTTGTGTTGCTGGCATTCATCAATTTATAAAACGTTATCACGTCAAAATAATTTGACATAATTATACTGCAACTGAAAACTAATAAATAAATCGGTAGCTCCACATTGCTATACCCTACCAGGGTCATATGTACGCTTGAAAAAAAATGTATTTAAGACCTGCATGTAACGCCATATGAATGCAATAAACTATTGAGTATTGAGTACTGTAGATTATATTGTAATTAAACTGTATATATGTAGAAATATAATGTACCATTGATATCGTTTACAAATATAAATATGAAGTTATGTAATTGTCGACATTGCAATATTCATAAATCAAAAATAAAATTACTGTATGCATATTTCATACAGTAGGGTTCTCACCTGTACGTCGAGATCCCATAAATCTTTCAGCGATAATTTAGCGATTGTTTATAAGGATAAATATGGCGTGAAGGCATGGCAATAAATCTTCATCGCTGTGACGTCAGGACCGTGACCAGGGATGACGACATTTTTGACTCAAAATTACCATTACCATGTATTATTATTATTATTCCGAGATTCGCATGAGTAGATTGAGAAAATGTTACATTTATGGGACTAAAAAAAGTTGAAAAAGTCAATCACATCTCATATCATCATATATTTACAGATCTATAAATAGTATAAAATCCGAGTCCGTCTGTTTGTTATACGCTTTCTCCTAAACCAAGCAATGGATTTTGGAAGGGTTTTCACAAAGACGTCAATATTATTTATAGTGTAATGTTTTTATTTATATATATTTATATGTGTATTGAAGCTCTTTGGGAAATATAAACATAATTTAATTATATTTATATTTTCTCATTTAATTAGTTTCGACCAGATCGTCACAGACAATCAATTGGTCAAACGCCTTTAAATAATAAAAAATACTAATAAATAAAAAGAAGAGGGTAGACCGACGTGTCACATTCGGAAATACGTGTGGATCGTGTCCATTTCTATTTTTCAATATATAACAAAAAGACGGGGTGTCAACCCTCGCCACATCCCTAGCAATTTTGCACCTTCCTCAGATAAAAGTCAATTCGCCAAGTAAAAGTTTGGTTATTTATTTGTTTTGCTTGTACAAATTATGTATCGGGGGTCGCCAAGTCGAACCGAACTCTTTTTGTAAGAAACAAATTGCTTAGTTAAGGAATATTTAAAACTTGCCTATTTTCCTTGATTTTGTTGTTTGCTTTGGCATTTCCATGATAAGGTTCTAGTACATACCTATGACTGTTTGCGGCTCCGGCCGATTATACATTTTTCTTATGTTCAAAACTGTTCTTATAAATGTTATAATTAAGCGTGCGTTGCGTGCCTAAATCATTTATTTAAATTTTATTGTAAATATATTAGGCAAATGACGGTCGCCTTGGCGCAGTGTCCAGTGTCAGTAACATATCTTCTGTGTCTACTGGACTCTGGGTTCGAATCCCGCCAGGGGCAAACATTTGTACGATGAGTGTAAATGTTTGTCCCGGGTCTTGGGTGTTTGTGTGCTGTGGTTGTGTGTCCATACCTGCCGCGACACAGTGAATCCTAGTGCGGGGGTCTATTATAAGCTAACATTCACGGAGGTCGATTTATAAAATTACACAAATAACCACCTTAATAGATAATGAACGACATCGTTTTACAAGTCGCTATGAGCCCGTATTCGTTAATTCATTCGGTAGCAGTTTACAAGCAGCGCTGCTATTTATACACCCATCAATGTAGTGCGGTTATAGCGCGGCTTTAACTGCCTTGAAAATGGACCGTTTACTATTTGACCCTGATACGTTACACACGTACAGATATCCATTATCTTTTGTTTTAAGAAGGGAAATGGATATAGTAAATTAAAATAAATATTAGCTATCAATGTATACATAGGTAGCGCATTTAACTTTGCGGAAGTAGAATGAAAAATGACCATATACATTTTTTTGATATATTAATAAAACATTTGAACATGTCTGTTTGACCTGTGTTTGGGTGTACATATATATATATGTATATAAGTATATATCAGTCATCAGGTTACCATAGTACACATATGTGTATAGTAGTAGGCTCTGCCTAGTTTGGGACCTAAAGACCTTGTGTGAATGTTGTCCCATATTATTATATTATTATTTACACGCTCGATTGAAAAACGAATATTCTGTCTATAGTTAGTCTTTGCAAACTAACTATATGCACAATATAGTATATTTACATTCTACCTTAAATTTTTTTGTAAACTATTATTTACGCATGCATTGGCGGTAACCTCTATCGATACACATTACGTTTATGCCATGCCAAAACTTTTAAACTAATTTCTTTTTGAGGCGATGCGCGTTTTCATATACTTTTGTGGAAAATCTCTGAAGGGAAAATGTTCGCTCGTCTCCCACACATATATTTTACGTTATCCCAGCTCATACACGTTTACAGTGGTGACGCGGAAACCCACTCGTGCGAGATCGTTCCAATTTATTTATGTTGATGTAAGTTTCGTAACCGAGGTTAAAGTTTAAATTGCAAAATGCGGGCTGCCTACTGCCTACCCCATCAACGGCCTTCCGTTATTACCGAGCCCGAAATGTGTTTTGTTGATCTCGGTGATGCACATGTACCAGGGAATAAGACAAAAAATACAAAAGATAGGATGTATTTTTATAAGCCTTCATTTTGCTTGCAATGTGTGTTTGTTGGTCCAGGTGAAATCTTTGACAGAAGCAGAACGAATTTATTTTCTCCTAGTTGAAATTTCAAATCTTTATTGCTTGTGATTTAAACGTTACATAATTGATGGTGAGTTACGATATGGTCAAGGGTGGAATGACAACTTATGTGGACTGGTGCTTTTAGAACAGACTGTGTTGTTTGGTGAGTTTCTAGCTAGCCAGGCTGGTACGTCCACACAGATTTGCATGGTACTCGACGACAATTGTTTTTCATTGTAAGCATTTGATTTTACATCCAGAATTGTTTATAAATAATCCTTTTAAAAATATTTTACTATTAATTATTTTGTTGTATTTAGAAATACGTGGTATACCTATGTGTATTTTAAGTGATAAGTCTGAAGTATCTTAGTGTTATTTGCAAAAGACTGGAGATGGTTTACTGTGCAGAGGTTGTATTCAGGATAATGAAATTGTGCCGTTTTATAGAAGCCACAGAAGGATATAAAAAACCAACAAAACTGTAGAATCAGACCCTTATTAATAATGAAGATATACACCCGGCTAGAAGTCGTGTTGTATAAACAGCCGTAACATATGTAGGAAGTACAAATAAATCTAGGCCTGATACAACCTCTCGCAATGAAAAAACTGAAAACAAAATATACCTATGTCGATTAAAAAAAACAATACACCTTTATTCTCTAAAATTGGACTTCAACCTTTGTCTAATAGACACTACAGAAACTACTACAGACAAGGCTCAGTTTTAATTAAATTCTGAACGTAATAAATTTCAAGTCCCGAACGAGTTTAATTAAAAATTTCGCCAAATTAGGCTCCCGTTCATTAATATTAGTTACTTTCATCTAACGAACTAAGCTCCCTTTGAGCCTGTTCCCATTACGTAGGATATTAGGAACGATTAAAATTTGCCTATGTTTTTTCAGTATCTACTGCTTTGTGACGAACATAATATAAATAATATACATAGTTTGTGATGGCTGTTAGTTGCGATGTAATCTATAAAACATTAAATCAATATAACTTATGAGTATATCTCTTTTATAGCTTGTGTATCTTGGTCACGGCATCTCGCCTGAATGCCTGGACCAATTTCGCTAATTCTTTTTTTGTTGCATTTGCTAGTGTCAGAAGAAGGTTCTTACGAAAGAATACATAAGAAAATTGCACGAAATATTAGAAAACTTAAGAAAACTATGCAACCATATTGACTTTTCTAATGAAACCTTATGATGTCATAAGGACATAATAATGAATGACAAAGTTAAGGGCCTAATAGATGCAGATGACGTTATAGAGGCTCGCAGGTGTGTACAAGCAGAAGAGGCGGGGCAAATCGTGATGCGTGTGGATTAAAAATATTTCAAAAATATACTTTACAGATGACCTAGAAGGCTCTAGAAAAATACTAATCACGTTTTTTAGACTTTAATTACCTTTCTCCTGTTTTCCCTTCGCATTTGTCGTTATCGCGAGAATTTTCGATGAAGAAAACATAGTCACTTGAAAATATTTTTGTACAAATAAATTAGCAAACTACATTTATTATTTTCCATAAGAATTGATTTTATGAACTGTTCACACAAGTGGTATTTTTTTAAGTTTATTATTCATGTAGGTCTTTATTGATGGATATTACAAGCTTCTCGGCAAAAAGTAGAAGGATTCAACTGATAATAACACTACTTATTGGCTATACAGAATAATGAAGTAAAGCATTTTCTATTATAATAAAAATGCAATAGCTACTTAAATAGATTACAATTCAATTGACGATGGAAAATGTAATGGGGCGTTCGAAGTCTCAGGAGAGGGTAAAAGTTGAATGATAATATACTGGCATTATGGTTTTCGGTTGTAAATATATAAAGCAAGACATATATATTTGTGACAAATGAGTATAAATCATTAAATTAAATAGAAAATATACGTGTCATTAATAATAATAATAATTTCTAGGAGGTTGCAAGGAGACAAGGCACAATTAAACACGCTGTTTTGACTGTTTTGAGTCTCAAAAATGTCGAGCCAGCAAAAATGGGAAGTATTTAAATTACCAGGTAACCATAAATTGAAAAGAAAATTCGAAGTTACAAGGCAAACCATTGTTTTAAAAAATACATCACCTAATTACGAATTATAAAGGCAAAAGTTTGTTTGTCGTTCGTTAGTTTGTCGTTTGTATGTTTGTTACTCCTTTACGCTGAAACGGCTCAACGGATTTGTATACAACTTGAAAGGAAGATAGCTTATACCCTGGACTATCACATAAGCTACTCTTTTATCCCGAAAATATTGAATTCTCCCGTGGGATGACGGGAAGACACAAAAACCATCAATACAACGTAGGTACCACTCTAGTGCGGGTCACAAAGGCGGGCTGCAGATAGTAAATACATATTCTATGTTAAAAAGTACCAGGCAATCATGAATGGCTTTGCTAAGTAAAAGACACGCTGTCATTTGTTTTATCAACTTTGCAAAAGCCCAACTCCCTCGATAACGGTTTGATCTGCGGCCAATCCACACTACATCTGAACCAATAGCTACATAATACAAAGCGTATCATTTCTATAATCCGAACAAGTTCCACAATAGCAGGTCGCTCACACCTCTCCACCTGACTCTCCTGTACTCCTATACACAATCTAATTTGCCCTTCAATTTCAATAGAATTGAATTTCCTTGCGTCAAACGTCTTATGAGATCCTAATTTTACGCAAATAGGTTTCTGTTTCTTTCGTGAGCTTCCTTTTTTCGGAGGAAATCGTAGTGAATTTTCTCCAGATGCCTTCTGAATTGTTTTGCAGGTAATAATAGAAAGAATCTACTAGGGAAACAAAATCTTATGACCTCCTTTTTAATTCGAAGTTTGCTTTGTTGGACGCCTGAGTTTAGCTCGGGCTTTTCCAGCCAGCACGTATATACATTATATAGACAACCTTATAGATCATATTGGATTTATGTAAAACTATCATACAAAGCGTTAGAGCCGCTCCCACAACAGCTTGGAAATACATACAAGACCTGCTAACCACACTAATATTTTATAGGCAAAAGTTTGTCTTTTGTCGCATGTTTATTCCTCCTTCACGATGAAACGGCTGCTTATACCCTGGAATCATACATATAGTAATTTTTTTCCGAAAATATTGACTGTCTTGTCAATGACCGTCAAATGGGATGACGAGATGACACATAAATCATCGACACCATTTGATCGCTGGTAACACCGCGGCGCAGTTATATAGTACATTTTAAGCTTCTCATCAGCAGATCTTCTCCCCGTAGTGGCTTGTTCAATACACATAAATACTTAAGTAATATATAATAATAATATGGGACAACATTCACACAAGGTCTTCAGGTCCCAAACTAGGCAGAGCCTGTACTATGGTAACCTGATGACTGATATATACTTTCATACATATAGATACTTATATACATATACACACCCAGACACAGGTCAAACAGACATGTTCATACACACAAATGGTTGACCTGTCCGGGAATCGAACCCGGGACCAGCGGCTCAGAAGGCAGAGTGCTACTGCGCCAACCAGCCAGTAAAAAAAAATAAGTACTCAGAAACATTAGATACTTTCCTGCAGGATAACGCAAACAAAATGATTCTAGGCAAAGTTTCAAGTTGCAGTTAAAGGTAGACTATGGCACACTAGTTCAGCCTGGATGAACTGCCTGCTGACCTAAAAGCCATCTCGAGATGACCCTTGATAACTACAAATTCACTCTGAATATTAATCTGAACTCTCATTCATGCAGATGCCTCGTTTAAAGTTACTAATTATGTCATGATGAGAAGTGTATGCAGATCGCGTCAACGGTTGACACAGTCAGTGCGGAACTGCGGATAGGCCTAATTAAAGTTGGTCGCGGTAATTAGCGCCCGCCCTACGCGCGTCCGGGGCTGGTTGCCGAGCGCAGCGCGCCCTTAGGGAAATATCTCTCGTTAAGGTTTACGCGATGACAACATGTCAGTTTTGAACAATAAATGTACAGAGTTTTTATCATTTATAGTTACGAACTTATTACATAATGTACCATAAAAAAATGAATTGTACGTTGAATATTAATAATTGCTATCTCGTAGGTTAATCTTGTCTATGTGTAATGCGTTTTTGTTCAAATATTTATCTATTACGTCAGAATTGTTAGCTTATTATTTTTTATGCTTTATATTATTTTAATTAGACATTTTAATTAGATTTAGCTTACATAAGTGTATGTAAATAGAAATGAATAAATAAAATTAATACTTAATAGGTCTAACAATTAATTAGCTACTCAAGAATTATTCTTAAGCTGTAAAACTGTATACTTAATAATAAATAAATATATATTTTACACGACTTTAAAAATAAATACAAGTACTGAACTGATTTTTATGAACATGTGTTTATGGTCTGAAAGTATATATATAATTTCCAATTGTAAAAGACGTTTTTAATTCCTGATATACATGACCGATTTATCAGGTGATAAATTAAAAAAATATAATAAAAAGTAAACCTTCGTCTTTTTTTAAGTAGTTTTGTAGTTTTCTGAAGTGATTGAAAAGAGATTCTTTAACTCATGTCTTTGTAAAAAGCTTTGAAAAATAGTACAAACTTTGATAATTCCGGGAAATGTACTGTAACAGAAGGAGTAGTACACGCGGGCGCAACCGTGGGGCGTAGCTAGTTACAGATAAAACAAAATAAATTCGAAATGGTTTGGTAATCATTAACATTTAGATTCCACGGGTACGAAGTTACGGCTTAATTGCTTTTCAACTTGACCCATGTTCGTCCCTCCCTTCCCCCCCTCCCGGTTGGCTTATTCACTGATAACCATGGAGCACGGAAGTCTTATCAGGAGGCGCGAGAACACGCTACCGTAGATAGCGATGCAGTGAGCACGCGAGCCTGCGGGGAAATGTAGCCCAACTATCTAATAAATATTTAGTCCTTGATAAAGCTGTTTTTTTTTCCACCCTTTTTAGTGACTTTTGCTACTCCCGTGCAGGTGGACAGACGACCTGACTAAGATCGCAGGCAAGGGCTGGATGCGGGCCGCTTCCAACAGGTCCTTGTGGAAATCAATGGGGGAGGCATATGTCCAGCAGTGGACGTCCTATGGCTGAGATGATGATGATGATGATGATGATGCTACTCGTCGGATCAATTATCATTCAAACTGAATAAGGAAGTCATCCAGATAGACGTAACACTTTTCAGTTCTTGGAGTGTAACTCAAAAGCCACTTCACATATTTTTATGAAATTTTATGTTTAAATTAAAATTAATGATAGTAAATAAGAAACTAAACTTTATTTTTAAATTTTTAACTGCATAGCACAGCTTTAAATTAAAAAAAGAATCACCAAATCGGTTTACCCAGTCGAGAGTTCTGAGGTAACAAACTTAAAAAAATACAGTCGGAGTGAGAACCTCATCCTGTTCAAGTCGGTTAAAAATGTTCATAATGATGCTGTACACCGCGGTGCCACCCGGCCGAACTATAACTTTCCGTTACACCCCTTTCTGCCTTTGTAAGAAGTACCTATTATGTAGTAACAGAGCGACCTTGAAGGGTTCGAGAGTACTCCGAAAATAAATATGTCTAACTTTGGTGCAAGGAGAATTATTTAATAAATAATAATGGTAAATAAACTATTAGTTACTTGTACGTTCGTGATGCCAGTCTGAGTTCCTACTGAAAATGAGCGCGATGATCCAACCTTAGCATAATGCTGAGTGGGAACTCATTCCTGGCATCGCGCAACACTACAACAAAGATTTAAATATAGCTATACTATAAATTTGTTATTCCTTGTATGTATTTATCTGTTCTTTGTATTACTGTGTGTTTTTATATTTTTTACTGTTTTGGTGTTGCCTATGTCATGAATAAACGTATTTCTTTCTTTCTTTCTAATATTTTTGATGGACATTTATTAAATACGTATACATACTTAAGGGCTTACAGGTGCCGAAAACAATACAGAGCTTCGCGGGTGTTTACACGCAGAGAGGGCGGGATGATGCGTGTTGATTTAAAATAAAACATATATGCACTTTACATGTATGTGTAAAGTATGTGGTCTCAAAAAAAGTATTACATTTTTAGACTTTTGAATAACCCTTCTTCTGGTTTCAGTTCAAGCGCATTTGTCGTTATAGCGATTATTTTTGATAAAGTAAAAATAAGGTCGCTCAAACATATTTTTTCACAAATAAATAAATAAATAATAATATGGGACAACATTCACACAAGGTCTTCAGGTCCCAAACTAGGCAGAGCCTGTACTATGGTAACCTGATATATACTTATATACATATACACACCTAGACACAGGTCAAACAGACATGTTCATACACACAAATGTTTGACCTGTCCGGGAATCGAACCCGGGACCAGCGGCTCAGAAGGCAGAGTGCTACCAACTGCGCCAACCAACCAACCAATAAAGTAACGAAACTTCTTTAGTAACTTTCAATAATAAAATAGTGAAATTGAATTACGTTCAATCAGAATTAACCTTCATAAAATCTTCTCTTAAGTGGTATTTTTTTAGTTTATTAGACATGTAGGATTTTCTCAACATAGCTGAAGAGACTCAAAATTGCCTATTTATCAAATGGTAACGTCTTAACGACAGTGCAGGGTGGTATCAATTCTACTAGCACATTGCTCATAGATTGTTAATGAATTGTCTTTTTTGCTAGTTTCGCTATTCTACTTGGAGCATAAATTTAGAATGGCTACACAGATTTTATTCCTACCGCAATACCTACCTACAATGCAATCGAGATGCAATTGTTATTTTAGCGGAATACCTTAAGCTTTATTACGATAACATTTGAATGAATCGCTATTGCATTGTTTATGGATTGCTTGTCTTATTAAATAAGAGAATTGGCACCCCGAGGGCACTTAAATGACATTTGAATAATATTTTTTTGACTTTCCTGCAAATATCAAGATTTCAGCAATTAATGTTGTCGTTATTAGGCCCAGTGTAATTAAATAGATGAGTCATCATAAGTGAGCGATGGCTTAGATGTACCATCGTCCTCAATATTAACGAACCACTTCACATGAAATGGATAAATAAAGCCAGTCACACAATGAAACATAGCTTCGCATAGCGCGGCGTAAACATCGCGCACACCGCGGTCTTCCAGATTCCATTAAATCCCGGAGTTTACCCGCACAAAAGCTATGGGTATTGTGCATGGGTGTGTGTATGTAAATCAGGCGTTCAGGCATAGCTTTAGTTCGCGGCCCGTATCTTTACTTTTATTAATATATTGTGTAGCCAGCCAGAGCAGTGATAGCTTAATGTTGTGATCTTGAAAGCCGATACACTAATTATTAAGTAGACTGAACGTAATGGATGTGACTACGGATTTTATCTAAATCTTTGTATCGAGAGAGACTCAAAGGTTAAGCCTAACATTATGTAGAAGGTACAGACTAAATCTTAGATGAAGTTATGTATATATACTACACACTTCATATAGACTTGATCTAGATATAGTATTATCAAAACATGTAACATTGTGTGTCCTAAAGATGTAAATAAAATAATTTATTTATAAATTAATCAACTTAAAAAGATAAAAATGCATTCAAATTGAAAATTGTCCTCGTTGATGTTTGCTTGGACAACTACTAGTCAAAAGCGATTATTCGGTAACTAGGAATTTGCGCGAGACTTCATAGTGATAATAGTGTTAGGATTACAGTACAAAATACAAATGCTTAAATTAATTGAACAAAATGTCATATGTACAGTATACATCCATATTATGCGCGTAATCGGCTATTCTTCTTTTCACTTGCATTAGAATAGTGTCTACGAATATCTCACCGGATACTTAGCAAGATGATTTATCTAGATGTAAAACGCAAGTTTAAAATATAGCTACAGAACTTGGAAACTACAGCGTTGTAACTATCAGAGGAATCATACTTGGGGTATGAGTCCCAATGGTCTTCTTCGAATAGCGAATCATAAATGTGGTGGCAAAATGCGAATTATATAAATTGGTTGATAGAATTATAGAAAGATTGATATATATTTACCACATAGTGATAGAACATTGCCGTACATTTAGTCGACCAAGTATAAAATTAATGGTATATTAAAATAATGTATTCTCAATTAAATATTGGCAACATAATATGTGCGATGGCAAACCGATAGGCGAGATAATAAGCTTCACATTCAACCAGAGATTCTCGTCGTTACTTTGTTATCCTTTAACTGGAGTTTCGAATGATAAGACACATATATAAAATTAGCACGACGATTAATTTACTCCTTCGCTACTTGAAACTAAAAACTGTTTTATTTATTTATTTTTTTATACTGTATAGATTGACCACTATCGCACTTGATGGGACGATGTGGTCAAAGATGTTATCACGCTAGACCTAGAATGGTCACAAGCTTTCAAGGACTGCTGCCTGAACACACTATGTGTTTGGTGACAGTTTTTCAAACTTGAGGGTGGTAGCTAGCCAGGCGGGTATTTGAAAGTACCCTACCACCATTAAAAAGTTATGTGGTTGTATTAACTATTTGAACCACTTGCTTACGCGGCCCGGTATTTGATACGCACCCTGATATTTTCGACGCGACCTGCAGATTCAAACTCTTGAGCGTGCCTGCCGTTGTGCGTACCTATAATAGTCTGTAGGTGTAATTAATAAGCGGGAGGTGGCGAGAGAGCGCGATAAGCGGAGAAGTCCTCGTAAATCACGCTTGCTAATGACTACGCTCTACCGACTACCATCTGTGAGCTTCTAGATGCGCCAGAGCGGTACGAAACCCATCTATTCTCTAGTGTAAGAATAATGAAACACTCAAAAAGATGGCTCAGTGATCTGTGACAGAGACTTTAGAACCCCGGGGTCAACATTCTGTGCTGAACATAGATGTTTGCTGTCAGGTCTTGGATGTCTATGTATTGTGATTGAGAATGCGTTAGTTTGTTTGTGTAAGAATGATGACACGCACAAAAAGTAACACAGAAACTTTATTCACAAAATGTTTTATATAATCAACCGTCTCCTGAAATTTTACTTTTACACAGATGTTCCAAAGAGGTTCTACTGCCGTAAAAAAACACCGTGGAATACTTTTTATTATATAAAATTTAAGAATTACTCGTATAAAACGTTGAAGACGCTTGTGTGACAGTACATTCATATAGTTTTTATTATGGATTAAAATAAAATACTAGGTTGGGTATAACTCATTCAACCTTTCCGCTGACGCCACAAAAATTTCGCGGGAAACTAATATCTATGTACATACGGGCTCTCATGCGAATTTAAACTTTTGTAGTTAAAGTTTGATGAACGCTAACGGGGTTTACATGCATTTTGGTATGATATTAAAATTGTAACTAAATAACTTCTTTATGCGAGTTTCGCTTTTATTATACTAACAATAAATATTTATACCTACATTTAGTTACTATGTCTCGTAATAAAAAAAATATGGTCACTCAAAATAACTAATATTAAAAAATATTAAAGCTCATATGTCCGTTCTGTTTTTACTAAATTGAAAATTGTTAAAACTATATAAACTATGTGATTTGTAATATCAGAACAGTTTTATTTAGTGGCAGCTATATTAAAATTTAGTCTGCACTAAACTGTATGACTATTCATAAAGCTGAAATGGGAATAAATAAAACACATAAGTGTTGTAGCAGGATTGTCGTCATGAAGCAGTGGTCAGTGACACTGACTGTAGCTAATTCTGTAAAGAGCGAAATGTTTGTTCTCGGGTAATGCCATGATTGAGTGTCCAGTCCATACCTCCCGCGTAACAAGTTATCCTAGTGCGGTGGTGTGAGTGGGAATCCTTTGGTTTGTTTATTATTCTAATACGCGCTTTATGGTAACTGCATAAGAACTTTTGTATTTTACTCAATTTGTGTTATATGAAAAATATATGAGCGAGTAAGCCATATTATATTTTCACTTGTCATGCTCGAAAAGTCGATCATTTTTTTTATTTTTATTTTATTAATAGCTCAAGATCATTATAGCGTACCAGAGCGGAGCTAAAATAGCATATATAGCTCTAGAGGCTAAAGTATTATATTTTGTTCTACCAACGAGCCCATAAAATGTAAAAAGTCTTTATTAGGTCTTAAACTTGACGGAGTTTGAGACCTAATAAAGACTTTTTCGATTTTGTATCTTGCATCACCATAACCAATCTGATTTTCTCACCATAGCCCATATGATTATTCCGTACATGCGTTTTTGAAAATGGAACCAAAAGCGGCATTCTCTTGGTTTGATTGCGTGCATTGCGTTGCGACTACAGCAAACAAGTCTTAACATTATATTGGATAGCTGCGTCCTGCGGTGTTACCCGCAGTGAAATGGTACGCGATATTGACGATTTTTGTGTCTTGCCGTCATCTAACGGGAACAGTCAATATTTTCGGGATAAATAGTAGCCTATGTGTTATTCCATGGTACAAGCTTATTTATTCCAAATTCCATGCAAGTCCATTTAGCCGTTTCAGCGTGAAGGAATAACAAACGTACAAACAGACAAACGACAGATAAACTTTCGCCTTTATAATATTACTGTGATAGCGTGATTAGTTTATTTTCTCGCAATACGAATGGAAAGTAGAGCGCTAAAAATCCATAGCTCGATTTCTAATTATTCTTTCTCATTAATGTGTACTATGTAAAACGTAAGACGTATTTTTAAAGTGTCATCAATTTATTTAAAGTCAAGACTAAACATTTAAAGTCAAGACTATACATTTAAAGTCAAGACTATACATTTAAAGTTAGCTGCTTGAGAATGTGTGCTCGTTGGAAATGGTTGTTAGCTGTGAAAATAATAGTTTTCTCTCGAATCGTTTGAAGACCTTTACCATAATAAAGACATAAAAACTTTTATGTTACATAAACGTTACCCTGTTTCTATCAACATTTAAATGGAATACTTTACACATAAAGGAGCTCATCCATAAATATACTTCAATAGTGTTCAAAAATATACGCATTCATATCAAAGAGGGTTTCAAGAAGGTTCAGACGTCTCGCAATAAAATTTAACAGTTTTGTTCAATATTTTGGTATCTGTTCAGTAAATCCTGAGATTACCTCCTACAATGGGCTTCCTATCAGATGACCACATCGACACGTTAGAAGACACGTATCTTTGAAATTATACATATACCATAATTCCTCATGCTCGAGATACGTTTTAAGGTGGTTTGATTTCCATACAAACGTATTTTTCAATTTATGTGAAAAGTGATTATATTTTCATATTCATACTACATAAATATATCTTAAACAATAAATATTCTTTTCAAAATATTCAAAGTCCTCAAAAATTAAATATTTTGAAGGACGTCGAAGTCAATGATGCATAAACTTAATATATATTCAGTATATTATAATTAACATTATAATTACATTTAAAGTTGAAGCGATTCGCCCTCCTGTCGGTTGGCATAGTATTACATCTCTGACAAATTAAGGTCTGACATTAGACTTAGACTAGACCCCCAGACTCAGACGACTGAGTGCGGGGGTCACACTCAGACCCCGCACTAGAATCCCCTGTATCGCGGGAGGCATGGGCACACACAATGACAGCACACTAACATCCAAGACCCGGGACAAACATCTACACTCATTGCATGAATGTTTGCCCCTGCCGGGATTCGAACCCTGGATACCGGAGGAACCTCCATACGAGGACATCTTTACTATTTGTATATATATTATTTATAGGATTAAAATATTCATGGTTTGCGGGTAGTAATTTATTTTTTTGAAATTCTTAGTCGGTTGCGAATAGTTCTGTGCTATTTTACAGAGTATTCCAATTACCAGACTAACTTTCTTATTTTTCTTTCCGTAACCCTTTATTTGTACATTGTATTAATTTTAGGTCCTTACAGAAACCTTATCTACAAACTTTTACAATTCTTACTTTTCAATTATAGAAGTTTCATGTACAAACTTTATCCTTTATTTTACCTCAATAAAGAATCAATTTTCCTAAAAGAATTGATACTGTAAACTTTTTTTTCTCACCAAGTGCTCTATGTTTAAATTTCTACGTTTTTTAAGTAAATTCTTATTTTATACAACTTTGAGTTAAATTGTACAGCAGAATCACAGACAGTTATCTTGTTACGTTAATTTAGCTAAAAGCGACTAAATTAAGAAAGTTGTTATAGAAATGCGATAAAGTCCAAATTGCTATAACACTCATAAAGGACAATCCATATCATTACACTATAATATATTAGATGATTTGAAGCTACTTCGACATAAGACAACAAATAATTTGGTGCAAACTAAAAAACAATGTTGTCTCCACTCAGCAAGTTTTATAGTATGTATATGTTGAAATAATATAACATAATAGAATTCGGGGATGCGCTCGTCAGCTACATTGGCCAAATATTGATCGACCAATATTTGATCGATGTCTCTCGAACGGTTACTCTATAGCAGGTATGATAGAGAATAAATAGAAGTCTCTCACATTGATAATGGATCACGTGATAGACACTTTTGACAGGCGACCAAGATTTGATCAAACCTAGGGGTAGAAAGATTATGGTCTCTTTGAGCATGATATGAATCTGACAGGATGACGTAAACGAACATGATAAAATATTAGACGGAGCATTATATTGAAAATTCGTTATTATTTCTTTATTATTCTATTATTTTCTTTAATGAAATGTCTTCTTCTTCTCAGCAATTAGACATCCACTGCTGGACATATGCCTCCCCCATATAAGGGGATTTGCCAATTCTCGCCACGCTTGGCAGGCGGGTTGGCGAGCGCAGTATGATTTCCGACCCTCAGAAGGCGCTGCTGCCCACCTTCTGGTACGTGATCCCTTAGCCGACTCTTACGGCACCCGCGGGAAGTGATGGGGGAGTACTATTCTAAGCCGGACCACCACGGCACGAATAAAATGTGATTTGCCGCAAATAAAGACCAATATCAAAACCAACCACAGTTTAACTAGTGTGAAAATATACTCTCTTTTCACATAAGTGGAAAAATACGTTTGTACGGAGATCGAGAACCCTTAAAACGTACGTCGAGCATGAGGCATTACGGGAGTGTAGAGAAAATCATCCTAAATATGTAGTACGCAGGGTTTATTTCCTCCTACAGTATGGCAATATGTTGGTACAACAGGTATAAATAATTTATAGGTAGGTTAGGTAGGTATACAGCATGATGGCCGAACGGGCGTCGCGCGTCACTTCACTCATACGATTAACCTAACGCGATTGCGTCGCGTCGCGTCGCCTCGCTTGCGGCGATGGGCGACCACCCTATAATTAATATTTCTGCACAGCACATGCTAAACTCAACTTTATCCCGAACATTACAGAACTGATATTGACTCAAAACAACGTTCTGTTTAATTATAAATTTGATCCTAATGAATTTATCGAATTTTAGGTTGATGTGATCACGAGTAAATTGAGAAATTATTATGTAATTTTAATATCTTATCTTATTTTTTCAGAATTTTAGTTTACTTGTACAAGTTAATCACTAAGAGAATCACCATTACCTAAAATGTACCATGGACCACAAAATTGCAAATATAATAAATACTTTTACTGAAACAATCGGCCACGGTGAAATCGCTTCCGGTATATTGATTTCGCGCTTTTTATCTAACCGAATATTACACACATTCTTGTCGGCACTTGTTACATAATGTAAACGAGCATTCTTAAAATCTATAATGTAGGTATATTTAACTCATAGGAAACATTATCATAAATATGCAACGCAAAGTCACGACAATAAGCTACATTATATCATCAATGTTTTTGTAACGACTTCATAGATAAATAGATACACATCGTCACTGACCATCAAGTGAGATAGTGGTCAAACGCTCGATCTATACAGTGTAAAAAAAAGATAGAAACCTCTTCATTTGCACACTATTTCCAAAACACACACATAAAAAAACAAGTTACAGTACAATAGTAGTAAACAATTATAAATATAGTAAATTCTTCCGGCAACCAGACAGAAAGGAATGGTCATAAATTTTAAGGGGCGGCAATACGCCGCAAAAACTAAACAATTTATACACTTACATATACCTGCATAATACACATTTACAAATATAATTATATCATATGTCGGTTATTTTTTAATTTAAATATGGACAGGCGTTCGAACATATTACGCTGAAGGGTAATCAGTGCTAATTGGCCGAAGTTAAAATCACGCTAGACCTAGAATGCCGCTATGTGAATTGCATATAATAATTACCTACACTGAGAGCTAAAGTCCAGAGTGAGGAACGATCCAGCGACGTCAGTATTGACAGCAGACTCTCACTACCACTACGCCACCGACCAGGTGGACAGACGACCTGACTAAAATCGCAGGCAAGGGCTGGATGCGGGCCGCTTCCAACAGGTCCTTGTGGATGGGGGTCTATGTCAAGCAGTGGACGTCTTATGGCTGAGATGATGATGATGATGATTATTCACTATGTAGGCTAGTAGGGTTTTGCTGTAGTTCAACAGATGGTATATGTTAATTAGAAGCGTTTCTTTCGTGGCCGTCACGTTAGTTACATCTCTAAAGCTCCACATTTCTTTGTCTACGCCGCGCAGAACGCAGCAATGATATTCCCAAATCCTCCGTTTACCCTAAACATTCAATAGCGATGCAAATATATATTTTTACGAGGACCGCATAGGAATGCAAACGGCTCCCGGCCCGGCACTGTCCCGGTTAGATCATCATAAATACGAGACGGACGGGAATTATAAAGCCGAAAGCACCCCGGGCAGTATAAACGCGGCCTAATGAGACGGTTAATAGCCCGGTTGTTTACCATATCAATTCTTAGTGAATAAAAACGCAATAAACGAAGAAAGGGAAAGTTTTCCGGGAACGACAATAGATTAGAAATTTATGGCGGCTGAGGAGGTTCTATGGGCGAAGTTAATGCATAAATAAACGGCCACAATAGGTGAGGGATCGGGAGTTTTAAGTGCGTACGGGGGCAATGGCGCGTGCTCCGATAATGCGTGGATGCTTTTGGAGGCTTACGAGTTGCCATACTTTCCCAAAAATCGATCGTCTGCGAATGTATCCTACTATTATTATAAATGCGAAAGTTTGTGTGTATGTTTGTTACTTCTTCACACTCAAACGGCCACACCGATTTCGATGAAATTTGGTATGGAGATAGTTTAAACCCTGGATTAACACATAGGCTACTTTTTTTGCTTAGATAAAGTATAGTTCCCGTGGTATAATTGAGGTAGCGGGAAAACAGTAATCCACGCGGGTGAAACCGCGGGGCGTTACTAGTCTCTAATAAATTGAACTAAAGTATTCACATCTTTTTGGTATTAACAAATAGTCTTTGCGCGTTAATATAATATATAGATTGTTTTAGAAGTAATTAATTTTTGCGTTCTATTAAATGTTTTTACAAAAGTTTTAGGTCTGGTTTAAAATATGTTTTTGAATGCTACGTAGGCAAAATGTCTTAACTCTGGTTTATAATGATTGCTATCTGACATGTCCTCACATTTTGAGAAAAACAAACATATTCGTACAAACGACAAACGGCCGACAAACTTTCGTCTTTATAATATCAGTGCTAACTTACAAATATAATCCTAGTTGTTTTGTTACAAATCGCAGCTATGATTGCATCGTAGGTAGAAATTAGACCATTAAAATAATACTCCAAGAAAAATAGCAAAACTAGCAAAAACGACAACTCATTAACAATCTATGAGCAATGTGTTTAGTAGAATTGATACTCTGCGCTGGACTTCCTTTAAGAATAGCAATATATGTATATCTATATTTATTTCACCATCACAACATACAAAGCTCATTTTGGCAATTATTATCCGTTGTAGTCAATTAGAGTCGTCATTAATATCTCGCCAACACGTCATTTATCTTACACGGTTCATTTATCATTAATATCATGACTGTTATATGAACATTGTACACAATGAGTTTCATGGTTCATTGCATTAACAGCGGAACTTACGTTCAAACTTTTGTAGGTAATGCCTCAGATGTTAATAAAAATGAAGGAATTAATTCGGAAGGTCAGTGGAGCTACTACAGTACAGCTACTCCACTAGCCGTTCAAGTTACTATAGCTTAGATGTCAAAGCGACAGGACGGTATTCTGTATTCGTGGGGTCAAATTCTAATAGTAGCCGAATATTTTCATTAAAAAAAATGGAACCTAAGTTTTTTGTTTTTTTTATTCACAATAGACAGGCGTTTGACCACTATCTCACCTGATGTTAAGTGATGCGGTCTACGATGATTCACGCCTGCCTAGAAGATACCTGTTCACTCGTGAAGTTCTAAGTTCCGTCTAGCATGACGTTAATGTAATAAAAACCATAAAATCTTAAGATAAAAAGTCCTCGGTCGTTACATTAAATTGGCAAATTGAAGTAGGATATAGAAATACGGGAACGATCAGCATTTAGGCGCATAAACAAGACCAAAACCCTGTTTTTACTTCAGTGGTAGAATTCTAAATCAGAGGTTTCTCCGGGAGCATTAGCGCTGATAAAAAGTGAAACTTACCGCTTTCGGAGACAGAGGAGGGCGAGCGGTCAGCGGTGGATACCCCGGAGGAGCTCTCTAGTGAAGAGAGCGAGTCTGCGCGCGTCGCGTGCGTATGCGCCATCGAACTTTCGGAGAGCGACCGCGGCGCTGCTCGCAGCTGCGCCAGCCGTCTGCGAAGGTACCGCTGCTCCCGCGCCAGCTGCTCTTTGTGACTCGAGTTTTTCTTATCTCGCTCTTCCAGACTCTGTAGAAGAAAGAGTCATGGACTTAGACATAAATATTGATAAGCGGCAAAAAAGGAGATATATTCAAATTGTTTATCAATTCAATCACAAAGTAGAATTATAGTGAAAAGACTATACTATCATTTTTATCTGCAATAATATGTTAATACGTGTTTTATATTTGTGGGACAAAAATAACTAAATTATTTCGTAATTGACGGTCATTCGTAATCATTTTTACACCAGTTTTCAAAATCACGACGTTTTATATGTGCATATAGCATGTTTAGTTTCGCTCAGCGCTGAAATAGTTGAACGGAATCTTATTAAACTTGTTACGAACATTTATAAACGAAATACGAAAAGAATATAGAGCCCCAATAGATTTCTTATAACAGAAATAATACAAATTTATCTTTAGGAAGAAAGAGATAAGAATTTTAAAAAAATAACATTGCCACTTAATAGGTACTTTCTAGGCTTGAGTGCTACATCCTAGACTGAACATCGGGTGACAGTTCTCAAACGCAAGCTTATAAATAAGTAAAATAAACGTATTTATAGTTCATTAATGGACTTTACCTATTGCAGTAGGTATAAGAATAATCACGGCTGCTAGGCACGCAATAAATAGACACTAACTACTGCACAACCAATTGGGACAGGTAAAACTTGATACCCGACATTTATTCTTCACATTTAACACAGGTAACAGAGGTAAAGTTTGTTAATTCTTCAAAACAATGTTAAAATCTGAGCATCGAAAAGTAAATAAAAATATCAGACATACATAAACCTAGTTGAAATGAGTAACGGGTATGCAGTCTTTTTCATACTGTGCCACTATCCCACTTGATGGTAAGTGACGATGTGGTCGAGGATGCAATCAGGCTTGACCGAGAATGCTTACTGGCTTTCAAGAACTGTTGCCTGAACAGGTGACAGTTTTTGAAACTTGAGGGTGGTAGCTATGCAGGCATACTCGAAATTACCCTACCACCATGGTGGGAATTCGGCAACGGTGTTAACTTCACCGGAAGCTCGACCCGTTTATGAGGATCAAACCAGCGTCCGTCAGTGTGACAGTCGACGCTCCCACCGCCAAGCTCTCATCGCTCAATCAGAATTTCAAGACTCATAAAATAGATATGAAGATTCCGAAAACTCCAAGTCATATGCATGAGCTTTTAATAAAACGAGGTTTGAGCTCGGCTGTTCCATCAAAACGCTTTCCTTGTTAAGCTGCTTTTTACCACTGATGAAAAACACTAAAAAGCTATCGTCGATTAAACTGGAGCGCGGTTTTTGTGGCGGCGTTTACGGACTTATGTAATCTTCAATTTTTTCCCTCCATCCGAAAAGCTCCCTCCGCAAAGCCATTTCCTAAAGGTTCACAAAAACTCGATTAGATATAGCTTAGTCTACGTTTAGGTTGATACAATAATTCATACAGATTACGGCGACCTTTATCTGGGACCTTCTGGGATACTGGTAAATCAATTTTGTGATTAATGTCCTCTCTTAGTGTCCGGGTTAGTGGATACATTGATAAATTCTGGCTGGATATGGGCCCGAGTTAGACGTCGATTGTACGAATACTGGATTAGGTATTGTAAGCCCTCGCTGCCAGACGCAACTCGTGGTTTTAGAACGAATATAAATTATCTCTGTTCCTATGGTAGGCAAGGGACGAACTGATGTCTTCTTGTTATTAAATCAAACGGGGCTTGATCGCGAGAAAAACATTTAGTAATTTATTTACATATATGATGTCTTCTTAACCTTTAATAAAAGTTTAACCTAACTATGTATAGGTTTTATGTGTTATTATACATAATTATTTAATGTGAACTTTCACGAAGTAAAAAAAAATATAGATATAAATGTATGAACATTTAGATTATGAAATTCTGAAGACTAAGCAGCTGGAATCGTAGATGTATCAAAATTTTGATCAAAACAGATTCCATATTAAAAGAAAGGATAGAATTATAAGTATGACTGTAAACAAAAAAGGGGTGCACTTTGCTTGTAGAAAACTAACTAAACGTGGAAACACTGCCCAGAGGTTTGGAGGGTTGAACATGTTTTTTTTGGTCGGGCACCTTGTTTGCTTGAAACAATAGATGTACCAAAGGAGGATGGCAGAACCAGCCTTGCTCCCGAAAAACGAAATGACAACCCGTTCATGTATTCTTTATATATGAAAATTTAGATTATATTTTTGTGGATTCCGTGAATAATTTGCATTATTTATAAAGTTGGGGATCAGAAGTACTTTTATTTATTTATATATGTGGTGTTTGTAGTTTTCGAACGCACCCTATACTTCTCGTTATGTTTGTTGCGTTTGAATACTTACGCTCTAACATTAATTGTTATTGTTACTCTATAATCTGTAGTCAGCTGCTCTGTAGACACGGACTGCGTTCATAAACACACCCATGCCTAGTTTATTCCAGAATATAGTAATCTGTATCTGTAGCGCGATCCATGCAATATTGCTTTCTCTGTCTACGATGCTATAGATGGATAGCGATCCATTGAATGGTTCGCATATGGACGTGTAGTTAGCATACTGATACAGATGATTTTCCATGATAACTTCTTACTCCCAACTTCTAGGAAAATGATTGAATATACAATGTATTTATTGCTCTATCGATACGTATAAGTTTCATTCATGAACGCGGTTTTTTTCTTCTAGGCTGCAAATGTATGGGAGTCTGCCATCCTCCTTTAAGTTTTTGTTTGACTCATGGTCAGATGTATACAATCTTATTATAAAAATGTCTATTTCATTTACAGCGTATGTAGAAACACCATAGTTCTTAAGAGCTATGTTTTGTAAACAGATTAACGGTTTAATTTCAAGAAGACGGTTAAACAGATTTATCCCTTGGGAACAGTATAAATATATGTGTATACTATTTTCTATATACTTTGAAGGATATCACACACTAACCAAGTGCGGGAAAACCACTCAAATAATTTTAATGAAGGGATTTATTTATCACAATCTATTCATTAGTCTTTGCCGACCCCACCTAGTGGGATAAGGACAAGAAGAAGAAGAATGGCCGCTGGAATAAAAACGTGGACAATAACGACTTGTTATAATAAACTGTATAGGTACCTTCTAGGTTTGCGTGCTAAATCCTAGACGTCATCACTTAACATCAGGTGAGACAGTTGTCAAACGCAAACTTATAATATGTAAAAAAAAAAAAAACTGTAGCGTTCATTTTAATATACAATACAATACAAAAACTCTTTATTATCAGTACCAAAAACAAAAAACACATGATACTTAAAGCTAAACTTAAATTTTAAAACACGGTATGATAATGGGCGGCCTTATCGCTTGTAGCGATTTCTTCCAGGCAACCTTTGGATGGACAGAAACGGAGAAAGGAGCAGACGGTTGGTGTAGTGCATCTGTTTGACTAATTAGATATATAGCAAGTTTTTTTTATAAATTCTAATGAATATACCCAGTTGAGAAATAATCAGTAAGCCAGGGTTCCGCAGGCGGAAGGCAAGCGAGCCGCATCGCTCATCGATTTGCTGTCACCACGCCCGACAACCTGCCGAATATGATGCGGTATACATTTAACGTAATATGGAGGTATACATTTAACGTAATATGGAGGTATACATTTTACATTACCTCACCTGCCGCGAGCAGACAGCTTCTGCTTGAGCAGTGGCGTGGAACGGCAAAGGTTACAGTTATTCCGAATTGAAATACTTCATTCAGTAACGATACTAAGCATTGTCTATGTTGTGTAATAATATGCGAAACCTGTAAGATTCGAGTATCCCTGTGTAGTTACATCTCTTTTTAACCGACTTCAAAAAAAAGAGAAGGCTCTCAATTCGACCCGTATGTTTATTTTTCTTATCTCAGAACTTTCGACTGGGTGAACCGATTTTTTCCAATCCATCTATATCTATACCTTTGGTCCCATTTAAATGTCATCAAAACCGGTCATGCGATTTGTGAGTTACACTCCAATAACTGAGAAGTGTTGTGTCTACTTGGACGACATTATAACTGCGGGTGAAGAAATCGGTCAACATATACAATGACAATCGATACCGTGAGTAACAAAGGTCACAGGTAAGTCACAAAAAAATATTACCAAAAATGGAACCGACTCCAACACTCAAAAGTGTTAAATAACTTGTCAAAGTCAATTTTAGTTTTTTTTAAATATTGGAAGGTGAACTGGCAATTTCTCACCTCTTTAAGCGCAGTCATTATTTCTCGACTTCTGTTCGGGCATCACAGCTGCCCAGGGAACTGTGGCAACTCAGGATGCTGGACCTAACTCATGGATGGACAATTTGACATTGGGTTGCATGATGTCAATTACGATTGAATATAAAATATGCATCTATAGGTGATAATTAGATATTTCGTTCCGTTTTGAGGTCCTGAAGTGCTTTTTGGAAGAGATGTCCAGACGTTTAGTAATCACGGGTCTCTATGAGCTGATTGGAGAGTCATACTTGCTTGCCCACTCATAATAAATATATATAAACATCCGAATTGACAGTCTCCTCCTCATTTTTTGGAAAAAAATAACTAACGTTGTGATACCAAAGGATGTTATAATAATATTCCATATTAAAGGCGAAACAAGCTGTAGAGAGGTGCTGTTTTGTTTTGTTTTTCTTATTGTACGGCGTTCTTATTATTCACGTTTTAGAGAGATACGACATTTCCGAGCATAGTCGAAATTTTTTCCTCACATACATTTTTAAAGGCTGCCGATATGCTGCGATGACCTATTTTGTAAAAGGTAATACAAAATTTTACTCAGAAAGTTTATACATTCTTAAGACCACGTCATAGCTTATCAGGTGAGACAATGATCAAAAGCAAGCTTATAATACTTAAACAATGTTCTCTATATGCTACTACTTCCATCACGTTGCACTAGAATTTCTAAAAACAGGCCAGTATTTTGATCACGAGATCAATTATTGGAATAAAATATTTTTATTAAGAAAGGTTTTTTTTCAGTCTCAGACTATTCTGTGATAAGTCAATTATGTCCGATCTACCTGGATCAGATCGTAGAAAGTTAAAATGCAATAGGTATAGAGACATCGGCGTGGTGTTGAACTGCGGCAGATTTATGTGAGGATATTTCATCTGCGGCCGCCGGCGATAGCATGATGTGACCTAACACCCCGCCACCTACCACCCGGTCATGCCACCCTGGTACCCGCTGGCCAATTTACCGCAAGACAGTGTCTTGGCTCTATAAACGAAGAGATGATTTTTTATTTATACCTACGCGTTTTTTATGGTCTATTTATTATACGATATATACGAACCTTATCACTCTTTATAAAACTGATTATTATGAAAACCAATGCAACATGGTCGAAATGTACGTAAGCGGCTGTCAGAGATGAGCATTAGAAAATAACTTTAATCTTGATATCAATGTTACCCTCAAATAGCTAGCGCCCAAAATGGGGTATTATCCAGGGACTTTCATATTGACAGCCGATATTCGCCAATCTGTACATTTCATCATCGCTACAAGCAACCTAATTCTATGGCGAGGTGGTAGGAGTCTTCAGCAATGGTTCGTCTTTGTTAGAACAGTAACACTTCAGATATTCTTCTCCAAAACAGTAGTGTGCAAGGGTTACTGTGTAAAGCTGAGGAAGACAGTAGCAGGTGATCAATGTGAATGATAAAAGCAAATAATCTATGCCCTGTTTTTATAATTAGCCTCTCCGCTGCTGCGAATAAATGATTTCGTGGAAATAATGTATCTGAAATGTACTATGTACCTATCAACGCGAGTCGGCCATTTAATTTGTATTTTTTTTTATTCATGTAATTTAATGGGATGGACACATTGGGTAAGTGTAAGGCACATACAATGGATATAATATATCTATATTTTTTTCACACAAGGTCTTCAGGTCCCAAACTAGGCAGAGCCTGTACTATGGTAACCTGATGACTGATATATATATATATACATAAATACATACTTATATATATACTTATATACATATACACACCCAGACACAGGTCAAACAGACATGTTCACACACACAAATGTTTGACCTGTCCGGGAATCGAACCCGGGACCAGCGGCTCAGAAGGCAGAGTGCTACCAACTGCGCCAACCGGCCAGACAATATATATGTATATAACACTGTTCCGGTCCTCACACAATAATCATTTTTTCTTTAACTATGTCGATAGTCGAAGCCGAAAGACCACGTAAATTTTGGCAGGAATTAACGTGGTCTTTCGGTCTCAGATTACCGTACCATCACGATGGTCGAATGGAATTGGACATTAGGTACTGTTCAGTTTGTACGGCCGGTGACCAGCCGGAAAAAGGTAAAGTTGCAACTGTGTGCACAGACTAAAACATAGTTACAATTATAACTGTGGTGTGGTGTGATCTTGCCAGCTCGTCCTGTGTCCGTGATGGTGAAAGGAGGGCATTTTTTTTTGGTTATGTACTTTTCTTATGTCTGTCTTTATAATTGCTTTACTTTGCATGAGTTGATATTAATGTTGAGTCTAATATAAATTTAAAATGTTCTCTATTTTGATTACGTTTAGATGTATATTATAACATTCAATGTACCAGTACTATGCGAATCGCGACCGCGTCCGCGAGCACCCCGTATTCTCCTTGGAAAATACCACCGAATGTGTTTGAAACTATAGTCGGAACCCTCTGACTTATTACGTAAGTAATTCCCGTGTTTTATACATTCATAATGTGTCAAATCCACGTCAGTTTTAATAACAAAATTAAATATATGATGTATAGTACATCTTGATAACCAATTCGTATGAAACCTAAAATGTACCCGTGCAAAGCTTGTCCAGGTTATTATATTAGTTTATATTTATGTTTAGAAATAACAGTTGTGCAATGCCAATGACACATTATCCGCACGCGTATTTATTATGGAACAATTTCAGTTTTTTGCATTGGCGCATGCGATTGTGTCAAAATATCCAGCAACGAAAACATGTGACGAAAAAACATCGTAAATATCCCGATATTAAAGTTAATTCTTATATTAGTGACTAAATGTTTTCGCTTAATCATAAAAAGAAAATTAATAATAAATAGTTTATTTGAGTTCATCTTTTATTAACCAATTAAATAACCAGTAACAAAGGCAACAAAAATTTCCCCAAGTCTGAGGCCCCATTTCTCATGCAGATTGGAAAACTTTTCAAATAACCAATTAAGTTATAGCCGATACTCCGCTTGTCTTGAACATAATGTTTAAAATTCATCAACCGACCAATTTGCATGTTTATAACCTTGTCCATTAATAAATCAAAAAGATGAGACGGCTACATTATTTACTTATTTTAATTTTATACGGGAAACAACCAGATGACCAGTTTTGAAGTTATATTTGTATTTGTATTTGATGAAGAAAGAAAGAAAGTAACAGACTAGATTTATTTGTAATGAGACAGTAACAAAAACACTTAAATTGTGACAAAATTATACATACCTTTTTATTAGCACAATAATAATTAGTGTATTAATTATCACGTTCCAAATAGGTCCCAACTCAGCATAATGCTGGTTGTAAACCAGCCCTGATCTACCGTTGGAACCTTTTGAACCGACACAGAAAAACCCAAACAACAGCTTTATTCAGAAAAAATATAAAAAATAAACGCAATTAATAACATTTGCAGGTTTACAAATATATAAACAACAATATTTACACTTAGTCCATAATTATGTTTGTGCTAAATAATTTAAAAACGCTCTTATGTCAGACATGACAGAAAATTAGATGTTTTCTGCCATGTATGATGATAGCTCAGCGGTGGTAGCGCCGGCTATGTTCAATTTAAACTAATATAAACCTTCCCTTTTCAAACATTAGTATAATTTTCAAACTGGGCAACTTTTGCAGTACACCTATGTAGTTGTGAATGGAAGGCGTTCACTTGTACACAACACACCGTTAGCTTGGCTACCTAAAAAATAGGAACGCTAATCCTGGAGATCCTGATTAAAGATAATGGGAGAAACTATTTCAATTATTCCATTATAATCGGTCCGTGATAAATGTGGTTTCAAATTTATCATTCGCGTTGAAAGGGATGAAAATCACGTTAAAAGATTCCGTTTCACAGACATTGATACCGAAACTTATAGCAGCGTATTAAAATACCACAAAAGCTACGAGTTATCAAAAACATCTTACATAGAAAATGTTCAAGAAGATTGATCAATGAAGGTCTGTCTCTAGATTATAAAATATATCGAAAGTGGCAGAAAACTTCTAAATATGGTGAATGCATGACTTTCAACAAAGTTTCGCGAGTTTTCACGCGAAAATGATAGATGGAAGCGCTATCGCGTTTCCGACACTTCCTTTTTCTTGGAAACTTTGTTAAGTGCTCAGTAAGATGGGTAAAGGTAAGCTGATAGTGGATATAACTTATATACATTTTAATAGAAATACATTTGAAATTACGATAATGGTGGCACAAATATGGTCAAGTTTTAATTTTAGTGATAGATAAGATAGAAGCTTTTATACGGTTGTGGTAAAGTCCAATTTAGTATGACACTTATAGAGATAGCATTCTAAGGAGTGATATGAATTGGAAGTTTTACTTTAATATAATAGAACTTTTTCATTTGAAATAATCTTAGAATTTTCTCTGACTTTTAATGATTAGCCGATTTTCGGGCATTATTTTGTAAAACAACGCTAGTGATTCTCTTATTTAACCAAACTAAACTTAAATTCGTGAATATGTAGATAAGATACGTTCTTATGTGGTTACGATAAAATCCAAATTAGTATGACAAATATTATTAATTGCACTAAAATTAAAATAGTGCATAGGTTTAGGTAAAATTCTCTACCACTTATTCTGTGCCGACTAAAACTAATCGCAATTGACCAGCAATTGAATAAAACGCGTCTACTATTAGAGATAGCGTTGTGTGGATTTATACCAATTTGTATATTAACGTACTTAAATATAATACCAGCTATTCAATTTTGAAAAATTTTAATTAACTTTAGCTAGTTCGAGTGATTAGCAGAATCAGAGGCAATAATACATTAAAACAACATTTTTGTTTCAAGATCTTTCCATGATAAGTTCCTTCATGATACATGTTATTCTTCCATGATACATAGAACTGGGTTCGTCAATATTTAAAATAATCATTACGTACTTAGTTCTAAATTATACACACTGATTTGCTCTACTTATAATGGAACACGGCCTTGTGAGCAGGCCTTAAGTCGCACAACGAGCTATCGCGTATGCTGGGGGTTTGTCTATGCGATCGAATCAGAAATGATGAGATCCATTGAAGAACGAAGGTCACTGACATAGCCCAGCGGGTTATGAATACATAAGTATATACGTATATAGTAGTACCTACAGATGTAACCGAGCCTCGGAATCGTATATCTCGAGTTGGTAGCAATTCAGAGTAGGCTTATCGGCTCGCCTGGAAGCAAGGATTAGGGTTGACAATCATTATTTTGAGGAAATTTAAATATGTAAAACTAATCACGCTCTCTTGTCGGTTTTGTACGACTAAATAAGGTATTTCAAAGTAACATACGGCTTGAGCTGGGTTCCGATTGAAAAGTAATAATTGTTAGACATGCACAAGTAACAGCAAAATTGGAGTTGACTAAACTAACTAAAACTGTGTAAAATTCGAAAGCGTAAAGTACGTAAAAATAAGTCATCATCTCAGCCATAGGACGTCTACTGCTGGACATAGGCCTCCCAACTGTGTCTAGCATTTAAGATAAGTAAAGCTTAAACATCATCACCCAATCATTATTCCAGCCGTAGGATGTCCATGGCTGGAGATAGGTTAGGACCTCATTGATCTCCACAAGGAACTCTCAAGAATTCACTAATTTTAGCTTCTTTCAAATTAGCCTCTCGGTTTGCAAGACACTCTTCGAACTACTTAAGGTAGTTCGATTTCCATACAAACGTATTTTTCCATTTATGTGAATAAATTCGATAACGCAATTTATGCGGAAGAAGCGCGGTGCACACTGCATGATAGACTGGAGTAATTAAACTCTCGGAATTAACACTACATATTGTGTATTTAATATCATTTTGATATGGAATTCCGAAAAGTAACGCCTGAATCTCTAAACTGTCATAATTATCTTTTTTAATAGCTGGCAACCCTGCCGTTAAAGGCGGCGCTCATTAAAATGTTCGCATCCCGAATAATCGCGGATTTACGAGCGTACGCGACTAGCTCCACTTTACACGTTTCCACTGGCAATAGCTACCCCCAAGTATATGACGCTCACTATTCAGCGAGATGCTTTACTAGTGACGCCTCCTTACTTAGGGCCGCGCTTCGTATCGCCTCATCGTTTGTCGATAAATTGATATCGATAAAGGAGTATGTAAAAAAGCATTGGATCACCGGATACAAACGTCTGGTGAAAAGGCAAAAAATACATAGGTTTATCCGTTTTAGCGTTTTATTTAAAGCTTTTTATAATACTTAATACGGATTTAACGTTGAAACGTACGCGTTATCGATATCACAGTCGACAATTGAGAGATGTTTCATAGAGAGGTTTTGCTCTCATGTCTCAGGTCCGGTTCAGATCTAGTCCTCAAGTCTTTGTCTTAGATAGGAAATCGAGCAAGTTATGACATTCACTAAAAACGTGCATAAGAGTGTAGGAATACTGAGTCTCTTCTTCTTCTTGTCCTTATCCTGAGTATAAAATAAGTATCAAATAAACTGAGTATAAAATACAAATAAATAAAAAAACCTTCTCAGGTTAAAGCGGTATGGTGACCATGCTTAAAATACGGTAACAAATTTCTATGAACCATCTTTCGAAAGAAGAAGTTATCAATTAGGTTTTTTCAATTGTTTTTTACTTCTTAACTTCGTCATTTCGGAACAAAAACTTTGGAATACAATATACATTTTCATTTAATATATGATATTTAGATTTCTTTTTACATTGTTTCCATATTTTTTAAAATAGATTCTGTCTCTTGCTCTACTATCATTTTCTAGATTCTAGATTTCTAGAAAATAATATTCCACGGATAAGTACTTTGGTACCTTATAAGTCCGTCATTATTAAACCTATTTTAAAACAAATCATACACATCCCGACTAATGACATAGAAATTTCATGAAATATATAGGTCTATTTTACTTTCAAGAAAATGTTATCACGGCTAAGTATATCGAAATCGGTTTGTAGAGTTTTTTAAGTAACGTAATTATTTTTTGAAGACATCGACCATTAGATACGTATCTAACGTGTGTCTACTATCGGTAGTCTCACCCTATCGACTTATCTTAATTATATGGGTCTTCGGCGAACTGTGAACCGACAGGGGTAGAAGATAGAGGGTAGGTACTTTGAGTGTAATACATGCTGACATAATTTATGTATATACTTAATCTAATCGAAGCCGCAGCAGTCGTGCATCAAGTTACTTTTAATATTAAAGTATATTTATATTATTTATATGGGTACGAGTCTCTTCTCGCTTGTTGTGTAATGCAAAATAAATATTCATTTTCTCCTTTAATAAGTATATTTTTTTATTTGACTTTAATAACTATTAATGATATATAAACGACAAAGGACACACAAAGCTCGCCTTTATAATATTAGTGTGATATTTCGAATCAATATCACTAAGTCCTAGACGGTTTTATAATAATAATTTACATAAATCACAAATTCAACTAACACAATCCAATCTCCTCCTTTTCTAGAAATCGGTTAAAATATATATATCATTAAATTTTAGCATAAATGTAGGCACATAAACTTTATTAACCCTCTCGCTTACTTCGCAATCAGCAACGAAAGCATTGAAACCTTTCATAAATACAATAACTTTCATAATTGCAGAGAGTCGTACGTATACTCAACTAGTAACGAAATCGTTAACGACGCGACGCTGCACCGGAAGTCAGCAAGTTGTTCAATACCATCAATCATATAATAATATATATATATAAATTAGTTAATAACGTTAAGCACCGTTATGCGTACCAGCTGCGTACAGAGTTGGAACAATTTCTGAACGCTTGTTTTCAGTTATAAATTAAAAGTACATTGAAGTAACTGAACAGGCTTTAAGTCTTCCCTTGTCCTTCCCATTTCCAACGTCTTATCCTAATTTAAATCTTTGCGCCACTACCACTAACAAAACAAAAAAGACCGATCAGTGCGACACCTCGCTGAAGAATGGAGAACTGTATCCGATACCTTCAACAGAAATGTATCACCCGCGGACAGAAATTACGGAATACAATATAAAAACTCAAAAACAAGGACATAGTGAAGTGTGTGGTGAATTCTGGTGATAAACTGTGAGTAGTGAGTAGGTACCCTAACTACTTGTTCCATTCACCTGATCCTGACTGAGCCTTAAATCTAATCGCGATAACTTAGCATTTTTTTCCTTTAAAGTTAAGCTTATCCATTAACCATAGTGATTGATTCAAAACAACGGCGAACCAAACATATTTTTTTTTTTTAAGTTATAACCACTTGGCACAACTTCTTGATGAAATTCCAAGTAATAGCAGCGGGTGTCTTAAACATTAACGCCACGTTCAACAAAAAATTAGCCAATACCTACTAACCACACTATAGGGAAAAGTTTGTCTGTCGCTTGTATGTTTATTACTCCTTCATGCTGAAACGGATGAAAGGATTTTCATGAAATTCCGAAAACCGCGACTCCGGGTTCGAATAAAGGCTGGGGCCAACATTTCTGTCATGTGATGTTTGTGTGATGTGATTGTTTATGTCCATACCTCTTGCGTCACAAGGTAACCGAGTGTGAACACGTTTGTATTTACACGTTTATATGAATTTAAAAAAAAAAAATTGGTTGTCTGTAAAGTCGGTTTAAGGACGATAGATTTACGTGATAACGTCATAATCATTTATGACTTTGACTTTGACTTTGATTATTTTATGTAATACAAAACTCAGGTAGAACGTTACGAGGAACGTTACTATTTTTCATGAGTGTTGCTGGTATTCATCAATTTATAAAACGTTATCACGTCAAAAACAATTGAAAACGGCTAACGTTCTCCTTTGTCACGCGTCAGAGTTGGGCATCACTGAGCTTGTGCACTGCCTGCATTTTATTATACAACGGAGCTCTCCCGAGCGTCGATATGGTGTCTTTTAATTAGGCTCGCATATTAATCAGTCAAAGAGCAAACGTCGAATGAACTAACGGCCATTAACATATTAGACTCATCGAGATGGAAAAAAGGACAGTTAATAGTTCCTTAGTTCAGCTCGTTCTCGTTCCCTCCGCTCGTTTCGTTCTTTGTGAACGTTCGTTCCCTTTGCGGCGGCTATTGCCTGTAATTTTGTCTTTAGTTAAATGGACGGTTAACAAGCAACTCTGTGACGTTGTAAATAATAAGACATTTTTTTCTTGTACGTTTTCCTTGTTAGTAATACTTTAATATTGGGAACAGAAATTAAATTGGAAATCATTTATTCAATATTCAATATATTTGGGCATCAAAGCCGCATTCATGGCCATCAATAAATGATTAATACTCGAAGACTGTACAGAGTGAGACTATACGCGAGTTTCAAAATAAAGAGAACCACTACCTAGAATAAATAGTAAGAAACATATATTTTAGAAGCCGACAAAACAATACAGGAGCAATATTTGTAGGGTGCTCAATAGTTTGTTCTGTAGTAGAACATTCTTATCATATTTGCTCTCTATTTGCCTACGCAAACAAATAAAATTCGGATTATGGACTCGGATTTATACACTAAATACTCGTCGTCCAATGAAAAAAAAATTGCTGAATGGTTTTTTCTGTGAGCTGTATTATGACTTGGGTTTAATACTGCATAAATTATTGCATAGACAAAAGAACGCGACCCGATTGAAAAGTTTTAATCTAATATTGGATTTCAACCTATAATAATGGTTTGACTTTCGAATGTGTAATAATGAAATAACACAACGTCAAATACAGTTTGATTGGAAAACTTACTTTGTTTAATTTGAATCCCGTTTCAGAGACGGGAGTGTTTGGTTTGTATAGTGAGGTTAGCTTTAGTTACCTAGCCATGATCGAAGAGAAACAGAATTTAACGAAGAGCTTTAGTTCGCGTAATTTGATAATTTCTCGATTCTGGCTCACATTGACGATTTAAATAATTAATATAAAGCGTAAGTTCATTAATATTCACGAGCCGCAGGTGATACAACATGTGGCAGGAGTAAGTAGGACGCTGGAAATCAGCTCTGCATAAACTTTAATTTAATGCCGTTAAGAGCTGAATGTACCCCCATTTCCATTACAAATAAATAATAATGGTCTGTTTATTGTTTATTTTTTGGATCGTACTTTATGACAATCAAATATTTACATTTCCATTTCTTCCTTTTCATAATAAATTCATATGGAAAATGGTGAGCTCAGTGAATACGCATTAATTGTAAACGACACCGAACCGTATACCACCCCGGAACCGCGCGTATTCCGATTATGCCCCTCATATACGTCGAAGCACAAGTTTGGTTTGATAACAGCCCGGTTAATGACAGCGGTTTATTCTACACTCAATTAGTGAAACATCATACGTGCCACCTTCCACTGGTTCACCCCCCATTCTACCTAACTCATCCGTTCCCAGTTCCCAGTTTGTTCCTTGAATTAATGCTCTTAGCAACAAATCGTTTGGACTGAATTCGCTTTAAATTATGATGAAATGTATTATGCGTATGAAATATTAAACAGTGGAACCAGGAGCGCGCCTTGTGGCACGCGTACTCAATGCGCTGTACAGACAAGAGTTTGTAACGCGATTAGACGCAGGTGATATTAAATCGGCACGAAACTGCTTCATAAACATTTGGCACGGATTTTGTGAATTCTGTGCAAATTTCGCATTGTTACGGTCTAGCGATATTGTTTAAACCTTTTGACTATTCAGAAAGCTTCGTGTCCCATGGGATATCTTAATTTAGGGAACCGGTCGCCGTTTTCCGCAAACGTGACTAAGTGTGAGATGCTCTATCGACGGACGAATCTCTACAATTACAATGGCCGTTCTAATCTCGACGTGGTATTTATTTAAAGTACCCATAAGGAGCTGGTCACGTTTTTATTAGGTAGATTTGTCCATTTAACTTAGAGATAAACGAAACAAACATTCATTATAAATTGTTTCCTATGTCGTTTCTCCCAAAACAAACAAATATTTCATATATTTGTATCGTAAAATGGCATTTACTTAAATTAAAATCACGTATTAATTATTACTCTGAAAATAATTATGCATTTCTCCGATAAACCGCTTTTTACGAGTACGTATTTTGAGTAAACACTACAGCAGTCTACACTACGCGTGGCTTGAGTCATTATGAGCTTTATGGGCCATAACGCGGCCTCAGCCTTATAATTCCTTTTTTCCTACGTGAAAACAAAAATAAATCACGGCATCGATGCCAGGGGAATGATCGCGGGAAGCCGGTACCCGGTGGATGTAGCGCGGTGTACTGGAAATGGGTATAAAGTACCCGTAGATAAGGTATAGACGTCGTGTTGTGTTGCGGTTCATATTGAATTTGTTTAGCAGATGAGGCTCGGGGGGTTTATCGGCTTTTTGGAACGATGTTCTGACTTTGTTGGGTTTGTAATTATTGAGATTTTAGGACAGATATGTATATGCAGAGTATATAAACGCAATGTAAAAGTGTATGATCAATGTCGTCGAAGTTCTCACTACTCATCTTTCTAAGTTGCTTTAAATCACAGTTTACGAATACACTGAAGCTCAATACTTGAGAAAATATTTTTTAACGAAAAATGGTACCGACTTCGACAAGTTATTTTACACTTTTGAGTGTTGAAGTCGGTTCCATTTTTTGTCAAACATTTTTTCTTCACCATTTTTAGTGACCTTTGCTACTCACGGGATCAATTGTCATTGTGTATGTTCTCTGATGTCTTCAACCGCAACTATAATATCGTAGGTAAACGTAGCGCTTTTCAGTTATTGGAGCGCACTCAAAAACCGCTTGTCCGGAGATAAAATTTAAATGGGACCACCAAGGAAGTATACTTTATAAATTGAAAAAAACAATCATTAAAATCGGTTCATAAATGACGAAGTTATCTGTGAACACATAAAAAAATGTGTACGGTCGAATTGGATAACCTTCCTTTTTTTTAGTCGACTAAAAATGTCACATTGTCAATTTAGTGCCTGTTGTATCAACAGCGGAAATATACAAATTTAAACATGTGTAAAGGAGTTATATAGGTTCCAGGCCCAGATATGTATAAAGACGACTATGAATATAAGAAGCAGTTTTTATATCCCCGACAAGGATAATTAAATATGAATCATTAGGTGAAAATGGCGTAACACAAAAATTTCAGTTTATCACTGATCAAAGATTGTTTAGCCGTTTAACCCAAGGTCGAGAAAACAATTGACAAAACGAGATTTTGTCAGATGAACTTTTGACATTATTACACTTTGAGCCGGCGAAATACAAATACAAATACAAATACAAATATCTTTATTGAAATAGTAAATATGTCTACTTATCTAACGTACACTGCCTTTTGTGTTAGTTAAAAACTGTGGTACAAAAGGCAGGCTCTTCCTTGATGAGCACAGTTTTACAATACGTGAAGATGATGATGTGTGAGGCTACTTTAGTTAAGGAAATTTAAAAACAATAATAGTTTGCACTAGGCTATTAGTATTACTTATTATATATTAATAATATATTAAAATTACTAATTCTATGAGGTGTGTGTGCGTGCGTGTGTGTGATGTGTGTGTGTATGATGTGTGTGTGTATATGTGTGAATGTGTGTGTGTGTGTGTGTGTGATGTGTGTGTGTGTGTGTGTGTGTGTGTGTGTATGTGTGCTGTAACAGCGTGTGTGAGGGAGTGTGAATGCCAGGTTCTCGGTTGTAAACCCTATTTTATGCCAAACGTTAAATAGATCAGTGGATTAAACAAACTTCGATCATCAATGGTACACTCGGAAAACTGTTGTCCATTCGTACTCACCGTCTCGTGCAGCTATCAGTTGGCTGATGAAAGTAGCACCAACATTATTTAAAACTAGTAGCGCCTCGCGGTTTCACCCGCATGGATTACGGTTTTCCCGCTACCTCAATTATCCAACGGGAACTATACTTTTTCCAGGATAAAAGTAGCCTATGTGTTAAACCAGGGTGTAAACTATCACCATTACAAATTTCATTGGAATCGGTGTAGCCGTTTGAGCGTGATGAAGTACCAAACATTCACAATACACACAATCTTTCGCATTTATAATAGTGTCATGTTCGATACAGCCATAACAACTAAAGAATCTTTTATTGCTTTTTTGTTGCTTTTTATTGATACTGATAAACCCACATGACTTTTCTATACCTTGATATGGGGTATTTGGTATCCCGGAATACTTATGTGGTCTTCGTATGATATGTGATTTATCTTTATATACCAAAGAAATATCTGTTATATGTAAAAGGAACAAGAAATGAACAAGAACTATTAATAAATTAATAAACGAGGTAACGTATAAACTATAATTATTTAACCTATTATCTAAGGTAGTTAGCTCTTTAGCCATGGTGGTAGCTTACTATCTAGTTTTCTAGTTATCTAGTTTGATAAATAAATAATAAACCGTATTGGTAAGAGAAAACGTTAGCCAAGATCCCTTTGCACAATAGAACGTGTCAGAATCAAAGTCTCGAGTCCGACGCCTGAGGCACGCACACGTTCGAAATGTGGGGGTACGTACCTATATAAATGCAGATAACCTAACCTAAAATATATATCATTGAAGATGAGAATATTTCTATTAAAATACATGTATTTTTTGGTATGTAAATCTTTTAAATTTCATTTTATTAATTTTGATGAAACATTGGTACGTAGTTAAAGATAGTTTTAAGTATGCAAAATAATGAGCTTTCAAATTGTATTATATGCATGTTGAAAAATGTACACATTTAATTTTGAATTCTAAAACTATACTCGCATTTATTAACATAAATATATTTAATCACGAAGTAAATGAACAGTTGAAATCCATAAATTTTACAAGCAATTTTACATCATGCATGAGGAAAATAATGGAAGCAATTGTGCAGAATTCATTCTAATTACATTAACCATGTCTTAATTAGTATACAATCTTATCAATAGGAAATAGTTTAAGACCAAATTTAAATATTATTATTTTTTATACTCTCATATATACTCTTAATTAGCAGTTTAAGTTAAAATTTACTTATTGGTCTGAAGGCTAGATTGTAATTTTAATGTGAAGAAATGGAAGCACATTTATATATATATATAAAATTAGTTTTTTATGCATTGTATCCTGTGATAATAAAAATATATCGACATTATCACACTCTGCCGGCTTACGTTGGACCATACACTCGTGGTAATATCAAAATTAATCCACTTTTACATGTTATTGTACAGTGGACAGAAAATCATATTGAAAAGCATGACTGTAAAACAACCCCGATTTGGGAAAACAAATGGACTTTCAAATTTCGGTGTCATTTATAGAATACGTACAGGCGAGAACTAAATTCAAATCCAGGAAAATGAAATCAGCGTTCATACGCTGTATACGAAAGTTTTCATAAACTTTCCATATTTTTTTCATAGAATGGACGTGAATTTTCTTCATTTTCAATAATTTAGCTGGATAATTATACGTTTTGTTTTTAATTGATTGTTTATATATAGTTTTGCCCACTAGGGACTGATTATCTGAACTCTTGATATTTATTTAGTTTGACTAAACTCACATAAACTAATTATAAAACTAAAGTTCCTATTTTGCTAACGATAAAATCTAACAGACATTGTAAAATATTATTTTCTTCTTTTATTTTAGATGTTTGACTATTTACGCAGAGCAGTGCATTCTTTCCTTTTTACTTGCTTAATAAGTTATAAAGGAAAAATAAATAATACTATAAAAGGTTGAAATAATCAAGACTTAGACATTAGCGTAATCAGAACTATACATTTTGAATACATTTTAGAAAATGTACTCAAACTGTGCCGTGGTGGTACCGGCCTAGAATAGTACTCCCCCATCTCTTCCCGCGGGTACAGTAAGAGTCGGCTAACAGATTACATACCAGAAGGTGGGCGGCAGCGCCTTTTGAGAATCGGAAACTATACTGCGCTCGCCAACCCGCCTGTCAAGCGTGGCGAGTATGGCAAATCCCTCCATACACGCCTACACGTATATATATGAGAATGCTCACTGGCTCTCAAAGACTGCTGCCTGAACACACTATGGGATTGGTGACAGTTTTTTAAACTTGAGGGTGTTAGCTAGGCAGGCGGGTATTCGAAAGTACCCTACCACCATGCAATATTTCTTGAAATACAATTCAAATAAAAAAGGTGCTGCTCGTTTATATACCGAGCTCAAAATATTCTGTTTATATACAAATGTGTAATATATACTCTGTTGTGTCATGCAATTTAGGACATGTATTTTTAAGAATACATGTCCTAAATAGCGTGACACTGAAATATAGTCACTCAGTAACGACTAGCATGTTAAAACACATTAAACAATTCGAAAACATGAAAGGGTCACGATTTTCTTCCCTAAAATATGACCTCCTCAATCACGCTTTCACGCGGATACGTGACGCGAATGACGAGTCAGCGTGACAGTGGCCAGCGATACGATACGATGTTTCGCGATGTCGTGCGATAGTTTGGGCCATTTTTAGTGTCCTCCATTTCGTGTGTGCGTACACCCTAATTCTACGTCATACCGATGCGTTCGGCTCGCTGTCGACTTAAATTTAGACGTAAATTTTGATGAAGGTATCCCTTTTATGACATTTATTTATATTTATACAATAATCTTCTACAAGTTCACTACAGTTAATTTATTTAGAGACATGACAAGCGGCCCGGCCCTGCTTTGCACGGTTACATTATGGAAGTTTTAGTAGAAATGCTTAATTTTTTCTAGTACTAAATTTAGCCTATGTTACTCTTGGATTATATAACATTTTAGTGGTGAATTTCCGAAATCGATTCTGTAGTTTTTTAGTTTATTCGTTACAAACATACAAACATACAAGAACAAAAAATATATATTTTCTCTTTATTATATTAGTGTAGACTACAACAAGTTTCTACACATAAACAGGTAAATACAAAAAAACAATTATAGGTCATCGCGTATACCTATATAATACTATATAAACACTTAGGAACCCATTATATAAACACACATATCTACGCATTTACAAGTTTATTATATTTATACCACATAATTTTTAACCGAAAAAAAAGTGTATTGTTCTTAATTCGTTTTTCAAAATTCATAGCTAAGTCATTTGTTTACCGATTTACAAAAAATATTCTATTCTACGTCTAGCGTGTTGACCCTCAACTACACAGTCACTGACCATCAGTAGTTAATCGCTGGACTTCATTTTCTTCTTCTTGTCCTTCAGTGGGGTCGGTACAACATGGTTTCCTTTTCCACTATTCTATCAATAGTCATCTCAGTGCTCACACCTCCTATAAACATATTTTTTTCACACACATTCTTTACGCAGTCCATCCATACCCTCATCGGCCTTCCTCTACCTCTATATTCATCCACTTTCACGCCAAACCCTGTACTATAAAAAAAAGATTTTCACAACACACTCGTATACTCAATATATTTTTTTGCCCAGATTTTTCCTTATTGAACAAAATAGTATAAAGAGAAAAACAATAAATGAAATAACGCCAGGTAACTGCGCAAACCCATAACCTCGCAACATCAGCGTATTCGCAAATTCTTCAGAACCCCTTGTTTGCGAGCGGGTGCGACCTTTCGATCCACATTAACATAATTCTAGCGCACGTACAAAGTGAAACCGAAAGCCGCCGCCCGAAGGCCTGGCCAGTGATTATTTACGTAGTAGAAGGATAGTGGAAAAATCCGAGCAGTACTAGAGCTTAAGCATCGCTAGCCGCCATTATAACTGAGATTAGTTGGAGTTTAAAAAAAAGACATCAATAGCTGAGGAGCCCTTCATCTCAGCCATACGACGTCCACGGCTGGACATATGCCTCTGAATATGCCCATTGGTTTTCATTAGGACCGTACGGCTTTTTCCAGTCCGTGGTCTCCATTCGAGTATCTTTCGACCCAAACATATTTAATAATTAATAATTTCCTCTATATAAGGCATAGTTAAGGATTTTTAGTTGATCTTAGAATTTTACATTAATACTCGTAAGTGATCAAAAATTAATGTAAAAATGGTACATATTATACCACTATTATTGTACCCATATACGCACGGAATAAACGAATTATGAAAATTATAAAGTTAAATCGGCTACACCGACCAGAATTGGCTCCTACATAAGAAGCAAGAAGGATTACTTACTGAGCGGGTGTTCGATCTTATGTACTGCTTTAATTTCCGAAATAGTGATAATTTAAACGCGATACCCAGCGCTACACGGCGCCGAGCCACATATTAATTCCGCCACAATACCAACGTCCCAGTTAATGGCTGCTCCTTCCCCATAATGCCCCTATCTTCCCGTTTATTGCCGAAATTTTCTTTATTGCCTAACTTATGAATGGCCCACGGCCCGCGAAAGAGCACTGCGTTTTTGTTGTATCATAAAAAAGGGAATAATTAAATCTTTCAGAGCTCTTCCTGTTGCGCTCGGGATTATTTAATTATACATATTTTATAACGAGGGTGATCTTTCCACAGTTTAAAATTGCTGTTTAAGTTTCGTTGCATTTTTAAAAGTGCTTCAGAGTATTTGGGGCTCAAGGGCGTGGTAAGTGGGAAAGGCACTTAAGTTTGAGTAGAATTTTGATGAGACATACTCTTAAAACAAGTTGGATGATGCATTCATTTCACTTTGATTTGTAGACTTGCTGAGCTAAATTAGTATCACTAGATACGCCCCGCGGCTTCACCCGCATGGATTACGTATTTTCCGTTATCTGAACATGTGGTTATTCCACGGAATCCGTTTAGTTTTCTGGAAACAAAATCTTGGGTCTTATACGAGGATTTTAAAATTTTTCATATCATATCCGTTCAACTGTTTTAGTGCTGATTAGTAGCGCACATATAAACACAGTTGGACACCATTTTAATTATATATTGAAAATATAACTTAAGTGTAAGTGTCAATGAAATAGGGGTCTAATTTTAACTTAGTCTTAACGCTTAATTACCTTATACTTACTTTTACTATTTAGTAGTATATTAGATTTCCAGCTTTATTTTATATTGCTCAGATAATAAGAAATTCCCTCTTTTATTTAGCACCTGGACAAAGTGTCTATTATTGGAGATTCCAGGTTTTCATATAACACGTGCTGCATTCTACTGGCCTATTTATCTGTCAACCTTTTAAATTAAGCAATAACGCTTGCTTCGAAAATGTCAATTCTCTAAAAATTTAGCTTGCTTTCATTGGAGGATCAAATCATGTGAACTAATATTTTGCCTCATCTAATATTATTACGTTCAATTTTATAACAATAGTTTCTATCTTTTTACTTTAACTATTTGATATTGTACACCTAGTTCACCATAGTGATTAATACAGTTACAAATGATATCCAAAAATGTTAAAAACACATTCTTAGAGTGACTTGCTAAACGTTTTTGGACAGATGTTTTGCTACATTAGCGTTATCATTTTTTACTATAACTATATAAAATATCACAAAAACCGTAACATACAAAAAAACAACTAGCGAAGTTAATCAATTCAAGCGTCCTCACCTAATAACCCACCAACTAAAGATATACGATGACATCCCTATTCTATTAGCCTGTAGGTACGCTATTCAGTCGTTCGACAATAAAACGATTCACGGTCGACAACGGCGGCGGCGCGCGGCGCGCGGCGGGTGCGACTCGAGTGGCCACCGAAATGTATTATCTCCCCTTAGTCGTCATAAATAGTTTTCATCGATCTCTATCGGTTAACGCGTCGTAAACATGCCCCGTGTGGAACGACTTACGGTGGCCGATTCTACACGTATTTCTAATCGTTTGAAGCAATCGAAATAACGAGTACTTGCCATTTGGGCCTGACGACAACTTTATAAGCGCGATGGTAGAAAGTTTTAGTAACAATAAATTACTTTATCTTAAAAAAAATCATTAAAATCTGTTGATTTATTTTACATAATTATGTACGTACATTACATACATGTAAAATCCTGTAATTAAGGATTGTGGAGCATGCAAGTTACAAAAGCAACAGAATATAGATATATGCGTTAACTAATTAAGATTTTATTTTTGTTTGTTTTGTGAAGACATGCAATTGAAAGTACACCTTTACTCAAGACATTGGAACTATTCATACTACAACTAAACATTGTAGTAAAATATTTAAAGCATAAACCACAAGATTCATACGAATAACTTTTGATTTTTCATTCTTTGCATAGTAAAATACTATTCATATATTGTAAAGTACATAAAAAATATTACGAATCATTTAAGAACCTTATGTAAGCGATTCTTTTGTTTTTGCTCAAAACAACAACATTGTAAAGAAAAAAGAGCGAAACACACAATTATTGGCCATCTCGTATCTGCAACGGTCGTAGAGTTTACGATCGCTCGTAAATCACGCACTATCTACGATCGTTTTGTCGTTATCAGAATAGGACGCCGGCAGTGGCTTGCTCCTAAATAATTCATACAGCTCGTGGCCTTTTCGCGGAGAGCTGCATCGCCAATGGCGCAGCTTATTGCAAACTTCGGTACATGGGATATAAATTCTATTGAAAGTTCCGCTGCCCATGTACTCTGTTCCCAATGGAAATGGCTTCAATATCTCGGAAATGTATTTACGCGGAGCCACGGACACGCCTTCGCTTGTTTTACATGCATTGCATTTTCGCCGTCCATTAATCTTTTTACACGTGAATGTCATTTCTATATTGCTTTTTTAACACGGAATGGTAACGTTAATTACGTAAAAAGTCGTCGACCTTTGAATAGCTTTCGAATGACGATTGTTCACTATTTTAGCATGTCTATAAAATAGTCGATAGAGAATAGAAAGATGCCTCTTTATCAGCGACTTGGGTTGAATTTTTATACAAAACTCCAATGTTTTTATCACATAGAGGCGTCAAGTCCGCGTGGGCCTTACTTTTAGACAGTTGAAAAGAAACTTTGTGAATAACATTTCGTTGTCATTGAGTCCATTCTGTAGGGAGTCGAGGTGAGTCGGGAATTTATTATTTTTATTTAAGGTTGCAGGCAGATAAAGGAATTTTCGTTCCCGAAGGAGTCAGGGCACGCGCAGACTGATTGGGCATTTGGAGGCTGACTTTCAGCCATTTACATTGTGCGGGTCGAATACTGAGTGTTAATATTTATTAGGTACTTGAAGTAATAAAATGTCTTTGTGTTTTATTGTTAACAGACGAAGCTTGGAAATCAGATTAATTGTTGAAGAAACGCCACGTGCGTGTATATAATTTCGGCAGCGCAACCAGACGAAACATTGGTACAGGCGATTTTAGCCATAAAACTTTATAACATATGAACCTGTGTGGCGAGCGCCTACATGTTAGATACGAGTAAATCCACTTGGTTCTTGTTGTAAACTATCTCTACTTCTTCTCTCAGCCATGTGCGTCCACTGCTGGACAGAAGCCTCCCCCATATAGGGGGGATTTGCCAATTCTCGCCATGGCAGGCGGGTTGGCGAGCGCAGTATGATTTCCGGTCCTCAGAAGGCGCTGCTGCCCACCTTCTGGTACGTGGTCCCTTAGCCGACTCTTACGGCACCCACGAGAAGAGATGGGGGAGTACTATTCTAGGCCGGTACCACCACGGCAAAAAATCTCTACTTACCGAGCGCTAAGTGAGTATATTTTGTTTACTGCCGCAGGACGGAGAGCTATTGTTAGTAGATTTTTTATTACATATGGCTAAAAATGTTGGGGCCGAAAAGTCCTAGAATGGAGACCACGGACTGGCAAGCGCAGCATAGGATGGCCACCGACCAGGTCCTTGTGGAAATCAATGGGGGAGGCCTATGTCCAGCAGTGGACATCCTATGGCTGAGATGATGATGATGATGATGATGATGAAAAATGTAATGTGCTAAAAAAGTACATACATAATTAATATATTTAATTTATTTAATAATGTAAGTTTCATGGAAGTAATATTAATTTACTTTCCATATGTGGAAGTAATACATTTTTAAAGTACCGACTCATGTGTAACACAATTCATTACAAATTGTCCTTTTAGGATCTTATTGACACTAAAATGTACAAATATCAAGATTATATTATCACGCTTCACACTAATATTATAAAGGCGAAAGTTTGCGTTTGTCTTTGTATATTTGTTACTCTTTCACGCTGAAACGGTTGAACGGATTGAAATGAATTTTTGAATTAATACACAAAGGCTATTTTGTCCCAGAAAAAATAAAGTTTTATTTTTATTTTTTTATAATGTATAGATCTAGCGTTTGACCACTATCTCACTTGATGGTCAGTGACGATGTGATCGAAGATGTTAGCACGCAAGATCTAGAATGCTCACTGGCCAGTGAGCATCAAGGACTGCTGCATGAACACACCATGTGTTTGGTGACAGTTTTTTCAAACTTGAGGGTGGTTGCTAGCCAGGCAGGTATTTGAAAGTACCCTACCACCATGCAAGCATAGTTCCCGTGGGATAATTGAGGTAGCGGGAAATCTTAGTCCACGAAGGTGAAACCGCGGGGCGTGGCTATTTGTAAATAAAGATACTTAGAAATTGAAAAATAAAATTAACACTGGTAATTTGTGTCATTCCACTCTTTCATTATGCTTCTATCAATGCAGCAATTTATGCACTAGCTGCTCCCTACGGTTTTACCCGCGTGATGATGAAAAACGGTGATGATAAAAATAAGCCTATGTGTTAATCCGTGGTATAAGCTACCTCCATACCAAATTTCATTGAAGCTAGCTGTTAAGGCGTGAAAGAGTTACAAACATACATCCATAATCCAAACGGCTACGCCGATTTCGATCAGATTTGGTATGAAGATAGTTTAAGCATATGTTACTTTTATCCCGGAAAAAGTATAGTTCCAGTGGGATAATTGAGGTAGCGGGAAAACCGTAATCCACGCGGGTACAACCGCGGCGCGCTACTAGTCATTAATAAAGATACAAACTTTGAAATATAAACCAATTTGACTAATTTGATATCGGTGTTAGCTTCACCGGAGCTCAAGCCGTTGGTTGGGATCGAACCAGTTTTGTCCGTCAGTTTGACACCCGACGCTCCCACCGCTGAGCTATCCATCGCTTCAAAATATTTCTATAAAATTGTTCTTCCAAGATAATACAAAGTTGACGAAGTGTAATTAAAAGTTTCGAGATGACTTCGACTTAGTTTTTTACCGTTTCTGTCATTTTTCTCGACAAGTTCGGGAGAAAATAAGTTTTGTTCACTTCAAAGGAACTTGACATGCTTCCCGTCCGCTCGTCTGGCGAAACAAAGAATTTATTCGATATTGACATTTTCAGAGCACGTCGAAACAACGCTTTTTAACATAAATTCTATCAATAGATTGCATTGTATTATTGTATACCAAATAAGTATACAATATACATTTAAAGAAAGAAAGAAAGAAACCACATTTATTCAAGACACTCACAACACACATTACACAAGAGATACATACAAAAACAATACAGAACAGAGTAAAAATGATGTTGTCAGTGTTAAAGTTAAAGTTAGCTTTAAAATAAGACTTTGAATGAGGTACCGATTTTTCACATTATTAATATAACCAAATGATTAAATAAAATACTTACATAAAATAAAAAAAATAAAATCTATGCAGTTAAGACTTCTTCGTATGTGCAGATTTTAAAAGTAGAAGCAAAACTAATCTGTGGAAAGTGTGTCGAAAGGGAGTAGAGACATAGTAAATGACGCGTGTCAGACTGTTAGGATTCCGTCTGAAGAAAGCAGCAGCGATGAAGACGGATCTTCACAGGCACATCAGCCTGTGAAAATCCGCAACGCTGATGACGCATTCGTCACGGCGTCACCCGCCACTACAGCCCGTCGAGCATTACTTATATGTTTTTTTTCATTTATAAGCCTACGTTTAACAGCCAATTATGACGTCATCCACACCCAACATCCAACCTCAACAAATAATTAAAAAAAAGATGTCCCACTCAGAAGTCTTCAGATTGTTTATGGACCCAAATCCGTTACATTTTTCCTTGGAGGCCTCTAATTAGGGTAGCTACAGATATTTATGTAAGGGTCTTGGGGCCAAAGGTCGGGCCTCTTGGCATTTCTGATATATACAATGCCTGGCAGTTTTGTAGATCTTGCAAAGGGACACGTCCTTATACTATTAACCTGGATTAACCACATAGGCTACTTTTTACTCCCGTCAAAGTTTTTGATTCCTCAGACAACCAACATTTTCTAAATATTAATAGAGTCAAAGTAACTCTGTTAGTCTGTTACGTTTTCACGCCTAAGCCACTGAACCAGTTTTGATGAATGTTAATATAGAGACATATGAGACCTAGGAGAAGGATGTAAATTACTTCTCATCCTAGAAAGAGTATGATTTCCATGGGGTAACTGAGACAGAGGGAAAATAGTAACTCACGCGCAGCTAGTAAACTTTGGATACATGACCAGTAGCTTTTTCACAGAGCGCTTCGTAGTTCGTAGGGTACATTAAGCTGCTGGTTTCTTGTTTTCTGAAGATCAGTGGTAAGACAATGTTGGAGGTGTCTGGGCGGTTTGAAAACTCTGAAACTGAGCTGGCCAGTAGACTATACGCCAGGGAGTATTGTCTATCGTGGTGGATTAAGGCCAACTCTGCTCTCCAAGACCCGTGTCCCAGCATTGGTAACATATCCCAATATTTTACCAATGCTGGGACACGGGTCTTGATTGTCATGATTACGCTTTTTTTATACTGTATAGATGTAGCGTTTGACCACGATATCACTTGATGGTCAGTGGCGATGAGGTCGAAGATGTTATCACGCTAGACCTAGAATGCTCATGGATCGTTAATTAGTGATGATCAAATTTATAACACTATTGTTACAGCTCATGCTTTTATTATATTTTTTTTAAGTTATGCCTTTTATAATTGGAGGATTTGGAAATTGATTAATTCCACTAATATTAGGAGCTCCAGATATGGCCCACGTACAAAAGGACTGCTGCCCGAACACACATGTGTTTGGTATCAGTTTTTCAAACTTGAGAGTGGTACCTAGCCAGGCGGGTAATCGAAAGTACCTTACCACTTAGCTGTGAATTTGATAACGGTGTTACCTTCAGTGGAAGCTCAAGCCGTTGGTGCGGGTCGAACCAGCGTGCGTCAGTTTGACAGCCGCCGCCCCCATCGCTGAGCTATCATCGCTTATGCTTATGATTCCTTAAATAAAACCGGATATGAGGACAAATCACGAGAGTCTAATCACCATTCCATTCTCGTCATCCGTTTGAATTTTATGACTGGGCAGGATCTTAGCTACTGTTCGGTTAAGTGTACAACAGTAAATAGTAACGGGAGGAATCCACCAGGCTGTAGGTTAATTATGGTGGTGATTAATACCAGAGTGTAGATTAGGATGCGGTGTGAACTGCCCTTTATAAATTGAAGGTTTTCGGAGCAAGGCTGGCGATTTGTAAGAGGGACGATAATTAGAAGCTCGATACTTTTAGTATATCCGTTGGAACTTGAGTGAGAAAAAAATTGTATATGATGTAGGTATAAAAATTACAGTCATACCATAGTAGGGCGACTGTAAAAATAACTAGGTAAAAATACGAAAGTAAGTACTTGAATAAAAGTACTGGGTCTAAATTTTTATTTCTGTTTTTGATCAGTAATTGTGGTTAGTGAGGATCTGGACAGCGTCGAAGGTTGTGTGACATATGTGATTTTTCTCCAAAAAAATTGAGTGTTTGAAATATTTCCAAACTTACAAGTTTATGCTAGCCAGTGGTTATTGTGGTTTTTAGTGCCCAATAGACAATAAAAGCTATCGCTATGTTGAGATCTCATCAAAATGTATACTTCAAAAGCTCAAGCCCTAGTTCGGTCCAACACCCGTAGAACTGATAGCCGATATTTACTGCGCAAGAGTTTAAATCACTTCAATTACTAAAAAAATAATTGGTAAAGATTTGAAAAAAAATATGTGTAATAATTTCGTAGAAAAATCCGTTGGAAAGAAAAACGGATAAAATTGTCTTAGATTCTACAGAAACTTCGTATAATTATTAATAGTAAATAACTTTAACCTAGTTCAGTCAACTGTGTATGAGTATAATTAACTGAGTCATCAACCCCCAGGAGACTTTCACAACAACAAGAGAATGTACACAGAAAGTTGCCATAATGACACAAAGACCCCCAACATTATTTCAACAAAATACAACTTTATAAATAAAGATGACGAAAGCGAACTACAAAGACTTCCATCAACTGACAAGAAAAAACAAACTTATAGAAATTGTGAGAGCTGCCCGGCGCTCTCCGGTCGCAATAAGTTTTGTTAGAAAAACATCTGTGACCGCGACGCCCGTGCTCACTTTCCGAGAAAACACGGCGGAGACGGTTGTATAACTACATTGAAAGTAATTAAGTTCTACATTAAAAATAGACTATTTTTCAGGTTTCCAACAAGTCATTGAACTTTGCTGGATTGAAACGATACGTATACTATCTAGTATATTATTTATACATGAGATTCACAAAACTAGTGTAACTACAACATTAATGTGAATAAAACATGTAGAGATTCGGCGATTTTAGTGTTAAGATGGTTTGGTCATGTAGAGAGAATGAATAAAAAGAGAATGCGGAAGCAGGTATATATAGGAGAAGTGAATGGGAGTGTTGGAAGAGGAAGGCATAGGCGAACATTCCGAAATCAGATTGAGGAAGTTCTAGAAAGGGCCAGGGCAAGACCACTCTAAACCTACGCTCTTGTATGAAAGGTCTAATCAGCGTTGATTAAGCGAAAAAAGTAAGGATCGTAGCAATTGGACGGCAGTGAATTGTGAATCGGATGGCTCTACGTACCCCTACGGGAAAGAGGCGACTTGTTAAATACGTACTCTCATCGGAAGATCCGAAATGTAATTGATTTCTATCGAAGTTCTTATAAATAGGAACAGTTGCAAGCGCTATAGGTACGGATAAAGTATGGAGAAACCATTTGTCAGATTACTTTCTAGAAAAATACCAAGTCATGTGGACTTTTAAAAGTCGGAAGAGCGGATTAAAAATTTGATAACAGTGGGACCAGAATGTGAAAGATCGTCATATCTGCATTCGCTTCCAGACGTAGGAACTCGTATGAAGCATGTGTGTTTATTAGTCGAGTATAATGCTATGAAGAATCTGTATTAAATAAAAACAAGGTCATAACACAAACACATACATTCCATGTCTATTTCAAAGCGATAATAGCTCAGCGGTGGGAGCGTCGGCTGTCAAACTGACAGACGATGGTTCAATCCCGACCAACGACTTCAGCTTCTAGTGAAGGTATGAGCGTTAGCGAATTCTATAAGGTGGTAGGGTGTACTTTCGAATACCTGCCAGGCTAGCTACCACCGTCAAATTTGAAAAGCTGTCACCAAACACATAGTGTGGTTAGACAGCAGTCCTTGATCGCCAGTAAACATTCTAGGTCTAGCGTGATGACAACTCCGACCACATTGTCACTAACCCTCAAGTCTGATAGTGGTTAATAAACAATTTGATAGTAGTACAAAGGTGTTTAGTTTGGAAATGCTACAGATTACGCCAATAACAAAACCTAGCACAAATGCAATTATAATTGCAATTGTATTTCCAACGCTGTCCTGATGATGATAGCGGAGCGAGTGGATTGCCCTTTAATTCGGCTCTGTTGGAAGAGGCGTGTCTCTTATAGTGCCAAGTAAGGGGGCGCATGCACACTCCCTTATACAAAACACGTTTATATGGGCCGCATCTGTAGTCGTGGGTTCAAGACCCACTAGCAGCCGAATTTTTTCCTTCTAATATTTGAACGTATGTTCAGCCTAGCATGTTGTTAATGCAGTAAACCATAAAACTCATGTTTATATGGGTCTTACTTTTACCTAAAATAATTATATTTCAAATAAATGATTCGAGTATCAAGGAAAGATAGATAGATGATAGATAGATGAACACTTTATTGTCACACCACAAACAAAAATAACATAACATCAGTAACAACAAATGATAAAAACAATAGTAACAATAAGATCTGCCGTATATCTGTTTTAGTTTACAACTGAATCCTTCCACACGTTGAACCCCCATACTATCACAGTACCTATACAAAGGTAGTTATAATTATTCCTTAAAATAAACACCAACCCGCTTAACTCGCTCCAGGGCAGTATCCAGTAGCCACCCTGTGCACACTGTTATACAAGCTGCAATACTTTTCTGTGCGATTGTACGTAGAAGGCACACGGAAAAGGTTTCCAACGGTAATAGATCACCGTTGACTTTGGGATAAAGTATAAGTTATTTATTTCTTGTCGATTCCACTCGACGTTGAGCGATCGGCGGTGAACCGTTTCGAGGACATGAGTGTGGGATGTGCTTCAAAACGAGTCTATTTCTGTGCGGTTTACCCTAAACGCAAATGTACTTACTTGATTATACGACTGTGGGTTTTACGGGGTACGCGAAACAGTATCAAATTATATGTACAAGGCGCCAATTCTCTCATTTTTTATCTATATCAGTTCATGAAGAATGGAATAGTAATTTGAATGCCGCTGGTCCCGGGTTCGATTCTCGGACAGGTCAAACATTTGTGTGTATGAACATGTCTGTTTGACCTGTCACTGGGTGTGTATATGCATATACGTATGTATATCAGTCATCAGGTTACCATAGTACAGGCTCTGTCTAGTTTGGGACCTGCAGACCTTGTGTGAATGTTGATAAATAAAAAAAATAATGTAATTATAAATAATTCTTATGAGACACATTATTATATGTATTATCCGGCTTTACTCACGTTTATAGTCACATAAAAAGAACTTAGCTAACCTATATTATATAATTTAATAGTTATATTAAAAATGTTCGCATAAATGTGCATTTATGAATCATTGACAGCTGTGCTAGGACATACCTGTGTTACAGCTGCCAAGATGAAGATGATAAAATTAAATCAAAACTAAATACTACCTAACACCACCTCATATTAATATACGTATTGATTCAAAGGAGCCACGTATACGTTCTGAACCGAATTGAACTATAAATCATACACACGAACTAACCAAACTTCAGTTTAGTTATTCAGTTGCATGACGTCGGACTCTCGACTACATTTATCATAGCAAGTTAATGTATCAAGGCGTTAGTATGCGTGTTACACGCATAACGCATTGCTGACTTCAGCATGCGTGTCGCTCGTATGAAACCTTTGCTGAACTTAGCACACAAGCGAACCTCTTTGAAATACGATGCGCACTACGAATAATTCGTAGGGTGCGAAAAATTTAGATTTAATTAAATTCAGTAATTGCAGATTACATAATACATGGTGTTGCAATTGAGATAATAGTGGACAATGGCCCTAATTCTGTTAATCACATAAACTAGCTACAATTCACTAAAATTCTTCAAATTGAAATAGCTCGTATTCTATTTACGCTAAAATTCAAATTCGTATAACTCCATACAACGCTCTCACTAATATTAGACGAGTTTTATTCAACTGTTGGCCAATTGCGGGTAGTTTTTGTAGGCACCAAATAAATGGCAACTTAATTTCGCTAAAACTACCCGCAAATTTAATAAATATATTTTAATTTTAGTGATGTTATTGATAAGTCTCACACTAATTTAGACTTTATCGTAACCGTATAAGAACTGATTTAGTTTTCCAAAATTTTAGTTTAGTTCAGTTGAATAAGCGAATCACTACCAATATCTTTAATACATTTTTCTAATGTGATAGATAGATAGACAACACTTTATTGCACTAAAATTTACAAATATCAACTATAACATATTCAAGTAGTAAACATATTAAAAAGTAAAGGGCGGCCTTATCGCTAAGCAGATATATAAGTGTGGGCGCCTATTTTACTCAAACTTAGACAAGAACATAATTCCGAGGTAAGCTTAAAGCTTACACCCACTCACTTTTGATGCTAAACTGAAAATCATTTTACTTGATAATGACAATTAGCCAGCACATTCCGTGCGGAGCTAAGAAAAGAAAAAAGATTCGCATATTTTCGCCGTTGCCATCGATGATTACATTTTTCATGCCGTGTGGTTTACAAATGTGAATCTTCAATGGTGTAAAACAATATCTACAAACTCTAACATAAACGTTGACAGTAGGAACAGGCTATTTACCGTGTATTGTTGATAATTTTGACTCTCGATAAACTGTAGGCCTAGATAACTTTACATTCTACAAGCGCTTACGCTGAGAGAAAACATATAAATGTATGAGATTGACACTTCAAAGCGATATATCACGTGATCAACGAGAACGAATATTAATCGTAAGCGGTTAGAGAAAGAGAAAAGGCCCGTAGACCCGTCTATACAAGATGCATCGCTTCTCTTGCTGACTGTTTGCTGCTGAAACTGACTGACATGATCATGGCGCATGCAACAGCTTATTATAAACTTGCATTTGACAACTGTCTCACCTGATGTTAAGTGATAACATTGTCGATATATAGACAGTCAAAAACAGACGCTTCCAACAGGTCCTTGTGGAAATCAATGGGGGAGGCGTATTGTCAGCAGTGGACGTCCTATGGCTGAGATGATGATGATGAAAAACAGACACGACAAATATCCCGTTGCTAGAGATAACTCGGATATTGCCAAATGTCAGAAAATCCTCACACTTAGCAATATCCGAGTGGACCTATAAGCAATTTCACAATCCTTGTCACAAATTGATCTTAATTTATTCGTATTCTGAAAGGTCAGTTGCTTGATTTATATTAAACGAGTCAAAAAAGAAATAAGATATTGAAAAGCTTTCCTGAACATTGTCAGTAAATGCTAATGAAATTTCTATTTTTGCTTTAGTATTTTGAACCCTGGGACCAACAATATCCTAGATCTGAATTTCCTCTGACTGGATGGTATCACTGACTGCACCTGACGCAAATAAAATGCAGCCGCTGATAGAATGCTTTCAACATTCCATTTTATCAAAACTTTTATTTAATACTAAGGTTCATTTCATAACATTGTGGTAGTACAAAAAAAATTTAGATATTAAATGCATTCTCTTGACAGTCAGATCATAGGCCACCGCTTAATAGTATAAATACGCGCCTAAAGTATTATTTTTCTCTGCTTTGTAAATGCTTCTGGATTAACAATTATTCGGCGATTTAAGAGACTGTGATATTTTTTAGACCTAGAGAGTCAGTAAGCATTCCAGGACTAGCGTGATATCCTCTTCGACCACATTGTCATTTACCATCAAATGAAATAGTGAACAAACGCTAGATCTATAAGGTGTAGAAAAAATAAATAAAGGGTTTCCACAAAATATTTTCTTCAGGTGGATGTTAATATTACACTTATTAGCTATAACTACATACGTAAATATAGCTGCGATAAAATTACGTTAATTGCGTTATTTAATTAGTTAATGGTAATAATTACGAGGCCCTGAACAAAGCTGTGCAGATTAGTGTAACTAATATTCGAATGTGCGTGCGAACAAGATTTCATAGAAACCCTATCACAATTGCGGGGCCGAATTAATGTTAACATTAATTCTGCTAAGTATATTATAGGTGTGTACGTTATTTAACAGTCAGCTATAATTTTGTTTGAGTCATATTTATTATAATTTATGAATTTAATAAATTGTAATATTTATTATTAATTTATATATTTAATAATAATAAAAGTGGTGTAATTTCATAAAAACAACAACTTTTCAAATTAAGAATACGCAGGTATTTGACCACTTTCTCGCCTGATTGATCCAGTCCACAATGGATCAGGGCTGCTTTGGAGATACCTATTCACTGGTAACTTGAAGATACCCAGATTGCATATATGCAGAAACACAACTAGGCAATGAATGCCACTCATTAGCTTTAGTGGACTATAAATGTGGAAACAATACGTTTCGTACAACAAGTTGGAACGACTTTCATGTATGGATATCGCTTGGCCGTCTTTCTAGCCGGTTTTAATGTATGGAATGGGGAAAGAGGAATCGAATTATGTAACTCTGAAGTACCATCCTCGAAATGTATCCGGTAAAAAACCGATAAATTAACGACTACGTCCTTCTGGCGTCTACGGCGTCCTACGGCTTTCAAGTCTGTCCTTTTAGTTGCCGATTCATAGAAAAGGTACGGTTTTACTAACAATGCACAAAGCGTTAGGTGAAAATATCATTTCATACAATCTAGTTCTACAGGCTATAGCTACAGTAGTACAATCTAGTTATGGACGTACATATAAAACTTTTTTTATAAGATCTATAATATACGATGTATTGTTCTGAAAATAATAGTGACCGCATGAAAAAAAAGTATAAATAAGATTCTGCAGGTCTATTCACAAACTGTGACGTACTACCTATAAATAAAAATGTTGAATTTTATTGCTAAAACAAAAATTTCAATTTGAAATCCTAACTTTAAACAACTATTGATTGTCACTAGAAGTATTGCTAAAAAAACTTTTGAAAAACCGACATTTAAAAACTACTATACCAAAAGAACCACAAAGTATAATGTTCCTATCATATTAAACGACCTGCCATCCGACATCAAACGTAAAATAATGTAAATATAATAAAAGTCATAAAAACATAAAATACATAATATATAATAAAATACAGTTAAAAATATCAAAATTATAGCAACAAAATATTATTTAAAGCAACAATACTACTAATATTATAAATGCAATAGTTTGTGTGTATCTTTGTTACTTCTTCACGCTCAAACGGCTGCACCCATTTCAATGAAATTTGGTATGAAGTTAGGTTATACCCTGGATTTACAAATATGCTTATTTTAAAAATTACCATCACTACCGTTTTTCATCACTACGCGGGTAAAACCGTGGGGCGCAGCTAGTGTATCCTGAATCTGCAATCAGCACGCGCACGATGTGCGTGTGACGCGTCTTTTGTGCAATTGTTAGTTTTATTTAATAACTGCAAACAGTTTCGAGAACCGACTGTTTAAATAAATCTCATTTAGATTTTAAGACGATTGATTGTTAATTTATGTTGTTTGTAGTATCGATAAATAAATTAAAAAAAGTATTGGCTCGACTAAAAACGTCGTTAAAGAGCCTTTTGGCTCGCCTCCTTTTGGATTCAAACTTACGGTTATAAACATGAAACTATATACTATGTTAATGTGTCTGGTACTATAACGTAAACTGAATTCTATGGCGAGTTTCTTCCATAATTGTAATCTAACAAACCGACTAGGACTCGCGTGGTAAATACTGGAACATTACTCTCCGACCAGTTTCGAACTAATTTGCAGTTCATCTGGGAGTTATGATCGTGCCAGGTGGATTTTCCACTATATATCACGTGAGTCCTAGCCGGTTCATGGATTAAAATAAAGTATACTATCATAGATTTGAAAAAGAAGTAACTTTCGCCAAAATTTAGGTCAAGCTTGAGGGTCGATCCAGGGGTCGTCTTATTGACGGCTTAATCTCACTACTTAAGGCTACTATAGCTTCCGCTGAAAAACCACACTATAAGCACACCGTTCATTTCCAAACGTAAGTTTTCCGATTAGCGCAACCTCCCCCCCCCCCCCCCCCCCCCCCTAGCCCCCCCTTGGAAATTGTAAGTCTTGATGTTGCCTACTCTTGGATTTATTATGCCATTACATAGCCGGAAGGGGAAAATTGATAATTATTTTTGTGGATGCGCAAATACTCGTAAATTTATTGGTATTTTCTTCGGCAAGAAATTTTTTCTGTGTAATGCAATATACTGATGAGGAAGTTAGTCTAATTTGAGCTTTATTATGTTAGAATAATGGGTAGAGAAATAATAAAGTCACTTGAATTACATCTCGGATTTATATGTCTGGCATAACGAAACTAACGCACTAGGCCGCAAAGAAAGCAAGTCGGTAAAAAAATAATCAAAAATAATGGAGCCTCTTTCGATAATGCTTAAAACCGCATAATAAATGCGAAACTTTATGTATGTTAGTATGTTTCATGATTTATTTTTATTTTTTAATTATTACACTTAGACCGCGGGAGCCATGGACACACACAATCACAACACACAAACATCCAACCGAACCCAGGGTCCCGGAGACACAGAAGTCATGTCACTGACACTGACCACTGCGCCACGGCGACCGTCATGTTTCATGAATATAACTACTCAGCCAGAAAAAACGTCTACAATGATTTAAATGAAATTATGCACAAAAGTGTAATAACACAATTAATACTTTTATTCCAAAAATAACATTCTGGTGATGGGTGATGTAAGGGGAAACTCGGAGCCTACGCGGGCGAAACCGCGGGGCGCAGCTAGTAGGTTGTACATTAACAAGATGACTTGGCAGGAGAGACAATTAAACGGCTTATATTACAGTAGTTACGTATGTAGAGATAAAGATGAAGAATTAGGTGATTATATGTATTTCTTACTTCTCGTTTCTTGCCGTGTAAACCTAAGTAACAGTTTTACTTCTTTCTTCTTCCTTATCTTTCCCACGTGTTTATGCCAGATGCTTGGAGAGATTCATAAATCTTCTGAGTAGATTCTGGCACTACAGTAGTTAACATCGCGATGGCTTTGTATACAAGTCGTATTTACCACCTCGTATACACATTAACGTGCATAATAAACTTTAGATTTCAATGCGAATAGTAACAAAACCTTAATTACGAACATTTATATGCTATATGCTTATATGCTATATATTTGATTCGATCGAGACGTGGGCGGTGCTTGAGTCTCTCCAGCGGTGCCGTATTGACCATCGGTATATCGAAGTGCTGAAGTGTTTGTACAATAACGCCACCATGTCGGTCCGAGTACAAGAGCAAATTTCGAGGGCGATTCCATTGCAACGAGGCGTGAGACAGGGAGACGTTATTTCTCCGAAACTGTTCACTGCCGCATTGGAAGACGCCTTCAAGCTCTTGGAATGGCAAGGATTCGGCATCAACATCAACGGCGAGTACATCACTCACCTTCGGTTTGCCGACGATATTGTGGTCATGGCAGAATCCATGGAAGACCTCAGCACGATGCTCGAAGGCCTCAACAGAGTTTCCCTAAGGGTGGGCCTTAAAATGAACATGGACAAGACGAAAATTATGTCAAATGCCCATGTTGCGCCCGCCCCCATATCAATTGGGAACTCGACTCTCAAAGTTGTTGACCATTACATCTACCTAGGACATACAGTCCAATTAGGTAAGTCCAACTTTGAGAAAGAGGCCAATCGTCGAATCCAACTCGGCTGGGCAGCGTTCGGAAAGCTCCGAGACGTCTTCTCGTCCAAAATACCGCAATGCCTGAAAACGAGGGTCTTCGAACAATGTGTGTTACCAGTGATGACTTACGGAACTGAAACGTGGTCTCTGACTATAGGCCTTCTGAACAGGCTCAGAGTCGCACAACGAGCTATGGAGAGGGCTATGCTCGGGTTTTCTCTACGTGATCGAATCAGAAATGAGGAGATCCGTAGAAGAACGAAAGTCACCGACATAGCCCAGCGGATTAGCAAGTTGAAGTGGCAGTGGGCAGGGCATATAGTTCGAAGAACCGATGGCCGTTGGGGCCGAAAGGTTCTCGAATGGAGACCACGGACTGGCAAGCGCAGCATAGGACGGCCACCGACTAGGTGGACAGACGACCTGACTAAGATCGCAGGCAAGGGCTGGATGCGGGCCGCTTCCAACCGGTCCTTGTGGAAATCAATGGGGGAGGCCTTTGTCCAGCAGTGGACGTCCTATGGCTGAGATGATGATGATGATGATGATATGCTATCGACATTTACCGATGGCCGATGTTATCGGTAAACTAAATCCCTTTGTGCCTGAATGACGCCCCTTAGCGTCATGGCCATAGAGAATTAGAAAAGCAGTAGATAAAGTTTAGTATTGGATGGTCCACGGAATAAAATGTTAATTCTTTGAATTAATTTAATTCCGCCTCCCCTATTTTACAGGAGACGTTTGGAAGCTATAAAAATTTGTAAATGTGTTTTAGTTCCTGTACGTTATATTTTGATAGTTGGAAACGTAAATAAACAAACAACTTATTGTTTAATTTTTTCATAATATATTCATATCATACGAATTATGGACATACATAAAAATCAGAATTGAGAACATCCTCTTTAATTAAGCCTATTAAAAACTGTAGTTCAGATTCAAAAACGTGAAAAGATTAAAATACTTAAAAAAAATTTGGCATGGCAATTATCCCGGGTATGGCAATAATTAAACTCTGTACGTAGCAATGCCATTAGGCAACATTATAATCTCTTTAGTAAAATGATCCACACTACTTACACATTCTTCTATAAGTTCTCTCTCAGCCATGTGCGTCCACTGCTGGACAGAAGCCTCCCCCATATAGGGGGGATTTGCCAATACTCGCCACGCTTGGCAGGCGGGTTGGCGAGCGCAGTATGATTTCCAATCCTCAGAAGGTGCTGCTGCCCACCTCCTGGTACGTGGTCCCTTAGCCGACTCTTACGGCACCCGCGGGAAGAGATGGGGGAGTACTATTCTAGGCCGGTACTACCACGGTCTTCTATAAGTACGAAATAGAAACTTTTCGAACAGGATCACCCAAAAATGAATTTTACGATTTATTTAGCTTTAGATTTAGCGATTTATATTATATATAGATAATTTAAACAGACGAGCCACAGCAGTGTCTGGTGTTGCCCCGTACTACTAGGTCTATTTACTACTTTGCTACTACAATTATCAAGCAAGCGAAGTCCAAATTCAAGACGATTACTTTCTTTAGTCGCTTTTTACACATTTACTCATATGTGAAAACGTTGAAAATACGTACGTCTCGAGCTTTATTTTGTGGCAACAGTAATGCAGTAAAATACTCGCGAAACCAATCAGGCACGTGTGCAATTCACCCACTGCTATACACATGCACTGTGGAGCTTCAATGCTAGCTGAAATTCAATATGTCAGGGTCCATCCGGGCGCCGGTTCCGAATCTAATTGAATACTACATGTCCACGCCGAGCCGGCTTTAAAACCGGATAGAACCGGATAGCCGGCCATATTGTGCTGGCTAAAAGCGAAAATTGCCGTTGACGTGCAGAGAAATTAGACAAAGGCGCGGTTATTAATTAATATCTTGTGACATTGTGATAGTGGGGGCATCGATGTGTATGTGTATATTAGAGGTCCATCCTTTTGTGTAGGTTAGTAAATGTTTTCTCCCATATTCTAGCCTACCTTAACACTATATCATTCATCAGATTAATGCATCCGTATAACATTAAATATCTTTAAAGATTTTTGACATGAAAAAGCTCTTATCCCATTAAAGCTAAAACTCAAATTTGTACAAAAACAATATCACTACCAATAATACATAAAAAATCTAGTTCATTTGAGTTTCTAACTAATACTACTTCACCTATAAAATCGCGTGAAAATATTAAATAAAATAAACGACCCCGCAAATCACACGTCAGCCTGCTTATAGCTTTTTTAGCATTCAACACTTATAACATTAATTTCACGTGCAAAACCGACGGCGTAAGCAAGCGGTAATATACATAAACTTTGCTGTTTGTTTCCCATAAAAAAACCTCAACAGTAAGGACATTGATACTAACGGATATACAGGAAAGTCTTTTAAAAGGGTCACGCCCTTACAATCTTGTCCCCCTTGTGGGATTAAAGTCGAACTTCGTTCGCCCTTGACGATCGAATTCACTACATTTGATTAGACGATTCGCACGAGAGTTATAATTTAATGAATAATAATATTAATTTAATAATCTATAAACTGTTTATTATTTTAACTCATTAACAATAATTATTATAAATAGTCATAATTAGATATTCTGTTTACTTCCATAATTAATAACTTGCGTCAAAGTGATCTTTGTATAAACGTTTGAGTAACGTATCCATTGCACGCAACAATTTTCAATTCTCTGTAGCAAAGTTGTTATAGTCAGATGCTAGTAAATACTCGATATCATTTAGGCGGCGATATGATTTCGGTACGAGTTCGTGATCGGGACTGCGGTGTTTTAATTGCGTTGGTGAAAGAGTTGAGGAAATAAGTTTTCTTTCTTTCTAAATTATTGCAATACAAAGTACCATTCATTAAAAGTCACAGTCGAAACTACAACACGCTGAGAGTTCGTGTGAATTAGACATTAGATATTGGTAATTGCATGAAAATTCGTTGCGCAAGTTATACGTTGCAAGCCGTTCACTTCTTACTACGCAATTCAACCTTAAATCTAAGAGATTAGTGTGATTATCCAAGATAAAAATGTCCTTACTGCTTACCCGCGTAGTACGGCGCGTCCGGCCAGTCCGCCGGACGGACATGACCGATGGCCGGACGCCGGACACGGCGCGCATTCGTCACTCGGCATTGTGAACGGGGTGATACTATGTGCTCGCTATCTGTGAGAAATGTTCATTTGGACTTTACGAGTTTCATAAGGCAGACCTTTGTGCTGCAAATAACTAGCTTGTTTTGTTTTAACAACAAATGTAACCTATAAAGTGATCTCGTAGCGTTGAGTACAAATATTTGCTTAATGATGTTAAAGAAATGAGCGTACGCTTAAACTACTGCAAACGATAGTATTGTAGAAAAACCATTAGTTAAATTTATCTATCAATACGATTATGAATCGCCGAATCAATAATACATGTAACATACGAATTATAATTATATGCAAGTTAACCCTTAATATTGTTTAACATTGTTATTCATGTTATATGTTGTAACGCAATAAGCAAACGCCTTTCATGATGAAGCAGCTACTGTCGACTATAAAAGATACCTATCAGCTTTCCGAAGGAAACTCATTTCAGGTGTGAGGAAAACAGAGCGTAAGCACCGATGCAATTTCCATTCCTCGATTATGTACACATGAGCTTTTTTCTGGTGTTGGCGGGAAGTTAGTATAACCTAAAATTCAATATCGCATGTAAATTATTTTTATGTGTGTTAGCTGAATGGATTTTGATGGTTCTATTTTTTATTTGAAAAGTGGTGCTTTTCGTGTCTCATTTAAAATTTTCTGTTTTAGAGGTATCCTTAATAATGCGTTTTTAATTGACTATTGCTGATGTTATTATTTTTTCAATGAGTAGTTAGTTTTTTAACTACGTATGTATAGTTAGTTTTTACGGTCTTGCCAATTCATCATGAACATCATCTCAGCCATGAGCGGACTAAGATCACAGGCAAGGGCTGGATTCAAGCCGCTTCTAACCGGTCCTTGTGGAAATCAATGGTGGAGGCATATGTCCAGCTGTGGCCGTCCTATGGCTGAGATGATGATATAATACTAGTTCGAATTTCAAGCACATTCTCACATATACTTCACAATTAATATAAAATCGAGATTTAATAGTAGCGGTCAGAATTATCGGCCGCGCCGGCACTATTCGTTTTGCACATCACATTAAGCATGTCGTTCTCGACACCCGGAGATATGAGCCGGTATGATGTAACTGCGTTTTTGTGCTGACCGTACAAATGACCTTATTCGTTACTGTCACAATGGTACATGCAGAATATATTACTATTTATGCGATGTAATTAATTTAAAAGGCAAGTTGAAAATTAATAGCGATAGTCATTTAAAGTGAGTGACTGACTGTACACTAATTACACAGCGCTTTCATTCTCGCTATTCTTAGACGAAGAGATTTGGAAAATCAGTCAGTATAGGAAAAGGTGATTCTGAGATTTGCCATTATGAGATTCGTAGGTAATATATAAGAATAATGGTTATCTTTTTCTGTCCATCTTGTCCATGCGTGCATTTAGAATGGTCCAACAGGCAAGAGAAGCAGAGGTGGGCTAAAAGAGCGATGGCTCAATGAGTTATTAAAAATTACTGGATCAGATTGGAACGATAAGGCGAACCACAGAACGACGCGGCGTGGAGAAGAACGGACGGCCTTTACTCTTTGAAAGGTCCTTAATATTTGAAGTAAATTTCATGTATTAAGCCTAGTAACATATATTTGCATATTTGTAATGTAACAAACCGACTATGACTCACGTGTTAACAAACACTGGAAAATTACTCTCCGACCAGTTTCGAACTTATTATCGGTCGGAGAGTAATTTTCCAGTGTTTAACACGTGAGTCCTAGTCGGTTTGTTACATTACAATTATGGAAGAAACTCGCGATAGTTTTCAGACTCATATATTTGCATGTTAAAGTTAATTTAATTAGTTAAAGCATAACAATAAAATAGCTTTATTATTATCCAATTCTACTACATAAATGCGAAAGTATATGTGTACGTTTGTTACCTCTTCACGCTCAAACGGCTACACCGATTTCGATGAAATTTGGTGTGGGGATAGTTTAGACCCTGGATTAACACATAGGTTACTTTTCATCATCATCATCAATCATCACCAGCGGGTAAAACCAGAAATATTTGTAAAGCTTGAGCGCTGTTCCTACTTGCGATTCATTTTCTAGAAAATAGGAATAATTACATTACGATTTAAATGTTTTATATGGGGGCAATCTGAAAGTAATTCCTTCCGTATTAAAAAAATGCTGACGTTACTATATGGTACTGAGGATTGCGTATGGCTGAAGAAGGATATAAAGGAACAAATAAGATTTATCGCAGTGGAAGTAAAATCTTCACGAAGCATTTTGGTGTGACCTTGGAATCATTCAGATTCCTATCAGCCCTCTGATTCAGTACGATCCAACAACTCTATAAACTGACGTAATCGATTCGATATTCTTCATAGACATTAAGTTTCGTAGTACTTTAGTTTGCACATATTTCGTAAATGTAATGTAATATTCTTTTCTATACTACTATCAATTACAAAATTGTCTAACAAAAGATTGAAAAAGTTCTATATAAAGTGTGAAATGCAAGGTTTATTCATCACCGAACGATTCAGTCAGCTATCCGAAAGTTCTCCACACGGAATTGATTTAAATCATTCCTTAAACCAACTGTTTTATAAATATTCGATTTGTCATATATTTATTTGTTGTATAAATATCATCATCATCATCATCATCTCAGCCATAGGACCTCCACTGCTGGACATATGCCTCCCCCATTGATTTCCATAAGGACCGGTTGGAAGCGGCCCGCATCCAGCTCTTGCCTGCGATCCCAGTCAGGTCGTTGGTGGCCGTCCTATGCTGCGCTTGCCAGTCCGTGGTCTCCATTCAAGAACCTTTCGACCCCAACGGAATCGAGCTATGTGCCCTGCCCACTGCCACTTCAACCTTCTAATCCGCTGGGCTATGTCGGTGACTTCTTCTGCTACGGACCTCCTAATTTCTGATTCGATCGCGTAGAGAAACCCCGAGCATAGCCACAGCTCGTTGTGCGACTTTGAGCCTGCTCACGAGGCCCGTTATATTGTATAAATATATGTATGTCAAATATAATTAAATCTACTTAAACCCTTCTTCATAGGCTTGTGTATCTCGAGTCGATTCGTAGAAACGTCTTCGACTTTGATAGGCAATTTGAAGGGGGCTCGCAGTAATCGGTCATCTTTGACACGCTCATGAATGAATGATTTCGGATAAAGGGTTCACTCTGGACTTGACTGAACGAGACATGGGTTAACTATATTGTAGGTATACAATAGAAGTCCGAAAGTGAGAGTAGCTTTAATAATATTGTCGAATATTAGAAATAGGAGATGGTTTGTATTGTATATTATAATAATGGCGATTGTGGTGAAATAGTGATTCTGTTAATCACTCGAACTAGCTAAAATTAACTAGCAAAATAAAATAGCTCGTATTCTATTTGTGTTAAAACTGAAATTTGTATACCTTACTCCATACAACGATATTTCTATTAGACGAGTTTAATTCAATTGCTTGCTAATTGCTGATAGTCTAAATCAAATAAGTGGTGACTTATTTTACTTATAACTACCCGCAATTTTAATAAAAAGATCTAATTTTATTGCTAAGTGACATACTAAGAGTTTTTATGGTTTATTGCATTAAGATCATGCTAGGCAGAACGTACGTTCAAATATTTGAATCACACAAAGTGTCATACTAACTGGGACTTTATCGCAACCATGTAGGAAAGTATCTTACTAAACTCATAGCAAAGCTTTCAAATACTTTTTTATTTTTAAATTTTTTATTTTATTAACATTCACACAAGGTCTTCAGGTCCCAAACTAGGCAGAGTCTGTACTATGGTAACCTGATGACTGATATATACACTTATATACATATATACACCCAGACACAGGTCCAACAGACATGTTCATGCACACAAATGTTTGACCTGCCCGGGAATCGAACCCGGGACCAGAGGCTCAGAAGGCAGAGTGCTACCAACTGCGCTAACCGGCCAGTCACAATAAAAGAAATATCATCAAAATCGGTTCACCTTTACAAAGTTCTGAGGTTACACACTTAAAAATAATACAGGTTTGTTTAAATCGATCGGGTTGAAAGGACGAAATGTACTAATATCTATTTCTACCGTCAGGCAGTAGTGTTCGCATTACTGTCTTCCGGTTTGAAGGGTATTGTTTCCGATAAAGTTACAGGCGCATTAGGCTTACCAACTTTATGGCTCAGGGTGACGAGGGGTGCAGTGCAACTTCACGAATTTTATCTGTCTCCTTTAGAGGTTACCACTTAACATTTTGCTTGTTTCGTCATCTTATTCCATAAAAAAAGGTTAAATAGCTCCATAGGGTTATTTTTAAGTGATGAACGGCAAACAACGGTTGGACGGTCGCCGTGGCGCAGTGGTTAGTGTCAGTGACATGACTTTCTGTGTCTCCGGGACCCTGGGTTCGAATCCCGGCAGGAGCAAACATTTGTGCTATGAGTGTAGGTGTTTATGCCGGGTCTTGGATGTTTGTGTGCTGTGATTGTGTGTGTCCAAGCCTCTCGCGATACAGGGAATCCTAGTGCGGGGGGTATGAGTGTAATAAAAAAAGACAAAAAACAGGCATTTTGTCACCCTGATGGTAAGCAGTCACCGTCGCTTACATACATCTGCAATACCATTGCTGCCTTCGATGTTCTTCTTCTTCTTCGATGATCGTTGTTGATTCTCTTTTTAATTTACTCTATTTTGTAATTTTACGATAGATCGTAGGTAGTTCAATATTTTAACTGTGTGACAAAAAGACCGGTAAAATCTTTCCTCTAATTACAATTCACTTTATTGTACACCGGTTACAAAAACAATAATAAAAATAAAACATTACCTAACCAAAGTACATTTGGCGGCCTTATCGCTTAAAGCGATCTAGTCCAGATATTTATTGTTAGAATTGCATAATAAGCATCAATCCCTGGGATCAATCATCAGCTGGGACACTGCCCATCTTCTCAGGGAGGAGTATTGGCTATCAACACGCCGACTAATGCGAGAAGGCGGACAGCTTAGTAAAAGTTTTCAGGCTGCCCAAATGCTTAAACACAGTTATACTGAGACAACGACCAAGACGACGGCTTAACGTGCACTCCGAGACGGAAGGGCTCAGATGTTAATGTCACTAGTTGTCACCCGGCCAAGACATGGCCGGGGAGTACGTTGCTTATCGCAGCTGATAGGTAACACGTGGGTAAAGCTTACGAGCGCTCCTGGTACGTTTGCATCGCGATAGTTTCCAAAATTACCCACTTCTTTTCACGATAAGTGTATATATTTCAACACACTTGCTCGTAAAGTGAGCCCTATTACATCGCTTTTAGGGCCATAAACCGACTCACCTGACCCACTCGGCTGAATTACGCTCTCGCCTGTGGCTCCTATTGCAACCCACAGCCTCGTGTATAATGACCAACTTACGAGTACCTTATAGTTGTATCATAATATACCATTCTGTGCTTTGAACGTAGTTATCTTTATCAATTTAACGATGGTAACCTGTTGACTGATATATATACTTAACTTATATACATATTACACACCCAGACACAGGTCAAACAGACATGTTCATACACACAAATGTTTGACCTGTCCGGGAATCGAACCCGGGACCAGCGGCTCAGAAGGCAGAGTGCTACCAACTGCGCGGACAGTATATGTATTATATATAGGTTTATACAATATTATGTATCTATCATATCTATATATTTGATTGCCTGTATATTTATTATGATTAATACTATTTTTAATATTTATGTATAAAACGCATTTTACTTGTTTAAAGATTAACACCGCTTCTCAGAAAATCAATTCCTCTTCTTACAAAGGTTTTCTGGGAGAGATCGCTTCTGAACAATAAGACCGCATGGCCCTCTGTCTGTATTTGTGAACCTATTTTGCATTTGTCAATGTGTTATTATATAAATATTATTTTAAGTTGAAGTATTTGTATAATAAAGTTTTGTCTATCTATCACCTGTACTTTATTGAACGTATAAACCTGTATTTTGAAGCATACAAACAATTCCAATATTATTACTCAAGAAATTTCTCGCAGCGTGTTCCCGAAGCTACGTATTCGGACAGAGTGTTTCAATGACAAAGCACTTACCATTACGGCTTGAAAGCGTACGCAACGAGAGAAAAATACGTCAGGGACGGCAGTGTACAACGTGTCAGTAGAGAGTGTCGTATGGATTTCCACGGGCTCGCATGTTAGTGGGCTCTAGCGTACTAGCTATGCATCCTTTATAGTCCGTGAGCCCGCTCCAAAATTGCCTACGTCATATGACATCACGATAAAATGCATGGCACTCGGTCGGAAAAGTTGTGGTGAGCGAGGATCAGAAAATTATAGCACCAAAATTGGCCCGAAAATCCTTCACTTCCGGTCAAAATGGCTAGGTTAAATTTACGTCATGTGAAATCAATAAGACATACGTGGCATCATGTAGCGTAATTGTAGAGCGAGTAAATATAAATCTGTCAGTTCTGAAATGGAGGAAAGTACTTGACAGACGATGCAAAAAATGGTCACTGTATATCTTTTCTCACGTCATGTGACATCTTGATGAAAATGATTTTAAAGGTTTTGAAATAATGGTACCTTTAAGAAGAAATAAGTCTGACAAGCCATATTTAGCCGGAAGTCCTTAACAAATTTTGTTTAAGCGGAACTGAAGGATTTTTTCTGACTGTGAGGACAGGTGCTATAATTTTCTGATCCTCGCTCAGCTCTACTGTCCCGACCGTGAGCCAAGCATTTGATCATGTCATATGACGTAGGCAATTTTGGAGTGGGCTCACGGACTATTAGAAGCACTATAATCAAATAGCAGTTTTTATGTTTAGTTCATACACGTTGCAACGCTTGTTTCCGGAGGGGTAGGCAGGGATTACGAATTTCTACTTACTACGATGAATGTAATTTCTCTCTTTTGCTTAATTCAGTCTCATTAGATATTTCAATTATAGAACAAACTTATAAACAAACTTTCTACATTTATAATTTCATTTTTTATTTCCGTTTGTTATATTCGGCGAAATTTGTGACAGTTTGATGTCAAATTGAAATTTCTTTCGTAATTTTTCGTAATTTGGCTATACGCACGCGTGCTCATCCAACCTTAATGAAGCAATCCTGTTTACGATTGGTCAATAGGTCAAGAAATTAAGGTATTTAATCTATGAAAACAACGTGTACTGCTCCGTTGGGCGGATGCCAAGTAAACAATCAAATCATTTACAATTAAGTCAACGACCCCGAATAGACCCCATGGCAGATAAAATAAAAAGGAATTCTAAGATATATATTTTTCGCGGAATGCAAGAAATAAAACATTTTCAGAATAGTTTTACCAGCCGAGAGTGGGAATCGAACCATCGGTCAGCATGGCGGCCGACACTCACAGCAAAGGCTATCATTGCTGCAGAATTGTTCATGTAAAGTACTTAACATAATGGAATGAAACGAGATAAACTTTCTACTGATTGTATATGTACTGCCAAGTCAGAGTCAGGCGACCTCCAGGGATCTGCGAGAATGGATGGCAAAGAGGGGGGGAGGGAAGGGGAGGGCGGAAGTGACGGGCCGGAAACGGAGTCGGGAGGAAGCGCGCGAACCCTTTGCCACAGTCCTTTGTTTATCGAAGGTTTTCTCACAACTATTACGCAAAACATCAACCGGACGTTGTATGCCTCTGATACCCGTGACACCCAAAAGGAAAAAATATTTTTAAAACAAATTTCTTGTATTTTCTGAGGGTAGTTTGCCAAAAATATTTTCAAGCAAGGAAGCGTCAAAATATGAAATGTCATTGGCCGCTTAGAGAACTCAACATTTCTTTTACGGCGAAACATCAAGAGGCTTGTTTTGCCCCTCGAGTTAATTAAATTCTGGAATCCTCAGTTCCTGTCATTTTAGGCACAGAAAATTGCTTTCATTTTGTCCGACGCTTTAAACGATTCAAAAACGGTAACTGTAGAATAAGAAAGACAACGCGTCAGATAAAATGCTTCAAATAATTTACGGATATTTTCTAAGAAAGCATTGCCATTTTAATTTAACAGTATTTTTATCAGACAAGAAAAAAGTGCTAAAATCATTTTTTAAATTTTTTTATCGTTTTCTTTCCTAACCTTTGTAACATGTTATACTAATTTGTAGGCCAAATTTTCGTATAATATTATAATTATAAGCTAGCGTTGACCCCTCTCTCACCGGATGTTAAGCGACGACGCGGTCTAAGATCCACATCTTAGACGTAAGCCTAGAAGGTTACCTATTTACTCGTGATTTGGAGATATACATTGTTATAATGAAAGTTATTACGTAAAAGTGACTTCGAATAAGTTGATATTATACTGAAAGAAATCGTTATAAGAGATAAAACCCATTGTAGTCCCAATTACTAATATTTAGGTTTAGGTTCATAAGTATCAATTTTTACATGAATTTTTGGTACTTAGAATAATGTGATTTTGTATTGTGTTTATTGAACAGAAACTTTTATGAATATAAAATCCTTATAACTAATTACAATACTACAGCTACTATAATAACCTTTGGGTTATCCAAGCTGTTGTCAGCCTATAGATAGTTCGAATGTTCCAAGCCGTGTTGGTAGCGGACCTAGAAATAGCAATATTGCCTTGTTAATTGCAACCCTGACTTGCTGAGCCAAATAATATGTGCCTGCATTTTGGTCGGGCGTGGCATCGATCAGGTGCTCAGATCTTCGTCTTATACCAGAAGAAAGAGAATGAGAACGTCTGAAAATGTGATTAGTAATTATTTCCTTGTGCCCGTAGGTCTCATCTGTAAAGTACACATTTGTAATATTTTAAATCAATGCGCATCAGGATTTATCCCGCCCTTTCTGCCTGTAAACACCCGCGAGCCTCTGTAATGTAATCGGCATCTGTTAAGCCATTAGAAGAACTCTAAGAAATAAAACTGCGTATTGCTCCTTCAATGACATACGGAACGTACGCTACGCTTTACTCGACTGAGTAACAAATCATATTTATGTCAGTTAAAATCGACGAGTCCATTAATGCGCAGAGGTTGCTACATAATGTTATTCCGAAAATCAGCCGCAAGGATAAGCAATCTTCCGCTTGTTTATCCACTAATATGTATTCCAAAGTCAGTTCCAATGTTTACCCAGCTTGTGAAGCGGACGGATAATGTCTTGGCTGCAAGCCCAGACTCTCGGACGCGGTGTTTATTTTCAATTGTATTATTATGCCAAACGTATACGTCGTGTGTATTAAGCATAATAGTTTTGTCTTAAGTTCAATACTGGCAGTTAAGTGTTTTCGGCTATATTGGCTCCATCCTCGTATAGAAACGTCGTGAACTTAAATTCGTGACTCGTTATAATGACCTGGTACATTTAAGATAATGTCTGCCTTAGAAATCAATTGTTTCCAGCTAAGAGGTTAATGCTAAAAAGTTCTGTACTGTTGGCAAGAAAACTTTAACAATCACTATTCGGAATCATAATATCCTAGTCGTTACTAGTAATATAGCTGCGAATGTAATTTGTTTGTTTGGTATGCTTTCACGACTTAACTACTTTTACGACTGAAATGTATATAGTGTGCCAGTTGGCACTTCTATATAATGAAATTACAAGAAAAAGCAATGGATAGTAAAATCTTGTTTCAAATTTATTACCAACCTGAGGTACTCATTGTGTTCTAGAAACTAAGCATCGCGTTGGTATCTGCAACACGGTTTAACTCAATATAACCGCGGGGTCTATTTAAAAAAAAATAGAACTTGTAAACAAAGGAATATATTGTAATAAAACAAGATGCTATTTGTTTCTTGATATGACCTTGATACGATATATATTATAGTTATCTATAGATACGACGTAAGGTCAAGATAAATCAATATAAAATTAATGTTTTTCACTCGACGAAGCATTAACATTTTACGTTTTAAAACTTCCTACAAATACCTTTGATCAAATAAGTTTGAATATCCGGCTTCTTCAGCTTGTTTTTTTATATAAAACAAGAGTTGATTCGATCATTCTGTTTGTACATCTCACCCCTTTCTCGTCTAAAGTATTCCAATAATTCTTTTCACCGCAAAACTTTTTCCATAATTCAATTTCTACGGCAGTGAGTAAATCGCGTTAGAATTTCTGAAACTGTCGGTAGGAAAGCTGACGATTGATAAATTAGTTCTGACGTACGAAAATACGCGAAAGTTTTATAATTACGTTCATTTTACACGAAAAGGGAAGCTGGAACTACGCCCTTCTCAGATCTGATTACAAACAGTTCCCTTTTGATTTATAAAACTTATATACTAATGGCACCCTAATTACGGCTCGTTAAATGATAATGAACACATTAATATCATAAATGCTAAAGTTTGTGTGTACATCTATTTGTTACCACTTCACGCCTTCACGGCTTTATAGATTTGAACGAAATTCGGAATCTTGTAACCGGGATTAACACATAGGTGGCTTTTATCCCGAAAAAAATATAACTCCTTTGGGATGAATCAAAAACCTAATATTATTATAAATGTGAAAGCAACTCTGCTTGTCTGTTATGTTTTCACGCCTAAACTATTAAACCAATTTTGATGAATGTTTGTATCGAGATAGATGGGACTTTGGAAGAAGGCATGGTAATTTTTTGTCCCGGAAAAAGTATGGTTTTGGGATAATTAAGGTAGCGGGAAATTTGCAGACCATGCGGTCTAAGCCCCAGGGCACGGCGCCACGAGCACTTTTATATTTATCTGTAGAAAAGGGAACGGAGGCTGACTAATCCGTCAACACACAGCTTAACAGCTTACTTAGTTTTATGACGTAGGCATCCAACAAAACAAAACAAAATCAAAAGCTGCACGGCTGTAGCTAGTCTACCTTTTTATCTATTATAAAAATCGACTTACATTTCTGAATCTTTTAGCTTTTCTTAATAATTCTAATGTTGTGTGTATTGACGCTTCTGGACCCAGCAGAACCATGTTTTTTAATTTAGGGGGAAACATGCCTTTAAATTAAGGGGAACCATGTCTTATAATCACCCCTTGATTATGAGCCCTTATTAATTTAGGTGAACCATGATAATCAAGAGTAACCATGTCATTATTTTTATTACAAGAATTGACTTACCTTAATGATTTATTGTTAATAATCCTAACGTTGTGTGTCTTGACGCTTCTGGACCCAATGGAACCATGTTTTTTAATTTAGGGAAACCGAATCTTTTTTTCTATTAAAAAAATTGACTTACCTTTATGAATCTTTTAGCTTTTGTTAATAATCCTAATGTTGTGTGTCTTGACGCTTCTGGACCCAGGGGAACCATGTCTTTTAATTTTTCTAAACAGCTTCTGAGGTGTGCTCTTCTGTAACAAACAAACGAGTTTGATTAAAAGAGTTTTATGGTTCATAGCATTGACGTCATACTAGGCAAAACTTACATTTAAATATTGAAGGAAAAATTCGGGTTCTAATGGGATTTTAAATAGATAGAGATGGTCACGACCCTCAGTCATGAGGATACGAGTAACAGAAAAGGAATGGGATTTGAACCCACGACTACAATACCGTCTCAGTCTCTTTGTCAACTAATAAGTATCTGTGATAAGGAACAAATTCGGACGGCTAGAGGAGTGCTCCTATAGCTTAGTAGGGAAAGTGACAGGAACAGTATTCTATAGTCGAAGGCTCAGGCCCAATTAGTAGCCAAAATTATGACAAACAATTTGAACGTAAGATTGATTCATTTCGATCTCACTTCTGGTTTGAGATTTTGAAGTGGTTGTACCATTGTTTTGAAATACACAGCATGGGAGAATGACACTACCTAGTGCCTGATTGGTAAGCTGCCACCTTCAAGTAGGATAACACACCACCAATAATACTGCACTAAATATTTGAAAGTTTATGTGGCAGTAGACAGGCACATAGCTTGATGAACCGTTGATGGCCGTTGGGGTCGAAAGATTCTTGAAAGGAGACCACGCGCGGACAGGTAATCACAACATCCGCAGACAAGATGTACAGACGACCTGACCAAGATTGCAGGAAAAGGCTGGATGCGGGCCGCTTCTAAGCGGTCTCTGTGGAAATCAATGGCGGAGGCCTATGTCAAGCAGTGGACTTCCTATAGCTAAGGTGACTTATTGCATGTATCTCCATACAAATGAAATACCAAAAAAAGATTTCTAAAACCGCCTTTATGACACCACTCTCGTTATATAATCAAATCGGAGCAAATATAATAATCCATTCGAGACGACATAAATTATATTATGTCATGGCATCACAAATGTAATATCTGCCACTATTATTTAACGTAGACAAAGAGCCTTAAGCCTTAATTACGCCGTCCTTACTACAAACAACTCTAACTAACGCTGTTATATAATACACATTATACATATCTATAGGTACATATACTATCATTACACATAAACAAATATACTATATTTAGCGAAGTCATCGTTTTAGCACAAATTAAATACCTTTTTGTCACAATAATTTGCAATTCATTGCTACGAGTATTTACTGCGAGTTTTCGATTAAAAGATTTTTTTTTAATGACTTAAGCGCCGCATGCGCTTACAGCCTCATGAAGAGCGGCTACCATTGCCAATAGACGTTTACAATATATTTGGTACTTAAATTGCATTATCAACCCTTAAGGTCGGTTTCCCATTTAGACATACAAACAACAAAGGCCGAACAGAAATAAATATGGCCATAACTCAGTTGCTTATATCGCAGAATGAAACAATTGAACATAATACAAACTAGCATTTATCTACTACAACTGGGAGACAGCAAATGTATAGTCTGTATTGACAATATATCCGTTATTCAATTGTTAAATTGAATACGATAGGAACGATTTCATGCTAATTATTCGTGCCTCAAGGTCAGACTTCAAGATACATTCAAAGGACAGTCCTTTAGAAGGACTTGTTGTAACTTTGATGAAAGATCGAAGATAGAAGGTCGTTCTAAATTTTAACTGTATGCGGCAAAAAGACCGGTTGAGACGGACGGGCGGGAAATCCAAGCTTGTATAATGTGAGGGTGAGGATTAAAATGTTGAATGAATGAATGAATGTCAAGTAAATTAAAATCATTTATTGGCGTTATAACTGGGAATGTGACTTTGGGCATGTCAAGTTACATTGTGTACAACTTAAATAATTTAATCTTATTTATCATTTACTTAAGTCATAATCTAAATAATAGTAATTAATGTCAAGTTAAAAAAAAATCAAGTAAATTAAATGAATATAAAATAAATGTCAGCAACACAGAGCACAAATAAAAAATGATTTTTTTCCCTCTTCTTTTTTTCCTTTCCCTGTGTGAATGAAAATCGTGTGTTCTTTTTCACTGTACACAACGACTTAACATTTTAAAAAATACACGACTATTAATACTACTTATTGTAGTCGATTAATGCGTAGGTAAGACTGACTAGATGGTAAGTAAAAAGTTAGTCAGACGTACATCACACTAATATTATAATTGTGAAAGTTTGGATGGATGGATATATGTTTGTTACTCTTTCATGAAAAAACTACTGAACGTATTTAGATAACATTTGACACAGAGATAGATATAGATAGAGATTATAGTCTGGAATAGCACATATATTCATTTCGAAAATAGTAGCTGTTCCCGTAGGATAAGCAAATAATTCCAAAACCTATGTTACTCCTTCACGTAGTCCTTCAAACGGTTGTAACGATACCGATAAAATTTGGCATGGAGATTAAAGCCTGGAATAAAACATAGACTACTTTATCCCGGAAAGCATAGCTGCCGCGGCATAATTGAGGTAGCGGGAATACCGTAATCCACGCGGGTGAAATCGCGGGGTGCTGCTAGTATTTTGATAAATCTGTTTTGTTAATCAAGCCTCTAATTCGTAATTCGTACACACCGATATTTATTGGCTAATTCAGCTATTCTCAATAATGTCCAACGTATATTTTCGATAATGTCTCCGTGGAAATCAATTGACAATTATTATATATAAATTAAATATCTTGTACGACGCGCGTGCTCATCGCCATTATTCATAGCACTCTCATAACTTTTTTTTATATAAGCAGTTATTTGACGAATAAGGTTATAAAAAAGTTCTTTAATTCTAGACATATAAGTCACTAACACGAATATTATAAGTTATTTAGAACCAATTTACAATCTAATTAAGTTGAAAGTAATAAACACAAAGCTATGTTAAAATGTATTAGATATGAATATTATAGTGCGATCTATATTTTTTTATACTATATAGATCTAGCGTCAGTGACGATGTGGTCGAAGATGTTATCACGCCAGACTTAGAATGCTTACTGGCTTTGAATAGCTGCTGCCTGAGCACACTATCTGTTTAGTGACAGTTTTTCAAACTTGAGGGTGGCCCGTCCAACCCGTGTTGGAATCGAACCAGCGTCCATCAGTTTGATAGCCGATGCTCTCACCCTTGAGCTATCACCGATTCAAAATATTCATATATCCCACCATAGAGGAAATATAAAAAACCTTCCACGTAGTTTTATCTAAGTGTCTCGACTGACAAGCGTGCGCATCGACGACTTCATACGAACCTTAAAAACATTAGATGAAAACGGGGGGTCTAAAATGATTTTTAATTTGAGGCTCTTGACTCTCCCTAAAATCAAATCCAAAATTCCGTTAGCACCTGCCAGAATGAATTGACAATCCGACTCTGATTCAATTTAGGTATAGATTCGCGAGCGTGGTGCTACTAATTCCCGCCAGACAGAATTGCGAATAACACAATTATCGATGTCTGGCGACTTTCGAGTCAAATTACATTCGAGAGTGAGTTAGGTTAGTGAAATCATGGTAGCCACTGTTTAACTGACTTCAAAAAAGGAAGAGGTTAAAATGTTCGACTGTATGTGTTTTTAAAATTTATATTTTATTTATATTCAGCGATTTCTTCCCCATTTTAGACCGATTAACAAAATTTTTTTTTTTTTTTGATAGAGTGTACCTCCGAGGTACGCGGTTTCTGAGTTACACGATAACTATCCGATAACTGAAAAGTTTTACGTCTACTTGGACGACTACTTAATTGCGGGTGAAGAAATCGGTGAACAATTTTTTTATGGTATATTTTGTTATATAAACATGTAACTTAAAATAATTATGACCCTATTTCTTTATGCATTAGATAGCAAACTAAGTAAACATACTAGATATTTACTTCTTTAACGTATTATAGTTACATTAAATCTTCATGTTTCAAAATTGGTCAAGAGCGAGGAGGGCATACACACGTAGGTTTCCGTTACATCGTAATTTGAAAATCGAGCAAAAAAGCAAGACCTTCCTTTTTTTCCCGTTGGTAATCCTTTGTGTATCCTAAATAGTGTACAATTATCGCTAAGAGATGATGTCGATCTCTCTGGTAGTAATCGACAGTTTTTCAAAGGTTTCGAACTTTTAATAAACACATTGGAGATGCCGTTTTGTCATGGTTATGAAACCGTTACTCCTAAGTGAGTTTCGTTCGAGTAGTAAACAGTAGTAGAAAATAAGCTTTGTTAACGATGGTAGTGCCCCGCGGCTAAGCGCGGCCACGCTCGGCTTTGCCGCCCTCGCGGAGCGGGCTTTACCTCTCTGACTACCCACTAATTTTATTTCTTGTTGTACTTGCATTGTTTTAAAAATGTAACAGGATTTCCAGTACATTTGACGTCATTAACGTTAGTCCTTTGTGTTGAGTCGACTGAACTTTAAGCGGGCTAGGGAATGACATTGAAATGTCTGGCGTACTCTACAGTACTGTAGTACTGTTATCTATTCTATGTAAGGAGTGAGGTAATGGGTTTCTTATTCGCTTTTATTTAGCGTTATTTCCAAGTGCAGCGTTGAAGTGTTCAAAGTGAATGAAATTCAATTACTTTGATAGACAGATTTAAGATATTGTATCTACAGCTTGCACTTAGTAAAGTGGAAATAAAACATAAATAAAATAACTGGCAAACTTTTGTGGTTTAAAGCGACTATAACTTAAAATTATACCACAGAGGTTACTGAAATAGAAACGCATTTTAAGGATACCAAATAATTATGATTACGTCCATTAACCGGTGAAAATGTCAATTACACTAACGGTATGGAAGTTGTATTTCCTATATAATGAAATTAAAAACTATATGATATTTAATAATAAAAATATCACAAATTTATTACAGTCAAAAGCGTCTCCCCATAACGGGTCATAGTAACCTGAAATAAATGAATTTTATTTATTTATTTTATAACTGTAGTTAAGTAGTTATATATACAATCGGCGTCACGAAAATCGCACCTCCTTAATTTTACAGTTCAATCTAATTTACTTTCATTCAATCAATGGTTAGTCTATAAATGAATGTTATATCATATAAAAGATAATTATATGTTCATAATAGAAAAAAAAATTGGACATGTGTTTTTATATTCAGGAATAGAAAATAATAAACGATATTGTCAACAAAAAGAAAATTGCATTTTACTACAATTTAGAAAGCGAACTTTTAAGTAACTGGGAGTGAAACGGTTGAACATTTAGAAAATAAAACCATAACATATTTCACGAGAGGTGAGCGAGAAGACTTCTCGTGACCACGACCAATGCAACTTGGTCGAAACGTCGAGGTTAATAAAATACTAAATGTTTTTCTTGCGATCAATCCCCGTTTGATTTAATAACAATGTGTTCGAATCGCGAAAGTCTTAAAATTACAATATTTAAAACAGTCTAAAACTTGTATTACCCCTCGCCCCCCTCTTGTCTTAATGAGTGCTTCCATGCGATCCTACATCGATCAAATCGATGTAATGACGCGTTCTTGAGGAATGCTCCCCCATTTCACAGTGACGGCGAGTTCTTGCAGTGTATATATTAGTCATATTACAAATTTGGCAGCGCGGCCGGTATATTATTTGTAGACTCTCTAGGTCGATTTCGAAAAAAAAAACACCGGAGTACATAATCAAGACACAGAATACATTTGTTTAATTAGGATTAGACCCATGGTTTCCAACCTAAAAGGAAGATATATGTTATTATCACCCTAAGATGCACAGCTTCTTATGAGATTTTCCATTGCTTCTAATGGAAAATCTCAAAAGAAGCTGTGCATCTTCAGCTCCTGCTGATATATAACTATTTAACTTCACCATTCTAATAACTAAATGGTCTGATAATGTCATGACTAAAAGCAAATCCTCCAATAAGAGGAGGATTCGATAATAGGAGCCTTTAGCTGCGAACTATATTGAACACACAGTAGCTAGTAGCATAGCACATAGTAGCTATCAAGAAAAGACTAATAAGAATCAAGTTTATTCGCCTCCCTTGCTACTAAGCTGCAACTAAGTGAGACATGGTACCAAAGTGCTATCTACCGTCGCAGTGTTTCGAACGTGTCGTTAATACCCTCAGTGTCGCTTAGTGTGCTCTTACGCTAGATAATGCCCACATTTTCCCGGTCCATACCTATTACTATTCTAGTGTTACCAGTCTGTGGTAAATTACCCAAATTGAGGGTATCTTAATGTGGTTCGATTAGTGACAAAACAAAGGTCTTCTTAAAGTGGTTCGATATACAGCAATGGTCACAATTAAGCATACGCTTCTTCTTTTCTAACCTAAAAGTTGAGTCGAATGGAGTTGAAAGTCACAAAATTTCTTTAAAAAGAAAAAAAGTGCGAAGTTTGTTACACGCCCCAAATTGAGGGTATCTTAACGTGGTTCGATTAGTGACAAAACAAAGGTCTTCTTAAAGTGGTTCAATATAGAGCAGAGCAATGGTAACAATTCAGTATACGCTTCTTCTTTTCTAACCTAAAAGTTGAGTCGAGCTTGAAAGTCATAAGATTTCTTAAAAAAGAAAAAAGTACGAAATTTGTTACATGCCCCAGTAACGGACCAATAGCATACCATAATTACAACATAGCTCGTAATTCCGCCCACACTTTATCTTGCCTCGTAAAAGCTAGTTTGTAAGAGTGTATTTCGTTGGATATAACTAATTTATTGTTATGTTACTGCGGACAAAACTCACACCGTGTCGGGGGGACTGAGGCAAAATGTCGAAAGATAATTTTCGTGACAAAAGTAGTATTACGGCCAATTACGGCCCAAACATTCAGGCGGTGTTTGCGAACTAATATTTACAACTGTATGAGTTGGAAGCGTTGGAACGACTGGCAACAGTTTTCTAATTCCGTTAAGGTCACAGGTTAGAGGCAATAGAAAATATTGAATAGATATTCTCCCGAAACATACAAGTATATAACTACTGTTAGCCTTTCTGACATTAATGGGAAAACTAGTATTAGAGAGTTCCATTTGCTTATAATACAAAGGTACCTTGAGATTATAGAACACAGAACAGATTCTCATCTGTAACTTTTCAACATCATGTCATTTCAAGTCTATCGCTGGACTTAATGCTCCTTCTATAATCTTTACAAGAGCCGATTATTCATCATCTATACACATATTTTTATTTTATTTTATTTATTAACATTCACACAAGGTCTTCAGGTCCCAAACTAGGCAGAGCCTGGACTATGGTAACCTGGTGACTGATATATATACTTATATACATATACACACCCAGACACAGGTCAAACAGACATGTTCATACACACAAATGTTTGACCTGTCCGGGAATCGAGCCCAATTCGAATATTCGCGGACGTACATGTTATAAGAGAGTAATAGCCGACCCTTTTTTTTAAATTTCGACATCCCTGCTTAATTAAAAATAACTTCACTATATAACAGTACCGTTCCGACATAAAATCATTGGTAAGTACAACATAGTCACTTAACAGAACATAGAAGTAGTCACAATAATAATTGTTAGATCTGTGGAGAGCGAGCGAGCGACGCCAATATCCGGCGGAAGCGCTCGTCTTGCTCACCGGCCTGGGATGATCTGCATTCGCCGGATAGACTGCAACCAGGTGCCGTGTCTAGTTTCTATAAGCTTCATGATTATTTGAAAATGGAATTCGAGTAACGTTACGTCATGTCATATATCAAAGCTATGGAGTCGCTTATTTCGTTATTATTTGTGAGAGGTCAATCGATAGACTACGTTTATCAACGTTCTTTGATTGAAAATTCTCGTGAGTTGGACACATTATTATATAGATGTATTCTACATTCTAGAATAATACTAGATGTATTCTACACATTATTCTCTCGACTATAAACGCGAGTAAAGCCAGATAAACATCTATATAATAATTTATCAACTTTCTTTGCCAACAACCAGAGATGTTCCCACACGTAACTATACCAGCCTAAGCCCGTTTGGGCTGGTATCACTAGCGCATTTAAAACCCTACTTTATAAGAGGAACACCAGGGTCTTAGCAATGCGAAAGTTAGTGATTATGGTAATTATCAAACTAGGTACTCAAAGCTGCGAACTCTGCTTACATGGATCATCATCATCATCATCATTTCAGCCATAGGACGTCCACTGCTGGACATAGGGGAGGCCTATGTCCAGCAGTGGACGTCCTATGGCTGAGATTTTGATTTCCACAAGGACCTGTTGGAAGCGGCCCGCATCCAGCCCTTGCCTGCGATCTTAGTCAGTTGATCTTAGTCTTACATGGATAAGTCGTCAATAAACGCTTGCGTACAACTGTACTAGGCAGAACACTGTGCATGTCTGCAGTGCTAGCGAACCAGATGAGTTCTTATCAAACAATCCTGTAAGATCTAGCTAGAAAGGCAAACTATAAACGTATAACTTGGAATCAACATACAATATATATTAGATGTAGACGCTTAAATTTTTGTATGTAAAAAAACTTTAAATCACAATTATCGTTACAGAAATTCAAAACAGAACAAGACACAAAATTGACGGATTCCACAATTCTCTTTCCCATCGAACCTTCGCTTGCAAGTGTTAATACCCGGGAGGCGAAGGCGCTGTGAGCCTAGTAAAACATTTTATTGTTTATATCAGCACGTTTATAAGTCGTAAAGGCAATCTAGCGATGTCGCCGTAACTGTCTGAAGAGTGCCGTCAAATCTTCCGGCCTAATTTACGGTGTAATATTCAAAACAAGCGTCATTTTAAGCGGCTCCATGTACTAACAGTAACTCAACTTCTAATAAACTTTAAGAATGTTACCTACGAAAATATACGATTGTTCGGAATCCCAATTACCCAATTGTGTGGGAGGGGGGAAACCGTAACCCCGTAGTTTCTCCAACACTGTCACCAACGTTGTGGCTTAAGTTATAGCTAACTATTTAGATGGACTTACCCCAAAGTGTGTCGCGACCGGCAAGGGCAAGGCATCGCTAAGCTACAATCCTAAGCACAAAACAAATGGCCATATGACAAGTATCCAAGACGCCCAAGCGATTATTTGCCGTACTGCCTTGTATTAGAGGTGAGAACGGCGCGTGCCACCTTTTCCCGCCAACTGCCGCTCACCGCGTCCTCGCAGCTATTGCTAACTAGACCACAAATCCAATCAACTCTGACCAAAATCGTGTGTAATGGATTTGTATTGCTATTAAAGCATTACATTTCTATCGCTAGTAGCATATACAATAAAATTGTATATCCTTCAAACCTATTTTTTTTTACTTTTGCGATACTATACAACTTTGAAAAACAAAAACGAATCTTTAGTCATTGGGAACGCGTGTATTTGAGGTACTGCTAAGATTATAATACTGTATTAGTTTGGTTGGCTATAAAACACAAACGTTTCCTACAGGGGTAAGTCGGATTCCTTCTGGGGGGTGCCTTTGTTTGCAGACGAACTTTGTCTCTTTTGTTACTATTAATAGTGTTTATATAAGACGACTTTAAACACTTCGTTATATAGTACACAGTTACTTGTAGTTATGTAACTGTATACAGTATAATGAAGTGTTTGCTTTGGTCGGTATATGTATATATATGAATATATATGTATATATACATATACCTACAAAAGCAATCACATTGTGGTACTTCAGTTTGATAGCAAATAGCGTTACGATCTCACTATAACTGTGATGGTAGTACGGTACTAATATTACGAAAACGAGGTTGTGTGCGTATTTCTGATTACGACTATTCTTAAGGTACAACCTGTGCTTGGCTGTAAATGAACTTTGATGTAAAATACTTAGGGTTTTGGAATAACATATATATAAAATATATTTATGTGTTATTCTTTATTATTAATATATTGGAATTATTAAATAATTTGTTATATTTAGAAAAATATCTGCGAAATAACTTGATAGTATTTTTTTTTCTCAAACATTTTTTACATCATTCCGTAGCCTACAAGGACCGTGTAATTATTAAAAGAAAACTTAATTGACTAATTAACACATTTATTTTAAAAAACATAAGATATTTTTACATACAACAAAGAAGCAATAAGATACAAGGATAAAGGATACATATACACAATATTGCAAAATAATTAACCTTTAACCATTTAAACTGTATATACTAAGCTAAAAGAATACAATATGATTAGATCATTCTTGCGGCTTGTTTGATATTCTCATTCAAACACAAACAGACCAACGTTATGTAATTTCTACTAATCTATTCCCCGTCACAAACAAAGATAATCTAGGAAAAAATGAATTACTTACCCATGAGGATACATTGTGAATAATAAGGTTTTAATTTATGACAAAGCCAATAGCAATCCCATCAAACAAAAACACAGCCCAGCAGAATACAGATCACAAAATGAGACACACAGGAATAACATTCCTAATTCAAATGAAGACATTCCATGAATACCATCAATCCACTACAGTTCGTCTTCCGAGCGTACCCTTCGAACATTGTTATCGTCGAGCGATCCGACCGCGCGAACGGTTTACGACCTCGTAAATTACATAGGACTGGAAAACTCATAAAAAAGTCATCAAGCCGAAATTGGGCTCACTCCACTATGATAATGCCGCGGACAATCGCAGTAATTACTAGCCCGCCCCCACTGCTGGACTACCGCGGGACGACGTAAACTATCCGATTTATTGCGCAGGAATAGATTAACAGAAATTGTGTGTGTGAACTCTCTATTTCTAGACATAAGAAATTCGTCAAACTGCATTATAACACCTGCTAAACTCAGTTGTCAACTGACGATGTGGTCGATGATATCTCGCTAGACCTAAATGCTTACGGCTCTCAAAGACTGCTGCCTGAACTCACTATGTGTTTGGTGATAGTTTTTCAAACTAGAGGGCGGTAGCTAGCCAAGCGGGTACTCGTAGGTACCCTACCACGTCCTGGGAATTCGATAAAAGTGTTACCCTCACCAGAAGCTTAAGCCGTGGGTGTGGATCGAACCAGCGTCCGTCGTTTGATAGCCGACGCTCCCGCCGCTGAGCTATCATCGCTTCAATTGAAATCACGAAACATAACAATTTCAATCGAGAGGATGGTTTTAGATTGTCTACATCTTGGTACCCAGTGATTTATAGATGTTCGCGTCGCGGCGGTTTTCACCCTAAAAAAACTAAAGATACTGTCAGTGTTGTGTGTCGTGACAACCCTGTGCTTTTGCAGGGCTGTGACAGCCCTACAGTTTAATAATATCAAAAGTGGGTAGTTGGCGAAACTACGCGCTCTCGCCGATATTGCCAAACGCATTTCTCCAGTCTTCTCGTGACCAAGACCAATTCAACTTGGTCGAAACGCCGAGATAAATAAATTACTAAATGTTTTTCTCGCGATCAAGCTCCGTTTGATTTAATAACAATTCCCACGCCTGCTTGCAGGCTGAATACATAGAGCTAATAATATTATTTACTTTTAAGACCTTTATATGTGACAATGAATTCTTGCAAATAAATATTTGATTTCATATATATTATTGGGCTTTACTCACGTTTATAGTCGAATTATTTAATCCTAGGTTTCGGGCATGTCACAATAGACGTGAGTAAAGCCAGATGATATAAATAATATAGTGTCAAAGTAACGAAAATTTCCAATCAATAATTGAACGCTGCCAGAGATGGACAATTTCACCTTCAGTAGAGGTCAGGCTCAGTAGCAAGGAGTAAGGATTTTATGGCTAAGCTTTTAGTTTATGGCCACAACTTGATGCAACCAAACTTGGAGATTATTTGACAGATAACATGCGAAGCCAAAATAAAGAACAGAAAAAATAAATCTCCGTAGCAGACTGCCACCAGATAAATTATAGCTTGTACTGAAACCAATTTTTTCACAAATTGCCTTAAGGAGATGTGTCCACCAAAACATCTTCCTGGAAAGTCCAACGCACAGGTATACAATATATGTCTAAACCATTTATGGTAAAACAAAAATCGTATGATCCGGAAATACAATTACTTTTATTGAAAAGTTATGTTCCGAAAACCAGACACTTTCCCTTTTTCATTATATTACTACGGTCGGAGTTTCCAACAGTTTATTAGTGCAATACACCTTGTTTTGGTAAATTTATTATGATTAAACAGATACGGATAGTAACGTCTTGGAAATAAATAGTTCAACTTTTGTGTCGGAAACTTTCTGTATTAGTTATTTATTTCCTACTTGTGGTTTGGTAACGGAAAGTATTTTTATACAACATTTTGGAACGCATATCATTATGAGAACAATGGACACATATACGACTTGATTATTCGGCTCTTACTAGCTCACATTACGTCGTAAATAATTCAGCCATAAGACGTCCACTGCTGGACATATGCCTCCCCCATATAGAGGGGATTTGCCAATACTCGCTACGCTTGGCAGACGGGGTTGCAAACGCAGTATGATTTCCGATCCTCAGAAGGCGCTGCTGCCCACCTCCTGGTACGTGATCCCTTAGCCGACTCTTACAGCACCCGCGGGAAGAGATGGGGGAGTACTATTCTAGGCCCGTACCACCACGGCACTATAATTTTATTAATATGATGATATTAATATGACGATGATGATATGGTTACAGATCTTTTCGAATGTGAGCTTCATATTCTAAACAGACCAAATAATATATTATTATTAATCCAATAGATATAAGAGTTACTATTTTAGTTACAAAATGCAATGACACGGACAACGTGTCTGGAGACTAGTTTAGGAACCAGGTGCTCCATTAGTTTTCATTTATTTATTTGGGACAAAAAACGGTAACATAGTACATCTAAAGTAACACAAATTGTTCTTATCAATACTAACTATGCTACTCACAACATTATCGAGCACTAATTACTTAGAATAAATTAAATCTAAATCTTTGCTGAGCAATGTTACATAAAAGATTTTGCTATTTAACAATATGGAAATGAAGTTAATCGTGTACGCATTAATGACATTGTAATATAAAAAAAATATACATTTATATTATTTATACAAAAGAAAAGATACAGAAATTTTGATTTCACAGTGGTTAAAAAGTTACGCCATAGATAATAATTGTTAAGTATATACCTTGTTTCCCAAAGAAATGAATCATTAATAAATAATCCTAGAAGTTTCTCCTCGAATCCAATCTAAAAAAATCACTGAATAAACAAAACCTACTCACATTCATTGACGAAGCCCACATAACCGCCTAGAACACCCCACATTTCACCCCCCCCCCTCCCCCCCCTGTTCTCCCGCCCGGACAGCCCGCAGCATAGATAATAAAACAACAAAAAGTTACACACGAAAAAAACTTCAGGCTGACTTCTTTCCGAACAAGAGACCTGAGTTAGCATACCGACGGATTGGAAAACTTTTTGTCAAAAAAAAAACTTTTTTAATGGACTTTCGACGAGAAATTTAAGTGGATCGAGGGTTTTCTTAAAAACTTTTCGCCTCAATTAATAATGAACGTTGATAACGTATTAAATCGAACGAAATTAATGGATAAATCTGCGTTCAAAGGCTTAAGGCTTCTATGTACTTTAAAAAGTATCACTTTATTTTAACACAAATTTTCTTCATATTATAGAATATTTTTTTATTATGGAATCAAACTACACGCATCCTTGTGATATTGTTAATATGTGAAAAATAATTATTTCAAATGATTGTTTTACAACCAATCAGAAAACTCGTCATATAACGAGATTTTATGCAAGAGTAAATATGTTTTAAATACCTGTAACTAAAATATTTCCGTTAAAAATCAGCAAAAAATTATGATTGAGAGCTCTGTTCGTTGAATAAAAAGTCCTGACTATATTTTATACAAATCATTTAAATGAGATGCCTATCGCGCAGCGTTTATTATGAATTTATAAAATGCAAAATATCTTAAATGTTTTTATCAAAATTGATTTAATGAGCAAATACTAGAGCATGTTAACATGTCTAGCTTAAGAATAAATTATGTTTATGTAGGCTATGTCTAGTACATCTTTAGAGTTCATCAATATTTACAACGTTAACGAACGCTTTAGACCGTCAAAATTATTGACGCAGCGATGATGCCGCGTTGTTTAAACTATTGTAGTAACATAACCCAATATTAAAACTTTATTCGGTTTATCGTTGGAAAGATCGCTTGCTACCGAAGTTGATTCCCTCGTGTACTTGCCCAACAATTACGTTAACGTCTGACGACCACGCGGACGCTACGTAACACGTAGCGGTTACGATCCTGTGTAGCGACGAGCTACGCTGTAGGGCTATCTACAGATGCTACGCAATGCTACTCGCGTAGGATATGTTCTACGTGAGACGGACTAAGGCATATACGAGAAGATAAATGGCAGATTGCAGGGCATATATCTCGGAGAACTTGATGGCCGTTGGGGACGAAAGGTTGTCGAGTGGAGACCACGGACCGACTAGCGCAGCATACGACTTCCATCGACAACGTGGACAGACGACCCGACTAAGATCGCAGGTAAGGGCTGGATGCGGGCCGCTTCCATTCGGTCCTTATGGAAATCAATGGGGGAGGCATATGTCCAGTCCTACCTCCTATGGCTGAGATGATGATAACTATATATCCGCCATTTTGTTTCAGCGAACTTAAGGGTGTTACGATATTAGGTAGAAAAAATCTAAGGGTAGTCATTCAATATTAATTTTACAAATTTTGATGACTGTTTGGATCTATGATCGCTTACTATCAGGCGACCTTTATTGTTAGTTGCCTTTTATTCTATAAAACAAAAACAAACTTATGTACATTTATTCGAATAAATAATATACAATTATTTTTATAATATCCCATTAACATAAATTTTTCCCTTTCAAATTTAAGTTGTTATCTTAATGGGGTGAAATCGCAGAAATGAAAACTATACGTTGTTGAAATTTTAAATATTTTATCGCATAATACATCGTATGAAACTCGTAAGCATTAGTCAATATACTCGAGAGTAATGGAGCCGAGAGTATTAGACAGATCGCTTATATTTAACGCAATATTTTGAATGTTCAGAAAAAATCTTATTGCTCCAGGATCATATTGCGATGGCATCAGAATTTCAAGCTATATAGCAACTATTAAGTCCGCTCCCTATGAATTACCTCTGCGGTCAAGATACAAAACCGTAATAATCCTTTAATGCTCACAGACCTATTACATTCAATTGTTAGTATCCAAGCAAAATTAAACCCTAGCCCTTTCAAATAACGCCGCGTGTTGAAAAAACGTTTTGATTTACAAGTAATGCTTTGCGACTAGGTTTAAGTCTTAAAATGATGGTCAGAGGTTACAAAATGGTGTGCGCTAATAATTATTTGTCCACGCGGAGCTAATCTGTATGCAAAACGTCCCAAGCACGCCGTGCGCCACAGTACACGCACAAGCAGTAACTCTAGTCCAGCCGAAGCGATAGCGTCACGTACACTGCGTTTAATTAACGTGACATTGCCTGCTGTGGCACGATCGTTTCTACAAATGACTATTATATGTGTATGTAAAGGAAACTCACATACCTACATTCATTTGTGACATGCATAAGTTACTTATTACGCATGACATTTAAGTAATAATTTGTAACATACGTTATCTTTATAGTTTTATAATAGTTCATTAGCTATTAGCCTAAGGTCTGCAAAATGTGTAATTATATAGCTATAAGTTCGAGGTGAATCCCTAAACCTTAAGTCAATATTTCGTATTAAATATGAATAGCGTAATAATGATGTATGCACTGCAATAAACTTAAGTGATAATTTCTACAAAGATTAATTAAATAAATTACAGTACTCAAATAAGTAACTTTATTGTGAATTAATAATAACATTAAAGAAAGAAAACAAAGAAACATAATAATAAAAGTTTATTTCCACAAGAGTTGTATAATATTGTATTGTACACATGTAACCGAAACTAGGCTAGAGTTTGTCTTTGGCCTAATTTATTCGGAAAATCTATCGATCTGAATATTTTCCACACGATCAGGGCCTGTTACGTTTACCGAAGTTTTTTTTGGTTTTTTTTTATCACACTCAGACCCCCGCACTAGGATTCCCTGTATCGCGGGAGGCACGGACACACAATCACAGCATACAAACATCCAAGACCCGGGACAAACATCTACACTCATCGCACAAATGTTTGCCCCTGCCGGGATTCGAGCCCAGGGTCCCGGAGACTCAGAAGTCATGTCAATGAAACTAACCACTAACCACTACGCCACGGCGACCGTCAACGGACGTATGTCAAAGGTCAAAACCGTAAAGAAGTATGTATTCCAATCCAATCTATAAAAGTCTAAAAATACTAAAGCTTTATTTTCTAACACATGACTTGCTATACTACAGCATTGTTGAGCTATGGCCGAACCTCATTTAGTTGTCCCGTCTTTGTACTGCTTGAATGGATTGACCCACGTCCTGTCCAAAGACGGAATGAAAGAAACCGCTCCCTTATTAGAATGAAGCATTTCTATCGCTTCACTGAAGGAGGGGTCTCAATGAAATCTGAAATGGGCACTTATTAGTTGTTTGTCGTCAGTTAAACGTAAAAAATATTGAAGCGAGTCGCAACTAAGCCGCAGTATCCTATTCCTAATATAATAAATGAGAAAGTTTGTGTGTATGTTTGTTAGTTCTTCATGCTCAAGCGGTTACATCAATTTCGATGAAATTTGGTATGGAAATAGTTTAGGCCCTGGATTAACAAATAGGCTACTTTTATTCTGGAAAAAGTATAGTTCTCGTGGGATAATTGAGGTAGCGGGAACACCGCAGGTACTCCACGCGGGTGAAACCGCGGGGCGCTACTAGTTGTCCATAAAGATTATCGTACGTGCACAAACGCATGTATAACTCAGAGAAAGAACAAGATTTAAACGATAAAACAGAAATTATAAACCTCTATTTCCCTACGGTTACATTAAATATGTCTGTTTGTACAAGTTAGACATCAAATGTACATAAATACTGCAATAAACTTTTATGTTTAGCATGATTCGTCACGTATTAAAATGGTATTGTAAGTTCAGTCATAATAATCTAGCTCTGTTCATGCTATGTTAATTTTATTAATCGCCAATAAAAAAACATGCGGGTCAGTCTTTGGGGACTGCCGATAGATGACGATAGATGGGACAGGGTGTCCCAGAACTCAACGTCAAGCCGAAATGGGGTGACAGGATTGATCGTAAACATCATGAGAAAACAAATCTATCCCATGCAGTTTAAAAATTATGGGCATTTTAAGAATAACCTAGAAATTTGGTCAAACTGTAACCATTTTTCGGTTATTGTGTTTAACTTTTATTATTTTTATTAATTTAACCTTTGGAACCATAACCCTAAATAACATATCTGAATGACAGTCAAAAATAATGACACAGTTGCCCCAAGTTTCCTAGAATTAAGACTAATTTGTTAAGCTATGAATTTAAAATTTTCAAAATTTGTCGACTTTGAAAGGCGCTCCTTAGAAAAAAGTGTACTAGAGTGCCTTGGCAAGTGCCATTAAAAGTTGGCGCATTTAATCAGTAATCTAAAATGGTACAATACTTGTTAGTTTCATACTAAAAAAAACCTGATGATGATGATATTTTTGTACACCTTTATAGGTAAAAAAAAGAAGACTACGACTCTGTCAACCACCAACAATCTTCTTCTTCCTTCCCATAATCCCATTATTTGGGGTCGGGTCTCCTCCCTTTCCTGCGCCAAGTCAAACGATCTTCGGTTGTCGATTCTGGCAATAGGGCTTTCTTGAGGTCTCGTTCTATGTTTGACCAACAGGTCGATGGCGGGCGGCCTCTACCTTTTTTCTGTTCCGTTAGGTTAAGTGCAGTTTGTACCACGCGATCTTCCTTTCATTCAAACCACATTCCAACCACCGACAATGCATTTTATATATATTAATCATGTTTTCACAAATAAAAATTTATCTTATCTAGCTCATGGAAAGCGTGCGGTGACGATGACGCGAGTTTCACGCTTTTTGCTCACCCAAAGGTGCTCAACGCGTCTAAAGAAGTTTTAACTTTAAAAACCAGTAAAATAAGGGCCACAGCGTCAATGTTTTTTCTAAAATACTTTCAGATAGTCGCAAAAGCGCTATCAAATAACTTGCCCACTTGCAATTGAAAACGTAAACTCCAACTGCAGAGGTTTTTTTCAAATTCGTGTTAATTTTCGGTACAACGAAATCCCAAATATACGGTGCTACTAGTTTTCCGAATATTCGAGCCTCAAAACTATTTCACTCGTAACCTAACCTTTTTGTTTTAAATAACATTTCACGTAAAGCTTTCACAAAAGCTTCGTTATCAACGGATGGCGTACAATGCAATGCAATAATGGCAGTATACAATGCAACTGGCCAATAAAGTCTTTGTATAGAATCGAGTCTGGCGTTTTGTAGAAATAGGTACAACACAAAGGAAAGTGTTGCAATCGGACCAGCACGAAATTGTAACATAATATTTATGTTTAATACTGTATAGATCTAGTGTTTGACCACTATCTCACTTGATGGTCAGTGACGATGTGGTCGTGAAGATGTTATCACGCTAGACCTAGAATGCTCACTGGCTCTCAAGGACTGCTGCCTCAACACACTATGTGTTTAGTGACAGTTTTTCAAACTTGAGGGTGGTACCTAACCAGGCGGGTACTCGAAAGTACCCCACCACTATACTGGGAATTTGATAACGGTGTTATCTTCACCGGAACCTCAAGCTGTTGTTGGGATCGAACCAGTGTCCGTCAGTTTGACAACCGACGCTCCCCCCGCTGAGCCATCATCGCTTCAAAGCTAGCCTTAATTATACTACGTATGTTTAGAACAATGCAACGTACGAGCTGCTACATCTTATTCTATTATACTTCATGCCTTCAACAATGCATAAACTCGGGTTTACGTAGAAAAATATCATTTATTTTCTGGTGCACCTCTCCCATTATAACTCTTGGATGACTGGTAAAAAAATCCTGCTTAGCATTGAGTTATTCATGTACAAATTTAGTGCCAAAGTAGAAATAAAATAATTGTGAGGTTTTTTCAAGAAAAAAATACTACAACTTGTAAGTACATAAATAATATTATTTACAAGTATCAGACCAATAATAATTATAAATACGTCCAAATCATAAATGAGTATAACACCGATTATAACTTCTGTATCCATCATTCATGGAGGAATGGATACAAAAGCGTGTCTTGTGGGCTTCCCCACAAGACAAACAATAAATCATCAAGAGCAACCACCGTTAGTTTACATTGATCAACTAATATTCCTTACACTAGGCAAACGGAACTGAGCGAAACCAGGGGCGGACTGGGGCGGGCGGAAGCGCGCCGTTCGCCGGAAATGAGCTTTCGATATCCGCCCGCCCTGCGCCCACTTTGTCCAAATCAATTTCGCTTTACGCCGCGCCGCGATCTCCACTCCGACAGCACTGGCGAAAAATGCAACGTAAATACTCAATTTACCCTCTATAGTAGCCATGTAAATTTAATTATAGTTTTTCCAGACCTATTGTATGGGTTACAGTGAATTAAATTTTACTGGAATTGTTACGCTGCGTATTAATTACGCACGAAAACATCGACGAAATTTCGGCTTAATTTAATTTTACCCCGAAATGAGTGTCAGTTTCGTCGTTATTATTAAACGCTTTCACAATCATCGCTTTTGAATTTAATTTGGGAAAGTTTGTTGTGGAGTTCTGCTATTCGATACTAAAACACTCCTTTAGAGCAATGAATGGTGCGCTAACAAATAACGACTACCGCGAAATGACGGTGAAACTAAATATCTGATTTGAAGCGATGATAGCTCAGCGGGGGGAACGTCGCCTGTCAAACTGACGAATACTGGTTCGGTCATCAACAACAACTTAAGCTACCGGGGAGGGTAACACCGTTATCAAGTTCCCAGCATGGTGGTAGGGTACTTTCGAATATCCGCCTGGTTTGTTGCCCGAAACCCTCAAGTTTGAAAAACTGTCACCAAACACATAGTGTGTTCAGGCAGCAGTCCTTGAGAGATAACATCTTCGACCACATTGCACTGACCATTAAGTAAGATAGTGGTCAAACGCTACATCTATAAAGTATTACAAAAATCTGCTCTTCTTTGGAACTGAACATTTGTGCACGAATAAGTCGCTAAGTTCGGATAACGATGTTTTGCTTGCTGGGAATTTTTCTAACGGACTATATTGAATTTAAAAGTTGGTGAGTGCCGCTGGACTCTACTCGTTCTTACCATCCAGACTGGGTAGGAACTTGAGTTTTTAGGGTAAAATCAGCACTTACTTGTCTTGCCTTTTTAGGATAGCTGGGGCGGACGTGTTTTCCGTCTGATCTGCAACTTTTTACTTTTAAGTGTCGGCGCTACTAGTTTAACCAGCAACTTGTTTTGACATCCCGTTTAGGACTAGCTAAATAAAAAAAAATGAGTTTTATCAGCTTATTTTTTGAAAAATAAGATTAATATTATTTTTTAGCTCGTAGATCATTGGTAAAGTATTTTTTTTGTAATATTTGAAATGAACCCGCATCATGATTTGTCCCGCCCCTTCTGCCTGTAAACACCCGCGAGCCTCTGTAATGTCATTGGCACCCCTTAAACCCTTAATGGACAATGTTTTAGAGCAACATTTGAGCTATTAAGGTCAACTGGATTGTACACGTGCAGAAAATGTGTGAACGCACTGATACTACTGACATCTAAAGTGGTTCCATTTTCCTGTTTGACAGATTGATGAAAAATTGCTGGTTGGAGCATACATATGTCTTACATGCATGTCCCGAATTCTTCGGTAGAATAAACACAATCGATCATCAGTTTTCAGCTGAAAATGGCAGCGCTTTACCCTTCGTGTGTTTTACGTTTTAAAGATAACAAAAGTGTTACATTTCATTGAAAATATGGAATCTAATTTTATTTGTTGAAACATGAGTACTGTATACAAGAAAACTCACGTTCATAATTACTTTATACTACTTCTACGGGTATAACGTTGTATTTACGCATAGTCGATATAAAAAAATATTTGAACAGCCATGCGTCTACTATCTTAATACCAAACGAATTTCTCTCACTCCACTTCATCACAATGTCCGACATTACATCACTTAATAATTTCAACGCACTCGCTTGTACTGAATTCCATAATTATCGGGTCCAGATGAGTCAACTGTGACATAGCATTATAAGTCTTGCCGACATTTTCATCATTTCCATTTTCAAACGAGACATTTTCTTCAATAGACGGGAAATATCGAAAAGGGAGACAGTTTTTCATCGTTCCTTATTATTATAACGAAAAGTGACACTTGACAGTCGCCATTACGTTTGATATTTGCGCGCAATTGAGTGGAAATCACCCTAATGTGCTCCTAGCTTCGGGCCGAGTCCGGACCGAGATCGACAACGATGAGAGAAGATAGATTAGTTGATTGCTCGACGACACAGATGTGACAATTTGTATATTAAGGAAATCGCCAAGGACAAATCAAATGAAGTTCTTTTTGCAAATCTATACTTGCAACACTAAAATCACGACATTTCGCTTTCCATGAGTAGTTTACAGGAGTATTTCAAGTCTAGAAACGCAACTACGTTTACGTTATGCCACAGTATAATAGTAGTAGTATCATAGTTTGTGTGAAAACTAAAAAAACTGCTTTGAAATGTCTTCGAAACTGTTATCTACTGTGTTTGTAGCGTTTACGGATTACCTCAGGGTAACTAGATAAATAATAAATCACACTAGTATGATATGTAGAGACGATTTTTGCGGTAAAATATAGAAGATAGAAAAAAGATGTAAGACTAACACGAAGAATGTTATTTCGAGGGACAATATACCATATTTGAGTCAACCACCAACTAGACAGTCTCCAGATTACGTGCCAGCTCAGGCTTGACCTTCGTTGAAGGTCGCGATACATTCTACAGCATAGTGTTTGCAGGCTACAGTGCCCGCCTCAACACACTCATGTATGAAAATGTATCCCTAAAAACTCTGAATATATACCATATAACTGTCCTGATTACATTATACTTTGCTAATCATATGTAAATATTCTAATAAGAAATCTCCTTAAGGCGCGATATTCCCGGCAGTTTAGGTAAATAGCACGCGCACTTAGGTCCGACGTTGACAACGGTGGCACGGATTAGTTAGCTGAGGTTACGTAATTCTGGATAATGCAATAAAAATCTTGACCGTTTCTCGACTATGCCATCTACCCAACAAACTTAGATTTGTATGAATATTCTTATTATAGTGAAATAATTACGTAATTTAATTTATTAAAAGCACGTTTTTGAAAGTATAAAACTATCAAAAGATACAACCCTGTGCTTTTGCAGGGCTGTGACAGCCCTACAGTTTAATAATATCAAAAGTGGGTAGTTGGCGAAACTACGCGCTCTCGCCGATATTGCCACCCGCATTTCTCCAGTCTTCTCGTGACCACGACCAATGCAACTTGGTCGAAACGTCGAGGTAAATAAATTACTTAATGTTTTTCTCGCGATTAAGCCCCGTTTGATTTAATAACAATGTATCAAAAGATAATTTTATATAAAGGTTACAGAATACCTAATCGTAATTTAACACCTACACACTCCTTTAAACTGAAGCAAAGATACTCAAACTGAAACAAATGAAAGCGCAGTCTCTTGCACATGACTGTCAATTAATAAAAGTTGCGATTTCTGTATGTTACGTACAGCGCCTTAAATCAAATCGCTACCAACCATTAAGTCACATAATGTTGAAAGATTTCTAGACTTACGAGCATACATTATAATAAAAAGAGTTAGACAGTCTCTCCTCTATTTGCCCAAGAGGAATATTGCGACGTTCTAACTGCACAAACTTTCCCAATGTCAAAGACGAATTTCGCTGTTTCCAATTATTGTGAAAGTCATCACGAGACAAATGACACAATTCACATAAGAACATACGCATAATCTTGCCGAAAGCTCACACATCAAAGGAGTAACCCCTCTCGTATTGTATACTCCCTCGTTCTCGGCACCATTCCTCATCGGCAGAAGTTTTATCATACATATGTCAATCACAATAATGTGTGCGTCGTGAAGATTTGTGAGCCATTCAGGATTTTGTTGGCGACGTACTGATATATGGGATATATACTATACTATGGGAATGTAGCTTATTTGTGTGACTTTTCGAATAAACAGAATTAAGGCTTTAACCATTTCCCAAATAGTTAATTTTAAGTATTTTCAGCTTATTTTGTTGAATGAACTGTTCAACAAAATAAGCTGAAAATACTTAAAATTAACTATTTGAAGATTAGTTCTGATTGAACAAAATTTTATTTTATCGGATATTGACATGTCCGATACCCATTCTCAGGTGAGTTTACGCTGCCTGTGATCGCGATCTGGCAGCGTAAATTCACCTGAGGATGGGCATCGGACATGCCCGAACCTAGGTCGAAACTTCGAGTATAAACGTGAGTAAGGCCGGATAATACATCTATATAATTCTTCAATTTACATTATATTAAGTCAATATGCAGTTCAATCAGTTTATCAATTTCAAAAAAGCCTTATAAGACCCATTTCTTTATCAAATGTATGTACAGCGTACAAAGTAGCGTACACACGAAGCGCGACGCTACAACCGCTCTCGGGGGCCGCATCCGTCGCGTAGTCGTTAAAGCAAGCGCGATTCATTAAAAGCGATATATAGCCTGGCTTGATGGCTAACCACCCCGACACAGTGGGACGCAGGACGGTTGGCTCCAGCTTTTAAGAATAATTAATAGACACGGACGTGGAGAAACAATTATTTCGACGTATTCGTGTGCGTGTAATTCCACGGTTGCCATGGTAACTAAACGAAGAATTACCAACAAATATTCAGTTACTCTGTTAGTCTTGTACTAATAGCAACATAATATAACAACAGCTGATTTATGTGGTGAGATAGTGTTCAAACGCTTGCATATTGTGAGTTTAAAAAAAAAATGAAAAGACGGAAATTTGTCTATTTAGCAAATGTTAAAGCTTTAAACAAAACAATATCACACGCTTATTTTAGTCTAATAGAATTAATATTGCGACATATACAAGATGAGTGATTAGTGCACTCCATACATAAATTACCAACTGCGTACATATCAACTGTAACCACTGAGATTACACATACATTATATATATATAAAGCATATGTATATACAGAACAGATTTTATACCGTTACACTTTCCGTCGGCGTTTTACGATTCCGGGTGGTTACATTACTGTAAGTGTGAGCTACATACACACTGATGGAAATTGTACCTAATTTACGTCGTACATTGTAAATGATAGGCACTTACAGAAATGAAAATGAAGGAAGAGTCTAATACTTATTTATATTCATACAAACGCTGCGTACAAAATTTATAAATATATCTTTTGTATTTATGATAGTTCTTACACACGCAATAACGCCCACATTAAATGTTACATTGCTACAGCACTCGTATACCTCAGTTCAATTTCAGGACATTTAAAAAAATCCTTTCTTACGATTATTGAATTAAGTACTTAATGTTGCGTAGTCGATATCACGATCGTCAATTGTTTCGGCTTCTTCCGGAACCGAGAACGGTCGCACGTTTTTTTTTTTTTTTTACTATTATAAGTTTGCGTTTGACAACTGTCTCACCTGATGTTAAGTGATGACGTTGTCTAGGATTTAGCACGCAAACCTAGAAGGTACCTATTCACTCGCGACTTGAAGACTCCAGGATTGTACATATCGGGAAACACAGACTCGGGCAACGAGTTCTACTCCTTGGCAGTACGCATGAATAAAGTAAGAAAGTGGAAGCAAAGCACGTGGGACGTTGCAAAGAGCGCACCGCACTCAACTCCGTAGAAACAGTGTAAAGTAATTATAAACGTGAGTTTTAAGAATGTTATGCTCGTATGGAATTAGTTATCATACATATATGAATGAATAATATATTTCAAAATGTTATATCAGACTAAATTTAAAATAGTTGCGCCCTGCTGTTTTACCTGCGCAGACCTAGAGTTCGTTGGCGCGGACTAAGATTTTCTATTATTCCTCTAGCAGTGTAAGTATGGATCGTCGGCTCGATACATCGACAGTAAGTGCTTGTTTAGACACGGCTATATCCGCGCGGTTTGGAGATCATCATAGTAATAGAACCGCGCGGGTGCCGCACGATTCGCGTGATCGCCATGTCTGAACAAGCACTTTTTGTCGAATTTCATCGAGTCGACGATCCATGCTGGCACTGCAGTATTGACTTATATCTCTATCAATCAGAATACTATATAATAATATCAATCATAGATTATTAAACATTTCACGACTTACCAGAATGCCCCCTAATCGCTCATTGTCAGAGCTGCTATAACTTAAAACTAACATAGATGCTGATTAGAATGTTGATACTATCTCAAATGACACTTAAAGTTAAGTTACAGCTAAGTAGCTCTAGTATGCTAAGTTTATTGCATTCCTCCGTGCATGAAACTTTATGGCTTTGTTACATTTTTGTTGTCGTGAATTCCTTAATGAATAACACCAGCGGCGGTGCCGCTACTTTTATAGTTTCTTTACACGTTAGCGCATACTTAGTGTTTTCATTTTAATTTTAAATTTACAGTTATTAGATTAAAGTACATGCAAGGTACCGAAGGTACCGTGCCGTGGTGGTACCGGCCTAGAATAGTACTCCCCCATCTCTTCCCGCGGGTGCCGTAAGAGTCGGCTAAGGAATAACGTACCAGGAGGTGGGCAGCAGCGCCTTCTGAGGATCGGAAATCATACTGCGCTCGCCAACCCGCCTGCCAAGCGTGGCGAGTATTGGCAAATCCCCCCTATATGGGGGAGGCATACGTCCAACAGTGGACGCACATAGCTGAGAAAAGAAAAAAAAAGAAGGTACCGAAGTTTCAATGTTATTTATCTGTGATAGTACCGAACGCTATGAGTAACTTGTAGTTAACATGTAAGCAAAGAAATATATTAAATACAGATTGTTTTTATCCAAAGTTACGTCAACAAAGGCTTTAAATTTTTATTTAAAAAAAAATGTAACTGACTATAATACTCAAAAGTGTGAAGTAATGTAATGTGTGAAGTTCGTATGAAATATCCACAGTTCGGCAATTCACAAGCGTTTCATCCGACACACACATTATATAAAATATTACATGGGAATATTTTGATGGCACTGCTCAGAGGTTTGAAGATTAAATATAACTAACATTTAAGGAACTTTGTTACACTTCACAGTGATATATATCTCTAATGAGAGTTTTTTTTTGGTTTTTTTTTACATATTATAAGTTTGCGTTTGACAACTGTCTCACCTGAGTTAATCTGAGTTTAATCAGTTATAAGTTATAACTGAGTCTTCATGAATTTAAGGAACGGCGGCGAGTGGTAATTGGCCTATCTTAAAGCCGCATTCGTGCAAATGGACAAAGTTAGATAATGTTGTCCCAAGAACCGGCAATGGACAGGTTGAGGACGGAATATTTACGTTATTTTGTGATTATATTTGATGAGCTAGTTTTATGACTATTTGAACCCACGACTACAAAATACGGTCCTGTCGCTTTGCCAACTAAGCTACAGTAGTACTTCACAAGCTGGTTGCGCCGTTTCGAACGTTACATTAGCCGCCATATTAAAATTCTGTGATTGTTAATTATTGGTGCTTCACCTCCTATTCCCCTTCCCTACTCCCGCACGGCCTGGCTCGCGAGTGCAAGCGAGTAAGACGCCGCCGCTCATGAATTGCGACACCTTTCATGACGCTAAGAAAATCAAATACAGTCCACTAAAATAATCGCATTGCCGCGCCACCACAAGCAGTTAAAATGAATTTCTTCATTAACGGAATCTGTTGTGATGGTTTTCTTTATTAGTCACTAGCTGCTCCCGCGTGGTGATGAAAAACGGTGATGATGGTGATGATAAAAATAAGTCCAGGGTATAAGCTATTTCTATACCATATTTCATCGAAATCGGTGTAGCCGTTTGAGCGTGAAGAGGTAACAACATACACACATACAGAATTTAGAAGAAACACACACACAAACTTTCGAATTTATAATATTAGTAGGATAGGCTAAGAATACATAAGACTACAAGAAAGCCGCTTAGCTTATACTCGTAATCCGACGAAAAACGCTAAAGATTGTAGTTTCACGTTTACATCGAGTATCACGTGACACCAACAGCTTTCCAAAAGTAATTGTCATTACTAATCCGTTAGAAAGGCGAAATGAAGCGAGCAACAAACCTAACCTTTACGAGAGCCTACACTCCCGCAGCCGGCCCGAGGTGGATTAAAGTCAGTAATTAATCAGGAGTTCCTTCGCGACAACACCCTCCCCCCCTCCCCTCCTCCTTCAAACCTCACACCCTCGTATCACCCTGTAGTGACTACAACGTAATGTAAGTCAGGACAGTGAATCAAGGCCAGCTATTATAGCTGATCCACTTTGACGACTAAACATTGAAGAACTCGTTGCCCGAGTCTGTGTTTCCCGATATGTACAATCCCGGAGTCTTCAAGTCGCGAGTGAATAGGTACTTTCTAGGTTTGCGTGCTAAATCCTAGACAACGTCATCACTTAACATCAGGTGAGACAGTTGTCAAACGCAAACTTATAATAGTTAAAAAAAAACATAACATGTGTTGCGTCATTACATTATCAGATTAGATTTTAATGTCAATAACTACAATCGATAAATAAATTAATAATGGGTTGAAGTCACCAACGAATGTGAAATTAATGTCATAATTTTGAAACAATTTATTTCCCTAAAATTTTAACTTATTACAAACCGGTCAATACTCATGTCGTTCATACTCGCGCAACGAGGGTTCCAAAAAATATTGTATACATATAAATATAAAGACAAGCTAAACCGGATCGGAGGACAAACTTAACTTTTCCGTTGTGAAACTGTGGTCCTCATACAAATAAAACATGGCCAACGAAAGAGGTATAGGGATTAGTTTACCAAAGCCATGTAAGTTTGTAGATAAATGCAATACAAATAATTTTTCGTGTACTTGTGGCTATTTTTGGTATTTGTATTATTCTTCTTTTCAGCCATAGGATGTCCACTGCTGGACATATGCCTCCCCCATATAGGGGGAGTTTGCCAATACTCGCCACGCTTGGCAGGCGAGTTGGTGAGCGCAGTATGATTTTTGATCCTCAGAAGGCGCTGCTGCCCAGCTTCTGGTACATGATCCCTTAGCCGACTCTTATGGCACCCGCGGGAAGAGATGGGGGAGTACTATTCTAGGCCGGTACCACCACGGCACACGGATTTGTATTACCCTATAGTTTTGTAATCCTTTACGAGTCTTAAAATATACCGTTTAAACGGCAGTATCTTTTGATTGCGTTGGCTTAGAAGTTTTATTTTTTCGCTGCTGCAAGGGTCTGCAGACCTGAGAATTTGATATATTTTTTCAGTTACGTGCTGAGGCTCGCGCTCGCCGCCTGGCACGATCATAACTCCCAGATGAAGAACTGCAAATAAGTTCGAAACTGGTCGGAGAGTAATTTTCCAGTGTTTACCACGTGAGTCCTAGTCGGTTTGTTACATTACAATTATGGAAGAAACTCGCGATAGTTTTCAGACTCAAATATTTTTTTAAATTAAACGTTCCTGAGAAAAAGGGTTTTAGTAGTTATAGACTGTATGTTATAGACAGACAAGACACGATGTGATCTTACAAGGATGCCTGTCATTGGTCATCGTGCTTCCTTTAGGGTACAGAACCCGAAAAACACGCTTTCTACATTAGTAGAAATTTTCTGCAAACAATCATTCGTACATTAGTTCATTTATTAATTCAGGTTTTCACTTAAGTAAGCCCAGAAAATGCAGGACCTTCTTAACTGTTTCAAAAACAGCTTTATTTTTACTGCACAGATCTCCATTTCATTAACGCTCGACAAAAGAATACAGCTCGGTTCTTAGAATAAAGTCGACATTAAATACTTAATGAACCTGGAGGCTACCTTTAGTAGTGGCAAACGATTTATTTGTCTGCTAAGGTTTATATTTATTTATTGGTGTTGAAGTTGTTCAAAGTTTAACATTTCAGGGGGTGGAAGAAAGTTTTTAACATAAGCAATCGTACAAGTAATACAGGTTATACTAAACTTGTCTTCATTCATTGCATTACCTCTTTTTTCCATTCCAACATGTCTGTTGCATAAATAACAATGAATAAAAAATAAAGCTCAGCAACGCTCTCAGTTGGCTGTCAAACTGACGAGCACCAGTTCGATCCCCACCAATAGCTTAAGCTAGCGGTGAAGGTTACACCGTATTTAAATTCCCAGCATGGTGGTAGGTTACTCTCGAGTACCCGCCTACCACCTTCAAGTTTGAAAAACTGTCACTAAAACACATAGTGTGTTCAGGCAGCATTGAGGAGCATTCTAGGTCTTGCGTGATAACATCTTCGACCACATCGTCACTGACCTTCGAGTGAGATAGTTGTGAAACGCTAGATCTATACAGTATATTAAAAAAACGTTGTACAGGTCGTTCGGGCGCTAGGAGTTAAATGTACTTTAAACCTTACTGTAAAAGCTATTATGAATATGATCAATGGTCGACCAACTCGCTCTCTATTTATTGTAAACCATATCCTAATAAGAATTAAAATGAAGAAAAGAAATTGTATAGAAATAAAAAGCGGCCTCGCCTCGGGTGGATGATTCTCTGACAATGAGACGGGAAAATTCACATCACTCGACGTAGCCGCAAACGAATTACGTTACCTTGTCGCTCGTACAAGACCTTGGTACAGATTATCTCGAGTACGCAGGCAGGTGTTTACCTGAAACAAGTTAAGAAGTTTTGTAACATAATTGAACGTTTGTTTAACATTATATACTTCATCTTTTTTTTTTTTTTTACATATTATAAGTTTGCGTTTGACAACTGTCTCACCTGATGTTAAGTGATGACGTTGTCTAGCATTTAGCACGCAAACCTAGAAGGTACCTATTCACTCGCGACTTGAAGACTCCAGGATTGTACATATCGGGAAACACAAACTCGGGCAACGAGTTCCATTCCTTGGCAGTACGCATTAAGAAAGTGGAAGCATAACGCTTCGTGCGTATAGGTGGTATATCTACCATATAGCGATGGCGAATTGCCGTACGTCGAGTCGACCGATGATAGAAAGGGGATGGTGGAATCAGATTGTGTAATTCCAGTGCACATTCTCCGAAATGCACCCGATAGAAAACCGATAGGCTTGCTACTCTACGCCGGTGTTCAAGGCTCTGAAGCCTACGTTCGACCAAAGAGTTACAGCCGATGATTCTTTTGGCTCGCCTCTCGATTGACTCCAGAGCTTCTAGTTGGTATTTGGCTGACCCATCCCAAAGGTGGGAACAGTACTCCATGCACGACCGGACTTCTGCTTGATACAGATTAAGCAACTGCATTTTTTTAAATTTTTTCATCTTAACGTACATACCCGTATTGACAATGCCACGCTTTATTGACTTATCAATTTTATAGTTTTGCATTCCTTAATAGGTTAAGACATGGCGAGCCTTTACTTATATTTGTATGTATGGCATGTATTGCAAAATAAATGATATGAGTTGATTTATCAGCAAAAAACTGGAGGACGCAGATTATTTCATTGTTATATAACACTAATCCTTTTTGGTATCAATTGATACAAATTTGCTATTGTTAAGTCATGAGCTATGCCGGCTGGCCGGTTGGCGCAGTTGGTAGCACTCTGCCTTCTGAGCCGCTGGTCCCGGATTCGATTCCCGGACAGGTCAAACATTTGTGTGTATGAACATGTCTGTTTGACCTGTGTCTGGGTGTGTATATCTATATAAGTATATATATATATATATATATATATATATATATATATATATATATATATATATATATCAGTCATCAGGTTACCATAGTACAGGCTCTGCCTAGTTTGGGACCTGAAGACCTTGTGTGAATGTTAATAATTAAATAAATAAATAAATATTACAACGGAAAACAACGAAATTTTATCCCACTTTAATATATTTATTATAGATATGAAACTTTTGGATGGATAGACGTTTGTTACTCGATCACGCCAGAACGGCTTAATTTCTTCAGTTTTTTGACGTGATAACGTTTTATAAATTGATGAATACCAGCAACACTCATGAAAAATAGTAACGTTCCGCGTAACGTTCCACCTGAGTTTTGTATTACATAAAATAATCAAAGTCAAAGTCATAGTCAAAGTCGAAGTCGAAGTCAAAGTCAAAGTCAAAGTCATAAATGATTATGACGTTATCACGTAAATCTATCGTCCGTAAACCGACTTTACAGACAACCAATTTTTTTTATGAAATTTTCTGTATACTCTTCTATCGCATCAGATGGTTCGTTGGGACCTCTCAGTTGCTGTTGCATACCTACTCATATTTCACTTTTTGAAATTCGACAACCGGAATTCAGAACTAATTTTTCGCAGACAACCCTATATCACCGTGGTCGTAATGAAATAATCTTTATTTTAATTTAACGTTAATTTATTAACCAGACCGGTGCAAGTTACTAGTATCGATTCACCCGTTTACCTGCCTACCCAAAATTTGTGACGGGAAAAAAATGTCAACCCAACGTTTGCATATTTTATGGGCTTCATACTTCGATTGGTATGGAATTTGTCTATTCACCAAACCAGTGAACTGATTTTTTTTTAAATTGTTAATTAATCATATGCATCTGCCTGAGTCTGTGTTTCCCGATATGTACAACGCCGGAGTCTTCAAGTCGCGAGTGAATAGGTTCCTTCTAAGTTTGCGTGCTCCACCTTAGACCGCGTCGTCGCTTAACATCAGGTGAGACAGTGGTCAAACGCAAGCTTATAATCTTAAAAAAAAAAAGAAAAATTAAATCCAGCCTGAAATTTTTTAGACAACTAACAAAATACTTTTCATCCATTAACCAGCTCGGTGAAGGTCGTTTTATAGCGGGATCTTAGACTTATCTATAATTTCTGTACATATTTTGGCACTTACTCGTATTGGGTATATGAAGAATCGGATCATAAACAAAAAAAAATTGCATGTACGCAATATTTAAAAAAAATCTTGATCATACGGACTTACAATTTTGGTATAGGTATATATGTTGTAGAGCTTCATTATAACCAAGTGTCAAGTATAGTCCCCACGCGAGCTCAGAGGAATCATGACGAATGTTGACGTAATGAGCTAGAGTTGTGAATTAGTCGCTATTGCGCTATCCGAAGTAATGTTAACTACGCTATTTGCGCACACAAAAAACTTATATGTGTAACTGTTAACCATTCATGTTTGTTTTCGATTTGAACTACGATTCGATAAGCGTGCTCTCGCGGTCGACACTAGTACTGGGAGAGTGAGGGGTATGGAGCGAGGGCCGCGCGGCACACACCCGACGGCTTCCTCAGCCCCCTATTCCTCGTAGCTCGCGTGCAGCCTATAGGTTACCATTTACAATGTACGGTAATGTCAGCCGAACGCCTGGTCATCTTTATTGCCCGGCTGTTAAACATAACGACTCACGTCTCACACGTACCGCACTTTACTGACAGCATCAGACGGGTGCAGTTATTCCACCGCTGTGACACTGTTACTGTCTGCTGTCATTTGTTTCGTAAAGTTTGCTTTTATGTATACTTCGCTTAGTGTTCATTCCGCGAGATAAAATTATTTCAAGCAAGGTGCGGCGCCCAACCTCCCTCGCATAAATAAAGATACTTTCTCCAGCTGGACTCTTTTTTTAGTCAACATGATCTGGCTCGTGTAGAAACGAACCAAGCGTGAAAAGGTTCCAGTAGAGTATGCTGCATGTGTAATAATAGAATACTTCCTGTTTTCCCTTCCTTCCTTTATATCTTTAAATACTATGTAATGACGAAATATTAATAATGTATATGCATTTTTACTTAAATAACAGCTAAATTGATATAAGAAGATATGCAAAATAAACCTAAATTTATAAAAATAACTAACTTGGTCACCCGTAATGCCCACTTCACGTCTGGACATTTAAATCCTGCGAGTAAAATTCATGCAAACATACAAATTTAGGTACTTACCTATATCTGTATGATGTATCAGCGTTTCTATTTACGTAGCTACATAAGTAGATACGCTGATTCGTCCACAAAGTCTTATCGTCATTAAATAATATTTTTTCTGAGTCAACTTTTGGCATCAATTCTTTATACTCAAGACGTCTGGTCACCTTACTGCAACAGTAACAAAAGACGCGCAATCTTTTTACAGACATGGTAGCATATAATCCACATTTTGGCAGCGATTTCCTGAGATAATCTGTACTACACTATTACGTAAACTCGGTGCCCTTAAATTGCACCCTTTTGGCAGCCTTTGCGCAAACGCTGTATAATTTGGCACTGATTTTCTAACTACTTTGATATCCGAAAGTTTATCAGATATCCATGCCCGTGAATTTGGCAAACTTAACTCTTTAACTCAAGCTTTTAAACAAGCGCGGCCCGCCGTCGCTTGAAGGGCAAAATATGAAATTTAAAGCGGTTTTTTACATCTGGCAGCACTCCAGCTCTCGAATTCAATATGGCCACCGTCTACCAGTCATCGTTGGATAAACAAGCCAAATTTTAACGGCACTTTATTGGATTTGGATCCTTGTTTTTGTGTAATGTTAAAACCGATTCGAAGAGTAAAAGTAGTCATAAATTGTGACTTTGTAAAACAGTATTTTGTAGTACAGCCTTATTCAATGTATTTAACAATTCTTTAACATGACAAGCTAGTTTTAATTGTATTTTTATGAGAAAAAAATGCAGTTATATTTTCTTCAACCGACTTCGAAAAAAGAGGAGTTTCTAAATTTCAATAAATTTTTACGCATGTTCACAGATTACTCCGCCAATTACGAATAGACTTCGATGATCCTCTTTTTGTTTGATGCATAGAAGTTCTCATTTTTTAAAAATTTAAAATCAGTCAAGTAATTTAGTTTAAAAATCAAAATAACAACGGAAAACATGCTATTCAAATAAACGAATTCAGGCGATTAAAGTCGGTTGCCCCCATTTTTGCAAAAAAGAACAATAAAAATAGATTATAGATATATAATGTAGATAATTGTATATTATACAATTGTATATTATACAATTATCTATTAGAATGATTTCGATCATGTCAACATTTGTTGAACAGGACCGTCAATCTTCACATCTCATTTTGTGACACACTGTTTCACCAACTAAGCTACCGAGAAACAGAAGACGCAACTTCAATAAATGTTCCAGCTAGTTGAATTTATTCTTTGGTATAGTTCGAATCTCTTACAGATTAAACAATATGTGTAAGTAAATTATACAATTATAATAATCAATATGACAGTATCAATAGGACTGATATTGTAGTAATAAACTGTATGACCTACGCAAATAAAATATTTTTGGGTCAGAAGTGAAATATCAATTTAAAAAAGCACGACTTTATTCTAACATTATTAACAAATTAAAACTTAACACAAATGGATTAAAGCAATTCAATTCTCAAGCTAATGGGAACTTAATAATAAAGGTCTCTCTCACTAATCACACCAAATAACAGACCGGCAGAGCTTCTGAACACAACCGAGGCCGACGAAAAAGCGCCGCTAGTACTACCCGCACTGGCTTTTATAGGGACTGTGCAACGTATTATATTAAATATCTTTTAACACAATTGTTTTGTTAATATATTACTTAGGATTAGTTATACTTGTATTTGATTCTGGTGTAAATAAATAAATAAAAAAAGACGTGTGGCACTCGGAGACTGCCGCGGTAAAGCTATTGCATAGCATTTTTTATCTACTTATGCAATTAATATATTAATAACTTATGCAGTTACGCCGATACAACCAATGCCACCTAGAAGCGAGTTGCTGAACTAAACAGACAAGCGTGATATTTCAAAAAAGTCATTAAAAGTTCTGCTATTCATCGATAGATGGAAAAACTAAAAAGTATCACCGCTGTGCCGGTCGAAGTGGGGGTGTTATGTTATTTTCGTTACGGAACTTCTAGATTCGGTCTCCACGCTCAAGGCCCGCGAAAGAAGCTACGCAATAGCTTAAAAATTAAAAATAATAACACTCACTCGGAGATCTTGAAGTATTAGTATGGTATTAGTATAAGTATTATCTTGCTTTTGGGATCTTGTTCATATGATCACTGGCTCCAGAAGGAGATTATTGTTAGATAAAATGTTCGAAATAATTTGTCAAATGGTATTTATATTGTGTATTTCAATCCATCTTCAAGCATCAATGAAAATACATATACTGTTAACCCATTATCTCGACGGCAGATCCTGTCAATATATTACATCACACGGTTAATGATACAAACTTACCCAAGAAACACAATCCCAGTCCTAAATGCAAAAACCTGGCGTAAGGTGCATATATATCATACTAGCGCTCTGCCCCAGCTTTGACGGGTAAAAATGTCAAAGTTATAAATTATAGGGATCTCTAATTAAAAAAATAATATAATATAGCCTATGTCACTTGAAGATAGTGTTGCTTACCAACAGTGCAAGAATTTGTCCAATCGGTTCAGTAGTTTCGGAGCCTATTCAATGCAAACAATCAAATCTTCCCTCTTTATAATATGAGTATATAGATATGATAAATATGTATGTATCTATTATTTAAATATTTTATTGGCCGTATTTGTATATTTAATACTATTTTAATATTTATTTCAATAATGCATGAATAGTGCAATGTATTTTATAAATATTATTTTAAGTTGATGTACCTGTACAAAGTACTTATACGAACATATACTTAGATAGACTACCCAGATAAGACATTTCTTGGAACAAGATAAAGCCTCAAGGAAAGCTAAGATTGTGATAATAAATTATATTATGAAACCGAATACGCTACGAAAACCGTTCATTTTCGTTATTGTTTTGTTTGACTTTGTCCACTCACGTTACCCGCCCCGGGGCGTCGAATTATCCGATTCATCGCAAAAACAGAAATACCCTCATTCCACGAAACATCTAAAATAACCAAACGTTTGGAATCCTACCTTTGTTTGTTTATTGGGAGTATCAAATTGTCATAACAAAATGGATACTACTCCCGAATATAATAATAAATGAACATTATATGGACAATAAAATATACGGTAAAAATAAATAACTCTTTTTAAAACTCAGTTACAAGCGAAAACGTCGTATGCTTGATCTTTGGGGCTATTCGTACTCCCTCGAAATTTTCTTTTGTAGTATTCAAATAATTTTATCTTGAGACTTTTTAGAACTAAATTCTGATAACAAATATTTTGTAAATCTGAAATAGCGTGTGATGATGTGGATTTTTTCCGATGGACATTTTGCATATGTGATTAGTGCTATCATATTATTTGTTATCCGCTATTATATTTAGTCCTTGATCACTTGGATTGTCAAAAAAGTAATTAAGGACGCGCGCGAAGAAATGGTGGAACGTTCGCAATGCCTTTTAAGCACATTCCCATAACTATATTACTTAAGAACTCTTTGAATAAATAAGTGTGTTTATTATATGTTTATATATAACACCATATTGGCCCTCATTCTGTTAATCACTCAAACTAGCTAAAATTCACTAAAACTCTTTAAAATAAAATAGCTCGAATTCTATTTAAGATAAAATTGAAATTCGTATAACTCCATACAATGCCATTCCTAATATTAGCCGAGCTTTATTTACATGCTTCCAATTACGGGTAGTTTTAGCTGGCACCAAATAAGTGGCAACTTATTTTACGTAAAACGATTGCAATTTTAATATAAATATCTAATTTTAGTGTTGTCTAAATACTATTAATAAGTGTCATACTTATTTGGACTTTATCATAACCGTATAAGAATTCATCGTGCTTATCATAATTTTCAGAATTCTAGTTTATTTTAATTGAACAAGAGAATCATCACGTAACGAGACGTTCTATCAAAAATAGTCTGAAGATCAATAAAAAAAATATATATATATCTTATCATTGTGAAACTGATAATCTTTAAATTTCCACTTGTGACTTTCAAGACTCCAAGATTATACCTACAATAAAGTTATTTGGCAACCTCAACAATTCTTCTCCTTCCTAATCCATAATAGCCACAAAGTGCATTTGATTCCATTAGTTTCACAATTAAATCGGCGTTCAAGCTGGTTAATGGCGTCGGGACTGTATAAACCTCAATAAACAGAGCATTATTGGTAAAAAAAGCGAATCCAGCGAGCAGCATCGACCACGATTACCATAATGTGGTCATTTAAAGCGGCTTTAAACGATGCCAGCTGATTAATTATCAATGCACTATGTGATCATAAATATACGATTATTTTAAAGGCTTAGCGCAATGCAAGGATAAAACGGGGTGGAAATTGAATACCTATATAGTACAGATAATACCATCACAATTTAATAATCTAAGTATTCATGATGCTGTTAAAAAAACATCAGGATACTAACATTGGTAAATTGTATTAGTTTTGATTTATTTGTATTTGAAAACATTTAAGTTTTAGTTGCCATGCGAGGACCTCAACTAAACTTAATTATTTTACTTATAATTACCAAACAATGATACATTATATAGTTCACTCACTGTCACTGTTTTCTACACCAAACACAAGAAACATTAACGTTATTATCAGGATATTTACCTTCTTCTTCTTCTTCTTCTTGTCCTTATCCCACACTCGGTGGGGTCGAATCGAAACAAACATTTCTCTTTCATTCTCTTCTATCATTAGTGAGTGCTCGAACCTTTCATACACACATCATTCTTCACACAGTCCATCATTATCTTCTTCGGCCTTCCTCTTCCTCTATATCCATCCACAAACCTTTTATCGGTATTTTATTTTAATTAACAACTCGATATTTCAGCTGCTTGCATGCACGCGCCGTGTTCACGAATAAATTGAAATTAGTGCGGGTGTTTTTCACATCACACATACACACATCGTAGCCAGACCACAGCTGGACATATGCCTCCCAATATAGGGGAGATTTGCCAATACTCGCCACGCTTGGCAGGCGGGTTGGCGAGCGCAGTATTCAGTGTTTCCTATCCTCAGAAGGCGCTGCTGCCCACCTTCTGGTACGTGACTCCTTACCCAACTCTTACGGCATCCACGAGAAGAGATGGGGAGTACTATTCTAGGCCGGTACCACCACGGCACGCATGGTGGTAACGCAGGTGTTTTTAAGAGCAGACAAATCAGTCTACCCTCTTTCTTTCACGTCTGTCGCGTTAAATGGTGTACCACTGACAATGTTACAAAAATCACTGAAACTCGATTTTAATCTCGAATCCACCATCGAAGTATTTGTTCGGCACTTTTTTATATTTTCGAGTATGTGAACATATACAATACAAGGTAAGTATCCCGATCATGTAACATGACACTCTTGTACTAGTGCCCAGCGTCAGCTTGTTAACGAGTAAACGCGTCAAAAACGCTTGTTTTTATAATAAAACTGAGAGATAAACTAAAACCCAGGTATCTTAGATTCACTTAGTGAAGAATAAGCCGATTCCAAAGATAACTTAAGAGGCTTAAAGTATCGTCTTACTCAGCAAAAAGCTCAGAAAACTGATATTTCAGTGCTAAGTAAGAACTTTCTTTAGTTGGATCAGATGTCTTCCGAGTAATAACCAACTTAAGACGCTTTAACCATCAAACTTGTAAACATTTATTGGCTAATTGTTTATATTTTATGGTAAAAGTTAACTGTCAAATTCCACTAATATTATAGATGTCAAAGTTTGGATAGATGGGTGGATGGATGTTTGTTACTCAATCACACCAGAACGGTTGAACGGAACTGGATGAAATTTGGCATGGAGATAGATAGATATCTTGAATAGCACATTTATGTTACTTTTATCCCGGTAAAATGTATGATTCACATGGAATAATTGATGTAGCGGGAAAACTGTAATCGACGCGGGTGAAACCGCGAGGCTATACTAGTACTAAATATATACAAAAATACTGTATAAAACAGGGAAATGGCTTCAGCTTAGCGTCAGTTTGAATATTTGACTAATGCTGGTCTTCTATTGACACCGTTTGAATATCACTAATGACTTGGTAATATAAAACAGGATAAGCTTAAGTGTTAACTTTAGAAACAGGACATTCACCATGTCTTTTTGATGTTTTGGCTTTCGATCTTCGGCACTGTTGCAAGCGCCCGCGCCGGTGTGACATCGTAACGTAAGGCGCGCAACATCTGCCCTCCCTATTGACTGAACGTTACGACCATAACCGCTCTGTCAAGAGCGCAAGGACCGCGAAGAAAAAGCAAGCGCCATGATCAACATTTTTGTAATCACGGGGGAGCGATATTTACCGTGGAAATTTATGTTTTTTGCTCCAAAATGATAATATCAAGGAAAAAAATAAATTAAAACAACATAATCTTTTCAAAATCTCTGGAGCTCATAACACGCACGCGAGATTTATGTCGCAATTAACCTTTTATCATTTTGAAAATTTAATAAACCACCCCTCACGAGGCGACAACGCGGGCGTGAAATGAACAAGGGCCTCGTAAAGGTCAGGCACTTGTTTCGAAAATAGCTGTAATCCTGAAATGATCAAAGCTCGACCGGACCGTTATAAAATAAGAAGCGCGATAATCAACCCGGGACGACGGGTCAGCGAATAACTAATGGTATTACCGGCGAGCGTGATTACTTCGCTCCTAGTGATCGCTTGTTCGCTTTCCGCCCGCTTCGGTGTGAGAGACGGATGTCAACGCTGTTTTTTATCCCCGACGCGCAATAGTGGTATTGTAAGTTTGACATGTCAGAGTATTTGTGAGTCTGAGGGATTATTGCTCTTAAATGAGTAGACTGATTTGATGTGTTTTTTGTTGGAAAGCTTAATTTTATAATTTTAAATATAATATGAACTATAAATATAAGACTAAGTGTTTTAATTTATGAAGCCACATCTTTCACAAAACATATCGTTTTGCTAAGACTTATAAATACATAATTATTAACTTATAAACCCCCACGAAAGAGTAGGGTGGTATGAGTTTGTGGTTTGCGTCTGTGTTTTGTCATATCATAGCTTAGAGACAGAGACAGAAATAGATTTAGTTTTTTGCGTTGGAATGATGCCTTAAGAGAGACCTATGCTATGTTTCTAGATTATTGCGTAGAATGGCTATTTAAATGTTTAAAATAATATTGACCAATATAAATACATAACAATTAAGAACATTACAGTTACTAGGCCTACATGGCCAATCATAGGAAATTATATTCCAGGACTGATTACCTATTACCGTTGGAGACACCTTATGTAGATATCATGCCAACTTGACATGATGATGATTGATGACAGCATCTAAACTACCGACCGACTTCGGAGTTTTTATGTTTTTTTTTTTTGGAGACGTTACTTTAGATTCGACTCTCATTTTTGGCTTCCATATTGAATGGTCAGTTGGCAGGCTGTCGGCTGTCTAGTTGGGCGTCTTCAGAATAAAATCATCATAACAGGTGCCGTACGACACTTTTGAGCGATGATAGCTCAGCGGGGGAGCGTCGCCTGTCAAACTGACGGACGCTGTTTCGATCTCCAACAACAGCTTGAGCTTCCGGTGAAGGTAACACCGTTATCAAACTCCCAGCATGGTGGTAGGGTACTTTCGAATACCCGCCTGGCTAGCTACCACCCTCAAATGTGAAAAACTGTCACCAAACACATAGTGTGTTTAGGCAGAGCAGTCCTTGAGAGCCAGTGAGCATTCTAGGTCTAGCGTCATAACATCAACCACATCGTCACTGACCATCAAGTGAGATAGTGGTCAAACGCTAGATCTATACAGCATAATTATTTTTTTTTTAAACTTAATTTTCAACTCCATTTATCTCCACAAGTACTGGTTGTTTTTACTAGGTCGTCGTCCCACCTTGTCAGTAGAAGTACGTTGCATTTCCTAGCGCGTATAGTAGGTACGCATGCAGAAACTTTTAGGGCCTATAAATAAAAAAGTTACGCTAAAAAGCATTAATCATAAAAATATCCTCGTTCTCTTACATTCAAGATTAGTTCCTCGCGCTAACACTTAAAAAGATTAAACGAAGTAGATCGTTCCTCAAGCAACTTAATCTCGCCGTGGAACAACAATAAATAATAGCGGAATTAAGACAAATTTCTTGGTAAATTACTTCAGAAACAAGTACAATATTTCCTTGGCGAGTCTGTTACAAGGACATTCATACCCATATCGTATGATATTACAGAGAAAGAAATTCTTGGAAAGGTAGTAAATGGCCAGAAGGGTATTGTTCTTGCATGCGATGGAGGCCTGTGTAAAGAATCAAAAAATATATATATTTTGTATAACTGTCTAAAAATGAAATATTTTTAATTTTTTTAATGAATGATTTTTATATGTTTACGCGGGGCAACCTCCTAAATGATGTTATGGATATATGGATGTGGCAATAAAATTATTTTTATGGAAATCGTAGGAGCCAGCTTTGGATCTATCGGGAAATACAGACTCGGGCAACGAGTTCCATTGTTATTAAATCAAACGGGGCTTAATCGCGAGAAAAACATTTAGTAATTTATTTACCTCGACGTTTCGACCAAGTTGCATTGGTCGTGGTCACGAGAAGACTGGAGAAATGCGGGTGGCAATATCGGCGAGAGCGCGTAGTTTCGCCAACTACCCACTTTTGATATTATTAAACTGTTGGGCTGTCACAGCCCTGTAAAAGCACAGGGTTGTCACGACACACAACACTGACAGTATCTTTAGTTTTTTCAGGGTGAAAATTACTAAATGTTTTTCTCGCGATCAAGCCCCGTTTGATTTAATAACAATGTGTTCGAATCACGAAAGTCTAAAAATTACAACGAGTTCCATTTTTTTCGGAGTGCATGTTAAGAGCATGTGAAACGCTTTATACATATATGTTTAATAAACATTTTATTTAATAACCTCTCACATAGAAATCAACTCTAGTCCAACCTCACAGCTTTCTATTAAAATGAGGGGAGGGGGAATTAAGTAATTCCTAACTTAATTCTCAAAAGAAATGGAATGAAACGTAATAAGAAATAAATATTTCTACGAATGTAATTAATTATCCATCCATTTGTTTGCTATGGTGACTTTTATAGAAATCAATTTTACCTGTTTGATATTTTTTCTGTTTATATTTGTAAAGACATATAAATAGCTTTTTAGATTTGTTATATAGCTTTGCCCTAATTTATTACTTACTTATGTACACCAAAGAAAGAAAGAAAGAAGAAAGAAACCACATTTATTCAAGACACTCACAACACACATTACACAAGAGATACATACAAAAACAATAAAGAATAGAGTAATAATGATGTTGTGAGTGTCATGAATATGGGCCCCGACTCAGCATAAAACTAAGGCAAAAGCCTCAGTCACTGATTTTCAGTCGGTGCCCAAAGGACGATCAATTATATGAAAAGAAATTTTATTTGAAAATATTGATGTTATTTTAAATGTTCTAAGAATATTCAAGTTTCAGGTTGGTTCCAGGGCTATCGGCGATTTCACAGATTCATTCTCGAAAAGGGAACACTAATTAAGATAAGTCTAACGGCTACATGAACTAAATTTATCGCAACAAATTGCCTTAAGTCGCTTAAAAATTAAGCGTTTATTGAGCCCAAAAGGGCAGCGTAATCTTTATTAATGCACAATATTAAAGTCGCGTTGATTTTGTACCTCTTGTGCCCTTCACGTTTCATATGCCAGTGATAATCGGAATAAATATACAAATACAAATATACATCAGGGAGATAGTCATCACTTCAATACAAGGGATAAAAAAAAATATCTAGAGTACCACGGACATAATATGTACAGACAGAAAACTATCAATGTGATGGAAGCAGGAGTATACAACAGATTGCTAAAAACAATTGTCGATACTCCTGGTTTATCGACTTTTATAAAACACTAGCGGCCCGCTCCGGCTTCGCACGGGTATAACAATTAAAAATTAAAAATTATTAGGATCCCTAATTTAATGAAAATATAATATAGCCTATGTTACTCTACTGACTAACTATATTGTATTCGTTATTAGTAGTTAAACATAGTGATAGTTAATATGTGTAAATAATATTAGACATGCTGTTTTTGTATCACCGAACTTCCAGACTCCTAATACATTATTTCCGTCGAATGGTCTGGAAGATATCGCTTTAAGCGATAAGATTGAAGAGAAATTGATTGAGAATTGTACTCTGGTTAGGTATATGTTATATTTTTATTGTTGTTTTTTTGTGATCGGTGTTCAATAAAGTGTTTTGTATTGTATTGTTACTCAGGGTGAATGTAGCTTTCAATGTAATGGTGAAAGAATTTTTTTAAATCGGTCCAGTACTTGAGCCAATTCGTTACAAACATACGTACATACAAATCTTTCCTCTTTATAATATTAGTTAATATTAAAATCATGGCTGGTAATGCATGCACTTTATTCTTACAAAGAATTTATAGACACTCAAACAGACTTTGATAGTTTGTAAAAATGAAAAATATCCTTATTGCAGACAAAAGGACCCATACATGGGTATGATACCCCATTATAACTTGACCTACATAGATTATAATTGCAATCTAAGAATCGTCTAGAACTCGCGTGGTATATATATACTGGAAAATTACTCTCCGACCAGTTTCGAACAAGTTGCAGGTCTTCATCTAGGGTGCGATTCTCAGCACGAAACTGGATGGATGAAACTCACAACAGTTTTCTCAATGCGTATATCCTGAAGTCTTCAAGTCGCTAGTGAATATAGGTATCTTCATGGTTTAGCTATCATCGCTTCAAAAAACTGTAATGTGTATATAAACTATAATAGTGTTACAATATTATTTACTTAAGTCCTAGACAACGTGATCACTTAACATCAGGTGAGAAAGTTGTCAAACGCAAACTTATAAGTAATAAAAAGACTCAAAATGATTATAATTATCTACTATTTACGTAGATGCCATACTGTACTACGACTACTTATGATTGTTACGCACGATGCTATTATTTTATTGCATATCTTGTTTTTACGTATAATGAATATTATTAATAAATATGATTATAATCATTATACGCGCAGATATCGCTGTTATACTACTTTAAAACTAGCATACGTTCGTTCAGAGATGTATTTATTTCAGCTTTTGACACAATGTAAAAGTACAATTGAGTTTAATAAAAATGTAATTAACAATATCTGAGAGGTTAGTAAGAAACAAAACATATTATGTAATGCTGAGAGATCCGTGCAATAGGTGATCGATACATTGAGATAATAATTTTGAGCACCATAAGTTACTTGTAAGCTTGCTACTAACTGAACTGTTGCAAACTTTTATAATTAGTATTTTATATTTGTATATTGTAGTATCATTATCATCACAGCTCTAGCACTTCCACTGCTGGACATAGGCCCCTCGAGTGATCTCTGCAAGGTTGAAAATGGCCCGCTTGTCCAGCGATATTAGTGGACGCCCTGCGCTGCGCTTACCAACTTCTGGTGTCCACTTCACCTTTCTACTCTATCAGTTATATGCAATATGTGGTGTAAGAATATATCTGTATGTATTTAGAAATCAGTCCTAACTGACGTCACCGTATCTACATGAGCGTGACGTAATACGGTTGTCAATAAAGTAATAGAGGGTCTGACGGACAGAGGGCAGGGCTGGATTAATACCCGGAAATATTTCCATTTCTGGGTTCGTTACCTCCTGTAACGAACAGCTGTAACATCATTTGTGTAACCCGTCGATAAACATATGTGATCTGTGAAGGTATAGAGATGCCGATGTCATTGCAGAGGCTCGCGGGTGTTTACAGGCAGAAGAGGCAGGAAAATTCCTGATGCGTGCCTATTTCATATATTACAAGTATGTACTTTATAGATAGATGGGCTCAAGAAAATGATTACTAATTCCGGTGGTCGATGTTTTGATTTCCTTTCCTCTGGTGAAATAAACAGTTCAAGCGCATTTGGCGTTATCGCGAGTATTTTAGATGAAGGAAAAAGAATAAAATATTTTTCACTAATAAATTAGCTAGATATAAGCACAAAGAAATCAAATTTGATTCAATCAGAATTAATTTTAAAAACTAACTTTAAAAAAATATAAAAAATAAGTTTAAAAATCACATTTTTTTTTATACTGTATAGATCTAGCGTTTGACCACTATCTCACTTGATGCTCAGTGACGATGTGGTCGAAGATGTTATCACGCTAGACCTAGAATGCTCACTGGCTCTCAAGGACTGCTGCCTGAACACACTATGTGTTTGGTGCCAGTTTTTCAAACTTGAGGGTGGTAGCTAGGCAGGCGGGTATTCGAAAGTACCCTACCACAATGCTGGGAATTTGATAACGGTGTTACCTTCACCGGAAGCTCAAGCTGTTGTTGGGATCGAACCAGTGTCCGTCAGTTTGACAGGCAACGCTCCCCCCGCTGTGCTATTATCGCTTCAAACCAGATATTAATCGGTTTGAGCCGCTCGAGACGGGTACTGCTGTGACATCAGGACTTGAGCGAAAAAAAAGTGTATATGACAAATGTAGAGCAAAATTTTCACCATAACATAAATTATAAAATTAACCTATCCGCTGCCGGGTCTTATATCCGTGCTTATTGGCACAAATGCGGCTCGTGAGAACAGTTTGTTAACGAATGAGTTTTCACAACTGTTTTTTTGCTTAGTTTGGGACTTGTTGTATACTGTAATATAAATCGAATTGTTTTATGGTTCATTCCATTAACGTCATTCCAGGAGGAACTTACGTTGATATTTTAGAAGGAAAAAAATCTGCTACTTTTCAAACTTGAACCCACGGCTACAGAATACCGTCCTTTCGCTTTTCCATCTAAGCTATAAGCACCCCACTAGCCGTCCGAATGTATTCCTTCATTTTTAGTTACATCTGGGGGGATGTTAATATTGATGTTATCAATAAAATTGTTCAACTTTTATTCTTTCTGAATAAAAATACATTTTTGCTTATTTACTCAATAGAATAATCACACCATATACCAGACGGGTTTGCAAAATTTAGTATAGGTTTTCTTTCAGGTTCAACATATTTTTATTCATGTTTTCATTCATTGTTCCCATAAAAGTTTCATAGAAATCGATTCAGGACTTTTCTTTATTTTCAAGAAAATGTTAAATTTCCCACCTCACATCGATATAGTTACTTACTTATTATTGACTTATTTAATCATCATCATCATCATCTAAGCCATAGGACGTTCACTGCTGGACATATGCCTCCCCATTGATTTCGATAAGGACCGGTTTGAAGCGGCCCGCAACCCAGACCTTTCCTGCGATCTTAGTCAGTTCGCCTGTCCAGCTTTTCGGTGGTCGTCCTATGCTGTTCAATCCATTCCGTGGTCTCCTTAATAAAATGTATAAATTTAATAAACATGGGAAACTATTCAAATTGACCAGAGACAAAAAAAGTAGAATAGAGTACTGTAAGAATATTTAACGTCTACTGAAGTTTTATTTCCAAGTTTGACTAAAACACGGTCGGTATAATACAGTTATGCCGATAGCGGTGGCACGGCTTTAAAACTTACTGTATTATGCAATACTGGAGCCTGACACAAGTCGGTGAAGAAGCGGTAGGGCGACCAGAAATAAGCATTCGCTTTGGGACAATGGAGAACAAAAGTAAAGTATTTGAAGTGAAAATTAGTAGTAGTAGTAGCGAGTCGACATTCTGGGCCTAACGTGGATTTTCTGCCACGTCTAGCTAAACTGATTTTATTAAGATTTTATTTTAATTGTAATGGGACCACCCCGGAAACGTACTCTTTAGAACAAAAAAGATTTTTTAAATCGGTTACCGGAGAAATCAGTGGTTATATTCAGCTGTATCTTTTATATTTATATATATATATATAAAAGATTTAGCATTAGAACCTTCTTCTTTTTTTAATTTATATTATATTAAAGGTTAATCATATTTTATCATAAGTTATAATTGATAAATAATTGTAGAATAATAATGTTTTTCAGTAGTAAATAGTAAGTTGTTTCGAACAGTATAAAAGCGATAATCGCATAACTTTCCATTGTTCATATTACATTTATGAAAGGGAGGAAACTCTAACCAAAAAACACTTTCGAAATGACATGTGTTTGATATCGAAGTCTATTAGACGACATTTAACAGAAGTTTAAAAAGAGGTGTCGGCATAAAACAATGCTGACAACCGTACAAACAATTCAAGAATTTGAAAACACGTAAGTAGAATATTGGTAGTGATTGTCTTGTGTAACTAAACTAAACTTCTACAAAAAAAGATAAGTACGATATACTCTATATGGTATATGATATACTAATATGGTTACGATTAAGTCCAAATCAGCAATCTGCACTTATTGCGTTGAGTGGATTCGTACAAATTTTAATTTTAGCGTAAATAGAAAAGCTATTTCATTTTGAAGGATTGTAGTAATAAATCATTTTCTCGAGAACAGATATAATTTAAATTTCCACCAAGACGTGGTCACTCCAAACGCAGGTGACGTTTCGCATACAACCCGCAATTTGCGGCGGCAACAATCCATCCACTTACAGAAGAAGGACACAAAGCAGTTTTTTAGCACTTTCTAATATAAACCTTTCTTCAAGGCAATAAGGCTCTACGAAGTCTAGCCAAGACATGCAAGAATTAAATATTCACTCACAAAATGGCTTTTAATAGTGTTCAGAAAAGGAAATATTGCAACCGCCGCGCCGTGGAGAGTGGTTTGAAAGATTATTGATGATGTATTATCAAATATTCATAACTATTGACTCAACCAGTGCGGATGTAAATTAGTTTTCAAACTAATTTGACAAAGAGCGTACATATATATGTAGCTACATATACCTTCCAGAAAAAATCTACACGATAGCGAATAACGTTTAATAATCCGTTGCGTCATTTTGAAGGAGGAAGCTGATGAACAGACAGGAAAGCAGTGACTCCCTTATATAGTATATACAAATATAATATGTAGCTTATTTAAGCTAATTACAAGTTATTAATTTCGTTTGGAAACTTTGAACATTGGATTTTTTTCTTAGAGCTTTTAAACATCGACAGCTCAAAAAGGGTTTTACATAAACAGCTAGAAATAAATCGTAGCCAATTCTTAGCGTAATTGTAAATAATTCCCACTTTCCACTAATATTATGAATGCGAAAGTGTGTGTGTATGTGTGCAAGTGTGTATGTTTGTTACCTCTTCACACTCAAACGGCTATACCGATTTCGATGAATGGTATGGAGATAGCTTATACCGTGGATTAACACATAGGCTTATTTTCATCATCACCGTCATCACCAGTTTTCATCACCACGCGGGCACAACTGCGGGGCACAGCCAGTGCTATATAAATCTTTTTTTTTGTAAAGGTTAATTCGTATAGTTTCTGTTACTGTCTTAAAACATTTACTGTGACTCTGTTCTTTGAAATGTATATATATATATGTATATATAACTGTACTTGAATGAATAAATTTATTGGTGTATCTGCGTAGATTCACCTCAGTTGAGTATATGCAGAAAGACGCAGGTCGGTAGCGGTGTACCCGCATTGACAAATGGCCCGTGGTCCCGCCCATTCGTTGTCTGTCGCCGACTACCCTCCCGAATATGTGGTTTGTTACGATTGTAGATTTGTATCAAAAGACTTCATAGATCTGAAAAACATTTCTTTTTTATACCATTTAGATCAGTGACGATGTGATCGAAGATATTATCAGGCTAGACTTAGAATGCTTACTGGCTCACAAGGACTGCAGTCTGAACACACAGTGTGTTTGGTGACAGTTTTTCAAACTTGAGGGTGGTACATGGCCAGGCGGCTACTCGAAGTACCCTACCACCATGCTGGGAATTTCATAACGGTGTTACCTTTACCAGAAGCTCAAGCCGTTGGTGGGGCTCGAAACAACGTCTGTCAGTTTGACAGCCGATGAGCTAACATCGCTTTCAAAAACTCTATACTACTATACTACTACTCTATATTACTTAATTGATTTTACATATCTATTAATTTATTAAATAGATCTTCTTGTACATCACATCCACAATTTTTAATCAATACTGTCCGTCCAGAGGAGGTCGTAAGAGATAGCATTAGCGGTAAGACCGCCGAGTTTATAACCATAAGCTACAATTAGTACTATACTATTACTAGAAAATATAATTTTCTTATAATTTTTACAAAATTCAATAGAGTTGTTCTATTCTATTCCTCATAGTATTTAATTATAATTCTAAGTAAAACTATATCGAGCAGATAGTTTAAAAAGAAACACAAAAACTATTACATAAAATTACGACGAAAGCCTTATATTTTACACATTATATAACCTCCGGCAAAGCTTGCCAACCAGCGTCGGATTATCTCGCGGAACAACAAAATAAAACTTTTTTTTTTTCACTTCGACCGTAGTTTTTTGGCCGCACCGCGATACGGTATAAATCAGGGGTATTAAATTATGCAAGCCGGGGGTAGCCGGCGATACGAAATTACTGTCGGTCCGAGACGGAGAAATATGAGACCGACGGGGAGTTGGTGTACAAGGTTATGCATTTGTACGGTTTGGAAACCATGGATTTACAAGCAGATTAGCTTTAGGTTAACACTTAAGACGCCGATTAGTTGGTATTTTAAGCAGCTAAAGGTGAATGTTAAACATAAATAAATGTAGGTTTGTGTGAATTTAAACTTTTTCTTCTTCTTCGTCGTCGTCGTCGTCTTCTTCTTCTTCTTCTTCTTGTACTTATCCCACACTAGGTGGAGTCGCAACAACATTTTTTTTTCCATTCTCTTCTATCAGTAGTCATCTGAGTGCTCACAACTTTCATTAAGAAAGTATCATTCTCACACTTCTTCGGCCTCCGTCACATATTCTATAAATTTTTAAATGACGAAATCCACCTCATATCTGTATGTATACTATACAGTATAAAAAAAAAACAAAAAAATATTTTTACCATCAAAAATTTGGATGTAAGTATCATCTAGCATGATGTTAAGGCAATAAACCATAAAACTCCATATTCTATAAAGACTTCTTATATCTTTTCAACCAACTTCCAGAGAAGAAGGCTGTTCAGTTGTGCTTTTTTTATAACCGCCTTCAAATACGCAAGAATGCATAGACAAGATTTTTTTTTCTAATTATAAAGATACAATCGATACAATGTCAGATATGTCATTATTAGGAATTGTATTAAATCTGGATAAGTATTTCTCTATAACGATTCTTACAATTTTATTGACTCTCTTGTTATAATGAAAGTCCTACAATATTTTTTTTGTTAATGTTATATTCATATTCATATTCATATTCATTTATTCATATTTTCCATACACGTCAAAAATTAAAAGTAATCATAGTAAGATATCTCTATGTAAATAGTACCTTACATATAAAATAATTCTTCTATGTCAGTTACATAGCGAGTCAAAAAATAATAAAAAAATAATAATATTCCCTATTAAAATACCTACGCTTTTATGTTGAGGAATTCCGCATAACTATAGAACGCTTGGTCGATAAGCCACCTCTTCAATCTCGATTTAAAAACAACTAACTTTGTAGCTCGCGTTATGTCTTCGGGGAGCTTGTTATACACAATAGGACCCATGACGTGTGTCAACCTGTCTGACTTGGCCAGTGTTCGTTCTATCGCTGCCAGTTTACCTCTGCTACGGGTTTGGTAATCGTGCGAATCTCCAATTTTTTTGTACGGGCCCAAGTTAGAACGCGTAAAGATGGCCACTTGCAGAATGACTATTGCCGGCAGCGTTAATATCTTCAGTGATTTAAAGTATGGCCTCGCGGAGGTATCATGTGACACTCGTGCTATAGCACGGATAGCTCGCTTCTGCAGCCGGAACGCGCGATCTACGTCTGCACTACGTCCCCACAGCTCTGCCCCGTACTGAAGCAAAGAATGTACGGTCGCGAAGTAGCATGACCTCACCACATCAATGGGCAGGAACCTGGACAACCGGCTGAGTGCAAAACAGGCAGCACTTAGTTTCCCACATATTTTGTGTATGTGGGATTCCCAGGTGAGGCGGCTATCTATCTCAAATCCCAAGAAGTTGGTGCTGTGTACCTGCTCTATCCTTTTACTATCCGCGAGAACACAGAGCTGGTCGCGACGACGTCCCGAGAGGTCGAAGTGCATAAAGTGGGTCTTTTTAAGATTAAGAGCAAGTCCATTTTCTCTAAACCATTTGGCCAGTTGGTAAGAGGTGCTGTTTAACTTCTGCTCTAATTGCTCGGCTGATGGCGCTGTCACCACTGCAGCTACGTCGTCTGCGTACATTAGTACTTCAGCGTCAGTCACCGCATAGGGCAGGTCGTTTAGAAGCAGTGAGAATAGTATATTCGACACAGCTGAACCTTGGACTACGCCCATTGTATTAATTAGCGGGTCAGACTTCTCCTCCCACCATCCCCCACTACGACTTGGGACCTCTGATTCATAAGGTCTTTCAATAGGGATAGCGTTCTATTTTGTATGCCATAATGTCGCATTTTCATCGCGAGTACAGATCGATCGGCAACATCGAAAGCTTTTGAGAGGTCGCAGCACAATACTGCTACGTGGTGTTTCTTCTCGCGGGCGTCCATTACGCGGCGTACCATCTCGCGAGCCAACGATGTTGTCGACCGACCCGCTCGATAGGCGTATTGCCGGTCGGATAACGCCTGTATTGCTGATAAATGAGCCACCAGACGACCGCTTATCCCGTTTTCCAGTACCTTTGCTATGGCAGGTATAATGGACATCGGTCTATATTCCTCGATATTCTGTCTTTTACCTTTTCCTTTGAAAACAGGTGTCACTTTGCTTATCTTAAAGCATTCGGGATAAACACCCTCGCAAATAGATCGGTTAAACACTTCGGCCAAGATCGGCGCTAACGGCCTAGCGGCTAAGTGTAACAGTTCCATAGAAATACCAAAGATATCTATTGATTTTTTTGCTGGTATTCTTTTAGTTATAATTTGATAGACCTCATTTGTAGTGAATCTACGCAGTCGCAGCGAACGGTCTGCGGGCTCGCAAGCACTTAACAACAGACGTGCCACATATTCGACGTCAGCCCGCGGCGCTCCACATGCCGCAGCAGCTCCTATAAATTTCGCGTTCATCGCATTTACAGCCTCTTTTTTTGTTTTAAATTGTTTACCGTTAGAATCACTAACTATGTCTGTAAAATCAACGTAGCAAGTATTTTGCTTCCCTCTGTGTTTATTTACTATCTCCCACATAGATTTGGAGGGATTTATGCTTTTCTGTAATACCCGGGCAAAAAAACTAGATTTCGTTTTAGTTATCACCGCGTCATATTTTTTATTTAAGTCATATATAAATTGTTTTAACATGTCAAAATCAGGGAATTTGTTGCTTAATTCAATTATGTCAAATAATAGAAGTCGGAGATTTCTGATGTCATCTGTGACCCACAATGAGTCCTGATTCTTCCTACGTACCTGTTGTAATGGGAAGCAAATATCGATTTTGTTACGTAACACGTTTACTACTGACATAGCTAGGGAACTACATGCTGTACTTCGTTTACTTAACTCAGTCCAATCTACACTTTCAATGGAATTAATGAAGTTCAACCTATTTACTTGCGAGTAATTTCTGCGTATCACTGTGGTTGGTTTATGCGCTGTAATTGTGCGAACTATCTCGCCGCGAACTGCCAAATTATCACTCAACTCTGTAGTCACGGGTGCTACAGTAATTGTATGAGATATGGCATTACTATAGAAATGGTCGAGACAGGTTGCACTATGTGATGTAATGCGGGTAGGAAAGTCCGCTAGGTTCACTAAATCAAAGGATGACAGGAGGTCATCAAGTCGCTTTTTCTCAGGTGTAATACCCCCGATACAATTAATATTTATGTCTCCAACGATAACAAACTGCAGATCAAGGTCACTGATCCTATCAAGCAAGCGCTCCATGTACGGGAAAAACTCATTTGCAGAAATTTGGTTCGTCCTATATATACACACTACTGACATCTGGTAGTCTATAAGATCTACTGCAGAGATTTCACAATATAATTCAGAAGCTAGTTTTACAATTTCCAGATTTTCTATAGCTTTAATCCCTTCTTTAACATATATGCACGATCCGCCGTGCGCGGCGTTTCGCCTGCAAAAACTTGATCCGGGTCTGTAACCGTTTACGTGAATGCACTTTAGTTTCGTGTCACTCAACCAATGTTCAGTTAATGCAAGCACGTCACAACTTAAATTACTACATAACAATACCTCCAATTTTGACGTTTTACTGTCAATCGATCTGATATTCTGATGGCATACGACTAGTTTTTTGTTTATGCGCGAAGACGTGCAGCGCGGTGGTCGGTCGCCGTCAGACTGGATGTGATGTGGAGGCGATACCGAGCGACGACGGCGCGGCGGTGTTTTCGGTAGCTGGTGTGCCCCGTTCCTTACGGGGCCTACTGCGAAACCACTCGGACATCTTTACTCGTGCGGGCCAGGCCGTCGGTGTAAAAACTTGGTCGTACAGTTTTTCCGGACAACCAATAACAAACGCTGCGTGTCTTGTCGTATTTATTACACGCTTTTCTACAGTGTAATCGTCACTTCGAGCTATGTTGTTTAAATAGTTTAGTACATTCTGTTCACTTGTTTCGGGCTTGAATGACCATGCTTGCAGATATTTTATTCTTTCCACTGCCTGAAGGTCTAGATCTTCTTTACCTGAGCCTGTCACAATTCGGCGCTTGGAGTGGCGTTTGTAGTTTACTGTATTCCATTGTTGTTGGTTTTCTGACGCGGATTTGTTTCGGTCATTAGTGTCATCATCCTCGCTATTTTGTGCCAGATTTAAAATTGGTATGCTGGGATTTAATTGTTGTTGTACTTTCATAGTAACCCTTCGTGATTTTATTGGAGCGGAGGTCGTGGTTGTTGTCTCGGGCTTAGCTTCGGGTGTTTTCGGAGGTTCATCGGCAGTTGTCGCCAGAGGCTTGCGTTGATTGGTATTTTTCTTCGTCAGTGTGATTTTATTTGACGCTGCTTTGGCGGCCAACCGTGCTTGGCGAATCGGACGCTCCGGCTGCAGATCTGACGTTCCTTGTAAACTTTCGGTCATTGGCCTTTGCACGTTGGGAATTTGGGGTATACCTTCAACGGCCGACTTTAAATCTGTGATAACTTGGTTTTGACAGGCGATAATGGCGCTTTGATCATGGAGTTTGCGGCTCATGTAGTCAATTTTTTGAGTTTGGTCATCAATCTTACACTTTAGACCGTGAACTTCACTCGTCACATCACTTAAAGACTTTTGTAGATCTCGTAAAACACTTTCTACCAGTTTTAGCGTCATTTTTTAAAATTTAAATGTAAAAAATACGGGAGTGTACAGTGCACCGTGTGGGGTTCCCCCCTCGACCTCCGACCCTCGATTCCAAAGCATAAGTTCTACTAAAAAACAGCGCGTTGTCAAAGCCTCACATTTGCTGAGTAGGCATTCATTTCTGGCGTTGCAATACAATAACAATGTTTTAATTCTTTCTTCATTTTTAATCTCTGTGTATGATATTATATTTTTCGGTATTATTTATGTTTTATCTATGTGTGTGTATTGTACAGTTGTTTATGTCCGAAATAAATATGGTATCTTTCTTTCTTTCTATGCTTCTTTCTTTCTAAAACAAAGAAGGAATTTGTTTTGTTTATGTTTTACATGCGAAAACGTTTCAATGCTGTTTAGATACTTTTGGGGAGTACTTTACGGGACAATAAAAAAATTTTAATGGCAGCAAGAGTGACTCCTTGTATTTTCCCAAAAAAAAATCCGCAACTTTTGTTCCGTGAAGTACACACACTCACAGTAGATAAGTAGATATATATAGACATAGATAAGTATCAATGGTGAGTACCTACTATGTATATTTGATTAGCTACTTACTTTAACTTACCTACTTTATGGTTACTTTAACAAACCATATGAAAGCTGTTATACTCGCTTTAAAGGTCGCGTGACAACGCTTAATAAATACATTAATTTAAGTAATGTTACATACATTCTTCCTTTTTTAAAGTTTAATCAAAGTACATGCAGGCGGTGTGCATGCATGCATAATCGGAACGCGATGCCGGCATCAATCCTGGCAGCCGGCGTGCGGCCAGCAACCGAGCTTTTACACGTGAGTAGCGCACACATGAACAGTTAAACATCTTACAGCAGATTTAATCCTCGCAAAAAAACAGTAACACGTGGAAGTGCGCGACAATCTGCTTGGAATCGCGATAGTCATAGAATGTCTCTAGCTCTTAAGTGCAGCTTGCCTACTTTGTCACAGTTTATCGAAATTAAGAGTGGTAGCTAGTCAGGTGGGTACTGAACGGACCCTACCACCATACTGTTGATTGGATGCTACTTATACCGAAAGCTGAAGCCGTGGGTGGGGATCAAATTGGCAAGCGTCAGCTTGACTGTCTATACTCATAGCTACGAAGGTTTCATCGCTTGAAAAACTTTTATTTTAAAGATCACACGATAGATTTTATGATAAGAATCATTTCTTGTGCGGTGGCTTAAAAGTTTACGTTAAAGTTGTTTCACTGTCCACCAGCATATAACAGCAAGTATGGCGCTCGCCAATGCAAGAAAACACGGAATGAAAAACCGCTGACTTTTCAGCTTAAATTTTAAATCAAGCGATGTATTTGAAAGAGTAATAAGGCTGAGCTTTGCGGAATGTTGCCGGGCAAGGCTTAGTGCAAGAACAAGATCGTGTGAGACCTATCTTGTTCTTGCAGAACAAGATTAGTCTCACAGGAGCCAGCTATTTTCTCGAGTGTGATCCGTTATTCTGAGCTAGTTTTACGCTGCTATCAACTACTTAGACGGGCTTCATTCGACTTGACTCCTTTGTATGTTGATCATTTCGCTTTATACGCTTATAATATTGCTAACCTGTACTTATAATAAATTTAACATTGATACAAAAAATCTTTAAGAACAAGATTATTTTTAAAACTATCAGAGTTTCAGCCATATCCTCGTTATTAGAGTATGTCATTGAAACATGTAGATCCTTTTATTATTAAGATAAAAAATGATATCACGACGGCTGCAATATTAGTCTGTAATTTTCCAAAAAAAAACCCATACGTCTGTCGTCGGATGAGTTCCAACCCAGGATCGAAAACCGCGTACACATGAAAAAGGAACTACTTCCTTCCATTTAATTTACGGACCGGGCTAATTGGCAGGACAAGAGTCTACAATCAAGCATAATATGGAGACCGAAGTCCAAATAATGAGCTCAGCTTCGAGCATCATGCCATAAACTCCCGGTTTTACTGCCAGTTTTACGAGTTTATTTGAAGAGGCATCACCCTCCCGACGCGCCTCGGTTAAGTGATTAAAATCGCGACTGCTGCACCGAAACAAAGCGGGCGAAATGTTCAGATGAATTTAAATGGAGGCACGAAACAAAAGAGCCGTAGCGGAATGCGCCGGCATGTCATCTTGTAACGAGAGGGCCGGTGGTGTCGCCGCGTCTGCCTCGCCCCAGCCGACGTCGTCGCCGCGCTCGCCTCGCCTCACCTCGCCTCACCTCGCCTCACCGCACCGTGCCCTCCCTAACATTTAAATTCAAGCCACCGCGACCTTTTCATACCGCGCCGCTGCTGCCAGGAAATGCCAACCCGCCATGCACCTATGTCAGTGGTAGCTACACGCCTTTACAAACTCACAAACAGATTTTTAAGACTATTTTTTAATCTCGAATCGTGTCTACGCCTGTTTTATTATTTGTGATATCAAAAGGATAGTTTGTTATAGCCCGTCAAGATACGTTAAAATAAATATTTACTAATTAATTTAGAATAATGAGAGATTACCGAAGCTCTTTGTTCGGTGAAAGCTTCTTTGCGGAGAGGCAAATTGAACGCATAATTTGATAGGTCTAAAGAAAAATACATCTTTGCGCAAGGGGAATTCATTTTCATAAAGAAACACGCGTCTTCGAAGAATTTTTCATCCATACTTAATAATGGAGAGCAAATTTGCAAGCCGCTTCTCGAATGGCAAACCCTTACCCGCGTAATGACGTAAAATATGTTATTTCGTACATTCGAAGAGAAAAGTCAATTCTGTCCCTCGTATGTAATACTGTAAAATTTCGCCAATAACGAGTCGGACGGTGGTGGGAGAGTAAACGACATGCTTTGCAATCAATAGTGTCGTTTCGATGGAAAAATACTAAAATATAAATAGTGTTGAGATTGCCGCAGACAATAAACAGCTATTGACAAGTGTGGAGTGTGCGCCGCGTGGCTGCGGGCGAAGAGGCCTTCAGGGATGGGAAAACGCAGCTGTAAATATTTATCGATGCGACGACGCGACGGTTCTAGTTATTTCATAATGTGCTTTTGATTGGCACTTCGACATAATCGTTCCAAAATGTTTTTCTTCACTGTTATTTTATATCACTATGACCAAAACACATTACTATTGTACTTCTTTTTAATCATACAGTTTATGGGCGTTTTTATTTTAATACATTAGATAAAAAAACATGTTCGATCATCAGACTTTATAAATAACTTTAAACAATCATTGGCCCTAATTCTGTTATTTACTCAAATTAACTAAATTTTAATAAAATTCTTCAAAATTCAAACTCGTATTTTATTTACGCTTAAATTCAAATTCGTATATACACCGATGTCACTAATATAAGACGAGTTTTGTTCAATTGTGCGTAGTTTTAGTAGGCACCGTGTAAGTGGCGACTTAATTTACCTTAAACTACCCGCAAACAAAATTAAAACATCTAATTGAAGGTACTGATTGTTGTTGTTATTGATAAGCACTATCATACTAATTTAAACTTTATCGTAACCATGTAAGACCTTATCTTATTTTCCAGAATTTTAGATTACTTTGCTTGGCGAATCGCTACTATTCATTAAATGAATTACCGAACTAGAAGTTGAACAAAACCATCAACATTATTATGTAACACCAGTTAATTAAGATCTATGTAGAAATTGACATTAAAGGTTATACGATAATTATTTTTGACGTTTGAATTATACATTTGTGGTATTACATTTGATTAGGGAGGAGACTAGGCGCGCGTTACCTTAAATGGCACGAACATGTTTGGATAGTAAGTATTTATAACATATTAGCTGACCTAACAAACGTTGTTCCTCATATAGATTATTGCAATGTCAAAGGGACAAGACACTTCATTTAAATTATTTCACGTACATTATCGACGGTTAAATTATTTGGATATTTGATCATACAAAAATACTTATACATACTATTTACGGACCTACCTAACACACACAAAAAAATCATAAAAATCAGGGAAGCCGTTTCGGAGTAATTCTATAACAAACACTACAGCCTAAAGTCGTGTAAAGTCATTACACGAAATTTTTTATACTTCAGAAAATATTTTTAGCATTTTTAATCTTAGAACACACTGACGACAATATAAATATGTGGCCCGCCCTACAATAGGATATATGATACATGACCGATGGCTACAAGAAAAACAAATAAAAGATAAACAGAAAATGGATAAAATTAGGCACAAAGGTACGTATAGTCCAGAGTGTCACAAACCTAGATCAATTTTCCTCATAGTGTTAGTTAACGTAACAATACGGCTTAATGGACTAATTTATTATGATTTTTTTTTTCACACTTAAACCCCCGCACTAGGATTCCCTGTATCGCGGGAGGCTTGGACACACACATTCACAGCACACAAACATCCAAGAGCCGGGACAAACACCTATACTCATCGCACAAATATTTGTCCCTGCCGGGATTCGAACCCAGGGTCCCGGAGACACAGTAGTCATGTCACTGACACTAACCACTGCGCCACGGCGACCGTCTACCGACCGCCGACCGGACCGATTACTGTACTGGTATATTATATATTTTAGAAATCGTTTCAAAATAGATTTTAAGCTATGTAGATTATTGTAGATATATGAATGCCTAAATGTTTAGTTTATATAAATATATCGATACTTCACATCTCTAGCAGCTGCAAGGATCCAATTAGCCGACTGGCGCGCCATCGCTCGGCTAATGATTTGCATCGCTCCGTGTTCTAGCAGAGTAGGCATGCGGTTCAGATAGTCTTGTAAAGTGGGTGGTGAATCCGACTTATGTAATCGACTGTAGTTGGAATAACAGCGAATATAGAAATAATACGCTAGTCTTCTGTAAATTATCTTTGTGATGTTATGAACACGTGCGATTATGAACATAGGGGAGGCTTATTTAGCCTTCATTCTATTTGTATTATTCTGTATAAAGGAATCATGAAGAATATACCTGACTACTATATTACCAGCTACGCTTCCACCCGCGTGGATTAACGAAAGTTCCGTTACTTCATGTATATCACCGAAACCGGGATAAAACGTGTAAAAAGTAGCGTATGTGCTATTCCAGCTTATAATCTATAGCTGTGCCGAGTTTCATTTAGATATATTTAGCTTGCGTTTGACATCTGTCTCACCTGATGTTAAGTGATGACTTTGACTAGGATGTAGCACGCAAGTCTAGGTCTGGAGGCTTCAAATCACTCGTGATTTGAAGACTCCAGATTTGTACGTATCGGGCAACGAGTTCCATTCCTTGGCAGTACGCATTAAGAAAGTGGAAGCAAAACGCATCGTAGGTATATGAGGTATATCTACCATATAGAGAGGGCGGATTACCGTACGTCGTGTTGACCGTTGATAGAAAGGGCAGTGCTTAGAGCTCTTCTACACTTTATTAGCAATGATCAATGATAGTTTATTCATAGACGTGATGCTATTATGGGAAGCTCTCATCTGACGGTAGCTGGTTCCCGCCTAGCTAACTACCATCTTCAAGTAACTATTAATGTAAAATTCTAGTACTGGGAAGGACCTGAACCCTGTAACACAGTCAGGGTTCAGGGCTATCCGATAGTGAGAAGTGTAGTTATTCTATGAACATTTTATTGTTAGATTTATATTATTAGAAAAATTTGTAAACATGTTGAATGATTGTACATTGTATTTAGTTGATGAAATAAATTATCTTATCTTATCTATCTTTAAGTTGGTCACCAAAAACACGAACACGGTGAGGGCAGCTGTTCTTGAGAGCCAGGCACCATTCTAGATCTCACCTACAAATTATAAAGAACGATGCTTAGTATGCACTGAAGGTCAGATATCTATCAAATGGTCACTGGATAGAATACTACTAGGGCTTTAGCTTACAAAAAGCATTGCGAGGATCCTAAAGATGGCACCTTCGAACGTATCGATACTGTACCTTTAGAAAGTACCATTCACGCTTGACTTCAAAAACACGACTGTACCTATCGGTAAAACACAGACTCGTGGAACGAATTCCATTCGCTGACAGTTTGCATTATGAAAGCGGAAGCAAAACGCTTCACACGTAAAAGTGGAACATCTACCATGTAGCGATGGCGTATTGCCATCAACCTTTTTAATTTCACCATCTCACCAGGATGGTGGAATTAAAAAGTGTAATCCAATGCACATTCGACGAGTCATTCGTCCTTTATGAAATGGATAAGCAAGCAATTATACGGCGGTGTAAGGTTTTGAAGCCTATACATTCTGTCTGTAAGTCGCTTCCAATGATCCTTGAAAAATACCAATCTAAAAATTAAAAAATAGCTTCAAAGCATTGCACGGGTGAATGGGGAGTCACGTTGCTAATCCAGGGCCGCAGGGCAGACTATTTTAAGATTCGCGAACGTAATCCGAAATTTATCATTGATAAACAATGACACGAAGAACTTATCGATATTATGCAACAAAGCTCCTAAAAATGCCTGTGATACATATCGAGTTACATAGTTTTTTATAAGGGCAGATGTGATGGGAGAAATAATCTTTAAAACAATATTCTATCATTTGTCGATGTATATTGAATAGCGCCTAACGTAGGCCATAAATTATGTATAATATGATTAAATAAGAAATGCGACATCGACAAAAAGTAGGAATGAATATAAAAGAACTCAAACATTGAAGGCCACATCTGAATCAGAATATATCAATATTAATAACAAATATGAATACAACAGCGTTTCAAAATGACTGAAAGTGAATATAGTGGAACTGCATTCATCGATTCATCAGTCATCTGAACAAAGCGACATCGAATGCAATATCCCGGAATCCGGAATAATTCCGGACGTTCCTTAATTATCGGCTCCGGATGAAAACACCGGAGGGCCTTTGTTGCGTCAAGCCCGAGCTGCGTCAACGGAATAAGGGTCCCGCAGATTAATGTGTAATAACATTCTTGGGAATGGTCGAGTATTGGGTCTGGTGATGAGTTTGATTTATATAGAGCGGGCGCGTTGTTTGTTACGAAAATAATCAGATATTGGATTTATCTGACAGATACTCGATCCGGAGGAAAATTTTAATCAGTTTGAAATAATGACAGCTTAACATCGAAGCGTCAGTTGTCAACCTGACAATCGCAGGTTCATCGGAAGCAGTGGAACCACCGTGATATGCAACGTGATTCCATCTTCGACGACATCGTCACTGACCATCAAGTGAGATAGTGGTCAATACTAATGTAAATGTATAAAAAATTAAACCTTTCAGAATGTATGAAAATGAATCGCACTCCTTAGTAGGTGTTGTGATATTGAAAGAAATACTTCTATTATATTCGGATATTTGCGGATTGCTATACAGTTACTATAAGCTAAGTTGGCAAAACGAAAGGAACGGTATTGTGTAATCGTGGGTTCATGTCTAGGAAGTAGCTGATTTTCCCTTCCAAAATTTTAGCATAGGCTCCATCTAACATAAGAATAACTAAAACATGTTCTGCCAGTTATAGAATCACCGCTAGTTGTGATTTAGAACGACCATTGCGGGTGTAAAATGGCTTGATAATTAATTCATGGCGTTCCATACACGGTGAGGGTGGAAGTACTGAACTGTTAGGGTTGCCGTGTCTGTAATGTGTGTCTGTTTCTTATTAATTATATTGCGAGATCCCCATAGTAAGAATGCCCAAAAACACATTTGTTTTTTTATATATTTATTTATTCACTGGCATATATTTATTTATTTCACTGGCCGGTTGGCGCAGTTGGTAGCACTCTGCCTTCTGCGCCGCTGGTCCCGTGTTCGATTCCCGGACGGTTCAAACATTTGTGAGTATGAACATGTCTGTTTGACCTGTGTCTGGGTGTGTATATGTATATAAGTATATATATCAGTCATCAGGTTACAATAGCACAGCACAGGCTCTGCCTAGTTTGGGACCTGAAGACCTTGTGCGAATGATTATAAATATATATATATATATATATATATATATATTTGAAAAACTTAATTAACAGAGAACAGATTTTTAAATTAACATAAAGATAACTGTATTATATGAAAATGAAAAATGAATATAACACAGAAGAAAGCACTTACATTTTTTTTTGTATCACACACAGGCCCCCGCACTAGGATTCCCTGTATCGCAGGAGGCATGGACACACACAATCACAGCACACAAACATCCAAGTCCCGGGACAAACATCTACACTCATCGCAGAAATGTTTGCCCCTGTCGGGATTCGGCGGACACACAGGAGTCATGTCAATGACATTAACCACTGCGCCACGGCGACCGTCATGAACTGAAAACAATTTGAACTAACAAAAGTATTAAACAACAAGTATAGTTTTAACATTGTGTGATCTTTACCTGTTCTCATCACCCTGTCTTGTGAAGATCAGTTATCAGCAATATTCCTTGTTCTTTTGTGTTCGATTTACTCGGATTGTTATATATGTACATTTAGAGCATGAAAATGGTACATAAACACATAGATTTCATAACTAAGACGGGCTCGACTTGCTATATGAATTTAATGTTATTGCAATGAAGTGTTGGTATCCCATTAATATTTATTGTATAACCATATTAACAATTGAACTACATAAGCACAAAACTATTACATAAAATGTCTTTCTATCCGGGGGAGCCCAGTTCCCTGAAACACAAGCTTCTTGCTTCGCTTAAGGGTGGGTCTGAGGCTTGAACTATACTTATCTATACTAATATTTTAAGAAGGAAAGATTTGAATGTTTGTTTGTTTGCATTGAATAGGCTCCGAAACTACTGAACCGATTTAAAATTCTTTCACTGTCGGGGAGCTACACTATGCCCGGGTGACATAAGCTATATTATATATTTTTTTAAATTAGGGATCCTTCAAATTTTCGTTTTGAAATTATTTACATGTGCGAAGCCGGGGCGGACCGGTAAAAATATCATAAAGAGGTAAAGTTTGTGAGCTTGTAAGGAGTAATCTCTGGATCTACTGAAAACTTACTGTACGTAAACGTTAAACGTTCTTAAATTGATAACCTCTAGTTCAGTATTGGTTAAATACGCTACGAGTAGCACTATTTGTCTGAAATACATTTGTACTTTGGTGATGTTTAGTTCTCACGGTAGACAATATATAGTTAGGTGTTTACGAGGCTGAAAGAATAGATTTATGAAGAAAACAATATCTAAAAATTCTTTATGCTAAAATAATATGAATTGAAAATAGCGTTTTATTTTTTTAAAACATTGAAGACAAATTTGATGAGAAAAATATTACTAAAACACAAATGTTTATTGGAATAGTAGATCCATTTTACAATTATAATGAAAATTTGAACGTAAGTTCCGCCTAGCAAGTTTCTTAATGCAAGAAACCATAAAACTCATATCACATATACGTGTATACCAACAAGAACGGTTCGTTTAAATAAGTGACTTGCAGCTAAAGGATTTTTAACAAATGTTTTGTTTCTAGCTAAATGTTAATAGTTTCATTTTTATAAATTTAACAACCCTAGCTCGAAGGCGCGGTAGAAAAGGGTGTTGTAAGCTCAGTGTACAATTAGTCTGTCCGTTCGTGACGTCACACGAACTCGACTTGATCCGAACTGTGCTATGTATAGACGAATGTATATACTGCAGAGCCCAAAACAATAGCAAGGAATCGTCGGTAAGACCCTTTACTTACGTAATAGGATATTAATAGCGATTTGATGACAACAGGCGGTAACGGTTTTGCTACGCGGCGCCATTGTGAAAAGTAAATTTTATTTTTGACTAGCTGCGCCTCGCGGTTTTACCCGCGTGGTGATGATAAATGTGTATATGTATTTAAGGATATATATCAGTCATCAGGTTACCATAGTACAGGCTCTGCCTAGTTTAGAACCTGAAGACCTTGTGTGATGTTATTAAAAATAAAATAATAAAATAAAAATAAAAAGTAGCCTATGTGTTATTCCGGGACCTGAAGTATCTACATACCAAATACCATTCAAATCCATTCAGGCGTTCTGGCGTGATTGAGTAACGAACATCCATCCATCCTTCCATCCATCCATCCATACAAAGGATAGCTCAGCAGTTTGAGCGTCGACTATCAACCTAATGGTTGCTGGTTCGACCCCACGTGTCGAAGAGGTTCCGTTTACGAAAGATTGCTAAAATAATTAAAAGTCGCTGAAATAATACTACATATTGTTAATTAATGACTTTTTTAATTAAAGTAAAACTTAAATCCATTTTTAATTCATTTTCGTCAATAAATACACATGTACAGTTCTAAGGATAACGCTAAAGACAATTAAGAAAGAAGACACATTAATTTAAGACACTCAAAACACACATGAGACAAATACAAGACGATAACAGAAACAGAATAACAAAGAATGATATCGAGTCGACTTGCCCCGACTCAGCATAAGACTTAAATGAAAAGATCTACGTCACTGATTTACAGTCGGTACCCATAGACAAGACCTCACGAAGCCCAGGACAGTACAGTAGTAATAAATAAAATAGTAATAGTAACATTCAAATGAATACGTATGTAAATATATGTACAGAAAACACAAAAGAACAAAACAAAAGAAGAACAGAAGCGACTAGGGTGCGTTCCATTCGCGATAATTTTCAAAAATTTCTTTATTTTCTTACATCATTCGTTTAAGACACAATTACCTAAGAGATATTTTAATCCTTCCCCCGGTAACGCCACAATCTCCTCATTAACAAAAACGGTGATTCTCACGACATAATTAATCACTAAATTAACTCTCTCGTCTATATTTAATGTAAAACAGGGTAAATGAGTCGAGTAATGTGACTTAATAACGCGCCTCTGTTACATCGAGCTGCCATTAGGGCTACATGATGGATGTAGGCGAAAGACGGTGAGATACGCTTGTCATTGCTGGAGTGAGTGTGTGCAAACGATTGGAATTGATTTGATAATAACGCCATCTGTATATATATACATTTTTTAACAAAAAATGGAACCGACTTCAACAATCAAAAGTATGAAATAACTTCTTGAAGTCAGATGATAGTACATAAGTAACTGATATCAAAATATTGTGCTCATGGTACCGACTTCGACAAGTTATTACATACTTTTGAGTGTTGAAGTCGGTTCCAATTTTCGGAAAACATTTTTTTTTCGCTCTTTTTAGTGACTTTTGTTACCCATGGAATCAATTATCATTGTGGTGTAGGTATGTTCACTGATGTCTTCACCCGCTACTATAATATCGTGTAAGTATAAGCACATATTTTTCAGTTTTTGACTTGTAAATCAAAAAGTGCTCGTCCGATTTTGGGAGGAATTTTAAATGGGACCACACGGGAAGCACCAGCTTTCAAATAAAAAAAAGAACGATCAAAATTGGTTCACCCAGTCGGAACTTATGCGGTAACAAACACAAAATAAAAAAAAATAAAAAAACATACGGGTCGAATTGAGAACCTCCTCCTTTTTTTGAAGTCGGTTAATAAAACACGGGAATTACTCACGTAATAAGTCAGAGGGTTCCGACTACATTCGTTTACCACTATATTCGTTTATCCTTATTTTAAAAGTGGATTTTAGGTTCAGATTCAGACTCAGATTATTCATTAACCATAATAACATTCGTTATTTTCGGCAAGTCAATACATGTTTATAATTACTTATTAAATTAATTAATTAATAATATATATATTTTAAAGACTGGTTCATATGAAAGTGGAAATATTGACGTTAATATTGACAATTATTTAATTAAATCGATAAGGAGCAAGTGCATTTTTATTATAATTTTAGGTCAATGAAAAGACTTTTCTGAAAGTTTGATATCCATGAACTCATCTAATTTATAGAATGCATTACTAGTCAAGAAATATTTGATTTTACGTTTGAACTCTTGGTATTCTAATTTAGTAGCAGATTTAGGTAACTTATTGTACATATTTATTTTCGTATATATGCCATGCCTTTGGGTCTTTACGAGTCTTTAGGAAGACTAACGTGTGTCTGAAATAAGAAAGGAATAATAGGCGCTTCAATTTTATGTATACAGAATACGTATTCTGCTTCCGTAAGAATGATGGGTTGTATTATGTAACATTATCGTATAAGCGAGCTCTAAAATTTCTCATAGAAGCGATGATAGCTCTGCGGTGGGAGCGTCGGGTGTCAAACGAACGGACGCTGGTTCGATCCCCACCAACGGCTTGAGCTTCCATTATCAAATTCCTAGCATGGTGGTAGGATACTTTCGAGTACCCGCCTGGCTTGCTACCACCTAAAGTTTAAAAAACTGTCATGAAACACAGAGTCATAATCTTCGACCACATCGCTACTAATCATCAAGTGAGATAGTGGTCAAACGATAGATTATACAGTAAAACAGAAATAATTACATACATACATTTCTGCGGAACTCTACCTACATATTTAGTTTTATATTGCAATCTCTATAAAAAGTGACTCATAAGGTCATGAAACCTGTCGGGATGCCTACTCGAATAATATACGTACGTTAAGCTGTAGTGTCAACTAAATAATGTCTTTACATATTATCTTTACCGCAAGTTATATGTACATTGTGCTCTAAGTTTAATGACGCTACTTAGGCGACTCAGTAGGAGAGCTTAACAGAAATAAGATGCACAACCAAACTCCTTAGCTAAGTCGACTTGTCTCTTAATTAGTTCTGCACTGTTACTGGCACGTCTTCACACAAACAGCTCACATGGACGAGTGTGTTAGTTTGGGCGGTACTCCATCTCTTTAGTAAACGATCCACGCATTAATTTTAATTCGTTTTTTTTATCACACTCAACTAAGGCTCAGGCTCAGGCTAAGAATGCGATGTCTAAGCTCCATAAAACGTGAAGAGACAGAGGGATATCACTCAAAACAAAAATAAGACTAGCGCACACCCTAGTATTTTCTATTTTTATCTATGGAGCTGAGACATGGACCCTAAGAGCAGCTGATCGCAATCGCATCGATGCCTTTGTGTGGTGTTGGCGAAAAATGCTGCGAATACCTTGGACAGCACATCGAACCAATGCATCCATACTCAGAAAGATGAAGATCACAACCAGGCTGTCAACCACCTGTCTCAAAAGAATCCTCGAGTACTTTGGGCATATTGCCAGGAAGGAAGGTGACAACCTGGAGAAATTCATGGTCACTGGCAAAGTAAACGGCCAAAAAGCTCGAGGTCGCAGCCCGATTCGTTGGTCTGATCAAATCCGCACCACTTTGGAAACATCTGTCCACGATGCAATACACATCGCCGGGAATCGGGGAAGATGGCATGGACACACAAAATCACAACACACACACCCAAGACAAACAACTACACTCATCGCACAACTATTTGCCCCTGCTGGGATTCGAACCCAAGGTGCCGGAGACACAGAAGTCATGTCACTACCCGCTGCGACGGCGACCGTCAACGAAATATTAGTAACAATGTTATCTTTACTACTGTCTACTGTCGCTTTATGAAAATTTAGTGCAGAAGTGTGAGTGCGATAGAACAAACAATACAATTACTACTTAGATAACAATGCGGCGATTTGTTTAAAAAAATGTTAATTAAAAAAAAAAACTTACTAGATGGCGTAATAGTTACAGAAAATTACCTGTCATAGTCAATTGATAGAAAAGAAACAAAAGACAATTGAGAGAAGTAAGTGACACGAGAATATTCCAGAATCGAAAACGAAATCATAATGGAAAATAAACACCTGAGTACCACAGACTAGTAAGAACAAAAATTTGTTATTGATAGCTTAACAGTGACAGAACGTTTTTGTCAACTATAGAACTAATATTCTAAACTATACAGCTCCATCTATTGAGCACTTTTATTACTCGTTTTTTTTAGAAAATGTATCATTACCATTGATTAACTTTTTGGATACAATCATAAAACAGTGATCTGCCTGGTATTTACTCGTAATCTTCCAGTTTACAATAACATAGCCAAATGGAACCAACAAAACGCCAATACAATGAATAACTTTGTGTGAGTTTGCTTTAATTCCCTTGTGGTAAAAGAAATAAAAAGCGATCGGTGTAACAAGTTTCATTGGTATCGAAGATTGAAAGGCATTGACTCCGATCTCAGATGTCGATCGCAATCAAAAGTTTTAATTCCAACTCGCCACAAGCGATAGTTTCCAAACTTTAACTAACCAAGTTTGAAATCACTTCGCGCGAAGCCATTAGTAAGCAACGTTCCAATGCACTTGTCTATAAATATATCTAAGCTAGCGCGCCGTCCCGGCTTCGCACGGTTACATGATTGAAGTTTTAGTAAGGATGCCTAATTTTTTTTGAAATAAATATTATGTCTGCATTATGTTACTCAGGGATAATGTATAATTCTAATGGTGAAAGAATTTTTGAAATCTATTAAGTAGTTTTAGAATTTATCCGCTACAAACTTTACAATACAAATCTTTTCTCTTTGTAATATAACTAGCTGCGCCCCGCGGTTTTGCCCGCGTAATTATGGAAAACTGTGATCATGGTGATAATTAAAATAAGCCGATGTGTTAATCCAGGGTATAAGCTATATCCATACCAAATTTCACCAAAATCAGTGTAGCCGTTAGAGCGTGAAGAAGTAACAAACATTTGTATCATTATTCTTAAACTTGTTTGTTTTCTTTATGTGTGTGTTTTGTACATAGTGTGCATAAAGAGTTTTCTATATATCTACGTACAATTACAATTTCTATAATTATATAATCCTAACTGACCCACAGATCGCGCGTTGGCATTGCGTTCTGAAATCAATGCCCTCTCTAATTGGTGAGAATGCGACACTATTAATTAATTAATGTGCTTTGAAATGTCCAGTAGAGGCTATCAATCAGATCTGTTGCTTTGACACATGCCGCATACCGCCCGCTACTGATTTAATTGCAAGTATGCAATTAGGTTTGTATAACAACTTGTGAGTTACGTGAGAGAACTGTAGGTGTCGGTGGTAAAGGAAGGTGGTTTGATGGATACCAACAACGGTTTGATTTTGGCGAATGCAGTACCTCGTTATAGAATCCACTGAGAGCTTAAGAGCGTGATTCAACTTTCGACGACATTGACATTGAATATCAAACAATAAAGTGCTTAAGCACTGACTGCATATAGTGTTTAAGCACGTAAAATGTATAAATAACATTTGAGAATTCCACTAGGCATTGTCAGCCTATATAACTCGAATATTTAGTGATAATAACGTGAGATTTCATTTTTAACCGACTTCAAAAAAGGAGGAGGTTCTCATTTCGACCCGTATGTTGTTTTTTCAAGCGGTTTTTAAGTTACATTCCAATAACTGAAAAGTGCCATGCCTACGTCGAGTATATTGTAATTGCGGGTGGAGAAATCGGTGAACATACACAATGACAATTGATTCCGTAAGTAACAAGGTCACAGAGAAAAAAAAGGAACAAAAAATAGAACCGACTTCAACACTCAAAAGTGTGAAATAACTTGTCGAAGTCGGTACCATGAGCACGATATTGTGATGATAGTTATTATTTATTTTGAAGGAAAGGAGTTATTTTGAACTATCATGGGACTGAGTTCAACAAGTTATTCCATACTTTTGAGTGTTGCTGTCGGTTCCATTTTTTGGTAAAAAAAATTGTATGTTCTAATTTATTTATTTATTTAGCCTATTAAACTGGGTGAGATAAATCGTTTTGACTGTATTGTTTGGTTTGTTTGCCTATAGGATGTCTCTCAACTCAGTGTGCCTTTTTGCAAAGGCCTCCTCCAGTAGTTTATTTAACTTTAGGGTTGTGGTCTGAACATCCCTCGGCGACCAACGGTGTTGTGAAGGTTTTTTGTAGATGTTGTTTTAGATTATGTTTTTTTCTGTTATGTACACACACATATATACACTATGCAAAATGAGGCGCTGTGTCTACGAACCAAGTACTGAATTCAATATGGACGAATTCCGGTTCCATTTTTTTTTTTTCGTAGTCTAACATGCAGTATTAACCGCATATTTTTTATTTATTTAGTTACATTACATTAGCACGGATTATAAATATAGGTATATAAGATAATACGATATGTGGACGTAATATGGACGTATGGATGTAATAGTCGGTTACGATATATGCAAGACCAAAAAGGTATCATCATCATCTCAGCCATAGGACGTCCACTGCTGGACATAGGCCTCCCCCATTGATTTCCTTATACCTTTAAAAGGTATACTGCAAGTAAATAATACAAACACACAACAACAAATAATGTTCAGACTTCGTAACTGCGGACACGTCCAGCGTCAAAGGAATTAATTAATGAAATGGAGGCGATCTCCTCTTGTGACAATTTCTATTAGCGTTCGTTAGTGGAATTCTAACTTACCGACTATACCACCAGTATTTTGATTCAGACATTTTTGTTCAAGTACCTGCAAACAGAAACAAAGATTTATTAGCAACCTATTTAGACATGGTGACAGTTATTCCATTGAAAAATCCTTTTGCTCATTAGTCCGATACTGACCCTAATTCTGTTATTCAAACGAACTAGCTAAAATTCACTAAAATTCTTCAAATTGAAATAGCTCGTATTCTATTTACTATACAATTCAAATTAGCATAACTCCATACAACGCTCTCACTAATATTAGACGAGTTTTATTCCATTCCTTGCCAATTGCGGGTAGTTTTAGTAGGCACCAAATAAGTAGCGATTTAATTTCGCTAAAACTACCCGCAGATTTAATAAACACATTTAATTTTAGTGATGTTATTGATAAGTCTCATAAGAACTGATTTAGTTTTACAAAATTTTAGTTTAGTTCAGTTTAGCGAATCACTAGCACTGTCGTTAATTAGATAAAGCCGTTGACTTCCGTATTAAAACTAGAATCAGCTTCATCATCAGCTGATCATCAATATCCATTACAAGCATCAGCTTATAAGACCATCACACAGATAGTAGTCCAGCGGTACCACAGAAAAACAGAGGCGCGCAAGTGTGCCTGTCTGAATGTGGCACCGTAGCTCTTAACGGATTAACCGATTTGGATGAGGTTTTTATATTTTTCCAGCGGTGGTATGTTTTATCACAATCGGTATAGCCTTTTAAATTTCTAATATTGTTTTCTTTTTCCCGTTTGACTGACGTGTCTGTCTATGTCTCGGTGATTATCTGTGCTGTAAGCTCTTGAATGTGTGAGCCGTTTTTAATTGTTTTTTTTTGTTTGAACGGCGTCTCTACCCAGTGATGTGTTCACAGCCGAGAGTGCGTGCTCTTATGAAAAAGTTACTCATAAAGTCCCATAACCGATTGAGATACCCACTCAACTGATATACGAGACTCTCTTGCACTTGCAAGATGCCAATTAATTTCGTGATTCGCTAGAACGTCGATCGACAGTTTAGTTTAGGTTTCAAGCATGTTTTTTTTTCGCGGATGCGTAAATCTTTAATCATAAGTAATTCGATAGTTTGCCCGCGTTGCGAATTGCTTAAATAATACCTTCATCGTAATCAATTTGTACATTATAATAATGAAAATATAAAAACCTAATAATAATTTTAAAATATCGCTAAGTGTCCAATTCCTACGACAAATATCAATGAATACGCCACCCGCATACCCTAACCACGCAAACCGGAACCACGACTTGCAAACCACAAACTTGCATGCTAAAAACAACCGCATCACATCCGAAGAGGAAGCCTGACGCGAAATGGTAAGTAATACTGGTAGGTACTAACTTTACAAGTATTACTTACCGTCTGAGACCTAGGGGCTGCGGATGACTCCTTTCGGTTTAATTTCGGCGAGGGAAGCCGCAAGAACGTCCCTCGCTGACCGGCGGTCGAAGGGTGTGGCCAGAGTTGCAACGAGACGGACTTGCTAGCGGAAGCGAAAGCGATTGAATATCGCAGCTTTTTCATACTTCTTACTTTTGTTCAGCCTTGCGTTTATATCTTCACCATAATATATTAAATAAATAGATATATTCATTTCCAAAATTTTTATATACAACATGGATGAGGCTAAGCCCCACACTCACGCGGCCAGTAGCACCTCGCCTTCCGCAATTAAATAATATGTTATCGCGTGTGCACCGCCTAGCCGCCCATAGCAGCCATACCATACTAGGCGAAACGCGACAGCGTCCGCGAGTACTCCGTAGTCTCCTTGAAAAAGACCACGTATATTCGAAATTATCAATTATTGACTTTATATTACATTCTGTTTTTTAACTATTGACTGATTTTAGATTATCTTCTTTTCAGCACATGGATATCCACTGCTGGACATATGCCTCCCCCATATAGGGGGGGGATTTGCCAATTCTCGCCACGCTTGGCAGGCGGGTTGGCGAGCGCAGTATGATTTTCGATCCTTAGAAGGCGCTGCTGCCCAACTTCTGGTACGTGATCCCTTAGCCGACTCTTACGGCACCCACGGGGAGAGATGGGGGAGTACTATTCTAAGCCGGTACCACCACAGCACATAGTTAGTTATAATCTAAAATAAATTTTAGATTATAACTCGTAAATTTTAGTTAGAATTTACGAGAAACTAAGTTAACTTCTCGCTATCGCTTAAGGATCCAGGTCGCTTATCGTACACAGTCGCACCGCACCGTTTCCACAGAAATTGAAATAGCTACTCCACTCAATCCAAGATCGTGTTGCGGCGTAAGTTTGCAACAACTCCGAGAGGGGCGAGAGGCGGGTAGAGAGGGCGGGGGTTGAGGGCGGCGGTCGTTTTGTTCACTGTTCACTGTCTGTTCACTCCAGCTATTTGATTACGATGCTTCAGCGGACTCGTAGGCATCTCTGTTTAGCCAAATTATCTGTCTAATCTACGATCTGTTCATGCACAGGCTATTTGGGAAATGGTTATGAAGGCTCAAAGTATTATCAACTGATAATACTTTGAGCACTAAGATCGAATGGAGCTGCCACTTCGACTGCTGAAGTGTTTGAAAAGTCACAAACAAATAGAAAATAAAATAAATAAATAAAATCTTTATTGTTCATAGATACATAACATTTTTCACTTGAATGGTGCACCTGAAACTTAAACTAGGTTTAGAACCCGTGGTATAAGTCTCAGGACTCTAACGTCGTCAATAGTTAGTTACACATTATCTATGAAGCAACATTTTATAGAAAGATTAAACAATAAAATATTAATCTATATAATAAAATCAAAATAAGAATTAGGGAAAAAAATAAAATTATATCTGATTAAAGTTTATCATATGCACATTCAGTTTATCAATAATTATTATTATTAGTATAAATCCAGCTGTATAATTTTCGATTATCCGTGCAAATCTTGCTACGAACATAAAGTATTACGTGAATAAGTAAAGGTCAAAATGGAGAATATGTATTGTGTCGCTTAATGGATCACGTTACAAACATACAAAACTTTCCTCTTTATAATAATATAAAGTATAAGAGTTAAGTGTAAAATCGATTTTGTGAGCTCATTAGATTTTAAATATTACTGGCTCTTAGACAGATCCTATTTTTTCTAGTTCGATTTCGTACGAAAACTCCAAGCGCTAACGCTTACGGTTTAGTTGCTTTAAGAATCATAAAAGTAACTACCAAAGACCGATACAGACGTAACATTTAATGCTAATTCGAATAAGTGTACGTGCTCAATTCCTACTTAAGAATGTCTGTAAGCGAGCTTCGTGAGGCAATTAGGTATGAATAATACATGCAAGAAAGTGCACTTCTGTTTATTTAGTATATGCTTTGAGTATGGCGATCGACCTTCTTTTGGTATTTACCCGTAATTTGCCGGTAAATAGATATGGTTTATTCAAGTTGAGGGAACAATGGCTGGTGGATTCTTAAGGCATTTTCATTTTGTATTGGCTAAAGTGTGCTATAAAATTTGTTTTAGATTTGATAACGTTGATAACTTGGGTAAAGTTGCGATCAGTTATCAAGCAGTAACTTGACCGTATGAGCTTTCGGTAGCATCGAAAAAGGTGCTTTATCAAAGGCAAGTTCAAGTTGTCTTCGATAAGTTTCTAGGTTTAGTTTGATACATCTGCGAGCGCATCATAACTGACAAACATATAGTCAACCGCTTGACATAGCTGCATAAATTTTCTTTTTTCATGCCTAAATTAAAATAAAACACTAATAACTAATTACAATACTGCAGTTACTACAATAACATTTGAGCAATCCACTAGCTATTGGTAGCCTATAGATAACTGAAATGCTCTAACCCACTACCGGCAGGCAGCGTGCCCAGAATGCTAGCAGCATTCCACCAAGTTGAATTGCAATGCTGATTCGTTGAGCCAAATAATATGTGTCAGCATTTATGTCACGCGTCGCATCGATCAAACGCTCTGATAAATTTTGGAAAATCCGATGAGCTCGCGGTCCCCACGTGCCCAATGTCTCGACCCCAAACGGTTCAAATATGTAACCACTAACTAGGTTAGCATATTTTCGCCGTTTCAATTGCTTCGCTGAATAAGCCGCGGCGCCAGCCCTAACATGTGTCTCAGGAAGATGTGACCACACTAAAGGCCGTCCTAACTTCCAGGGAATAAGTGTCATGCCGTCAGGTCTTTTACTATCGTCACGCATGAGACCATTCGGTTCAAGAATGGTTGCAACATTGGCGCTGGTAAAAGCCCGACGGATGATATCAATTTTGTTGAACATAATATGTCGATCGAGTTTTAACGCCGCAGACATGTCTTCCACAATGGCTGTCATCGTTTTCTATTCCATACAATGATTTCATACGAAAAACACTTAAAAACTAGGGTTGTTAAATATAGTATACAATTTAAAAGAGTTGCCTAGATACAATTGATACTTAGTAACAAATAGGTATCGTTAAACGGTTGTGTGAAACAGTCAGGGCTGTCACAGCACGCGGCGCCGCCACCGGTGCCTAGCAGCGGGCCGCACAGAAATCCATTAAACCGTGCCCTCATGATATATGGCCCAAAACTGTCACGGCTGAATTATCTACCACTGTAAACTGGGGGTGTCGCCGCCACGGAATATGAGGGTTTTCGTGTCGAAATTGAAACAATTGGACGTTACTTAAGGCTAACTTACTTTCGTAATAAACTTGCCGGTGTGCTGAATATTAATTGAAACATGTTTTCAACATTTTCGTCTGTTTTTATCGGATTCACTCGCGCGTGTTAACGGACAATTCCATAATACAACTTCGGAAAATCTGGAGATGTAAAATAAATAATATTTATGTTGACTGACAATGATCCAGTAAAATTTTACTTTTGAATCGGTGTAATCCAGCGTAAATATACACAAATGCTAAATGATCAAGTGATTGGTAGAATAATCCATTATGTCCCATCATATCAGAATTATTATATTATTAATAATATAATTAATTAATAATTTTAATTATCACGACATATGAATTGACAGTTTCCTGAATTCCTACATACCAATATAAGTAAAGCTACCTAAAAGGTTATTTAGCAAAGGATATATTATGTAATCCAAGCAAAATGTGTAATACTCTAATTACGTTAATGACGTAAATGGTCGTAGTAGTTTTTTAACTTAGATAAGTAAGATCATTTACGTCGATCAATTATTTCAGATACTTTCACCCTTGAATAAAAAATTATTTTTCGCACTACTCAAAGGCTATGGTGACAACCCTATTCACCGGGATGTATTGGCCTTCTACAGCGGCGGCTTTGTACAGCACAACCGCCGAAATCGTACCTGATATTAATCTGAATTTTGACAACTTGTTTGTATTCCCATTTTTGGATATTATTTATTGATGCTCATGGGGGTGGCCGATAAATGGTACCCACCTGACGGGTTAGGTGGGCGATTACTGGTCGTACCACCTGATTGTTTGGTGCCTAATTTCGAAAGTGATTTGTTTCGTTTTGATGTGTTTGGTTCTCAATTTTGTTGATTGGTGCAAATGTGGGAAAACAAGGTTATTTTTGCATAAATATTTTTTCATTACCACCAACAAATGCACTAAAAATATAGTAGATTCTGTGACACAGGTATTCTTCACACATTTTCTATTGTATATACATTGATTGTCACTCGTATGCCACATTTGAACGAAGAAATAAAATTAAAACGACAGTTTTTCTCGTAATAAAACAAGAAATGATAGTATCTACTGTTGAATAATTATTTTATTATCTTAGCATTAGGAGCCATACTTCCAAAATAATGAGTTGATGAAATATTTTTTGTTATAAAAAAATATAAATTATACGCTAATGTCGTTCCTCACAGTTCTAGAAATAATCATTATAATATGCAGTAAACAGCCCGTCTCTTCGTCTACATTTTTTTTTATAAATGCTTATTTGACAATGTTCACAAAAGATCATTCAGTTTACATTAGCTTAGATTGAAAGTTAGTAATGTTTATGACTATCTGCTGCTGAAATACGCTCAACATCTAGCTTTCAGCATACAGCGCTACACCCCGTGCGTTGGACTACATCTAGCATTAAGTGAATATATAAATAAGTATACGTGATATTGGATAATATTGGGAGAAGCAAAATCAACACAATTTACAAACAGACGTGAATAAAATAGCCCGTATTTTCGTCTATTTGCATGTTCGATAACGCCCTGGTTTAGATTAACTATTAAACAGTAAATTAAAGTTGACACTCGATGGCGGTAGTCACGAAAACACCGGCATGTTGCACGTTATGCCACAGTTAAAGAACAGCAGTGTAGCTTAGGCAATGGTTAATATATATTATTAGATATACACATATTTCCATTAAAAAAACATTTATTATCATGCGAATGTGATTATATTCCCCATTCTCTAAGAATAGAGCAGTCAGTTTCTGCATTTTCTTCTTCTTGTCTTTATCCGACGGTAGGTGAGGTCGAGACAACATGTTTTTCTTTTCCATTCTCTTCTACCATTCTTTCTGCATCTCAGTGCTCACACGAAATATCTATGAAAGTTCTTTTCATGGTGCACCAACTACAGACAAAGCGTTTTTGGGTTAATGTTGTTCCCTTACTGTATCTCCCAGACTGTGGCATTACATTCAGCTACAAAGTGTTTTAGTGGAATGCTGGTATTTTGTTTATTTATTAAGTTGTATTTGGTTCTATTTGGACACTGCTAATAAGAAAGTTATAATGATATTCGAAGAACACGAGTTTTTAAGGGGTCAGATCTGAAGTGACGATAATACTTGAACGGTTTAAGTTACTGCATGTCTTGCTTTGTGTTTTAGTTTGTATTTGTTTTGTTAATTGTTAAGCTTGTATTTAACTTAAATCGTTACGAGCTACTTTTCAAAACATATGCTCACGCATAAACACTTCATCATTTTAGAGCAAGAGAAGTTGACTCAGCTTGTGTTGCATGCTGTTACACAATGAATATTGCTGAACTAGAGGTCAACCCCAACCAAATTCGCAAAGCGATGTCAGCAATATATTTTCGTATAAATACCGGTTCCTAAAATCACTCGCCCTCTTCTGTCTTGGATCATCATAGTATTCGTTTGCTCTTAAAGCCGTCTTGCTGTCAGTTCAGTTACATGTACTAGTAAAGTGCAGGAATTATTTTGTGTATCGTGTAATTTTCAAATATAAAATAAATAAATATTTATTCCGTAGAAAATCCTCCCACTGAGTCAGATACAGTCCGGTGCAAGGTAGGGCCGATGCCATTAGAAAAAAACTTCGCATGTTGTTTCACTTCACTAAGTTGAATCTTTACTCCTATGCTGATTTAGTAGGGCATTTCACATTTTATGTGAATACAGACTATGGGAAATGACGGGCTTTGTCATCTAATCTAGGATTAAATCAAGATTGACTCAATATGGACGAGTTAAAAAGAGCAAACTGCCAAAGCTGTCAAAATCGTCCTTTGTGAGGCGAATATATTTTCATATTGAATGGTACACTTAGGCCTGATCATTGGGCAGAGTAACCGAGCTAGAAACATGTGACAAACGTAAGCGCGTGAGCAAGACAGCTTTATAATAATTAAAACATTATTGAAATATTTAAACAGGATTCGCATTTTCAAATGTATTATAGGATATAATCCTGATGTTATCAATGACAGGTTGTACATATACCGAGGAGCGTGGGCTCAGAAGCGTTTACCTACCTACTCCATAAATGGTAATCCTTATTCAGGCCAAGAATTTGATGGCTCATCAAACGCAGTGACAACGGGCCCCTTGTTGCGATAGCTAGTTTTACGGCCGTTTAATCTGGCCGGTTGATAGGGTGGCCGGTTCATCCGGCTTGATTGAAAACAGTTTTAATGCCGTAAGGATAATGAAAAGGACGACCGAATAGTAGAGGCTGGAATGAGTTGAATCTTTTAGGACGCTTGTACAATGTTATGTAGACGACTTATTCAAATCTGTTAAGATGGGCACATTTACAATGCTATGTAGTCCACTTGTTTTAAGAGGTTGTTTTTTAGTTTTAGTTTCGCACCGTCTTTGTATTTAGGCAGTGCTAAGTAAAACAATATTCATTTATTATTTTCTCAAGTTCAGTTACATCGTGTTAGTGAGCATAAACTCAAAATCTTAGTATAAAATTCTCACGTCGTTTTCATTTTAATCAGTAAAGTAAAAGCTTCTTTTACTGTTTCTTTCATAAAGATGATACTCCGCAGCAGACACCCTAGCGGTGGGAGCGTCCGCTGTCAACCAGGTTCGATCCTAGCAACTGAAGTTTAATCCTACGAATATTATAAAGGCGAAAGTTAATGTGTATGTTTGTTACTTCTTCACGCTCAAACGGCTACATCGATTTCGATGAAATTTGGTATGTAAATGCTTCAGCTCCCGGAATAACACATAGGCTACTTTTCATCACCATCATCATCATCAATTATCACCACGCGGGTAACATCGCAGGGTGCAGCTAGTGTTAAATAAAAAATGACAATTGATTGATCGTAAACTCTAAGGCTTTCACGGCCGGCGTTGCATGTTGTAGGTATGTATTGCTTCCGGGCTGTTTGGCCGTGTTCTAAGTGAAACTTGTGTTCCATACGTTTCGTCGATCACTGCGGTCGACATCTTCAGTGGTTCAGGTCCGAGCGGCGACGAGAGCGTAGAACTCTCCTTCGCGGCGTCTTCTCTGTTACTGAACACTGATGATGTCTTTAGTTCAAATATTTGAAGGAAAAAATTCGGCTGCTAGTGGGACTTGAACCCACGACTACAGAATACCGTCCTGTCGCTTTGTCCAACTACAACTGAAAATGTCGACCGCAGTGATCGACGAAACGTCTGGAACACAAGTTTCACTTAGACCACGGCCAAACAGCCCGGAAGCAATACATACAACAATTGATTGATCATTTATAAATTAGATAAAAGTTTCCCAAGGATACTTTTGTTTGCACCAGCCTAATCGTAAACATTATGAGGCAGAATTGACTAAAGCCACTTTGGCTTCGTCAATCATTGGAACGCACTTATCAAACTCCAAAGTAAGCTTACCCTATTCCCTGAGCCCATTGACCTAAAAGCAACTTTACAAATCAATTACACCAATCAAAACTAACTTCATACCTACCTTAATACAACTGGGAGAGTTCAACCATTTAGCTAGGTAATACGGCCAACTGGCAACACTGCTGGCATTTCCATATTTAGAGAAGTGGCATTATAAGAAAGTTTCCATTGCCGACCCTGGCGCGCTGAGCCCTCTGATTAGGGTTGCCAGATGCTCGATATTTAAATTAAATGGTAATGCACGGGTCGATATTGCGTCGACCTGTCAAGTTTGTATAACTTGGATAATGTCAAGTAGTAATTTGTTTTTATTATGTATGTAAGTCAAAAGAAAAACAGCATGTGTTTTGTGAATAATTATTCTAGTTTCAAAACCTTGTTATTAATTTTTTAATATACTAATTAGTTTGTGAAAGTATTTACTCGTGGGAAAATACTTTCAGAAATTAAATTAAATTGAAAACAAGTCTAAAATTTATTGATAACAATTTTTATTTAAAAGTGTAATATATAAGTTAGCTATAGAATATTTTCGTTTTTTTTTCTTTCTATTATATCTGTTACCAAAAACGCAGAAAAATTGCCACTCTAAGTTTTTAATGGGTTTGATTCCCGAATTGTGTTCAAGGTTTTTTTTTCTGTATAGATCTAGCGTTTTACCACTATCTCACTTGACGGTCACTGACCTTAAATCTATGAATGCAGTTTTTCACGAAAATCGATGACTTGCTTCCTAAGAACAGATATTTGTATTTCGTATAGATCCAGACTTGTCCAAAATGACTTTATGTCCATAATCTTTTATTTGTTTCTCATTGGCTATTGTGATACCATTTTTTTTGACATCAAATAACTGAGTAATAAAGCTCTAAATTAACCTACATAAATTGAACAGAATAATTGAAAGCAATACGCGACAACCCTATTCATGATTCCCGCCGCATGTGTAAAGCAACTTTTCACCTTCGAGTTTTACGTAATAAGGTCCCATAGACGGGGGCTACTACTGAAAGACATTAGTAAGTTTTATTACAGTTATTTAGATTATTTCAATGTGCGTAGGTACTTACGTAGGCCTAAGTCGCAACTACTTTTTATTTTACACTCTCATGTGCCTTCGCCCGTAATAATAGTTTTTAGTTTTCATGGCATTGTCATCACACATTTATTTTTAGGTTATTTTGGTGAAACGACCGCCTGTCGATCAACTTGCTTAGATATTACTGGTATTAATTATGTTATTCAAAGTAACTAAAATACTTTCAAATCTGGAAACTCTTATTCTGTTTATGATAAAGTTCAAGTTATGTTATTTCTAATATTAGGGCAGTTTCATTAGTTAGTGGGAAATTTTAGTAAGCACCAAATTACATGTGGACTTTATACAAGTCCACATGTCAATAAAAAAGTCAATATCAGGGTCGGCATCCTCAATGCACTTCTGGATGCCGACCCTGATATTGACAACTGGAAGGCTCTTATTGACGTATGTTTGACATACTGTGAAAAACAATAATTCACTCCGACATTATATGTATGATGAATTGTTAATTTTGACTTAGCGTATTTTTTTGCTCTTTTGCGTTATGTAACTTTATATTAACTTTATGTTCTTAATGTAATATTGTAATTGATGTGGTAATTGTAATTGCTATCTTGCGTTTTTATCACAATAAATAAATAAATACAAATCATCAAGTTTTAGGATCGATATTTTATTTATTTTTATTTATTTATTTAATTGACATTCTTGTGTGGGCATAACAGTCGCCCAATTCACCTACACAAGCTTAATTCTATGGTACAAACACATACCTAGCATACAATAAAACAAAATAAAATTAACAATATATGGTAATACAAATTATAAACCATGGGTTTCATAGTTAAACTAACTCCATGATTACAAGTTTGCCTCTGCATATTCTATTACCGCTCTGTGACCCTCTCGTGGCGTATGATGGAATATGTCCAAAGCCATACCAATGTAGACTTTAATATAACTGCAAATGGAGTTACTTATTTAACTTATCGTTACCTTACTCTAATCAACACCCGAATTACTACTATAGTTTTCCAAAAATATTATGATTGCGATAATCATTGACTAAAAATGTTCCTGTTCAAGGTCTTTCCGTAGTAGAAAGAGCCTCTTGCCACTGCCTCTCGCTGCCTTCCCTCCATTATCATTAATTATAACGTTATTTAGATCAGGTATAAATTTTAATATAAGCCCTATCAATTTTCTTTATTAGACTAAAATATAATGAAAATTAATGAAATAATTTATTCAATGTTATTATGGGACCTTTTACTTATATCTTTTTGTGGTAAAAAATACTACTGCATATTTATAAATTATTTTATGAAGCCTTAATTACAGATGGTCATGACATGCACTAGCAGGCATTGAGATTCTCAATAAAAAATCTATACATAGAAAAGTGAAACTCTAGACTAGTAATTTGACAGTCCTACTAATATTATATGTGTATGTGTGTATGTTTGTTACTTCTTCACGCTCAAACGGCTACTCCGAATTTGACGAAATTTGGTATGGAGATAATTTAAGCCCTGGATTAACACATAGGCTACTTTTATCCCGGAAAAAGTATAGTTCCCTTAGGATATTTGAGGTAGCCAGAAAACCGTAATCCATGCGGGCGAAACCGCGGGGCGCTCCTAGTAATATTATAAATGTGAAAGTAAGTCTGTCTGTCTGTTGAGTTTTCTCGCTTAAACCGATTAGCCAAATTGAAAGAATGTTGGTACAGAAATCGATGGGACCTTGTTGAAGAACACAGGCTACTTTCCATCGCGGAAAAAGAATAATATGGTTCCCGTGGGATTATCGAGGTGGCGAGAAAACCGTAGTCCACGCGAGTAAATCTACGGGGCGCCGCTAGTACTAATACAATTTAGGCGTTTATTTTTTAGGTTCATATCCTTACATGCTTAGATAGTTAAAATTCGGAGCGACATCATATTACAATTGTTACCAGGTTCATATCAAATTTACCCATGGCCTTCCATATAATATCGTTTCATTCACTAAATTAAGGAATTTGGCAGTTTCGAGCTTAATTTGCCTCCTAAATATTGGTTTTCATCAGTTCCATCAAAATAGTTCTATAGCCGATTTGAACTGTCTTTCCATGAAATCTGTTACGCAATGATTTTACCAAATTTAAATTGTAATTTTAAGGTATATTGTAGAATCATCACAACCCAACCATTTAGATCCAAGACCTAGCCACGTTACAAAGTGATTTCACGGCGAATCCGTAAAATGCAAAGTGATATTACGCAATGATTTTACCAAATTTAAATTGTAATTTTAAGGTATATTGTAGAATCATCACAACATCTCAACCCAACCATTTAGATCCAAGACCTAGCCACGTTACAAAGTGATTTCACGGCGAATCCGTAAAATGCAAAGTGATTGTTGCTGTGCTTAACTGCCTACACAGCACTAATTGAAAAAAAAATAAACTAGGATTGGAAGAGTAGTATTTGTGATACAAAAGATCGTAATACAACAAAGAGATCTTTGTGAATGCATTTAACGAGCCATCAAACTGCTGGCCTGAATTAGGATCAGTACAGTACAGCGCATTGTCATGTAGATTGGGATTAATTTTATAGGATCGTATTGAAGAACTGACAATGGGCAACGATTTTCTGAGACATTTTACTGGGGTCGTTTTGGATGGCGATGTCTGTTACGTTTTTTATATTAGCATTTTGTGACAGGATGCTATAAGATAGTGATCTTTCTAGTTCTTCCGTTCAGTTCCATATTATCATCCTACTATAATATAGTAAATGCGAAAGTTTGTGAGAATGGATGTTTGATACTCTTTCACGCCTAAACGGCGGGATGGGTATGGATGAAATTTGGTGTAGAGATAGCTTATGCCTTGGATTAATACATAGGCTTACTTTCATCATCACCGTCATCACCCTTTTTCATCACCACGCGGGATAAACGGATTTGGATGAAATTTGGTATGTAGATACTACAGATCCCGAAATAACACATAGACTACTTTAGTCGCGATTGCATTTAAAGATAAATGTTTAAATAACTTCAACAGTAAAAAACACTTCAAATAAGTTTTTGCTTCTCCCAATATATCCAAATGTTATAGAACACATGATTTTTATAATTATTACGCGAATTTGTATGCTGCTTATAGCTTTAGCTGAAACGGCCAAGGTGTTGCCATCTTTTATCATCGTTATCCAACGAACTCGGTATACTCGTTGTCATTATCATTTAAGCCAACTGAAATCCACTTCTGGACATAGCCTCCCTCATTGATCTCTAAAAAAACCAATTGGAAGCATCCTGTATCTAGCTCTTTATTGCGGCCCTTATCATTTGGACTGTCGCCCATGCCCAATCATCAACCCGCAAGCTTTCTTGGCAGTATCTATATCTTATAGAGAACAAAAGTTATAAAAAGGCAAATTTTCAATTCAAGTATAAGTAAACCCCAAACAGCGCATTTGTTTCTGTCATAGGATGGTCTGTCTTGACAGACCAATCCTTGGGAGGGTAGCAAGCTTTTCTAAAAGATCTCTTAAATAATTATAATGTGACAATTTTCATTGCATACACATTGTATGATCAAATAACTGTCAATTAGGTACCTGCGAAACGAACAATTGCAAGGCCCTTGACATTTATCCAATAGACCCTAAATGGAACTATACCGAACCTCTAAAAGCTTAATTAATTTTATTCTTGCGAAGTACACAGTTGTTCTAATGAAATATAAATTCAGGACAAAATGTACAGATTGTTGAACTCTCCCTTAAAAGAATAAAACCACAGACAACTCCATTAAGTCGTATGTGTGTATGCGACATATACTCATACAAGTACATTCACACATGGAACAATCCGATACAAGGATGCAGCGAACAGGGAGTAATGACGCGTAAACTTGATACCGAGAAGATGGATCTACCATCCCACTTACACATACATATAATACATAAGTTTGTACTTCTCACTCTTCTGGGAGATTCAGAGTAATTAGTGAGCTTGCTTGAAACTTAGGGATCGATATCATTAAAGTTTGACGCGCGGTAGTAATGTTATGTGAGCAATGAGCTGAAAACGCAGTAACTCAACTTATTACAAATCTTATCAACCGTGTATTCAGAGCAAAGAGGTATTGATGTTTTTTTCGTACTTGTTTAACAATAATTATTGTTTTATGCTTCAAGGATAGATTAAATTTGAGTGTAAGTACATAATATAACAGATAATCCTTTGCCGAACATATTTATTATTACCTATAACTAACCACATAGCTATGTAACGATATAATGAGTAAGTGCAAAAAAGGCTGCGTCATCGTAATTTTTTGTAGTAAGGTCGACTGATCACGATATCTTTTGGTTCCTATGTTGGAATGGTTAAGACACAAAATAATGAAGCAAAAAATTTAGAATAGCATAATATTTATTTATAGCAGGAAACTTTTAAAGTAAAAACATACCAAGCCATTACGAGTATAAAATAATAAAACAGGAAATATGCTTTACCGTTTCCTACTACAAATCAGTCCAAACATAGCGATGTGCTGGTTGGGAACAACAGCATTGGTATTTCTTAATTTTAAAGCTAATTTTATAATTGTACATGAATTAAATACATAGATATATACGGTTTGAGTGAAGTTGAGTTACTGTTAATTTCCTTTATTGGTGTAATAGTAAGGTAGGATTTCGCATCAAGATTGGAAAGATTAACCAAGTGAGCAGTCCGTTAATGATCGGTGAAAGTTGAGCCAGAACCGAACGTGTACTTACGATTAGTTTTCTCGAGGTAATTACCGGCTAAACTATTAATCGACTAACCGCTTGCTAAGTGGTAAAGTGTGAAACTATAAATATGACTCGTCTATAGAAGATTGCTACATTTGCGTATTGAAATGAAGTTGAATATTTTATATTTGTTTTATTTTATATTTCCGATTAGACTGTGCACTAGATCTGATTACAGAATTATTAATTATAGAGGTTGTGTCTAGCATATTATGATCAGAATAGTAAAGTAAACCCGTAGGAGATTCAAATGTATAATGGTCGATCCGTTGAGTAAATATAATAGTAATAATTAAAATAGTAATTATTATGGCATGTGTGGCACTAGTGTTAATGTTGACCTTTGACCCCACCCGAAGTACTGATTTAGAGTCCTTTCCGTACTCTAAATAGTAGAGATTGCAAATTTTACTGAAAGGAAACATTCCCTCATGACAAATTGAAACAAAATGCTTTTAAAAATTTTCGTAGAGTCGCTTGCCACACTTTAATAAATAATCTTAATCGAAAAAATCATCCTGTTTTTTATGGCATCAAACGATAGGGTCATTTATAAGAATCAAATCTCTTTGACAAAGATAGTAAATAAAATGAAAACAATACCATGAAATCTAAAGTTAAAGCACTTTTACTGAAAAGTCCATCAGATTACTTATGTTACTACATTATTAACAATTATCTCTGACATCATTTAATTGTCAAATAATGAAGAACTATCTAGCTAAGAAGTAAACATATACGAATCAGCACGTAGCTAAATGTCGGCCCACATCTATCTGGTAGTGTTTCAATGCCTGGTTTGCGCTTTCGGTGTAGATAACATAGTTACAAGTCATCGTATTATATCCACAAAATGACAGGGTATTTTCCAATACTCGCCTGCAGTGCACCGAACTTTTCACGATCGATTAGCGATCGTCAAATTTGACATTTCAAAACGTGAAAACAGACTTTATCGATTATTGTCGACTATAATAAGGACCATGTTCATTGATTCATCGATATTTGTTCAATTTTAACGAATGTTGAAAACTCTAGCAAAATTTGTGTGTGTTGTGTTTTTTGGCAAAGTAGACGCATCATCACTTAACGTGAAAGGAGATTGTGGTTAAACTCTTACCTATTCTCAGTAAAAAAGAAATGAGTTCATATGCAGTCGATTTTTTACCATCAAATAATTTGAACGAATGTTCCGCCTAGCTTGCGACAATGTAATTTATAAACATTATTTATCAAGTTATTTGTTTATTAATAATTTCGTTGCTCTACGACGCCAGCCTATCCCATCGACCCACGAGACATTTTCCCCCGAACATGTTTACAATCACCGATCATTGAAGTACCGTACACACTTGAACATCGCTGACGCTAAAGTGTCTATACTCAGCGTTTTTCACTCTCCTTCGGGATCGACCCCGTTATAGGAAGCACTAGAATCTACCCTTACAGCCTGCCCCTTAGGGGCGCTTTGGCCCTGGGGGGTAGTTTGTTTGCACTAGAGCCGAGGCAGGTCGGTTCGAACGTGACTTTGCCTAAGGAAAGTAATGTCAGAGACTGTTTGTCTCCTGTAGAAGTGCTTTTATTGCCAGTTAGACGGCCGGATAGCTCGATAGTTACTTGGGGTTGATCTTTCGAATTCTAAGTTATTATTGAGGAAATGTATTTTTTATTTATTTTGTATATTACCGGTCACAAACATTGCTATTTTATTAGTTAAAAATATCGTAGAAAGCACTTAAGGAATAACGTGTAGGTATTAATATGAAAATCGCCCATTATCAAAAAAGTGGCCACCCGAATATCAGAGTTTTCGGATAACCCAAAGGTACTCTGATGAGGCCTACCGGCTCTTATGTTAGGATAACAACCTCGGATAGCTTTACAATAAACAAACAAATACAAAGACAAAAATATATTCTGAACACAACATTGGTAAATTATACGTAATTAATTAAGATATGATGCGGGTCTGACATGTTTTGCGTTTTAGTAGTTCAATATAATATACAAAACAAAATTAACTATAATTATCATTCTTAACCATTACTAAATTATGAACATACGCATTTTTGTGGAAGAGCAGTTCTACCTAATTAGTTAAATACTGTATTCTTGTCGATTTCTATGTAATGTAATTAAATACAGTCACATTATTTCAATCCATCGTATTTTTTATAGTTTCTAATTTGCCTGATGACGTAGCAAATCCTTTCAATAAAAGGCATGCATTCGCTCTGGTAGTAAACAATAATAGATTTTCAATGAAACAATGAATCTTGCTACAAGGATTTTATTTAAAACGCCTTTCGAATAAAAAGATAATTGAAAATCAAAGAAAATTGTTAATAAATCAATCGGTACTTGGTCGCGAGAAAAACATTAAGTAATTTATTTACCTCGACGTTTCGACCAAGTTGCATTGGTCGTGGTCACGAGTAGACTGGAGAAATGCGGGTGGCAATATTGAGAGCGCGTAGTTTCTTCAACTACCAACTCTTGATCTTGTGAAACTGTAGGGCTGTCACAGCCCTGCAAAAGCACAGGGTTGCCACGACATACAACACTTGCAGTAGTTTCGGTCTTTTCAGGATAAAAACCGCCGCGACGCCAACATTATTTATAAATCACTGCAATGGGTTCCAAGATGGTGCCATTCTTAGAAAAAAAATCTTAATCTTTTTTACGCGATCATGTCCCGATTAATTTATAAACAATTTAATTGAACCGTAAATGTCTAAAAATTACAATAGAGAATATGTTTACATTAGACACAATTTAATGGTCAAACTCTATTCTATAATTTTAATACAAAATTGTCGTGGCATTGACATCTATTTAACGTATCTTATCAGAATTGATTCACCTTTTGCCCCATGAATCCATTATACCCATCTATTATAGGTGTGCCATGGTGGTACCGACCTAGAATAGTATTCCCCCATTTCTTCCCGTGGGTGCTGTTAGAGTCGGCTAAGAGATCACGTACCAGGAGGTGGGCAGCAGCGCCTTCTGAGGATAAGAAACCATACTGCGCTCGCCAATCCGCCTGGCGAGTATTGGCAAACCCCCTATAGGGGAGGCATATGTCCAGCAGTGGACATCCTATGGCTGCGATGAATGAATGAATCAATTAAAGGAGTACTTCTTATGTATGCCTCCAACATAGGGGAGGCATATGTCCAGCAGTGGACATCCTATGGCTGCGATGAATGAATGAATCAATTAAAGGAGTACTTCTTATGTATGCCTCCAACAAGTTTGTAATGATCTGTACCTACGTATTTTACCAAATTATATACTCATATATATATATATATCTTAAGGTCCTATATAACCTTTCGTGGGAAGGAGCTTCAGCTGTCGGGAGTGATGAATTTTTGAAAAGCACATTATCGAAATTAAACGCATAATCTATCTATAGTAAATAAATGAAATTTGTAGTTTGTAGGGGGTAATCTCTGGATCTACTGAACCGATTTAGAAAATTATTTAAGCTAATGAAAGCCACGATATTTGTGAGTGTCATAGGCAGATATATAATTTAACGCATAATCGAATTAAAACCAGAACATTTCAAAGCTAAAGTACGTATAGTCTAATAACAGTAATTAATTACACAAAAAGTAGGTTCTTCCTCTTATGTAATATATTATTATGAGCTTGCAATTGACAACCTCAACTGATGTTAAGCGATATGACGTAGTCTAGTATATAGCACGCTAGCCTAGAAGGTACTTATCCACTCGTGACTTGAATACTCCGCTGGTTACCACAGTCAATGTTTCTGTCGAGATTAGTCAACATTATATTTTTTTAAATTTGATATTTAAATTTAAAAAAATATAATTTTGACTAAGCTTTTGACTTTTGACTAGACTTTTTAAATTTGACTAAACCCCAGTTGTCGCGACCCAGTACCTAGTCTCTTAAAACATGAATTCGATACGCTTAAGTTTAAATAGCACTAAAAGCATACACTACGTTACATAGTATATTAAATACAGACAATAAACAATTTTACTAGTATATACCCGTTTTCACCATCCCCCACTTATCCTTTACAGCAGAACCTCTATCGACTACAGAATTGATTCCACAAACACAACAAAGCTATGGCATTGACAGCGAAGATTCTTTGATATTCCATCATATCGCAAGTAAACACCATTATTGAGAAACGCTTTAAACATAATCGACGCGTCTAAAATAGGATGAGGAAGGAAGTGCGATGTGGGGATGTTGAGAGGTGGAGAGGTGTATTTGTACGCCTGTCAGTTAAACAACAAGCGGAACAAGGGTATATGTACTTGAGACTATGTCATACTTATATGATAATACCCTATAGGATATAAATTTAGAAATTGTTGTTTGAAAAATAAAAACGAAAGATTGCAAAAGACTTCATTGGAAAATTATTTTTGTGATTCATACCCGAAACGAATGGCATGTTGATAGGCATATATTGCTTACAATTACTAACAAAATGTTTTGTTTAAATAAAGTCTTAATTTTTTTTTAAATTAAACATTTTTTTAGGTTATGAAAAATCATTTTAATTTGAATACTATTATGTACACAATATGAATATACAATAATATTATTCAAAAAGGGATAAGCGGTACTGGTTTCTCAGGCGTGTACCGCATAAATTAGGTTCTTTCACAGTGAAAATGTACGAGTGTAGAAAAGTGAAACGAAACCGCCTAAATATCTATCTATACACACTCTACAAGTAAAGTTTTACAAATAAACCACTTTTCAGAACCCAAGGGTAATTGTGGAGAGATTAAGGTAAGCTTTAAGATTACTTTTAGCTATGCCTTTAATATGCATTTAATCGGTGAGGCGATGATAGCTTAGCGGTAGGATCGTCGGCTGTCAAACTGACGAATGCTGGTTCGATCCCCACCAACGGCCTGAGCTTCCTGTAAAGGTAACACGTTATCAAATTCCCAGCATGTTTGTAGGGTATTTTCGATTATCCACCTGGCTAGCTACCATCCTCAAGTTTGAAAACTGTCACCAAACACATAGTGTGTTCAGGCGGCAGTCCTTGAGAGCCAGTAAGTATTCTAGATTTAGCATGATAACATCTTCGACCACATCGTCACTGACCATTAATTGATATAATGGTCAAACGCTAAATCTATAAAGACATTTTTTTAAAAAGAAGTCAATGGTACCAGATTTGAAGAATACTTGAAATGCGCATACCGCGCGGTGCCAAAATGAATAATAATAATATTTTCGTATTATTTCAGAATATTTACAACGAATCTGAAGTCTAACCATAATATCCGATCTCATTTCTCGAAGAGCGCAAGAAACGATCAAATTTTAGAATGCGCAATTTAAAAGATACCGACTCACGACTTATGCGGTGACATTTCCGGTGCAACTCGTTCATATCCCGTCGCGATCGTTTCTCAAACGACGCCATATCGTGTTTATTCCTCGTCTAAAACTTATCGTTTCTACATCGTTAACGATGCCGACGAATGAAGCACTAAACGATCCCCTAAAAGCTGTTTAAGGTCCATTATGTGAGAAAATACCGAGGCACTTAAGCCGAGTGAGGATTCCGTAGAAAATTTTGCCCGTGTACTTTTTCGGATTAAAATTTCGGGTAGAGCGGGATGCGGGGAGCGGCGCGGGTAATGAAACGGGCACGGGCCATTAAGCGCGGCGGTGGGCCATTAGTTCGTCCACGTCCGCAATTACACCGGTTGTGAGTTACGATTGTTACGCGTCGCGCGGAGCGGCGCGGCGCGGCGGCGAACGCCGATCGTGAGGCCATCGATCGGTCGACGCTTGGACGAAGATAGGGCTGGCGCGTGTGCATTATGGCCCGAAAAACAACGCAGTGTCAACTAATAATTTCAAATATTCATTTTAACCGCAAAACTCCAAAGTTGATAGCTTTGAAATTCAGCAGTTTCACCCGCGTGGATTACGGTTTTACCGCTACCTCAATTATCCCACGGGAACTATACTTTTTCCGAGATAAAAGTAGCCTATGTGTTAATCCAAGGTATACGCTATCCCCATACTAAATTTCATAGAAATCGGTGTAGCCTTTTGAGCGTGAAGAGGTGAAAAACATACACACATACACACAAACCTTCGCATATATAATATTACTAGGATATAACCAAAACATCACTTATGAATGTCAATTGTTACAGTATTAGTACCATAAACTTACTTTTCCTGTTAAATATAAATAGGTGATGCTTTCTAAACGTTAGTTGTGCTAGAAACTATCAGGGTTGGTACAGCTGCAGTACAATCCTTTCAACGTCAAAGTCAGTCTTTATTAATTTATTCAATTTACGCATAAAATATGCACTTAACTGAACGTCAATAAAGCTGAAATATTCTGAATCAACGCCACGTTATAAAAAGGGGAACATAAATATAAGTATTGTTAAGTAATCTATTTTTATTATCAGATCGAGTCTATTGGCACGCATGCGAATGACCTAATAAAGGTTAAGAGCACTACAGCATGTGAAGTTACTCGCCAAATAAAATTCAAAAGCTTATAAACTATTTTTAATCTACTTTTTTAATTACTAATATCTTTGTTTGTCTTTGTGTAACTAACCCCTTGAACGTAGCTGTCATTTTTTTTATTTATTATAAAAACTATAACTCAGGGTAGAGAGAAAGGCGCAGCAAAAATGTTGGTTGATAGGTCACACGGATCAACCTGGTAAATCAGGTGGTGCTGCATTTCTCATTGATGCATAGGTATACATAGTCTATATCATCAGTGAGGTCACTTCCACGTTTAGTTACTTGTAAAAAAATCATCATGATAGCGACAACCCTACGCCGTCGTAGGTCTCTGTCATCACCGGATCGGCCGGTCCCGCTGCTGAGTAATTACGCGAAATTACGAGCAGCCATCATCCCTACATGAAGTTAGAAAGAAAATAATTTGACAAATACTAAAATAAATAATAGATAGTAGTTTCCAACGAGATGTTTACAGCAGCGAAAAGGTACAGACAGTATGGTTCGATTGTCCGTCCGACATGTCCATGGGTACGTGAACATATTATCTTTTTAAGGAACGAGATAACACATTTGATTTCAAAACTCAGAGTTTGATTTTCAGTGAGCAGGCGTTACCGTTTTGATAAAACAAAATATATTGTTAGATTTTCACAGTACTATATAGTTCTCTAAGAAGCTTCTTTTAGACCGACCATCTGTACAGCTGTCCGTGCGAATGTAAAGCTAAATACTGCAAAAATTCTGGAGAACTTATTGTGTATATATTGAGTAGATTTCACATGCGTGCGTATCGTCAAATACCGGTTAATCATATAATCTTAACAATTTTATGAGAATAATGCTTTTTTTGTTTATTAAGCTTACTTTGACCGCTTTTTAGTTTATTAATTTATTTAATAGACTTCCCAAGAACAGCTTTACAATATATGTTAATCATTTTTTTATATCTAGGTAACGTAAGTTTGCTTAAAGCACTATTTATTCAAGGGAAATACCACTTACTTTCACTACGCTTTCTTACCTGATGATAAGTGACAACGCGTTCTAAGGTTCGCAACCTTAGAAGGCTGCGAGTGAATAGTTACTCGCAGCTTAAAGCCCCAGAGTTAAAGAGATATTAATATTTTTTTATTAATATCTCTTTGTTATGGATTTCCGCAAAGTAACGCCTGAATCTATAAACTTTTGACCCCAGAGTCGTACCCATCGGGAAACACAGACTCGGGCCTTAAGTTCCACTCTCCGGCTGTACGTATTATAAAAGTGGGAGCAAAATGCATCGTTAGAATTGTGTATTAAAAGGAAAATTCTTACTATAACAATTCAACAGCTTTTACATTTGAGCAACTCAAAGCTTGTTGCCAGCTATTTGTGCAAATATGTATTGTCCGAGAAATTTAATTACACGTAGCATCGAGCACGCTTCTGATAAATTGTGGAAAATTCAAAGAGATCCCAGTTTATATACGTATGCTAAGTGTTTTCCTTCTGAACATTGTTCTTGTTACAGTATATATTTGGTATCCTGGGAACGTACATCGTCAGCCCCCGTTCCGCAATTCCACGAAATAACAGCCGGCCATCATCCGTACGGCGTGATAAAACAGAAATGTGCCAACCCTCACAATTTATCTCGCCAAGTCATGTTCGTAACAAAATTGTTAATGAGAACGCACCTGAGGGTTAATTGTCGACTGTATATTCTGTGACGAAAAATAATGTGATGATCTCTTAAAGTATTATTATCATTAGAATAAAGCAAATTAAAATATTCTAGGTAAAGTATTAACAAAATACGTCCAAGCGCGTGCATATCGACGAACTCATTTTGAGGTCACAAAACAAAAAATCGAACATGCTATTCAAACTTTTAAAGTAGTAAGTTCTTATAAAGTATTCGCGTATACTAAAGCCATTACTTAAAAAACAAAGATACCTGAAATGCTCAACGTTTTCCAAGTCACCATATTCATTTATAACCATTTTTAACGGACTTCAAAAAAAGGAGGTTACTCAATACGACCGTGTATATGTTTTTTTTATGTGTGTTCGCGGATAACTTCGTCGTTTATGAACCGATTTTGATCATTCTTTTTGTTAGATAGAGTATACTTCCGTGGTGGTCCCAGTCAAATTTCATCAAAATCGGACAAGCGGTTTTTGTGTTATACTCCAATAGCTGAAAAATGTTACGCATATCTCGACGATATTATTGTGGCGGTTGAAGACATCGGAGAACACACAATGACAAGTGATCCCGTGAGTAGCAAAGGTCACTGAAACAGAAAAAAAAATTAACAATAAATGAAACCGACTTCAACACTCAAAAGTGTGATATATCTTGTCGAAGTAGGTACCATGAGCACAATATTGTGATAATAGTTACTTTTGCGAAGTATCATGGTACCGTAATTGTAATGTAACAAACCGACTAGGACTCACGTGGCAAGACTCAAATATCATGGTACGGACTTCAATAAGTTTTCACACTTTTGAGTGTTGAAGTCAGTTCCATTTTATGTTAAATTTTTTTTATAAATTGGTCTAATGCCTTTATTAAAATAAAATACTTATAACTAATTACAACACTACAGCTACTACAATAACATATGATCAATTCACTAGCCTTTGCCGGCATATAGATAGCTCAAATGCTCCAAAATATTTAAGAATATCATCATCTCAGCCATATGACGTCTACTGCTCGGCATAACCTCCCCCATTGATCTCCACAAGACCGATTGGAAGAGGCCAGCGTCCAGCCCTTACGTGCGATCTTTTAGTCAGGTCGTCTGTCCTGACCTTGTCGAAGGCCGTTGATGCTGCGCTTCCAGTCCGTGATCTCCATTCGAGCTATATGCCCTGACCACTGCCATTCCGTTCTTCTACGGATCTCTTCATTTCTGTTTCGATCGCGTAGAGAAACCCCGAGCATAGCCCTCTCCATAGCTTTTTGTCCGACTTTGAGCCTGCTTATTAGGCCCATAGTCAAATAAATTGAATATGTCTAGATTAATAAATATATAATCTAAGCTATTGTAAAATATTCAGCACGATATTGGTAGCAACATTTAGTGAAAATCGTTGTACTATTATTTGTTTATCCGTATTAATTAATTGTTATGGAAATTACGCGGCGTTTGAGTCTGAAATATTAACATGTACATATTTCATATTTATGAGTGGGTCATGGTCGCCTAAATGAATAATTATAACTTCGACTTTAAGGAACTTACCGAGGTTTCTGAAAAATTATGTTAGAGATATCGGAAATATTAGATTGCAATTATTAAATTGCAATTGCAATTATTAATTAATTCTACGTCAGGTTTTATGTTTAACTAACGGTCCGCCCCGGATATGCACGGGTAAAAAATATAAAAACTAAAAATTATTACAAACCCTAATTTTTTGAAAATATAAAGAATTTTTCAAATCGGTTCAGCAGTTTTGGAGCCATGAAAATGCCACAATGCAGATACACAAACAAAGAAATCTTTCCTTTTTATAATATGTATTAGTATAACTCGATTTAGCCGTCCATAAATACGAGTATATTCCCTTATACTATACTGACCAATATATATATACATGGGCATACCCAACCAAAATAATAACATTTAATGAACCGCCGTTAATTCAACCATAATGATTTTTAAGTTGTCAATTATTACGCGTGCCAATCGACACACATATAAATACTAGGAAACAACTAAATAATAATGTTACGTGTGTGCTCTGACATAAAATAGGTTTCGAACGGATTGGCCGTAATGGCGTAAATGATTCACCATTACAAATCAATAAAATCCTACTAATATTATAAATGCGAAAGTTTGTAAGTATGGAGTAAGTGGATGTATGTTTGTTACTATTTCACGCCTAAACAGCTGTATGGATTTAGATGAAATTTGGTATGGAGATAGCCTGTACCCTGGATTAACACATATGCTTATTTTCATCACCACGTGGGTAAAACCGCGGGGCGCAGCTAGTGGCATATAAATCTCAAAATTATATTAACAACAAGAATAAACTACCAAAATAGAGATGCGAATTCAAAAACAAATGAACTTTATAATAAGTTGAAGCAATATATTCAAGTCCTATATGTCAAATCACGTGCCATCAAACTTCACACAAGACCTTCCACGCCACCAACCCCCAATCTCGAAATGCGTTATGCGCCTCCACACACAGCCGGGATCAGAAAACGCCGCAACCGTAAACCGTAAACTCCTTACTTTATCCCCTTTACGCCACACCCGAATTATTCCCAAATATGCCGAAGTACGCTCGGCTAGTTCAATTTTAATACAAATTCAATTACCGTCCGACCAACATACCCGTAATAATCAAGTTCGATAAAGAATAATGCTCACGATCCCATGGCTGGAGGCAATTCTCGTTTTACTAAACAGAAAATATGTAACTAAATTCTATTCTGGTTCTTTGAACTGGAAAACTGTGCGGCTATAGAGATGTCTGCAATATCGATACTCACTACTAACTATCGATAATCAATACAAACTTACGAGTTATGATCGATCGTCCGTAACATAGTAAACTGAGTTTCTCAAGGTGTGTATGCTGCAAAAGAATCTCTCCCCATTTCAGTATACACAAATAAATAAATAAATTCTTATACTCGACATTAAATTCTTCGAATGTTGTTTTTGGGGCAAAACTCTTTCGTCTCAAAATTAAAAAAGTTATACTTAGATTTGCATTATCTTCCTTTTGTGGTGACCTTTATGACAATCAATCACCTTAAAATAATAATATTCTTACAATGCTTCTCTAGAAAAAAAACCATAAGTGTCAAAAATTGTAACAAGAACATTATTTAGATCTCTTTTGTCAGGTTAAAAATATAAATACAAAAATATTAATTCCAAAAATACAATGAAATCGTGACCAGTATAACAACATTCAAATGGTATTTTATCTGCATTCCGATTTAGGTTTTTTTTTATATTTTGGGAATAGGCAGTTGTTTGACCACTATCTCACCTGATGTTAAGTGATGATGCGGTCTACGATGGAGCACGCCTCCCTAGAAGATACCTATTCACTCGTGACTTGAAGATACCCAGGCTGTATTTTTGAGATTTTCAGAAATACTGATTTAGGCAATGAGTTCTATTCGTTAGCTGTACGCACTATGAATGTGGAAGCAAAACGCTTCGTGCTACTAGTTAAAGAAGGTTCCAATTTGTCCAAATGAAACAACGTCTTGGGGCTTGTATTTTGGTGCTTGAGAGGAATTTGCCCTTTTAATATATTTAGATAGCATAATAAAAACTACAAGTTATTCCGATGTAGGTTATAAGTCAAGAAAACAAAAAACACTATAAATAATAAAATATAAAAAAGTTCTAGAGTTCTTCACAGTGCAGTTCAAAGATCTGTTTTACCAGATGTTTGAACTGCAACATATACATACATGTATATATACAGAGCATTCGGTTAGAGCATTGTATGTATTGGGGGACAAGATTGAACTACGAGGATGATTATGTTAATACCTCTTTCGCGTTCTTGTAGATACTCTTAAAATATCGATATCCCAAAATATTTCATAGAGCACACACATATACTACTAAACAGATGAAATATCGACTTATATGACGAACTCGTTTTAAAAATCGATAACTCTATCGATAGTGCACTACCCCTTTCTTGCAAGATCGTTACAGGCAGCTCTCAATAGCAGGCCCGTCACGTCTCAGCGCCGACTTAAGAGGATTAACATTACTTCCGGCAGAACGGCGCTCGCGTTGTGACGAAACAATGAACCCGTCTGATTTGCCGGTAGGTGACGCCTTAAGCCCATATTGTCCTAAAGACTAGGTTCGTATTCGTTATTGTGCTTTGATTCAACTTACCATATTACATTGTCGCTAGCCATGTATTATATATGTAGGTATTCTACCAGAGAATTCAATTATGTATACCAAAACTCATAGTACATTTTAGATAAACGATTTCTACGGAGACCTCAGAAAGAACATAGACTAAGAAACATTCATAGTACCTCGCGTGTTGATTTCCAGTATTGTTTTTTTTGGTGTTCAGACGTTTGATGACTACTCACCTCATGATAAGTGATGATACGGTCTACGATGGATTACGTATACATATCATGAAGAAATTTTTGAAAAATATTACCCAAATGTGTATTACTCTATACAAATCTCCAAAGTCACCTAACTCAGCTTAAAAATTACCTAAAACACTAGGATTGTTGTTAAAACCAAGCATAATAATAATAATAATATGGGACATCATTCACACAAGGTCTTCAGGTCCCAAACTAGGCAGAGCCTGTACTATGGTAACCTGATGACTGATATATATACTTATCTTGACGATCAGAAGTGTATTCAATTTTTAAACGGAAAATACAATGCGAACTATTAACATTTTTCATTGAAATTAAATAACAAAACGAGATATCACCAAACACGACAACAATTCACGTAGACTCCTAAGCCACGTCTGATGTCTCCGAGTACCCAGGTAGAAGTGTCCAACAGTGGACTAAATAAGGCACGTCCGCTCAGTACGATGTCCCGAAGTAGAATGACTCGTCCAAGCCACTCGCGCCGATGACGTAACATCGGTCGCCCCTTCCACTTGCTACGTCATTGCGTAGACGTCCGATGCCGGCGAGCGCCCGAGTAAAAGTGTGCGCGCTTCGGTTCTGTCTGGCTTATATAGCCAGTCAGCCGCTCGCCCCACTACTACCATTAGGGGCGTGTAAGACGGCCTCTCCTGACACCCTGACGTCCCCGTCAGGTTCTTCAGGCTTTTTTCGTTAACACAATACACCACAACACATGTTGTGCTGAGAATCGTTCCGTCTGACACAAACTTCCTTACTGACATACTTATCCACACGCTGGCCCAGCAAATCACTAGGCATGTAGCCATTAATGCAGATGTTCATGTGGCGTGGCTCACAACTCGCGAAGAAGGCCGAACGAAGCACCCGGCAAAGTCCATTCGTCGCAGTAGCAGCAGCAGCTGCCAGAGCTCGTGTGCCACGAGACCCCGCCTTCAGCAAACGAGCAAACAGCAAACACCCTGCGCACATTCGCCGCGCCAAAACAGCATGTGTAGTTTTCTATTCTTTCATTCATCACACAATCACGGCTCTCTATCACCGATAGACTCCAAGCTATATCTATGTCAACTAAATCTCTTCAATACATTCATCACACACAGCGTACTGCATCAGACACTTTTCAGACCGATTCTAATATGCATTACAAAATGCCGTCAAACCCTACATAGCCACAATGTCGGGGCTTCTAGTACCACAATGTCAGGGCACGAAATAGCCACAATGTCGGGGCTGCGAGTACCACAATGTCGGGGCACGAAATAGCCACAATGCCGGGGCTGCGAGTACCATAATGTCGAGGTACGAAAGAGTCACAATGTCAAGGTACGAAAGAGTCACAAAGTCAGTGCTGCGGGTACCACAATGTCGAGGTACGAAATAGTCACAAAGTCAGTGCTGCGGGTACCACAATGTCGAGGTACGAAATAGTCACAAAGTCGGTGCTGCAGGTACCACAATGTCGAGGTACGAAATAGTCACAAAGTCGGTGCTGCGGGTACCACAATGTCGAGGTACGAAATAGTCACAAAGTCGGTGCTGCGGGTACCACAATGTCGAGGTACGAAATAGTCACAAAGTCGGTGCTGCGGGTACCACAATGTCGAGGTACGAAATAGTGACAATGTCGGTGCCGACACCCAATAGGAATGCATCTCCCAGGCCGGAGCTCGCACAACAGGCATTCGTCTGCCAGGCCAGAAGCCACACGTATCGAGGATGCGCCAGCCAAGCCAGAGCCCACACGTATCGGGGATTCGTCTGCCAGGCCGAAATTCTGCGAATTATTTCAAACAAATAAACACAAATTGGTCTTTACATCAGTATTGGTAAAACGTCCGCCTTCCTAGGACTCGGCCTACCTGACCTTTACTTATAAGCCTTCCGAATTAGCAACTTTGATCGCTTGGAATAAAATTTAGTTTTGTGGGTAAACACAAAAAAAACGTTAAAAAATGACTAAGTCAATAATAGTACTCGCTCAATAGAATGTCATACAATTGTCTGCTCTAATGCCGCATCAGCAGATCTATGCTTTCCAGCTTCAAATGTCAGTAGCCAACAGGACAAACGCACTTATTAAAATGGCACAAACATATACACTTACTTAACATTTTGAAAAACAATCACAGTTGTAACACTACAAGAGCGTTCTACTTCCTTGGTATCAATCTCACATACTAGGCGCTATGTGTAATTTTCACGGGAGCTTAAACCAACTTCATTCAACGGCGGTATAAAACTGTGGGTACTTTGAAAATTTATAAACGATCAGAAATTGCCCAAATTAATTACGCTGTTATTTCACATAACAATCGCATTTAGACAGACTACGCACTGGCTTCACCTGTAATCACAGGAAGCAATGGAGTGCGACAATAGCGTACTCGACGTGATAGTTCGGCATGCAAAACAATTTAGCAAACAAAAATGAATAATCGACTCGTAGTAATTTTCAAAATTTAAATTCACACGAACCGTGATATTTCCACTGTAAAACACACAAACCGTGACATTTCCACTGTAAAACACACAAACAACAGAACAAAGAAAGTAATTAACACGATGTTGTTTGTAATGCGAACAAAAGTTATTCGCAGCTAGAGAGATGGCGAACGATCAAGGTCGCGTGTTTTTAAGCGAATCCCACTTCTGATCTTGACGATCAGAAGTGTATTCAATTTTTAAACGGAAAATACAATGCGAACTATTAACATTTTTCATTGAAATTAAATAACAAAACGAGATATCACCAAACACGACAACAATTCACGTAGACTCCTAAGCCACGTCTGATGTCTCCGAGTACCCAGGTAGAAGTGTCCAACAGTGGACTAAATAAGGCACGTCCGCTCAGTACGATGTCCCGAAGTAGAATGACTCGTCCAAGCCACTCGCGCCGATGACGTAACATCGGTCGCCCCTTCCACTTGCTACGTCATTGCGTAGACGTCCGATGCCGGCGAGCGCCCGAGTAAAAGTGTGCGCGCTTCGGTTCTGTCTGGCTTATATAGCCAGTCAGCCGCTCGCCCCACTACTACCATTAGGGGCGTGTAAGAAAAATATTACCCAAATGTGTATTACTCTATACAAATCTCCAAAGTCACCTAACTCAGCTTAAAAATTACCTAAAACACTAGGATTGTTGTTAAAACCAAGCATAATAATAATAATAATATGGGACATCATTCACACAAGGTCTTCAGGTCCCAAACTAGGCAGAGCCTGTACTATGGTAACCTGATGACTGATATATATACTTATATACATACTTATATATATACTTATATACATTTACACACCCAGACACAGGTCAAACAGACATGTTCATACACACAAATGTTTGACCTGTCCGGGAATCGAACCCGGGACCAGCGGCTCAGAAGGCAGAGTGCTACCAACTGCGCCAACCGGCCAGTCAAGCATAAGGCACCCATGACGAGCATTTGTAACTGCGAGTCCAACTAACATTGTTGGCTACGTAATAATAGCTTCTGCAAAACGACTTTTTCTAAATAGCCCCTCGTAAGTGGTCTTGACTACCCTCGCCTCTCCATAGCTCGCTCACAATGCTCCAAATGCTCGAATGTGAAGCACTTGTTGAGCTGCAATAAAATGCAACTGATTGCCTTTCAGATATATCGTCTTGGATGCTGCAATGTGCTGTTTTATTTCCATGTTTAGTCTCCGTTTCCGCGTTGGCACAGCCTCTGAAGGCGTATACAAGGAGCGCCCGTCGTTGGTTTTATTGTAGGCTGGAGAATTACATTTCAATTGTCGTCTTATTTTGTGGAAAGTTTTATGACAGGAAATTTGTGGTTTATTGTTTTAAACAAACGCTTTCACACTCACATCCCCGCACTAGGACACACTGTGTCACGTGAGGTATAGACACGCACATTAAATAAACATCCAAGAGACGAGACCAAACATTAATGCTCATCACAGAAATGCATGGCTCAACCAGAATTCAGACCTAGGGACGCGTTTCTAAATACAGTATCACACCCCACTGATACAAGACGAACCGTCAAACATCTGAATAATAAATATAATCGAAGCTATGACATACATTTAGCATAATTTTTTGCTTGAATTGCATTTTATTTATATGTTTCTTTAGTATAATATTTTTAAATGCTTATTTATATGGGTTATTTTGGAATATTAATAGGTAAATCATGCATTTTTGCTGAAAATTGAATATTATATGATGAATGCAAAAATTTGAACATCACTTAGAACATTCTCCATTATGACTGATGACTCTCACTCCGTTATCCTGCACATTTAGATCTAAGTACGCATAATATACAATGATATATGTTTATATGAGGTAGATTTCGCACTAGCGCGCGGAAACTGAGGCGGCAAAGTTAAGTCAATTGTAGTAATTTTCATTACGACGCGTATTTCAAGCGCAAGTCTAAACATATAGCTATCCTTTTCTATATTATTTGTACCGTATTATCTGTCGCAGTAAGCATGTTTATGTCGTAAAGGAACAAAACCTGAGCACCGCGCAGTATGAATATACGTCATCTTTATTAAAACATCATTGATAATATACGTAAAAAATGCTACGATAATATATCTACTAGCTAACTCGACGGACGTTGTCATGTCTTAACTACGAATATTTTCAAATTGACAATCGCGCCAACTGTCAAATACCATAAAGTTACAATATACAGTCTATATTGTCAGCACTAAGGTAACATTAGAAAATTTCATATGATCATTAACTTTTCTTAAATTATCCGATTCACGCGATTAATTTCTTAGCTTTATTTTTCAAAAGAACCTCCTGTCAATAACAAACACAACAAAAAAGTATTAGCCAAATAGGTCCACACGTAAACGCGTGATGTCGTGACCAAGGGAAATCGGGATACACTTTCATAGATACAGATATTCCAATAATCTTATTAAAGCCAAATTAAAATAGTCTCTAAGCAGGATGTATCCATCGTTAGCATTATCATCACTGAAAACAAAGTCCGAATATTGGTCAAATGCTTGTGTATCTCAGAAACAAATACTGCATCAGAATGCGTGTAAAAATGTATAAGCGCTTTGATTTTTGCACTCAAGTTGTCCCCAACATAGCAGTGTAAATCTCTATCACAATAAATTCGAGAGATATTTCGTCGGTGTTACGCGAATAGAAAGCAATTCCATTGATGAATAGCTATGGGGCTGAAAACGTTTGTTTGTATTCAGTGACAGTAAACAAAAGCACATGCGGGTGGAACAATGCAGAATCGATTCGGATAGTCTCTTTGGGTCGCCTGGAGTGGCGTGCGTTCGAGCGAGGCTGCGACAAGGCCATAATTTGCATCAGCGGAGGTTACACGCCATTCTAGAACTGCATTCGATTGTAAAGTCTAAACTCAGGGTTTTCCAACAAGTCCCAAATATTGATATTTGACTAGCCTAAAAAATGTATGTATTTAAGACCACATTGTGTGGTACCAACTCGCGCACGACAATTAATTATTAATTCTGGGTTATCTGTCAACGGTGACAGATAAAACAATAAACTCACTTACGATCAAATTATTTGAAGGAAAAAATTCGACTACCAGTGGGATTTGAACCCACCACTACAGAATACCGTCCTGTCGCTTGGTCCAACTAAGCCTTAGCTTGTACTTATTTTACTCTTTTGACGTAAGGCGTTTATTATTGAATCGGCGAGATTTATTATTTTGACAAGAAATGAAATTATTTCTTACACCAGGTCAAAACAATGACGAAAATAAACACGGACTGTTTTTTTTTGTTTTAAAAAAATACACAATTTTTTTCCATTAATTTAGTGAGTGTAATTAACAAGCCTAGCCATAACCTTGTTCTTTCCCTTTGATTAATTAGACTAGTAATTAATTACTGATAAAGAAAACTTTACTAGAAAATATAAAGGAAAATAAAGAAGTAAACATTCGTTATTTTGTTCCATTTTCTTACACTCTTCTTTATGTAATAGGTGGCAATCAAGCAGACGGGGCGCCTGATGGTAAGCGATCACCGTCGCCTATACGAAGACAATTCTTTTTAAGTTAACTCTCTTTTTGCAGATTCCCATATTGTAACTACTCGGGAACACCGAGGGTGGAAGCTCATTTCGCATTTTACAGGTGTATGTGACGGCCACGAGTAAATAATACATAGTGAAACTGTGATGCCGGAATAAGGTTGAAGAAGTCTTCAGAATACTCCCCGTTGTATATACGGTAGAAAATAAACGGATACCCAATATCTCTACGCATACTGACGGCCTCTAGGGTAGCTCGAACTGAGCCTGGAATTCTAGTGTGTACCGGCTAAGTTATTTAGGGGCAAGTAACAATCTAGCGTCCAGTTGTATAATATACAAACGTTTGTAAACGCTAGATAAGGAGGGTATAAAATACAGACATCCATTCCACAGCAGATGGGTTAGGATTACACAATGTTACGGTACGAGCATTTTTAAGGAATTAATAGGTTTTTTCCGGCGCACTAAGGTCTTCAGGTCCCAAACTAGACAGAGCCTGTGCTATGGTAACCTGATGACTGATATATATATATTTATATAGATATACACACCCAGACACAGGTCAAACAGACATGTTCATGCACACAAATGTTTGACCTGTCCGGGAATCGAACCCGGGACCAGCGGCTCAGAAGGCAGAGTGCTACCAACTGAGCCAACCGGCCAGTCATATTGATCATGCAGATTATGTGTAGGTGCTCATTTTACATGTTCTGGCAATGACAACCTCAACCTCTGTTCTACGAATGGCTAGTCACTTCCTGCCGTACCTCAGGCGAGCACGGACGGGCAGGAACGGCGTATCTCTGTCAGCCAGCTCCAGCTCTTAATTCCGCCCGCCGACACAGCCCATAAATAAGCCGCCACAATACACCACCGCTCCAGCCGCGCCGCAGAATTAACATAATAAAAAGGGTGCACATTCATACCCGGCTCGTAAATAAACTTTTATAGCCATCGGTCTAATGCGCTCGAAAACGTCGCGCGAACTGTACTGACAAACTTTATGGACGCCCGAATATTCACACCAAGGGTACGTGCGCGAGCTAGCCCCAACTAGGGTCTCCATTATGAAAAATTCAAAGGAAGAAATCCGGACATTCTCCCAGAGGCGGATGCGTAAAAAATGCCGAATAAAAAATGCCATTAAATATACCGGAGGTGACGTGTAAGCGCTGCGTTTGGCGACGTTGTTTGTTTATTTGCTTAATTTTTAATGTACTTTTTACGGTTATGGAATGGAAGTGTCGTCGTAAATCACAAACTTGCATTAATGTTGCCGAGTTTAATATGTTTTTGAAAGCATTATGTGTTATCCACATTAAAATACAACTGTATGTAGGCCGTATATAATAGATTAGTCATTCATAATTTTATTTGGCACCTGAGTGTTACAGATAATTTATGAAACCTTGGTCTCCTTGACACTATATTCAAATCTGACGCATTTAAATCCTACTAATATTATAAATGCGAAATGCCGATTTCGATAAAATTTAGAATGGAGATAGTTTAAACCCTGGATGAACACATAGGCTACTTTTAAAAAAAAGTATAGTTCCTGTTGTATTATTGAGGTAGCGAGAAAACCGTAATCCACGCCGGTGAAACCGCGGGGCGCTACTAGTTATTAAATAAAATTAAAAGCAATGGATTAGTTATACGAACAAATAATATAATAACTATTCATAACAGTCCGTTAACAAAATAGAGAGCCATGGAGACTGTCTATATTATGAGCGATTAAGCCGCTGGTGTTACTGTGTCCGGCATCTTTATTGTATTTGGTAAATTGTTTTTTGCGATTTTAGGGTCCGCTTATTTCCATAATAAAATCGATATGGCAACCTCCCGGCGCGATAAAATTGTTTTTGTCTAGGAGAACACCGCAATGCTTTTTCATCTAGAATTTATAGAGCTTTTGGATTGCTTTGAACATTTATAATTTTCAGACATAGACTTCAACAATACATTTCTTTCAAAGGTGAAGTATCTGTACTGCAAACTTTTCAAATACTTACAATAGGAAAGTTCAAAATTGTTTGCTTTTTTTTTATAAAAACTTTGGATGTGATTTAATACTCAAACCACTAGGCTACATATCTACGATTTTTTTTAAAACAGGGATTAGTTTTTCCAAATTATTAATTTTATTCAGTTCGCAAACATTGTATACCTTAGTTTAAAAAGTTATTGCTATATGCCGCAGGGGCCGTTTTTAGATTTAATTTAGTTTTTATGAAAAAATTTAAGGTTTTTATAATAAGCTAGATTATTTTATTGCTATATGTACGTTATTTGTTATTATGTTTGTCTATTAATAAATGTCCTAGGATATGAATGAAGGTTGAAAAGTTATTTATACATTTTAAACATTCAATTGTAATATATGACGCAAACTAAAAGTGAAAGTTAATAATAATAAATAAAAAAACTTGGGAAGGTAAAATAAACATATTTTTGTCGTTTTAAATCTTCATTTTAAAATATGTAAGTATTATATGTCTTGGTGTCGTTAGTTATTGTATAAACAATTAAAAATAATTTTACATTTGTGTATTTACTCAGATATAAAGCGATTTTCTTTTGTTACACAATGTGTTTCAAGTGGTGAATAATATACAATTAATCAACAGCCAGTTTAAATTCGCTACAAAATATTTATAGCTTTATGAAGTTTCTTTAAATATTTCCTCGAAGAAACGAGATAATGTGTTAAAAGATTCCATTCATATCTTTACACAAATTCACGATAATTTATTTTTGGTATTATTATTAGCTTACGTTTGAACGCTGTCTTACCTAATGTTAAGTGACGACGCGGTTTATGGTTTAACACGCAAACGTAGAAAGTTCACTCGCGATTTGAAATTTCCAGGGTTGTACTCGCACCTATCAGGAAACACACTCGGGCATTGAGTTCCATTCCCTGCCAGTACGCATTATAAAAGTGGAAGCAAAACGCTTCGTGCGTAAAGATGGTATATCTGCCATGTATGACATGGTACTTTCGAATACCCGCCTGGCTAGCTACCACCCTCAAGTTTGAAAAACTCACCAAACACATAGTCTGTTCAGGCAGCAGTCCTTGAGAGCCAGTGAGCATTCTAGATCTAGCGTGATAACATCTTCGGCCACATCGTCACTGACCATTAAGTGAGATAGTGGCCAGACGCTAGATCTATACAGTATATAAAAAAATACATTAAAAAGTTCATGTACCTATCGATGTGCCTAGACAAATTTAAACTGGGACATCCATGATTAATAAATAGTACATACTTCTATGTCACTTGTCTAAACTATTACTCAGTGGTAAAAACCACCAGGGTCAAGATAAAATGGTTACTGCAATATGGGACATGGAAAGAGTGGGGTCCCTTTTGTCCCGACGTAAATATAAATTACGCCATAAATGTCAAATGGACACAATTGCTCAGCTGTCCCGTGATTTCTGTTATAAGTGGTCCTTAGAGCCGGAGACAGGCGGAATGAGCGTATTAATATGACGCAAATTTGAAAAAGTATCTTGAAGGAAAAGTGAATAAAAGCTGATTGTTACATACGCTGAAAGCCATCATAATATACGATAATTGATTTTAAAGAAATAAGCCAATTTTGTCATTAAGTAGAATACTAGTCGCAGTACTAGGCGAATCTCGACCGCGTCCGCGAGCGCCTCGTATTCTCCTTGAATAAGATCACCGAATGTGGTTGAAACTATAGTCGGAACCCTCGGACTTATTACGTTAGTAATTCTCGTGTTTTATACATTCAAAATAAGCCAATAAGCTTTTGTGGCGCTATTTCTTCATTGCAACCATTGCACTTTAATGTAGCTTCTATTAGATTCGGAATTAGAAACGAGGATCTTTGCCTAAGGGTAAGAGCACGACACCTAAATCAACACTACACTTACTTTACTGAAATAAAATGTAAATAACCCGACAGTTTCAATTGCAAAGCAGCAACCGTGAGACACAATCTCGGCAGATGTATCCATAAATATTTCAGAGGAAATGCATACCTTTGTAAAGAATTGTGCTCGTCACAAAGCGACTCTCTGCAACACATTACGCCTTGCAGGAGCGGCAGCTTCCAAGTCCTTTATTCTTTTGCGTTTGCACCTTCCTTGGGACTGTTCTGAGGTATTATACGAGAGAAAATTACGCCAATTTGACACTTCAGAACCCCTACATTCATACCCCTTGGTGCATTTCCAGACAGAATTTGAAAGTTTCGTTTTCTTTGAATATTTTGCTTACAACATTCGTAAACATGATTTGAACTAAACTAAGTTCGCTAAGCCGAAACCAAATCCGGCGGTAAAATATGCGCGGCGTATTCGGCATAATCACGACCATTTAAGTTCGGTAACTTTAGCAAGTTCATGCCAACAGCCTATCCCATTTATGCACCGATAGCGCGCAGACGATGCGATCGACCGGGATAATGCGGATTTTTCAAACATGTGGCATGCTAAGGTTGAATACACCATATTGTATCATGAGATCTTTGTTCCACTTTCAATTTACATACAATTGATAGATAATAAAGATGTAAAAAAATTTCCGTGTCGGTTTTCCATGGTGCATAATCGTGCACAAAATAAAACGTATTGCGCGATGTTAGCTGCCTTATTTTCGACGGAGCAATTTGTGGAATTTTCCAGAACAATCCAGGACTACTATCCACGTAACTATAAAAGGACGCCCGCCCTCAGACGATATCTTACCCGCTCGGGAGGTATTTCTATCTTTAACAATGTCTTAATAACGGATATTGGTGTGTTTTATTGCGAAATATCTTTATTGGAATGCGTGTTGTATAGTGTTACGTTTTTTTCCGTGTCGTTGTTACCTTATTGGTTACAATTGGAGATGTCACGTGAGTGTGCCACTAATAAAATAATGTTAGGCGTTGGATTATCATGATACCAATAAATTACCAATTAATTAAGTAACCTTAAATAAATGTTTTATTATAATACAAGCAAGTTATTGATCATATTATGTTAATAGATGTGCAATAAACTTGTCACATTTGCTTTTATTGCCGTCTCATCGTAGTGGGTAAACATTAAACGGCGTCATTTATAAACCAGTTAGAATCGATTTATTCTTCAATCGATACATATATATTAAGAATTTTAACTACAGTTCGGTATGAGAAAGAATGCGTTTTACTGTTAATACAATAAAAGGTTTTTTTCTTATTCACAACTTGTTAACATACAGGTACAATATTTGTATTCAGGCAGTCTCTGCAACTTTTATCTGAAGAAAATAACGATTAGGCTAGTCACAAGTCAACAAGTACACAAACGTGAAAAATAGGTTATAAAGGTCCAAAAACATGAGCGATAGGTTATTGGATTCGGAATCACTTCTAGATAAATGTTTTTTAAGGATTTTGGTGCAGGTAAAAAATTGCAATTGTTGTTAACAAAATAGATGAAAAAAAAATGGTAATTAATTTATCGTTAATAACTCGAAAAATATTAATATATAAGCAATTTAGAAAGCTCGTTAAAGAGGAGGAAATTTCAGATAAAAAAGTCCCGACTTCCGGAACTCTATCTCCATTATTTAAAATTTTAATTTGACGCAAAGATAGATATAACTAATAGTACTCCCCCATCTCTTCCCGCGGGTGCCGTAAGAGTCGGCTAAGGGACCACGTACCAGAAGGTGGGCAGTAGCGCCTTCTGAGGATTGGAAATCATCCTGCGCTCGCCAACCCGCCTGCCAAGCGTGGCGAGTATTGGCAAATACCCCCTATATGGGGGAGGCATATGTCCAGCAGTGGACGCACATGGCTGAGAGAGATAGATATAACTACGAATCAAAATACAAACACAGCGGCCAAATCATAATCTAAGGCACAAAGGTATATAAAGACACATTATACCTACTGGATGTCTTTTGAATGTGTTATACCTGAATCTTATAAAGTAACGAAATCTTCAGCGCAGCGCAACACTTGTTTCAACCCATAGATAAGCAACTATGTTTCAACCTCTAACTACCGCATTTTTCAAATATTGACATTTGTTTAGACCATAACTAATGTTAACTTACAATATCTTGTGCTAAACTAAAAGCATTCCAACTCCTGAAGCGGTCATGGATAAGCGATTTCAGTGATATATATGCAGCCTTTTAAAAATATGAGTACAACCTATAAAAAAATATGTTTATCTTGTTATCTATGGATGTTTTTGGACAGTAGCAAGCACGATAAGAACTGATTCTTTTTGACGTGATAACGTTTTATAAATTGATGAATACCAGCAACACTCATGAAAAGTAGTAACGTTCCGCGTAACGTTCCACCTGAGTTTTGTATTACATAAAATAATCAAAGTCAAAGTCAAAGTCAAAGTTAAAGTCAAAGCCAAAGTCAAAGTCAAAGTCAAGGTCAAGGTCAAAGTCAAAGTCAGTCAAAGTCAAAGTCAAAGTCAAAGTCTAAGTCTAAGTCAAAGTCAAAGTTAAAGTCAAAGTCAAAGTCCAAGTTAAAGTCAAAGTCCAAGTTAAGGTCAAAGTCAAAGTCAAAGTTAACGAGGTAACATTAACATAATTTAAAAATAATTTAGAATAGCAATAAAATAATCTAACTTAAAATAAAAACCTTAAAAATTTAATAAAAACTAAATTAATCTAATTAAAGTCAAAGTTAAAGTCATAAATGATTATGACGTTATCACGTAAATCTATCGTCCGTAAACCGACTTTACAGACAACCAATATTTTTTTTACAATTACTTAAAATTTAACAAATTAACAACCTATCATTGATAACAACTAACGAACAGTTTCCATATTTGGCAAAATTACAATTCTGTGATGGGCCAGAGATAAAACCAGCATCGTAGCTTAATTCACGGCATAATGTTGAGTTAAACCGGCGCATTGGGAGCACTCTTAATTTATTTGTTTTTAAAACTGACGTAGTTTTGACACATTATGAATACATAATTGTTTTTTTTTTTAATTTAAAACGCGGGAATTGTTCACGTACTAAATCAGGGGGTATCGACTATAGTTTAGCTCAGCACAAGAATATAATGGAACGTCAGAGTGATCACTTGATTACATTATATTTTCTATATGTCTGGCATGCAGCTTGGCTTGAGTTACAAACTGGCAACGGCCACGAGAAGTTTTAACAGTTGCAAACACTAAAAATAATTTGTTAGAATTGGAGGCAAGATTAAGTGGACGGCAAATTCAAACTGTGGCAAGCAAAGTGGCGCTCGGCAATAATGGAATAGCTGTGAAAAACTACGGACGTAGTGTCTACTGTTATATGCTCCCACGATTTTAATATAAACGTGTGTCATGAATTACAAAATAGTGTTGAGAGTTGACACATTTATTTACTTACAGGACTGTTTAAATAACCATATGGTTTGATGATATGAGCGCCAAAATATAAAATATTTTTAGTAAGAATATTTTTCTCGTGGTAGTGAAATTCGCAATATAAACTCCAAAACATTAATATATTATGTCACATACTTTTTATGAACAGTGTATTTAGTGTTTGTTATTTAAAATCCGTAAACGCCAAAGTGGAGAAAGCGTATCACAAAGATTAAATAACAGTTTCTGTGACAACTTAGAAGAAGAACAACACTTACCTGTTGGCAAAAAAGAACTACAAGCCTTAGAAGAAGTCTTCCAATAATACACGATGATCGATAAAAGTTCAAAGGACGAACAAGCCCTAATCTGACTTGATGGTTCGTCTTTTGAACTTTTTTAACCAGCGTTCGACCACTATCTCACTTGATGGTCAGTGACGTTGTGGTCGAAGATGTAATCACGCTAGACCTAGAATGTTATAAAGTTAGTTTAGAAAGCTTAACGTACAACAATGCTGCTTCAACTGCAACAACTTGCCCAATTTTGAACTCCATTATTCATAAAGGTTGTTAACAGCACAATGACAAGCAATTTTTGACAATCATTAACTGCGAAGTATTGACAGTTATGAACTCGAAAATTTGTCAGAATCATGTCGTACTTAATGTTCTATAAACAAAGCTTAGCGCAGCTACATAGCTTATTGGGGATGTCTCACTGCTATTAGTTTTGCTATAAGTATAGCGATGATAGCTTAGCGGGAGAGTCGGCTGTCAAACTGAGGGACGCTGGTTCGATCCCCACCGATCGGTTGAGCTACCGGTGAAAGTAACACCGTTATCAAATTCCCAGCATGCCGGTAAGGTTCTTTCGAGTAACCGCCTAGCTAGCTACCACCCTCAAGTTTGAAAACTGTCACCACATATAGTGTTCAGACAGCAGTCCTTCAGGGCCAGCTAAGATTGTGAAAAGTATGTTTAGATGGTTTGGTCACGCCGTGAGAATGAACGAAAGGAGATTGACTAAGCAGGGATATGGGTGAAGTTAATGGTAGTGTTGGAAGAGGAATGCCTAGGCGAACGTACCGAAATCAGATTGAGGAAGTTCTAAGAAAGGGCCAGGTCAAGAGTACTCTAAACCTATGTTCTCGTAGGAAAGGTCTGAAGAGCATGGATGAAGCAGAAGAAGTGTGTCGGGATCGTAGCAATCTGAAGGCGAAGGCAATTCGTAGCATCTCTGCCTACCCCTACGGGAAAGAGGCGTAGATATATATGTATTTACATGTTATCTTGGAAACGGCTTTAAGTATTAGGTTAACTGTTTGTACCTACATTTATACATGCATAAGAAAACGCTTAGCGAAGCTGCGTGCGGTTACTGCAAAGTGCAAATTAAAACTGGCTTTAGTTAACATTAAACTTTCATTTTTTTTTTCACTTTCACTGCAGCTGAGACGTCAAGAGCTTTTATCGATACCATATTACACAATTTATTCGCCATTGAAAGAAAGAAAAATATTTATTATGCACAAACTCCTATAAAATAACAATTACAAGTATAAAAAAAAGACATAATTGCAAATTGCGATGCTTAGCATCGCTTGTTCGTGCATAAAAAGGAGCGAGTTCAGCATTATGCTACGGGTAGGTATCTAGTACTGGGCAGCATTGTGCGTATCAATCAACACAATTAAATAAAACATTTCTATAAATCTTCGCGGTGGTCGAAGAGTTACGATACCACAACAGTTACCTCATAATTATGTAAACGATAAACAGAGTTAATTGAAACGATATTTCGTGGTATATAGCAGACGGCAACAATACAGTTTGATTTAATTAGTACAAATGGCGACATGTTGGTACCAAATATACTATTATGGTACAACAATACAAAGTAAATTACTCCCTGAGTTCCCTTAGTAGGTACCTATATACCGCAGCTCGATTCACAGAACATCGAAATAATTGCTAGATTAGAAAGGCATCTGCTGCACCAGATTCTTTTTTTAACAGAGTTTAAAAAAAAGAAGGAGGTTACTCAATTCGACCGTATATTTTTTTTAATGTGTGAATAAAAACTTTATAACGGATAACTTCGTCGTTTATGAACCGATTTTGATGATCCTTTTTGTTTGATAGATTATACTTCCGCGGTGATCCCATTTAAATTTCATCAAAATCGGGCAAGCGGTTTTTGAGTTCTCCTCCAATAACTGAAAAGTGCTACGTATACCTCGACGATATTATAGTTACGGGTGTAGACATCGGAGAACATACACAATGACAATTAATCCCGTTAGTAGCAAGAATAACTAATAAGAGTGAAAACATTTTTTTACCAAAAAATGGAACCGACTTCAACTCTTAAATAACTCTCAAATAACTTGTCGAAGTCGGTACCATGCGCACATGTTGATTGCGCAGATAAATTGTCATGAAAATTGGTTTTGACTGAAACTGTTCTAATATAAGGATGGGCACTGTTAACTATTGCGTGAATTTGAATTGCAGACTACACATACAACTTGTACATTTCAAACAATGTTAAATTATAGTTCGTTTGAATGAAAGAAAACAACATCATGATTTTTATTTTTATGTTACAACGTTGGATATGCCATTCTACCTATTCTACCATTCCGTGGTTTGATTACTTCAATTATAAAACGTCCTTAGCAAATTCGTAATTAGAGAAACAATTAATAACAATAATTACTACAATTACGCATAAACGCGAAGCTCCAACATGTATCGTAAAACAAACCAACAATCATGTGAAATTTAATTATTAATTAATCACTCCTGGCGTTACTGATGCTAAGTTATGATATTTCGACGTTGGATAGAAGATAACTATATAGAGGGACTATATACCTACTTATACTATACATGTATCGAAGATAACATACGACGCGTATCACGACGCTGACATATTCAGTTAAATAATTTTAAGTAAATAAGAAACCAAAGTGTCCGACGGTCGCCGTGGCGCAGTGGTTAGTGTCATTGACATGATTTCTGTGTCTACGGGACCCTGGGTTCGAATCCCGGCAGTGGCAAACATTTGTGCGATGAGTCTAAGTGTTTGTCCCGGGACTTGGATGTTAGTGTGCTGTGATTGTGTGTGTCCAAGCCTCGCGCGATACAGGGAATTCTAGTGCGGGGGTATGACTCTAAAAAAATATATATATAAAAAACAATAATCGAAAATTGTCAATTGAAAATAATAACAAACATATTATTTGACATCGGTTAGAAAATTTCTTTCCTTTTTTTTTGCTTACGCGAGCTGAAGCGTCTTCGAGAACAGTTCAAAAAATAAAAACCTATTACACAGCGAAAACAAAATCACCAATGACCCCATCTCCGTATCATCAAATCAAGGTACTGCTCGGCTCTTCTTTCAACAGAAATAGGCCCTTTAAAAATGTTCTTCAAAAAGCAAAGGCGGCCCGACGGAGGTGCTGGACGGCGCTCTCTCGATTAGACTTTTAATCGTTTATTAAAGTGAGTTCAAAGGGTTCCGAGAGACCCCATGGGATCCTCAGAGAAGAAAGGGGGTTTATATCGATAATTATTCGAGAAGTTAACGTGATTACGAAAGAAGGAATACTGTTAGGGCTGTCTGAAGTAGTTCCGTATGAGAATTCTCTATGTTTTTTTATGTAGTATCAATTCATTAATTAATACGCTTATAATACCATACAGGCTACCGATTACCACTACAGTTGTATCAAATAAGTGTAGAGATGTCATAAACTTACCATGTACTTCTTACCACACAACACAACAATACAACTTACCACCATCACAGGTAGCAGACTTGCGTCTTTACGTATAAGACTTCCTAAAGATTTCCAATCAATTTTCAGACAAGTTGGGAGTTAAAGATCTATTCTTAAACTGATTTTGGGGTGACGGTGAAAGCTCTAAAGAATTGCAAGCAACTTTGAATAACTCTACATGTACAAAAACTCATACACAAACCTTTTCCTCGTAATTAATGGATTACACGCTCCACCAATTTTTTTCTCGCCAATTATTTCGCGTCGCATTTTGCGCTTTGTTGGCAGCCCTGCGCGAGTGGAACGGGTTGGGCGATCAGTCGAGCGATTTTTCCCGAGTGACTTGCGAATACCGGCCGTTTGTTTGAAAGTGAAATGGGGTATTAACTCGGGAGTGCGAAACTAATAAACAAGACGCGTTAACAAGGAGGCTGGGTAGGTACTACTTACTGCAGAGTCATTGCCGATTCTTGAATGTTCATTGCCAAACAGTAGAAACAATCAATTATATCTTGGTATAGGCAACTTCCTCAATACTGCTACAATTATTTTCTGCTCCTTACTTTACACTAGAGACGTGACTGTTCGTTCTTCCCACTAATATTATAAAAGGGAAATTTTTTGTGTTATTTTGTTACTACTTCACGCTTAAGCGGCTTGACGGATTTGGATGACATTTGGTATTTAAATACTTCAGGTCCCGGAATAACACATAGATTACTTTATATCATCATTATACGTCCACTGCTGGACATATTCCTCCGCCTTATAGGGGGGACTTGCCATTACTCGCCACGCTTGGCACTTGGCGCTTGGCGGGTAGGCGAGCACAGTATGATTTCCAATCCTCAGAAAGCTCTGCTGCCCACCTTCTGGTACGTGATTCCTTAACCGACTCTTACGGCACCCGCGGGAAGAGATGGGGGAGTACTATTCTATGCCGATACCACCACGGCCTCCAAAACCGACTAAAAAAGTTATGCAACTGATAACATAAGCCTAACCAATATAATCTACAGTTGATTTGCATGTCTGCACAATATAAAATACTTTTCAATACACTGAAGGTCGCGCCGCGTCTGACTAACAATGCCCATTGTAACTTTTCAATGTGCCTCCCTTTTCGCTTTTTTGGCGAATGAGGTGATTGTACATAAGTGTGTGTTAACTTTATTATTATGGGTGTGAGTGATTGACATTACATAAGAATTGTTTTGTTGGTCTATTATTGCAGTATGTAGATGTCAACTTCAATTTAAAGATTAGCTAGCTCGACTTGCTTACAAAGTAAATTAAATATTATAATATATTCGTACCTCAACTCAACTAGGTCTAAGTCTACTAGCCCTAAGTCTAGTAATATGGCAATAGGCTCGTCTAACAAAGACCGATGTTGACAGTTTTTGTAATCTGCTATTTTTAATTCGTCCATATTGAATTCAATATGGACATGCGCCAATCATTTATAAAGGACCGATGACGATGCAATAATGTAAATAGTTATGTATATACATATATATTTTGAATATCCTCACCAGGATATCCAAGATTAGTTATCTGCATGTAAGATCGGCTATCTATACAAAATCGTGTTTGATTTTTTTAACTATTAAATATATAACGAAAGTAGTACTTAACATAACATAGACTGGGATTATGAGCGCCGCTGAGTTGTTCAGCCTGGCGAGGGATAAATTGAAATATGACCAGCTGACTGCCAACCTTCACTAGTTGGAGAGGAACTCTAAGAAGAAGAAGTACTTAACATGAATGTGGGTGGATATAGAGGTAGAGCAAGGCCGAAGAAGGTATGGATGGACTGTGTGAAGAATGATATGTTTATGAGAGGTGTGAGCACAGAGATAACTAATGATAGAATAAAGTGGAAGAAAGATGTTGGTGGCGACCTCACCTATGTAGGATAAGGACAAGAAATAAATGATACTTATAGAATACTCATACATAGTAATCGAAAGCAAAATAAAGCAAATATTTGGATATAAAATACATGCAGGAGTTTCATAAAAATATTTCATCCTTTCTATATTGATAGAACAGCGAATGAAATTCCCGCCGCAAGATGCCGCGATCTTGTTATTTAGATTGCTTCCTTTTAACTTCTGAACCTTTTCATTTTATCTCCTTGCTTACTTAGCGATAAATATAAACACATAAAATTGTGACAGACAGACGAGTTCCGCATACCGTATCAGTACGATACGGCGAAAAAAACAGTTTTACTGCCCGAGGCCCGTATCGACTCACAAAATCAAACGAACTGTGTAAGACATAGTTAACGAAACTGGGAGTGAAAGCCCATGAAAACTGCGGCAATAAGACTTACGACTTATGCCGATTACGTTTCGTTATACGCACTTTTGTGACTAGTGCCGACGTTCCGTTCTACGTAGACGCTCGTCAGACTTGCGACACAATTTGATTTACGCCGAGTGGTGCTTACGTAAACACGAAAAACATTTTTACTTCCCGCTCCATAAATAACGTATCTCTTTATTGCGCCAGTTGTGTTCTTTATAGATTTATTCATAGAACGACAAAGCTGGCTTGCCAATTGCCGATGTTGCCATATGGGAAAAGTTTTCGCACGTCACTGGCGACACACAATTTTTGGGTTAGTCAAGGTAGCGACATAAAAGAGAATTACTTTGCATTATTTATAAATAACCGTTAAGACGAAGGTGTCAGTAAAAATATTATACCTAAAAGTTAATTTCTGCAAATCGCAATAGCAATTATCACTAGCACTCTGCAAAATGTTCAATATCCCAACTAAAACATCTACGCGTTTCGCGAAACGTAACAAGTTCCATTCTAATTTTATTGTCCAGTTTTTAGTGCCAGCCAATCTTTTAAGTTTTCTGTTTCGACCGCAGCGGTTGAAGTGCACAGAACAGCCGATGCCGCGATGGCGATGGTCCGATAAATCGCGACCACCCGTCGCTTGCCGCTCACCACACGGCTATCACGATCGACGGTCAAATGTTAACACAGAGACGAATAGACAGTTATCAAGCTTGCGATTTAAACACTATGATGAGTCACTTATGAAATCTGACTCCCTCGTAGGAAACATATCTCGTGATGACTCGTAAGAATAATTATTGTCATTAATACTTATTATTATTAATGACCATAATTGTTCTTACGAGTAAGACTCAGTTGGCAATTTAAATTGACTGTGCTACCATCGTTGACAGTATCAACTTAATAGTTATGTAATTTTAGACAGATTAGGTAGGTGTTTTTGTTTATTATTACGTTGGTTTTATGGCAGTAATATAAAAATAAATAATGATTTCCCCCGTTTTAAGTGTCTATATAATGTATAAAATAAGATTTCCAAAAAACTTTCATATTCGATTTTGGTTTTAGTTTCGGTAGAAAGTCCTGTTTCGATCGGGCACTAATATGAAGTGGCCACGCTGGCATATACATTATAGTTGTTAAAAATAACGCTTTCCCCTCTTAACACGTTTATCCCACTAATATTATATATGTGAAAGTTTGGATAGAGGGATGGATGTTTGTTACTCAATCACGCCAGAACGGCTGAACGGATCTGGATGAAATTTGGCACAGAGATAGATTATAGTCTGGAATAACACATAGGCTTTATTATCCCGGTAAAATGTATGATTCCCGCAGAATAATTGATGAAGCAGGAAAACCGCAATCAACGCGTGTGAAACCGCGGGGCTCTACTACTATATACATATATATGAAGCTTAATGACTGCCGTACACCGTGTAGGTAGCACGCGACCACTGCACCGCTCCCAGCTGACTTTTCTCTAAACCCAACCTCGCCTTTGTCCGACTCAGTTTGTCTTTTATGTCCGAGATGTTAGATAGCCAGCGGTTCTCTTTTAAAAGAATTTATAAAATGCTCACCCGGTTGAAAGGGTTTATGTTTTCTTTTCATGTTTTATGATTCGCGATACGAGTTAAGAAATATTCTGCTAGATTTAGCTGCCATTCAATTTAGGGAGCGGTGCGCGGAGAAATGAATCTTATCTGGATCGTAATAAAATCTGTGAGTCACTATAGCTATCCTCACACCAAACTGATAAAAATTGTATGTACATACTTACAGAAAAAAAAGCTTCTATCGGTGTTTGGTACCAGACATAAACGACCTTTATAACAAACCGCATACAAGCTATGGAGGGCAATGCTCGGGGTTTCCCTTCTGGTTCGCATCAAATTGAGAATATTACTCAATGAAAGATTTATTTCCCAATTATTGTATTTATTTTTTACTTTTTTTTTTTATATTATAAGTTTGCGATTGACAACTGTCTCACCTGATGTTAAGTGATGACGTTGTCTAGAATTTAGCACGCAAATCTAGAAGGTACCTATTCACTCGCGACTTGAAGACTCCTGGAATGACTAATGCGGGCCGCTTCCAACCGGTCCTTATAGAAATCAATGGGAGAGGCCTATGTCCAGCAGTGGACGTCCTATGGCTGAGATGATGATGATGATGATTTACTTAATCGTATGACTTAATTATAAGCTAACATTTTGTGCATTGTCCTACAATATTATAAAGGCTAAAGTTTGTGTGTATGTTTTTTACTTCTCCAAGCTCAAACGGCTAAACTTATTTCAATGAAATTTGGTTTGGAGATCAGAACAGAATAAAAATTATAGATAACATATAGAAAATTATAACAAATAAAATGGAAATAGGTTGGCCACACTATTCGAAGTCAGGAAGATAAATGGGCAAGTCATAATACAGTGGTATCCAAGAGGATATGGGAAATGCAAGTCCTAGGCCCTCCCCCACCCCCACCCCCGTTTTCAGCAACTCATAATTAGTGCAAGCTGTATTGAGACGGTAAATAAATCACTATTATTTCGTAAGTGGTTTTTTTACCATTAGCTCTCTTCATATACACTAGACCTAGAAAGTCGAATGGCATCCATAGATATATATTTGACCACACTGGGTGTTTAGTAGAATATTTTTAAACTAAAAGGTGGTGGTGGTGGTTGTTTGCCATGAGGAGCAACTAGAAAGTGCCATCATGGTGGACGTTCCAACTTGTCGCACGAAGCATTATGCTTCCACATTCATAGTGCGTAAAGGTAACGAACGGAATTCATCACCTTAATCTGTATTTCCGCAAACATACAACCTGGGTTTCTTCAAGTCACGAGTGAATAGGTATATTCTAGGCAGGCGTGCTCCACAGTAGACCGCATCAACCCTTAACATCAGGTAAGATAGTAGTCAAACGCTTGCGTTTGCCCAATAAAAAAATGTTAAAAAATGCAAACCTTAGAATTCGAAAGAAAGAGAAATAAATACATTTTCATATTTTCTAAAGTAACCTTTATTATATAGTGGTCCCTCACACATGTCCTTACCAAAAGTAATTGTATTATATAAATTCAACAATTCTTTATATGTGTCCTATTCACAAGGGTACCTCAAACCACTTTTACGAAGTGGACCCTTTCTCGGATTGACTATCGCTAACCTTCCCACGATTACAAAATTGTCCATAAAGTATACACAGTCAAGTAAATCATCGGGTAACCAGGAAAGATGGCAAGATTATACTCGGCTTGTGAAGGACCACAGGATAAAAAATATTGACAGTAGTTGACGTTCAACATGGATTATAAGAACCACATTTACTATAATCTAGGTTAGAGGACAATTAGACTATAAGCCACTATCGTCATCATGATGGCACAGGGCCGGTTGGTGGCATCTTCTGTAGTGTGACAAAAAGCTCTGCCCTTACCAGCACCTTACAAGTGTAGGGTGTAACGCTAGTAAACGTGGTTTCTCTAAACTTATGTATAACCAGGGCGTTATGATTGGTTCATGCTTCACAGATCAGTTGAGTTCCAATTCGATGCTGAAAAACAGCGATAACAGAATTTAAAAACTGATTCAGATGTACTGGCTACACAAAATCTGATTGGTGATAGTGGTTCTCTTGTTCAACTAAACTTAAGTTGTGGAAATAAGATAGATCTTAGTTTTTACGATAAAGACCAAATTAATGACACTTATCAATAACAATACCAAAATTAGATCTTTTTACTATAAGTATTAATTATAGTTTTAAGTAAAAAAAAGTTGTCACTTATTTGGTGCCGACCAAAACAACCCGAAATTGGCCAGCAATTGAAAAAAACTTGTATCAGAGATAGTGTAAAGTTGAATTGAAATTTTAGCGCAAATAGAATAAGAGCGTTTTCATTTTAAATAACTTTAGTTACTTTGTATCTATTATATTCCTTACCAGGAAGTAAATATGTACATGTAGGGATATTTGAGTGAAAGTGAGCCTTATAACCGAACCTTCTTTCACTGTTAGCCCTTGGGTTTCCCTTACCCGACTGTGGCACATTTCCCGCAGGCAGGCCGGTCCCTGCAGATAAATTTACGCCATTTTGCGATGATTAATGTAGCGCCGGCCTTCTACTCGATCGTGATATAAGCAGATTTCGGAACTAAGGGCTTGATAGCCGTATAATTCATGAGCTTCACCTAACTCATTCGTTACTTGCTTTTCTTTGCCATAAATTAATTTTGTAGTCAGAATGGCAAAGGTCAGGTGTATCCTTTTATACGAACATACCGTAAATTATATGTGTAATGCAGCTTAGATATTTTGTACAGATAAGTTACGTGATAAAAGGATCAGGTTAAACAACTATACAAGAAAATAATGAACATTAAAACTTTATAATATTTAAGTGGAGCGTGAAATTTCCAGGTTGTCGATATCAAGATCAGAATGAGTTTCACGCACCTAGCATCTTAGATAATTTTAGATATTTTCTTTTCTTATTATTGATAACTCTATTTATTTAATATATACTACGAACAAATATTACCTTGTCCGTATACTTTCTCACTTGATGGTCAGTATAGAGACTGTGGTCGAAATTGTGTGATACCAATTTCGACCACAGTCTCTATACTGACCATCAAGTGAGAGACTAGACTTAAAATGTCATCTGGTTCAGAAGGACCGTTGCTGGCCCTAACGTGGCGAAAGATTTTCAGAATTATAGCTAGCTAACCGAAACTTACTAGAAGACTATACCTAACAAAAACTACTGTAGATTTCTTCAACATCAGCCACTGGATATCCATTGATGGACATGCCTCCCCCATTGATTTCCACAAGGACCGGATGGAAGCGGCACGCATCTAGCTCTTACCTGCGATCGTAAGTCATCTGTCCACCTTGTAGGTGGCCGTTCGATGTTGCGATTGCCAGTCCGTAGTCTCCATCCGAGAACCTTCTTTCGTAGATTTCATGAATTTTCTTTTACTGCAAGTTGAAGCAAGGTAGGACACGATACGGGGACAAAATTTTTCTTCACCGAGGTATCATCGTTTCACGCCATTCGAACCGATTTTCCCATTGCCATTGCATTGAAACGACCGAAAAATAGAACAAGTGCCCTACATATAATAATTGATATATTATGAGTATAATACCGAAATAATAAATCAAAAATTTATTCCTTACCAGTATCTAACGAAACGGTAATGAAGATCTATACCCTGAAAGCCCCCGCAGGAAAATTGAGCCGTATAATTTCTACGAACAGAAGATAAATTAGCCAAATTATCAGCTTGTGGCAGAATACAAAAATTAAAAGGAAAAGTCAAGACGCGCAGAGGGGCAAGAGAAAAACCTACAAGATGGTAGGCTCGGCATCAGTAGGACATAAATTGTAAAAAGGCGACGCAGAGGGCCGAATCGTCAAATGGCGCGGACAAGATACATTTCAGATATCGGTAGGGATGTCACAATCGGCAAAGATATCATTATCACATATGTATAATAGCCTATAAATGTTGTGATAAGTACCTAATAGATGAAATCAAAGGAAAAATAAACTACGTATATGGCAGAACAGTTCGGTAGCGCTGGACCATTTTGGGGTCATACATAAATTACAAAAAGTCTAAAGTTGCTGATCCAGCCTGTAGCTTATTTTAGAGCTGTATGTCACTTCTTTTGCTTGCGTTTTGAGAAAATCAAAGATTACTAGCTCACTTTTTATACTAAAACCAAACAAAAGATAAACAAAAAATGACAATTTTTAACGATGATACATAATACGGTCTCGGTACAAATTCTGAATTTTTAGTAATTTTGCGTAAATAGAAACCTCAAGAGAAGTTTATTGTACATTTCAGTATTCTTTCTGTTTGGTTGATCTACATTACATGATTGCTTTTTGTATGGAACACGAATCACCTTAACGTATAGTCTCCGAAACACAGGAGAGATCAAATTAAAAACTGATAATTTATTTATTTATAATTACAATATATTTCTTAGTTAGCACCAAAAATAGTAAGTGAGAACCAAAACTAGAACACCAATTTATTTTATTACGGCCACCAAAAATTTCACATTTTGCATTTTACACAAGTTTTATGGGCTAGGCTCGCGCGTTGTGCGGTCACAAGAAACCTAACACTCCTCCTCGCTTCGCTTGTCGTCGTACCTACACTACATGACTCCGCCTTACACTACATGACTCTGCGTATTTGGTGACCACTTACTAAATTTGGTGTTTACTTTTTGATGCACATTATATTTATCTGGTGATCATTATACTTGTTCCCAAAAATATATACTATTACCAACCCTAGTTACTAGAGTATTGAAGCGCGCATCTCCTCCGATCACGGCGCAGGGCGCTAACATTAGATTTATGTACGAACGACGCCACCACCAGAGTTCTGGATGTAAGACTTTGAAACACAAACAATAGCAGGGAATCTCTGTTAAATATCGTAGTGTACTTTCGAGTTCCTACCTTGTCACCAAAAACACAGTGTATTTGGGGCAGCTAGCTCTCCTTGAAAGTCAATTACCATTCTAGGTCTAAAACGATTCCATTTTCGACTACGTCATCACAGACGATCAAGTGATAAAGTGGTCTAAGGCTAGATCTATAAAAAGATTTAAATAAAGGCGGAAAAGGAAGGAAAATGATTTTTAAATAAATTTTAAAAAAGTGGATATTACCACTTTTTTTGTAAATGTCACTGATGAAATTTAATATTTTAAAACTAATAATAACTACAAGAAGTTCTTTTTTACAGATTTGATCTTAATTTGTAAATACGAAGGTATATCAGAACAATAAACATACCATCAGTAAAGCGATGTCGAAGTTCAGAAAGTGCCCGGCAAAGCTCGCAAAAAGACAATAATACAGCTATCCTCAAAGCATTTGCTAACTCTAACGGACAAAGAAAAACAAGGAGTTAAAAAAAAACGAAGTCAAGCTTTAATACTTAGGTTCCCATTCAGCGAATTCCAGTTTTCGTGAAAAGCTCGACTTAATAAACCAGTACTTTCTGCTTGTAATGTGAATCGTATTTCGGTGTAAACTCTTCCTCTGAGAGCACATTTTATACTGAATATTTTTTATTATTTTGTAAACTAGCTGCGCCATTCGGTTTGTACCCGGACTTTAATTTTCCCTCCAACACACACACAGTCTTCTTCTTCTTTTTCTTTACATTGTCCTATTATCTGAGGTCGGTACATACACAGTAAGGTTTGATTCCTGATAATGCATTCCATTGTATGTAAGGCTCTTTAATGAAATGTATGTTGGTCAGCGAAAATATAGCAAAAAATGCATGCCACTGAACTCATCAAATATCTAAATTAGATTTAACACAATAATAAAATATACGACTATACATTATTTATTCAATTTCGCTTAAAAACATGGCTAACGACACACATAGACAAAAAAAGGAAGTATTAAAACATAAACCTATAAAATAATTAACACTTGTTAACGCCTACAATATTCTTCGAGCAAATGAGCGCGTGTGCGCTACTCTATGTTTTTGGGCGCACCGTAACTTAAAAAACCTAATATTTTTTTTAAAAGTAATTCATGTAAAACCAAGTTTCGGGAGTTTCATTTTAATCCTTAAATGATTAAACAATACTAAAACTTCATCTAAAAGTCAATCTCTGGAAGGAAAAGTCTGCTGACGGCATTGCCACGTTGAATTGCTAGACTCAACTTCTGTGCAAATAAATGTCGAAAGATCTGGACACCAAAAGCCACGGAGTAAGAATATGAGTTTTCTTACATTTCTATGAATATTTATATAAACTACAAAAGTTTATACAAACATTTCCTATTTAAGACCCCATCCTTTAGACGGATGGAATTCTAAAAACCCCTACTCAGTACTCATTCACGCTATTTATGAAGTCTATTATAATAGGTAATTAAAATTATACTTAAAATAATTTCTATTACATTGAGTTCAGTAACTCCCACAGTAAGCTTCCTCTGTGTTTTTGAGGTGTGTCGATTGTGGATCGTTTTATAGTTTTGACGCCTACCTCTCCGTCACTACTATGTTGGTTTGGAACAGATCTTCCGTGCCCTTGTGACCTATAATACATGCAGTAAGCTAGGTATTAGTACCTATATGCAAATATAATCGCTCTAGATCCAACGTTACATAAAAAGGAGATAAATAATATATAAAAAAGAGGTTACACGCAGCATGTTTTTTTTAAAATTTTACGTCTCCATAAAAGCTTTTTTCATTTTTTTTTTATTTTAGTTTCATGAATCAACTTGCAAAACTCTTTTTATAAACTGCCTCAAAACCACTATTCTCAAGCGTTCCATACATAAAAACTCTGCAGCATTTTTTTCTTGAAACTCTGGTATTGTTTAGGTCTCAACTTGTGTCTCCATGAATATTTTTAATCAGTTTCATAAACAAGAGCAATTGGGTGGAGGGGCGTGGGTGTATACTTGTAAAGATAAAGTAACCCTTACACATAATATTTAAAATAAACGTGACCCTTCATAACAGAAGACCCTTAGGTATTAGGCACAATCCACTTAGTGGTTTCGATTCAAATATTTTCGGGGTAGGCATTGTTTACTAAGGTAACAATTGCCACATTAAAACGATAATGTTTGGAATAAAAATGTAGGTATAATGGTAATTCTCATGTTCCACTAAACTAAAATAAAATTCTGGAAAATAAGATTAGAGATAAGTTCTTATAAGGTTACGAATAAGTACAAATTAGTATTACAATTATCAATCACCATAGTAAAATTAGATCTTTTTATCAAAATTGTGGGTAGTTTTTGGTAAAAGAAGTCGTGACTTATTTGGTGCCGACAATAACTACACGAGATTAGTCAGTAATTAACTAACTCTTCTAATATTGGAGATAGCGTTGTATGGAGTTATACAAATTTGAATTTTAGCGTAAATAGAATACGAGCTATTTTATATTGACGAGTTTTAGTGAATTTTAGCTAGTTTGAGTGATTTACAGAATTAGGGCCATTACATAATTAGACTCTATGTTCGCAATATGGTTTACAAAATGTAACCGCTTAAAAAAAGTTAAAATTGTCCCTTGACATTATGCCCAAGTTTCAATAGTCGCAGTTACGAGAAAATATGTAATCCTCAACATATACAATACAATACACTTTATTGTACACACAGGGAAAAACAATACAAAAATACATCTTAAATCTAACAATACAGTACAAAGGGCGGACTTATCGTTGAAAGCGATCTCTTCCAGTCAACCTTGGTAAGGAGTCAAACAAAGTGATAAGAGGAATAGGGTGTACGTTAATATTAATGGAATACATTCAAATAATATATATATATATATATAATATACATACATGTATACAATAAAAACAAAATACATATAGATATCTACATAAACTTAAATAAGAACATACATAAGTATAAACATTGAATTATTTTTTTTTACTATTATAAGTTTGCGCTTGACAACTGTCTCACCTGATGTTAAGTGATGACGTTGTCTAGGATTTAGCACGCAAACCTAGAAGGTACCTATTCACTCGCGACTTGAAGACTCCAGGATTGTACATATCGGGAAACACAGACTCGGGCAACGAGTTCCATTCCTTGGCAGTACGCATTAAGAAAGTGGAAGCAAAACGCTTCGTGCGTATAGGTGGTATATACCATATAGCGATGGCGAATTGCCGTACGTCGAGTCGACCGATGATAGAAAGGTGATGGTGGAATCAGATTATGCAATTCCAGTGCACATTCTAATTATGTCCAATTATCAACAGTAACTATTATTTTGTTTAATGAAGCAAATCACTGCGTCAGATAATCATGAATGATAAGACGGATAACATTTTAATTGGCGTAACTTTTTGCTCACGGAAATAAAGTACTCGTGTATAATATGTTTATTTTTTTATTTATTCGATTGAGACGCGTGCTTATCACTGATTCAAAGGGCTTGGAAATGTTTAACGGTTATTTGGGTACATACTCATCCTACACTACGTAATACTCTTGAGGCCAGGTTTCTGCATTTGTATCAGGTGTTCTCTTTGGTCTACCCACGCAGTTCTCCAGACGTGAAATGAAAACTCTTTGAAAGCTTACAATATTTCAAATAGATCTGCTTGTACGTGGGAGTTTGTTTGGTGTCTATATTGGGTAGCTGAATTACCCAACCATATCCTGTACTAGCACGTATCTGCAGAAATCTGCTATCAATTATCATATAATGTCAATTAGTTACCTTTCTTGATTTTTAGCCGACTTTCAAAGAAGGGAGAGGCTATCAATTCGGTTATACCATTTATTTGTTACCTCAAAACTTCGTAATTTGACACACCCTCCGAGATTATCTATTATCAATTATTCTCCATCCAAACGTTGTCTGGAAGAGATCGCTCTTAGCGATAAGACCGCTTATTGAACATTTCTTATTGTAAATCTTGGTTTTTTTATTTCTGTTTTTTTGTGTCAATAAAGTGTATTTGTATTGTATTGTAATTTGTGTACTTGTTTTAAAAGCAGTAGCACTCTATGTGAGCGTTCGCCCGGGGAAGTACTGCCACCATACCTGTTTTTACCACCAAGCAGTAGTGTTCACATTACTATGTTCCCGTTTGAAGGGTATGGTTTCCGGCGAAATTACAGGCGCATGAGACATACCAACTTTATATGTCAGAGTGTTGGGCGCAATGTAGTTCTTTACGAATTCTATCTGTCATTCTGTGGGCTTTTTACTGGTTCCGTCAACTTATCCTACACAAAAACTTATTTGAAACATTAAGTTGTAGGAAAGTGTATGCTTTCCGATGGTTCGTAAATTTTTACGGAAATCCGTTCTGTACTATATTCAAGAAAATGTTTAAAATGTATCTAAATAGTCACGGTCGGGTTATATAGCCTCAAGTTTGAAAAACTGTCACCAAACACATAGTGTGTTCAGGCAGCAGTCCTTGAGTGATAACATCTTCAACAACATCGTCACTGACCATCAATGGAGATAGTGGTCAAACGTTAGATCTATCTACAGTATAACAAAAAACAATTATAACATGCTAGCCACATAAAGTCTCCCATACAGCTGATTTAGTTTCTTAGTCCATATTACATATTTATATGGTATATAAGACTCAATTTCACGCGATTTATCAAGACTGACGGGTATCCCCTGATCCCATACTAAACACGTTTGTTCATAAAACGAAAGCTTATATCAAAACAGTTATTCATCCAATAGCTCGACTAAACCAAGATCCCAGCTAAACCGCGTTATCTTGGACTGACGCATTCGAGAAGACATGACTTATACCCGTGATCCGGGATTAAGAACTCGACTCGTGATGCGATGTGCTTATACCGTCTGTTACTCCGTTGACACTCTGGACTTAATATTTGAATGTCATATGAGTCTTGTAAAGCCATTCACTAGCTACTAAAGACTAGCTACAGCCCTGGCTCCTTTTTTTTGGAACTTAAAGTTTTTTTATGTTTTTTTACTATGATGCTTGGGGTTTCTCCACGCGATCTTGTCAGAACAGACTACAGATCTCCGTAGAAGATCGAAATTCACCGACAAAGCCCAGAGTATTAGCAAGTTGAAATGACAGTGTATATGGTGAAATCTAAAATAATAAAAAAGCAGGGTTTTTATGCAAAGAACGGCGGTCCAAATTTGATTTTTTTATTTATTTACACACTCATACCCCCGCACTAGAGTACCCTGTGTCGCGGGAGGCATAGATACACACAATCACAATACACAAACATCCAAGACCCGAAAACAAACATCTTTGTTCATCACAGAAATGTTTGCCCCGGCCGGGATTCGAACCCGGGGTCGCGGTTCCAAAGTCAGTGTCGCTGAGATGATTTATATAAATAGATATCTTACAATAACAAAACGCTGTTTCCGAAATCCTTCCCCTCGTTTAGTCATATTCGATAGCTCGAAAAACTGATGGCCGTTGGGATTGCTAAAATCTCGAATGGACGACCACGGACTGGCAAGCGCAGCACAAGACGGCCACCGGACCAGGTGGACAGACGACCTGACTAGGATCGCAAGCAAGAGCTGGATGCGGGCCGCTTGCAACCAGTCCTTGTGGAAATCAATAGGGGAGGCCTATGGCTAGCAGTGGACGTCCTATGGCTGAGATGATGATGATGATGATGAATATTCGATAACAATACCTAGTTTAAATAACACCAAACGAATTTTTTTTCATTCTTACTAATACTTTGAGATTAGTCTAATAGAAATTGTATTTCATTAGTGAAGTGTTAGAATAGTTAGAATATTTAATTTTTTTTTAATGCCATAAGGTCACGGAACAAGCAAAAGACCCACAGATGTTAAATTATGGTAACCTCTGCCTATAGACTATAGACAGATACAATTCGTATAGAACTGCACTGTGCCCGTCACCCTGAATCATAAGTTTAGTAAATCTCATGTGCGTGTAAATTCAAAGGAAACCATAACCTTCAACCAGAACAGAGTAATGCAAACGCTACTGCCTGGCGGTGGCAGTACTTCCCCTGGCGAACTATTGCATAGAGTGCTACTGCTTTTAACTCGTATTCTCTCATAATATGCTAAATCCTACAAATATTATAAAAGGTAAAGTTTGTATGTTTGTTACTCCTTCCCGCTGTATCGGCTCCATCGATTTTGATGAAATTTGGTAGGTTAGACCCTGAAATAACACATAGGCTACTTTTATCCTGGAAAAAGTATATAGTTCCCGTGGAATTATCGAGGCAGCAGGAAAACCGTAATCCATGCGGGTAAAATCGCGGGGCGCTACTAGTTACTTATATGATTATCGTTTCGGTATATAGTGAAGGTCAGTTTTCATAGATTTTAAACTACATCATTATTACAATTTTTTTAATTACGAAACTTTGTTTGTTTGTCGTTTGTTACTCCTTTACGCTGAATGGATTTGCGTGAAATTCTGAATGAAGATAGCTTAATATACCATGGAATAACACATAGACTACTTTTTATCCCGGAAAAACTAGTAAATAAAATCTAGTGTGATAACATCTTCGACCACAATATTACTGACCATCAAATGAGGTACTGGTCAAACGATAGTTCTTATACAGTATGAAACAAAGCTATAGTTCCCGTAGAATAATTGAGGTAGCGAGAAAACCATCCAGTCCACGCGGGTGGATCCACGAGGCGCACTAGTCATATGTAACATTAATATCAAATCAAAATACACTTGCAAATTTCAGTCCGCATAAGAACTTGTACTTTCCAACAATAGTATAATAAACCAATGTTTAACAGATGGTAAACAAATAATGCTATTAATCACGGTTGTTAGTTAGTAGGTACCTTTAATTTTATATCCACGTGATCACAGAATGACGTCAACATACATCCCGTACCTGCAACAAAGATAAACAATACGGTTAATCCCAAGTAACACAAACACTAAGTTTAAACTGAAGTTGAAATACAAATTCCTCTCTTCACGTAGTAACTATAATTCAATCTGTAGCACCGACTAACAAACATTAGCTTTACCAAGAGACAGACTTAGTTGTAAATAGTAATAAGCATTAGTTATATAACTTTGTACAGATCTCCTAAATATCGAAAGTTCCGAGAACGAGCGTAAGCAACCGGGAACAAAACAAAATAAAACAATTCGGGCGCCCGTTACACCGTATCGTATCACATCATCGAAAACAACAAAGGAGCCAGCGTTACGGTACACAAACAACTGTCAATCAAAGGAGTTCTCTTTAAAAACGTGTTGTTCTCACTCGACCTATTTACACGTTGACGGTGGAATACACGTGCGAGAGCTTATCGATCGTCGCGACGGGCACAATGTAGTGGGATATTTGCAATTTGTATTACAAACGTGTGCCAAGGAGTGTGAATAGTGCAATAAAAGTAATGCCACGACTGAATGGTGTGCGTAAGATGACACATTGAAACTTTAGTTCAGTACCTATTACACCGTTGAATTTATTGTTTCAGCTATCTGAAAGCATGAAGTTATGTCTGGACAAAGTCTAAGTAAAGTAAATTATAAGGGATTTTATAATATTTTCTCATTACCTATATACACAAGGATTTTAATTAATTTGTATTTTATTTTAAAATAAAATAACGCTGGACCAATAAGCTAAAGCAGGGCAGCAAAGCATTAGTAAGAACTAAACTTAATAAACTAAAATGGGGTACCGATATTACGTTTAAAGATAGATTATACTGCTAAGGTGATTAATCAAATTTTTAAATTAAATTGTCACGATGATGCAATCAAGTGACGGCACGGACGTGTGGATTAGTTGATTAAAAGAGGCATGCCGCCCTCCCCCCCCCCCCTAGTGTTTGAAGTGCCACGTATACGATTAAATATCTAAATTTTAAGTAACCCAAGATGACTCAAGCAAGTGCATTGCACTTGTTACCTTGGGAATTTGAGTCCCAAGTTTTCTATTAAGATATAACAAGGGCATAGGGTACGTAGCTACGGTGTGACTCACGGCCGCAAGCATACCCAAACGCGACGATCAGATCACAGAGAGCACAGATAGTGGCATAGGAAGCGTGCTGTGTTGCCAAATTATTAACATAATCTTTCTGAGGTTACAAACATTTTATTGACTATTAAAGTTACATTCCCTTTAAATATAATGAAAATACTAGCCTGTTTGATATTATTCGTTTTATGATAAATGGCCAGTTATTTGTAAAATGCAGAAATCGTAGATCTCTATAATACTTACTCAAATTCCGACAATTCGTTTAAGGAGCAAAGACAAATAAACTCATATAATTTTTTTTTTTATAGGGTCGATAGTAGTGCATTATATAATAATCTCAATAGGAAATAAATATTGTATAGTATATAGTAATTAACTAGTACCTACCTCAATTAGAGGGTAAATAAGTATGGATCAACATACTTTGAATGAAGATCTTTAATTAATGGGAATATAAGGGATAATAACGATACATAATAAAATAATGTTAGGCAATGGTGATACCGGTGTGATACTCACCCGCCAACATAATATCTGATAAGATCAAATTGGCATACAGTCCGCGGTATTCTGCCAAATGATTATCATAAACACCACGGTCCAGTCCTGTCCCATTATTGAATGTTCCAATTTCATTCTAACTGGGGCGATGGGAGATAAGTAAAATGTCTTTAGTAATCTGGCATAGCCATGGCTGTTTTATTTTGATACGCACAGCTAAAGACTGTTTTGTTTCGAAAAAATCTTTTATCTAATCTCATACTGAAATCTAAAGATTAAAAATCAAAGACAAAATTTGAATGAGTGTTTACAGACAAGCCATCGAAATAAATTTATATATAGAAGAAGAAAGAAAAAACATTTATTTAGGCACACAATGGTAGTGATTCGCTTATTCAACTGAACTAAATTAAAATTTTGGAAAACTAAATCAGTTCTTCTATGGTTACGATAAAGTCTAAATTAGTATGAGACTTATCAATAACATCACTAAAATTAAAATATATTTATTAAATTTGCGGGTAGTTTTAGCGAAATTAAGTTGCCATTTATTTGGTGCCTACTAAAACTACCCGCAATTGGCCAACAGTTGAATAAAACTCGTCTAATATTAGTGAGAGCGTTGTATGGAGTAACACGAATTTGAATTTTAGCGTAAATAGAATACGAGCTATTTCAATTTGAAGAATTTTAGTGAATTTTAGCTAGTTTATGTGATTAACAGAATTAGGGCCATTTACCATACTACAATATAAAATACATACTATTACAAAACACAGATAGGTCAAAACAATATAGTAGTTTATGAAACTGTTTCATGATAAGGGTTTTTAAAATACGAGTGTAAGTTAAAGAAAGGGTTTTTATAGCATTACAAGAGTGTTTTAAGACCAAATTTTGCGCAGTTTTAAAACACTACTTTATCTAAAGTCATAAAATAGTTAATGAAATTTACGTAAAATTGCAACATATGTTTGCATTTATTTGTAAACGTTTAGCGCTAAAATCCATTTGCTGATCGCGCATGAGTGTTGCGCCGCGTCCACAGATTATGTAGATAAACTGCATCGCTACCTCCTTAGTCCAGCTGAAGTGGTATCTTAATGGTAAAAGTTACATCATGATACAGTTGTCAGCTATATAATGAATGACAATTTTAAATTTATTTCGATATGTTGTCTTTAAAGACTGACATTCAAGTTCCGTTTTTGATTTTTTAATCTTTATATTTCAGTATGAGATTAAATAACATTACATTATTAGTCTACCAGTCTTTGAAATATTTCATTTTAGAGACAAAAGTAAATAATGAGCATTTCACGTTTTTTACGTACGACGATTCTGCCAGTGTCACTAATTCCACTTTCACTAGGTATTTATCTGTTCCCAACACACGAAGCTTACTGTGTCCATTTTCGCACATGTTTTTTTAGCACAATTGCTGCTAACACAATTTAAATATCCCGTTTCTAAAGTCAACTTTTATGTTAGTGACCGTTACAGTTTAATAACCTATAAAGTAAGTTAACATTTTCCATTCCAAAGTGGTTAAGCATATAGACCTTAATACTATCTTTAATAAGTACATTTTGTGTTGTGCTGATTTTACTGTGCTGTTTCTGTAAAATAAATAAATCGACATTTAAATTGTATTGCACATTTAGAAAATAGATTACAGACCTAAATTCGTTAAAACTGACACACTTATTGCAATGACATGAATAATATTGGTACATTAATCTCTGTTCCCCTTTCGCAATAAGAAACAATGTAGCCAACCCACAATTAATCCCAATGCAAAACAAATGAAGCTCAGTTTAAAAGAGCTCCAAAGTTTGTCGTCGAGTTCCAGCGTAATTAAAGTTGAGAATTTCCAATTACCCAAGCTGACCAACCGACGTCGAGACACGAACTGCATGCGCGACCTATACATTAGACTGGCCTTAAATATTCACTCATGCAAACATATCTAATAAAATATGATGTTTTATTAATTGTATTTGTGCGACGTTTCTAAACTGTTATGAACAGTAATTTAAATGAAAACAGCCGTGAATGGTGTAAAGACTACCACTCATTACATATGAAGAATATTTCAAAAATAGCCAGTTTTGACTGGCTGCTTCGTACGTAACTATAGCACCAATACGAACTTACATTTTACAATTAGTAAAAGGCAGCCTGACGAAACGGATCGCGGGCAGCTAATATGAAAAGAAATAAGCTTTACAGTGTCAGACAGGAGATTAGGCAATATTTTTTTTTTTGACGGCTTTACCTTATACATAAACATTTCACTTTTTTGAAATTTTTAGTCTATGGGTGTTATTAGCGTTTTATGCACGTGATAATTACCGAATTCCCTTTTACACGAAGATTGACGACAGTGAACTACTGTCACCTTATTCTGATAAAAAGCCCAAAAAAGAGATTAGACTTTTTTTGTTTTTAATCTTTATGAAGTGTTTTACCAACCTGCAAAGCTTTCCTCGTGTAAAAATATTTTTGTATAACTTCGAGATCATCAGCACTGCGCTACTCTTCAATAAGAAGTTCCTAATTCATTATTCTTTCTTTTTTTTTTTCTTTTGTATGTGATTCTTTGAAAGTTGAAGATTACTACAGCAAACATTTCTGCCCTCACGGCCAACACACCCCCTGACCTAAATCCAAAATTCTCTGTGTTCTGGACCACTTAAAAACTGACAACACTAGCCTGTAATAAAAAAGCCTTGCGACACGTTTGCACAAGTAATGCTTGGGTCAACACCGACCCCGGGTAGAGGCGAGGGGAAAATCTTTTTTCGCCGGGAAGCGGTGGGACAAATACGTCCCGTGCAGGCACATATTGTTGCGAAAGTGGGACGTATTGAGTCGGTAGGTGTTGGGACACAATGGGCCTGGAGGGGACCGATGCATTTGTCCTCAAGTGGGCAGAATACGCATTGTCGTTTTAATTATACCCGGTTTCTATAGACGCTTAGGAAACGTTTTTATTTTTGGAAACAAATTATATTATTACTGAGACATTTAAGAACTGGAATTCTCTCTTTGCCTCCTTTTTCAAACTAAATGGAAAACTGTCGTCTACACTTCTTTCTATCTATCTATCTATCTATACATATACACTAATATTTTAAAGAGGAAAGATTTGTATGTTTGTAACGGATAAACTCACAAATTACAATACCTATTACGAAAATTCTTCTACCATTAAAATGCTACATTATTTCTGAGTAGCATAAGCAGGGATCACTACTTAAACTTCAATAATGTAAGTGTTAATTAAATTGTTAATGCTGACCATAGATTTGTTACTAAAAAATAGTGAGTAAAAAAAATCTAACATAAAGTGTGAATGTACGACTACAAATTTCGGCATATATAACAAACATATGTTAAAAAAATATCGGTCAAGCGCATGTCGAACCCTTCTTGTTCCATTGTACAAGATATACACATGCGAACGTATTGTTCCGTATTTTCTGACTACGTGCTTCCAAACTCATCAGATTGCCCAATACAAGACACATTTATCACCGAAAAAGAAACGCAGTACATCCGCAAAGAAAAGCCGTATCCATCGATACTTAACAAAGACAGTAACTCGAAAAAGATCGGTTCCGATCATCCTCGGTCTGATTACGTGCTTCGTCTCCTTCTAACAGCATTAGTGGCGACAGAGACAAATCGACAAGTCAAAATTTGTAGATAGGTACTGTTATTTTTTTTCGGGACCGCCGAGGATTGTTCCTTTTGGGAGCTTAAAAGGTACAATCGTTTGTCTTGCCGGTAACCCTGTTATAAAGGTTTTCGATACAGTATTTTTAAAGTGAAAATTTCTTTAGGTTTGCTGTGCATTTTTTTTAACCATTTTTAACCAACTTCAAAAACAGAAGTATCTCATTTTGTCTGTATTTTTTTATGTGCGTCACCTCAGAACTTTTTTAGGACAACCATTTATGATTGCTTTTTCTTTGTAAGCTGGCTGCTATTTATGTAGTCACATATATTGTGGTCAAATTTAATAGATATATTTTTTTATTAAAGAGTACTTAACATGAATGTGGATGGATATAGAGGTAGAGGAAGGCCGAAGAAGGTATGGAAGGACAAGAAGAAGATTTTTTATTATTCCATTTCCATTTAAATTTGATCAAGTTCTGACCAGTAATTAAGTTAATTAATTAAGTTATCCTTAATAATGCGTATTTAATTGACAGCGACTACATTGATCACATCATTTTTTTAAAGAAAAAGTAATAAATGTTTTCTTGAAAATATCCTCGTGGGTGTCGGCCTGTATAGTTTTTATTTACGTCCTTATGTGTGTATACAATTAGACATATATTGACGATATATATTTCTACTAGCTGCGCCTCGCGGTTTTACCCGCGCGGTGATGTAAAACGGTGCCAATAGTGATGATGGTGATGATTAAAAGAAGCATATGTGTTCATCCAGGGTATAGGCTATCTCCATACAAATTTAATCGAAATTGGTGTAGGCGTTTGAGCGTGAAGAAGTAACGAACATACACACATTCGCATTTATATTTTTTTATAGTGTATAGATCTAGCGTTTGACCACTATCTCACTTGATGGTCAATGACGATGTGGTCGAAGATGTTATCACGCTAAATCTAGAATGCTCACTGGCTCTCGCAATAGTAGGATGAATACCGGTTTCAAAAATTACTCGCTCTCTTCTGTCTCGGAATATCGTAGTTGCGTTCTTATTTGCTCCTTTAGCCTTTATTTTTTTTTATTTTTTATATATTATAAGTTTGCGTTTGACAACTGTCTCACCTGATGTTAAGTGATGACGTTGTCTAGGATTTAGCACGCAAACCTAGAAGGTACCTATTCACTCGCGACTTGAAGACTCCAGGATTGTACATATCGGGAAACACAGACTCGGGCAACGAGTTCCATTCCTTGGCAGTACGCATTAAGAAAGTGGAAGCATAACGCTTCGTGCGTATAGGTGGTATATCTACCATTATAACGATGGCGAATTGCCGTACGTCGAGTCGACCGATGATAGAAAGGGGATGGTGGAATCAGATTGTGTAATTCCAGTGCACATTCTCCGAAATGCCCCCGATAGAAAACCGATAGGCTTGCTACTCAAGTGCAGCAGTTCATTTGTGTTTCGTGTAAAATTATATATATCCAAAAAAATATATCATAATAATAATATGGGACAACATTCACACAAGGTCTTCAGGTCTTCAAACTAGGCAGAGCCTGTACTATGGTAACCTGATGACTGATATATACTTATATACATAAACACACCCAGACACAGGTCAAACAGACATGTTCATACACACAAATGTTTAACCTGTCCGGGAATCGAACCCGGGACCAGGCTCAGAAGGCAGAGTGCTACCAACTGCGCCAACCGGCCAGTAAAAATGTTTCTGTGTGTGTGTGTTGAAAAAGTTGAATCCGGTATCGCCCGGCAAAATGCGAGTTCACCGGCTGTGTCCGGAACTATAGTAAGCCCTGCGCGGCAAATATGTAAACTCAATGTGACAAGTTGCTTTTTTTAAAAACAACTCGATTGGGCTACTCAGGCGCTCGTTCGGGTATAGTCGGCTCGGATCGATTTAAGGGAGTGAGAGGATAAGTCAACGTGTCCCTGTCACACTCGCCTTGATAAAGTGTTCACTTCACAAATCAAAATACCAAAAGTAATGTTCCCTAAGGTCACGACTTCTTATTATAACTGGTATTGAAAAATATGCGTGAGAAAATTCTCTCGAATCATACGCACAAACTGAGAAACAATGTAAGTGTTGATAAATCAATGAACGGTTATACCAACGGTCCACAAACTTTAATTGAATAATAAACAAAATTAATAACGTCGATGGAAACCAGATTCTGGGAAATCAGTATCGCTTTTGATTCATCGTAGTAACAATAACACAACGTTTAATGTTCGCGATTTCGGAATATACACTCAGGATTTATTGGAAGCTTGTTAGAAATTCATCAAAACTCGAGGTAACATTTAATGTTAAGACCCATTATTTTAGCGCAAGGATATATGTACTTAATTTATTTTTGCCAGCCAGCTGTAACTATAAGTTACAATGGCTCCCGGGACCAACGGCTTAGCGTCCCCCACCCCAAAAACATGCACAGTTGACAATTCTACTTTATAGGCATGTAAATAAATTACGTATAATTATTTATTACATTTAACAGCACAGTTTTTAACATTTAGTATCTTCTAAAGGGAACGCTCAGGATTCAACACAAACCGACCATCTTCAAACCTTAAAAACTCTATAAGAAAAGTGCAATGAATACAGGAAGCACTAATTATTACTTTCATTGACTACGAAAAGACATTTGATTCTATGGAGTAGTGGGTTGTAGAATAAGCATTCACAAACTACCGAGTAGACGAATGCTGCATCTTGTATTGCACTGCATAAAAAAACAAACAAATTTGACTTAGAAAGAGGAGTAAGACAGGGCGACACAATATCCCCGAAGGTATTGACACTCGTATAAGAACTAATTTTCCGAAGAAAGAAATAGGATAATAAAGAGCTCATAATTGAGGGAGAACGATTCTCGCACCTAAGGATTGCAGATGACCTGGTCTCAGAATCCGAAGATGCCACAGAGACGAAGTCAATGTTCGATCACCTTAAGACATAGTCTGCAAAAGCAGGTCTTAGAATAAACACAACTAAGACAAAAATTATGAGCAACGTCACAAACATCAATACTGATCAGTTACCAGTCGACTTGATATCAGACTACGTGTACAAATATCTTAGTTATCATTCTTAGTTATCTTAGTTCATCATTTGCTTGTTTACTGCACCAATAAAGTGTACATTGCCTTTAGATATAAGACAAGCAGAATCTTTACAAATTTTCAAAAACAGGGTCAAGAACTACTATCTATCTAAACTCTAAAATGTTTAATTTTATTTCCTCTGTTATTTTGTATCATGCAATATGTAATGCATATGTAAGTGCAATATTTTCAATTGTGTATTTATCACTTAACAGTTGTTTAATATAAGTTGTATCCTTTGTAATGTAACTATTAATATTCACTGCCGTTTATTCTATCTTTCGATACTGTCCATACGAATGTTGTCTGGTAGAGATCGCTACAAGCGATAAGACCGCCCATTGTAGCACCATAATGTTTTAAAATTAAGTTTTGATTACTGTTACATTTATTTTTTGCACTGGTTTACAATAAAGTGTTATTGTATTGTATTGTATTGTACATCTGACAATCTATCTGACATTCACCTGTGCAAGTTGTGACGGTACGAGACATAGGTACTTTTTCTAATACTAGTTAGTCGATAAATATCGCATTAAAAAAACACTTCATTTTTTGTAAAAATACTACGAGAAGATTGTAAAATCTCTCAGAATATAGAAAAATTGCCATCAAACCCGAAATGCATACTATTCGAGAAGTACCTGCCTACATAACTACACAAAATCCTTTTAAAACAGAATTTAAACGAGAAAAATTCACAATTTTGCATGTACAAAACTCTCAAGGCGTTCATGCGGATGACGTCGACTCTATTTATGAAATTCAGTTTCTGCAAAGTGCAGGATTACGTCACTCCGTGGAAGTAACTCCGCATCCAAAGTTATTACTATGTACACTGTAGGTACAGTTACGTTCAAAAGTTCAGTAACAGTTTTACAGAGAAATACAATGGCGGTCTGTTTTACTGACGATATCACAGTGTTTCTATGTTCATTTTTTATATTTGCAATAAATTATTATTAGTGACGTGGTGCGACAATATTTTTCCTTTATCGAATATTCTCGCGGTAACAAATGCGCTTGAACTATTTCATACACCAGAAGAAAGGAAAGTAAGGAGTGTTAAAATGTGATTAATTATATTTTGGTCCGTCCTCTGCCTGTAAATACCCGCGAGCCTCTGTAATCACACCTGTTAGCCCTCAAAAATTGTATCTAAGTTACAAATTCGTAATATAGTCTCACAGAGCAAGCTGCGGTTTCAATACATCATTCGTAATGTACTATCAATTTAGGTACAAATTACATAATCTCTTTGATGTTCGCTTCGCTTCCAATTAAAACAACGTATCACATTGCTTCATGGCATACAATAGTATTGTTCAATAGAAAAGCGTTTACATTGTTCATTTGCCAAGTGCTCTATTTCGACACTTGATTTAGAAAATACTAGCTGCGCCCCGCGGTTCCACTCGCGTGGATTACGTTATTTCCGCCACCTCAATTATCGCTCGGGAACTATACTTTTTAGGGGCGAAAACTTTAAAAACAGTCACAATTTCGTCCTTAATTATAAAGTAAAAACATATAATATATTGGTATTTTTTTAATAAATGTGTTTGTTGCACATCACACCAACCAGAAATATTAAAATTATTTCAACATTATAGGTTTTGCGGATCTCCTTACTTCGGGTTCGATCTCCGAACATAGCTCTCAGCATATATATATTTAAGAGATAAGAATCTCTAAGATATATATTGTGCCCTACATTTGAAACATTAAAAGTCTTCTCTGTATCTATGATTTAGGAACGACAAGTTTTCTAATATCTAATGCCTGGGAATCTTCAATTTGTAATACGAATTATAAACCTTAGTAGGTAGAGTAGGTAGAGAGCAGATACACATACAACGCATACACATGCGTTGTATGTGTATGCATGCATACACATACAACGCAGACCACCATGTACGTCCGTAATATTTTTGAAGCATTACGGCAAATTAGAAACTACATCCCCGACCACATCGTCACTGACCATCAAGTGGGATAATGGCCAACGCTAAATCTATCCTACTTCCTGCTAAAACTATAAATGCGCAAGTTTGTGTGTATTTGTTTATATGTGTATGTCCGAAATCGGTGTAGCCGTTTGAGCGTGAAGAAGTAACAACTTCAACGGCTACACCGATTTCGATGAAATTTGGTATGAAGTTTAAACCCTGGCTGGATTAACACATAGACTACTTTTCTCCCGTAAAAAGTATAGTTCCCGTGGGATAATTGAGGTAGCGGGAAAACCGTAATCCACGCGGGTGAAACCGCGGGGTTCTACTAGTAAACTATAAACAATACTCTGGTAGCACTCGTTCAGGTCACATTGTTTTGGGGATGTGATTGTTCATATTAGAGTGAGGAAGCGAATAATGACTAAGCTTTGCTTTCTTTTTTGGTCCAGAGCTATCTAGTCTAACAGCCACACTTCCAATTCCAAAGTTTCTACTTGATACCTGATCTAGCCATCCCAAAAGATTTAATGTAAACGGAAAATAAGAGAATAAGCCAGTTAGTACCATCGATTTTCTCAATCGACAGGGTCCCGCGCGAGATCAATTTACCGTTTTACATACTTACTCATATTTAAAAAATATTGGTTGTCTGTAAAGTCGGTTTACGGACGATAGATTTACGTGATAACGACATAATCATGTATGACATAATCATGTATGACATTGACATTTGACATTTGACATTTGACATTTGACATTTGACTTTGACTTTGACTTTGACTTTGAAGTTTGACTTTGAATTTGACTTTGACTTTGACCTTGACCTTGACCTTGACTTTGACTTTGACTTTGACCTTGACTTTGACTTTGATTATATTATCTAGATCTAGATAAAACTTAGGTGGAACGTTACAGGAATGTTACCGTTACTATTTTTCATTTTGGCATTCATCAATTTATAAAACGTTATCACGTCAAAAGGCTTTGCTTCGTGAGTTGTTCTCAAACAGAATAACCTTCCCACGATATCTTTTCGATATAGAATCAAGACAATAGCTCTGAAAACAACTCAAAATTATATTATCATAACATAAATCACCGTAACCAAACTCTGTATCAAATGAATAGAAAATATAATAGACCGAAATACCTTACTTTACAACGTAATATAAATATCTACATCAAATTATTAAACGACAAAACATTTAATGATATTCCAGGTAAGTAAACAGCGGAGAAAATATATTTCGAGGAAACAATAACCGTGTCGGGTCCCAGCGTTGTATAATTTATATAACGTTCATAATTCCTATACGGAGGCGTCGGAATTTATTACCGGCAAATTAATTTGGCCGGACGGGCCCGTAATCCGGCCACATCTGGGTCTCGACTGCTCTATTGCGAGCATATTGTTATGTATCATGAAATATTTAAGGATTGGTGGCGGAATGGTGATAACGATGTAATGTGTTAGTTTAGTTTACCCCTTACCCTGTATAAAATAGATAGCTAGTAATTATAACTAAATAGGTATAGCAAGACGAAAGTGTAACATCTGTGTGTAATAACTCGTATCACAAAGTAAGTGATAAATTTATTAATAATATTATATAATTACTAGTCATTTTTCAGTAAATTACATGCCTTCTATGTAATTTAATGTTGATTTTTTTTTTAATTATTTAGTAGTACAGTTAAAAAATACCAAATTAGAATAGCAAAATTTCTAATAATAATTTTCGTCGAATATGAAATTATCGTCAATGAGTCAGCTCAAGGTCGTACAACTTCGAAGAGGACTATGTTCGGATGCCTCAAGATCAAGTCACGAAGAGATCTAGAGAAGAACGAAAGTCACTGCCGCAGCTTACCAAATTGAAGATTTAGCTGTTGCACGCAGAACTGCTAGTAGATGGCGTTGAAAGGTTTTTTTATTTATTCATTCACACAAGGTCTCTTCTCGAGGGAAGACCAATAATGGCCATTAGTCCACTAATGACAAGAGTTATTTTTCTGTTTAATACTACTATTTATTTTAAACTGCGATTTGCATGTTTTATTACCGACGTATTTTAGATAATGCTTTTCTAAAAACTGCTTGACTCGCGACTGCGATGGGGAAACTTGATAGGAGACGTGGGTTATTTTTGAATAATTTTATTAGATGATTTTTATGGTGAATAGTCAAGCGTTTGTGTAAAAAAACCCCACGAAAAAGCATATGCAGCTTAAATTATTGCAAAAAATTTGTAGTCCTTAATGTACTTACATTAATATTTATCCAATAAGTCAGTATTTTAATCCAGTGTGCAAGTTTCACAATGTTTTCCATAGATGGCGCTACTGGTATTGCAAACATTAAACAGTTGATCACGAAGTTTACCTTGTATGTTAGATATATTAATGTACATATGAATAGTAAAACTAGTATAGTTTAACTACAGTAGAAATCCAAACAATAGGAATACTTTACGTGTTCATTCAATTAGATTAGTATATATCTGATATCTATACGTCAATCTCACAGTAAATAATTATATAATTAATGGATTAAGGTATATATACACATACATCGTTATTTCTAGTTACGGTAAAGTACGTATTACTTACAAAAATTTCACTCTTTCTGTTAAATAAAAACCTATAAGTTAAACCTTACAGCAAAAAAAATGTTAATAACTTCGACACCTTCGTTTATATTTCAAGTTTATTTTTTTCAAGTTTATTTTTTATTTATTACAAAGGGAGGAAACATACAAAAAACTACCGTAAAATGTGATAAAGGATAAAAAAAGATAAAAGAATAAAGGATGGCAGACTCCCATACATTTGCAGCCTAGAAGATAAAAAACACGTTCATGAATGAAACTTATACGTATCGATAGAGCAATAAATACATTGTATATTGTATATTCAATCATTTTTCTAGAAGTTAGGAGTAAAAAGTTATCATGGAAAATCATCATCTCAGTATGCTAAGTACATGTCCATATAATTATGCGAACCATTCAATGGACCGCTATTCGCTATTCATCTATGGGATCGTAGACAGAGAAAGCAATATTGCATGGATCGCGCTACAGATACAGATTACTTTTTAAATTCTGGAATAAACTAGGCTTGTGTATTTATGAACGCAGTCCGGGTCTACAGAGCAGCTGACTAGAGATTAAAGAGTAACAATGACAATTAATTTCAGAGCGTAAGTATTCGAACGCAACAAACATTATGAGAAGTATAGGGTGCGTTCGAAAACTACAAACACCACATAAATAAATAACATAAAAGTACTTCTGATTCCCAACTTTATAAATAATGCAAATTACTCACGGAATCCACAAAAATGTAATCTAAATTTTCATATATAAAGAATACATGAACGGGTTGTCATTTCGTTTTTCGGGAACAAGGCTGGTTCTGCCATCCTCCTTTGGAAAACGTTAACAGTTTCATAGGCGGGAACAAAAACTTATAAGCCGCTAAATGATGTGTTTGGATTTGTACTAAATCGTACTATAGCGAATAGATGTATCTTTTTAATAATAGTAATAGTTTGACTAACCAAAAAATTAAGTAATTCTCAGACGACCACAACCGAAAGACGGGATTCGAACTCTGACCCGCGGGGTTTAGAGTTCTTCGAACCGGAATTCATGAGCCTTGCGACCGTCGTACATTTAAGTTTATTGAGGCCGAAAACTTGTCACTTCCGGATTAATAAAGATTTAGTTCAATTCATATTCTTCTTTTTCAATTCAAAACTTTTTGTAATCTCTAATAGTACAAGGTGTAGGCAGTATCACAATAAAATACAGTTAATTAGAGACCCTGTCGGGCACAGCAATTTCAAAAGAGAAGAAAGCGCGTCAAGATTTACTAGAAAAAATTAAATAATTTTGTAATTATGATTTAATTTTTAGAAAACTGAAAATGTTTTCCTTAATTAGAACTAGTATTTTCTGTTTCTACATAATATAATTTTATGGCGTCAATATTTTATAGTCATATGTTTTTATTTAGTCGGTTACGTAAATAATATATATTTTTATCCTTTTTTATTGATATCATAGAGAGAACAATCCAAACGGTCATAACAACAAGTGTCCATAAATAAACTAAGTTTTATAGCGAGATTATAGAAGATCGTAAAGAGTTCAATTTACTGGCGTCTTTTGTTGACTATTGGGACATCTGTGAGTCGAAATGGCAAATAATGAGCCCGTTCAGCACGTCTTATAAAATAAAACGTTTACATTATTCTTCAAGTCTGCTTTATATATTTTATATATTACATGGTAAAAATATGTTTGTGAAGCTCTTGTCTCTTTACTTAAGTAGTAGTAGGCGTGACTGCCATCATAATGTAGGCCTAATTTGACAGTATTATGTAAAACAAGCTGCGCCCCGCGATTTTACCCACGTGGTGACGAAATACGTTGATGATGGTGATGATGAAGATAAGACTATGTGTTAATCCAGGGTGTAAGCTACCTTCAAACCAAATTTCGTCCAAACCCATCCAGGCGGTTAGGCGTGAAAGAGTTACAAACATACATCCATAGTCACAAACTTTCGCATTTATAAATATCAGTAGGATAATTGCTAATATTTGCGTGTCTGTTAGTATGTCTGTAAGCTTATTGAGTGTTGAAAAATAGCTGAACAGAATAGTTTTACATAGCCCTTGGCTATATATATATATATATATATATATATATATATATCTTTATTTTAATCGTTATCAAAATTCACAATCTAATATCTTTGAAAAATAAAAATAAACAAAATGGATCGTAAAAAAAAATATTCATACATTTTGAACGATTTTATTAGATTTATTATGTTTATATAACAATACTTAAATTGAAGTAGTAAAATTTGCCGGGAAAACTTGTAGCATCATAATTAACAGAGAATGAATATCGCAGATACTCCAAGACTACTATAAGTCTAAGTATCCATAAATAAACTAAGTTTTATAGCAGCATTAAGTAAGATCGTAAATAATTCAATTTACTGCCGTCTATCGTTGACTGCTGGGACATCTGTGACTTGTAATGGGAAATATGAGTCCATTTCACTTGTCTAAAACAAAACTTAAAAAATACATTAAAAATAAATGTACAATTGAAAACAACCAGAACCTTCATCTGACACTCGTTCTATCATTATTAAACAATGCCCTTGATTCAATTAACCACACAAAATAATTAAAATTATTTAAAATCTAAAAGCTGCTATTCAATTTGCGCTAAAATTCAATTTCGTTTAACTAATTGAAAACGCTATCTCTAATATATTAGATGAGTTTTAAGAGTTTTATTGTTTGTTGCAATAACAACATATAGACGGAACTTAAGTTCATATGAGTTTTATTCGACTGCTGGCCCGTCGAGGGTACTTTTAGTCGGCATCAAATAAGTAATGACTTATTGTACGTCAAACTACCCGCAATTTTAATAATAAGATCTAATTTTAGTGTTGTTAACTTGTTATTGATGTGTCATACTAATTTGAACTTTGTCGTCACCGTATAAGAAAAACACAAACTTTGAAAGTAATACCAAGCGTTGAAGCTATGGGTCTTATTTCAATGCGTAATTTTAGCTCCGAACAAATCGATCACAGATACAGGGAAATAAACAAGGTAAATAAACGAAAAAGAAGGTCCATTCTAACATACATAATACAAGTGTTTGATGATCCAACAACAAAGCCGTAAATTCATTTCAAAACCTTCGGGTAAAAAAACAAATTAATCATTTTCATAATACACCTCCTCATAATAGCGAATGTACTATTGAGAGGAAATGTGTTATGAAAATAATATAAAACAATAGGGACAACATCATAAATTAATATTTTTTTAAATATTCTCCACCAAGATATTCCTTCTGCAAAAGTTTATTAATGATATAATGATAGAGACCTACCTCGATGCTCTAATATTATTACAGGTACCTGTAGTAGATTAACTTTTATTGTAATTTATCTAATCTCATACTGAATTAAAGATAAAGATTAAAAAATCAAAAACAAAACTTAAATGACAGTCTTGATAGTCAATGACAGCTTAAGAAACTGTATTGACAGACTAATTGAATTGACTAATTAATATTTTGACTAATTAATTGACTAATTGACCTAAATAAGGGTTACTGAAAACACAAATGTTAGTTAAAAAAATGAGCCGTAGGCGAATACTTTATCTAATCTCATAAAATAGATAATAAAATGTACGTAAAATTACAGCGTATGTTTGCATTTATTTGTAAACGTTTAGCGAAAAAATCCATTTACTGGTAGCGCAGGCGTGTTAAATCGCCCACAGAGTATATGTAGAAAAACTGCATTGCAACCTCCTTGGTCCAGCTGTGATTTGGTAAAAAAGTAACATTTCGATACAGTTGTCATAGAAAAGCTGTGTCATAATATAACTTTTTAAATTTATTCCGATATGTTAATAAAGGAAGGAAGTAATTCGGCCCTAGTGGTATGGGCTGCTATAGCTTAGTTGGACAAAGCGACAGGACGGTATTCTGTAGTCGTGGGTTCAAGTCCCACTAGCAGCCGAATTTTTTCCTTCAAATATTTGAACTGAAGATTATTCCGATATATTGTCTATAAAGACTGTCATGGAAGTTCTGTTTTTTATTTTTTAATCTTTATGTATCAGTATGAGAATAAATGTGACGAGCGCATCAAAGTGACGAAGGGACAAATGTAGGACTACGATTGTGCGTCATAAAACTATTACCTACCTACAATTACTTGTTCATCTTCCTTCCAAATCCTTTAAAAAATACGACCTGGGTATCTTCAAGTCACGAGTGAATAGGTATCTTCTAGGCAGGCGTGCTGCAAAAAAAATTGGTTGTCTGTAAAGTCGGTTTACGGACGATAGATTTACGTGATAACGACATAATCATGTATGACATTGACATTGACATTGACATTGACTTTGACTTTGACTTTGACTTTGATTATATTATCTAGATCTAGATAAAACTCAGGTGGAACGTTACGAGGAACGTTACTATTTTTCATTTTGGCATTCATCAATTTATAAAACGTTATCACGTCAAAAAAAAAAAAAAAATTTTCAATGTGTAATAACCAATATGTATTACCAAGGAGCGAACAGATAATCCCCAAGCTAGCCTCGATCATTGTTAATAAGTATAAGACACTCGCGCAAAGTTTCTTCAGGCTGTTGCCAAAAAGCAAGAGAGCATTCTCTTCATTTAAGCACATTATTGGTATAATAATAATCTGTAACTTTGTAATACTTATACAATAGAGCACGACATTCGACAGTACATAAAGTCAAAACATATCATAATCATGAAGAACATGTGGCAGGATGACGTTACCGCAAATCCTAGATAACCATTTCTGATTTAAGAGTTACATAATAATATCTTAACCAATATTCGTCAATGGAAGAAAATTATGATCCATTTTTTTAGCGGCAAATCCTTTGTTAATTTAGGTAGCAGTTATAGATTTGTTTTATTTATTTATGTATTTCAGTCACTGGGTAGCTGGCAGATAACATGTCTCGTTACCGGTAAGTTAGAATGGTGACAGCCTCAGCCAGCGGCGAAAAAACAGGAGCTTGCTCTTTTTTGGAATCCTATTGAAACCATTGACGGACAACATGCAGTATCTAGGTATGTATACGTGATCTATACATTACTCAATAATTTCTTCAAAAACTGTCTAAAGCCAGATCACTGCTTCCTTCTACAAGTGATGCTTACGAGCATTTAGCAACCTTTCAACCAAATTGGTCCAAGCGCTGGTCCTGGCATGTAACCAAAATCACTAACAGTGATTGTAGAAATTCCGGATAACCCTTCATATTATGACCGCACTCTAATTCGCGGTACTTTTGAACAGTTATGACAATTATTTATTTAGTTTGTATGTTTTTTTCTTTTGTTCAATAATAGTTTAAACGAAATAGTTGATAAATCTTTGTATTTGAAAAACGACGGACTCAAAAAATTTGATTGGCTAGCATAATCAACTTGTTTTTCTTGTCATTGCAGTGATCCTGGCCTTCTTCGCAGGAAAACACTAATAATAATTTAATTCATACGACAATTCAAGGACTAATAGTAATAAAAATACTTATATTTTTATTCTTTTGCAAATTGATTTTTCGGTCTCACATTCAAATATACAATCTAGCCTGTAGGTCAATAAGTATGTAAGTATTATGTCATTTCTGAAAAGGAAAATTTCAATTGAAATGTCAAAAATTGACAGGTTTTCGTTACCCATCTATCCGCGCAAAACTTTGTTGCTAACAAAGGTTTGATTGCTACAGATATAGTTAATAGCCCTGTTGGTCTAACCTTATCGTGTTTATTAAGAGAAGACACATAGCTCAAGTGTCCTTGTATTAATTAATTTTTGAATAAAGGTTAATTTTCTAAATATATATTAAAGTAACATGGTAATAGTAATGAGTATAGTAATTATGAAAGCATACAAATAGAGTCATTCCGGTATCATACTACTTAAAAAACACATACGTGCTCCGAGAGGTCCGTTGGTGGGACTTAAAAGAGAAAAAAGTGCATGCACACACCGTGCATGCATGCACCTGAAGCTTATCCGTTCCATGTATAGCAATGCTAGTGCACACGTGCGGCCCAAAGCTGGCGTCACCGACAAGTTCAATGTGGCTGTAGGCTTACACCAGGGATCGGCTTTATACCCTTATCTGTTTCTCCTCGTTATGGACGCACTGACATCTGAAGGATCAATTCTATATCCCATAGAATTAACGAAGATTCGGCCGATATTTACGGATTAATAAAACAACCACTCGGTTCGACGGTTCAAAATATAATGCCTTTCCTTCTTCATAGACTATGACACCATCGTTCGTGGTGTTGCTACACGCAAATTGATAATTCGGTATGAAGATACAATAATCGGTAGAATCAGTTAATCGATTATACAATAATAAGAAATAACAATAAATATTAATTATACAATACAACTAGTCTATAATTAACTATTGTCAGAATTATCTACAAATACCCGCTCAATCAGCTATCAACCTTACACAACAGACATACAGGATGAGACACCCTGGTGTATGCTGTTCACCGATGACATTCTCGTTGTTGGAGAAGATGCGACCGAGGTCCAGAACTTCCAGAGGTTCTCAGCCCACTGAGAAACATACCGGACTACGTTGCTTCCGAGTGACGCAGTTCAACGTATTCCAACGTAATCTAACGTACCTTTGTTGTACAACATCGAGCATGGTTGTCACTTGGACTTCTGAAGCACAGACGCGCTTACTGGAAGAAGCCACTAGCAGTCTCACCCAGCTAAGCAAGTGGTAACCGAAGATATTATTGCTGATGTTAACGGTTACGATGTCAGATCTGTGATACATTCGTATTATTACACGAACAGTAAGGTCAAATTAGGACGCACGAAGCAGATAAATAGTGTTTCTAAGAGCATCAATGTTGTTCGATGAATAGTAAAGATTAATTTAGCTTCACTTGTTTGAACAAGTGAGCAGAGTGCAAGTCAGAGCAGGTCATTGTGCAAGGTCATGCAACTTAGTCAGGGTTGTCAATAGGTTTTTTTTCAATTTATAACTCCCTTTTTTATTTTATGCACCTCATTGAATTTCAATCTGTCCTTAAGGCTAATGAATGATGAACTACTTGCTTCTTAATGCGTAGGTACTGGCAAGAAAAAGAACTCGTTGCCCGAGTCAGTGTTTCCTGATAGGTACAATGAAAATGAAAAATGAAAATGAAAAAATATTTATTTCAGCCTTTAGACAATACAATAAAAGTACAAATGTAAAAATACAATTGGATTTGTATGAGTCACACTCAAAGCTGTATCAAACAAACAAAATGGTGTATTATCTAATGCTGGGAAAGCCTTAACATTTAAACCGAATGATCTTGTGATCTTCACACTAGGCAAGCCTGTAACGTGGAGATCTAAATACGATTACCTTTTTAAATTTAACAATTTACTGACACCTTAGTCTAGCTTAACTAACTAATAAGTAACGAAATTGAGTATTTCTAAAATATGTTTATGCAAAAGGAGAATTATAATTTACTTGAACAAAAAGTACAGTGTATAGTATACAGTGTATAGTATATATAGTAATAGTTACATATACAACAAATACATATAACAGTATAATATTATATAATATTAAATTATATATAAACAAATATATCATATTATATGTTCATTAAATATAATAAATAAAGATATATATATATATATATAATCTTAATACAATTAAGATTATTATGGTATTTCTTCTTTAAGATTTGATTATAAGAATGTTTTCAGTGCTATCATAACTTAGAGACAATAGCCAGTTTTGTATTATTTTTTTCGTTTCATTTAAAGACTTACTTTTTATGTCACAGTGTTTAAGGGCAGTGTTGTAAACGTGAGATCTTACAAATTGGCCAAAATGCTGTGCAAAGACAGTTTTGATAGGTGGGATAGGCAAACGGAAAACTCGCCTCGCTGCCAAATCTTTATAATCTTTGGAAGCAAGTACTGTTTTGTGTACAGATAGAGACATTCTCAATATAAAAAGTTGTCTCACGTTGAGAACTCTGGTTTCTTTGTATAGCTCTAGAGTGGGGTATCTAAAGGGTCGTTTCATCATTACCTTTAATATGGAACGTTGTGCTCTCTCAATTTGAATGAGGAAGGTTTTAGCGGCACTACCCCAGCAGATGATGCAATATGTGATTAGAGATTGTCCCAACGCAAAATAAACACATTTAAGGGTTTCAATAGATGTTACGTGGCGTAATTTTTTCATAATGCCAACCACTCTTGTCACTCTTGCTGAGAGCGAATCAATATGCATTTTAAAGTTTAAGTTTTCATCTAATAATACGCCGAGGTATTTAGTCACGTTTGTTCTTTTCAAGGATATGCAATCACATGAGTTTCTGTCACAGAATTCTGTATGAATTTTCAATGCTGTTGGAGTATTAGGAGACGAGGCAGCTGTTTTGTGGAAGCAGATGTACACTGTCTTTTTAGTATTTAATGTCAACAGGTTATTATGCAGCCATTTAGACACATACCTCATACCCCGTTCAGCTTCATGCAAAGCCTTAGACCAGGTAGGACCTTTAAAAACAATTGCTGTATCATCAGCATAACAAACCACTTCGGCATTTTCGATTTGCAAGTCATGTAAGTCATTAATGTACAGCATGAATAAAAGAGGACCTAGAATGCTTCCTTGTGGAACACCAAAGCTTATAGACTGAGCATTGCTGGATATTTCTCCAACTGTTACACATTGTCTACGTTCTGACAAATAACTTTTAAACCAATTTAAGGCTATACCTCTAATTCCCATATTGTATAATTTGTTTAAGAGTAAAGGAAGGGACACAGTGTCGAAGGCTTTGGCCAAATCTAGAAAGACTCCAACACAATTTAGTTTGTTGTCAAGGCTAGTTGACACAGTTGAAGTAAGGAGCGAAACAGCATCTTCAGTACTTTTTCCTTTTCTGAATGCAAACTGACGTTCTGATATAATATTATGAGAATCTAAGAAATGTATTAACCTTTTGTTAACCAGCTTCTCGAGTAACTTTCCGAAGGCACATAAGAGAGAAATGGGCCTGTAGTTTTCGATACAGTTTTTAGGTCCACCTTTGAACAAACCTGGAGTCTTCAAGTCACGAGTGAATGTATCCTTGGATTCACCTTCTAAGCTTGCGTGCTACATTGACTACGTCATGAGTTAACATCAGGTGAGACAGTTGTCAAACTTACATATATTTTTTAAATTTGATTAAATTAGCTAAAAATAGAGAGCGAAAAATATAGAGTATGAAATAAAAAGGGTAAATGGAATTAAAATAATAATAAAATGCTATGATCAAAACAAAAGCATGTAGTTTTTGTAAAAAATCTAAACATGCTTAATGATAGAAAATTAGGCTGTAGGTTTATTAAAAAGGCTTAGATTAAAAACTGCATTTAATTTATTTTACTTGCCAGACACCTATAAAATATGGACGAGCTTCCTTCCTTAGTATTCCCAAATAGGTAAAATATGTGTAAAAATGAGTGTTTACAGAGTCTATAAAAGTGAACGCAATATATTTCGTAATGGCCCCAGTGTAACAGATATCCACGGTGATCGCTTACCATTAAACAACCTTTCTTCTCGGCAGAATATTTACTTATATCAAGACAACTATTAAACTATTTACGAAAATCATAATTTGAGTAACTATTAAAAATAAATGAAAGCGTGTGATATTGAACAGCCATAGAAACAGTTAATTTAATTAATAAAAGATAATTCAAATTTTGACATCTACCCACCAACACATTTGTTTACTGTCACTTGTTGTTGCAATGTACATTACCAGCGCTTACGATACTTTTCTAAGTATTCTATTTTGGAAAGGTGTCAGCCCTTGTGGTTGCGACCTCGGCCAGCGATAAACGATGCAGACTGCATCATTGCAAGGGCGCGCACAATCGCATCGCAGATGTCTCAATGCACGTAGATACTTTCAATGCAGACTTCATTCGTATATTTCGCGGTATATTTGTAATACAGTGCCTGCAAGTAGTTACCAGAGCGGATTAACTATATTAACTTATAGGTATGACCAAGGAAGAAAAAGGTTATAACTTTATAGCCATATCTATAAGACTACCATATTTACTCAAAATCTAGTTCCAGTTTTATCAAATCTGTAAATAGATAATTTTGTAAATTTGGTTTACACAATATTTTTTGCTCGAAATATGTCATTTTCCATTTAAAACCATTTTTAACCGACTTCAAAAAAGGAGGTTACTCAATTCTACCGTATATATGTTTTTTTATGTGTGTTCGCGGATAACTTCGTCGTTTATGAACCGATATTGATATTTTTTTTGTTAGGCAGAGTATACTTCCGTGGTGGTCCCATTCAAATTTCATCAAAATCGGACAAACGATATTTGAGTTATACTCCAATAACTGAAAAGTGCTACGCGTATCTTGATGATATTAATGTCGCGGTTGAAGACATCGCAGAACACACAATGACAATTAATTGATCCCGTGAGTAGCAAAACTCACTGAAAAGGGTGAAAAAAAAAATTTTTTAACAAAAAATGCAACCGACATCATCACTCAAAAGTGTGAAATAACTTGTCGAAGTCGGTACTATGAGCACAATAAATTAACAATAAATTGCGAATATAGGCATACAATTTGAATACTTTTGTGAGTATTACACATTTCATTTTAGGGGCCAAGTCAACCGACTCTCTTGTATGAAAGGTCTGGTGAGCGCGGATGAAGCGAAATAAGCGTGTCGGGATCGTGGCATTATTGGAAGGCGGTGGTCTCTGCCTATAGAGGGGTGAATGTATGTATGCATTACACGTAAAACTTAGCTACACGTTTAAACCAACACGTCCTGTAAACTTAAACGTGTATTATGCCTGCTCCTACTAAAGTGACTCTAGTTCAGATAAAGTAATTTTTTTTTTCAATAAACTTCTCAATCAGTTTTTACTGCGCTGATTTTAACAAGCAAAGGTCGTCAAATCTGTAGGGACGTGATATTCTACAGAGGTTTGTTTGCATGTAGGATACATTTGATTTTGTTCAGGCGTGCACCGACGTCACTTTTAGGATTCATCATCATCACACAGGATACGATATGGACGTGCATGTTTATTCTTACCTTCACAATAGATTTGCGTAGTTTATAATCATCATCATCATCTCAGCCATAGGACGTCCACTGCTGGACATAGGTCTCCCCCATTGATTTCCACATGGACCTGTTGGAAGCGGCCCGCATCCAGCCCTTGTTTGCGATCTTAGTCAGGTCGTCTGTCCACCTGGTCGGTGGCCGTCCTATGCTGCGCTTGCCAGTCCGTGGTCTCCATTCTAGGACTTTTCGCCCCCAACGGCCATCAGTTCTTCGAGCTATGTGCCCTGCCCACTGCCACTTCAACTTGCTAATCCGCTGGGCTATATCGGTGACTTGCGTTCTTCTACGAATCTCCTCATTTCTGATTCGACCACGTAGAGAAACCCCGAGCATAGCCCTCTCCATAGCTCGTTGTGCGACTCTGAGCCTGCTCAGAAGGCCCATAGTCAGAGACCACGTTTCGGTTCCATAAGTCATCACTGGTAACACACACTGTTCGAAGACGGTATTTTGGACGAGAAGACGTCTCGTAGCTCGTAGTTTATAATAAAACAAGCCTTTTACTTAACTTTAAAAAAACACTACGTAGGTAGTATTTAAATAAAGCATAATATCTAAATTAATTAAACACTATGTAGGTAGGCTTATTTTCCTGTTTGGGGAAATTCTGATTAACTACGTGGGTCTACTGGAATCGCTCCCGCAAGTGGAGCAATTATAGACACAAAGAAAATAGCTGTTGCGCCCTTTATTATATATGTTGATAATTGATTGATAAATTTTATTTCACAAAACACAGTGACACTTATTCTTAATAATAATATATGTGATCTCTTATGATCTAAAGATCTTATCTAATTTAATTTAACTTACATTAACTTAAGTTACCACTTCTCGAATAACGAGCTCCTGTCCCAGTACTAGTTGAGAACTGTGTTACAGGGTACAGGGTATATGTGAATGGAAGCAAAATAAAACTTCGCTATAAAAATATATCAAAAGACAGATTATATGTTCTAATATGACGAAAATAGCTTTGATGCAAATTATTATAGTGAAGTTCAAATTTTCGTTAAAAACTTTGAACTCTCATATAGTCTATATAATATTACATTTTATATATAAAAAAGCCCGCTGTATATATAAATACCTGTGTCTATGACACGACCAAAACAAACAAATACAATAATCGTTCCCATTTTCCATCCTCATAATTTATAAACCATCCATCTACCGCAATCAAAACGGTTGTCATTCGCGCTTAACATCAAGCGTGTATATTTCTCGCGCGAACATCAAAGTAGCCTACGAAGGCCGGCACTTCGTCAGAGCGTGCGCGCGCGCATCTCTGGGCCCTCAGCCAACTCGGACATGAATGAAGCAGGAGTGAGCTAGACTAATTTATTGAGAACAGTTGACTACAATGTTTGCCTTACATTGCACAGATGATGGTTTGCAAATGCATCTGTAAATAGCAATCAGGTATCTGTAAGCAAGGTCTCTCAGGACGAAAAGATCTAAATCATGATGTATGTGTCTCATTTGTACAGACAAAGTGGAGATTGGGTGGTTAGCTTTTTATTCAGCTTTGGTTAGCGTCTAGTGCATTTCACATTGGAATAACAAATCTAACTTATAAGCCAGGAAAAAGTACCACTGACAGTTACAAGCAACCGAACTCTTTCACACTCATATGTATGTAGTCGGCGACACAGGCACAGGCTTAGAGTATAATGTATACTATAGTTTATATACCCACTATAGTATCTCTAAGTCTGTGCCTGTGTCGCGGGCATAGACACAGACAAACACGCAAGAACTTAGAAAATCATGTATACCAATGATATTATATGTTTATATGAGGTAGATGTCGCACAAGCGCGCGGAAACTGAGGCGGCAAAATTGAGTCAATTGTAGTAATTTTCATTGCGACGCGTATTTCAAGCGCAAGTGTAAACATATAGCTATCCTTTTCTATATTATTTGTACCGTATTATCTGTCGCAGTAAGCATGTTTATGTCGTAAAGGAACAAAATCTGAGCACCGCGCAGTATGAATATACGTCATCTTTAGTAAAACATCATTGATGTATACTCAATCACATGACCACTGAGCCACAGCAACCGTCAAATAACAACGAAATGAAAAAGCAAAACCACATTTTCGCTTCATATTTATGTCCGTTATATTCTGGCCAAACTTGTAAGTTACAAAATCGTGTTTGATGCGACTAAAGTAGTCATTGTACCCTACTGGAAAACAACACAAAAACAACGAGATAAAAATGAACACTAATCAGGGGCCTTACTATCAGCTTTGTGAAATCTATTCAAGTTCCGAGCAGTTCTAAAACCTGGCTTAAACATGCCAGAGACAACAATAACCGTTCACCTTTGAGAATATCAATCTTCGAACAGTTCACCTAAAAAAAAAAAAAAAAAAAAAAACCACATGACTGGCCGGTTGGCGCAGTTGGTAGCACTCTGCCTTCTGAGCCGCTGGTCCCGGGTTCGATTCCCGGACAGGTCAAACATTTGTGTGTATGAACATGTCTGTTTGACCTGTGTCTGGGTGTGTATATGTATATAAGTATATATATAAGTATGTATTTAAGTATATTTATCAGTCATCAGGTTACCATAGTACAGGCTCTGCCTAGTTTGGGACCTGAAGACCTTGTGTGAATGTTGTCCTATATTATTAAAAAAAAAAAAAAAAAAGGAACGTAATGTCGTGGTGATGGTATGACTTTACACTAAGCGGTTTAAGCCAGGTTTTAGAACTGCTCGGAAGTGAATGGATTTTATAAAGCTGATAGTACGGCCCCTGATGTGATTTGGTAGTTTTATCATATGACAAGGAATGACCTACGACTCAGTAAATATATAAGGTCAATTTCAGTCATAATTTCTGACACCATTTAGGATTTTTTTTTCCTCCATTTAATACTGTGGCTATTATACTGCCACTACATTTTCATCTTTGTATATTTCTCAGAGGATGTTTGTTTTTTTTTTTGTTCTTATTATCAAAACATCTTAGGTCTTATCTTATGGGGTACATAGACGTACGAATATAAAACTTTTCCCGGACATCTTTTGTTTTCATTTTTTTTGCTTTACACTAATAAAGCACTTAGGATTTATTATTTCACGGATATTATACTTGACGATTAATTTACCACGCATGCTTATCACAGTAGGTCTTACTGAAATCCATTTCTTCGCGATGACCTGAAGATGTTATTGAAGAAATTATCGGAAATGCTTAGCTACAACTATCAACAAACCTTAGGTATCTATATAATCTTTGACTTTCACATTTTTTTATTTTTTATTTATTTATTTATTAACATTCACACAAGGTCTTCAGGTCCCAGAGCCTGTACTATGGTAACTTGATGACTGATATATATACTTATATACATATACACACCCAGACACAGGTCAAACAGACATGTTCATACACACAAATGTTTTACCTGTCCGGGAATCGATCCCGGGACCAGCGGCTCAGAAGGTAGAGTGCTACCAACTGCGCCAACCGGCCAGTCACCAGTCACTTTCACATTAGGACACCATTTAGGTCAGTGATACCGATAGATAAACTATGCATATAATTGCGATAAGTATCGTCTTTGTCTCTAATAATAAGAAACCATGACCTACGTGATCAAGGTCTCGTTCGCTTCTTCCAATACAAATAAACAATCGAGCACAAGTGTTATCAACCATGGAAGCAAATAAAATACAATTTCTAGGTGATAAAGCGGGCTCGAAGCACTCGTAGTAGAGTTTAAGTAAGCGATTTTAACCGATCAACTGCGTGCAGCAACGTACTCGGTCATAACTCGGACGGGTAACCGCTAGAGGCACTTTGGACAGTGCTTCTGTGTGCAGGGGGCTCGTGTCATCATGGACATGGATGTGATTTCTATTTGTTTTTATTATCATTATGAATGATGCGATCTGACTGATTAATTAACCGATGTTTAATTTACTTTATGTTTATAATTTTATTTATTATATATTATGCACGAACCTGGAAGATACAAATATAAGATATACTGTATATATGCGTTTTACCACTATCTCACTTGATGGTCAGTGACGATGTGGTCGAAGATATTATAACACTAACGTAGAATACTCACTGGCACTCAAGGACTGCTGCCTGACCACACTATGTGTTAGGTGACAGTTTTTCAAACTTGAGGGTGGTAGCTAGCCAGGCAGGTACTCGAAGGTATTCTACGACCATGCTAGGAATTTGATAACGGTGTTACCTTCACCGGAAGCTCAAGCCGTTGATGGGCATCAAACCAGCGGTAGCATCGGTCAGTTTGACAGCCGACGCTCTCAACGTTGAGCTGTCAACGCTTCAAAACCTGTGGTAAGCTACAGTTTATGATACTTCATTCCGTTAACTTCAACCAAATTTTAATCTCACAACTACATAGCCGTCAATGCTTCAAAGCCCACAAGCTATATAAACACATCACAAAACATATGAATCATTTCAATTTGACATTCAACTGACGCATGACGTCTTAAGGTCGATGTCATGTTTGCGATTAAAAAAATATACAGCTGTTTGCTTCTGTCATAATTAGTGTCATATCGATGTGGTCGCATACCGGAGATTATAAGAGGATAGAATAATATTTTATTTCATTGTTATTTATAGGTCTAGAATTTGACCATTCTCTCACTTGATGGTTAGTGACAATGTAGTTGAACGGTACAATGTTGAATGGCTCTCATAGAGTTACCTAAACAAAATAGATATGTACTAACAGATTTCAAGAGGTAGCTAGCTAATTGGGCAGAAGGAAATAGGTACCCTACCACATTATATTTAATAACGATTTACGCTACATATCGATCCGACTACAGATTGATTATCGAAACTTACTCCTCCCCGAGCCTTTCATTGCTTCACACAGCTGAAACAGCTAGTAATTAAATCGTTATCTATGGGCCTTAATTGTTCGCGAACTATAGGCCTTATAAGCAAGTTCAAAGTCGCACATCGAGCTATGGAAGGGGCTAGGCTCATGGTTTCTCACGATCGAATCAGGGGAGACATATGTTCGGCAGTGGACTTCCTATGGCCGAGATGATGACGATGACATGATTTTATAAATCTAAAATGTCTTATTTAGTTTATGATAAATTAAAATTCGTATATGATCTATCAACATGTCATTTTAATAGTTTTATAAAATAAGGCACATGCATGACGACTCTTTTGCCCATAAGTAACAGCAATTTGTAAAAAAACGCATAAAAGGTTTCCAAATTTGAACTTAATTATAACCACATAAGAAATTAAAATTTTATCATCATCTCTATGGCTAAAATGTACACTATAGCGAGTATCAAATTCAACGATAAAAATCATTGATACCTTATCTTAGTACACATGGGAACAGTAGAGATGCATACGACACGATTGCAAGGTTGTGACTGAGTGGATATGCACCGAATATTTATCTTGTAGATAAGCCGACCGGTGAATGACGTAACCATTTTGATTACTCGTAAAAGTGGCCATGGTACATTTTAGACAAAGAATATCCACGAAATACTATGCTCACGGCAATGGAGAAGTTAACTATCTCTATCACTGATAATGTGAAAGTCAAAGATTATATTTATACCTAAGGTTTGTTGATAGTTGTAGCTAAGCATTTCCGATAGTTTCTTCAATAACATCTTCAGGTCATCGCAAAGAAATGGATTTCAGTAAGACCTTCTTTGATAAGCATGCGTGATAAATTAATCGTCAAGTATAACATCCGTGAAATAAGCACGGTTGCACGGTTCCATACACACACATGCAGTTTGAGGTGGTTTTGTGGGGTTAAAAGCAGGAATTAAACTTGTTAAAGGATGGCAAAGTTAATATTGTTTAACCCCCTTACTTATAAACGTTGAATAAGCTGCGAATAGTAATTCAGCGTTTTGTTCCGATCTTTCAACGTCAAACTGTCATATAAGCGACAAAGACAAAACACTGAATAACTATTCAGAGGTTATTCAACGTTTATAAGTAAGGGGGTAAGTTGCTGCATGGTTACTTAAAAATGGTGAAATAGAACAATTCCATAGACTATATGAGCATGTTTGCTACTTGCAGTAGCTAGCTCCACGTGCAGTGCAGTGCAGCCAACCCAGCGAGACGGCAAGGCCGTATGACGTCACGGTCAAGACACATCGCCGGAGTGCTAAGGTTTCAGCACTTAGCAACTCGAATGCACCCTAATAAGTACCTGTATAGTTAATAGACCAAGTGCATGTTAATATTATTGTTATTTAATTTTTCATTGTTTATTTTTATAATCTGTTGTTTGGTTCCTTCTGTGCCGGCTCAAATGGTTCCAACGGAAGACCAGCGCTGGTTTATTTACAACCAGCATTATGCTGAGTTGGGACCGATTTGAGACATGACAATTAACGCACTAATTAGACAAATTCAAATGTTTAATTTTTGTTAAAATTTAATTGTTTTTGTTACTGTCTCAAATAAATCTATTTTCTTTCATTCTTTACTTTTAAATAAAATATTAAACTAAAATTATTTTATATATGTTATTAATGTAAAAATATTGAACACTTTATGAAGGAATTGTAATCGGAATCATTACTGACAAATACGTATAGCGAAATCGATAAAGTTTATTTGACAGTCGACTGTAGTACCAAAAGGGATAGTTATGATTTCACCGGTATGTATTTTTTTTATCTACACTCAGACCCCCGCGCTAGGATTCCCTGTATCGCGGGAGGCATGGACACACACAATAACAGGACACAACACCCAAGACCCGGGACAAACATCTACACTCGTCGCACAAATGTTTGCCCCTGCCGGGATTCGAACCCAGGGTCCCGGAGATACAGAAGTCAATGTCACTGCGCCACGGCGACCGTTAAATGTATGTATGTTCATCTGTTCTCCTATGACTTCTAAACTAGTAATCATAATTTGACAAATGAGGTGTCGTTGGAAGCGTCTTTCTTGTCCGCTGGTTATATGTAATGCGACGTCATATCAAATTGAATATGGCTCTAGGGAGACGAGAGGGCACGAAGTGAACCACATTTTTTTAAAGAATTTTTTTATTTATTTATTAACATTTGCACAAGGTCTTCAGGTCCCAAACTAGGCAGAGCCTGTACTATGGCAACCTGATGACAGATATATATACACCCAGACACAGGTCAAACAGGCATGTTCATACATACAAATGTTTGACCTGTCCGGGAATCGAACCCTGGACCAGCGGCTCAGAAGGCAGAGTGCTACCAACTGCGCCAACCGGACAGGCAAAGAAAAAAAAAAGGTATTGAATTGGGATTTTAAAATAAAGGTACAGTGTCGTACATTGTATATTTGTCAACCGTACCGTTTGCGAGGTAGATCCCGTCAAAGTCATGAAAACTAATTTTCCTAAGGAATGAGTTACTTTTAATTTGCAGCTTGTTATAAAATAATATCATCAGGCAGAACGTACTGCTTCCATTGACAGCAGTTCGAAACGTTATTATCATTTCGTCCGAACACAAAAGAACAAAATGTATCACTGATAACTGATCTTCACAACACAGGGTATCCTAGTGTGGAAATCACGGTATTGTTTTTTTGGATACTTTTAAACAATGTTTAAATAAAAAGTGCTTTCTTGTGTGTTAATATGAAACTATTACTGTAAATTTGTATCGTATATTTTACTTTATGTTTAGTCTATTTTAGTTAAGTTACATCAATGTACTGTTCTGTATTTTTATTATTATTAAACTTATTATTATTATATATTATAAGTAACTATTGTACACCTTTTTTTGAATAAAGATATTATTATTACTTAAAATTGTTTGATTTAAATAATTCTACTGTACGTGTGTATGTCACTGAACTCCTCCTAAACGGCTGGACCGATTTGAATATATTTTTTGTATGCGTTTGAGTGGCGCCCTGGATGGTTTAGATTCACAAATCATCCCGGCACTTGGCGCTGCAGTCGGTAGTAATTTTTTACCCGTGCGAAGCCGGGGCGGACCGCTAGTATATATATATATATGTATTTACGTAAACGAAATTTAAGTAAAGTAAATATGTACTACTAACAGGATAGGACTTCATTGTCCGTTTCCATTACCAAAATCGTGGATTCATGTTTCATAGCGACCGGAACGATCGTACACCGGAAGAGCAACACGAAAACAATTTCCTTACAATCAGCCTGATTGATAACATAGGAAGTGATCGAATCAACAGAATCGACTCGAATCAGAATCGATACACGTTCGCGATTTACGCAAAAGTATCGAATAGAAGTGATCATTACGAGCATCGATAGCGGAATGTGCCGACACTTCGTGCATTTGTTTCCTCCAATCATTGATATTGATCGACAACATTCATTTCGAAAAGTTGAGAATCGAAAAGCACCCTGCACTAAGTTACAACTTAATTTTTGAAAAAAATTGAAACAACCATCTTTATTCATCTGTATTTTTTTTACTTATTTTATGTTTGCGTTTGACAATTTCATATTTTCCTAGGTATCAAAATATCATCATCATCATCTCAGCCGTAGGACGTCCACTGCTTGACATAGGCCTCCTCCATATGAAAATATACTAAACCGAAATTGATAAATTTTAAATGGGGCCACCGCGGAAGCGTAGGTGCTCTTTCTATTAAAAAGAATAATTATCAAAATCGGCCAACAGTTGGCGGAGAAATCAATAAATATAACAAACAATATATATTGGAACATAGATCTTCCTTCCTTTTTAGGTTCATTAAATAAAAAATACGAAACGAATATAAAACATTAAAACGTCAGACCGTAATATCAAATTTTGTAAAAATTATATACTACCGCGAGAGCAGTAAATGAAAATCTGTGATCTCAACTGACACCCGGGGAAAACAAGTATAATATTACATTATGTACTACTGTACTTGTGTACTATGTACTAATAGTACATTATGTCGAAACATTTAATATTTGTTGTTTTAATGTAAGAAAACAATTCAGTTTAATAAAAAAACAACACATATGTAATTAGTATTTCAATGTAACTAAATTATTAATATAATCTAAATTGTATAATCCTAAAAGCGAAAGTTTGTGTGAATGTGTGTATGTTTGTTACTTCTTCTCGCGCATTCACGTCCATACCGAATTAATTCGGTATGGAGATAGTTTAAGCCCTGGACTTATACTACTGAATACGCCACACTCAACCAAATATTTATTATAATATTAAATATAATTTGATAATGTGCGCCATCATGTTAATAATACATATTCTATTCTATTCTTTAGAACTATATTATAAGGTTTGTTACAACTACGCTTGACATCCTTCCGGGTTTCCCAAAATTTGTCCCAATTACGGTTTTATTTTTAGTTTTAGTTGGCCGGTTGATAACTTAAAAAAACTCCGCCGAATTGACCGGGTTTTCCGGCTCCCAAATCCGTGGTTTCCACTTTTATTATCCTGGTAGGTAGATTTTAGAGCTGGCAACCCTAGCTACAACACTAGCAGCTCACAATGGTAGGTAGTCACCTAGGCGCAGACTGCTTGGCGACCGTGACTTCTTGAATTACATTACGAGCTCTACTTTAGAATCGCAGTATAGGTATACAAGTCGCGTAGTAGAATGAGTTAGTAACATACAGAAGTTAGCGGTATATTCTAATATATATAAATCTCGTGTCACAATGATTGTCCTCAATGGACTCCTAAACCACTTAACCGATTATAATAAAATTCGCACACCATGTGCAGTTCGATCCAACTTGAGAGATAGGATAGTTTAAATCTCAAATTATAGTCGCAATTTTAATTTATTGCTAATTATTTGTCTGTTATTATTTGACAGTCACAATTATCTGTTAACTCCAAATGATTCTAACAGATGTCGATACCTTTCGACTGGGTTGAGTAAGTAATCAATAGATGGCGCTGCTATGGTAAGTTGTCTGTTATTATTTGACAGTCACAATTATCTGTTAACTCCAAATGATTCTAACAGATGTCGATACCTTTCGACTGGGTTGAGTAAGTAATCAATAGATGGCGCCACATGGCCACAGCAACGCGTGGCCGGGTCAGCTAGTATTATATAATATATAGTAGTATACCGGTATATAAATAATCCTTAATAATCCTTCCTTGTCGCCTTCATCACACTCAAGCATACTGTTAATATTATTAAAAGTCACGTCATAATTACTTTACACTATTTCTACGGGTATAACGTGGTACTAACGCGGAGTCGACTACGCGTAAGTACCACGTTATACCCGTAGAAACAGTGTAAAGTACTCAAGCATACTGGTTCAATATATCCTGTCATACTTTTAATAAGTGAAAAGGACTTTACAGATATTATTGATCCGGAAAAAAATTAACCTTAATATTGTATGAAAAGAAAACTAAAGGGTTTTTAATTCTTTATAGATCTGGCATTTGACCACTAACTTACTTGATGGTCTGTGACGATGTGGTCAAATATGTAATCACGGTATACCTAGAATGTTCACTGGTTCTCAAGGACTGCTGCCCGAACACACCATGTGATTGGTGACTGTTTTTCAAAATTGAGGAAAGTAGTTAGGTTGGCCGGTACTCAAAAGTACCTTACTATCGTACTGCGAATTTGATAAGGTGTTACGTTCACCGGAAGCTCAAGCCGTTGGTGGGAATTAACCGGCGTCGTCAGTTTGACAACCGACGCGCCCACCCCTGAGCTATCATCGCTTCAAAATTATTAATAAATAATGTGTCAACTCAACGAGCTGAATAAAGTTATGAATTTTGCGAGATCGAAACACAATACAAAGCTATGGTATGAGCAATCAGAAAATGATATCCAGAATCCAGCAGAATATCCGGTGAAAGAAAATACAAAGAAATCAGCAAGTCTTCATAAATTCACGTCAAATGACTGCCACAAATACGTATCAACGCAGACTAAACGGATATCACACGGCCTATAGACTATGCATGTTATGAATACTGACATTATTGGAAATGAATACGAAACTATGCTTATAATATTAGCCACATAACTTCCCTGAATATTTGTCCTAATCCTGGTTAACAAAGTCAATAGCCCATGAGCAGGGAACGGCCCCATTTTAGGTCTATTTATGCAGACTGGTAGAGGAGTCAGACAGCGTGGCGACTGGCTTCTGAATACAATAGGCAGTGCAAAGTTTGTTTTATTACCTGACCTGACTAGATAACTTTCAGAGCACAACAGTTTTGATTGCAGACATTTTTTTCCCTGAGACTATATGTGGAGAATATTGTTCGTTCTTGAAGTCGTATATTTTTTGAATTACTAATAATTTTTTTATACTTCTACTTTATAGATTGATTTGTTTGACCACTATCTCACTTGATGGTCAGTAAGGATTTGTTCGAAAATAAAATTCTAGTTTCACCGAAATGTTTATTATTTCACCGAAATGTTTATTAGCTATCAAGGACTGCTGCTTGAACACACTATGAGTTGACAGTTTTTCAAACTTGAGGGTGTCAGCTAGCCAGGCAGGTAACCGAAAGTACCACCACGCTAGAGTATGTAAATGGGTTTTAATCGGCGACTCGTAATAGCCCATATTATTGATATTCCATTATACTATGGTTTAGGCTACCAGAGAGGTTAATTTATGGGCGTTTGCACCACGTAGCGACCGGCCAAAATAATAGCAACTAGAGAAAATAACTAGTGAGCCTAAAGTGGATTTAATTGTATGAACATGCGTATGTATTTTAAATCAAAGTTTTCCTAACATTTTGACGTGATAACGTTTTATAAATTGATGAATACCAGCAACACTCATGAAAAATAGTAACGTTCCGCGTAACGTTCCACCTGAGTTTTGTATTACATAAAATAATCAAAGTCAAAGTCATAAATGATTATGACGTTATCACGTAAATCTATCGTCCGTAAACCGACTTTACAGACACCCAATTTTTTTTTTCTATGCGGTATTCATTTTATGTCCACAGTGCATAATCGACTAGATTTAAAAACACTATATGGATTTTATAATAGGTACTGTGCTTATCTTAATCTGTCGGCTACTAAGGACTTATGCTTATAATGAAGCGACGCGACGTCGAGTAAATCAACAAAAGAGTGCTTACTCTTTGTTTTTTTTTATAATTAACAATTTCACTTCTATGGTACAGGATGCAAAAAGTTGCCATACGTGCATTTTTTTACTCATATGCCTCATTAGGTAGCATTTTGAACACTAAAGTATAAGTATTATAATATATAATATTATAAGTAAATATTTCTGACACAGAAAGCACGTGAGAACATTTTCTATACAATTAAAATCAATATTACCTTTGATATCTCTAATAAGCAGCTACGTGAAACATATTAACAAGCAATTTCATTTGCTTTTAGGGTTCCACTAGCAACATATCAAATCTGTTCAGATAAACAGAATAAGAGCTATTCGTACTCGAGTTTTTGTTAATTTCAGCTATAAGCAGAGCTACCCACATTGTCTGATCGTCGTAGAACACTTGTTTCAGTCTTTAATTCATCCCTTCCTATATATTAAAGTCATGTTTAAGGAATGTGTAATCATAGCTTTAAAAAAAATTGGTTGTCTGAAAAGTCGGTTTACGGACGATAGATTTACATGATAACGTCATAATCATTTATGACTTTGACTTTGACTTCGACTTTGACTTTGACTTTTATTATTTTATGTAATACAAAACTCAGGTGGAACGTTACGCGGAACGTTACGCGGAACGTTACTATTTTTCATGAGTGTTGCTGGTATTCATCAATTTATAAAACGTTATCACGTCAAAAACATATTCTGCTAAAGCTTGAAAACCCTTGTGAATATTACACATTATAAGAAGAATCAGGTACGATATAAAACGTGAGTGTAGTCAGCCAAAATTGTCTACGTCACTAAGTTCACGCCTTAAATATCAATAAGACATAAGACATAAGATACAGGAAATAATAAGAATTCGTATTCAGTAAAAACTTGTATGAATGTTATAGTACAATTTTGATTGATAAATATTGGTTTATATTAGGATCAAACAAAAGGTTCCTCATAACCGTGATCTAAAATGTACCATGAAGTATGAATCCCCGAATTTCTAGTTACATGACTGGGATGAGAAACTGTCGTATACTAATTTTCTAATTTCAACTAATCAGTTCATACCTTCAAGGCAGTTCAAACGCGTGTCGTTCAATTTTCTTAGATAAAACATTTTCTTGACATTTTTCGTTGAATTATCGGTAACACTAATTTACATAGAGATGAGGTGCTTTTATGTGTCCGCGATGATAACTACAACTAAGTTTCAACTTTGATCACATCGTCACCATCCAGTGAAACAGTATTTTATAGGCTAGCTTCGGCCTATAAAATAATAGTGAAAAAGTTTATTTTTCAATAATAATTACATTTATTAGGTTTTTTATCTATACAGAACCCTTCCAGTTTTTCTTGAGACGCCGGCCGCCGTAATGTTTCACCCACGCCCCGAAAAAATTCTTTTGTAGCCCTTCGACGCGACTCAATTATTTCTGCCCGCTCATCTGAGCTAAAGCATTCCATTTTTTTTTAAAATCTCCATTATATTCCAACAGTCTGTTACGTCGCTAAAGCTCCTTGCTTATCGACCTCTCAAGGGTAAACGAGACAAATTTGTTCTGAATCAAATTTTCACAATTATAATGCACAAAATGATACAGTGTAAATGATATCAGTATTGCGTATTGTAGCAATTATAAATTAATGAAATCAAAATATCCGCCTGTAAACGTATATTATGTAATAATTGTAAAATTGCCTCGCAATATATGTACTTTTTTTTTTTTCGCTCGCTCCACATTGCTATACCCTACCAGGGTCATATGTACGCTTGAAAAAAATGTATTTAAGACCTGCATGTAACGCCATATGAATGCAATAAACTATTGAGTATTGAGTATTTTTCAATAATATTTTGTACATATTACGAAAATTTTACCTACTACTTTCTCTGTGAAAATCACACACGATGTTTGGTTTCAGCTTCAAATTAAGTCTAATCATACATTGTCCTACGCTAGTCATGAAGGTACTTCTTTAATCTAGGATAATATCAAGTATTGGTAAATTAAACCTTTGTAAATTGTACCTATACATGGTGAAATATCTGCATGAATAAATAATTTTGATTTCATTTCACAATTGTACATTTTAGTTCTCTCAAAACTATACAAATAAATACAGAACAAAACACGAGTTCATATCATAAACTAAGCTTAGGCTTTTGTTCGCGTGAATAATAGCCACATTCACGTCTCCATTACCATACCTTTGAATATCTTTACAATAAACGAGAGAACAAATCACACATGCATACATAACGAGCTAAATGTGGTAACAGCGGTAATGTAAGCCCGAGCGCACACTAGCGGCAGCAACACAGTCACCCCGATTTGAATAAACAATAAACGCGGACGCTGCACTGACAAAAACTGCGCTCCGCAGATAAACACGGTAAACGGTGAGGCAATTATGCAAATGCATTAAAATCGGGCATTGTTCCGCAGCACGTGAACTAGAACTGGCGATTTCCAATCATTATGGGCATATGAAGCAGCGAGAGGAGCTTTATCGGCGAGCGGCGCTATCGATAGTGTTATGTTATGTTACACAACCGACAACATATTCAGTAAGGATGCATGCAAGTAGCTTAAACTGTGACCAGTTAGATAAGTTGATATTGAAAAACCATATAAAACAAGAAACTGAATAGATTATACATAATACACACACCCATGAATTATATTTTTGACTCGTCAGGCTAATAATAACTTCCTCTTTTGTTTTCTTTAATATTATTTACATTACGTGATTCAACCCTGGTTTCCGTGTGATTATGCTAACATACCTATGTTTGTAATTAATAAGCAAATGAAATCTTATTTGGTTGATTTTGTTTTGGCGTCATATTATGCAGATGGGTACTTTAAGAAATATTACATATTTTGTGTTCAAATGTAACTTTTTTAAAGTTACCATTGCTGAGAGAATTAGGAAACGTTATACAAACAACTACTTTTGATCTATATTATGTGATAGCAGTATTAAGCGGCATAAACAATTTAATTATTGATAGTGACCTATTAAAGATAAACTCACACTTGTATCAGAGAACTTCTAAAAAATTCAAGTGTGCATAATGCGAATATAGTTTGCAAGCTTTGAACCCTCCATTTTGCATTTAAACCACAGCTCAACACTTCAACTCCCTATCAAGTGAATTGAACCGGGCCTGAGCCGAATTACCCCCGTCTTATGTAGACACACCCTTACAAAACACCGCACGTGTAAAATGCACGAATATTATTACAATGTTGCCACTATTATGTGTATTTGTAAAGCAATGTTGCACTAAATATAGATAACAAGGACAAATACACATTTGCAATTCTATCTATAGCATTTGTACAAGGAAACTGTCATTCAAACATATTACCTACATGAGATCAATTTCCACAAATGTAATATTTAAGTGACACTAGTACTGAAATAGGAAAAAGGATTTAAAAATATCAATTTAATTGTATTTAAAGATGCACAAAAAATGTTGATGAAAGCCCATTCGCTAAGCCTGAGTTATAAGTATTTATACAGCGTATTGTATCGTTATAAGGTCGACGACGTTTCTAGCGTCATCCCGCTTGGAGTCTGTGTCGTGCACTCCAAGGACCCAGCTCCAAATACTCATTTTTTTACATTTTACTCATCTTATACAGGCAAAATCCGCAACAAGCGGAGTAAGCATTACTATGATAGCTGTAATTTTGAAATTAAGTAAATAACAATAGCTGTTTAAATTTGACGGGGAACCAAATAGGCATAGAAGGCATAGAGAAATGCCGTACAGAACTTTATTCTTGCGCTGAACCTCATGCGCAGGTGACGTCACCACGCGAACGCTTTCCCGCTCATCGCTTACTAGTGAAAAAATGAAATGCGTGACTGTAATTACAGAATACAATTTGTGTGGCTTACGGAAAAATTCAAACCTATAATTAAGTTAACAGCCACGTCCTTAATTAATAATCGCTAAACCATCATAAACACACAACTGAACCTACATACAGAAAATTAAACTAATTATAGACCGTCCATTCACGTGCCGTTTTCAAATAGCACGGCAATGCATTGTCTAGATGCCTAATCAATTAATTACTAAGCTAGCTCATATATATATAAAATTTACATGTTTTAAACACATGCAATGCATACCAAGTGTATTTTTTACCGTAGGAAATAAAAAAAACGCATGTAGTGAAATCTGGGCTGTACGGGGGATAGAGTAAGATTTGTACACCCGAAGTTGCCAAATAATCTATGGTTCTAAGTCTGTGAGCTTGTGCGTTTTCCGCGAGACGCCCATTGTTGCAAATAAAAGAAGAGTGACAGGTAATGTATTTAAAAAAAGAACTAGCCATAAATGGCCAATGATTTTCATCAAGAAGATTTGAAATTAGCCGTCAATTCAAAATAGTTTCAGGAGAGCACTTATACATAATTTTACTGGGTAAAGGCATTTCCAAATCAGTCAAGTAGGTGTTAATCTTATCCATTACAAACATACAAAAATAAAATCTCTTCTAAAATATTACTTTAAACGAGTCATCATCATTTCAGCCATAGGACGTCCACTGCTGGACATAGGTCTCCCCCATTGATTTCCACAAGGACCGGTTGGAAGCGGCCCGCATCCAGCCCTTGCCTGCGATCTTAGTCAGGTCGTCTGTCCACCTGGTCGGTGGCCGTCCTATGCTGCGCTGTACATATCGCATATCGCTGTACATATCGTACATATCGTTTATAAAATAGAAAGTAGCTATGAAAACGAAATTATAAAAACTTGAGCAATAACCCTTTTTAGTAACACCCCTCCGTGATTAAAAAACTGTTATGCGCGATTTTCGAGTAGCATGTTATAGCTTCATTGATTATGTCGGCGTTAAAACAATGTTACCAGTGATGAACGACTACTTCGCATGCGTGCTCATAAATAATGCACCCGTTTCGAGGCGAGGAGACACGATGAAAAATTATTGCTGTCTTCACTTATGCATAATCATTTTCAATATTGTTTGAATGATAAAAACTACTGTCTGTGATTTTAGAAGACGACTGAACTTTTAGCGAAATATTTCTCTCTAGCCTAGCTCTCTTTAGCTGTAACTAAACTCGGAGACATTCATCCTAGGGGATCAAAAAGCTTCTGGACATCCGACAAGATTGTTCTTTTCGTAATTGTTGTTGTAGCGGCTGGCATATTTAATTTGCACTAAAATTGATCGGCTTCTTAATTTAAATTTAACCGCAATGCCTTAATAGTTCCATCCAACTTGAGGTCCCGAGTACTTCTTTCGGTTGTTTCGATAGATCTCATGAATTCAGGGAAGTTGGATGATCATTTCGAAAAAGTGAAACCACCTTTTTTTCTATATGTTAATCGCGTTTTGAGCTGCGTCTATAGCGTCATCAATAGTGTCATTACCAGACATCATGTCATCCATATCGAAATCTTTTTATTATCTTTGAAGCAGTTGGGTGGTCCCGTCCTTCATCTTCTTGATGTAAAGTTTTTACTGCAAGATACGGTGCCGTTCTGACTGTTTGCCAACTAACACATCTATCTACATTGCTCTCAATTAATACTCAACTATACATATAGTTTGAACTAGTGTTGTGTGTGTGTTTCTTTTATCCATGTTGTAAAGTCATGTCCACCAGATGTTGTGCTCGCTTCTCTTATTTTATAATTGTGTAGGTAACAGACGGTCGAAGTTTATTCATACAATTTCGTAATAATATAGTACATACATATTTTTTTCAACTATGTTTATAAGTGTCGAACAGAACAATTGAATGTAATTTTTATTTGTTAAATAGGTATGTTAACTTCTACCATAATATTTTTCTTTTTCTTTCTTTTTCTACTTAACTCCTATTAACTTTTTTAGTATAATAATATGGGACAACATTCACATAAGGTCTTCAGGTCCCAAACTAGGCAGAGCCTGTACTATGGTAACCTGATGACTGATATATATACTTCAATACATACTTATATAAATATACTTATATACATATACACACCCAGACACAGGTCAAACAGACATGTTCATACACACAAATGTTTGACCTGTATGTAGGATACATTTTTGGTTTTTATTGTTTTTCCAACAAGTAGATTGAATATGTGTATCTGAAATGACTGAACCCCTGAAGAGACTAGTCCACCCCCATCACAGGGTATTCTAGTGTGGGGGCTAGAGTGCAAATTAATATATTTCAGTTGTGCCAAACAATAAATCAGACCTTATCAAATTTATTTCGTGTACCTTTTGTTTGCTTCGAAAATATATTTTTTTTAATATAGAGGCTGAATTTTCGCTAGGGTTACCCAAAGATGGGGATCTATAACGCCCGAACAGATGAGAAGTAACAACTGTCAAAAACGTGAGTGTTTGTCAGTTTACTATTTAACTATGCGTCCTCGCGGTAGTTTTTAGGGTTCCTTACCCAAAGAGTAAAACGGGCCCGTTACTAATGAGGGTTCCGTACCCAAAGGGCAAAACGGGACCTTATTACTAAGAATTAGCTGTTCGTGTCGTCCGTCCCTCAGTCACCAGGCTGTATCTCATTAACCGTGATATTTAGACAGTTGATGTCTTCACAGATGAGATGATGTATTTATGTTGCCGCTATAACAACAAATACTAAAAAACAGAATAAAAATTTAAGGAGGCTCTCATACAAAAAAAGTGATTTTATTGCTCATTTTTGCTCGATATTAATAACAGCAACAGGTAAACGCTTGAAATACTCACAGAATATTTAATTATATATTTACTTTAAAAATAAATAATGAAATTAAAATAAGACAATTATTTAAGGGGACATACAGCAGACATTGTTTTTATAGATAATGCTATGGAACTCTTCGTGCGCAAGTCCGACATGCACTTTTTGTAACAATATAGAACTAACTGCGGTGTGGTAGATGTAGTGACAAAGATAAAAAGGCTCATTGGATGGTGTGGACATAATGGACACGTAGGAAGAATGGATGGATACATGTATATTTGTAAAATAACTCTCTGCGTACCGCTGTTTCACTCGCGTGGACTACGGGTTTCCCGCTTCTTCAGCTTCCCACACTTTTTTAGGACAAAAGATAGAATAGAATAGGCCCTCTTCAAAGTTCCATCTATCTCTTTGCCAAAATTAAAGCAAAACCGTAACAGACAGACAAAGTTTCTTTAACATTTATAATATTATTAGGTCTTTGTTGTATCCCAGAGGAGCTATCAATTTGTTTGGAATAAAAAGGAGCCTATGTATTCCTTTGTATCCAGCATATAAAGTGACATACAAACTTACTCATTTATAATACTGTGAATTTATAAGTCAAGACTAAATTAGCAAAACGGTAAAAAATAAAATCAATGTGATTTAAAGATGAGGATTCATTCTAGTGTTCTATGTATACTTTTGGTCTTTATATTTATATAACTTAATGATAATTTTAACATATAAGTTATTCGTATATGGGTATATGCAAGAAAGTGCAACTAAACAGCAAATAATTGCTGCAGTTCTTTCTTAGCAAAGCTTCCGCAGAGTGCTCACGTCTTTACTGAATTATGCGTAATTTTACTTGGTAGTGGTTAAATTTGAAGATCGTGCGAAGCCGAAAGGAAAGAAAAAAGCGACACTTCATAGGTTAGTTAGTAGTTCAGTATATCACGGCATAATCACGACATTTGATCAGTCCTTGGCCAACATCTAAAAATAACAAAACCATAAACAACAACGAAAATAAAGTCCGACAGCTTAATTTCCACAGATCTATTAATCTTCCACTTCACAAAAACTGAAACATATCAAGAAACATTCCGCGATTTTCTATTTAAACTAATGAATAAAGCATCGGCTTTTCCGCAAATAGTGCCGGTTCGATTGCCGTGCCAAGACAAATATTTGTTTGAGCTGGATAAGTATGCGTCCTGGCCCAGGGCTTGTTTGAACTATTTTGTCTTTGGCATTGGGTATCCGGCTTTGAGACGGGAAAAAACTGCGGATTTTCCGATGAAATTATCTCATTCCTATGGAATTTCTACATGCTTCCTATGGACATGCTTTGGGTGTGAAAAATTTAACGGATTTTTTAATTTAACTCTTCAATGAGCATTTCATTCAAATAGCAAAATATAATAAGAAAGTAAAACTTATACTGACCGACTTGATGATCAGTGACGATGTGGTCGGGATGTTATCACACTAGACCTAGAATGTTTACTGGCTCTCAAGGACTGTTGCCTGAATACACCATGTGATATTAAATAATGCCAATTTAATCCTACCTTGCTGAAATTTATTTTAATATAATTACCATCATGTTTTTCTCACCCATAGGGCATCCAATGTTGGACATATGCCTCACCCAATGACAAGGATCGGTCGGAATCCAGATCCAGGTCATCTGTCTACCTTGTCGGTGGACGACCTAATGCTGCGCTTGCCAGTCCGTAGTCTCCAGTCTTCGACCCTCGGCCTTTCAGCCATCAATATTTTAGATTAAGAGAAATGTGCTCCGCCCACTGCCATGTCAACTAGCCAATTCGCTGGGCTATGTCAGTGACTTTCGTTGTTCTACGGATCTCCTTATTTCGGTCGATCGCGTAGAGAAGCTCTAAGCACAGCCCTCTCCAAAGCTCGCAGTGCGACTTTCAGCTTGCGACTGTGCGACTCATATAAAGCCCATAGTTAGTAATTTTAAAATACGAATCATAAAACGAAACTACAAATTAGGGCATAAGTTATTACAATCGTGTGAAAAACATCAATAAACATAGTAAAAAAGGAATAGGCATTTCTACAGACTTGTAAAAATATAGAGGTTCTGAAACGGACATAAATTACCACGCCCGGTATCACCTAACCGACGACAGACAGACAATACTATATTAAAAATGGGTGAATAATATTGATAATACGAACTATATACCTACTATCAAACGCCTTCTGTCAGCGGCCGCACTTTAAATAAGTATACATACTTTTAAACGTTTGTCAAAGAATATAAAACCTTTAATTATACTTATATACTCAAGGAATATCTGCCATATTTCTTAAATATTCAACAACCAATTCATTCATTCATTCAGCATGGCGCAGGGACCCAAAATGAGTCTTGGTCTCCGATAATAATATGTGCCACTTTGTTCGATCTTGAGCCATCTCTTGCCAGTTATCGGCTTGGAGCTCGCGAAGATCCTTCCCAACTTCATCGCTCCAGCGATACCTAACAACCAATATATTAGAATTATTATTTCAGATATATGAGGAATCACTGAAAATCTAATTATATGGAAGCTCAACTATATAACTAGGTATATAATGTTGCCTTAATAAAGACGTACAATCTACATACAAAACGCGAATAAGCGGCCTTAATTAAGGCGAAAGGAAACAAACGAACGAGGTCTGAAACGACGCCTAATGATTTAAATGTCGAATTTGAAGTTTTAGTCGTTGTTAAGTGTGTTTGTTTCTTTCATTTGAACTCCACATTGTTTGTGCCATAGCATAATAAAAAACTTGCATGGATACGCATATAAAACTTAAATATAGGGGCCACATCTACATCCTGGAAATCACTCTAATATACATTCATTAAGTTCATGCCAATGTCACAAAACACATACGTACAGAAGTCAATCACATGTATATACTTCAATTTTGACGTGATAACGATTTATAAATTGATGAATGCCAAAATGAAAAATAGTAACGTTCCGCGTAACGGTGAATGGTCAATGGTCAATGGGCAATGGTCAATGGTCAATGGTCAATGGTCAATGGTCAATGGTCAATGGTCAATGGTCAATGGTCAATGGTCAATGGTCAATGGTCAATGGTCAATGGTCAATGGTCAATGGTCAATGTCAATGTAAATGTCAATGTCAATGTCAATGTCAATGTCATACATGATTATGTCGTTATCACGTAAATCTATCGTCCGTAAACCGACTTTACAGACAAACAATTTTTTTATGCTTACGCTCGACGGTCGCGCTAGGGTTGCCAACTTTGGTTTATTGCAAAAAACTATCGTAGTAGTGGCACTCGTATCTAGTTGTTTCATTTATTGTTGACAATGAAACAGGAAGTACGGAAATATAAACCAATAATAACTAAAATATCGCGCTCGCACTGATTTGAAATGATTTGAGATATCGTGTTCGTGAGAGGTGTCTATGTGTGCGTTGCTCGAGCGCACTTTGTATGTAGATTGACTTCTGTATCTATCTGTTTTGTGCCAATGTTGACAGGAATATTAATAGCTACTAAATGACATTTCTAGACACTAGACAGTGAATTATTGAAAAAACACAATTACCTAAATGTGTCTGTTTTTTTATTCTGCGTTAACAATTAAAGGCGTCGTAGGTTAGCACTACTACTACCTCGAGCTGAATTCACAAATTTTCGAAGCCGAATGCAGGAAATATATTACGCGGTGGCGCAACTCACAAATTTTCTGATAAAGCCATTGCAAATCTAATTGCACTATGTCATTTGTAATATTTTGCCCATAACGTACCTGCAAACCACGAAACACATCCAATTCGAATACGCTGTATTTGAATAGATTTTCCAATTTTAACTCTATAACAAGTAATTAGAGTTGCAAATGCGTTGATACATGATTAATACGTCTACTCACCCGCAGCCGCTATCGGGAGTCAGGGGTCAATTAATATGTTAATAACCAATTAACTTATATGTATTAGAAGAACACATGAAATGGTTTTTTTTTTGGGTGACTCATATACGGAATAATACGTATTAATTGGAAGCCTCGGTTATGGTAGGTACGGTAAATAAATATATATTGTTTATATGACCAAGCAAAATCAAAACGTAACAGTTACATGACACTTGTGTTGCCAAACATACATATGTTGAACACAATTAAGGTGAGATAATGATTAGGAAAATCATAAGGTTACAAATGTTTTTGTAATATAGCTGCATGCTATGTTGCATGCTATGCATGCTATGTTGACCGTGTATGTTTCATCTCGGGTCTTGGATATTGGTGTATTGTGATTGTGTCTATTCATACCTCCCGCGACACAGGACATCCTGGTGCGCGGGTGTAAGTGTGCGTTTTTAATCGAATTATGATATTTAAATATCATAATTAAAAATATCACCTAAAATATCTTGGAATATTCTTGCAATTTTATGGTTTAGCCCAGCCAGAAATTCGCTTCAAGGATTTCTAAACCTTTTCACAGCCATTTCCCAACACGTCAGTCAAATCCTTTTCAGCAATTACATCGCGGCAACTGAAGCAATGAAGCAAGCTGAAAATCCGCGAAAATTGTTTAATTTCCCGCAGAAACAAGCTGTGTCATTAGCGAAAATATCTTTTCTCTCCCTCCGTGAAACATTCCATCATAAATTACTGGCACAGACAACTGAGTCGACAGACACCTCATAAAAGTCATGCAGCTATATGAATATGAACCGAATAAGACTCATTTATAAATTTCAAAATATATAGGCAGAGCGGTGAGAGCATATACATACACAACAACAAACATACCAAGAGGGAGCAAAGGAGGTTACGAGTCTATTAGCATTCATCTCATAGTCGGCTCTATGGACATCCATCTTCTTCCAATAATTGAAAACGTACGGTAAAAATACGCTAACGTTACTAATAAAGTTTATGCTAAAATAAATTTCTGTAAAATATGCAATATCAAGGGCAGCAGTTTTCGATTCATGTAAGGCATTTCAGAGGTAAGTCAAATTCTGTTAGCATCAATATAATGATAAGAGTATCATATAAAAAGTGATGCTAACGTCGAGTTGACCATTCGATAAATTTATTTTAAAAAGACATCTTCTCTCAGTGTTGTCTCCTCTAGTATTTAAAAAAATAATTAATATAACAATATAAATATATATAAAATACACAAAATAATTTATTTTCTCTATATCTGGAAGTGTCACAGTGGGTTTTGATAATTTATTTTATCATAATTTACACTAGATTATATAATCAATATGATTATATGTCAATATATAATTTATAAAGTATCAAAATGTCAATGTTAAAAAATATTAAATAAAATTAATTTATTTATTTATTTATTAAATTAATATAAAATAACATTGCATAAAACATTTAATGAGCATTATATAGCACAAAAAAGAGATAAAATTAGGTATAACATTTTTTTAATGTAGACTCATACAAATATGAAGGCTCAATCGAACTCAAACTGATAAACTCATTCATTGTTTACAATAGGTTTGATATAAAAATGCTGTTGAATATATAAATGTCGTGAAATAATGGTCCTTAGTTCGTATTTCTTGAAATTATCCCTGACGGATGACATTGACAAATAATTATTGTTTTTTTTTCTGCTCTAGTTAAACGTCCAATATTACCATAAATATTTGCACGCTGGTGTCCAGCAAAATGTTGTAGATCTGCATTGTACAATAATTAAGCCACCTTTACGTACCAACATTTTATGCAAATAAAACATTATATTCTATTCGCGTATTCTTAATATAATGCTAATTGCTCTTTTGAGATTTCAGAACTTTATCAATATCGGCTGCATTTTCTCAAACCGTAATCGCATACCTAATTTTTGAGTGTATATGCGCGTAATACACCGTTAGAAGTGTATTTTGTCCAATACTGGTGTAAGTTTAAGTATCTGAGTATTTAATTCCTCAATTTCTATACACTGAGTTAAACGTAAAACTCTACTTTCAAATCCTTCCGAGATCACATAGAGAGAATTCATTAGGGGTCTACTGATACAGTTATCCATGGCCACATCATACCTAAACAGCGCGGTGTTGAGACTTGAGGTGAGTGAGTGACGTTACCTGAAACAGAAGAAGGTACATTGTAACATTTATAGCTGAAAAGCGTTTAAAGAAGCCAAGATAATACAGATATTTTTAGTATGTACAGGGTAATTAGAAGCAAGACAAAGAAATATAACTATAAGAATCTACCATAAATCGGTCATCTACACAGTGCGGGGTAGACTTCCGGCATGCACAATCACTATATGGTAGATGTACCACCATTTTTTTTGCCTCCATTTTCATAATGTGTACTACCGAAGATTAGGACTCGTAGCCCTGCGTAGCCAGCGTTTCCCAACTGTTACACTTATGGGGTTTACAATTTACGAATAAAGGCACTGAGATTGCGTGTCATATCATAACTTAACGTAAGGTCGAATGCAATGGTGCAAGTGGTAATTTAATCTATTTTATTTAATTGAATTTATATAATTTAAATTAAATGAGATAAGATCTTTAGATCATAAGAGGTCATAAACAGTATTATTAACAATATGTGTAACTGACTTTTGTGAATAAATAAAATTTATCATTATTTATCATCATCATAATCATAAATGTAACAGATTATATGTATAAGTTAAAATAACGATAATACTGAAGTAGCCACTCACTAATCTAGCGTCCAGGTCTCGGTTGGACGAGTACAGTAGGTATATTATATTATCTACTAGTACACTTAATACTATGCTATTATTAAAATATTAAATGATTATAAATAGTAATTTCACTACAGTAAGTAAACCTCTATCACAGACATAATTTAAAAATATATATATTTCCAACAACTATTTATGTTAAACTAAGCAGTTACCACGATCCTCGCATCCGTTATGTAACGCCGCAGCCGCCTTAACGAATAAACGACACTCGTTATTTCCTGACGGAAACGCGGAATAAGGAGTAGTGTAAATATTGCCGGCTTCCGGTTCCGCCTGCGTTTGCTAATGGATCTCGATGGGAAAATGGTGTAATGGTGAAAATCTCTTAAATTAAACGGAGCAGCCGCAGCCGTCGGCTATGCTTATTCTTTAGGGGGATGAACAAACAGAAATGTGAATACTCATAGCTTATGTGTTTGCGTGGTTTCATGTCGAAAAAAATGTAGAGAAAAGTAAGAATTATGTGTATGCTAAAAAAATGTAACGAGTATCTATTAAAAATGATGTAATTAATATATTTTTTGTATAGATTCGCAGTTTGCCCGGCAACTTGCCACGATACATTGGTACACACAAGTATTTCAGTTGTAGGTACCACCACCGCGCACAACTGGATTCGTAGAAATACTTATCCTACTAATGTTATAAATGCGAAAGATTGGTTATAAATGCGAAAGATTGTGTGTATGTTTGTTACTTTTTCACGCTCAAACGGCTGAACCGATTTTGATGAAATTTGGCATGGCGATAGTTTAAACTCTGGATTAACACATAGGCTATTTTTATTTCGGAAAAGTATAGTTCCCGTGGATAGTAGAGGTAGCGGAAAAACTGTAATCCATGCGGGTGAAACCGTGGGGTGCTACCAGTAAATTATACTTATAACAGAGAGAACGCAGAGGATTAGAATAAACAATATTTTTAGAGTATTCCGCATATAAAATCCTTTTGGTTAAAATGCACTATGTGCCATCCTCTCTCTATTGATAAGCGGCACATGCAGGAACGCTTTAGACACAGTATATTTCGCCTTTACATGACTCCATATAGTTTTGTTTAATTTCTGTACACAATTTGATGTGAGAGGGACCTGAATGCATGTATATGTATTTCGACCAATCTTTCTTTGACTGTGACATAACGTTCCAATTGACAAGAGGAGTTTTTGGCTACCACAAGAGATTAGACGCTACAAGTACAAACATACGGTTTCCATTTCATTCCCCGACAAGTACTTATGTTGTATTTTTTTTATGTTTGTTAGGTACCTGCCTCAGAAATCCATCATTCAAAAACCGATATAACCAAATATGTTTAATTTATAAACATTATAATTCCTGACTTATCGCAAAGAAAATCAGTATCTATATCAATTTATTATTATTATTTTGATCATTTTCGCCGTTTCTACTGCTTTCAAGAAGAAGTTGAAGAAGTAGCTGAACCGACTTCAACACTCAAAAGTGTGAAATAACTTGTTAAAGTCGGTACCATGGTAATTCGAAATATTGTGCGCATGGTACCGACTTTAACAAGTTATTTCACACTTTTGAGGAAGTTTTTTTTCAACATTTTCAGTGACCTTTGCTACCTCACGGGATCAATTGTCATTCACCCTCCATAAGGGTCATCCAGACAGACGTAACAAGTCAGTTATCTCTATACTTTCAGTTATTGGAATGTTACTCAAAAACCGCTTGACCAATTTTGATGAATTTAAATGGGATCACCTCGAAATTACTTTCGAAGTGGTCCTGTACGGTGCTGTCCGTACATATAGAAATAATAGATGATAGTTAGAAAGTAAAATGTTCTTTTATTCTCAAACTAAGTCTATAATGGTTAATGGTATGGTAGATGAGCACACGCGGATGATATGGTTGCCGATCGTGAACTGAAGACGCGATTTATGCATTATGGAATGAAGACGTAAATCGCTTACCGCGCGCGATGTGCGATGCTTGCATCGCACATGCTCCCGAGGGAGGAATGGGAGGGCTCATGAAGATGTGGAATGCTGGTGAATGATAATGTTACACGGTGATAGACAATACAGGGGTGATATTACAAGGTGATTGACAATTTTATTGTGATTAACCTTAGAGTCCTTTAATTTTGTTGTTTAAAATGGTTGACACGATTGAAAATCGGTGAAATAGACCTATTCACACGCGCACTAGATTTATTCACACGAGCGTATCGGTTGACGCTTTGATCACTTTGGTTTTGCTCTGCTTTTACACGTATGCACTGTTCACTGACATTTAATTTTCCTTTGATACAGTATACACTCTATCACAAGGATTGGCATCCTGCCGGCTCTAGTGTTTCAGATATCCATAGGCAACGGTGATCGCTTACCATCAGGCGGGCCGTCTGCTTGTTTGCCACCTAGTGCATGACCTATGACTATATATAGCCTCAAGTTTCTGACGTGTCAGATTCCTTTCATCAAGTAAGTTCAGCCAGAAAAGAGCGTTCACTAGTTTTATAGTTTCTAAGTTTGCGTAAATCAGTAGTTATACCGCTTATAGTAAATAAGTACACATAGATATACTTAATAAACAAATGACTCATACATATATGCCTATCATAAATCATATGGACTAGAATCGTTTATTTATACCGTTTTAAAATATTACACTTATTAATGAAACCTATTTGACTTTTAACAATACCCCGTTTAAAAATATTATAATTTAGTTAATTAAAGTAGTATATCTGTTCGAGGTTGTCACGTTATGCCATCGATATCGGTCATGGTAAGGCACAGGTTAATATATGACAGTAGGATAGCTACAGATAACCTGTTATTAAAGTTAGAAAACTTCCGTGAGTATTACACATTATAAGAAGAAAACAGCGCGCGACGCGAACTACAAATACCTACAACTATGAAAAAGGACGTCTTACACGTCCGGAATTTTGTCAATCTTAACCCGATGCGATAGAAAGGTGCAGTGTTGTGTTAAATTCGCTTGTTGCCACGGTCTTTGAAAGTCAATTTAACCTGAAACTTAACAATAAAAAAATAATTAAGTGGACTTTTTAATAATCATTACTATAGACACTTTTATGTCGCTGAATTAAATGTTGCGGTATCTTGCGGTAAGTCAAAATATTATTTTGCGACCATAAAGATAACAGTGGTAATGACTCTAATTTTCATGCAGACGGACTTAAAATAAACTAAGGTGTGCAAGTTAAATCTATATACGTACCATACGACGACGCTGTACACGGGGGCGTAAATCACGTTCACGATTCTGTTGCATAGACACAGACGAAGCTAATAAAAGCGTGTTCATTGATTACGAAGTTGATCTACTGTCGTGTAGTTCCACTGCGGCGCAGCTAAAGGGTGCGACAAACGGACAGCACGACCGGTCCGTCCTAATCTTGATCTATAAATTAGAACAGTACCTATTGTTCACACGACTCACTCGACTGGTATTTAAACTGTGACCCCGTACTTTAATACGGTCTCATTTGATACCCTTTAGGGTCAGATTTGCAACAAAATATTTGATATTTTTAAAGTTACATTTTTGTAAAGGGTGTAAAATGATAACGGGTGTAATTTATTGACCCTTTTGCTTTTACATTCATTTTAATTAATCGAGCATTATGTGAACAGATGTTAAACTATATTTAAATTACATTTATGGAAATTGAATTAAAAATATTGGTAATTGAATTTCATTTAATCCTGATAAGTCTGAGTTTGCGACACATAAGTTAATATTCTGAAAACTAAACAGTTTCTCGCGATTAAGGTAGGAATAACTCACAAGAACTAAACGAACTCAAAAAAAAGTTATACTGTGAACACAACCGAAGCAGGAATTAGTACCGGAGTGTCATCGCAGCCGTATTGGAGCGTGATACAATTGAACTCAGTACTAACTGTCATTTATCTAACGCAACTGTGACATAGAAAAATAATAGTTTGACGGTTATTCAATTGTTTAAACGAATGCGACACAATGAATTTGACGCAAGTTATTCCTGCTTTGGACACATAAAAATAGATTCAAATCATTTGAAGCTATTTTTATGTGTCCAAAGTTATACATGTTATACAACGGGGTGCTGACTAAGATCGCAGGCAAGGGCTGGATGCGGGCCGCTTCCAACAGGTCCTTGTGGAAATCAATGGGGGAGGCTATAGTCCAGCAGTGGACATCCTATGGCTGAGATGATGATGATGATGATTTATACAAAAGGATATGTTAACGCATGAACAGACCCAGGATTTTGACCTCTATCTACTCTGATACAGAGTTTCACATGGCGGCAATAAAGTATCATCATCTCAGCCATTTATCTCAGCAATAAAGTATGTAACTTCCGTTATGAACAAGTATGAAAGTATTTTCAAGCACAATAAGTCTTGTAATAATTAAGTTTCAACATAGTGTATTTTATAGTTACTGTTAATGTGTATACTACTACTACTAGGATGAGTGTACGACCGCCAATGACGTTTTCAATTGATCACTAACGTGGAGGCGACATAAAGGAGTAGAATAGGGGGTAGAAATAATCTGTGGTATTCAAAAGTACACTCAACGAAATGCATCCAAAAAAAAACAATATAAAAGGAATTACATATATTGAAAGTAAAAACGGTCGCCGTGGCGCCGTGCTTACTGTCAGTGACATGACTTCTGTGTCTCCGGGATCCTGGGTTCGAATCCCGGCAGGGGCAAACATTTGTGCGATGAGTTTAGATGTTTGTCCCGGGTCTTGGGTGTTTGTGTGCTGTGATTGTGTGCGTCCATGCCTCCTGCAACACAGGGAATCCTAGTGCGGGGGTCTGCGTGTGGTAAAAAAATTATTCTAAGCCGTTAAGGCTTTTCCATTTGCGGAATAGACAATTTTGAGTCTACTCTGCTTATTTTTAGGTAAATCCGACATGTCTACTAAACTAGATCAATCTATTTATGAGAACAGTTGATGCAGATCAATTCAGAATTAACAAAATATAATTTCATTTCCTACTTTATTTGTGAAAAAATATTTTCTCAACCATATTTTTCTTTTATATAAAATTCTCGCGGTAACGACAAATACGCTTGAACTGTTACACCAGAAGGAAAGAAATCTAAAAGTCTAAAATGTGATAAGTAAATGTGTATTAAACCCGTCTATATTATTTGATATGATCACGCATAAAGATTTGATCTGCCCCTTTGCCTGTAAACACCCGCAAGCCTCTGCAAGGTCATCGGCACCCTTTACAACCTTAAGTCGTTATCGCTCTAAATTTTTTTACACGTATAGTTCCAGAGCTTATAACCATCCAATTTGTTTGTTTTTACATTACAAAGGAACGCGATATACTCCTCCGCGCAGTTCCACTAACAATAAAATAGTTTCTGACAAATGGACGCAGTTACAATATAAAACATTGAGCTGCGAGGGAGAACAGGGAACGTTCATTAATGCCACTTCCTATGATATAAGGTAGGGTTTACACCTGCGTTTTTGGGACGGCGGAACGCTGAATATGTATTACAAGTAATCATGTGAGGAGAAAAGACCTTGCGCTCAATCACTTTCTTGTTAAAATACTTAGCCTTAACACGTTGTAACACAAGTATTTCCATAAATTTTGATTAAACTCAAATTGAGCTTAACAAACTATTAACGAATATAATATACCCCTAGGTATTTCAACATCATTGGTAGTGATTCGCTTATTCAACTGAACTAAACTAAAATGTTTTAAAACTAATCCAGTTCTTATAAAGTTACGATGAAGTCTAAACACTAGTTTAGACTTCATCGTAACTGAGTGAGACTGACATGAGACTTATCAATAACATCACTAAAATTAAATGTATTTATTAAATTTGCGGGTAGTTTTAGCGAAATAAGTCGCCACTTATTTGGTGCCTACTAAAACTACCCACAATTGGCCAGTCTCGTCTAATATTAGTAAATAGAATACGAGCTACTTCAATTTGAAGAATTTTAGTGAATTTTAGCTAGTTCGTGTGATTAACAGAATTAGGGCCATTATCAAATCCACCGCAAGAAAGAAAGAAAGAAAGAAAGAAAGAAAAACTTTATTTGTAACAATTAAATGAAAATAAAAGAACGAATACAATATAAAATACAATGTTAAATGTTACAAAACGGACCCAAGGTGGTCAGGTACTTTACAGTACCTGTCTGGCTACCTACTACCTATCCACAAGTTTGAAATAACATCTCTGAACACACAGTGTGTTCAGGCAGCTGTTTTAAAAAGCCAGTCAACATTCTAGATCCTGATTCTTCTCTTCAACCAAATCGTCACAAGGGACCGTAGCTAGTGAAAAGCTGTGATATCTGCCTATCCCCACGGAAAACAGCCGTGAATGTAAACGTTACTCTATCTATCGCGTAACTTTCATATCTTCTTCGAAGTTAGGGTTAACTTTTTAAATAAAAGTGTAATTGGGTGCCCGTTACTTTGTAACCCATTCTTAAATATGTCTATCAACACGCGTACGCGTAGCCGACAAATAAACACATTATATGTTCAAATCTCTCACAAATTAAAGTTTACAATGAATGTAACATTATACATTACGCATTTAAAAGAAACGAAATGTATTTTCGAATTATTTTACGAGTCCAAATCGGCCGCAGTTACAAGGTTTGTCCATTGAGTGTTTGCCCAAATCCCAAAGGGACTCTAATTTACGTGTACAATTATTCGAAAGTAACATTTGTTTTGGCGTAATGCCAAAAAGGCCTCGCTGTAAACATCGCTAATTGTATGTTAGATAAACAATGATTCGGAATGTATCAAAATAAAAACAGTTTCAATGTGACTGATGAACTGAAATCGACAACGACTGATGACAATGAAACTGACGAGATTAATCATTAATCAACCTATGTATATGTATATCTGATCTAGCGTTTGACCACTATCTCACTTGATGATTCGTGCGCTTTATAGCTCTAATAGTAATAAACGAATAAATCTGACGCTTTTCATGGTTTATTAATCTAGCGTTTGACCACTATCTCACTTGATGGTCAGTGACGATGTCGTCGAAGGTCACGCTCAACGTCAATTACTTTTTATGCAAACATTTATGAAAGTTATAATATATAAAGGTATAGCATAATTTTATAATATCATTAAAATAGATGGATCGAGACTTAATCGCGTGGAAAAAAAAAGAGTAATTTTATTACCACGACGTTTCAACGAGAATGGGGCTTTCAATATTAAGAGCACGTAGTTTCTGTCATAGCCATGCAAAAGCACAGGGATGCCACGACACACAATACAAAAAAAAGTGATCCAATCGAAGTCTAAAAAACTATGAAAAAAATATATTATACTACATTTTCAAACGAAGAATAGTGCTCCAAATCGGTTTATAAATGGCGCAGTTATTAGATAACTAACATAAAAGTTGCAACCGAATTGAGAACGCTCAATTTTCAAAGTCGGTTATAAAAACAACAGATTCATAGCTGAATACCAGAACAACATTATAGAATAAGAGTCAGTTCCAAATAATAGTAAAAAAATCTTCTCTTCTTGTCCTTATCATACACTACGTGGGGTCGGCCCTACATGTTTTTCTCTTCCATTCTCTTCTATCATTAGTCATCTCAGTGCTCACACTTTTCATAAACATATCATTCTTCGCTCAGTCTATCATCCATACCTTCGTCGGCCTTTTTCTACTTCTATATCCATCCACATTCATGTTAAAAAAAAAAAACATTTATAATACTACCAAACATGTTCGAATCCACATTTTATTTCAAGAAAAAATAACTAAACTATCATATTGTTTATATATAAATTTATATTAAAAGCTATATTAAGTATATTAAACACAAGACGTTTCATTAGTAAGCGTATATTACTATCGTAAACTAAAACATTATCAAATCAAATACTATCAAAATTATCATCAGCAAAACGTACGACTTTGACATTAAAAACTTGTTTGTGTTTATTATTTTATCTTTATAGCCTTGACTTGACTGGCTCAAAGTCAAGTTCGAGGTCAATCGACGTCCTCGTCACGGCTCAGCACGTAACACCTAAATATACAAAACCGATTGTTTTTGTCGACATACATAGACACATTACTAGTTAAATCATAGCTCGCTCAGACAATGAAAAAATTAAAGACGACTCATTACGAACTATCTGGCGTGCGTTCAGCAGCTCCATCGGCCAAGCCATATCTTGCTCTGACAGCGGATGTGCGGCGTTCACGAGCTCAACTAGAGCATTATTTGCTCCACGCAATATTTGATCATGACCGTTCACGTCAACCTGTCAGAGCAAATTATGCTCGACGAGACCATAATCTTTCTACCTCTAGAATCGATCAAATGTTGGTCGGCTGTCAAAAGTGGCATATGCAGCAGTAACTATCATGTGATCCATAAACAATGTAAATGACTTCTTCTCCTTCTTCTGTAACATGCTATGAAGTAGCCGTTCGTGAGACATCGATCAAATATTGGTCGATCAATATTTGGGCGACGAAACTCCTGAACGCAGCCCAGGTGAAGCCGAAAAAACCATGCTTCTATTTGAATAGAACAAACAAACCCGTGCCCACAATGAAGGTCAGAGAGGATGAGTGCTACCAGAGTATGACTAAATTTTCCCAAGGCGCACAACCGATTATTGGACGTATAGGAAGAAGTCGTGAGCGTCATATATGTATATATGATTATTTATGTACGATATGTGCTCTACTTATTTAAATTTGACTATTTTTATGTTCAAATATTTGAAGGAAAAAAATCGGACGGCGACAGGACGGTATTCTGTAGTCGTAAGTTCAAGTCCCAGTATCAGCCGAATTTTTTCCTTCAAATATTTGAACATATAAGTTCTACCTAGCATGTTGATAATGCGATACACAATAAAAGCTATTTTTATGTTTTAAAAATGTCCGATTCGCAACTAATATTGTATTTATACGTATTTAGTTGTTATTATTATTGGAAAACTATATGTTTTAACTTTTACATTGTCTATGTATATTACAGTCTTAACAACTTCAATAAATATAATTAATGTTAACAATAACATTCTTGGAAATCCAGAAAACTCTTAACAATGCTATTTCTAATTTTAGAATATTCGGTTGCAGGTGGTTTTGATCAGAATAAAAATTACAGGATGGAGGGTAGTACTCAAAAGTATTCTGAATTTAGTGTTCGTAGGTAAAAGCCGATGGCCAGCCTGAGTGAAACTGCGGGGACCAGCTTGTATATATAAGTTCTGAGTTTATCATAGCTAGATACATCAAGCAGAATTGAATGATGTTATATGTTAATGTAATCAACATTTGACAGGACAGGGCAGTCGCTACATCAAAGAGGAGGTTTCAAACGTTGACATTCGGACTGTTGAGATTTGTAGTGACAGTAATAAATTTAATAGCACAATGTTGAATGTGATCAGTTTGCTTTGGTCGTACTCTTGAATCCGTTGCGCACGAATCTTCATTAAAACCGTAACGTGTAGCTAATAATTGATTCGATGGAGGTTTTGACACCAAATTGAATGTTTTATGGAGTGATAAATTACTTTAATGGAATAAGTAAACTCAGACACTACACGTATATTTAATTTAAATTATCGTCTCCACTATTACTGAACAAACATATTAAGTCCAAGAAAAGAAAAAATAAAAAATGTCATGTTCGAGTTTTTTGACCTAAACATCAAACCAGACTTGACATATAAAATATTGTGTTAAACTCGATGCTATATTAATATATACATGTAATAGCTGTCAGGCAAACGTTGTTCCGCCATATAAATTATCACATTCTACACGTCATTGAAATTGCTCACGTCAATGATCGACGATAAAATTATGTGGATATTTGTTCAAACAAATACATACTTATAATTACTAAAATCGCGATAAAAAATGGAGGGTGCAGGTAGGAGGGTGAGAAATACTTTACCACCAATTAAATAAGCACAATAAATTTCATACAAATCAGGCAAGCCGTTTCTTAGGAGTTTGATAACAAACACTATGATTCGAGATTAGAAGATAAACCTAAACATGGATAAGTTTCACAGCAAGAAAATAGTAGTTAAAGCCCTTTTTGGCGTAGGATTTGGGACTGGGGCGCAAAAATTTAGGCTGGCAGGGGAGGGGGGAACGGAGGAAGGGAAAGTGCTATCCCCCTCCCCCTTAATTCCCCTTATCACAAAATAACTTCAATATCTCATTTCAATTCAAAACTAAGGGTCTCCGCGGGGGTGATTGCTACCAATGGATTGCCCCTTCCCTTCCCCCCTCATCCCTCGCTTCCCCCATAAATTCCTGCGCCTCAATTCTAAAACTTTTCCCGTTTTTGGGATGAAGAGCATGGTGCTCTGCATGGTGATGGGACTTTCGAGGCTATACCTTCAAGTTTGAAAGACTGTTTGAAAGACTGTCACCAAAGACATACTGTATTCAGGCAGCAGTCCTTGAGAGCTACTAAATATTCTAGATCTAAAAGATTAGAAATTCTAGATGTGGTCGAAGATTACATCTTCGACCACATCTGCACTGACCGTCAAGTGAGATAGTTTTATAAAGCGTAAAAAAAGGAAGATTTAGAACAAGACTTATTCGTTTTTATCGATAAAGCGCACGAATCGATCCGTTTAGATAGAGATCGTCGCGAGCATGTTTTCGCTCCACCATTGCCAGTGTCAAGGTCTCACCGAAATAGCGCCCGCCCCAGAAATAGTACAGTGAAAATAGTCCGGGCTGTTCTACACAAATAGGAGATTATGCTCGGCATTGACCGGTATGCGTATTCGAACATTCACATTTGTTTCGAGCTTTTTACAAGTAAATAGCGGCCTCAGTAGACGATTTCCTTACAACTAACCATGGACACACTTAAAAAAAACAACCGGTTGCACTCCGGGAGTGTCGGCAGAAGTGAAAACTTGAACATGATTGATGATGATGATGAAAAATAGCCTATGTGTTGTTCCGGAACCTGAAGTATGAACATACCAAAATTCATCCAAATCCGTTCAGACGTTCTGATCCAAACTTCCATCAAACTTCCATCAACATCCATCCAAACTTTCAGATTTATAATATTAGTGGTAGGTACACATCGAATTGACATGATGAGGTTTTTTTTGAAACATTGAAATCTCCTCTTTATAATATCGGCGTTTTGATAACCGAATTCAATAATACTTTTAACTAAACGACTTTATCAAATAAAACTACCAACAAACGAAAATGTTCCTTATTCGTGACACATTTAAGTTTAAATTTCCACGGTGTCCTACTCTCCCTCCGTCTTACGACTTCGATGACGTCACGTTCTGACGATATGACTCGAGTTTAACATTTTTTTTCCCCATACAAAAATGCGCAACGCCGCTGAAGAACTTTTCACTTCAAAAATAGTCACAAGATTACATACTCGTCTTAGCAAATTAAGTCTAAAGTAAATTACTCATTCGCTCCGGTTACGTAAGATTACATGTGGATATCGTACAACATACATTTTTTTTTTTTTTTTTTACACAAGGTCTTCAGGTCCCAAACTAGGCAGAGCCTGTACTATGGTAACCTGATGACTGATATATATACTTAAATACATACTTATATATATATACTTATATACATATACACACCCAGACACAGGTCAAACGACATGTTCATACACACAAATGTTTGACCTGTCCAGGAATCGAACCCGGGACCAACGGCTCAGAAGGCAGAGTGCTACCAACTGCGCCAACCGGCCAGTCGATACATATATACTTCCTGCATGCAATTTATGCGACAGGGAGGGCGGTGCACACTGCATGATAGCCTGGAATAATTTATCTCGCGGAATTGACACTAAATATTGCGTATTTAATATCATTTTTTAAGTTAGGCTACTTCACCGTGGTCACAAATAAGGTTCAACATTAGTGGCATTTTGGACTGGCCGGTTGGCTCAGTTGGTAATACTCTGCTTTCTGAGCCGCTGGTCCCGGGTTCGATTTCCGGACAGGTCAAACATTTGTGTGTATGAACATATCTGTTTGACCTGTGTCTGGGTGTGTATATGTATATAAGTATATATCAGTCATCAGGATACCATAGTACAGGCTCTGCCTAGTTTGGGTCCTGAAGACCTCGTGTGAATGTTAAAAAAAAATATATTTCGGTAAGCCTTTATGGTTAGTCCCGGTTGGTGTCTTTTGACAACCGACCCCGTCGGAAGCTTTCGAGCGGACTGATGACGCCGACTATGGGCTGGCCATTACGTTATGTAGCAGCGCTGTGGATCATGACAAGCAGTCCTTTTCATGGACGAAAGATTCGTGTTCTAACATTGAAAACGCTGGGCTGATTATACTTATTTGCAGTTCGTCATCTAGGAGTTATGATCGGGTAAGGCGGCGGGCACAAGACTCAGCACGTAACTGCAAATTAGTTCGAACCTGGTCAGAGAGTAATTTTCCTACCACTTGAGTCCTCGTCGGTTCGTAGATTACAATTACGATTATACTTATGGTAATTTCTAAACATATACTGAAATAAACGTGTATTACATATAAGATGAAGGAAAGATAAAAAACACCGCAGCATTGAGATTATTTGAATCTCCCGTCACTAAAGAATTCGCTGGATCTAATATATTTAAAAATAACGACACCTTGGCTCACTTCACCCGAATTAACGTAGGTTAGTGCATCAGCTGTCACACTGAGCACTTCATAATGAGCACTTGGTCTAAGAAAACAGGAAAGATTAATTTGCAACGGTACTGGCAGCCAACAAATACACTCGAAAACTTTTTACAAAATAGAAAAAGATTTGCGATTGAAACGTTCCATATTGTTGTGAATCTAAATTCAAAATACAATATATTTTCAAATGTAATGCAGAAAAATTCTCTTCTTCGTTTAATCGGCAGAGCGAAGCGAGCCGGCGCATGTATATTTCTTTTTTAAAAAACGTATTCAAATTAAAATAATTTGTTCATGTTATTCATCTAAGATGCGCTTATGTCGATTTATAAAATTATTATTATTCAAATAACGCTGTGTTAACTGAAGTAAGCCGCTCCGGAAGCAGAAAATATAGTCTGTATTTACGTTCATATTTTTACAAGGAAAAATCTTATTCAATTTATTTTTCCATGAAAAATATGGACTTACGTTCCGCCTAGCATGACGCTATAAGACTCATTATCTGTGTTATTTTCTGTGGAGATGGTATTTTGACAGTACTATTTAATTATATATCACTGTTAAGATATACGGGCGAATTAGCTGAAGAGGATCATCTCGTGCAATCTTTTCATCTCTCTTATATCCTTGTGTATAAATACAAGCGAATCGCCAAATTTGTTGTTAAGCGTAAAATTCGAAAACGGCTCGACCAATTCGATAATTATTTTTTTCATATTTTTGTTAAGGCACCACCGGCACGTACTGAGGGTGATAATTAAAGAAAGTACACTGTCACCACAATTTTGATTTGATAGCGTCGTTACCTAACAGCAAAATCCCCGAAGTGGACATCGATCCGGAGGCGCCGTCGATTTCGACGGTCCACATTTTCACGCCGCGCGTATCCAGGGAACAAAATCTAGTCTTGCCAAACAAAATCCTCATAAATTAACAACACATAACTCCGTCCAGAAATAGCACATTTAACGTGCACATTATATACATCAAGCGCATGCGCAACAAGTCGTTACAACGATCCGAGTGCACTGTTTAAATATCTCGAAATAAACATAAAACGCGATCTGCTGTAGGTCATTCCATAATTTAGCTCGGTTTTATCTTCTGAAATATTGCTTCAATTCAAAAGCTGTTTTTTTTAAATGTAGATACTCTTTGTTAGAAAGTTCTCGTTTGATATATTATTATTTAAGAGCTTAATTCAAGTCGCAATGTTGTCTTTAAAATTTGAAGACCATTTTTCGGCCACTTGTTTCTATCAGATTGAAGTGAAATTTGGCATGCAAATTTAAATTGGATGTCAATGTAACAGTTTGGTATCATCGAGCTGGTCGGATGATGGAGTCAGGAGGTGGATGGTGGAACCTTTCAACGGCGAGCAGCACACGATATTTGTAAACACATTTGATTGTGATAGCCAGCTCAAAATAAATCATAACATAGTTGCTGTACCCTTGACTCCCGGTAAGGGTACATAGGGCAACTGTAATAGCCTATACGCGAAAATGTGTATATGGTATATGCATGGCCTGTTAATTCATGAATCTTTAAAATAAATGCTATTTTTATTTATTTAAATTTATATTATTCGGCTTTACTCGTGTTAATATTCGAAGATCTCATTATAATATAGGAATTTAATATAATATGTTCATACTAGCCAGCCCCCTTTTATAAGTGACATAACCTCAAAGTGACACATTTTCAGAATAAAATATGACACAATTTTTATATTTGGCAGGCTTAACTCTTTAGCAATCCAGTTGGTTATTCTCACCCTGTTAACGGGGCTCTACCGGGTATAACTTTAAACGTTTCAATTTTGACTTGTAAAGAATGCTTCTAAGTAGTAAATGAATGAAATAGTTTAAAATTAAAACAATTAATTAAACATTGTACTTTGTACTGGAAATATTCCTAATTTCCTACTTTCGACGTTATGTGGAAGAGAGTCGAATGCACAGAGCAGGTCCCCGAGTAGGTTTTTAAAATTCAGCTGCGTTTAAAACACTTCAACGTTGTTTTGCACATTCTTTTCTACCAGTCACTGAAGTAAATTTGTTTCACACAGCAATTGTCGTTAAATACGTCTGTCTTGTTGACAACAACATATTATACTATTTAGTTCGCATGTTATTCTCGAATGTACGCACGAGTATAAATTGTAAATCTGTGTCTCGAAAGACTCTGGAGATTTAAATGAAAATCCAGCTTTGATACAGCTTTCCTTGTAATAATTTATATATCATTTTGATGGCCGTCGTGGCTCAGTTAATAGTGATATTGACTTTAGAACAGCGACCTCGGGTGCAAATCCCGGCTTGGGCAAACATTTATGTGATGAGCATTGATGTTTGTTCTTGGATCTCGGATATTTTGAATGTGATTGTGTGTCCATGCCTCCCGCGACACAGATTTTGACAGCTTTGGTAGTCTGCTATTTTTAACTCGTCAGTAGTGAATCAATCTTGATTCAATTCTAGATTCACAAAATAACACGCTATTATTCTTAGTTTATTAGCATCTGACATGTCAATTTTGTATAAAACCGACATAGGCCAAGCATGGAGTCAGGCCGCTATGAACTTCGCAGACTATTCGGATTTTTGACGTTGTCTTATTGGCATCGAGTCAGCCTCGCACTGGAATGACTATGAACATAAAATTAGTAGACTTAATACCCAGCAATGTAAAGAATGCAGTTTCGAATCGCGTCTTAGACTGCATTTTTCGCAAATCCAAAATGCCAATTGCTCCCCAATCCCGACACACTTCCTTCGCATTACGCTGATGAGCGTAGGCTCATCAGCTCTTTGGCGAGTTTTTGAGTTGGCCCTTCCTTAGAATCTGATTTCGGAACATTCGTTCAGGCAGTCCTCTTCCAACACTACCATTCACTTCACCCGTATACTGCTTGGTCAATCTTCTTCCGTTCATTCTCTCTGCAGGACCAAACCATCTTAACATACTTTTCTCAATCTTAGTCACTACATTTTTGTTGTACCACAATGTTCCCTTATCATAGTATTTTTTACTCTTTCACTGCAATCATACGTCTCAGAGCTCTGATTTTTTTTATTTCCGCAGCATTTATTCTACTATAATGTTTTTTCGAGCACTTTTCAGTGGTTGTGTCGGGTGGACTATATAAATAAATAATTATACGTGATTAAAATTAAAGTTATAAATAAATACAAAATTGTTTTATAGTCCCCCAATTTAAAAAAAATAATTTATTCGATTGATAAATGGTTCCGAGATATTCAGTATCAGGTTGCAGTCTGGTTTTTAAGAAATAATTATTTCTGTATGCAACATTTTTTATCGTGCATCGTCTTTTTTATGTCAATAAACATTAATTTTATGTGTGAAATATCGAATCTTTTTGAGAATAATTTAAAATCACAACACATGTTCGCTATTTTTTAATGTGTCTGTACCAAATAGGACACAAAATATATATGCGAAATACTTGAATAATGAATATTAACTAAGAGATGATTCATGGAAATTCTAAAATCGAAATTTAGATAACTTTTTAAAACAATATTAAATAACTTTAATAAATTTCTGCACGTAAATTACTTGGATTTCGATGTAATAGATTGCGATTCTAAAGTTTAAGCTTTCTTTATGTATTGCATTAGCAGTAATTTAAAAAAATGTTTTCGAAATTAATAAATAAACAGTGTAACGTGAAACTAACAAGATATAAAAAAATTACACACTTTTGAGTGTTGAAGTCAGTTGCATTATATTACGAGTTTCAGAAAATACCTTAGCAATATTTTATCAATGTTAATGTATTTGATTGGATGTGATAATGAGTTTGTGTACATGTAAATTATTCGGCTTTACTGACGTTTAAAGCAATGTATTTCGCTTGAGATTTCGGACATGTCTAATGCACCAGGTGAGTTTGACGGTCGCCGTGGCGCAGTGGTTAATGATGATCTTCTGACTTCTGTGTCTCCGGGACCCTGGGTTCGAATCCCGGCAGGGACAAACATTTGTGCGATGAGTGTAGATGTTTGTCCCGGGTCCTGGGTGTTTGTGTGCTGTGATTGTGTGTACATGCCTTCCGCGATACAGGGAATCCTAGTGCGTGGGTCTGAGTGTGAAAAAAAAAGTTCACGATGTCAGATTATGGGCATCGGACATGTCGGACGCACTCACGGTTCGACTAGTACTGATGATAATATGTTTGTTTAAGCTCATAGTTAAATGGTGAACCAGCAAACACTCACGTTTTACACTATCGTTATTTCTCGACCGATGTATCGACGATAACTCGACGGGGCTGTAGATGCCCAGCTCGGCCGCCGTCAGTTGCGCACTTTGTTAAGCTACAAATAAACCTTTACAGTCACAAATGATTTTATCGGTTTTTTTTTTAAATACGACTTAGCACGTTTATTTATTACTAGCGGTACGTCACGGCTTCGCTCGATTACATGACTGAAGTTTTACTAAGGATCCAGAATTTTTCTTGTAATATGTTACTCAAGGATAATGTAGAATTCAATGGTGAAAAAATTTTTGAAATCAGTCCAGCAGTTTTCGAATTTATCCGTTACAAACATACAAATATTTCCTTTTTATAATATTAGTGTAGATGAAGCAAATGTAGCTCAGCGGTGACAGTGTCGGCTGTCAAACTAACGGACGCTGGTATGATCCCCACCAACGGCTTGAGCTTCCATTAAGGTAACACCGTTATCAAATTTCCAGCATGGTGGTTGAGTACTTTCGAGTACCCGCCTGGCTAGCTACCACCCTCAAGTTAAAAAAACTATCACCAAACGCTATAAATAGGAACATTCTCGACTAACCAGCGCGACATGTTGTCTGAGGTCTCAATGTCTACGCTATATTTAGACATTATACCTGAACCAGATTGATGTTATTTAGTTAAAATCGGTAGGTAAGGTACACATAATTTGTTGTACTGATGACATAAATATATAGATAGGTAGTTATATGTATATATCAATTAACAAAATCTTTAGTCTTTATCAGAATTCAGTTCAGTTGTGTTTTTATTATTTGAAATGTCTATATATAGACCAGTATTTGAAAAAAAATATATAATTAAGGCTTGATATTTAAACTACAGATTTGCAGTAATAAGTACCAATTTATTTCCAATATATTCAGACGATAATAACGCCTTATGTGCATTGGGGTGCACCTACGCAGTTCAACATTATTTCACGTGGGTGGGTGAGAGTTCAATACCCGCGACAAATAAAGGAATTTCACACAAATTATAGACAAATTAAACAGTGAATATACCTTATAAAGAAATTATATTCAGACAGAAAATATAAAATAATCTAACGATTCATTTGCATTATTCATAGAAACCAGTTTAGTATATCTATAATGTTTGCCTGTCCGTGATCAATAGAATCTTCCAAACTTCCTGCAATCCTGACAACGCTACAGTTAAATGGACAGAAACTTAGAGCCTCAGCTCTATACCTACTCCACAGTTTTCTACAAATTATTTTCCCTTTGCTCCTAATATACACACTTCCAGCCTTCAGGCAGTCAATGAGGACCTACTGAAGATCAGCGCGAAGCTTGCCAAACCCTAGCACAATGCTGAGTAGGGGTTCGTTACCGGCATCTCGGAATAATGCAATAAACGTACTGATGTTAGTTATTAGTTTTATTGTAGAGTTGTTTTTCGACAATGATAAATATGTTTTATTCTTCTTCCTTCTACTGCTGTAAACGACAGAACGGGACAGAAAAGGACAAAATCACCGTTGCCACCGAGCATATCCCGTAATTCACGCGCATAACAAGTGCGCCAAAGGCGCCGTACAAGATCTGAGTAACTGGTCCATACAACATCCTATTCATATTCCCGAGTAAGAATTTTTTTACAATACATTAGTAATTTAACTACAATATGAGATACTTTATCTACAAAAGGAGAATTAAGAGAGTATTAGAAGGATCGTAAACGTATCGTAACGTAATGCCCCCAGTTTTACACCTATAGCGACAGTGATCGCTAAACATTAGGTGGCCCGTCTGCTTTTTTACCAGCTATTACATTTAAAACAATCTCCCATACAGTCCCATAGAACGTGGCATCTGTTTTTAATGACACATTAACGGGACGTCCATTTTGCGTTTTAGTAAAGCAAGCCGCACGACCGTTTCCTTTCTTAGAAATAGCAATAGTGGTTATTATTTACATCCGCCGAGACAATACCGGTGTCGCCGAGGTCTTCGGCCGGACGTCCAATCAGCACCAAATCTGTAAATTATAGTGTTGTCGCTCGGGTGGTCACACCGCGGCAACTGGTTGCGAGCTGATTTATTACACATACGTGGTTTGAGTCACAAAGAAAAATGTTGGAAACTTTCAACTTCAGTGGTAAGAAAGTGTAGCTAGAAACTCTGAAATTAAGAGCGCGTATAGTGTCGCAACACTATAACTTGAACATTTGGTAGGCGCTAACAACTTTTATGGGCTAGGACAAATAAAGAAATTCACACTTTTATTTTTAACCGACTTCAATAAAGGAGGTTACTCCTGCTTGGTTTATGGACCGATTTTGATAATTCTTTTGTAAACTGATTCTTTCTGTTTGATAGAGTATACTTCCGTGGTGGTCCAATTTAAATTTCATCAAAATCGGACAAGCTGTTTTTGAGTTACACTCCAATAACTGAAAAGTGCTACGCATACCTCGACGATATTATAGTTGCGGTTGAAGACATCGGAGAACATACACAATGACAAACGATCCCGTGAGTAGCAAAGGTTAAACAAAAAGGGTGAAAAAAAATTTTTTACTATAAAATGGAACCGACTTCAACACTCAAAAGTATGAAATTACCTTGTCGACGTCGGTACTAAGAGCATAATATTGTGATGATAGGTACTTTTGTGAACTATCACGGTACCGACTTCAACAAGGTTATTTCATACTTTTGAGTGCTGAAGTCGGTTCCATTTATCGGTAATTTTTAACCGACTTCAAAAAAGGAGGAGGTTCTCAATTCGACCCGTATGTTTTTTTTTGTGTTTGTTACCGCATTACTTCCGACTGGGTGAACCGATTTTGATCGTCCTTTTTTTGTTTGAAATATGGTGCGTCCCACTGTCAAAAACGGGAAAATGCGCGCTTATACCTACACGATATTATAGTTGCGGGTGAAGATATCCATGAACATATCTACACCACAATGACAATTGATCCCATGAGTAACAAATGTCACCAAGAAGAGTGAAAAAAAAATTTTTACCAAAAAATGGAACCGACTTCAACAATCAAACTTCAAAAAAGTCGGTACCATGAGCACAATATTTTGATATCAGTTACTTTTGAATTATCATGCACCGACTTCAACAAGGTTATTTCATACTTTTGAGTGTTGAATTCGGTTCCATTTATTGGTAATTTTTTTATGTGATGTGCTCAACGTACAATCAATTGGACAAGCAAATTGACATTTCAATGCATCGACTGCAGAAAATCTTAAGTACTTAGGTAAACTTCGCATATTATTGTATCGTATTAACTATGACAGTATTTTTTTGCATGTTGTGTTCACTCCAAGTAGATTCTGCATAAAGCCTTGTAATTTTGTATGTGACTAATGTTATTATTGAATAAGTGTTTTGAACTAGTCTCGTTAATGTTTAACAAAAAAAATAGAGTATACTATGACGTTTGGTATTTACGTGATAAATCCAAATACGGAAATTACGTAAAGTTTAATTAACATCAAACATTTAAACATTAAGTACGTACATGCGTTTGAAGTTTAAATAAATCCTACAAACGACCTTTGCTGTTAAGCAAACCCTAATTATAATGAAATCTTAAAAGACTATTGATGAATATCTTATTAATACTGTATAGATCTAGCGTTTGACCACTATCTCACTTGACGGGTGACGATATGGTCGAAGACGTTATCTCGCTAGACCTAGAATGCCGAGACCAGAATGAAAAATAACAGAATGAATACTGGCTCTCATGCATTAATTCCTGACCACACTATGTGTTTGGTGACAGTTTTTTCAACTTGAGGGTGGTATTTAACCACGGTACTCGAAAGTACATGAATTGTTGCAATTAATCATTTATTTACAAATAAAATAACTAAGTGAGTGTGGGTATTTGAATCAGCGAAGTACTAATGGCTAATTACCAATTTTATAATTATAATATCATGCATAAAAATTAGTACAAAAACCAAGGGTATATATGTAGATTACAAAGTGCAATATACCGATAGTAGGAAACCTCTCTTATGACAACTTTCGATGTTTTGTTTAAAACGCCAAGTAAAATTCAGTAAGTCAGGAAGGAGCTGGTAGTTACTAGCTTCCTGAGAGACTCTTAGAAGAAGACCCTCATTACTATTTTTTAGTTATTTTATATATTGTCCCCTTTCTACCGGATTAATATAGAAAAGCAAAAATTAATCGCATTTTAATGCTACTAATATTATAAATGTGAAAGTTTCTGTGTATGTTTGTTACTTCTCCACGCTCAAACGGCTATACCGATTTCGATTAAATTTAGTATGGAAATAGTTTAAATCCATTTTATCCCGGAAAAAGTATAGTCCCCGTGGGATAATTGAGGTGGCGGGAAAATCGTAATCTACGCGGGTAAAACCGCGGGGCGCTACTAGTACTAATATAAAATGCTATTTTTTCATTAATTATTTGTTCTGTTTTATTGAGCCTAGTGATGAGGTAAATTTTAATTTAATTACTATTTATTTATTCAGACAACTTAGCCCATATTAAAAAAATAATATAATTTAACAAGAGAATTAAACACTAACAAAAGTGTCAATATCTCACAATCAAAAGTGATTTAGTCCTCTCAATCATCTTCCACACCAAAGGACAATCAAATTTCTCAGCTATCGCCTTTAGGATGCTGTTACAGCTTGAGCGAAGTCTGATCAGCAATGAGCAGTCCTTTTGCGCCAAGTAGCGTGAAAAGAATCAGTAAGAGCCTCCGTGAACATAGTCGAGGCTCTGCAGCATCGCGGAAGCCGTAACAGCGCCCTAAACGCGCTATTTTATTGGATTCGCAGAGAATTGTAAGCTTTTTGGGTAAAGCTGAATCACAGACTCGCTGAGTATAGAGATGTACAATACGCTTTAAATAATGTTATTTTTACTGCATCTGTACATCTAGAGAATCTGCGGGCCAGCATATTCGCCCTTAATGATAATGTTCTGCGCTCCCATTCCATGTCTGCCTGATCTTTCAGATCCTCCGTTAGCAGAAAATTTGCAAATGTCTTCTTCGGGAACCGAAGGTTCAGAATCAGAAAGTGGTGAGTTGGTAGCCTTAGCAACAGTACGTACATCTCACACATAAAAGATCAAACGGGACAAACGAATTCCGTTAACTACATTCCACTACTCAGCATTGTCACTTGAGTTTACGAATTCACGCGCAGAACTGTAGCTGTTACTTTACTTCACATATAAAGGGAACTGCCACTCTCTGAAATATTCAGAGCTTCAGGTTTTATGCTCACAGGCAGATCGAATAAAGTAGCTACGTTCAGTCAGCCATTAAATCAATATTCTATGTCGCTAGGGACATAATGGTATGTATGAAGAGATAGCAGAAATGTCGAAAATAAGATGGCGAGGTTGTATACAATTTTGTTGAATTTAATATTTTGGGCATACCATAGTCTGACCAATTCCTTCTCAATGCTGGAAAACAGGCGTTCTTCATGGAGCCACGATGGCCAAGGGTGATGGCGGGTTAGTTAATAGCCAGCTCAATAACGAAGTTTTCGGACCGCCGAAGGGCCTCTAACGTGGCCTAACGACTCTTAACCTAATAGAACTAAACTGCACTGACAGCTTAAAATTTCTACATTTATATTTAATAGATCTAGTGGAAAAACGACCTGACTAAGAACGCAGGAAAGGGCCTGCTTGCGGGTCACTTTGAACCGGTCTTTGTGGAAGTCAATGGGAGTATTATGTCCAGCAGTGGAGGTCCTATGGCTGAGATGATGATGATGATGATGATAAATCTAGCCATTATCCTCTATCTCCCTTAATGGTCAGTGACGATGCGGTCGAAGGTGACTCCAGACCTAGAAAGTTTACTGGTGCTCCAGGACTTCTCATCAACATACTCTGTGATTGGTGACAGTTTCCAAACTTGAGGTTGATACGTACGAGGCACGTACTCGAAAGTGCCTAGTACGTATGTAAGTAAGTATTGTAAGTGAGTACGAACATGCTGTGAATTTGATAACGGTAATACCGGTGTTGCCTTTACTGATAGCTGAAGTCGTATTGGTGGGGATCAAACCAGCGCTTTTTACGTTGACAGCCGACGCTCCTACTGCTAGGCTATCATCGCTTCGAAAGTAGCCACAAATTAAGCCACTACCGGTCTCCGATCCGAAATATGTCCAAAGAGTACGTTTCTTAACTCATTTCCTTAACTAAGTTCTCACTACAATCACTTCTAAACTTCATTAATAAATTTGCACTTGTAGGTACTTTCTTGAGACTGATACGCTCGTGTTTCCTAGAGAAGAGATTAATGTAAAATGTAATGTAAAAAATGAAACACAACTTAAAAGAAATATTTTTATTTCAACATCTAAGCATCCCGGCACAAAGAAAGCTAACAATTTATTTCAAGACATAATTTACAGAGTTCCTAGAGATATTTACTGAACAAACCATCAAAAACTTCGAAGTCGAAACCTTACATCGAATCGATATATCATTCATCTTTATCGTCGCTCGTCAGTCGAAAACGAATGTTTCCGTTACTGTGTTACGCAAAACGGAACGATAGCGATAGAGCGTCTGTCGATATGTTCGACTGAACTGAACGAATATTAGAAAAAATATCACAATAATCAACTTTTTTTATCAAACCAGCACGTTCTACGTGGACAGCCGACGCCACCCACCGCTATTAGACCCATTTTGCTTGAAAATGTATGATGTTATCTTAAATCACACTCAGGCCGCCGCACTAAGATTCCCTGTATCGCGGGAGGCATGGACACACCCAATCACAGCACACAAACACCCGGGACAAACATATTGTTTATATTGTATTCGTTATTAGTAGTTAAACATAGTGATAGTTAATATATGTATATCAAATTGTGTATTATGATAATTATATTAGACATGCTGTTTTTGTATCACCGAACTTCCAGACGCTTAAGATATTATTTCTGTCGAATGGTTGTCTGGAAGAAATCGCTTTAAGCGATAAGGCCGCTAATTGTACTTTGGTTAGGTATATGTTTTATTTTTAATGTTGTTTTTTTTGACCGGTGTGCAGTAAAGTTTTTTGTATTGTGTTGTATTGTAATATGTCACAAAGAACCTGGCAATTATATGTACAAATGAGAAGAGAATATAATCAAACCGGGACAGGGAACCCTTGTGGTGAGTCTATATTGCACTTGTAAATAATTATATAATTATACATAATAATATATTGTAAATAATATCTGTCAGCACCAAAAAAATAGATAAATAGGACGACAAAATTGGCCGTCACTGAGCACAACATACCATGTGTTTGAAATGCCACATCCAGCATTATCGTTACCTCTTTTCTCAATATTAACTTGTTATTTACTGCTCACGCGTAATGACATGCCACATCCAGCATTATCGCTACCTCTTTTCTCAATATTAACTTGTTATTTACTGCTCACGCGTAATGACGATTTCATTGGCTCATAAAAAGTTTTATACACTGAACTTTATCTGTTTCTGATTTGTCATTTGACAACCTTCTACCACCTTTATTCAAGTGTACGAATGAAAGAGGCCTTTTTGGAAGATAATACAGTTTTTTTTTTATATCTGTGCTTTTAGAAGGTAAACCAAACCTCAAGGTTTGTAGCGTAAAGTAAAAATAAGCTACCACATCCTAAGGCTGAAACCAAGACAAGAGTGGTAGTGGATATGCTGACAAGTAGTGATTGGTCGATGACGCATACAATTATATACTGTAGATATCATTCGTATTTCGTTTGGGCGTGAAAAGGTTTTAATAATAGTTTATTCAGTGAAATGCTTTTGAATGGGTAGATGCATTTTTGTATCAAAATACTAATATAAACTATAAGGCTTTCACGGCCGGCGTTGCATGTTGTATGTATTGCTTCCGTGCTTGCCTCAGTAATAGAGAAGACGCCGCGAAGGAGAGTTCTACGCTCTTGTCGCCGCCCGGACCTGAACCACTGAAGATGTCGACCGCAGTGATCGATGAAACGTCTGGAACACAAGTTTCACTTAGACCATGGCCAAACAGCCCGGAAGCAATACATACAACAAAAATACTAATAACTAGTTAAAATAATACAGCTACCAAAATTTGAGAAACCCACTAGCTGTTCTCATTGCAGCCTTTAGATACCCTAAATAACCTAATTCGTTACTAGTTGGCAGCGTGCGCAGAATGCTAGCCGCATTGCCACGTTGAATAGCAATGCTGATTGGTTAAGTAAAATATGTGCCAGCATGCATCGATTAGTGAACTTGGTATGGATATGTTTCATAATACGAGTACTTCCGCAGAGTTGAAGCTCGCTCTTAGTTGTAAGTGTTTGATCGCTATATGTATAATCTTTTTATGTACACTGATACCTGATCTTCATTAGTATTTTATTATATTTTTACTTCATACGTCTACAACTCTAGATGATGTCCATCAATTTATATTTTTGTTAACTATAACGTGGCTAATTGAGGAAATTTATAATTGGCCCGAAATCTTTACTTATTATGTTTTAACGGCTAGGTGTTAATTTACCTAATATTTTAAAATAAAATAATAGAAAAAATATGTTTAACTGAGTAAAAAAAATTTTTTTTTTGAGAAGACAGCAACATAATACAACCTAACGTCACGCCTGTTTCCCAGAGGTGTAAGCAAAGATCACCCTTGTAGACTAAGACAGTCACAGACTAGACTAAAGACAGCCATAGATAAATGTAAAAAACTAGTTTGCAATATACATGTTGAAATACATCATTTCGTAGTTAGCATCGATTTTATATGACAATTAATAATGTTACCAGATCAATCGTTTTTTTTTTGTATGCTGGTTGAATACTTCCTAGTAACCGCCTGACTAGCCTCCAGCCCCAAAACTGTCACCAGACACATGAAAACCAGTGAACATTCTAGAGTCAGAGTTCAGTCTAGAGTCATTCTACCTTCGACCACATAAAACTGATCATCAAGGTGAGATAAACGTATTTATAAAAAGTAAACCTATTTACAAAAAAACTTTTTTTTGTCACACTCAGACCCCCGCACTAGGATTCCCTGTATCGCGGTAGACATGGACACACACAATCACAACACACAAATAACCAAGACCCGGGAACAAACATCTATACTCATCGCACAAATGTTCGCCCCTGCCGGGATTCGAACCCAGGGTCCCTGAGACACAGAAGTCATGTCACTGACACTGATCACTACGCCACGGCGACCGTCTTATATATGTAAAAATTCTCCGCCATGCCGGAATCTAACAAATAACCTGGAACTTTTCCCAAGCTCGTTAAAAATGTGAGGTCAGTGTTCTTATAACCGTTTCCTTGAATAAATCACTGTGCGACAGTAAAAAGCTAGTAAAGTCAGGTGGTGCCACCTCGACGGTTGTGTATCCATCGTAAAATTGGCGAGTCAGCTGGATTAAGTGTTTAGTTATTACCAGTTACGTCACACGGACCCTATCGGGGTCTGTTACAGTTTGGGGAAGCCTTATCAGCAATTTAATAACAAAATGTACAACAAAAAATCTTAGATATATATATATACTTGCATCGTCCACTGCGTCACTATAAGGGTCGGGGTGAAATAAGTGCTGTGTCTGCAACATCATTCTGGACCCTGACCTAATGGCAGTGATCCCAGTATACTTCAAGGCAAACTATTAGCAACAAAATTGTATAGAGTTGAACAATGTTTAGCGAGTTTGTATCGATAATGCTGTTTTAGTAAGTTAGTGGTCGTAATTCTGTTTAAGTACAAAAAAAATTACACAAACTATCTATTCTGACTGGCCGGTTGGCGCAGTTGGTAGCACTCTGCCTTCTGAGCCGCTGGTCCCGGGTTCGATTCCCGGACAGGTCAAACATTTGTGTGTATGAACATGTCTGTTTGACCTGTGTCTGGGTGTGTATATGTATATAAGTATATATATCAATCATCAGGTTACCATAGTACAGGCTCTGCCTAGTTTGGGACCTGAAGACCTTGTGTGAATGTTGTCCCATATTATTATTATTATTATTATTCTCTAAAATTCTTACAATGAAACAGTTTTTCTTCTATTTATATATTCTGTTATAATTATCTAAATTATATCTTAGTTATTTATATATTTTTCGACTAATTACGTTCATTTTTATAAAGTTGTACGATTTAAAGTAGATTGTATTGATTTCGTGTGATCGGTGGAGACTTCGACGGCTTGCTTGTGATTTGTTCAAGAGGACTTGACCAATCACAAGCAACTAAGAGTATAACAGTGGGGGTAAGCGAACAGGCAACGCATTTTGGAAGTATGCCGCCATTCGTTTTCCGACATTTGTCTGAGAAACTTGTATCGTGCCGCTGTAGGCTTTGTTAAGTAAGATTGTACCTCTAAATATATATAGCAATAGCAACTAAAGCAATAAAGCTGATTTTCAAGTTCACAAAGAGTGTTTTTGATTCAAAGTCCTTGCTTCTGAGTGTTAAACCAGTACGGTTAATAATTCATACTAATTTAAATTCGTAATCGTATCAAAAATATCTGATTTAACACCATTAGAGTTAGTTTGATTGAACAACAGAATGACTATCAATACCTTGTTTCCCTTCGATCAGGAATACCTAGATTTTGGGTCAGCGCAAACAATGCGTCTCGATAAATAACAGCGCACTCTCGGCGTGAGCTCTTATTTTGTTTAATTCGGTTCGAACCGAGCCAACGTTAACATGAATTCACAATGCCATAATGCGTATTTCAAAGTTGTAGGAATAATACCCGAAAAAGCATTTGTCGGCCGGAGTGTCTTACTTTAGGTAAGACAAAATTACTGAATTTAAACCACACCGCTAAGAATGTTTAACCAATACCCAACACGCGCCAATGCGAATGTTTGGCCAACATTGGTGACAGGTGTAATTTATTACTTTGCTCGTTTTCTATGACGAATAATCGTGATATTTGAAGGATTTGTGACTTTATTATCAGGTGCTGAGGTTATGATTAGGTTGAACTTTAAAACTTCTGTCTCATTCGTTAGTAAACGAATGTAGCTGTATAAGTATAACCTTTCGCGGACAGAATATAGCTTTGATTTTGCATGTGACCCGATATCTAGTTGTATTCTTGATCGAAGTTGTTTCCTATTGTATTAAAATATTTTAAGTACAGTAAATAAGAATACTTTATTTTCAATATTTTTTTAACGACTAGAGAAATATGCAGTTTGTTATTTATCATACATATGTATAGGTATATCGTTTTCCGTATTTCCGATATTTTGCTATAACTTTCAACTGGCTAAAATCCTAGCACACTGGGTCCGCTTCACTCATGGAACCTTTTATAAAGAGCGTCGGTTCCTTACGTGTGTTTTTAAAACTTCTAGAAAAGCTTTTCTCGGAATAGGTCAATGGCTTTATAAATATCCTGAACAAAATGAAAACAGCGTCTGAGCTGACATAAATATGTAAAAAAACATGTTATATAAGTAAATACAGTCGTGTTGTAATTTATTTTATCTTATCAGCAGGGGTCGGAGCGTGCCGAAACTGAAGAGGTCATGGCTGAGTTCAAACGATACCTATTCCTACACTAACTGCTACTTAATCTATACTGCCTGAACTAACTCATGCATATGCCGTGACTTTAGCGAAACAGACTATTACGTAATCTGTACCGCGAATGACAAAAGAGTTCATTCAACTTTTTAACATGTAAAATATTGGACTTGGGAATGTGCGCTGGCTCTATTTGTGTACATAAATAATTTGATATTATTAATTTACGTTAGGATACCTATGGGCATGCTGATCGACACGAATAGATAATACCTATATTACTTGCAAGTGTATTGTTAGCGGTGTTTGAAATATTAAAACTTTTTGTCTGTCAACCATACCTACATAATACAAACAGAAATACTTTGTATTTTGTTAAAAAGTTTAGTAATAAAAATTATTTTTTTTTAGTTCAAACTTTTGGCGCGTTGCAAGTGGTACACTGGTGAGTGACGCTACGGTGGAAGTTGGCGCTTAAGGACAGCAGCTCGGACACAATGTTTTCGTTGACAATTTCTCAAACTTGAGGATAATGGCCCAGGCGAGTACTTAACACTTCCCTCTCAATATGCTGTGGATTTCAAGACAATGTTACCTACTTCTAAAAGTCCGAAATCTCAAGCCAAGGTTGAGGATCGAACCAACGACCGTCAAGTCAAAGCCGACGCTCACACTGCAACGTCGCTTCAACATTTAAGCCTAAATGTCAGTAATATCAATCAACTACCAGTTTAACATATGACTGAGTGTTCTTTGGACATTCGTAGTCAATTTAATCGTAATGGATAAACATTGTTTAAGACAAGTGTTATGAATTGAACTGTTTTCATTCACAATAGGCAGGCGTTTGAGCACTATATCTCACCTGATGTTAAGTGACGAGGCGGTCCACGATGGATCACGCCTGCCAAGAAGATGTAGCATATCAGTGTCTTTAGAGCAGTGTGTATAAAAGGAAACTCCAAAAATGGGCGCGTTTCGAAGCCGCAGGAGCAAATACATAATGAAATGAAATCATTTATTTGCGCAAAAATAAAAACAACCAGAACTTAAGGCGAACTTAAATTATTATTACAATATGTTTGTTATTTAATTTAAGGCAAAAAGGTTTTGCTTTAGCATTAATGTCGGATGCCACGGCATCCCACGCTGATTTTTATACAAAGCCTAAAAGTAGCAATAAAAATGTTATAACAAATGTTTATATGAAAACACTCTAACGTTATACATTCAGGAACTTATATAGGAAAATACACACGCATCATCATCATCATCACCTCAGCCATAGGACGTCCACTGCTAGACACACGCGTCTCCCATTGATTTCCACAACCACCACACCGCAAATGTCGATCGTGATATCGACTACGCGAAAGTACCGCGTTATACCCGTACAAACAGTGTAAAGTAAGTATACCTATCCTTCACACATACCTGCACTCGTTCAGAAGGTATGGTAAAGTAAATAGTAGAGTCCATTCCTATACTATATATCCAATTCAGATCGGTAAAATTAATATAGTTTATATATTAAATAAAATTATAGATAAACATATAGTCCTATATACCATATATATCATATCATATAGTCCATGGTCCGAGAGAAAGTCCGTACGAGATGAATAATTCGTGAATACAAATATATAAATACCATTTCATTTCATATTTTAGGTATAAAATAGGTATTACAAGACTCGGCAAAGTAATTGTTACTTGAACTTTTGTATGTATACTATTTAAGCTGTGGCGCCGTCGCGAGCCATGACGTTGGCAATCCATAACTTGCTGTTGTTATCCTGTCAAAATGTAGCGCAACTCAGGTAACTATGGTCATTATTACTACATTAGGTTATCGGTCCTTCGTGAGCTTCGCGGCAGTTATATGGATATTTTATTTATTTTATTATAAAATTTTGTTATATTACACTTACATTTTATTATATTTACTTATTTTATTATAAAGATTCTAAAGATTCTACAACGAATATTTTGATAGAGTGAAAATCAGGGTTTTTTTAACTTATTTTAAGTTTACTTATGACAACTGTCTCACCTGATGTTAAGTGATGACGTTGTCTAGGATAAGCCGTTTTCAAAGCCGTGGAAATAGGTATAATAGAAAGTAGGTACTTGATAGATACGAGCAAATAGTGTAAGCACAGTCGCGAAGCAGCACATTAGTAATCCTTACTCGCTGTTGTTATCCGATAATAATCCACTCAAGATGTAGTGCAAGTTCATTTTTATTTCATTAGGTTATCGGGTTTTAGTGGGACCTAGTGAATTGAGTATTTTAAAGTAGTTTTTGATATGGTCGACACGCGACCGTGAAACAAATGCACGAACCCAACATTTAAAATAGATTCCATTGCATCGATGCTTATTCGCCGACCCAAGTTCGTGCCAGCGTTTTGGTCACGCGTCGCTTCAGCTTGACACTTTATAGGTTTTGGACAATTCCGTCATCTCCTGGTCTGGATGGAGCTGCATCTCTTTTAAAACATGATGAAATCCGACATCTAAGCTGGATTAGAAAAATAAGATTGCATTCTCTGAACTGACATTAATAGTATTTTATGAGTCTACGCGTTAGAATACTATCACAAGTTTCATTCGTCGTTGTGATCTAAGAACCGACTAGGACTTAGGAGTCACGTGGTGTAAAACTACTCTAGTTTCAGTTCCTCATCTACGAGTTATAATCGTGTCAGGCGGCACGGGCGAGAAAGAAACTGGTCGGAGAGTAACTTCCCAGTAATACCACGTGAGTCCTAGTCGATTTTTAGATAACAATCTATGCTCTAGGTTACATAAAATACCTACTTAGACTTTAGAGTATTTTATTGTCTATATTTTACCAGGTTTAGAAATCAACATAAATACATAGTAAACACCATAATACAGGTATAAATAAGATCAATTGTTGCTAACGAAGAGCTGCAAATATACTCAGTATTGTTGTTATCCGACCCTAATCCGAACAAGTAAAGTGGTTCAAGTTATAAAAATTTGGGTCTCTGAATCATACTGTTACCAGAGTGTATTTTAATTGTTATCTGCAATCAGAGATCAAAAACGAGCAAGCGAAAACAATTTTTTTAAATACATTTATTAGCAGTGGCTTTAAGTAAGAGTAATTATTTATATAATTAAAGGCAATTAATTCAGCTAAGTATGAGCTTCTGATTCCTTAGAACATTTTGTAATGTAAAATGTTATATAGTGGCGCCACCAAAAAAAGGCAAAGCAGGTGGAACTCAATTAAAACTTTACACCTACATGCATAGTATTATAATTGTAATATAATATTTACGCGTGTTGACACTGAAGGGGCCGAGAAATGAGGAACTCAAGACCAAGACAAGTTTTACGTCATCCAAATACCTATCTTATTTGTTGTGCAATAAATGTGGATGTCGATATATGCATCCTATAATCAACAGTTTGCAAGTTCATTAATCTGAGTTTGCAAGTTTTAATCGTCGTACCAATTTTAATCGTCAAAATGAAATATTTTGTTTTTTTACCCATTAAAAAAAAGGAGGAGGTTCTGAATAAGGTTTTAAATTTTAAAATATTTCTATCTAACTCATAATCCGCCAACCAAATGATTCAAATTGGTTATTAAAAGACGGATGTCAGAAGCAACAAACGGACAAACGAATCGAGAACCTCTTACCTTTAGGAAGTCGGTGATAACTGTCACAGCAACTTCGCCAGAATTAACTTAATAATTTGAATGATCAACTTAGGTACTTAGCACATTTTAGATTATTTACACTTTATTTTACCTACTTACTAACACGGGTTGTAGTAAGAATGTGCTACAGCGAGAATAAATTAAGGACGTACTAAATTCTATACATAGTGATAAATTGGCGCTCATTTACATGTATGTATTTATCTAACATTCTTTAAGAATATAACGCCACAATTTCATAAATATAGGTACAGTCAATAACTTTCAACTTATCTATTTTAATAATAATTCTAATAGGTAACTCACCTGTATTATTAACCTACAGTGAAGCAATATAAATCCTAAAATAAAATAAACCTGATCACTGATTCCAATTCAATCCCGACTCACTAAATATATAATTATCTAAAATCACCATACTGGATTCAATAAATCAGTAATTGCATCGTTTGACAGTGTAATTTGAAGCAGAAATCGCCCGCCACGGTTCCAAATCCCAATAACATGAATTTATTCATTGATATTAATCATCTATCCCTCTGAATAAATCAAATGGTCGCCTAGACGACGCTAATCTCCACCAGAACCGGAATTAACCGGTATCAAGTAGATCTAAGCGCCATCTTTCATCGCTTGCGCCGCGGGCTAACGGTAGGTGGCTGTGAAGCGTTCACTAACCCCAAAGCGGCCGCGAGTACGCAACCAACTAGCTGCTGCGTAATCTGCGGCACACGCACACGCGCCAACCACGTGGTCTCACGTCTACCAATTCCCAATGTGAAACTTCACAGTACTACGGTTTATTTGTCTAACACCATAACATCCTGACCACTTTTAGCGCTCCCGTAATGAATCCCGAGTGCACGGTGCGCGGGAAACTTTTCAACGTTTACTGACGAACACCTCCGCGTGAACGACACCGTGTGTAAAGTTTAAATTAAAATTTAACTATCCGCCGAATATGAACGATGATTGCGCGCATTCCTCGTGCTGCGAAACGTAAACAGAAACGCGGTCAGCGGTTTGTTGGTGTTCTTTCTTATCTTGATTCTTAATTTCATTGAATCATCGCACGCTGCGCAAAAAAAGCGAGATGAATTAATTTTCACTAGTGAAAGTCGATCGCGACCGAAACCATGGCGACGACGGGGCCACGGCCGGGGCCCGCCAACGAACCGTTTTTGCGCTCGCAATGCCATAATAAGTTATGGCAGTTGAATTGGGCTTTGAACAAAGCCATTTCTTTGATGTTGATTTGATGGAGTTATTTGTTACATTGAAGATGTCTGTTATTTCCTTTTATTGCTACTTGTTAAAAGAAAATAATACATTTCTAAAAGTTTTGCACATTATCGATGATGTGTTATAGCCTATTAACTCTGTTGCTAACAGCGATTTTATAGTTTTTTGCTTTAAATTGGCGTGGTAACGAGTCGATAGCTATACGGAGCGCAGAATTGCGTCACCTCAACTGGGTACTTCAACATCTAATCCGGGGTTCTTGCCCTTCGACTAGGCGCTTTAACTCTTCGAATTGAAACGCGAAATTACTAAAACTTTAAATGAGAAACTAAGGCTCGATTCATCTTACAAACTCAACCATATTGCGAGTCAATAAGGTATACATGTATAAATAACCTTTTGGAATAATCTGCAGGTCATTGCGTTGGAACCGGTTAGCTGGAGAGGACGTCATCAGCTTTACTTGCTATGCTATCAAGATATTGCAAGGATATTAGAGCCATATCTTGTTATCTATTTGTGGACTGTAAGACAAGAGATTTTAACGTTTGCTTTTGTATAGCGTGTGACCACAATTGACAGTTGGTTATGAGTGATTAAGAGTTCGAAGATGAAACCACATCTAGATTGTAGAAAGTGTGTTTGGAGACAGATTTTAAAAGTGAAGGATGGTGGCTCTAATTGTAAAAGCCAGCAACAAGACAGCATGTTACGGGGAAGTATTTAACCTATTCGATCTTGTGTGGATTTGAAAAAATGAAGCTTGGAGTTCGATCCGTCAGTCTGGCGTACAACCGGCAATAACTACCCATCATCATTTCGGGGACTTCAAGGCAGCGAAATTAGATAGATAGATAGATAACACTTTATTGCACAAAGGGGACATTACATAGATGAATTTAACATTTTTATAGTAAACTAGCTGCGCCCCGCGCTTTCACCCGCGTGCACTACGTTTTTCCCGCTGACTCAGTTATCCCACGGGAACCATACTTCTTCCAGGACAAAAAGTAGCCTATGTCCTTCTCCAAAGTCCCATGTATCTTTATACCAAATTTTATCTAAATCGGTCAAGCCGTTTTCATGTTATGTCGTGACAACGGAAAACGGGTTTCATTTTTATATATATAGAAGATTAAATTGCACAATCGGCGACCTTATCGCTAAACAGCGATTTCTTCCAGGTAACCGTAGGCTAGATGGATACACTTGAATTTTGTTAATTAGGTAGTGTGCAGTGTTAACATAAAACTAAATGTATTAATATACTAATACATAAATAACATATTTTTAATAAACTAAACCGTATTATAATACAAAATGACAAACTAAATATATCAATATATAAATTAATTACTTACCGGTCTGGTTTATGAGTTCTTATTGAGATGTGAAAGACGTACCTGAAACAAATAATTATATATTAACTAGCTGACCTGGCAAACGTTGTTCTGCAATATAAATGATCAATGTCAATTAATCAATTATTGTCTAAGTGACACGACACTTCACGCGTCAATGATCGACACTTATATTATTTGGATATTTGTTCGTAAAAAAAATCGGAAATTGCAAAATACATTTGGAGGATGGGGTAGAAGGATTGAAAATAATTTACCACCTACCAAATATTCAGAAACAATTTTTTTTTTCTAAAAATCAGGCAAGCCGTTGCGGAGAAATTCGATAACAAACACTAAACGTAACAATAAGACTAGTTTTTTATATATAAGAAGACAGAGAGGTTCTAACTAATGTAAAATAATAATTCTTTGTATTCTTAATAATATAGACCTCATTATTTTACCTTTTATTTAAAATATATATACTTATAAGTTTTAAGAGTTTTATGGTTTATTGCATTAACATCACACTAGGTGGAATGTTCAAGCGCCAGGACGGTATTCTGGAGTCGTGGGTTCAAAAAGTAGCCGAAGTTTTTCCTTCAAAAACTTGAATCTTTAAGTTTGGTATTAATGTCATAATGTAACAGCTTTCACGAGCTCATCAATCTTATTTCATTTTTATAGGATACTTTATATAATATATAGGACTCTCCAAGTCAAATGTGGTTGCGTTCACAACGGTCTTCTGTCTTAGACGGTCTTAATAGCTTTGATATTGGCATAGACCGCGTGGTCTTTTCCCGTTGAACTGGCCAACAACCATCAATTCAGACTAATCATTTATTTGAAATTGACTTAAACTGCTGAGAAGATAGTAAATATAGTACAGTAGTCATAATATCAACTGACTGGCCGGTTGGCGCAGTTGGTAGCACTCTGCCTTCTGGACAACCGCTGGTCCCGGGTACGATTCCCGGACAGCTCAAACATTTGTACAGTACAGGCTCTGCCTAGTTTGGGACCTGAAGACCTTGTGTAAATTTAAAGGTAAAAAAATCTTCAAAGGCATAAATTAAACCAATCGAAATACAAAAATAAATTTAGATACACCCAATAAAAAACAGCACCGTCACATGTTTCATATGAATGTATCTTGGCAACAAGCACGATTTCAATCTTGTATGTGTACATACATAGATAGATATAGAATAAGTGTTGATACCAACAAACAATGAAGACACGTACTAAACGGAACGCAAACACAGCCAGCACAACTCACCAACGCTTTAAGTTTGAGCGTGGAAACAAACACACGAGGGGTAATATGTGTTTGGTAATTTCTGGAAATTTTCCACTCACTCTCAAGCATAAATTGATAATATGTATTGTGTGTTTTCGCAATAAACTTGCAACAGCGTCCAAGTGTCTCATCTAGTACTCTGTCAGAGTTATCGCGTTGTTACTAAAGATGTGTCTTGTCTCGTTAAGAATTTGTTCCACTACAATTGTGCTAATTATGTCCTCATTGAGAAATATTTGTCTTGTCAGAATTTGATATAAGTAAATCTAATCTAGATAAATAAATTATGCGATTCGCTCGCGTGTTATTGACAGGAATAGATAACATATTTCCTAGAACTATATTGCAGATTAGCTGCGTCCTGCAAATGCACCAGCATGAACTGAGCCTTTCCATAACCTCAGATAACCAACGGGACCCAAGGTATAAAATATAACTATGTGTTCCATACTATAATCTCTGTGCCACATTTTATCCAGATACGCTAGTTGTCCCGGCGTGAAAGAATAACAAACATTCATTCATCCTCATGAGTTTCTCGTTTATAATATTAAATTAATAGAATGAAACAACACATAAATTTAGTTCTTTTTGTCAGACATATCTGAAAGTGTTTGAAACTTCGTAACGGGACGGGAACGGCATTGTCATATGTTTCATACTATTTATATAAGAACCTGTATGCTTTCCTTACAGAATAAAATCGTTTACCGAAGGTCTGAGCATCAAACCTGTGCTAAGTAACGATGTGAACAAACTCACACAAAACCTGTCTGATTATTGTATAGAATAGGTTTCGTAGGAGACCGGTGGTGTTTTCTTTTCTCTAAACTTTCAACCCTTCACATATCTGATGGTAACCCTAATGCTAGAACGCGCACACCCTCTTGTTATCTGTGTACTGATATAGTGATCCTATTGGTATTGTTTAAGATAACAATGCTGTTTCAATCGAGGGCGAATACAGTACATACGATTGAATCGTTCTAAAAATAGAAATCGATAAAATAAACAAAAAAAAGCAAAGCTACTTAACTTAAGATACTCAACGGTACCGAACAAAAGATAAAACAAATAAAATACAGTTAGATAAATCACCCAAGGTAAATCAAATAAAGTATAAAACCTGCTTTCGTTAGAATGGCTATAATTTTGAAAAACGAATAATCGAAACAAGAACGAGTACTTCAACCACAATCCTTTGTCGGTCTTGGCAACCTTTTTGTGCTGTCTAGGTTTAATGTATAATTGTTGTCCTCAAAGCAAAAGTAAATAATATATTTTCAAGTTTCGAAACAGTACAATAACGTCTTTAGACTAAAGGTAAGGTTGAAAATTATGAAATATTTCAGATCGAAAACGTAAAATCAAACGGCAGCAATATCCCAGGAGACAAAGCGAAGTTCGTCTCTTTTCGCTCCTCTCCGGTTATTGTTTCCCTCAGAGAGTCGTAGGGCAAAGAGCAAACGGAAAAGACGAGGACATCACTCAACAAAATAAAAGAGGTCGGCCGAGTGTCTTGCGAATCGCCGTAACTCATGCGCCTTCTCGAATCTCCATTAGTAAATTACTATTCCTCCGCGAGTTTTACATAATTCCGACAATATGTCCAGATATAAAACGGAACGATATTTCATCTCGTACTTTTCTTAAGTTATGATAATGGAGATGGACTCACGATAAGCATAAATCACATTGAGTGTTTCATATTGAGTTGGATTTGCCTTGGAGATTCCCTTAGGGTCACTACTCAGTTTACGATACCTACTAATTTTTATGAGTTTATTATGAGGAGTCTTATATCTGCAAATAAAATAAACTGACGACGTTCACTATGTATATGAGATACTATTTAATGTTTCACTGACCACACAGACATAGACAACTCTAAAGCTAATTTTAGATTCCCAACTTTCGTGCCCTTACTTTTTAGTCGAAATAGAATAAAATCAAATACGATATTTAGAAGCATAATGCACGTAAAAATTAGTTTGTACAAGGATCGGGAGCTAACTCAGTGTAAATATATTGCGTCACGAGCACCCAAGAGACGGCACAACAATCTCCTCAAATCGTTGTTGAAAATTCAATGACATTTGCCCGAGGCGAACGCTCGAGATATCTTTTTACGAGTCACAAAAAAAATGGCAGAAACTTTTTATCGGATCCAATTTTGTTCAGTAACTATGCCGGGTGGATTCGTGATAAGCTTTTTATAACAAGGGTGGGGTTCGCTGCAGCGAATGTCTAAAGACCGATGCCCGCGGCGCAATCCTCGGCCGGAGCTTCTCAAGTCGATACCAGATAACCCACCCACCACTGACCCTACATACAATCTGACTTAACTATTTACAATTTCACATTACATGTCGTTCGGACCGTTGTGGCAATCTGCGGTGGAAATAACTCGAAATGTCTTGTCGGAGCACAAGTCTATATATCACGACAAATTCCATCAAGTCGGTATATGAAAACCTATAAATACGTCAGTCAACGGGGAGGACGGTGCGCCCGGTCTCGCGTATTTTATTTGAAGTGATGTTACAAATGTATCTCGCTATCTTTTCTCTTCAACAAACATTCAGGAAGGAAAACACGGTTTCATATATAAAGGACGAACTAATGTTTGTTTGCGCACAATACATCCAGTCTATCGCGTGACAGTAATGGTGCTTTTTAACACAAACTCAGACCAATTTAAACTATGAGCTTTATAGTGATACAGTGCTACTAATTCTGTTAATCACACAAACTAACTAAAATTATTTAAGGTCAAAGGATCTTATTCTAATTGCGTTAAAATTGAAATTCGTATAACTCCTTACAATGCTGTCTCTAATATTAGACGAGTTTTACTCAATTTTCAACTGCGGGTAGCAATCCTGGAACCAACAATTTTAATAAAAAGATCTAATTTAAGTATTGTTATTGACAAGTCCAAATTAGTATGACACTATTGTAATCTACGAACCGACTAGGAGTCACATGGTAAATACTGGAAAATTACTCTAATGAGTATGGTATATACTCGTATATAATATATGTACTCTACTAGTATGACACTAATTTGGACTTCATCGTAACCATATAAGAATTATCTTACATTCCACAGTTTTAGGTTAATTTGGTTGAATAACAGAATCACTACGAGTATTGAGTAATTTAAGTACAAGTTTAGAAGCTATAAAATTTGTGTAGCCATGCCATGTGATGTTTGTCAGTGTTTTCTATGTAAATCGATCATAAAAGTTTTAAATTCCATTTCTAAGCATCAATGTATCCAACCGAGGCGTGAAGTACTTTAAGGCCCCGGAAAATTAAATGTGGGCACGGAGGTGAATGACAAATGAGCTTGATGTTTTATGTACAATCAGCTTCAGGATTAGCGGGGCTCGTTGCCACTCAACTGATTATAAACCTTTAGACCCACACGCAAAGACGACAATGCCTTCGACAGGACTTTGTAAGACTTAAGCTTATGGAACCCGCAACACCTTTAAACCAGCGAAGAAAAAATATTATGCAAATTGAGATTTATACGACCGAAGGGTGGATTGGGAAACTGAAATATGAAAGACTTGTATAAATAAACAGTGTCTTGGAAAATATCCGAGAAATTTTGGAGAATATGAGTGTGAAGATACTATAGATTCCTCGCGTCATCCTAAGAAAATATAGGATTGAAAAGCTATGTGCAATCGAACTAGTAATACAAACAACCTACAGAACTCTATTAAGTTAGAACTACACATGTAAGGCATAGTGAGAAACGGTGGGATTCTCCGTTACCCAAAAGTATTTGCCGACGGCTTAATAAGAAACACGTAATTATCCGCAAAGCCTCCGCCTGGCGGGCCCATATCCGCTAAGGACTTGAGCAAACTCACTCCGGATTCCGTCGGTAATAACTTTTTGCCCAACTCAACACGGCGTAAACTCACTTCTGGCGTAAGCCATCTATAAAAATAAAGTGACTTCCGAGGCATCCACTGGGATGAATAATGTTTAAACCCTTAATACAAAGTCACAAAGACTTAGCATCTTTATGAGATGATTGACAATGACAAGGAAAACGTGGGATAACGCGATTACATTTTCTGAAAAGAGTTCGGGAGCGGTCGTCGGAGGCTACGCCATTCATCACGTATGAATAGAATAGTAGATCTCGCCGCGCTCGAGTCCGGAGCACATGTGGGTCATTGTTCAGCTTCTGCTGTAAATTTACGATCGCAAACTCACAAAAGAAAAGTGCACACATCGAACGCATATTCAACCCTTTGGGAGGGTGCCGGGTGGTGTTAGCACGACGCGGCACGGTACGGCTATCACTCCGCAAATACGGCGGCGCCCACTCTCGCTACCCGCAAATTGAATCCCGACGTAATATTTAACGTAGACATTTTGCGCTAGCGCTACCCTCGCCCGACGAAATTACGCGACGCAGCGTTGCCCGGGAATAACTTATCATATAGCTCGTTTAACTCTCCCATCAATAAGTCATCATCGAATAAATAATTTTATTTTGATGTCGCCTCGTAATCGCCGAGCGTGAAATCCGTTCCCTCACTTGAGTCATGTGGTAGTTTTGACGGATACTACTGAAGTTGCTTAGCAACGAAACTGTTATAATAAAGCAAGTAAATGCCGGTGTCGTTTCTGTGAAAGTGCTGTCTGTTGTTGGCTGCAATAAAGATAAAAGAAAATCGACGGAATGCCGAAAACGTGGTATCATTAGGGGTCTTTCGTCACATACAATGTACAGTTTATAGCAATGTAGACTTTAAGGGTTCGATCTTATATTAACTCACTCGAATTTCAGTAAACTGTAAATTTGGGGAGATCAAGAGGGTTCGCACTAAGCGCCCTGAAGTAATATTTGCTGCCGGAGATACGCTGAAATATTTAAGATTATTTTTTGAAATTACGCTAAATTTTCAGAAGAAAATTAAGAATACTCGATATTAAACGTAATTTTATTTTTTGGAGACTCCTCCTTTTCCTCCCGCCCCCTTCCAACCTTCCTATGAAGGCGACTTGTTTTAAGACTTTTACCGACTTCAATATAACTGGTTTTTGTTAACTATTCGCACAGTTTAATAAATTTTAGTCACACAGTTTTGAATACGTAACTCTATTAGCTTATTGAAAGAAGCATTTATACGAAAAATCCGACAACTCAATTTGCTTGCAGCGTTCCATTCATCCGTATTATCAAGCATCTCTCGCTCAACACTTCGCTGAATGTGTTCCATACATATTCATTAGTCGACCGACACACAAAAAGCCCATTTTATGCGCGCACATGGGCTGGGCTTACAGAGACTCTCAAACAACGAACCAGCCCTTTGCAAACTCGAGGACCGATACTCTCGAACCGATCGGCTATGGTAATATGTAAAATCGTCAGACTGATGCAGCTGATCTGATATACCTATACATATATATCTGCTGATGGAAAACTGGAATTATACTATAGAATTCATGTTTCAATTATCAGACTACCAGGTTTATCGTGCACATTTAAATATATAAATATATTGTTCAATCGGGAGGATGTTTAGGGCTGTATACTCAAAGACAGTCAAGACTGTCGTCACCACAGATCTGACAAACCTTGATCTGTGGTCGTCACCGCGGAATCCGGTAATAAGTATGTGTTTACGTCGCGGTTTATAATCATTGTTGACAACGTGACTACCGATACTGTCAGTATTGTATGTCGGTAATTTGATTGTGTGGATTTTTTTTTAAAAGTTAAGTACGTTTGACCGTTTTATCACATGATGTTATGTGACGATCCGTAAGGGCCGTAAGTAATGGCACGCCAAGATACGAAATTTACGCAATCCATAACGCTTTACCTATGTCGTTTAATTTAGCTGAAAATATGTTTATTCCTTATTTATTCTAAGTATGGTTATTTCAATATGGTTATTTACTATACTACTATGGTTATTTCAATCACCTAAAGCACTGATTTACGCTTCAGAATGATTGCTGACTTCAACTAAGGTAGTGATGAAATCACAAGTTCCAAAATCAAACGCAAGCCTTTATGAGATAAAAAATATATTTCAAGGCTCAATCGTGAGATGAGTGTGTTCCATGCGTCTGGCTGTCCAAGCCAATCTGCTACATCTGGCTAGCGAGATGCCTCCTCACTACAGCTGTCATATCTGCGTACACCCCAATCACTCACCACCTGTATAAATCCCGCTTTCGACGCTTTAATCTAAGGGTAACTTGTTTACGCGCGCGGCGAGATATCGCGGCACTACATGGTCCATCTACATACAGAGCATGCTCATAAAAAGTAGACTATACATTTTTTTGGGGGATATAGGTTCCACTAATGAAATACTCAACAGCTACGGCATTAAACAAGTAAGTTACAAACACCAGTAAAACTACTTTCGTTGTTAGTTGCATAGCTCAACGTGAGCACAGCCTTGAAGGAGTGCTTCAAATACAATCTAAGCAGCGTCTATCTATAACAGCGTCAGCGTCGTCGGTCATATGATTCAACACATAACCTGAGTTCAGTCGGTGTTTTGCTAGCCTGTGCAATGTGCATAAGTCAAATATGAATTGAAGCGCTGATAGTTCAGCGGTGAGAGCGTCGGTTGTCAAACTGACGGATGCTGGTTCAACCCCCACTAACGACTTGAGCTTTCGGTGAAGGTAACACCTTTATCAAATTCCCAGCCCAGCATGATGGTAGACTTTCGAGTACCCACTTGGGTAGCTTTACAAAGTGGTTTCAAGTTTGAAAAACTGTCACCTAACACATAGTGTGTTCAGTCAGCAGACCTTGAGAGCCATTAAAATGCTTAATGGCTCTCAAGGTAGCAGACTGAACACACTATGTGTTGTATGTGTCTAGCATGATAACATCTTCGACCACATCGTCACTGATCACATCATGTGAGATAGTGGTTGAACGCTAGATCTATAAACAGTGTAAAGAAATGTTACTACCCAGCTATTGCTATTGTAGCAACAGTAAACGCATTCACACTCACACCCCCGCACTAGGATACACTGTGTTACGGGAGGTATGCACACAGATTGCACAATCACATTACATAAACATCCAAAACGAGAGAACCAACAATGTAATATATACTTATCACATAAATATTTGCGCAAGCCGAAAATCGAACCCGGGGTCGCATTCTAGTATAGTTTAAATCAGTGTCCAGTGACACTGATTTAATAATTACTGAGCCAAGAAGACCGTGAATCATGATAATAGTCATTCCCGCGTTGATTTGAAATGCAATCAACACTGCGTTGAACGAAATTTAATATTAAATACCACAACTTCGGTCTCGTAGCTTTATCTAATTGTGCTTTTTGAGTAAAAATCCCACATGTAGGTAACATGTAAATAGAAAAAAATTGAAAATCTGTGAATAGCTGGCGCACATGAAACTCTCTTAAATAATACACTTGCACTTACTCAACAGACATCGTTTATCACATATACATACATATGTATACTCGTAGTTGTAACAGCTGTTAGCAACTACAATATCAATTGCAAAATTCAACTCGACACATACTATACCAACTAGAGCGTAATCTGTGCCGCATGTACATAAATCTGTCCAAGACGCTACCCGTTAACAGCTAAGATATCACAACTTTCCTGCACCAATACGAATACATTAGTTCTACGATAAGCTCAGGCACTAATGATTTTCGGTTTCCATTAACGATATTACGAATTACGAATTATTACGAATAAGTAATTAACAACTGGTTTAATTAAGAATAAAAATTAAGAAACACGTGAATATCGTGATGAAGGAACACGCAGTCAGCGTAGTGCCAACTTAGCAAAGCTCGTCTGCTTGCGAAGCGGAAAGCAACACAAACAAAACTAATCCCCGACTATTCGAAACAGTATTGAACTTATCCTCAAAACATAAGTAAACAGAACTAGATGAAACTACCAATCGATGCAGTAAGATCTACTCAGAATCATATAGATTTACTGAGAAATGTTGGCGGCAGCATTTATAATATTTATTGTATATTTATCACATTTTCTAACATGAACTTAGATGTCCATGATAGTTTTATGTGTATCTGTGTATCTACAAAAGGATGTCACACTCTGCGTCAGTCTGCCTTCTTCTCAAACACGCAATGGATTTTAAAACTGTTTTCAAAACAATCTACTGATAATTAGATTGTTTTACTGGTGTTTGTGTAATTAGGTGCCGGCATTACAGAGGCTCGCGGGTGTTTACAGACAGAAGGGGCGGGACAATTCATGATGTGTGTTGATTTAAAATATACTTTACAGATGACCTACAAGCTCAAAAAACAATTATTAACCACATTTGTAGACTTTCTAATGTTCTTTCTTCTGGCGTAATACACAGTACAAGCGAATTTAATTTTGTCGTAACCGAGGGAATTTTTGATAAAGAAATGATATATGGTCAAACGAATATATTTTTTTCACTAATAAATTAATCAATGCTATCAAATTTTGTTCAATCAGAATTAACCTTCATGAACTATCACCATATCACCATAAGTGTTGTTTTTTAGTTTATTAAACGGCTTTCAACCGAATAAGACTAGCGTAAAGGTATCAGGTTTATATTCATACCAAATACTTAAGTCTGCTATCGCGCGGACCGGTAAAAACTCAAACTTCTTAGTCAACGTAACAAAAAGATACGGACGCTTATGCCGCACATTCAGACACCCAATTATATCATAAATAATGGATATTTCTGGTTAACCGAAGATGGTGAAATTTGCAAAGAGGCAATGCTTTTCATAGCACGTACTTGTGAGAGAAAAGTGAAAAATAATAATAAAAAAAATATCTAGAAATAAAATAAAATTTTGTTAATTTTAATCTTTAGTTAAATAATTAATTACAATAAAAACTTCTAAGTTATATTAATTAGTAACAATTTTATCATACATTGATATCATATGGATAAATGGCAGCTGCACTGCTTACTTTTTATAAGGATCACCAAAAAGCGAAATTTGTTGCAAGATAGAGAAACAAAGAGAAATATTGATCAGCTTTATTTTCTTACACCAAAATCTAAGTTTTCATCATCAATATTACAATAGCTTAAATGATAATGTTATGAGTCAGTGTTACTTGATAAATAAATGATTTTAATTTTAAATTTTAATTTAATACTCGTAAATTTTCCCCACTCCAACAGTTTACAACCAGCGATTTCGCATGAAGTCAATGTTCCACTGCAATCAATCCGACTAACAATTAAAGCGAAACAGTTAATTATTATCGAAACGGTACACCACAGTCGTTGGGGTAGAATCGACCCTCAGCTTATCCCTCCGAAGGGGCATTCCCTAATAAAACGTGCTCGAGGTGGTCGCCTTCGAAGCCTCCAGTCAGACATTAATACCTCTCGCTTGAGGTTCGACTGATTTACGAGCCGAAGCCTGAAAACTCCCAAAGCCGAGCACACGTGATCTGCCGAGAGCCTTCAGATAAATTACTTAGTTTCGACATCTGAGCAGTGCTTCGGATCGAGAACGTCCACGAGACGCGCTCATAGTCTTCCGTTCGATATGTAAATCCAGCTTTTACGAAACATCAATTGCTTTCCAAACGCAATCCATTAAATAAGTACCAATAAGAGTTATTCTCGTATCTTTGTTTGTCTGCACCGTCTAGATTACGTGTCATCGATCGTGACTTGCAATTTATGTCAACCGAAATTGGAATTCAAATCGGATTTCCAGCTGACCGATCAAAACTGGCGTGGCGTCGTGTTTGGCTCGAATACAGTGCGGCGTTGGACACTGCCCATTACGCGTGCATCATTCCGGACGACTTAATGGCGTAAACGCGTAACAGCTTCGAATAGGCGAGTCAAGTGGCACGTAACGAAACAACCGAACCTAGATAAGAGTCTGTTTGTATTGCCAAGATTAATTCTGTACAAATAGGTTTGCCGAAGAAATTGTAATTTAAATACGTCTGACCGAACGATCAAAACTGTCTGCGTTCCATTTGCAAGGGACTGCTCATGACTTCCGGACGAATGGCGTAAAGGCAATCCACCCGAGTGTATGTCATATAAGGCCGGCTTTCAAACATTTCAGACAAGTGGATGGTGCAAAGAGCCAGCTCTGAACGTTCCAGTTGAGTGGGCAGTGTAAAAGGTCAGCTTGGAATACACGAGTCGAGTCACGAGTGGCAACTAACGAGACAGCCGAGTGGTGGAAGTGAGACCAAGCCATGCACAAGTCATTGACAAGTTTTGAGTTGAGAAACTTTAAGACTAACTTGATGTTGTTTTAGTATGCAATGAATTTTTGACGACGCAAAGTTCAGTTATATTTTTATCGGTATTTTATGTACCAAAAACACATAATTATAATCATACTCATTTTTTTTGATACAATAATTGTAATCCAACTTTCTATGTTACTTTAGAACATGGGGGCAAAAATGGATAAATTCACTACGAAGCACGCTCTCTCAGCGGCTGCACTAGAATAATATACATTTATTTAAATACCTGTATCACGTTATAGTAACTTATCATGTAGCAACAACATAGAGCAAAGACGCAAAACCAATATAGTTCTGTTAAAGAATTGCAATCCCACGACCATCCGTCTTTTGTGTAAGCCGATTACAAACAACTATTACGTGTAAAAGGTCGTTTCACGGACTCGCGTAATCTTATAAAATAACTCTTGTACCGCTACTCTGAGAAACGGACGTCATGTGTTTACGACATATAAACGATGTGTACGACAGAGATTTTTTAGTAAGAATAAAAACAAACTTTTTTTCATTTACAACCATTAGTAATATTTAAAAGATCTGTCGGAGCCCTATTAAGATTTTTTGGTAAATATTAGATGCTAAATAAACCAGGAATTGCAGAAATTTGTCTTCACTTCAGCTCGCAATGCTTCTTTCAACATTCTAGAACTGGCCATGCCTATCCTCGCTTTTCTGTTGCTGATGCGAGAAAATAGCGCATTACTGAGAATGGCTCTACATACGCACGGACACAGCAAATCGCTTTAACTGTCGTTGGACCCTAGCATTCATGTCACAGACCCGTCTGGTATCCATAGACAAAGTTTGCAGATTAACCTGGGTACCAGCAGCCCTAAAACAGCGAATGAACACTAGTGTAGTGCTACTATAACTTAGTAGGCTAAGCAGCAGGATGGCATGATGTACTCGTGGGCTCAAGTCCCATAAGTAACCGATTTTATTCCATAAAAGAATTGAACGTTATACTGACAAAAATCATTAGATTTTATTTTAAAGAAGAATTAAATAATTATTAAAATATCGGAGGGATGAACCATACTACAATAGTTTACAACCATATCTAAGAAAGCCTAAAAAGTTTCTCTACGGCCTAGTGATAGTTTATTTAGACTCCAGTTTGACTACCAAAAGGATTTATCGCGTACCTACGGGCGGCGCGGGCGCAGCTATCCAGAACGTCGGTAGGTGAAAAATGCGTCTCGAGCAAGCCTCAGCTTACGTGGGGGTGCAATACCTACGTTGTATTTAATCTGGTGCATATGCGTATATGAAAAGGAGTTTGGATTTTAGCAAGTATACTGCTAATATGATAACTTTTATCATCATCATCATCATCTCAGCCATAGGATGTCTAATGCTGGACATAGGCCTGACAACTGTATGGAAACTATACACTATGCGTATATAGATGTTATTTACTCTTTAAAATCCGACGGACATTATATTTCGGGCAAAGGCAATTAATGTATATTGAATATAATTGTTATTAGTTTAAAATTTCCGCTGCCATTGCTTGGAGTTTAATTACACGCATTCACAGTCCCACCCCCGCACTAGGATACCCTGTGTCGCGGGAGGCATGGACACTCACAATCACAATACACAAACATCGAAAACCCTAGAATAAACTTCTATGCTCATCACAGCAATGTTTGCAGGGGCCCAGCCAGGGTTCGAACCCTAGGTCACGATAAAATCAGTGTTACTGATCACTGAGCCACGACGACAGAAAAATAATGACGTCATAGTACTCACTGCGAGTTTCCTCTCTGTATCTTTAGTGCATTTTACTATGAAGTGATCCAAAATTTCTCTTACCTGTAACAATATACACATACAATTTAATTAAAATTCAAGTGAAATGAAGAAACATAAAAGACGTCTCACAAGATACATAAAAACTAATTTACTGTTCGTTAAGACATTTGTAGCTTGGTACATTTTTTTTCATACTAGATACATAATAACTAACGTTACTGTACATAATACCGTTATTTTAAAAACTATAAACACCAACTTCCTCTAATTGCCTGCCTGCCCATGCTATGGGACATAGAATAAGAGTGATGCTGTATCCTTCCAGGATCTAAAAACCTCCAATAAATGTAAGCTAATTATTAGTAGAAAATTTTCAAAATTTCCTGGATAACAAATAGGAGCCTTCTACGGATTTACGGATCAATCTAAAACCCTATAAGATTGGAAAAAAAGCTTTACGAAATCATAGCATCAATAAAGGAATCTTAAGCTGACAAAGTACAATCTAATTGATAACTTTCTTATTTTCTTTAGTCAGCCAAAGCTAAAGTGAATTTGGTAACTGATAACAGACTGATCAATAGTTGTGAGATAAAAGTTGCAATTCGAGAAGACAAAACCACTATACATTTCAAAACATATAAAAAAAACCAACAAGTAAGAATGATCTGCGGCTTCATGAAAACTGTAATGTATTCTATTAACTTAAGGAATAGGGAATTTCTGTAATACTTTCTATAATCAATTCACCCTTGAAACTTGTTCCGTGCGTGCATACAGGCCGAGCTCATCGCATAATGACCAGCAGCCTGATTTTGTAAGCTTCTCCATATTACCTATGTTAAAATATACGTCACTAAGTACGTTACTAAAATTAGTATTGGAAATTGTCATTCATTTTAAGGTCTAGCGGTTGGCCGCTTTTGCTCTTGATTGTCAATGAAGATCAGAAATCAGAAATATTTATTGAACAACTGTGTGATATAAAAATGAAGATGTTACAATTTAAAATAGTTTCAACAGCCTGCCCAGTTTGAGCATTCAATAGTGGTTTGTAAGTATTATATTTTATATCCAAATGTTATATTACAAATGTTACAAATTTTACATAGTTTACTACTACTTAATTTTACTAATTAAACTACTTAATTTTACATACAAGAATTTAATCATCATCATCATCTCAGCCATAGGACGTCCACAGCTGTACAAAGGCCTCCCCCATTGATTTCCACAAGGACCTGTTGGAAGCGGCCCGCATCCAGCCCTTGCCTGCGATCTTAGTCAGGTCGTCTGTCCACCTAGTCGGTGGCCGTCCTATGCTGCGCTTGCCAGTCCGTGGTCTCCATTCGAGAACCTTTCGGCCCCAACGGCCATCGGTTCTTCGAACTATATGCCCTGCCCACTGCCACTTCAACTTGCTAATCCGCTGGGCTATGTCGGTGACTTTCATTCTTCTAGGGATCTCCTCATTTCTGATTCGATCACGTAGAGAAACCCAGAGCATAGCCCTCTCCACAGCTCGTTGTGCGACTCTGAGCCTGTTCAGAATTTAATACTTAATCGCAATTACATAAATTACAGTTGCACCGAGAATAATCATTAAAGAATTCTTTTATATTATAGTAGGCAAGTAGATGATAGGCAGTAAGATGTGGCTGAGAGTGTAGATCTATATTCTTCACTGGTTCAACAGATATAGTCTGACCACAAAATTTATGGCATGTCTGTGAGACGCATAGAGTTAAATTTGTAGTTTTTTTTTATGTTACCCCCGCGTCTCACATCCTTTTTGCGCACGCGCCGTATCTGGTATTTGCTAGCCAGCAAAACGTGCTTATACTATTTTGCATATTTAAGATAATACCTTGCTTGAAATGTCTACGGGTTTGGCTTCGGCGACTGCCTAATTAGCGACCCAGGATCTGCATAACTATTATCACTTTATTTCGGCAATTAGCACGTGTATGCATATTTATAGTAATTTATATATTTAATTGCATATTTATATATTATATATTTATAGTAATACTAGAAATTATTATTATTATTTTGTGCGCTCAGGCGTGGAGCCTAGAGCTTAATCACAGCGCCATTCAGCGTGCAAAAGACATACTCTGAGGTAAGAGTATTTTTATTTGCAATACAAAATATGGCAATATATCTGAAAACTTCTTACAAAATCAGGCAAAGGGGGCTAAACTCGCAGTCCTGGCCACTCAACACAATGACTGCGATCGACACCGGTTTTGAATGCCTGTTACTAGCGTTGCCTCCCTTGTTTACTCGCGCTGCTGCACTAGAGGTGAAATATTAAAGGTGTCATTAGTGCATTGTTGGCATGTGTGTTTTTCATTTGGTGAATGACATTGTATAATGGCTTGAAAAACATAAACGAGTTTTCTGTCATGCATTTTTATCTATGTAGATACTGGTTCGTTTCAATAATTGTAAAACGCCGCAACAGTTGCAATGCGACATTACACTAATAGTAAAAATGCAAAAGCGTGGATGTAAGTTTGTTACTTCTTCACGCCTTATAACAGCTTCATAGATTTGAATGAAATTCGAAATGGAGGTACGTTATAACCTAGATTAACACATAGGCTACTTTTTATCCCGAAAAAATTGATGGTTCTTCTGGGTTACAACAAAAATCTAAATGTCATAAATGTGAAAGCTTAACTCCGGTCTGTCTATTACGTTGTCACGTCTAGACCGCTGAACCAATTTCGATCAAATTTGGTATGATATTGATGGGACTTTGGAGAAGGACATAGGCTCATGCCGGAAAACTAGATTTTCCGTGGGATAACTGAGGTAGCGAGAAAACCGTAGCCTGCGCGAGTGCAATAGCGGGGCACAGTTTTTATTATAATTTTAACACTATATTTACCCTCGTTAATTATTATTATAGATTTTCAAGAATTTTCATAGAAAATTCGCTCTTTCTACCATTAAAGGTTTTAAGTTTTATTTTATCTCTTTTTTTAAGTTATACTATCTCGATGCCTGTCATTTTTGATTATACACGTCTGTATCAACCTTACCCAACACATTGCTCAGTGAGGTGCATCAAGGAGTAATATTAGTGAAAGGGAGTTCGAAATTCCTCACCCCTCGCCACAGACTATTAGATAGTTACTAGGTTACCCTACCTCATTTGTGTTATAGAGATAAGTGTAGCCATTGTTGCGTATACCTATAGCTGTATCTACTTATAACTACAGTGTTGTTTGCTGAGGTTGAAAGTTTACTTCATTGAAGAAATGCCTGCATATTGTTTAAGATATTTTCGTTAACCGCTGTCTCACCTGTGTACGCGACGCTCCCGCTAAGGCGTAGCGCAATATTTACCATATTGAGTCTAGTTTCAGATGTTAAGCCATTTTGATGAATTTTCAAATTATAAACTATTTACGGGAATAATAAATTAGTCTACCCGCTTATTTTAATTTTCATCCCTAGCTTAACATCATTTCGGCAAGATCCTAACAATTTTGGTTTGGAGATTTTAGCACAATACTTTATAGTTTTTATCTAAGTTTTTTATCTAAGTAAGTTTTTGTTTTTCGTGACATATAAATGTATGTGGTTATTAACTTGGTTTAGGCCAATTTTGCCAAATCGCGGTGCCTACCGCAGCTGGTGGCATTGAGAACGCGCTTTTTCTATTAAAAAGTAACCAAAACTAGGAAAATCACGGAACCAGTCAAGAAACACATTCGACTAATATATATTACTAGCCGCGCCCCACGATGACGAGCCTATGACACTCACAATTAACGTGGCTTTCTAATGGTAAAAGAATTTTCAAAATCGATTCTGTAGATCCTTAAATTACCCCCTACAGCCTCATCATCATCACCATCCTATAGTCAGTCAAATGCTATTTGAATAATACAAAGCTAGATTACAAAATTATCTAGTCTTACAGGAGACACGAATTCGCTACATAAAACTAGCCGTTTCAGACGTTTTACTTAAATTGAAGTAGAATTTAAAGTTGAGCGGCACTTCAAAAAATTCGTGATTTCAAATTATTTTATTAAACGTTAATAATTTCATTAATATAAACAGTATGTATATCGTTATTAATTATCTTATTTTTCTATTCAGTATTATTGTTTCTATATCAAGTTCCGTAAAGAGGTTGGCAACACTGTTACATTTCGTAGCGCAGGGCTGGCCAGGGCCCGGGCCGATCGATGTCACTCACGTGCGCTCCACGCGGCCCGCATTCTTTGTTCTCCTTCCAGGGTTGACAACAGCCTTTCAAAACGAGACTGCTTCTAATAATAAGTTCATCGTACTTCATTGAAACAAAACGCCGCAGTAATTATTATTGAATGCTGAAGTGCAAGTTCGAGACCTGTCTCTGACTAATTTTTGAGTAAGTTGTTACAATTTAATTATTTTTAAAAAAATACAAGTTAGATTATTTATTATAAATAAATTATAAGCCTACTCGGTTACCGATTATTACCCCTAATTTTGGGGCTATGATACCCTTAGGATAGGGAGTGGCCGTAAATCAGACCACCTAGGTGACATTGTAATCAAATTCAAAGCATAGTAGGGTACTTTATAACAATCGCCTATCTACTTATTACTACCCTCATATTTGACTATACGCCATAAAAATTCACACAATGTTTATAAGTACAAATATTTTGTGATTTAAATGTATATTCATTCTCTTCCAATCGTTCGGTGCATGTAATAGATGGTAAAGTTCTCATCCTCATTATCTCAGCCATAAGAAGTCCACACACTGCTATATGCCTCCGCCAATGACTTCCACAAGCGTGATCTTAGTCAGATCGTCTCTCCATCTTGTCGGTGGCCTTCCGACTGGCTGCGCTTGCCAGTTCGTGGTCTCCTTTTGAAATTCAAATAAACGACCTTTAAAATTATAAGTTGTAATATCAGAATCACGTATACTCTGGCAGCTGTACTTGAGAGCCATACAGCATTCTAAGTCTCCCAGAATCCCACTTTCGACCACAGTCACTGATCATCATATGAGATATTGACCAAATAGTAGACTAATTATTTTCTACAAAAAGGAGTTGCCTTTTCGCTTATATTTTTTTTTATAAACACGACAGCAATCTCACAAAGCTCATCAGGAAGTCAACAAAGGCAGTGTTCTTCACCCCTACCCAACGTATCACCCCTCTATTAACCCGCGCGTGTTATTTTGCGTTTTTTGCGTGACCAAATAATAGCTGCTTGCGTGTTTATGGATTAGCGTCCTTTGACTATACGTTGAAAAATGACAAAATTTTAACTGCATTCGAACTTACGTAAAATGAATACAATTTTCGCCTGCTCGTCACCCATAAAAAGGCCTTTTAGTTAATGGTGTTTTTTATTTTAATTAATACCACATCTAACAATTCTTATCGACTTGAATGGTTTTTTTCATTATTGAAACTATTTATTCAACTGCTGTGTTTTTAATTATTAGTATATTACGACTAATTTACGCAAATGTAAATTAATGTTCTCTACTCTTACTCCTACAATTATAGTCATTCAATTATTTTCAGGAGCGTAATTAAAAAACAATCGTTTTTATTTAGTTTACGATAACATTCAAATTAGACCTATAAAAATATAATATCCTCCATCCAAACTTACTTATCCACCATATTTACCGATTAAAACTTGAAAATACTAATTACTAATAGAAATCAAAGCAAAATTACATTCTTGACTGCTTAAGCTCCCAGTAAAAAATCTCATAATCAGAGGGGGAAATATATGATAAGGTAAATTATTCTTCTTTTAGCTTCTTTCACAATTTATCGCGTAATAAATAGAGCGCGATACTCATTCGTGATTCGCGTGACGACAACGTAATAGCACGAAGTTCGCGTGGCAATGGACACACGCTCGCTTCCGTGGGGTGGGTACTACGGTGAATTATTAGATTGTCAATCAAGTTTAAGGTTGACATTGCTGAATTGATTAATTTCCTTTTAATTATGTAACTGTCGAGGCGACAGTTACATTAAAAGTGCAACAATCAAACTATAATGGAATTCGCCAATGAGTTATGTAAAGCTAGTTATTATAGACCTGGTGGAGCATGTAATACCCGATTGGGTCCATTTAGAAGTAAGTCCCATATTTGAGGTTAAAGATTTTTTCTGTTTTTAAAATGCAGCTAGTATATTTCAAAGTGAATATCTACGAGATTCACACGAGTGTCCAATGATCAAAATTAAATGTTTGAGTGATGGTCTGAAGCTTATAAAAATGCCTTTCAAATACTTACCCAAATTAATTTCAGTGAAAAGTTTTGTTTTAGGCAGTGCAAAGATACAGTTATACATCACGTCGTACCCTTATTCTGAGTAACGCAGATTAAGTGGAAACTCCTTGTGAATATCGGTGGTTATTGTTCTAGCTACGGGGAATCATTTAAAAGACTTCTGCGTAATGAGTTACGGAGAAGTCTAAATTACAAATTAAATAATTTAAATGATTCCCCGTAGCTAGAACAATGTCCACCGATATTCACAAGGAGTTTCCACATAATCTGCGTTACTCAGAATAAGGGTGCGACGTGATGTATAACTGAATCTCTGCACTGCCTAAAACAAAACTTTTCACGGAATTTAATTTGTGTACAATTAGGTAAAGGCTTCTCTGTAAATATTTCGTTCGCTATAGAAAATATAATCAATAATACGCAACATTGTTATCAGACCCAAGGCAAGATTGTCGGTTGTCCAAAACAAAAGCACCTACCGTCGAGGGCATAGGGCATTGTTATAGACATTATAGCACTGTAACCAAGTAACGTCAACGTGCCCTTTGAAGGGTATAACAATGCGCCAGGAGGTACGGCTTCCCTTTGTCGTAAGACACATTGATGACGCGGTGGAAATTGTGGAATATTGGATTTGTAGCACAACTGATTGACTTTCAATCAACGAACAATTGTGGTAAGTCATCAGTGGCCTCACGTGTCACGTGAGGAAAGTAATAATACGTAAGATTAGTAAATTATTATTAACCGTTTTGTCATACTTGTTTGCGTTACCAATTTTGTGATACTTATTATACTACCTACTTTGTGGTCCCTTCCTCTGAAGACGGTTACTTCCACTGCACCGCGATTACCCGAAGGAAAAACCCCGCCGGGGTACGCAACAGATGGTATTTAAACCCAAAGTTCAAGCGAGAAATGGAGATCAAACCAGCGCGAGCGTCCATCATTGACTCACAAATGTCCGTACAGATCGACAGTGGCCCTAATTCTGTTAACAACATACGAACTAGGTAAAATTCACTAAAACTTTTCAAATTGAAAAGGCTCGTATTATATTTACGTTAGATAATATTAAAATTCGTATAGCTCCATGCAACGCTCTCACTAATATTAGATGAGCTTAATTTGCTGGTCATTGTGGGTAGTTTTAGTAGACACCAAATAAGTGGCGACTTAATTTTGCTAAAAGTACCCGCAAATTTAATAAATACATTTAATGTTAGTGATCCTATTGATAAGTCTTATACTAATTTAGACTTTATCGTAACCGTATAAGAACTGATCTAGTATTCCAAAATTTTAGTTTAGTTCAGTTGAATAAGCGAATCACTACACTACACACGGACATACTGGGTCTGTAAGACGATATGATCCAACTAAATTCAGTCTACCGTGAAAATGCTTACAATTCTCATACGCTCGCCAACTCCCAATTGCCTCGCTTCCTGTGGTTAAAAGCCAACTATCAGCAACTTGACAAAGGGTTCCGTGAAACTATCTGGAACAAACCTCGCGACATCGAGGGCGAGGGTATAGTCGAGCATACCTACTAGTAATTATCTCCGATATTGTACCCGGGTGCTTGCTACTTCCGACACTCACACTGCTGTTGGAATCCGAATGGTCATTAGGAGTTTCTTGCCCTTTGCGACTTATTATGGTATTGTGAAGTTTAAAATGGAGTTATGGAAGGAATAACAATTTTGTTCCTTCATTACAGCTACATCTGAGGGGATGTTTTTCCAGCGGTAAAAAGAACAGTCAGACTGCTAGTGGAGTGTTACTATAGCTGAGTTGGCAAAGCGACATGGATGGCATTCTGTAATCGTGGGTTCTGCTTCAAATCCTAAAGAAAAAAGAAAGAAATCAAATTGTCAAACTATAGTTCTATACTTACTGTAAATTTTGCGTTTTTAATATATTGATTAATACAGCGAAACTGACGAGTGTCAATCGACAGTATGAGACAAATAATTCCCGTGTATAGCAATACAGAGAGTGAGTTTATAACTCCATATGTTCCAGTAACAATATATCACACGATGAGACATTAAAAATGTGATGTAATCACACGTCGTATCAGTACAAAACCAATGTGCGAATATAAACATTTTGGCTATTTTATGGTCTAAAACGAAATCAATTTCATGCAACGTTTAGTAAAACCAGCCGTACTAAACATAAATAGAGCCTTCGTCAATTTCTTAATTGCTTCAACCACTAAGCCCTTCAGTATACGACTAACATTATAAATCAGTGTTCTAATACATCAAAGTTTCTAAAACATCAGGCTTCGAGCGAGCCCATTGATCCTCCGGCATTCGATACCGAAGGTATGGAGGAACCCTCGATAATAGCGGCACTTCCAATGGTTCCCCTTGGGCCAAGACATGGAAATTAATATCCTCTTTAATCCTCGTGGGCCTTTGTTAAAGTTCACGACATAACTAGATAGATAGATAGATAGATAGAAAACGCTTTATTTGTTTCTCCAAGTTTTACAAAGGAACTTAATACACATAATGATGTTTAGAGCATAAATTATTCTGGAGAAACAAAAGGCGGACTTATCGCTTAAAGCGATTTCTTCCAGTCAACCTTTTGTTTTGAAGAATTTTAACTAAAAGTAACAGTGGCGTCCTTTTACCTGATGAACAGTAAACTAAATTACCTAACCCTAAACCCTAAGCGCATAAGGCGAATATATATACATATATAATACTATATATACATAAGATATATTAATATATGTAATACTAATACATGTTATAAATAAGACATAATACATACAATATACTAAAATATATTGATAGGTATATACCAATATATCAAAATATTATATATCTAATATAACTAAGTAATACTAAACAGAATACAGATACATATAATATTAAAGTAAAATACCATAGGATAACTAACTTACACCAATTTGATTTAAATATAAAGATTTTATTCGATTTTTAAAAATGTTTAACGAAGGAGATTGTCTTATTGATACTGGCAAATTATTCCAAAGGCGAACAGCCCTCACTGTAAATGACGCGTTGTAGAACGAGGTACTATGTAAGGGTGTCTTTAGAATCAGTGTTTCTGACGATCTCAGTGACAATGAATGCTCAAGGTGAACAAACTGAAAACGTTCCTTGAGATAGCGCGGGAACAAGGGATTGAATAATATACTGTAAAGCAGGGAGAGGATATGAGTATTCCGGCGAAGGCGAATAGGGAGCCACTTGAGCTTATGTCGGAAATTAGAAATGTGGTCGTATTTACGTAAACCGAATATGAAGCGGATGCAGAAGTTTTGGAGGCGCTCAAGTTTATTTAACTGCTCTTCTGTTAAGTCTAAATAGCAGGCGTCAGCGTAGTCTAAGATTGGAAGCAGAAGAGACTGAGCAAGAGTAGCTTTGGTAGCAGTTGGAAGAAAGTTCCTAAGCCGTTTCATAGCTCCAGCTGAAGCATATAGTTTCCGACTTACATCCTGAAGCTGGGGACCCCATGAAAGTTTTTGATCAAGGATCACTCCAAGATTCTTGACCTCCTTGCGATAAGGTATTATTACTCCTTCGAATGTGACTAATGGTAATTGATTCTCCTCTATCTTAGGTAGCATGCGTGAACTACCTATTACAATCAACTGGGTTTTAGCAGGGTTGATTTTAAGACCAAACAATTTGCTCCAGTTTGATATACGACCCAGATCAGCATTAATGGCTGAAATACATTCCGAAAAGTTTGTAGGATGAGCTTGTGAATAAATCTGAAAATCGTCTGCATAGAGATGGTAGGAAGAAGTGATGTTATTAGAGATAGAGTTTATAAAAGTAGCGAAGAGGAGTGGAGATAAAACGCCACCTTGTGGGACACCGGACGTAGTATGACACCAGGAAGAAAACGAATCTTCAAGGCGGACTTTCTGTCGGCGACCATACAGATAACTGTGAAAAAAGTCAATTACAGATGGAGATATGTTCATAGAGCGCAAAAGTCCGAGGAGAATATCAAAGTCCACGGTATTAAAAGCATTACTGAAATCGAGAAGGGTGAGCACGGTTAGCTTACCCTCCTCCATACCAGCTCTGATGTCATCCGTAACCTTGACCAAGGCAGTAACCGTGCTGTGAGCAGGACGGAAACCTGATTGATATGGATTCAGTAAGCCATTTTTATTAAGAAACGAGCTCAACTGATTAGAGATTAAACGTTCAAAAGCTTTAGAAAGAAATGGAAGAATGGATATAGGACGATACTCGGAAAAGGATTTGGGGTTCAATTTTTTTGGAAAAGGAATGACTTGGGCTTCTTTCCATATAGATGGAAAAGCACCATTCAATATGGAGTAATTAAAAATATGACAAAGGATAGGAAGAATTAGGTCTAGGATTGGTATTATCATATTGCGACTTAAGTCATCAAGCCCAATGGCATTGGATGTAATAGATTTTACGCTCTTTTGAACATCACAAGCTGTGAATTGAGTGAAACTGAAAGAAGAGAAATTGGGAGTTGGCAGAGAAGAAAGAAGTGCAAGTGAGTTAATTTTATTAAGCTTATCCATACTAGAGGAATGCGAAAAATGTTGGTTTAGAGCATTGATATCTAAATCTCGAGGTATTGAATCTTGCCGTGATTTTCCAACTCCCAGTGATCTCAGAAATTTCCAAACTTTTGTTGGATCTTCCTTATCAACAGATTCATGAATGTGGCGGCGCTGAGCATCCCTACACATCCTGTTGCAGCGATTTCTGGTCACAAGATATTTGGACTTATTACGATCGGTGGGAATCAGTTTAAATTTGGACTTTGCTACTGCTTTTTTCTGCATCATACCTTTAATATCCGAAGTCAACCAAGGGGCAGGTAAATGTTTAATTTTAATTGGTCTCATTGGAGCATGCTTATCATATAAGTCTATTAAAGAGGAGTTAAGACAGTTAATTTTATCGTCTATTGAGTTAGAACTTAACAATCCAGACCAGTCAATATTTTGAGCATCACTGCGTAGGTTTCCTAAGTTTATGCTTCCAAAGCTACGTTGCATAATAATTTTCGGTTTGGCTTTGGGGGGTTTGACTTTATATGACAAAAATATTAGGTCATGGTATGACAGAGAATCTGCCGTTAACTGCCCATGCTTAGCAACATAATTGCAAGATGACACAAAAATTAAATCTAAAAGTGAGGGTGTACAGTTAGGAAAAAAGTGTGTTGCATTCAGCGGGAGTATATCCATATTGTTTGACTTAACAATGCCTTCCAAGGTCAAGGAACGAGTGTTTTTTTTGAGAAGGCAAGTGTTGAAATCACCCATAATAATGGAGTGATTATACAAAGGGATGAGATCTTCTAATAGTTTTTCAAAAGAGGAGAAGAAGTTAATGTGCAAGGAAGGGCAATAATAGACTCCGAGAAGAATTTTAGTATGGGAAAGAAGAATTTCTATAAAGAGGTGTTCACCAGCATTAGGTGGAGGTGGTTGTGCAGACATACTTATTATAGAAAAAGGAATATGAGCACGGAGATAAATTGCTACACCACCGCCTACAGCACCAATACGGTCATTACGGATAAGATGAAAACCAGGCAAAGGATATGAAATAGAAGAGAGGCAAGGTTTCAACCAAGATTCGGAGACTAAAATAGCGTGAATATGTTTTTGTTGTTCAAAAGACGCCAGCATGTCAGGAAAATGGGCCGGAATACTCTGTGCGTTGATGTGAACAACATTAAAATTTTTGGGCACGTCAGAGAAGGAAGAGCATAGCGAATCGGACAGACAAGGGATGCTATCAGAGCTATGATTGGAATTGATCGAATCGTTCGATGAGGACACCGAGACATAATCATCAATATTGGTACTGGTGTTCAGTAGTTTAAACATTAAATAGATGTAAAATACAATAATAATAAATATAATATTACTATAAAAATAAATAAAAATAAAAATATACTAACTAATTATACCTTACTAGGTACAAAATAAATCGATTTACAACAAAATACGATCTTTACCTGCCAGTTGTGTTGAAAAAAAAAGGATCTATAAACGAAAGATCTATAAACTAAAGTAGGTAAATGAACCTTTCAGGCCTTAGCCTAAAAATCAATAATACATACTAAATCCAGACACAATATACACGAAAGTCTAAGCACCATTTACAAAAGCACACTAATGAGAACAATAATCCTGTCACAAAAGAAAAACAAAGCTCGAATAAAGTCGACGTTTTAACTACATAAATGAGATTAATACCATATTAATCACTAGAATAATTAAATGACATTTTATAAAAAATAAAAATAAAATGGTCATAATACATTATTCAAAATGTCTCTTCGGCCTTAACTCAAAATGACAAAATTCTGAGTGCAGCTGATTTGCTTCTCATAACATGAATTATTGTTTTTTCTCTATTCAAGAAACAAAATTGCAGTAACTTTGTAAAGTACGTATACAAAATGCAACAGAACATACTATTTGAAAGGAACGTAAACAAACTAAAAGTCACTGTCACTCTCACTAAGATATTAACATTGATACTAAAGCATTGAATACGTTATGCGGGTACTCCAAGTGAATACGAGTATTTGTGTTGTTTTCCTTTTTTTTTTTTTCTTTTTGAGGGTAGATATGCTGATTAGTAATAAATATTAAAATGTAAGAGGTCATCGACACACTGTGACTTAACAATAAAGTATCAGTTAACATTGAAGTGGAGTGATTACCTACTCGATATAAATAAGTACATTATCAACATAACTAAGTGAGTAGGGTAGGAACATAGACTTTTCAATGTGTTTTAAAGCGTGTACGTATGTCAATACACTATCAGTAATGTTGTGTCCAGTCGACCATTGGTTAAGAGATATGTGAAAAACTATTTCTTGCCAGAAGCTGCAGCACGTCGTGGTTTAGAAAGTGGCTTCGGTGACGTGACTTTCTTGACTACAGCTTCTACCGATGCTTGGGTGGTACCCGACGGCTGCGCAATCTTATCTAGTTCTTTCATGCAGCAAACGCGATGACGAGAGCCCTCAGCGTCTAATATGTAGACATTGCCATCACGGGTCCAGCATTTGGATACTCCGAACCGTTCCCGCGCCGCAATAAACGTCTCGTGACGAGGTCTTGTCAAGAACTCTGATATGGTCACACCTGTACCTTTGAGACTGGTCTTGGATGACCATACTTGACTCCGCTGGCCCATGTTGCAAAATTTGACGAGGATTGGCCTAGGCTTGTCAGATGCGGATGGACGACCCAGCCGGTGGCAGCGAGCAATATCATTCTTTACAAAGCCTGAAGTTTTTAGCCGATCAACAACTACCTTTGCAACCACTGCAGCTGGATCTTCTGAGGTGTTCTCCTCCAGACCATGGAAGAGGAGCATTTTTCGCCGTCCTCTCATCTCCAAGTTGTCAAAGCCCTTGTCCAGCATCTCAATCTGATCCTGCAAGGACCTGAGTGCAGCAACTACAAAATTCTTGAAGGAGCCAAACTCGGACGACAATCCGGAGGTGCTGGCTACGGCAGCGCTGGTGTTCTTTCGGTATTCACTTTCGAAATTGTCAAGCTTGTTGTTCATTACCAGTGACAGTTGTGCAATTGAGTCTTTTATAGCCTCCATCTTGTAAATGCAGTGTAGTGGGCCGGAAGATTTTTATAATTGTGATTCTCGTAAAAACTTGGGTGCTTGAGCAAAGGAAATAACACAATGGCAGGTAATTATGTATTACACACTAGTTTAACACATATTTTGTGCTAAATAATTATTGTTTTTAATAAAATATTGAGAAATATTGAGAGCTACTGTGTGAGCTACTAGTGTAATCACTTTGAAAGCTGTAGCTTTTGTTGTCAGAATGGTTTTTGATTCTTGCTACAGCACTCTTGGCAATATTCTAACTGAGAAGATTGGAATCCTCGATCAATAAATGTTGACGATTTCACTTTTCAACAATTATGAAACATCAAGCGTGAAAATATTGTTGTAAACGGTAACCGCCGGTGAATATCGTCTGTGGTAGGTCCGTCAGTGACAATAGGTAAGGTTTGTGTGTATGTTTATAACTTCGTCACGCACAAACAGCTACACCGATTCCGATGTAATTTAGTACGGAGATAGTTTAAACCCTGGATTGACACATAAGCTACTTTTATTCCGGAAAAAAATAGTTCTCGTGGGATAATTGAGGTAGCGAGAAAATCTTAACTCACGCGGGTGAAACTGCGGGGCGCTACCATTGCCCACTGTAACCTGACCTTGACTACTCACTTATAATATGAATAGTATATCATAACATGTATGTATCTGTAACATACATACACATAACATGTGTGTATGTGTATTACCTGTAACTTTATTACCTAAATAATTTAATTCAATTTAATTTTAATAAAAGGGGAAAATATTCCTATGTATCTTGGTAATTCTCGCACTGAGTCTATACACAGGCTCCCGCCTGGTTTGATGCTCGACGTGTGTAATGATCATTTTGTGGTCATTTAGACACAAAAGCTTAAGATTATGAATATACATAAAACACGGGAATTACTCCCGTAGTAAGTCAGGAGGTGACTCGTAACACTCTGACTTACTCCGTGAGTAACTCCCGTGTTTTATATATTCATAATGTGTCCAAACCTTATGGAAATTACTTCATTGGAAATAAAATTATTCTTTTTCTAATCTTTGTTATTAAAGTGAATGTTTTCTAAAATTAAAAAGAATACCTAATTAATGTCAAATAAGTTCCCATAAGTACTTTATACCGGTAAGGTACGGTTAGGTTAATAATAGTAAGATTATTATAATTGATTTAAGTCATTGAATGGTATGTCATTATATTTAATAATAGAATTTGAATTACATTTGATTACTGTATTTTACTTTTGTGTAATCTAAAGTCGTTATGTCAATTTGTTCAAGATTGTTAAATAAAAGACACACATTTTTAAATGTAAAAGGGAAGGAGTTAATCATTATAGCACAGGCCTTCCCGCCCAGTTTAATGGTTAGGGCAACACATTAATGTAAAATGAAGAAAAAAATACAGTGAAGACTGTGCGAAATCACATAGAATAAATCAAGTTGAACATTTGTTTATTGCTTGCAAAAGGGGGGTGCGTCAAGTTGCCCTATTTGCGAATTTGAATTTAAAATGGAAATGTGACAAACCCCTTTAAATCTGGCATCGGCAGCGACCGTAATCGAGAGTGACATAAACGTGTCACGGATTGCCCCTAATCATCGGTCGGTGATGTTTTAATATCCCGATTCGAATCGATTTCGCAATCGATTCTGTCATTCGCCTCTGTTCACTGTCCAAACGAATTGGATACACCTCCTCGCGCAATAACCTCAGACGTATCAATAGTTCTAACATGAGCTTTGGGAACACTTAATTTGGAAATCAAACGATGTAGCTCAATGTATACATACATACACTCGTATCTAAAAATAAACCCGTATTTCCATTGGTCACGCCATAACTTGAGAACGACTTGATTTCTTTGAGTTTTCTAATACTTTGCAGAAAGTTCTTATGGAAAGAAAAATTTTAAAAAGTTCCAGGACTTTTGGAAATTCCGGGAAGTATACGGGAAAATCGAAGTCCTCGCGGGTGAAACCGCGTGGTGTGCCGTCATAAGAAACCATATGGCTGCACCTCGACCCAGAGGAAACCTCTTTATCTCAGTAATTCGATTTCATCGGGGACTATCGTATCCAACCAGTAGTTTTACAAGTTGTTCAGGATTTACCTCACGCGTTTATCACTGAGGTCTGGGACTTCCGAGTCCACACATGCAACCCGTGTTGTCATCGCGAATAAAATGTGTTCGTTAATTTGCCATAATACGTTCAATTCGTATTAATTTAATTTAGTGGGTGTATGTTCGCAAAGATATATAGTATAAAGTATAGCCAAGATTCGCCTTGTTGGCATATAAAAATTGTCTTACTAAAAATATTAATTAGGTCATATGTTACAAAATAATAATTCAACAAAATAAAATACAATTAATACATAATATGTATATAGCTCACAATAGTTATTTGTTTATGTGCGTAAAGTAGATTTGGGCGCGAGTGCTTGGATTAAGCCCTGAGCGTAGCAAAGGTTTTAAAACTAACTAAATAACTTTACCCGTGTGAAACACAACAATTTTTATTACACTATCACTAGCTAACGAGCTTGCAAGGTGAGTGGCGGGAAGGATGCTTTCACAGGCTTCATTCAGGCGCACTCTTCTCTGATTGGTCGGCGAGTTGACATTAGCTTTGTCAGGGGCGTTGTTCACATACGCTACACATATTTATTACTTTTACATGTACATTAAAAAAATGCCTCTGACTGTATACGATTTGATTAATTAAAATATTAATTAATAAGAATACTGAATATACAGTATACATATTTATTTCATAAAATTAAGGATAAGAATAAAATAAACAAACGGATATATTAAATCACGGTTCATAACGTGATCTTTGTGTACATTTTATCGGAAACGCTCGGACATTTTAACACTTTTTACCTACTTGTACATAAATAGAATTTTCCTGACAGAAATGGATGACTTACATATGGATTGAAAGCTAGTGCGGTGAAGAATTAAATTTCATACAAGAATGCTGTCAACTTTAGCATCTTCATTATTGAAACATGTATAGGCGGCTTAAACCAAAATCATCGCCTTCGATTCAATAGCTTTTAGGTACAACTACAAGGAGTTCCGTAATTACGGCCGTTTCCCCATCTCTTTTGTGGATAGTAAATTATAGAGACAAACGAAGTGGTAAGCTGCCAAGATTGCTTCTGTAATTGAGTTTAAACGCTCACCGTGCAATGATATACTGATTACGTTGTACATATAAAATATATCGTGTATTTAACCGTAGGCTTAATGGGAATGGGCGAGACACGGAGTCGAATGCACTCGGATTGCTGGGTATAACTAATAATTACACTAGGAGTAATCCAAATGGGTATCGTTCAAGCCGACCTAGAAACTTGAAACATTACAAGAAAGAAAATATCATCATCATCATCGTCTCAGCCATAGGACGTCCACTGCTGGACATAGGCCTCCCCCATTGATTTCCACAGGGACCTGTTGGAAGCGGCCCGCATCCAGCCCTTGCCTGCGATCTTAGTCAGGTCGTCTGTCTACCTGATCGGTGGCCGCCCTATGCTGCGCTTGCCAGTCCGTGGTCTCCAAGGAAAGAAAATATAACAGATACAATTATCAAACAGGGCATAATTAACTTAGAATAGGAAACATTACCGTTTTTTAAACGCCATTTTAGCCTCTAATTTTTTGTAACACTTTTTAAATTTGTGTTTGACTACTATATCACATGATGATCAGTGACGATGTGGTCGAATATGTGATCACGCTAGACCTAGAATGCTTACAAGCTCTCAAGGACTGCCATCTGAACACACTGTGAAACTTAAGGTGGCGGGTACTTAAAATTCAAGCTATCATCGCTTCTACTACAGTTACTGTATAGTGCTGTACTGTGTAACTACATTACAGCAGAAACAAATTATTTCACAATAATCGTATCGCAACCACATAAACAATTGAATATCGCACGTACGAACTATCATTTCTTTGTGTCACAGTTGTACTAGATAAATGACAGTAATGAGTTCAACGCTGCGATACGGCTGCGCCACTACTTCGATATTGATACCTGCTTGGACGATAGTACACGTGTAAATATGACCATGCCATAATAGCCCAGTGACCGATCTACCGATAAGGAGGAGAAATTATAAAATTGTATGATAATGTCCGTGTGTATGTAAGTAGTCTACTAGGTAGTTTAGTTTTTAGTTCTTTCACACTCAGATTCCCGCACTAGGATTACCTGTGTCGCGGGAGGCATGGACATACACAATCACAGCACACAAACATCCAAGACCCGGGACAAACATCTACACTCATCGCACAAATGCTTGCCCCTGCCGGGATTCGAACCCAGGGTTCCGGAGACACAGAAGTCATGTCACTGACACTAACCACTGCGCCACGGCGACCGTCATAATGCATAGTTGGTAGCCAGATACTTATATCAAATTCGAGAGTCACCAAAAGTACAGGTTATTGATATAGTAGGATTTTTTGTAAGTTGCAGTGGTTTTTCTAGGTCTAGTGTGATCTTCTACCACATCAGAAGGGGATTTGGTAAATTCTTTCTTTCTAATATAAAAGATGAGTAAGACCACCGTTACCCTCCGTTCACAAAAGTGGCTTATGGGCTTGCTTGCCCCACCTGTGGTAACATAAAAACCATGACAAAGAATGTAGGAGCCATCACGAGGTGGCCACTGGTCATCGTTATCTCGAACAAAGGACAAAGGCGGGTGTGGTCTCACCGCCGACCTGCCGAGTCACGCTTACGTTCCATTCTTTATGTTTTTTCGTGACCGCACGATACCTAATTTCACAAACATAATAGCGAGATTCCTTCGCTTGTGTAACTTGGTAACATGTTACTTGTTGCATATCTGGTGTGCGTAATACGGAACGCTTCTTTGTTTCTGGTCGATGCTCATTTTGGACATGGAATTGTTTGCGGTGGCCATTATTAATGTTGGCGTTATCTACATTCCTTACATTACACGGCTGGGTCTTCACAAAAGTGCTGTTTGGTTGTTTCCGGGCGGCTTTAACGTTCACCACAGGTATATATGCTGTGGGCAGTGCATAACGGTAATTCTTTGTTTTGGCCTATTACGAGAAAAAGGCCGGATCTATCGATACTAATATTATAAAGAGGAAAGATTTGATTGTTTGCTTGTTTGCATTGAATAGGCTCCGAAACTACTGAACTGATTTGAAAAATTATTTCACTATTGGGAAGCTACACTATCCCCGGGTGACAGAGGCTATATTATATCTTCAAAAAAATAGGGATCCTTACAATTTACATTTTTGAAATTTTTTACCTGTGCGAAGCCGGGACGGACCGCTAGTGGGACATATTTTTAATACGGGCATAGCTAAAGCATAACTAGCCCTTTACGTTCCTAAATCGAGGACACAGGGACACCCTCCTTTTAGAGAGCGTATCAATAGATATAAATTATACTGGTGCGTCTTAGTGAAAACTGTGAGCGCAATCATTATTTTAATATAAATAAATAAAAGAAAGAGTTCCCTCTAATAACTAATTTTCAGTGTAGATCGCACAAGATAAACGATATCAATGAAGTCACTAACTCTAGAATGTGAACGTTATGGCAGTCGTACAGAAAATTTCATTATTTCATCCATGTGCCATCCCCATTGCTCTTCACAAAGACCGAAAGGGCGGAAGTGGCCTGCATCCAGCCATCTTCTGTGATCTTTTGCGGTTCGTTTGCCCACACTGTCAGCATACGTTAACGCTACGCTTACCAGTGCGTGGCCTGTTCACCGTCATTTCAACCTGCTAATTTATGGGATTTATGATTTTATTTCCTCTATAGATCTCATTTGGCTGGCCGGTTGGCGCAATTGGTAGCACTCTGCCTTCTGAGCCGCTGGTCCCGGGTTCGATTCCCGGACAGGTCAAACATTTGTGTGCATGAACATGTTTGTTTGACCTGTGTCTGGGTGTGTATATGTATATAAGTATATATATATATATATATATCAGTCATCAGGATACCATAGTACAGGCTCTGCCTAGTTTGGGACCTGAAGACCTTGTGTGAATGTTAATAAATAAATAAAAAATAAAAAAAAATGTATTCGTTCTAGTAAATAAAGTCCGATTTTTAAGACACCACGTTACGGTTCCATAAGTTATCACACTCATAAACAGTAAATTTAATTCATTTATAATGAAATAAAATGAAGTGAAACTAAATTTATTGCCATCAGAGGACAGTATTACAAATACATTAAAATTTACACAGCAAAAAAAACATAACAAGCAATGTTGCTTAGGAATTAGGAATAAGTTTCGATTCAGTGCGTGACCTTAGTGTAATCACTAGGGTCACCCCTAGCACTGATTTTCAATCGACGGTCATTTCTGACATCACGAACGTACAAGTGACTATACTCCACTCTATATTCAAATCTGGATATCCTGCGTCATTGTAGAACAGGCCTAAGATACTTAAACAACGTCACAAAGGCGTTTTGTTATCGCAAAGCCTTAACCCGTTGACTAAAGGGTACGGGGCACATCAGTCATATGCCATCACGTGAGCAAACACGGAGTTTCATCGTTAGGGCGAGTCATTAGGACTGCGTGATTACGTTGTCCACACGCGTATTGATTACCGGTCCGGTGGGACGGATTGGGACGATGACACAGTGGGCCGATGCGCCCCAGTGGGTAGGTGCAGGTGTGGACCGATGGGGCGGCCCAGGGTTACGTATTGATGGCGGACGACGGGGAATAGTGAGGGCTACTCTTGTTTGAACGCAGAAGTGATGGATTGTCTTTACTCGATTTAGTTGGGGAATTGAGTTCTATGTTGACGATATATTTTTTCGTAAAGGGAAGGACGTGAGTGGTTTTATCTCGATGAATACGCGACGGTAATTAATTATTATCCATATCTCCTACACATGCGTGTATTGGAAGGCAAAAACTAGCAGAAATGATAAGAAGTCGTCACGCGTTTGTACCTACCTCAGAGAAGGCAATAAATATCCAAACATTAAGAACATGGTGACTTATAATTTTGTCAAATACAGAATTTAAATTGCAGACTTCCAAATGACCCGTCTTTAAACAAGACACCACTGACACCACGAATTTCGCGAAAGGACATATTTTTTTCCTATGAAGGAAACTACATTGCGAAGATTTTTTATTGGTTACAATGTAAGCCTTTTACCACTATGGTTACGTATTTTCATATTATTGAAATATTGTAAGCACACAAATAGACCGCGACTTATTTGTCATTTCTTATCGGTAGTGTCTCTATTTATTTTCGAACCCGGCGTTAGCCTTATTGAATAAAAGTAAATTTTTTGAGAATCATAAGTGCATCCTGGGTGCTAAAATAGAATATATAAAATTGAATTTGAGTTAATCTCACTTGATTGCCAGTGAAGATACAGTCGAAGGTAGTATTTATAAGACCTATAATGTTGTAAACCTCTCAAGGAGAGCTACCACAAAACACTATCTTGTGTGGTCGGTGACAGTTTCTCCATCTTGATGGAAGGATACTTTCGAGCTTATAACTAACCAGCTGGAGACTTAAAGTACCCTCCCTCCATGACAAGCATCTGATAAAAACGTTGCTTAAAGTGACACTCAAACTAAGGTGGGGTGTTCAAACCAGCAACCTCGACGGTACTCTCAACTCCAAAGAATACGAAAGAAGCTACTTTAGCTAGAAACAAATTTCATGAAAAAGAAGAGCTATTTTAGCTCTTTAACCAGACTGAGCTATGTCGAGATCTTTACAGCTAGAACACGACAAGTAATATGACACTGCATGCTTAGCGTGCATGAGCTCATGTTACGTCACGGTACGGCTAGACGCCAAGCTGTCTATATGAAGTGAACACTGAAGCTTGAACACGTAAGTCGGAAAATTCAACACTCTTACAATTAAGTACTGAAATTAAACACAAGAAGTTTTTTTTACACTGTATAGATCTAGCGTTTGACCGCTATCTCACTTGACGGTCAGTGACGATGCGGTCGAAGATGTTATCACGCTGGATCTAGAAGTTTCGATCAGGAATATCTGTCGTATTTTATTCCATTTATTAATTATTATTATTATTATTTACATTAGCACGGATTAACCTATTACACTAACGAATAATGTCTATGTCTATGTTAGAAATGACTAAATGCTGTTTACCACATGGGGTATTTACGGCGTCACCGGACTTTTGGCGAGTGCAGAGGGCACTCAGCCTACTAACGAATAAAGTTACATTCATACTATATATATAGATTACTAATAAACTTTAAAATCAGTCCCATAACAGTTTTATAAAAATAGGTTTATTATCTCTCTTATTTTTTTAATACTTGTAAAAGTTCTGCCCTTGAAGTAGTGGAAGATGGTTTTTATAGTTTTTTTTTTTATAAAGTAATTATTTTCATATTAACCATAACTAGAACTAAAAACAAGAATGATATGTAATGTTTGTAAATAAGTGTATTATTATTTGATGAACTGTTAACTCCCGCTTCGTGGAATTTCGGAATTCCGCTACGAACAGTCGTGGTTACCTTTCCAAGAAACGTCTATATGCATATCTATAACTAATACAGAGAAGAATATACAGCGGTACAATAATAACTATTGCGTTATCTGTGTATCAGTAACACCTGAGTCGGTTGATAACGATGAGTGCATGCGCATGCCTTTTATAATGACGTCACACCTGCTTGATGCTAGTCATAACAGTACAGGTATACGGACGTGATTATATGTATATATTGTAATACATATATACTATCTATACCTACAGAATATATACTAATAATATAGAGAGGAAAGATTTGATTGTTTGTTTGCATTGAATAAGCTCCGAATCTACTGAACTAATTTGAAAATTTGTTCCCTGTTGGGAAGCTACACTATCCTCGGGTGACATAGGCTATATTATTATTTTTTAATTAGGGATCCTTCTAATTTTTAATTGTGTCATTTTTTACCCGTGCGAAGCCGGGGCGGACCGGTTGTTGTTAAGAAATCGATCGGGATTTAAACGCGTTAAAACTACTTATTAATATATTTTCCTGCATGTTATTATATCTCTTTATTTTCTTTCTTTCTGAGGTAAGGATATTAAAAAGTATAATACAGATGCAAATTATAAAACCTAAGCCTAGAAGGCCACCGGTAGCGGGGTCGGGCCCAATCCATCTGTGGTTAGAGCTGCAGAGTGAAAGAAACGCGCCGTGTCAAGGAGTACCACCTTCTTTATCAGACCCTTGATCCAAACGTCTAGCGAGAGTCTCGTATGATGTTGGTCGAGGCACTTCAACATAAAATATATTATGTTACAAAAATATGGGCAGATAAAAAAATATCACTATCACCTAACTATGGTTGCTTTTCATTATCATGATCTGTATACTTTATCACACTGGCGCTATTATACTTTATTGCGTTTCGTATCTCAGTCATAGGACGTCCACAGCTGGACATATGCCTCCCCATCGATCTCTACAGGGACCGGTTAAAAGCTGCCCGCACTTAGCCTCTATTTGCGATCTTAGTAAGGCCTTCGACCTTGTCGGTGGACATCTTAAGATGATCCGTCCGTGGTTGCTTTTAAAATGACATATATACGGTTCTCATTACAATTATTAGCCCACATACTGACGCACGCAATACTATAATTAGCTCAACACACTCCCACAGCTGGGACACGGGCCTTCTCTATTTAGGCTGCCCAGAGCAGATAGGCTAGTGACTAGCCCAATGTCAGACTTTCCGACCCAAATGCCACTAACATGGCCTAATAACTGTAATTTATTCTAAGGCACCGTGGTGGTACCGGCCTAGATAGTACTCCCCCATCTCTTCCCATGGGTGCCGTAAGAGTCGGCTAAGGGATCACGTACCAGGAGGTGGGCAGCAGCGCCTTCTGAGGATAGGAAATCATACTGCGCTCGCCAACCCGCCTGCCAAGCGTGGCGAGTATTGGCAAATCCCCCTATATGGGGGAGGCATATGTCCAGCAGTGGACGTCTTATTGCTGCTATGAATGAAAAAAAAAACTAAGGCAACAAAAGACACGTGCTATCTTTAGCGCTCAGTTGAAAATCCCACCACCCATCACTCATCCTATGTGTGGCAGAAGTATATCGTTAAACCCAATGATGTTATAATATCATTGGTTAAACTCAATTGATCGGTTACACATCAAATCACAGGAAAATAATTAATCTATTATTTATTTGACACTCTTGCGAATCGTGAGCAATAACTTCAAAGACAAAGGATGATCATTTAACGGATCAATGCTGCCAGCATTTTGGGCGAGTCGCCTACTGGCAGCGATTTGTATAATTTGTAAAATCCACTGCAAGCAAAATATTTCTAAGAAATGATAAGCGTTGATTATCTATAGAAAGCAACACAGCTTATCAGGTTGTGCATCTGTATAGTCATAGCGCACACATGCTCGTGTTGTCATTTGATAAAATGATGTAGGTACTGTATACATTTATACATTTATATACACATAACTACCAAATTTATCTTACACGTGTCGTCTTTTAACGTCGCTCAGTAGCTGTTATATAATCTGTGGCGTGACCCCGTGTGACATGAATGAACGCTACGCCAAATAAATAAAGGCTCGATCTGTAGGAATAGTTATTGGTGACGTTAAATATAGGGGGTATTAGAAACTGGATTAAAATAGAAGTTTCCGGTATATTCTAATTGTTCATGTAGATGATGGTTCCTAATAAAGTATTAATCGGAAAAAATGTATAAATATATACCTACTTAGATTATTGATGAGTATTGTATTTTGCATTAGTTATACTTTGGATCATGAATTTCTGTAATAATAATTCAAGTATTGTTTTAAACTTTCATGGCTTTTTACAATAAAAATATTGTTTAACTCGGGATACGCACCATGATTTAGATTTTGATTGAATTCTAAAATATAAATATCTAAAATCTAAATCATGGTGCGTATCCCGTGTTAAACAATATTTTTATAATATTTCAATTTTAATTATTCGTAAGACGTTAAACTATAACCTCAAGTGGACTTTTAATTATTTCTTTAATCTAGTCCCGTCATAGGACATCCACAACACGACACGAAAAAGAGACTATTATTATAACAAGCTAAACGATCACACCACTATCATAGTACAGCTTATATTATTCACAATGTATAAAAGATCTAATCTAAAAGAACCTTCGTAATAACCTTCGTACTAGAATCGAGTGTTCTTATCAGATCCACAGAATCACGATAAGGCCAGCTGCATCTAAGGGCTATCGGACTTCGATATCGATTCTACGTACATACATATATGGTTGCCCTTAAATTGTAATACGCCCGTTGAATTGCTAACGACCAATCTGTGTATTTTTAGCTCAATTTACTGTAACTATATATTTCCCGCTCAGGCATACTTGCTTGTAATTTGACCGGCAATGCTTTTGGCAACAATGGACAAACCACCTTAATACAATCATAGTAATTTCCAGACTGCCATAAGTAGTATCACTAAATTTATTTAAAATAGGTAGAACATAGTTATCTAACCTCATTTCAATGGTAATAGAAACTTCTAGAAAATTACAGTTTATATTTAGAACGTTATTCGTATCTGCCGCCGTGAGACATAGTGAAAGTCGCACGCGAATTAGGGTTAGTGCCGTATCTTGACGATAAAGCCTATGGCTCTATGTGTAAGACAAGACCTATCAGTTGCAAAGTGTGTCGTTCTATCCACTCTGATTGCTGCTATAGAAAAACCGTAAAGATGTGATGATATGCGTAAATAAATTGTTTTGTATCTTGCTCGCAGTGCCGTTAGTGATACAAAATACATGCTCGAAGAGAGACTAACAATAGTCTAGTTCGATTGAACACTTGAATAATGGTAGTTATAAAACCAGCATGAGATATGAATGAAGTGGGGACTATCAATAAGGAAACGATATCTAGACAAAGATCAAAGTACTAAAGTCACTGATCGATGTATCGCCATTACACGCCGTAAAAATCGCAAGTTATAGGCACTGACACAATTATACAAGATAATAATACAACCATTACGAATAACGAGTACGCAAACGGACCACCAATCTAATGCATAAATAAAAGATACTTGGATACCTAGTCTGTAAACTGACTCATTGGCCGGTTTATAAAATAAACGCCTTTCTTGGCATTTGCGCTCGGACAAGTTTGATCCTGATCGGGATACGTTTCATTTTATTTCGCTCTTATGTTCTACGTAGTTTAAACTAAATTCTATTCCTTACTACTATGGATTTAAATTTAAATTTTAATTTAAAATGTCAAGATGCTACTTTCATAACTTAAGACTCACCCAAATTACTCTACAAATGACGCAGTGATAATCTAAAGAGAAATACAAGTCCCTTTCTCAAGTCGGTCAAAAATGCACAGAAATATGAGACAACTCATGTTATCATACAACATACTTTTAAAATGAATTATTCTTTAGCGCCCCCCATTTTTTTTACTTTACCTCATCTTGAAATCCATAATGACGTTCATTACTTTATTAAAAGTGGCTATATTTTCTTGTATTTTTTGCTATTTTTCGCTGGAGACCTAGAGGGTAGAAAAGTGTCTACTCTCTAGGCTTCCAGCACCCACAAGGGGTATTATCGCCCACTTTGTAAGCACTGACTTACATCTTCATGTAATTCTTAGTCTTAGTTCATGATTCTTTACATTTTGAGCCTACTCCTGAGAATGCGAATCAAAACTAAAATAAATGTATATTATGTTCAGATTTAAAATCTCTAGACTAAAAGCCTGGGTTATCTGACTAGATAATCCCCTTTTTGTTGCCGAACACAAAAATGTAAAACTAAAAAGAATGTTGATAAAGTAATATGAGACACAGGTATTATCGTGGCGGCTGTGTATATATGTATGACTCGCCTCGTTCGATCCTGACGAAAATCCGATAAAATGTGAGAAAAAAATACTTTACAAATGGCCGCTATTGTTTAATTGCACATTATGTAATTACAGAGGATTGTTATGGACTGTGACAGTGCAGTTTTTAGTATAGAATGAAGTGAAGTTTACGCAGTTGTTTTTATTAAAATTTAAAATTCATATCATTTCAACATTTTCGTTTGAACATTCTTGAGAATTTGACACCGCTATATTTTTAATCCATTATCTGGGAGTATTAACTTTGATAGTCAAATTCTTCGACCTAACCATATTCATTCTCCATCATCAGGAGATTTTATTTTTAGTGACGTGACCATATTTAGAATGAGACTAAGCCTAACATAGTGACACATCACGGTGGCAAATTTTTAGAACTTGAGGACGGTAATTTTTTTTTTTTTTTTACAGTCGCACGTTAATCGGGATGGCATCAAACATCACCCCATCACTTTTCCAAAGTGAGTAGACGATAGTATGCATATATATGTATTATGATTTAGAACTTTAAAAGAATATTAAATATAGGCATGATTGTATTATTATGTAGACCAGAATAAAGAATGAAATTTGTTTGCGAGGACCAGTGAGTAATGGATAATTTTATCGGTCCTAAAGAAATCAATAAATTCAAACAAATCACTAGAGCCTCCCAATTTCATAGCTCTTAGCCTCTTAAAACAAACTCATACAATATACCTTAAAGTGTAATTTGAGCCTTATTAATACAGGTACAATATATACATATATGTATCTATAGTTCAGTCAGCAGTACCCATATGCCTATAAATAAATGGACACAGAACAGGGGTCGAAGATGCGTAAATATTCAACGGTTGGGTATGGAGGTAACAACCCAGGTGGAATGTCCTTGTTAATAGGAACCGCGGGAAGCCTGTGACGAAGGTACGACATCCGTTCCGGCATGTTGATACGTTCTTACATAACGCATCGTTGTTGCCATATAAATATAAATAAGTAGTAGTTAGTGTGTAAGGTTCAGGTACTTAATATAATGAAAATAGTACATGTAAGGCCCCTCGCCCACGGCGACTTTTTGTAGCGATTCTGTCGCGCGTTTTGTAAACGCGCTTCTGCATCGCTAGATCGCTACTGTCTACTGTTTGCAACGCACGACAGAAGCGATGCAAGCGTGCAGCTGCATTGCGGCTGTAGCGATGCAAACGAGCGGCTGCATTGCGGCTGTACCGATGCAAACTTGCGATCGTTCTGACAACATCGGGGGAACGAAGGGTGAAGAACGGAGGGAGGGTTGCTGGGAAATGAACCGCGCGCGTTTGCATTACGACTGACGCACAACTGACGCGCGACAGCAGCGATACAGAATCTGGGCGCAGGTACACAGCTAGCGACAGCGTCGCAACGGTATCGATACACACGCGCGTCGCCGTGGGCGAGGGGCCTTAGTCGTGTGGGGTCGAACAGCGAAATTCCGATTTCACACGAATCTCATATCCCAAAATTACACGTACAAGCATCAAAATGATAAATATAAAAATGACCCCTATTGCCCTTAGTCACGGAATCACACGCGAACAGCTGGACCAATTTCGCAATATTTTTTTTGTTGTTTGCTATAGTTAGTAGCTTCGAAAGAAAAAACTAGGAAAATTGTTCAAATCATTAGAAAACTTAAGAAAATTTTACGAACATATTATTAACTTTTCCAATGTACTTATTAGTGCTTTTGAAAATATAACATTTTCTAATGAAATATTGTAAGTAGGTAGTAGTGAATGTCACGACGGACAGAAGAACTTTTGCCTGGTCAGCTATTTGCTAATTAATTATGCTCTGACGTTAGGCTCGAAAGATCTATAATCACGTGTTAGAACCTATTTATTAGGTGTTAGGTGTTTGTTATAGGTGTCTAATTTACAAAATTTTATTTTATATAATATATAGTAACAATAGTAAGATTTGATTATTAGATAAGAGTAATTTGATAATAATCAATTAAGATTTTCTTTATTTATTTATTATTAAACAAGATTATTTTTAATAATGTTTTGATCTAGCGTTTGACCACTATCTCACTTGATGGTCAGTGACGATGTGATCGAAGATGTTATCACGCTAGATCTAGAATGCTCACTGGCTAGTGAACACACTAAGTGTTTGGTGACAGTTTTAGATATAGGAATATAATGTTTATTATTATTTTTTTTAATTTATTTATCAACATTCACACAAGGTCTTCAGGTCCCAAACTAGGCAGAGCCTGTAACTATGGTAACCTGATGACTGATATACATACTTATATACATATACACACCTAGACACAGGTCAAACAGACATGTTCATACAAACAAATGTTTGACCTGTCCGGGAATCGAACCCGGGACCAGCGGCTCAGAAGGCAGAGTGCTACCAACTGCGCCAACCGGCCAGTCGAAATATAAATATGTAAACAAATACTATGATTTAAATATTTTATAAAAACTTTCACGATATGAGGGCATGCTTTTAAGGTAAAGTAGGAAGATTTCACGAAATACCCGTGAACTAGAGTCCTCCCATCCAAGGTATGACCGATGGACTATGTTACGAACGCAGAGGTACGCGCGCCAATGACACATGAGACTTCTTCACGTCCTCGATCACAAACACCTAAAAATTCTTAATTTTTCTACAAAAGGATTCATCCAACTTATCACAAGCGACATAATCAAGTTTTACATGGTTAACGCAGTCGTTTGGCTATCAGATTCGTCACGGGTCGCTTACAAACAACCGTGCATCTATCCAAGGCCGACGAGCAGTAGGTAAAGAGCAGGGGTCAGCAACCCGCGGCTCTGATTTGCCGACGAGTTCCTGACTTGCGACTCCCAGTTCCATTCGCGAAAATCTAATATTTTATTATAAATATTGGGCAATAGATCCATATATGAGGTGAGTACCCAACATTTCTATCTACCAGCCACTTCCAACTGCGTCATACACGCACTGAACCCAAACGTGTTGCGACGTGTGTCAGTGAGTTCATTAGTCAGAAATAAATATAATTATAGCAAAAACATGTATTTGCGTTAACCTCTCTTGTTTATAAGTCGTTATGTTTACAAAATATTTCTATTATTATGTTATTAAGAATGATTGAATGTCTATGTCGTCTCTAATAATTCCTTTCTAGTTTTATAATCAACCTTATTTATATAACAAAAGCTAAGTCAAAAATTGACGGTCCCGTGGCGCAGTGGTTTGTGTCATCGACATGAATTCTGTGTCTCCGGGACCCTGGGTTCGAATCCCGGCTGGGGCAAACATTGATGTTTGTCCCGAGTCTTGGATGTTTGTGTGCTACGATTGTGTGTGTCCATGCCTCCCGCGATACAGGGAATCCTGGTGCGGGGGTCTGAGTGTGATTAGAAATAAAATAAAAATTAATAAGTAACGAGGTGTACAAATCAGCAACTCTTTTTAATGTCTACGCTCAATAATGGCTCTCAGAAAAGTGTCATACTTAATATTAAAACTCACGTTCATGATTACTTTACACTGTTTTTTACGGGTATAACGTGGTACTTACGCGTAGTCGATGTCACGATCGACAATTGTTTCGGCTTCTTCCGGAAGCCTTCATCAGGATCTTGAGTGCGGTGCGTTAGTCGTAACGTCCCGTCTCGCAGTGCGAGACGGGACGTTACGACTAACGCACCGCACTCAAGATCCTGATGAAGGCTTCCGGAAGAAGCCGAAACAATTGTCGATCGTGACATCGACTACGCGTAAGTACCACGTTATACCCGTAAAAAACAGTGTAAAGTGTCATACTTACTCGTAATTGACTTAATCGCATGTATTATCGACGTTAATAAACACAACATTGCTGGCTAATGTTGTATTTATAGACTTACATTGTACCCAAATATTAGTTAATTACAATTTATGGAACGAAAATTGACCTTATTTTTAAGAAGTTGTCTCTAACGAGTATCTAGATTAACTATGGATGCTTGACAATGGCTCTTCCCCATTTATTCAAGTATTATTTTTTAGCTATAGCTTTGTTAAGTTAATATATTACAGTGTTTTAATATCATTATTAAACACAGTATACCGTGTTTGTATGTATGTTCCTATAATACTGTTGGCTGGTATGAATAGCTTTTAACGAGTTCATTCAGTCGGAATCTATGTAATTACTGTTTTTGTAAATACCAATGTTTTGTAAATGAGTTTGTGTTGAAAAAAAATGTATCTATAAATGTTTTAAATTGATAATAACTTCTTGAAAGTTTTGTATAATGTAACAGTTGGCTCTTTTTTTAAGGTTGCCGATACCTGGTATAGAGGGGCGTAGCCCCCACTACGCAATTCCGCCGAATCTCGCCAATTTCGACCAATCTCGGCCGATAGCCGAGCACTTGTTTCTGAGGAATTAATGGCAACTATTCGTATTAGGTGGCAATTTGTCCTTCGCCCAATCTGGCCGGACACGGAACTTTCTACATTTGAATTGCGGGGTGAGAAGAAACTTGGAATATTCGTTGCATCATTTGCATATGTGTATACTTAATATAAAGTCCTCATCGATTTCGATGACGGCAACACAAAAAATCTGTTACTTTAGAACATGAGCCCTAATGTGTCTGACCAGACCGAATTTAGTTTTAAATATCCGACACATGTTATGCAATAAAGCTGACCTGATATGCTGTAGGTATATGTGTAAGATGACTTCTCTTGACCTCTCTCTTTACGCAATATGTCGCTTTTCATCTAGTGTATTTAAATGATTGTCTTCAAATATCTTGACGCTTTTATAGATGGTAGAGCGGCAAGATACCCTATTCAAAGCTAACTCTTCCCAACAGTCGGGGTCAATAGAGCAAATTGGCGATTTGTCAGCTTTGCAGCCTCTTAGTGGCTGCTTTAGCACTTGAGTCTTGGAAGCGCTGATAATAAGACCTAGTTCACATGATTGGTGAAGTGCGTCAACATATTTTTGGAGATTTGCCATACTGTTGGACATAAGACACACATCATCTGCGTAAAGTATCTCCAACACATGATCATGTGCACTTAAAGGCAAGCTCTACATCTTGAGATGTTAAACACACCTTCGTCAGTTTGAAATTTCGAACTTTCAGCTGGATCTTGTCGCTACAACACTACAGCGCCTCTCTTATTACAGATGAAAAGTATAAAAAGTGTACGTGTAAGTGTGTGGTGCCACGACACAGCTTTGTTAAACAGCTTAGTCGGAAAATCGAGAGGCGGTATTCTGTAGTCGTGGCTACGTCAATTTTTTCGTAAACTTTCAACTGATAATGGATTTCATACACTTCAGCTTACACCTTTTAACTAGACCTATTTCCGTCCCTCAGCTCACAGCTGCTATTCAACAAAAATGAAGCTCTCAAAGCAACGTAGAGCTTAACTCGGTCACAATAAAGATTACCGGATGGCTGAGCGATATGCCTTTATGCTGGATCTTGGCTGGAGGTTCACAAGTCCCGGCAAATTGAATGCGTTCTGCTCTAATAGGAAGAGGCAAGGCCTGCGAAACGAATACGATAAGGCCTGGTACAGTGGACACTTGAAGGGCGTCTATTGAACGATACAATTTCAAAGGAATATAGCGACAAAGGTGGAGACGAAATGGCTTATTCTGAATGGAAGTCGTAAATAACGTGATAAAAGTTCTTTTATTGATATGTGACTGATATATCGTCTCTCAATTGAGTCCAAACGTATACTTATTTGTTTTACATGTGGGTGAACTTAATTTATCGTACTGCGCTCGCCAACCCGCATGCCAAGCGTGGCGAGTATTGGCAAATCCCCCCTATATGGGGGAGGCATATGTCCAGCAGTGGACGCACATGGCTGAGAGAAGAAGAAAAGAAAGAAGTTAATTTTTGCCAGTAGCGCTTGGATTGAAACCTGAGCAAGCAACGGTTTCAAAACACAAAACGTTAAATAAAAAATTTTTTAACCATGTGTTTTCACACACAACACATTTTCACCATACCAACGAGGAACTTACAAGGCGCGTAGCGCGGGAAGGATTCCTTCACAGGATTCTTTCAAACTCTTAATTCAAGTGCACTCTTTATTGATTAGTGAGCGAGTTGACTTTATCGGTTTTTTTATTAATATGTGGATGATATATCGTGTCTAAATCAAGCCCAAACCTTAGAGCATTTATAACTGCTCGATGCTCCAAACGTACACTGTTATAAAAAGGAATCCAGATGATTTTATCAATACTTGTATAAATTCTATTCTATTCTAAATCGTTGAATTAATGTTGTGCTAACCTAATTAATAGCTAATGTTGTTAAACCGGTCTAAACTTTTTTCTAGCATGGTAGATGTTAAGTTAAATTTGGTTTCCAATAGTCTTGTGTGTCTATTTCCTTATAATTGAAATTATTTTGTTTTTGTAACAATAATGTTTGTATTAGTTACGTATTTCAAGCATGAGAGATGAATCAAAATTATGATCAAAAACGTTTCTTGACCTTATTTTTTATAACAATGGACGTCACACTTGGCAAGTCATTTGCATTTATATACAATACAAAATGATTCTGTGTTTGTGTTATGTCTGATCTGTACACGATTTTTTTTAAATTAAATAATTTTTATATTAAATATTTTTTTTGAGATTTTTCGATTTAAAAAAATAGCACACCAAAAAAAATAATATTAAATAAATTTTTTGAGATTTTTGCGAGCAATTCAAAAACAATACTTGATTAACCTAATAAGCTTAATTATTTGGATATTTAAAAATCAGATTTACATCAAAATAATTTAAACAATCATCGTCGTCCCAGTCATAGAATATCATCTGATGGACATTATCCTCCCCCTATGGGAGAATTCAATTAAATACTCAGTTACATCCCAAATAATAAATAAAAAACAAACTCTTTCCCACACACCGAACTAGGTCACCGAGTAGACAAACTATACTCATCACATAAATGTTTGCCCGGGATTCGAATAAAACTAATCTGTTTTTTCATTCATCGCAGCCATACGACGTCCACTGCTGGACATATGCCTCCCCATATAAGGGGGATTTACCAATACTCGCCACGCTTGGCAGGCGAGTTGGCGAGCGCAGTATGGTTTCCTATTCTCAGAATGCGCTGCTGCCCACCTCCTGGTACGTTATCCCTTAGCCGACTCTTACAGCACCCGGCGGGAAGAGATGGGTAGTACTCCCCATCTCTTCCCGCTGGGAATCTAAGCCGGTACCACCACGGCACAATCTGTTTTATAATAAAGAAAGAGCGTCTGCGTTTGCTTTACAAGTTTCAATAAAGTATGAGTCATACTAATATATTAACCATATTATATAAAGCTCGATTACCACTCACTGACTGACTGACTCACTGACTCATTGACATCATTGTTCTCCCAGAAGGAGCGATGGGGGGTGTTTGTGATGTAGGGGAAAAGTGTAGAGGAGGTTTCTGTGACCACCAGAAAAATCCGAAAAGTGTCATTTTTGGTTTCTTTGATGGAACTGGTGTATGGATCTCGGAAACCATAATCGATGGGGGGTAGGTGTCAAAACTAAAAATGACTAAAACCCTGGGACCTTTTTGGAAAGTTGAAAAAAAATTACCCTCCCGAACAAAAAAGAGGTTCTCCCATACAAATTTAAAACGACCGCAGCTCCCGAACCGTTATAGGTGGCAATGGGGGGTTCGAACAAATGTTATAGAGGGTTTATAGGAGAATTTGGGGTTTTAGTCAAAAATTAAAAATTGGTCCTTCGACCCGGATACCAAAATCCAAGTTGCTCCGATCTAGCTGAAATTTGGTATTTAGGGAGATTGGGGGTCCCTGATTCCAAATATGAAAAAATTTTTTGGATGACGTCATTTGTTTTTTTTTTTACTGGATGGGGATTTTTGATGGCGAAACCACTTCTTATTTGCGAGGCCGCAGGCCGAGCTTCAAACCTGCGAGGCCGAAGGCCGAGCTTCCAGGGCGAGGCCGAAGGCCGAGCTTTCGGCCCGCGAGGCCGAAGGCCGAGCGTGGCCTCCGCGAGGCCGCAGGCCGAGCCGTGTTAGTCACTTACGAGGCCGAAGGCCGAGTTCCGAATGGGGTGTAACGAATTAACGACCCTCAGGTGAGTCGCTAACGAGGCCGAAGGCCGAGTCCCGGATGGGGAGTTTTTTTTCCTCATCTCGAGCTGGTCTTTGATGCAACCGCTCACGGGAACTAAAAGTATCTGTCAGTTGTTCGACTTGCATGAGAATTTTTAAATCTTTTTATTTACTGGATGGGGATTTTCGCTGACGATACAACGTCACGGTTGCGAGGCCGCAGGCCGAGCTTCAAACCTGCGAGGCCGAAGGCCGAGCTTTCGGCCCGCGAGGCCGAAGGCCGAGCGTGGCCTCCGCGAGGCCGTAGGCCGAGCCGTGTTAGTCACTTACGAATGGGGTGTTACGCGTTTACATTCCTTAGGAGAGTCACTAACGAGGCCGAAGGCCGAGTCCCGAATGTGGAGCTTTTTCCACATCTCGAGCTGGTCTCCGAGGCAACGGCCCACGTTAACCACTGCACTTAGAGGTATGGTCCCTCAACAAAACTCGATTACAATCTTGGGGCGATTTTACATCGACTAAAATTTTATCGAAAAAATCAACTTGCACATGGTAACCCTGCTCACACTTTGTACTGAACTAGAAGAATCTGTCCCTTTCTCGACTTGTATGAGAATTTTTAAATATTTTTTTCAACTGCAACTAAAATTTTAAAAAATATACAAATGCACATCGATAACGCGGGCTGCTCGCAGCCCGCGCACCACCCGAAATACTAGTTATATTATATAAAGTTCGATTACCACTCACTCATTGACATCATTGTTCTCCCAGAAGGAGCTATGGGGGGTGTTTGAAATGTAGGGAAAAAGTGTAGAGGAGGTTCCTATGACTACCAGAAAAATCCGAAAAGTGTCATTTTTGGTTTCCTTGATGGAACTGGTGTACGGATCTCGGAAACCATAATCGATGGGGGGTAGGTGCCAAAACTAAAAATGACTAAAACCCTGGGACCCTTTTGGAAAGTTGAAAAAAAATTACCCTCCCAAACAAAAAAGAGGTTCTCCCATACAAATTTAAAACGACCGCAACTTCGGAACCGTTATAGGTGGGTATGGGGGGTTCAAACAAATGTTATAGAGGGTTTGTAGGGGAATTTGAGGTTTCTGTCAAAAATTAAAAATTGGTCCTTCGACCCGGACACCAAAATCCAAGTTGCTCTGATCTGGCTGAAATTTAGTATTTAGGGCGATTGGGGGTCCCTGATTTAAAATATAAAAAAATTTTTTGGATGACGTCATTTGTTTTTTTTTTACTGGATGGGGATTTTTGCTGGCGATACAACGCCACGGCTGCGAGGCCGCAGGCCGAGCTTCAAACCTGCGAGGCCGAAGGCCGAGCTTCGAGGGCGAGGCCGAAGGCCGAGCTTTCCGCCCGCGAGGCCAAAGGCCGAGCGTGGCCTCCGCGAGGCCGCAGGCCGAGCCGTGTTAGTCACTTACGAGGCCGAAGGCCGAGTTCCGAATGGGGTGTTACGCATTTACATTCCTTAGGAAAGTCACTAACGAGGCCGAAGGCCGAGTCCCGAATGGGGAGTTTTTTTCCACATCTCGAGCTGGTCTTTGATGCAACCGCTCACGGGAACTAAAAGTATCTGTCAGTTGTTCGACTTGCATGAGAATTTTTAAATCTTTTTATTTACTGGATGGGGATTTTCGCTGGCGATACAACGCCACGGTTGCGAGGCCGCAGGCCGAGCTTCAAACCTGCGAGGCCGAAGGCCGAGCTTTCGGCCCGCGAGGCCGAAGGCCGAGCGTGGCCTCCGCGAGGCCGTAGGCCGAGCCGTGTTAGCCACTTACGAATGGGGTGTTACGCGTTTACATTCCTTAGGAGAGTCACTAACGAGGCCGAAGGCCGAGTCCCGAATGGGGAGTTTTTTTTCCACATCTCGAGCTGGTCTCCGAGGCAACTGCCCACGATAACCACTGCACTTAGAGGTATGGTCCCTTAACAAAAGTCGTTAACAATCTTGGTGCGATTTTACAGCGACTAAAATTTTATCAAAAAAATCAACTTGCACATGGTAACCCTGCCCACACTCTGTACTGAACTAGAAGAAACTGTCACTTACTCGACTTGTATGAGAATTTTATATATTTTTTCAACTGCATTTACAATCTTGAAATAAATACAAATGCACATCGATAACGCGGGCTGCTCGCAGCCCGCGCACCACCCGAAATACTAGTTATATTATATAAAGTTCGATTACCACTCACTGACTCACTCACTGACTCATTGACATCATTGTTCTCCCAGAAGGAGCGATGGGGGGTGTTTGTGGTGCAGGGAAAAAGTGTAGAGGAGGTTCCTATGACCACCAGAAAAATCCAAAAAGTGTCATTTTTGGTTTCCTTGATGGAACTGGTGTACGGATCTCGGAAACCATAATCGATGGGGGGTAGGTGCCAAAACTAAAAATGACTAAAACCTTGGGACCCTTTTGGAAAAGTGAAAAAAAATTACCCTCCAGAACAAAAAAGAGGTTCTCCCATACAAATTTGAAACGACCGCAACTCCGAAACCGTAATAGGTGGGTATGGGGGGTTTAAACAAATGTTATAGAGGGTTTGTAGGAGAATTTGGGGTTTTAGTCGAAAATTGAAAATTGGTCCTTCGACCCGGATACCAAAATCCAAGTTGCTCCGATCTGGCTGAAATTTGATATTTAGGGAGATTGGGGGTCCCTGATTCCAAATATGAAAAAAATTTTTGGATGACGTCATTTGTTTTTTTTTTACTGGATGGGGATTTTTGATGGCGAAACCACTTCTTATTTGCGAGGCCGCAGGCCGAGCTTCAAACCTGCGAGGCCGAAGGCCGAGCTTCGAGGGCGAGGCCGAAGGCCGAGCTTTCGGCCCGCGAGGCCGAAGGCCGAGCGTGGCCTCCGCGAGGCCGTAGGCCGAGCCGTGTTAGTCACTTACGAGGCCGAAGGCCGAGTTCCGAATGGGGTGTTACGCATTTACATTCCTTAGGAGAGTCACTAACGAGGCCGAAGGCCGAGTTCAGAATGGGGAGTTTTTACCACATCTCGAGCTGGTCTTTGATGCAACCGCTCACGGGAACTAAAAGTATCTGTCAGTTGTTCGACTTGCATGAGAATTTTTAAATATTTTTATTTACTGGATGGGGATTTTCGCTGACGATACAACGCAACGGTTGCGAGGCCGCAGGCCGAGCTTCAAACCTGCGAGGCCGAAGGCCGAGCTTTCGGCCCGCGAGGCCGAAGGCCGAGCGTGGCCTCCGCGAGGCCGTAGGCCGAGCCGTGTTAGTCACTTACGAGGCCGAAGGCCGAGTTCCGAATGGGGTGTTACGCATTTACATTCCTTAGGAGAGTCACTAACGAGGCCGAAGGCCGAGTCATGAATGGGGAGCTTATTTCACATCTCGAGCTGGTCTCCGAGGCAACTGCCCACGTTAACCACTGCACTTAGAGATATGGTCCTTTAACAAAAGTCGTTAACAATCTTGGGGCGATTTTACAGCGACTAAAATTTAATAAAAAAAATCAACTTGCACATGGTAACCCTGCTCACACTTTGTACTGAACTAGAAGAAACTGTCACTTACTCGACTTGTATGCGAATTTTATATATTTTTTCAACTGCAACTACAAATTTTAATAAATATTACTAATGCACATCGATAACGCGGGCTGCTCGCAGCCCGCGCACCACCCGAAATACTAGTTATATTATATAAAGCTCGATTACCACTGACTCACTGACTGACTGACTCACTCATTGACATCATTGTTCTCCCAGAAGGAGCGATGGGGGGTGTTTGTAATGTAGGGAAAAAGTGTAGAGGAGGTTCCTATGACCACCAAAAAAATCCGAAAAGTGTCATTTTTGGTTTCCTTGATGGAACTGGTGTACGGATCTCGGAAACCATTATCGATGGGGGGTAGGTGTCAAAACTAAAAATGACTAAAACCCTGGGACTTTTTTGGAAAGTTGAAAAAAAATTACCCTCCCGAACAAAAAAGAGGTTCTCCCATACAAAATTAAAACGACCGCAACTCCGGAACCGTTATAGGTGAGTATGGGGGGTTCAAACAAATGTTATAGAGGGTTTGTAGGGGAATTTGAGGTTTCTGTCAAAAATTAAAAATTGGTCCTTCGACCCGGATACCAAAATCCAAGTTGCTCTGATCTGGCTAAAATTTAGTATTTAGGGAGATTGGGGGTCCCTGATTCCGAATATGAAAAAATTTTTTGGATGACGTCATTTGTTTTTTTTTTACTGGATGGGGATTTTTGATGGCGAAACCACTTCTTATTTGCGAGGCCGCAGGCCGAGCTTCAAACCTGCGAGGCCGAAGGCCGAGCTTCGAGGGCGAGGCCGTAGGCCGAGCTTTCGGCCCGCGAGGCCGAAGGCCGAGCGTGGCCTCCGCGAGGCCGTAGGCCGAGCCGTGTTAGTCACTTACGAGGCCGAAGGCCGAGTTCCGAATGGGGTGTTACGCATTTACATTCCTTAGAAGAGTCACTAACGAGGCCGAAGGCCGAGTTCAGCATGGGGAGTTTTTACCACATCTCGAGCTGGTCTTTGATGCAACCGCTCACGGGAACTAAAAGTATCTGTCAGTTGTTCGACTTGCATGGAAATTTTTAAATCTTTTTATTTACTGGATGGGGATTTTCGCTGGCGATACAACGCCACGGCTGCGAGGCCGCAGGCCGAGCTTTAAAACTGCGAGGCCGAAGGCCGAGCTTTCGGCCCGCGAGGCCGAAGGCCGAGCGTGGCCTCCGCGAGGCCGTAGGCCGAGCCGTGTTAGTCACTTACGAATGGGGTGTTACGCGCTTACATTTCTTAGGAGAGTCACTAACGAGGCCGAAGGCCGAGTCCCGAATGGGGAGTTTTTTTTCCACATCTCGAGCTGGTCTCCGAGGCAACTGCCCACGTTAACCACTGCACTTAGAGGTATGGTCCCTTAACAAAAGTCGTTTACAATCTTGGTGCGATTTTACAGCGACTAAAATTTTATAAAAAAAAAAACAACTTGCACATGGTAACCCTGCTCACACTTTGTACTGAACTAGAAGAAACTGTCACCTACTCGACTTGTATGAGGATTTTATATATTTTTATATACTGCAATTACAATCTTGAAATAAAAACAAATGCACATCGATAACGCGGGCTGCTCGCAGCCCGCGCACCACCCGAAATACTAGTTATATTATATAAAGTTCGATTACCACTGACTGACTCACTGACTCACTCATTGACATCATTGTTCTCCCAGAAGGAGCGATGGGGGGTGTTTGTGATGTAGGGAAAAAGTGTAGAGGAGATTCCTATGACCACCAGAAAAATCCGAAAAGTGTCATTTTTGGTTTTCTTGATGGAACTGGTGTACGGATCTCGGAAACCATAATCGATGGGGGGTAGGTGTCAAAACTAAAAATGACTGAAACCCTGGGACCTTTTTGGAAAGTTGAAAAAAAATTACCCTCCCGAACAAAAAAGAGGTTCTCCCATACAAATTTAAAACGACCGCAGCTCCCGAACCGTTATAGATGGGTATGGGGGGTTTGAACAAATGTTATAGAGGGTTTGTAGGAGAATTTGGGGTTTTAGTCGAAAATTGAAAATTGGTCCTTCGACCCGGATACCAAAATCCAAGTTGCTCCGATCTGGCTGAAATTTGGTATTTAGGGAGATTGGGGGTCCCTGATTCCAAATATGAAAAAAGTTTTTAGATGACGTCATTTGTTTTTTTTTTACTGGATGGGGATATTTGATGGCGAAACCACTTCTCATTTGCGAGGCCGCAGGCCGAGCTTCAAACCTGCGAGGCCGAAGGCCGAGCTTCCAGGGCGAGGCCGAAGGCCGAGCTTTCGGCCCGCGAGGCCGAAGGCCGAGCGTGGCCTCCGCGAGGCCGCAGGCCGAGCCGTGTTAGTCACTTACGAGGCCGAAGGCCGAGTTCCGAATGGGGTGTTACGCATTTACATTTCTTAGGAGAGTCACTAACGAGGCCGAAGGCCGAGTCCCGAATAGGGAGTTTTTTTTCCACATCTCGAGCTGGTCTTTGATGCAACCGCTCACGGGAACTAAAAGTATCTGTCAGTTGTTCGACTTGCATGAGAATTTTTAAATCTTTTATTTACTGGATGGGGATTTTCGCTGACGATACAACGCCACGGTTGCGAGGCCGCAGGCCGAGCTTCAAACCTGCGAGGCCGAAGGCCGAGCTTTCGGCCCGCGAGGCCGAAGGCCGAGCGTGGCCTCCGCGAGGCCGTAGGCCGAGCCGTGTTAGTCACTTACGAATGGGGTGTTACGCGTTTACATTCCTTAGGAGAGTCACTAACGAGGCCGAAGGCCGAGTCCCGAATGGGGAGCTTTTTCCACATCTCGAGCTGGTCTCCGAGGCAACGGCCCACGTTAACCACTGCACTTAGAGGTATGGTCCCTCAACAAAACTCGATTACAATCTTGGGGCGATTTTACATCGACTAAAATTTTATCGAAAAAATCAACTTGCACATGGTAACCCTGCTCACACTTTGTACTGAACTAGAAGAAACTGTCCCTTTCTCGACTTGTATGAGAATTTTTAAATATTTTTTTCAACTGCAACTAAAATTTTAAAAAATATACAAATGCACATCGATAACGCGGGCTGCTCGCAGCCCGCGCACCACCCAACACCTAGTTATATTATATAAAGTTCGATTACCACTGACTGACTCACTGACTCACTCATTGACATCATTGTTCTCCCAGAAGGAGCGATGGGGGGTGTTTGTGATGTAGGGGAAAAGTGTAGAGGAGGTTCCTATGACCACCAAAAAAATCCGAAAAGTGTCATTTTTGGTTTCCTTGATGGAACTGGTGTACGGATCTCGGAAACCATAATCGATGGGGAGTAGGTGTCAAAACTAAAAATGACTAAAACCCTGGGACCTTTTTGGAAAGTTGAAAAAAAGTTACCCTCCCGAACAAAAAAGAGGTTCTCCCATACAAATTTAAAACGACCGCAGCTCCCGAACCGTTATAGGTGGGTATGGGGGGTTTGAACAAATGTTATAGAGGGTTTGTAGGAGATTTTGGGGTTTTAGTCGAAAATTGAAAATTGGTCCTTCGACCCGGATACCAAAATCCAAGTTGCTCCGATCTGGCTGAAATTAAGTATTTAGGGAGATTGGGGGTCCCTGATTCCAAATATGAAAAAATTTTTGGATGACGTCATTTGTTTTTTTTTTACTGGATGGGGATTTTTGATGGCGAAACCACTTCTTATTTGCGAGGCCGCAGGCCGAGCTTCAAACCTGCGAGGCCGAAGGCCGAGCTTCGAGGGCGAGGCCGAAGGCCGAGCTTTCGGCCCGCGAGGCCGAAGGCCGAGCGTGGCCTCCGCGAGGCCGTAGGCCGAGCCGTGTTAGTCACTTACGAGGCCGAAGGCCGAGTTCCGAATGGGGTGTTACGCATTTACATTCCTTAGGAGAGTCACTAACGAGGCCGAAGGCCGAGTTCAGAATGGGGAGTTTTTACCACATCTCGAGCTGGTCTTTGATGCAACCGCTCACGGGAACTAAAAGTATCTGTCAGTTGTTCGACTTGCATGAGAGTTTTTAAATATTTTTATTTACTGGATGGGGATTTTCGCTGACGATACAACGCCACGGTTGCGAGGCCGCAGGCCAAACTTCAAACCTGCGAGGCCGCAGGCCGAGCTTTCGGCCCGCGAGGCCGAAGGCCGAGCGTGGCCTCCGCGAGGCCGTAGGCCGAGCCGTGTTAGTCACTTACGAATGGGGTGTTACGCGTTTATATTCCTTAGGAGAGTCACTAACGAGGCCGAAGGCCGAGTCCCGAATGGGGAGCTTTTTTCACATCTCGAGCTGGTCTCCGAGGCAACGGCCCACGTTAACCACTGCACTTAGAGGTATGGTCCCCTAACAAAACTCGATTACAATCTTGGGGCGATTTTACATCGACTTAAGTTTTATCGAAAAAATCAACTTGCACATGGTAACCCTGTTCACACTTTGTACTGAACTAGAAGAAACTGTCCCTTTCTCGACTTGTATGAGAATTTTTAAATATTTTTTTCAACTGCAACTAAATCTTTAAAAAATATACAAATGCACATCGATAACGCGGGCTGCTCGCAGCCCGCGCACCACCCGAAATACTAGTTATTATTATAATATATAAAGCTGCTCTACCACTGATTGACTGACTGACTGACATCATTGTTCTCCCAGAAGGAGTGTTTTTGGGTTAAAATTATATAGAGGACTGTATAGAGAGTGCCCACGTGACCTAGGGAAAAATCCGAAAAGTGTCATTTTTGGTTTCCTTGATGGAACTGGTGTAGGGATCTCAAAAACCATAAGCGATGGGGGGTAGGTGTCAAAACTAAAAATGACTATAATCCTGGGACCCTTTTGGAAAATTAAAAAAAAATTACCCTCCCGAACAAAAAAGAGGTTCTCCCATACAAATTTAAAACGATCGCAACTCCTAAACCGTTATAGATAGGTATGGAGGGTTTGAACAAATGTCATAGAGGGTTTGTAGGGAAATTTGGAGATTTTGTCAAAAATTGCAAATTGGTCCTTCGAACCGGATACCAAAATTCAAGTTGCTCCGATCTGGCTGAAATTAGGTATTTAGGGAGATTTGGGGTCCCTGATTCGAAATATGAAAAAAGTTTTTTGATGACGTCATTTGTTTTTTTTTTACGGGATGCGGAATTTTGGGGGCGAAACCACATTCCCTTTGCGAGGCCGTAGGCCGAGCTGCAATCGAGCGAGGCCGCAGGCCGAGCTGTGGAGGCGAGGCCGAAGGCCGAGCTCCACCCTAGCGAGGCCGGAGGCCGAGCTGTAGGCCTGCGAGGCCGAAGGCCGAGCTGGCCGTCATTGGGAACAGCTTAAAAACATTCCCTTTGTAACTTGCGAGGCCGCAGGCCGAGCCTTAAACACCACGAGGCCGAAGGCCGAGCTTCAAACCTGCGAGGCCGGAGGCCGAGCTTTCGGCCCGCGAGGCCGAAGGCCGAGCGTGGCCTCCGCGAGGCCGTAGGCCGAGCCGTTTTAGTAACTTACGAGGCCGAAGGCCGAGTTCCGAATGGGGTGTACCTCATTAACGCATCCTATGGAAGTCGCTAACGAGGCCGAAGGCCGAGTCCCGGATGGGGAGTTTTTTCCACATCTCGAGCTGGTCTTTGATGCAACCGCTCACGGGAACTAAAAGTATCTGTCAGTTGTCCGACTTGCATGAGAATTTTTAATCTTTTTATTTACTGGATGGGGATTTTCGCTGGCGATACAACGCCACGGTTGCGAGGCCGCAGGCCGAGCTTCAAACCTGCGAGGCCGTAGGCCGAGCCGTGTTAGTCACTTACGAATGGGGTGTTACGCGTTTACATTCCTTAAGAGAGTCACTAACGAGGCCGAAGGCCGAGTCCCGAATGGGGAGTTTTTTTCACATCTCGAGCTGGTCTCCAAGGCAACTGCCCACGATAACCACTGCAATTAGAGGTATGGTCCCTTAACAAAACTCGATTACAATCTTGGGGCGATTTTACAGCGACTAAAATTTTATCAAAAAAATCAACTTGCACATGGTAACCCTGCCCACACTTTGTACTGAACTAGAAGAAACTGTCACTTACTCTACTTGTATGAGAATTATATATATTTTTTCAACTGCAATAACAAATTTGAAATAAATACAAATGCACATCGATAACGCGGGCTGCTCGCAGCCCGCGCGCCACCCAAATACTAGTTATATTATATAAAGTTCGATTACCACTGACTGACTCACTGACTCACTCATTGACATCATTGTTCTCCCAGAAGGAGCGATGGGGGGTGTTTGTGATGTAGGGAAAAAGTGTAGAGGAGGTTCCTATGACCACCAGAAAAATCCGAAAAGTGTCATTTTTGGTTTCCTTGATGGAACTGGTGTACGGATCTCGGAAACCATAATCGATGGGGGGTAGGTGTCAAAACTAAAAATGACTGAAACCCTGGGACCCTTTTGGAAAGTTGAAAAAAAATTATCCTCCCGAACAAAAAAGAGGTTCTCCCATACAAATTTAAAACGACCGCAGCTCCCGAACCGTTATAGATGGGTATGGGGGGTTTGAACAAATGTTATAGAGGGTTTGTAGGAGAGTTTGGGGTTTTAGTCGAAAATTGAAAATTGGTCCTTCGACCCGGATACCAAAATCCAAGTTGCTCCGATCTGGCTGAAATTTGGTATTTAGGGAGATTGGGGGTCCCTGATTCCAAATATGAAAAAATTTTTTGGATGACGTCATTTGTTTTTTTTTTACTGGATGGGGATTTTTGATGGCGAAACCACTTTTTATTTGCGAGGCCGCAGGCCGAGCTTCAAACCTGCGAGGCCGAAGGCCGAGCTTCGAGGGCGAGGCCGAAGGCCGTGCTTTCGGCCCCCGAGGCCGAAGGCCGAGCGTGGCCTCCGCGAGGCCGTAGGCCGAGCCGTGTCAGTCACTTACGAGGCCGAAGGCCGAGTTCCGAATGGGGTGTTACGCATTTACATTCCTTAGGAGAGTCACTAACGAGGCCGAAGGCCGAGTCCCGAATGGGGAGTTTTTTTTCCACATTTCGAGCTGGTCTTTGATGCAACCGCTCACGGGAACTAAAAGTATCTGTCAGTTGTTCGACTTGCATGAGAATTTTTAAATCTTTTTATTTACTGGATGGGGATTTTCGCTGGCGATACAACGCCACGGTTGCGAGGCCGCAGGCCGAGCTTCAAACCTGCGAGGCCGAAGGCCGAGCTTTCGGCCCGCGAGGCCGAAGGCCGAGCGTGGCCTCCGCGAGGCCGTAGGCCGAGCCGTGTTAGTCACTTACGAATGGGGTGTTACGCGTTTACATTCCTTAGGAGAGTCACTAACGAGGCCGAAGGCCGAGTCCCGAATGGGGAGTTTTTTTTCCACATCTCGAGCTGGTCTCCGAGGCAACTGCCCACGTTAACCACTGCACTTAGAGGTATGGTCCCTTAACAAAAGTCGTTTACAATCTTGGTGCGATTTTACAGCGACTTAAATTTTATCAAAAAAATCAACTTGCACATGGTAACCCTGCCCACACTCTGTTCTGAACTAGAAGAAACTGTCCCTTTCTCGACTTGTATGAGAATTTTTATATATTTTTTTAACTGCAATGACATTTTTGTTAATAATACTAATGCACATCGATAACGCGGGCTGCTCGCAGCCCGCGCACCACCCGAAATACTAGTTATATTATATAAAGCTCGATTACCACTCACTGACTGACTGACTCACTCATTGACATCATTGTTCTCCTAGAAGGAGCGATGGAGGGTGTTTGTGGTGTAGGGGAAAAGTGTAGAGGAGGTTCCTATGACCACCAGAAAAATCCGAAAAGTGTCATTTTTGGTTTCCTTGAAGGAACTGGTGTATGGATCTCGGAAACCATAATCGATGGGGGGTAGGTGCCAAAACTAAAAATGACTAAAACCCTGGGACCCTTTTGGAAAGTTGAAAAAAAGTTACCCTCCCAAACAAAAAAGAGGTTCTCCCATACAAATTTAAAACGACCGCAGCTCCCGAACCGTTATAGGTGGGTATGGGGGGTTTGAACAAATGTTATAGAGGGTTTGTAGGAAAATTTGGGGTTTTAGTCGAAAATTGAAAATTGGTCCTTCGACCCGGATACCAAAATCCAAGTTGCTCCGATCTGGCTGAAATTTGGTATTTAGGGAGATTGGGGGTCCCTGATTCTAAATATGAAAAAATTTTTTGGATGACGTCATTTGTTTTTTTTTTACTGGATGGGGATTTTTGATGGCGAAACCACCTCTTATTTGCGAGGCCGCAGGCCGAGCTTCAAACCTGCGAGGCCGAAGGCCGAGCTTCCAGGGCGAGGCCGAAGGCCGAGCTTTCGGCCCGCGAGGCCGAAGGCCGAGCGTGGCCTCCGCGAGGCCGCAGGCCGAGCCGTGTTAGTCACTTACGAGGCCGAAGGCCGAGTTCCGAATGGGGTGTTACGCATTTACATTCCTTAGGAGAGTCACTAACGAGGCCGAAGGCCGAGTCCCGAATGGGGAGTTTTTTTTCCACATCTCGAGCTGGTCTTTGATGCAACCGCTCACGGGAACTAAAAGTATCTGTCAGTTGTTTGACTTGCATGAGAATTTTTAAATCTTTTTATTTACTGGATGGGGATTTTCGCTGGCGATACAACGCCACGGTTGCGAGGCCGCAGGCCGAGATTCAAACCTGCGAGGCCGAAGGCCGAGCTTTCGGCCCGCGAGGCCGAAGGCCGAGCGTGGCCTCCGCGAGGCCGTAGGCCGAGCCATGTTAGTCACTTACGAATAGGGTGTTACGCGTTTACATTCCTTTGGAGAGTCACTAACGAGGCCAAAGGCCGAGTCCCGAATGGGGAGTTTATTCCACATCTCGAGCTGGTCTCCGAGGCAACTGCCCACGTTAACCACTGCACTTAGAGGTATGGTCCCTTAACAAAACTCGTTTAAAATCTTGGTGCGATTTTAAAGCGACTAAAATTTTATCAAAAAAATCAACTTGCACATGGTAACCCTGCTCACACTTTGTACTGAACTAGAAGAAACTGTCACCTACTCGACTTGTATGAGAATTTTATATATTTTTATAAACTGCAATTACAATCTTGAAATAAATACAAATGCACATCGATAACGCGGGCTGCTCGCAGCCCGCGCACAACCGAACATCTAGTTATATATATATAAACCTCGATTACCACTCACTGACTCACTCACTGACTCACTGATTGACAGAATTGTTCTCCTAGAAGAAGCGATGGGGGGTGTTTGTGGTGTAGGGTAAAAGTGTAGAGTAGGTTTTCGTGACCTCCAGAAAAATCCGAAAAGTGTCATTTTTGGTTTCCTTGATGGAACTGGTGTACGGATCTCGGAAACTATAATCGATGGGGGGTTGGTGTCAAAACTAAAAATGACTAAAACCCTGGGACCTTTTTGGAAAGTTGAAAAAAAATTACCCTCCCAAACAAAAAAGAGGTTCTCCCATACAAATTTAAAACGACCGCAACTCCGAAACCGTAATAGGTGGGTATGGGGGGTTCAAACAAATATTGTAGAGGGTTTGCAGGAAAATTTGAGGTTTTAGTCAAAAATTGCAAATTGGTCCTTCGACCCGGATACCAAAATCCAAATTTGTCTGATCTGGCTGAAATTTGGTATTTAGGGACATTGGGAGTCCCTGATTTTAAATATAAAAAAATTTTTTGGATGACGTCATTTTTTTTTTTTTTACTGGATGGGGATTTTCGCTGGCGATACAACGCCACGGCTGCGAGGCCGCAGGCCGAGCTTCAAACCTGCGAGGCCGAAGGCCGAGCTTCCAGGGCGAGGCCGAAGGCCGAGCTTTCGGCCCGCGAGGCCGAAGGCCGAGCGTGGCCTCCACGAGGCCGTAGGCCGAGCCATGTTAGTCACTTACGAGGCCGAAGGCCGAGTTCCGAATGGGGTGTTACGCATTTACATTCCTTAGGAGAGTCACTAACGAGGCCGAAGGCCGAGTCCCGAATGGGGAGTTTTTTTTCCACATCTCGAGCTGGTCTTTGATGCAACCGCTCACGGGAACTAAAAGTATCTGTCAGTTGTTCGACTTGCATGAGAATTTTTAAATCTTTTTATTTACTGGATGGGGATTTTCGCTGGCGATACAACGCCACGGTTGCGAGGCCGCAGGCCGAGCTTCAAACCTGCGAGGCCGAAGGCCGAGCTTTCGGCCCGCGAGGCCGAAGGCCGAGCGTGGCCTCCGCGAGGCCGTAGGCCGAGCCATGTTAGTCACTTACGAGGCCGAAGGCCGAGTTCCGAATGGGGTGTAACGAATTAACGTCCCTCAGGTGAGTCGCTAACGAGGCCGAAGGCCGAGTCCCGAATGGGGGGTTTTTTCCACATCTCGAGCTGGTCTCCGAGGCAACGGCCCACGTCAACCACTGCACTTAGAGGTATGGTTCCTTAACAAAAGTCGTTAACAATCTTGGTGCGATCTTACAGCGACTAAAATTTTATCAAAAAAATCAACTTGCACATGGTAACCCTGCCGACACCTTGTACTGAACTAGAAGAAACTGTCACTTACTCGACTTGAATGAGAATTTTATATATTTTTATAAACTGCAACTACAAATCTTGATAAATATTACTAATGCACATCGATAACGCGGGCTGCTCGCAGCCCGCGCACCACCCAACACCTAGTATATATATAAACCTCGATTACCACTCACTGACTCACTCACTGACTCACTGATTGACAGAATTGTTCTCCTAGAAGAAGCGATGGGGGGTGTTTGTGGTGTAGGGTAAAAGTGTAGAGAGGGTTCCCGTGACCTCCAGAAAAATCCGAAAAGTGTCATTTTTGGTTTCCATCATAGAACTGGTGTAGGGATCTCGGAAACTATAATAGTTGGGGGGTAGGTGCCAAAACTAAAAATGACTAAAACCCTGGGACCTTTTTGGAAAATTGAAAAAAAATTACCCTCCCGAACAAAAAAGAGGTTCTCCCATACAAATTTAAAACGACCGCAGCTCCCGAACCGTTATAGGTGGGTATGGGGGGTTTTAACAAATGTTATAGAGGGTTTGTAGGAGAATTTGGGGTTTTAGTCGAAAATTGAAAATTGGTCCTTCGACCCGGATACCAAAATCCAAGTTGCTCTGATCTAACTGAAATTTAGTATTTAGGGAGATTGAGGGTCCCTGATTCCGAATATGAAAAAAATTTTTTGATGACGTCATTTGTTTTTTTTTTACTGGATGGGGATTTTTGATGGCGAAACCACTTCTTATTTGCGAGGCCGCAGGCCGAGCTTCAAACCTGCGAGGCCGAAGGCCGAGCTTCGAGGGCGAGGCCGAAGGCCGAGCTTTCGGCCCGCGAGGCCGAAGGCCGAGCGTGGCCTCCGCGAGGCCGCAGGCCGAGCCGTGTTAGTCACTTACGAGGCCGAAGGCCGAGTTCCGAATGGGGTGTTACGCATTTACATTCCTTAGGAGAGTCACTAACGAGGCCGAAGGCCGAGTCCCGAATGGGGAGTTTTTTTCCACATCTCGAGCTGGTCTTTGATGCAACCGCACACGGGAACTGAAAGTATCTGTCAGTTGTTCGACTTGCATGAGAATTTTTAAATCTTTTTATTTACTGGATGGGGATTTTCGCTGGCGATACATCGCCACGGTTGCGAGGCCGCAGGCCGAGCTTCAAACCTGCGAGGCCGAAGGCCGAGCTCTCGGCCCGCGAGGCCGAAGGCCGAGCGTGGCCTCCGCGAGGCCGTAGGCCGAGCCGTGTTAGTCACTTACGAGGCCGAAGGCCGAGTTCCGAATGGGGTGTTACGCATTTACATTCCTTAGGAGAGTCACTAACGAGGCTGAAGGCCGAGTCCCGAATGGGGAGCTTATTCCACATCTCGAGCTGGTCTCCGAGGCAACTGCCCACGTTAACCACTGCACTTAGAGGTATGGTCCTTTAACAAAAGTCGTTAACAATCTTGGTGCGATTTTACAGGGACTAAAATTTTATCAAAAAAATCAACTTGCACATGGTAACCCTGCCCACACTTTGTACTGAACTAGAAGAAACTGTCCCTTACTCAACTTGTATGAGAATTTTATATATTTTTATAAACTGCAATTACAATCTTGAAATAAATACAAATGCACATCGATAACGCGGGCTGCTCGCAGCCCGCGCACCACCCAACACCTAGTTATAATATATAAAGTTCGATTACCACTCACTGACTGACTGACTGACTGACTGACTGACTGATTGACATCATTGTTCTCCTAGAAGGAGCGATGGGAGGTGTTTGTGATGTAGGGGAAAAGTGTAGAGGATGTTCCTATGACCACCAGAAAAATCCGAAAAGTGTCATTTTTGGTTTCCTTGATGGAACTGGTGTACGGATCTCGGAAACCATAATCGATGGGGGGTAGGTGTCAAAACTAAAAATGACTAAAACCCTGGGACCTTTTTGGAGAGTTGAAAAAAAATTACCCTCCCGAACAAAAAAGAGGTTCTCCCATACAAATTTAAAACGACCGCAACTCCGAAACCGTTATAGGTGGGTATGGGGGGTTTAAACAAATGTTATAGAGGGTTTGTAGGAGAATTTGGGGTTTTAGTCGAAAATTAAAAATTGGTCCTTCGACCCGGATACCAAAATCCAAGTTGTTCCGATCTGGCTGAAATTTGGTATTTAGGGAGATTGGGGGTCCCTGATTCAAAATATGAAAAAATTTTTTGGATGACGTCATTTGTTTTTTTTTTACTGGATGGGGATTTTTGATGGCGAAACCACTTCTTATTTGCGAGGCCGCAGGCCGAGCTTCAAACCTGCGAGGCCGAAGGCCGAGCTTCCAGGGCGAGGCCGAAGGCCGAGCTTTCGGCCCGCGAGGCCGAAGGCCGAGCGTGGCCTCCGCGAGGCCGTAGGCCGAGCCGTGTTAGTCACTTACGAGGCCGAAGGCCGAGTTCCGAATGGGGTGTTACACATTTACATTCCTTAGGAGAGTCACTAACGAGGCCGAAGGCCGAGTTCAGCATGGGGAGTTTTTACCACATCTCGAGCTGGTCTTTGATGCAACCGCTCACGGGAACTAAAAGTATCTGTCAGTTGTTCGACTTGCATGGAAATTTTTAAATCTTTTTATTTACTGGATGGGGATTTTCGCTGGCGATACAACGCCACGGCTGCGAGGCCGCAGGCCGAGCTTTAAAACTGCGAGGCCGAAGGCCGAGCTTTCGGCCCGCGAGGCCGAAGGCCGAGCGTGGCCTCCGCGAGGCCGTAGGCCGAGCCGTGTTAGTCACTTACGAATGGGGTGTTACGCGTTTACATTCCTTAGGAGAGTCACTAACGAGGCCGAAGGCCGAGTCCCGAATGGGGAGTTTTTTTTCCACATCTCGAGCTGGTCTCCGAGGCAACTGCCCACGTTAACCACTGCACTTAGAGGTATGGTCCCTTAACAAAAGTCGTTTACAATCTTGGTGCGATTTTACAGCGACTAAAATTTTATCAAAAAAATCAACTTTCACATGGTAACCCTGCTCACACTTTGTACTGAACTAGAAGAAACTGTCACCTACTCGACTTGTATGAGAATTTTAAATATTTTTTAACTGCAACTACAAATCTTGATAAATATTACTAATGCACATCGATAACGCGGGCTGCTCGCAGCCCGCGCACCACCCGAAATACTAGTATATATATAAAGCTCGATTACCACTGACTGATTGACTGACTCACTGACTCACTGATTGACAGAATTGTTCTCCTAGAAGGAGCGATGGGGGGTATTTGTGGTGTAGGGAAAAAGTGTAAAGGAGGTTTCCGTGACCTCCAGAAAAATCCGAAAAGTTTCATTTTTGGTTTCCATCATGGAACTGGTGAAGGGATCTCGGAAACTATAATCGATGGGTGGTAGGTGCCAAAACTAAAAATGACTAAAACCCTGGGATCCTTTTGGAAAGTTGAAAAAAATTTACCCTCCCGAACAAAAAAGAGGTTCTCCCATACAAATTTAAAACGACCGCAGCTCCGAAACCGTTATAGGTGGGTATGGGGGGTTCGAACAAATATTATAGAGGGTTTGAAGGGGAATTTGGGGTTTTTGTCAAAAAATGCAAATTGGTCCTTCGACCCGGATACCAAAATTCAAGTTGCTCCGATCTGGCTGAAATTTAATATTTAGGGAGAATGGGGGTCCCTGATTCAAAATATAAAAAAATTTTTTGGATGACGTCATTTGTTTTTTTTTTACTGGATGGGGATTTTCGCTGGCGATACAACGCCACGGCTGCGAGGCCGCAGGCCGAGCTTCAAACCTGCGAGGCCGAAGGCCGAGCTTCGAGGGCGAGGCCGAAGGCCGAGCTTTCGGCTCGCGAGGCCGAAGGCCGAGCGTGGCCTCCGCGAGGCCGCAGGCCGAGCCGTGTTAGTCACTTACGAGGCCGAAGGCCGAGTTCCAAATGGGGTGTTACGCATTAACATTCCTTAGGAGAGTCACTAACGAGGCCGAAGGCCGAGTCCCGAATGGGAAGTTTTTTTTCCATATCTCAAACTCGTCTTTGATGCAACCGCTCACGGGAACTAAAAGTATCCGTCAGTTGTTCGACTTGCATGAGAATTTTTAAATCTTTTTATTTACTGGATGGGGATTTGCGCTGGCGATAAAACGCCACGGTTGCGAGGCCGCAGGCCGAGCTTCAAACCTGCGAGGCCGAAGGCCGAGCTTTCGGCCCGCGAGGCCGAAGGCCGAGCGTGGCCTCCGCGAGGCCGTAGGCCGAGCCGTGTTAGTCACTTACGAGGCCGAAGGCCGAGTTCCGAATGGGGTGTAACGAGTTAACGTCCCTCAGGTGAGTCGCTAACGAGGCCGAAGGCCGAGTCCCGAATGGGGGGTTTTTTCCACATCTCGAGCTGGTCTCCGAGGCAACGGCCCACGTCAACCACTGCACTTATAGGTATGGTTTCTTAACAAAAGTCGTTAACAATCTTGGTGCGATCTTACAGCGACTAAAATTTTATCAAAAAAATCAACTTGCACATGGTAACCCTGCCGACACCTTGTACTGAACTAGAAGAAACTGTCACTTACTCGACTTGAATGAGAATTTTATATATTTTTATAAACTGCAACTAAAACTTTAATAAAAAATACAAATGCACATCGATAACGCGGGCTGCTCGCAGCCCGCGCACCACCCGAAATACTAGTTATTATATTATATAAAGTTCGATTACCACTGACTGACTCACTGACTCACTCATTGACATCATTGTTCTCCCAGAAGGAGCGATGGGGGGTGTTTGTGATGTAGGGGAAAAGTGTAGAGGAGGTTCCTATGACCACCAGAAAAATCCGAAAAGTGTCATTTTTGGTTTCCTTGATGGAACTGGTGTACGGATCTCGGAAACCATAATCGATGGGGAGTAGGTGTCAAAACTAAAAATGACTAAAACCCTAGGACCTTTTTGGAAAGTTGAAAAAAAGTTACCCTCCCGAACAAAAAAGAGGTTCTCCCATACAAATTTAAAACGACCGCAGCTCCCGAACCGTTATAGGTGGGTATGGGGGGTTTGAACAAATGTTATAGAGGGTTTGTAGGAGATTTTGGGGTTTTAGTCGAAAATTGAAAATTGGTCCTTCGACCCGGATACCAAAATCCAAGTTTGTCTGATCTGGCTGAAATTTGGTATTTAGGGAGATTGGGGGTCCCTGATTCGAAATATAAAAAAAATTTTTGGATGACGTCATTTGTTTTTTTTTTACTGGATGGGGATTTTTGATGGCGAAACCACTTCTTATTTGCGAGGCCGCAGGCCGAGCTTCAAACCTGCGAGGCCGAAGGCCGAGCTTCCAGGGCGAGGCCGAAGGCCGAGCATTAGGCCCGCGAGGCCGAAGGCCGAGCGTGGCTTCCGCGAGGCCGTAGGCCGAGCCGTGTTAGTCACTTACGAGGCCGAAGGCCGAGTTCCGAATGGGGTGTTACGCATTTACATTTCTTAGGAGAGTCACTAACGAGGCCGAAGGCCGAGTTCAGCATGGGGAGTTTTTACCACATCTCGAGCTGGTCTATGATGCAACCGCTCACGGGAACTAAAAGTATCTGTCAGTTGTTCGACTTGCATGGAAATTTTTAAATCTTTTTATTTACTGGATGGGGATTTTCGCTGACGATACAACGCCACGGTTGCGAGACCGCAGGCCGAGCTTCAAACCTGCGAGGCCGAAGGCCGAGCTTTTGGCCCGCGAGGCCGAAGGCCGAGCCGTGTTAGTCACTTACGAATAGGGTGTTACGCGTTTACATTCCTTAGGAGAGTCACTAACGAGGCCGAAGGCCGAGTCCCGAATGAGGAGCTTTTTCCACATCTCGAGCTGGTCTCCGAGGCAACGGCCCACGTTAACCACTGCACTTAGAGGTATGGTCCCTCAACAAAACTCGATTACAATCTTGGTGCGCTTTTACAGCGACTAAAATTTTATCAAAAAAAATCAACTTGCACTTGGTAACCCTGCCCACACTTTGTACTGAACTAGAAGAAACTGTCACTTACTCGACTTGTATGAGAATATTATATATTTTTATAAACTGCAACTACAAATCTTGATAAATATTACTAATGCACATCGATAACGCGGGCTGCTCGCAGCCCGCGCACCACCCGAAATACTAGTTATAATATATAAAGTTCGATTACCACTCACTGACTGACTGACTGACTGACTGACTGATTGACATCATTGTTCTCCTAGAAGGAGCGATGGGAGGTGTTTGTGATGTAGAGGAAAAGTGTAGAGGATGTTCCTATGACCACCAGAAAAATCCGAAAAGTGTCATTTTTGGTTTCCTTGATAGAACTGGTGTACGGATCTCGGAAACCATAATCGATGGGGGGTAGGTGTCAAAACTAAAAATGACTAAAACCCTGGGACCTTTTTGGAAAGTTAAAAAAAAATTACCCTCCCAAACAAAAAAGAGGTTCTCTTATACAAATTTAAAACGACCGCAGCTCCCGAACCGTTATAGGTGGGTATTGGGGGTTTGAACAAATGTTATAGAGGGTTTGTAGGAGAATTTGTGGTTTTAGTCGAAAATTGAAAATTGGTCCTTCGACCCGGATACCAAAATCCAAGTTGCTCCGATCTGGCTGAAATTTGGTATTTAGGGAGATTGGGGGTCCCTGATTCCAAATTTGAAAAAATTTTTTGGATGACGTCATTTGTTTTTTTTTTACTTGATGGGGATTTTTGATGGCGAAACCACTTCTTATTTGCGAGGCCGCAGGCCGAGCTTCAAACCTGCGAGGCCGAAGGCCGAGCTTCCAGGGCGAGGCCGAAGGCCGAGCTTTAGGCCCGCGAGGCCGAAGGCCGAGCGTGGCGTCCGCGAGGCCGCAGGCCGAGCCGTGTTAGTCACTTACGAGGCCGAAGGCCGAGTTCCGAATGGGGTGTAACGAATTAACGACCCTCAGGTGAGTCGCTAACGAGGCCGAAGGCCGAGTCCCGGATGGGGAGTTTTTTTTCCTCATCTCGAGCTGGTCTTTGATGCAACCGCTCACGGGAACTAAAAGTATCTGTCAGTTGTTCGACTTGCATGAGAATTTTTAAATCTTTTTATTTACTGGATGGGGATTTTCGCTGACGATACAACGTCACGGTTGCGAGGCCGCAGGCCGATCTTCAAACCTGCGAGGCCGAAGGCCGAGCTTTCGGCCCGCGAGGCCGAAGGCCGAGCGTGGCCTCCGCGAGGCCGTAGGCCGAGCCGTGTTAGTCACTTACGAATGGGGTGTTACGCGTTTACATTCCTTAGGAGAGTCACTAACGAGGCCGAAGGCCGAGTCCCGAATGGGAAGCTTTTTCCACATCTTGAGCTGGTCTCCGAGGCAACGGCTTACGTTAACCACTGCACTTAGAGGTATGGTCCCTCAACAAAACTCGATTACAATCTTGGGGCGATTTTACATCGACTAAAATTTTATCGAAAAAATCAACTTGCACATGGTAACCCTGCTCACACTTTGTACTGAACTAGAAGAATCTGTCCCTTTCTCGACTTGTATGAGAATTTTTAAATATTTTTTTCAACTGCAACTAAAATTTTAAAAAATATACAAATGCACATCGATAACGCGGGCTGCTCGCAGCCCGCGCACCACCCGAAATACTAGTTATATTATATAAAGTTCGATTACCACTCACTCATTGACATCATTGTTCTCCCAGAAGGAGCTATGGGGGGTGTTTGAAATGTAGGGAAAAAGTGTAGAGGAGGTTCCTATGACTACCAGAAAAATCCGAAAAGTGTCATTTTTGGTTTCCTTGATGGAACTGGTGTACGGATCTCGGAAACCATAATCGATGGGGGGTAGGTGCCAAAACTAAAAATGACTAAAACCCTGGGACCCTTTTGGAAAGTTGAAAAAAAATTACCCTCCCAAACAAAAAAGAGGTTCTCCCATACAAATTTAAAACGACCGCAACTTCGGAACCGTTATAGGTGGGTATGGGGGGTTCAAACAAATGTTATAGAGGGTTTGTAGGGGAATTTGAGGTTTCTGTCAAAAATTAAAAATTGGTCCTTCGACCCGGACACCAAAATCCAAGTTGCTCTGATCTGGCTGAAATTTAGTATTTAGGGCGATTGGGGGTCCCTGATTTAAAATATAAAAAAATTTTTTGGATGACGTCATTTGTTTTTTTTTTACTGGATGGGGATTTTTGCTGGCGATACAACGCCACGGCTGCGAGGCCGCAGGCCGAGCTTCAAACCTGCGAGGCCGAAGGCCGAGCTTCGAGGGCGAGGCCGAAGGCCGAGCTTTCCGCCCGCGAGGCCAAAGGCCGAGCGTGGCCTCCGCGAGGCCGCAGGCCGAGCCGTGTTAGTCACTTACGAGGCCGAAGGCCGAGTTCCGAATGGGGTGTTACGCATTTACATTCCTTAGGAAAGTCACTAACGAGGCCGAAGGCCGAGTCCCGAATGGGGAGTTTTTTTCCACATCTCGAGCTGGTCTTTGATGCAACCGCTCACGGGAACTAAAAGTATCTGTCAGTTGTTCGACTTGCATGAGAATTTTTAAATCTTTTTATTTACTGGATGGGGATTTTCGCTGGCGATACAACGCCACGGTTGCGAGGCCGCAGGCCGAGCTTCAAACCTGCGAGGCCGAAGGCCGAGCTTTCGGCCCGCGAGGCCGAAGGCCGAGCGTGGCCTCCGCGAGGCCGTAGGCCGAGCCGTGTTAGCCACTTACGAATGGGGTGTTACGCGTTTACATTCCTTAGGAGAGTCACTAACGAGGCCGAAGGCCGAGTCCCGAATGGGGAGTTTTTTTTCCACATCTCGAGCTGGTCTCCGAGGCAACTGCCCACGATAACCACTGCACTTAGAGGTATGGTCCCTTAACAAAAGTCGTTAACAATCTTGGTGCGATTTTACAGCGACTAAAATTTTATCAAAAAAATCAACTTGCACATGGTAACCCTGCCCACACTCTGTACTGAACTAGAAGAAACTGTCACTTACTCGACTTGTATGAGAATTTTATATATTTTTTCAACTGCATTTACAATCTTGAAATAAATACAAATGCACATCGATAACGCGGGCTGCTCGCAGCCCGCGCACCACCCGAAATACTAGTTATATTATATAAAGTTCGATTACCACTCACTGACTCACTCACTGACTCATTGACATCATTGTTCTCCCAGAAGGAGCGATGGGGGGTGTTTGTGGTGCAGGGAAAAAGTGTAGAGGAGGTTCCTATGACCACCAGAAAAATCCAAAAAGTGTCATTTTTGGTTTCCTTGATGGAACTGGTGTACGGATCTCGGAAACCATAATCGATGGGGGGTAGGTGCCAAAACTAAAAATGACTAAAACCTTGGGACCCTTTTGGAAAAGTGAAAAAAAATTACCCTCCAGAACAAAAAAGAGGTTCTCCCATACAAATTTGAAACGACCGCAACTCCGAAACCGTAATAGGTGGGTATGGGGGGTTTAAACAAATGTTATAGAGGGTTTGTAGGAGAATTTGGGGTTTTAGTCGAAAATTGAAAATTGGTCCTTCGACCCGGATACCAAAATCCAAGTTGCTCCGATCTGGCTGAAATTTGATATTTAGGGAGATTGGGGGTCCCTGATTCCAAATATGAAAAAAATTTTTGGATGACGTCATTTGTTTTTTTTTTACTGGATGGGGATTTTTGATGGCGAAACCACTTCTTATTTGCGAGGCCGCAGGCCGAGCTTCAAACCTGCGAGGCCGAAGGCCGAGCTTCGAGGGCGAGGCCGAAGGCCGAGCTTTCGGCCCGCGAGGCCGAAGGCCGAGCGTGGCCTCCGCGAGGCCGTAGGCCGAGCCGTGTTAGTCACTTACGAGGCCGAAGGCCGAGTTCCGAATGGGGTGTTACGCATTTACATTCCTTAGGAGAGTCACTAACGAGGCCGAAGGCCGAGTTCAGAATGGGGAGTTTTTACCACATCTCGAGCTGGTCTTTGATGCAACCGCTCACGGGAACTAAAAGTATCTGTCAGTTGTTCGACTTGCATGAGAATTTTTAAATATTTTTATTTACTGGATGGGGATTTTCGCTGACGATACAACGCAACGGTTGCGAGGCCGCAGGCCGAGCTTCAAACCTGCGAGGCCGAAGGCCGAGCTTTCGGCCCGCGAGGCCGAAGGCCGAGCGTGGCCTCCGCGAGGCCGTAGGCCGAGCCGTGTTAGTCACTTACGAGGCCGAAGGCCGAGTTCCGAATGGGGTGTTACGCATTTACATTCCTTAGGAGAGTCACTAACGAGGCCGAAGGCCGAGTCATGAATGGGGAGCTTATTTCACATCTCGAGCTGGTCTCCGAGGCAACTGCCCACGTTAACCACTGCACTTAGAGATATGGTCCTTTAACAAAAGTCGTTAACAATCTTGGGGCGATTTTACAGCGACTAAAATTTAATAAAAAAAATCAACTTGCACATGGTAACCCTGCTCACACTTTGTACTGAACTAGAAGAAACTGTCACTTACTCGACTTGTATGCGAATTTTATATATTTTTTCAACTGCAACTACAAATTTTAATAAATATTACTAATGCACATCGATAACGCGGGCTGCTCGCAGCCCGCGCACCACCCGAAATACTAGTTATATTATATAAAGCTCGATTACCACTGACTCACTGACTGACTGACTCACTCATTGACATCATTGTTCTCCCAGAAGGAGCGATGGGGGGTGTTTGTAATGTAGGGAAAAAGTGTAGAGGAGGTTCCTATGACCACCAAAAAAATCCGAAAAGTGTCATTTTTGGTTTCCTTGATGGAACTGGTGTACGGATCTCGGAAACCATTATCGATGGGGGGTAGGTGTCAAAACTAAAAATGACTAAAACCCTGGGACTTTTTTGGAAAGTTGAAAAAAAATTACCCTCCCGAACAAAAAAGAGGTTCTCCCATACAAAATTAAAACGACCGCAACTCCGGAACCGTTATAGGTGAGTATGGGGGGTTCAAACAAATGTTATAGAGGGTTTGTAGGGGAATTTGAGGTTTCTGTCAAAAATTAAAAATTGGTCCTTCGACCCGGATACCAAAATCCAAGTTGCTCTGATCTGGCTAAAATTTAGTATTTAGGGAGATTGGGGGTCCCTGATTCCGAATATGAAAAAATTTTTTGGATGACGTCATTTGTTTTTTTTTTACTGGATGGGGATTTTTGATGGCGAAACCACTTCTTATTTGCGAGGCCGCAGGCCGAGCTTCAAACCTGCGAGGCCGAAGGCCGAGCTTCGAGGGCGAGGCCGTAGGCCGAGCTTTCGGCCCGCGAGGCCGAAGGCCGAGCGTGGCCTCCGCGAGGCCGTAGGCCGAGCCGTGTTAGTCACTTACGAGGCCGAAGGCCGAGTTCCGAATGGGGTGTTACGCATTTACATTCCTTAGAAGAGTCACTAACGAGGCCGAAGGCCGAGTTCAGCATGGGGAGTTTTTACCACATCTCGAGCTGGTCTTTGATGCAACCGCTCACGGGAACTAAAAGTATCTGTCAGTTGTTCGACTTGCATGGAAATTTTTAAATCTTTTTATTTACTGGATGGGGATTTTCGCTGGCGATACAACGCCACGGCTGCGAGGCCGCAGGCCGAGCTTTAAAACTGCGAGGCCGAAGGCCGAGCTTTCGGCCCGCGAGGCCGAAGGCCGAGCGTGGCCTCCGCGAGGCCGTAGGCCGAGCCGTGTTAGTCACTTACGAATGGGGTGTTACGCGCTTACATTTCTTAGGAGAGTCACTAACGAGGCCGAAGGCCGAGTCCCGAATGGGGAGTTTTTTTTCCACATCTCGAGCTGGTCTCCGAGGCAACTGCCCACGTTAACCACTGCACTTAGAGGTATGGTCCCTTAACAAAAGTCGTTTACAATCTTGGTGCGATTTTACAGCGACTAAAATTTTATAAAAAAAAAAACAACTTGCACATGGTAACCCTGCTCACACTTTGTACTGAACTAGAAGAAACTGTCACCTACTCGACTTGTATGAGGATTTTATATATTTTTATATACTGCAATTACAATCTTGAAATAAAAACAAATGCACATCGATAACGCGGGCTGCTCGCAGCCCGCGCACCACCCGAAATACTAGTTATATTATATAAAGTTCGATTACCACTGACTGACTCACTGACTCACTCATTGACATCATTGTTCTCCCAGAAGGAGCGATGGGGGGTGTTTGTGATGTAGGGAAAAAGTGTAGAGGAGATTCCTATGACCACCAGAAAAATCCGAAAAGTGTCATTTTTGGTTTTCTTGATGGAACTGGTGTACGGATCTCGGAAACCATAATCGATGGGGGGTAGGTGTCAAAACTAAAAATGACTGAAACCCTGGGACCTTTTTGGAAAGTTGAAAAAAAATTACCCTCCCGAACAAAAAAGAGGTTCTCCCATACAAATTTAAAACGACCGCAGCTCCCGAACCGTTATAGATGGGTATGGGGGGTTTGAACAAATGTTATAGAGGGTTTGTAGGAGAATTTGGGGTTTTAGTCGAAAATTGAAAATTGGTCCTTCGACCCGGATACCAAAATCCAAGTTGCTCCGATCTGGCTGAAATTTGGTATTTAGGGAGATTGGGGGTCCCTGATTCCAAATATGAAAAAAGTTTTTAGATGACGTCATTTGTTTTTTTTTTACTGGATGGGGATATTTGATGGCGAAACCACTTCTCATTTGCGAGGCCGCAGGCCGAGCTTCAAACCTGCGAGGCCGAAGGCCGAGCTTCCAGGGCGAGGCCGAAGGCCGAGCTTTCGGCCCGCGAGGCCGAAGGCCGAGCGTGGCCTCCGCGAGGCCGCAGGCCGAGCCGTGTTAGTCACTTACGAGGCCGAAGGCCGAGTTCCGAATGGGGTGTTACGCATTTACATTTCTTAGGAGAGTCACTAACGAGGCCGAAGGCCGAGTCCCGAATAGGGAGTTTTTTTTCCACATCTCGAGCTGGTCTTTGATGCAACCGCTCACGGGAACTAAAAGTATCTGTCAGTTGTTCGACTTGCATGAGAATTTTTAAATCTTTTATTTACTGGATGGGGATTTTCGCTGACGATACAACGCCACGGTTGCGAGGCCGCAGGCCGAGCTTCAAACCTGCGAGGCCGAAGGCCGAGCTTTCGGCCCGCGAGGCCGAAGGCCGAGCGTGGCCTCCGCGAGGCCGTAGGCCGAGCCGTGTTAGTCACTTACGAATGGGGTGTTACGCGTTTACATTCCTTAGGAGAGTCACTAACGAGGCCGAAGGCCGAGTCCCGAATGGGGAGCTTTTTCCACATCTCGAGCTGGTCTCCGAGGCAACGGCCCACGTTAACCACTGCACTTAGAGGTATGGTCCCTCAACAAAACTCGATTACAATCTTGGGGCGATTTTACATCGACTAAAATTTTATCGAAAAAATCAACTTGCACATGGTAACCCTGCTCACACTTTGTACTGAACTAGAAGAAACTGTCCCTTTCTCGACTTGTATGAGAATTTTTAAATATTTTTTTCAACTGCAACTAAAATTTTAAAAAATATACAAATGCACATCGATAACGCGGGCTGCTCGCAGCCCGCGCACCACCCAACACCTAGTTATATTATATAAAGTTCGATTACCACTGACTGACTCACTGACTCACTCATTGACATCATTGTTCTCCCAGAAGGAGCGATGGGGGGTGTTTGTGATGTAGGGGAAAAGTGTAGAGGAGGTTCCTATGACCACCAAAAAAATCCGAAAAGTGTCATTTTTGGTTTCCTTGATGGAACTGGTGTACGGATCTCGGAAACCATAATCGATGGGGAGTAGGTGTCAAAACTAAAAATGACTAAAACCCTGGGACCTTTTTGGAAAGTTGAAAAAAAGTTACCCTCCCGAACAAAAAAGAGGTTCTCCCATACAAATTTAAAACGACCGCAGCTCCCGAACCGTTATAGGTGGGTATGGGGGGTTTGAACAAATGTTATAGAGGGTTTGTAGGAGATTTTGGGGTTTTAGTCGAAAATTGAAAATTGGTCCTTCGACCCGGATACCAAAATCCAAGTTGCTCCGATCTGGCTGAAATTAAGTATTTAGGGAGATTGGGGGTCCCTGATTCCAAATATGAAAAAATTTTTGGATGACGTCATTTGTTTTTTTTTTACTGGATGGGGATTTTTGATGGCGAAACCACTTCTTATTTGCGAGGCCGCAGGCCGAGCTTCAAACCTGCGAGGCCGAAGGCCGAGCTTCGAGGGCGAGGCCGAAGGCCGAGCTTTCGGCCCGCGAGGCCGAAGGCCGAGCGTGGCCTCCGCGAGGCCGTAGGCCGAGCCGTGTTAGTCACTTACGAGGCCGAAGGCCGAGTTCCGAATGGGGTGTTACGCATTTACATTCCTTAGGAGAGTCACTAACGAGGCCGAAGGCCGAGTTCAGAATGGGGAGTTTTTACCACATCTCGAGCTGGTCTTTGATGCAACCGCTCACGGGAACTAAAAGTATCTGTCAGTTGTTCGACTTGCATGAGAGTTTTTAAATATTTTTATTTACTGGATGGGGATTTTCGCTGACGATACAACGCCACGGTTGCGAGGCCGCAGGCCAAACTTCAAACCTGCGAGGCCGCAGGCCGAGCTTTCGGCCCGCGAGGCCGAAGGCCGAGCGTGGCCTCCGCGAGGCCGTAGGCCGAGCCGTGTTAGTCACTTACGAATGGGGTGTTACGCGTTTATATTCCTTAGGAGAGTCACTAACGAGGCCGAAGGCCGAGTCCCGAATGGGGAGCTTTTTTCACATCTCGAGCTGGTCTCCGAGGCAACGGCCCACGTTAACCACTGCACTTAGAGGTATGGTCCCCTAACAAAACTCGATTACAATCTTGGGGCGATTTTACATCGACTTAAGTTTTATCGAAAAAATCAACTTGCACATGGTAACCCTGTTCACACTTTGTACTGAACTAGAAGAAACTGTCCCTTTCTCGACTTGTATGAGAATTTTTAAATATTTTTTTCAACTGCAACTAAATCTTTAAAAAATATACAAATGCACATCGATAACGCGGGCTGCTCGCAGCCCGCGCACCACCCGAAATACTAGTTATTATTATAATATATAAAGCTGCTCTACCACTGATTGACTGACTGACTGACATCATTGTTCTCCCAGAAGGAGTGTTTTTGGGTTAAAATTATATAGAGGACTGTATAGAGAGTGCCCACGTGACCTAGGGAAAAATCCGAAAAGTGTCATTTTTGGTTTCCTTGATGGAACTGGTGTAGGGATCTCAAAAACCATAAGCGATGGGGGGTAGGTGTCAAAACTAAAAATGACTATAATCCTGGGACCCTTTTGGAAAATTAAAAAAAAATTACCCTCCCGAACAAAAAAGAGGTTCTCCCATACAAATTTAAAACGATCGCAACTCCTAAACCGTTATAGATAGGTATGGAGGGTTTGAACAAATGTCATAGAGGGTTTGTAGGGAAATTTGGAGATTTTGTCAAAAATTGCAAATTGGTCCTTCGAACCGGATACCAAAATTCAAGTTGCTCCGATCTGGCTGAAATTAGGTATTTAGGGAGATTTGGGGTCCCTGATTCGAAATATGAAAAAAGTTTTTTGATGACGTCATTTGTTTTTTTTTTACGGGATGCGGAATTTTGGGGGCGAAACCACATTCCCTTTGCGAGGCCGTAGGCCGAGCTGCAATCGAGCGAGGCCGCAGGCCGAGCTGTGGAGGCGAGGCCGAAGGCCGAGCTCCACCCTAGCGAGGCCGGAGGCCGAGCTGTAGGCCTGCGAGGCCGAAGGCCGAGCTGGCCGTCATTGGGAACAGCTTAAAAACATTCCCTTTGTAACTTGCGAGGCCGCAGGCCGAGCCTTAAACACCACGAGGCCGAAGGCCGAGCTTCAAACCTGCGAGGCCGGAGGCCGAGCTTTCGGCCCGCGAGGCCGAAGGCCGAGCGTGGCCTCCGCGAGGCCGTAGGCCGAGCCGTTTTAGTAACTTACGAGGCCGAAGGCCGAGTTCCGAATGGGGTGTACCTCATTAACGCATCCTATGGAAGTCGCTAACGAGGCCGAAGGCCGAGTCCCGGATGGGGAGTTTTTTCCACATCTCGAGCTGGTCTTTGATGCAACCGCTCACGGGAACTAAAAGTATCTGTCAGTTGTCCGACTTGCATGAGAATTTTTAATCTTTTTATTTACTGGATGGGGATTTTCGCTGGCGATACAACGCCACGGTTGCGAGGCCGCAGGCCGAGCTTCAAACCTGCGAGGCCGTAGGCCGAGCCGTGTTAGTCACTTACGAATGGGGTGTTACGCGTTTACATTCCTTAAGAGAGTCACTAACGAGGCCGAAGGCCGAGTCCCGAATGGGGAGTTTTTTTCACATCTCGAGCTGGTCTCCAAGGCAACTGCCCACGATAACCACTGCAATTAGAGGTATGGTCCCTTAACAAAACTCGATTACAATCTTGGGGCGATTTTACAGCGACTAAAATTTTATCAAAAAAATCAACTTGCACATGGTAACCCTGCCCACACTTTGTACTGAACTAGAAGAAACTGTCACTTACTCTACTTGTATGAGAATTATATATATTTTTTCAACTGCAATAACAAATTTGAAATAAATACAAATGCACATCGATAACGCGGGCTGCTCGCAGCCCGCGCGCCACCCAAATACTAGTTATATTATATAAAGTTCGATTACCACTGACTGACTCACTGACTCACTCATTGACATCATTGTTCTCCCAGAAGGAGCGATGGGGGGTGTTTGTGATGTAGGGAAAAAGTGTAGAGGAGGTTCCTATGACCACCAGAAAAATCCGAAAAGTGTCATTTTTGGTTTCCTTGATGGAACTGGTGTACGGATCTCGGAAACCATAATCGATGGGGGGTAGGTGTCAAAACTAAAAATGACTGAAACCCTGGGACCCTTTTGGAAAGTTGAAAAAAAATTATCCTCCCGAACAAAAAAGAGGTTCTCCCATACAAATTTAAAACGACCGCAGCTCCCGAACCGTTATAGATGGGTATGGGGGGTTTGAACAAATGTTATAGAGGGTTTGTAGGAGAGTTTGGGGTTTTAGTCGAAAATTGAAAATTGGTCCTTCGACCCGGATACCAAAATCCAAGTTGCTCCGATCTGGCTGAAATTTGGTATTTAGGGAGATTGGGGGTCCCTGATTCCAAATATGAAAAAATTTTTTGGATGACGTCATTTGTTTTTTTTTTACTGGATGGGGATTTTTGATGGCGAAACCACTTTTTATTTGCGAGGCCGCAGGCCGAGCTTCAAACCTGCGAGGCCGAAGGCCGAGCTTCGAGGGCGAGGCCGAAGGCCGTGCTTTCGGCCCCCGAGGCCGAAGGCCGAGCGTGGCCTCCGCGAGGCCGTAGGCCGAGCCGTGTCAGTCACTTACGAGGCCGAAGGCCGAGTTCCGAATGGGGTGTTACGCATTTACATTCCTTAGGAGAGTCACTAACGAGGCCGAAGGCCGAGTCCCGAATGGGGAGTTTTTTTTCCACATTTCGAGCTGGTCTTTGATGCAACCGCTCACGGGAACTAAAAGTATCTGTCAGTTGTTCGACTTGCATGAGAATTTTTAAATCTTTTTATTTACTGGATGGGGATTTTCGCTGGCGATACAACGCCACGGTTGCGAGGCCGCAGGCCGAGCTTCAAACCTGCGAGGCCGAAGGCCGAGCTTTCGGCCCGCGAGGCCGAAGGCCGAGCGTGGCCTCCGCGAGGCCGTAGGCCGAGCCGTGTTAGTCACTTACGAATGGGGTGTTACGCGTTTACATTCCTTAGGAGAGTCACTAACGAGGCCGAAGGCCGAGTCCCGAATGGGGAGTTTTTTTTCCACATCTCGAGCTGGTCTCCGAGGCAACTGCCCACGTTAACCACTGCACTTAGAGGTATGGTCCCTTAACAAAAGTCGTTTACAATCTTGGTGCGATTTTACAGCGACTTAAATTTTATCAAAAAAATCAACTTGCACATGGTAACCCTGCCCACACTCTGTTCTGAACTAGAAGAAACTGTCCCTTTCTCGACTTGTATGAGAATTTTTATATATTTTTTTAACTGCAATGACATTTTTGTTAATAATACTAATGCACATCGATAACGCGGGCTGCTCGCAGCCCGCGCACCACCCGAAATACTAGTTATATTATATAAAGCTCGATTACCACTCACTGACTGACTGACTCACTCATTGACATCATTGTTCTCCTAGAAGGAGCGATGGAGGGTGTTTGTGGTGTAGGGGAAAAGTGTAGAGGAGGTTCCTATGACCACCAGAAAAATCCGAAAAGTGTCATTTTTGGTTTCCTTGAAGGAACTGGTGTATGGATCTCGGAAACCATAATCGATGGGGGGTAGGTGCCAAAACTAAAAATGACTAAAACCCTGGGACCCTTTTGGAAAGTTGAAAAAAAGTTACCCTCCCAAACAAAAAAGAGGTTCTCCCATACAAATTTAAAACGACCGCAGCTCCCGAACCGTTATAGGTGGGTATGGGGGGTTTGAACAAATGTTATAGAGGGTTTGTAGGAAAATTTGGGGTTTTAGTCGAAAATTGAAAATTGGTCCTTCGACCCGGATACCAAAATCCAAGTTGCTCCGATCTGGCTGAAATTTGGTATTTAGGGAGATTGGGGGTCCCTGATTCTAAATATGAAAAAATTTTTTGGATGACGTCATTTGTTTTTTTTTTACTGGATGGGGATTTTTGATGGCGAAACCACCTCTTATTTGCGAGGCCGCAGGCCGAGCTTCAAACCTGCGAGGCCGAAGGCCGAGCTTCCAGGGCGAGGCCGAAGGCCGAGCTTTCGGCCCGCGAGGCCGAAGGCCGAGCGTGGCCTCCGCGAGGCCGCAGGCCGAGCCGTGTTAGTCACTTACGAGGCCGAAGGCCGAGTTCCGAATGGGGTGTTACGCATTTACATTCCTTAGGAGAGTCACTAACGAGGCCGAAGGCCGAGTCCCGAATGGGGAGTTTTTTTTCCACATCTCGAGCTGGTCTTTGATGCAACCGCTCACGGGAACTAAAAGTATCTGTCAGTTGTTTGACTTGCATGAGAATTTTTAAATCTTTTTATTTACTGGATGGGGATTTTCGCTGGCGATACAACGCCACGGTTGCGAGGCCGCAGGCCGAGATTCAAACCTGCGAGGCCGAAGGCCGAGCTTTCGGCCCGCGAGGCCGAAGGCCGAGCGTGGCCTCCGCGAGGCCGTAGGCCGAGCCATGTTAGTCACTTACGAATAGGGTGTTACGCGTTTACATTCCTTTGGAGAGTCACTAACGAGGCCAAAGGCCGAGTCCCGAATGGGGAGTTTATTCCACATCTCGAGCTGGTCTCCGAGGCAACTGCCCACGTTAACCACTGCACTTAGAGGTATGGTCCCTTAACAAAACTCGTTTAAAATCTTGGTGCGATTTTAAAGCGACTAAAATTTTATCAAAAAAATCAACTTGCACATGGTAACCCTGCTCACACTTTGTACTGAACTAGAAGAAACTGTCACCTACTCGACTTGTATGAGAATTTTATATATTTTTATAAACTGCAATTACAATCTTGAAATAAATACAAATGCACATCGATAACGCGGGCTGCTCGCAGCCCGCGCACAACCGAACATCTAGTATATATATAAACCTCGATTACCACTCACTGACTCACTCACTGACTCACTGATTGACAGAATTGTTCTCCTAGAAGAAGCGATGGGGGGTGTTTGTGGTGTAGGGTAAAAGTGTAGAGAGGGTTCCCGTGACCTCCAGAAAAATCCGAAAAGTGTCATTTTTGGTTTCCATCATAGAACTGGTGTAGGGATCTCGGAAACTATAATAGTTGGGGGGTAGGTGCCAAAACTAAAAATGACTAAAACCCTGGGACCTTTTTGGAAAATTGAAAAAAAATTACCCTCCCGAACAAAAAAGAGGTTCTCCCATACAAATTTAAAACGACCGCAGCTCCCGAACCGTTATAGGTGGGTATGGGGGGTTTTAACAAATGTTATAGAGGGTTTGTAGGAGAATTTGGGGTTTTAGTCGAAAATTGAAAATTGGTCCTTCGACCCGGATACCAAAATCCAAGTTGCTCTGATCTAACTGAAATTTAGTATTTAGGGAGATTGAGGGTCCCTGATTCCGAATATGAAAAAAATTTTTTGATGACGTCATTTGTTTTTTTTTTACTGGATGGGGATTTTTGATGGCGAAACCACTTCTTATTTGCGAGGCCGCAGGCCGAGCTTCAAACCTGCGAGGCCGAAGGCCGAGCTTCGAGGGCGAGGCCGAAGGCCGAGCTTTCGGCCCGCGAGGCCGAAGGCCGAGCGTGGCCTCCGCGAGGCCGCAGGCCGAGCCGTGTTAGTCACTTACGAGGCCGAAGGCCGAGTTCCGAATGGGGTGTTACGCATTTACATTCCTTAGGAGAGTCACTAACGAGGCCGAAGGCCGAGTCCCGAATGGGGAGTTTTTTTCCACATCTCGAGCTGGTCTTTGATGCAACCGCACACGGGAACTGAAAGTATCTGTCAGTTGTTCGACTTGCATGAGAATTTTTAAATCTTTTTATTTACTGGATGGGGATTTTCGCTGGCGATACATCGCCACGGTTGCGAGGCCGCAGGCCGAGCTTCAAACCTGCGAGGCCGAAGGCCGAGCTCTCGGCCCGCGAGGCCGAAGGCCGAGCGTGGCCTCCGCGAGGCCGTAGGCCGAGCCGTGTTAGTCACTTACGAGGCCGAAGGCCGAGTTCCGAATGGGGTGTTACGCATTTACATTCCTTAGGAGAGTCACTAACGAGGCTGAAGGCCGAGTCCCGAATGGGGAGCTTATTCCACATCTCGAGCTGGTCTCCGAGGCAACTGCCCACGTTAACCACTGCACTTAGAGGTATGGTCCTTTAACAAAAGTCGTTAACAATCTTGGTGCGATTTTACAGGGACTAAAATTTTATCAAAAAAATCAACTTGCACATGGTAACCCTGCCCACACTTTGTACTGAACTAGAAGAAACTGTCCCTTACTCAACTTGTATGAGAATTTTATATATTTTTATAAACTGCAATTACAATCTTGAAATAAATACAAATGCACATCGATAACGCGGGCTGCTCGCAGCCCGCGCACCACCCAACACCTAGTTATAATATATAAAGTTCGATTACCACTCACTGACTGACTGACTGACTGACTGACTGACTGATTGACATCATTGTTCTCCTAGAAGGAGCGATGGGAGGTGTTTGTGATGTAGGGGAAAAGTGTAGAGGATGTTCCTATGACCACCAGAAAAATCCGAAAAGTGTCATTTTTGGTTTCCTTGATGGAACTGGTGTACGGATCTCGGAAACCATAATCGATGGGGGGTAGGTGTCAAAACTAAAAATGACTAAAACCCTGGGACCTTTTTGGAGAGTTGAAAAAAAATTACCCTCCCGAACAAAAAAGAGGTTCTCCCATACAAATTTAAAACGACCGCAACTCCGAAACCGTTATAGGTGGGTATGGGGGGTTTAAACAAATGTTATAGAGGGTTTGTAGGAGAATTTGGGGTTTTAGTCGAAAATTAAAAATTGGTCCTTCGACCCGGATACCAAAATCCAAGTTGTTCCGATCTGGCTGAAATTTGGTATTTAGGGAGATTGGGGGTCCCTGATTCAAAATATGAAAAAATTTTTTGGATGACGTCATTTGTTTTTTTTTTACTGGATGGGGATTTTTGATGGCGAAACCACTTCTTATTTGCGAGGCCGCAGGCCGAGCTTCAAACCTGCGAGGCCGAAGGCCGAGCTTCCAGGGCGAGGCCGAAGGCCGAGCTTTCGGCCCGCGAGGCCGAAGGCCGAGCGTGGCCTCCGCGAGGCCGTAGGCCGAGCCGTGTTAGTCACTTACGAGGCCGAAGGCCGAGTTCCGAATGGGGTGTTACACATTTACATTCCTTAGGAGAGTCACTAACGAGGCCGAAGGCCGAGTTCAGCATGGGGAGTTTTTACCACATCTCGAGCTGGTCTTTGATGCAACCGCTCACGGGAACTAAAAGTATCTGTCAGTTGTTCGACTTGCATGGAAATTTTTAAATCTTTTTATTTACTGGATGGGGATTTTCGCTGGCGATACAACGCCACGGCTGCGAGGCCGCAGGCCGAGCTTTAAAACTGCGAGGCCGAAGGCCGAGCTTTCGGCCCGCGAGGCCGAAGGCCGAGCGTGGCCTCCGCGAGGCCGTAGGCCGAGCCGTGTTAGTCACTTACGAATGGGGTGTTACGCGTTTACATTCCTTAGGAGAGTCACTAACGAGGCCGAAGGCCGAGTCCCGAATGGGGAGTTTTTTTTCCACATCTCGAGCTGGTCTCCGAGGCAACTGCCCACGTTAACCACTGCACTTAGAGGTATGGTCCCTTAACAAAAGTCGTTTACAATCTTGGTGCGATTTTACAGCGACTAAAATTTTATCAAAAAAATCAACTTTCACATGGTAACCCTGCTCACACTTTGTACTGAACTAGAAGAAACTGTCACCTACTCGACTTGTATGAGAATTTTAAATATTTTTTAACTGCAACTACAAATCTTGATAAATATTACTAATGCACATCGATAACGCGGGCTGCTCGCAGCCCGCGCACCACCCGAAATACTAGTATATATATAAAGCTCGATTACCACTGACTGATTGACTGACTCACTGACTCACTGATTGACAGAATTGTTCTCCTAGAAGGAGCGATGGGGGGTATTTGTGGTGTAGGGAAAAAGTGTAAAGGAGGTTTCCGTGACCTCCAGAAAAATCCGAAAAGTTTCATTTTTGGTTTCCATCATGGAACTGGTGAAGGGATCTCGGAAACTATAATCGATGGGTGGTAGGTGCCAAAACTAAAAATGACTAAAACCCTGGGATCCTTTTGGAAAGTTGAAAAAAATTTACCCTCCCGAACAAAAAAGAGGTTCTCCCATACAAATTTAAAACGACCGCAGCTCCGAAACCGTTATAGGTGGGTATGGGGGGTTCGAACAAATATTATAGAGGGTTTGAAGGGGAATTTGGGGTTTTTGTCAAAAAATGCAAATTGGTCCTTCGACCCGGATACCAAAATTCAAGTTGCTCCGATCTGGCTGAAATTTAATATTTAGGGAGAATGGGGGTCCCTGATTCAAAATATAAAAAAATTTTTTGGATGACGTCATTTGTTTTTTTTTTACTGGATGGGGATTTTCGCTGGCGATACAACGCCACGGCTGCGAGGCCGCAGGCCGAGCTTCAAACCTGCGAGGCCGAAGGCCGAGCTTCGAGGGCGAGGCCGAAGGCCGAGCTTTCGGCTCGCGAGGCCGAAGGCCGAGCGTGGCCTCCGCGAGGCCGCAGGCCGAGCCGTGTTAGTCACTTACGAGGCCGAAGGCCGAGTTCCAAATGGGGTGTTACGCATTAACATTCCTTAGGAGAGTCACTAACGAGGCCGAAGGCCGAGTCCCGAATGGGAAGTTTTTTTTCCATATCTCAAACTCGTCTTTGATGCAACCGCTCACGGGAACTAAAAGTATCCGTCAGTTGTTCGACTTGCATGAGAATTTTTAAATCTTTTTATTTACTGGATGGGGATTTGCGCTGGCGATAAAACGCCACGGTTGCGAGGCCGCAGGCCGAGCTTCAAACCTGCGAGGCCGAAGGCCGAGCTTTCGGCCCGCGAGGCCGAAGGCCGAGCGTGGCCTCCGCGAGGCCGTAGGCCGAGCCGTGTTAGTCACTTACGAGGCCGAAGGCCGAGTTCCGAATGGGGTGTAACGAGTTAACGTCCCTCAGGTGAGTCGCTAACGAGGCCGAAGGCCGAGTCCCGAATGGGGGGTTTTTTCCACATCTCGAGCTGGTCTCCGAGGCAACGGCCCACGTCAACCACTGCACTTATAGGTATGGTTTCTTAACAAAAGTCGTTAACAATCTTGGTGCGATCTTACAGCGACTAAAATTTTATCAAAAAAATCAACTTGCACATGGTAACCCTGCCGACACCTTGTACTGAACTAGAAGAAACTGTCACTTACTCGACTTGAATGAGAATTTTATATATTTTTATAAACTGCAACTACAAATCTTGATAAATATTACTAATGCACATCGATAACGCGGGCTGCTCGCAGCCCGCGCACCACCCAACACCTAGTTATTATAATATATAAAGCTGCTCTACCACTGATTGACTGACTGACTGACATCATTGTTCTCCCAGAAAGAGTGTTTTTAGGTTAGAATTATATAGTTGACTGGATAGAGAGTTCCCACGTGACTTAGGGAAAAATCCGAAAAGTGTAATTTTTGGTTTCCTTGATGGAACTGGTGTAGGGATCTCGAAAACCATAATCGATGGGGGGTTAGTGTCAAAACTAAAAATGACTAAAACCCTGGGACCCTTTTGGAAAAATGAAAAAAAATTACCCTCCCGAACAAAAAAGAGGTTCTCCCATACAAAATTAAAACGATCGCAACTCCGGAACCGCTTTAGGTAGGTATGGGGAGTTTGAACAAATGTTATAGAGGGTTTGTAGGGAAATTTGGGGATTTTGTCCAAAACTTGAAATTGGTCCTTCGAACCGGATACCAAAATCCAAGTTGCTCCGATCTGGCTGAAATTAGGTATTTAAGGAGATTTGGGGTCCTTGATTCGAAATATGAAAAAAGTTTTTTGATGACGTCATTTGTTTTTTTTTTACTGGATGCGGATTTTTGGTGGCAAAACCACATTCTCTTTGCGAGGCCGTAGGCCGAGCTGCAATCGAGCGAGGCCGCAGGCCGAGCTGTGGAGGCGAGGCCGAAGGCCGAGCTCCACCCTGGCGAGGCCGGAGGCCGAGCTGTAGGCCTGCGAGGCCGAAGGCCGAGCTGGCCGTCATTGGGAACAGCTTAAAAACATTCCCTTTGTAACTTGCGAGGCCGCAGGCCGAGCCTTATACACCGCGAGGCCGAAGGCCGAGCTTCAAACCTGCGAGGCCGGAGGCCGAGCTTCAAACCTGCGAGGCCGGAGGCCGAGCTTTCGGCCCGCGAGGCCGAAGGCCGAGCGTGGCCCCCGCGCGGCCGTATGCCGAGCCGTGTTAGTAACTTACGAGGCCGAAGGCCGAGTTCCGAATGGGGTGTACCTCATTAACGCATCATATGGAAGTCGCTAACGAGGCCGAAGGCCGAGTCCCGGATGGGGAGTTTTTTCCACATCGCGAGCTGGTCTTTGATGCAACCGCTCACGGGAACTAAAAGTATCTGTCAGTTGTTCGACTTGCATGAGAATTTTTAAATTTACTGGATGGGGATTTTCGCTGGCGATACAACGCCACGGTTGCGAGGCCGCAGGCCGAGCTTCAAACCTGCGAGGCCGAAGGCCGAGCTTTCGGCCCGCAAGGCCGAAGGCCGAGCGTGGCCTCCGCGAGGCCGTAGGCCGAGCCGTGTTAGTCACTTACGAATGGGGTGTTACGCGTTTACATTCCTTAGTCGAGTCACTAACGAGGCCGAAGGCCGAGTCCCGAATGGGGAGTTTATTCCACATCTCGAGCTGGTCTCCGAGGCAACTGCCCACGTTAACACTTAGAGGTATGGTCCCTTAACAATAGTCGTTTACAATCTTGGTGCGATTTTACAGCGACTAAAATTTTATCAAAAAAATCAACTTGCACATGGTAACCCTGCCACACTTTGTACTGATTTAGAATAAACTGTCATTGATTCGACTTGTATGAGAATTATATATATATTTTTTTAACTGCAATGACATTTTTGTTAATAATACTAATGCACATCGATAACGCGGGCTGCTCGCAGCCCGCGCGCCACCCAAATACTAGTTATAATATATAAAGCTGCTCTACCACTGATTGACTGACTCACTGACATCATTGTTCTCCCAGAAGGAGTGTTTTTGGGTTAAAATTATATAGTGGACTGTATAGGGAGTGCCCACGTGACCTAGGGAAAAATCCGAAAAGTGTCATTTTTGGTTTCCTTGATGGAACTGGTGTAGGGATCTCGAAAACCATAATCGATGGGGGGTAGGTGTCAAAACTAAAAATGACTAAAACCCTGGGACCTTTTTGGAAAATTGAAAAAAAATTACCCTCCCAAACAAAAAAGGGGTTCTCCCATACAAATTTAAAACGATCGCAACTCCTAAACCGTTATAGATAGGTATGAAGGGTTTGAACAAATGTCATAGAGGGTTTGTAAAGAAATTTGGGGATTTTGTCAAAAATTGCAAATTGGTCCTTCGAACCGGATACCAAAATTCAAGTTGCTCCGATCTGGCTGAAATTAGGTATTTAGGGAGATTTGGGGTCCCTGATTCGAAATATGAAAAAAGTTTTTTGATGACGTCATTTGTTTTTTTTTTACGGGATGCGGAATTTTGGGGGCGAAACCACATTCCCTTTGCGAGGCCGTAGGCCGAGCTGCAATCGAGCGAGGCCGCAGGCCGAGCTGTGGAGGCGAGGCCGAAGGCCGAGCTCCACCCTAGCGAGGCCGGAGGCCGAGCTGTAGGCCTGCGAGGCCGAAGGCCGAGCTGGCCGTCATTGGGAACAGCATAAAAACATTCCCTTTGTAACTTGCGAGGCCGCAGGCCGAGCCTTAAACACCGCGAGGCCGAAGGCCGAGCTTCAAACCTGCGAGGCCGGAGGCCGAGCTTTCGGCCCGCGAGGCCGAAGGCCGAGCGTGGCCTCCGCGAGGCCGTAGGCCGAGCCGTTTTAGTAACTTACGAGGCCGAAGGCCGAGTTCCGAATGGGGTGTACCTCATTAACGCATCCTATGGAAGTCGCTAACGAGGCCGAAGGCCGAGTCCCGGATGGGGAGTTTTTTCCACATCTCGAGCTGGTCTTTGATGCAACCGCTCACGGGAACTAAAAGTATCTGTCAGTTGTCCGACTTGCATGAGAATTTTTAATCTTTTTATTTACTGGATGGGGATTTTCGCTGGCGATACCACGCCACGGTTGCGAGGCCGCAGGCCGAGCTTCAAACCTGCGAGGCCGAAGGCCGAGCTTTCGGCCCGCGAGGCCGAAGGCCGAGCGTGGCCTCCGCGAGGCCGTAGGCCGAGCCGTGTTAGTCACTTACGAATGGGGTGTTACGCGTTTACATTCCTTAGTCGAGTCACTAACGAGGCCGAAGGCCGAGTCCCGAATGGGGAGTTTATTCCACATCTCGAGCTGGTCTCCGAGGCAACTGCCCACGTTAACCACTGCACTTAGAGGTATGGTCCCTTTACAATAGTCGTTTATAATCTTGGTGCGATTTTACAGCGACTAAAATTTTATCAAAAAAATCAACTTGCACATGGTAACCCTGCCACACTTTGTACTGGTTTAGAAGAAACTGTCATTGATTCGACTTGTATGAGAATTATATATATATTTTTTTAACTGCAATGACATTTTTGTTAATAATACTAATGCACATCGATAACGCGGGCTGCTCGCAGCCCGCGCGCCACCCAAATACTAGTTATATTATATAAAGCTCGATTACCACTGACTCACTGACTCACTGACAGAATTGTTCTCCTAGAAGGAGCGATGGGGGGTGTTTGTGGTGTAGGGGAAAAGTGTAGAGGAGGTTTCTGTGACCTCCAGAAAAATCCGAAAAGTGTCATTTTTGGTTTCCTTGATGGAACTGGTGTACGGATCTCGGAAACCATAATCGATGGGGGGTAGGTGCCAAAACTAAAAATGACTAAAATCCTGGGATCCTTTTGGAAAGTTGAAAAAAATTTACCCTCCCGAACAAAAAAGAGGTTCTCCCATACAAATTTAAAACGACCGCAGCTCCCGAACCGTTATAGGTGGGTATGAGGGGTTTGAACAAATGTTATAGAGGGTTTGTAGGAGAATTTGGGGTTTTCGTCGAAAATTGAAAATTGGTCCTTCGACCCGGATACCAAAATCCAAGTTGCTCCGATCTGGCTGAAATTTGGTATTTAGGGAGATTGGGGGTCCCTGATTCCAAATATTAAAAAATTTTTTGGATGACGTCATTTGTTTTTTTTTTACTGGATGGGGATTTTTGATGGCGAAACCACTTCTTATTTGCGAGGCCGCAGGCCGAGCTTCAAACCTGCGAGGCCGAAGGCCGAGCTTCGAGGGCGAGGCCGAAGGCCGAGCTTTCGGCCCGCGAGGCCGGAGGCCGAGCGTGGCCTCCGCGAGGCCGCAGGCCGAGCCGTGTTAGTCACTTACGAGGCCGTAGGCCGAGTTCCGAATGGGGTGTTACGCATTTACATTCCTTAGGAGAGTCACTAACGAGGCCGAAGGCCGAGTCCCGAATGGGGGGTTTTTCCCACATCTTGAGCTGGTTTTTGATGCAACCGCTCACGGGAACTAAAAGTATCTGTCAGTTGTTCGACTTGCATAAGAATTTTTTAATCTTTTTATTTACTGGATGGGGATTTTCGCTGGAGATACAACGCCACGGTTGCGAGGCCGCAGGCCGAGCTTCAAACCTGCGAGGCCAAAGGCCGAGCTTTCGGCCCGCGAGGCCGAAGGCCGAGCGTGGCCTCCGCGAGGCCGTAGGCCGAGCCGTGTTAGTCACTTACGAATGGGGTGTTACGCGTTTACATTCCTTAGGAGAGTCACTAACGAGGCCGAAGGCCGAGACCCGAATGGGGAGTTTTCTTTCCACATCTCGAGCTGGTCTCCGAGGCAACGGCCCACGTTAACCACTGCACTTAGAGGTATGGTCCCTTTACAAAAGTCGTTTACAATCTTGGTGCGATTTTACAGCGACTAAAATTTTATCAAAAAAATCAACTTGCACATGGTAACCCTGCTCACACTTTGTACTGAACTAGAAGAAACTGTCACTTACTCGACATGTATGAGAATTTTATATATTTTTATAAACTGCAACTAAAACCTTAAATAAAAATACAAATGCACATCGATAACGCGGGCTGCTCGCAGCCCGCGCACCACCCGAAATACTAGTTATATTATATAAAGTTCGATTACCACTCACTGACTCACTCACTGACTCATTGACATCATTGTTCTCCCAGAAGGAGCGATGGGGGGTGTTTGTGATGTAGGAGAAAAGTGTAGAGGAGGTTCCCATGACCACCAGAAAAATCCGAAAAGTGTCATTTTTGGTTTCCTTGATGGAACTGGTGTACGGATCTCGGAAACTATAATCGATGGGGGGTTGGTGTCAAAACTAAAAATGACTGAAACCCTGGGATCCTTTTAAAAAGTTGAAAAAAAATTACCCTCCCGAACAAAAAAGAGGTTCTCCCATACAAATTTAAAACGACCGCAACTTCGGAACCGTTATAGGTGGGTATGGGGGGTTCAAACAAATGTTATAGAGGGTTTGTAGGGGAATTTGAGGTTTCTGTCAAAAATTAAAAATTGGTCCTTCGACCCGGATACCAAAATCCAAGTTGCTCCGATCTGGCTGAAATTTGGTATTTAGGGAGATTGGGGGTCCCAAAAAATTTGGATGACGTCATTTGTTTTTTTTTTACTGGATGGGGATTTTCGCTGGCGATACAACGCCACGGCTGCGAGGCCGCAGGCCGAGCTTCAAACCTGCGAGGCCGAAGGCCGAGCTTCGAGGGCGAGGCCGAAGGCCGAGCTTTCGGCCCGCGAGGCCGAAGGCCGAGCGTGGCCTCCGCGAGGCCGCAGGCCGAGCCGTGTTGGTCACTTACGAGGCCGAAGGCCGAGTTCTAAATGGGGTGTTACGCATTAACATTCCTTAGGAGAGTCACTAACGAGGCCGAAGGCCGAGTTCCGAATGGGAAGTTTTTTTTCCATATCTCGAGCTGGTCTTTAATGCAACCGCTCACGGGAACTAAAAGTATCTGTCAGTTGTTCGACTTGCATGAGAATTTTTAAATCTTAATATTTACTGGATGGGGATTTGCGCTGGCGATAAAACGCCACGGTTGCGAGGCCGCAGGCCGAGCTTCAAACCTGCGAGGCCGAAGGCCGAGCTTTCGGCCCGCGAGGCCGAAGGCCGAGCGTGGCCTCCGCGAGGCCGTAGGCCGAGCCGTGTTAGTCACTTACGAGGCCGAAGGCCGAGTTCCGAATGGGGTGTAACGAATTAACGTCCCTCAGGTGAGTCGCTAACGAGGCCGAAGGTCGAGTCCCGAATGGGGGGTATTTTCCACATCTCGAGCTGGTCTCCGAGGCAACGGCCCACGTCAACCACTGCACTTAGAGGTATGGTTCCTTAACAAAAGTCGTTAACAATCTTGGTGCGATCTTACAGCGACTAAAATTTTATCAAAAAAATCAACTTCCACATGGTAACCCTGCCGACACCTTGTACTGAACTAGAAGAAACTGTCACTTACTCGACTTGAATGAGAATTTTATATATTTTTATGAACTGCAACTACAAATCTTGATAAATATTACTAATGCACATCGATAACGCGGGCTGCTCGCAGCCCGCGCACCACCCAACACCTAGTATATATATAAAGCTCGATTACCACTGATTCACTCACTCACTCACTGACTGATTGACATAATTGTTCTCCTAGAAGGAGCGATGGGGGGTGTTTGTGGTGTAGGGGAAAAGTGTAGAGGCAGTTCCCGTGACCTCCAGAAAAATCCGAAAAGTGCCATTTTTGGTTTCCTTGATGGAACTGGTGTAGGGATCTCGGAAACCATAATCGATGGGCGGTAGGTGCCAAAACTAAAAATGACTAAAACCCTGGGACCCTTTTGGAAAGTTGAAAAAAAATTACCCTCCCGAACAAAAAAGAGGTTCTCCCATACAAATTTAAAACGACCGCAGCTCCGGAACCGTTATAGGTGGGTATGGGGGGTTCGAACAAATATTATAGAGGGTTTGTAGGAGAATTTGGGTTTTTAGTCAAAAATTGCAAATTGGTCCTTCGACCCGGATACCAAAATCCAAATTTGTCTGATCTGGCTGAAATTTGGTATTTAGGGACATTGGGAGTCCCTGATTCCAAATATAAAAAAAAATTTTGGATGACGTCATTTGTTTTTTTTTTACTGGATGGGGATTTTCGCTGGCGATACAACGCTACGGCTGCGAGGCCGCAGGCCGAGCTTCAAACCTGCGAGGCCGAAGGCCGAGCTTCGAGGGCGAGGCCGAAGGCCGAGCTTTCGGCCCGCGAGGCCGAAGGCCGAGCGTGGCCTCCGCGAGGCCGTAGGCCGAGCCGTGTTAGTCACTTACGAGGCCGAAGGCCGAGTTCCGAATGGGGTGTAACGAATCAACGTCCCTCAGGTGAGTCGCTAACGAGGCCGAAGGCCGAGTCCCAAATGGGGAGTTTTTTTTCCACATCTCGAGCTGGTCTCCGAGGCAACTGCCCACGTTAACCACTGCACTTAGAGGTATGGTCCCTTAACAAAAGTCGTTTACAATCTTGGTGCGATTTTACAGCAACTAAAATTTTATCAAAAAAATCAACTTGCACATGGTAACCCTGCTCACACTTTGTACTGAACTAGAAGAAACTGTCACTTACTCGATTTGTATGAGAATTTTATATATTTTTTTAACTGCAATTACCAGTTTGATAAAAGTTACTAATGCACATCGATAACGCGGGCTGCTCGCAGCCCGCGCACCACCCAACACCTAGTTATATATATAAAGCTCGATTACCACTCACTGACTCACTCACTGACTCACTGATTGACAGAATTGTTCTCCTAGAAGGAGCTATGGGGGGTGTTTGTGATGTAGGGGAAAAGTGTAGAGGAGGTTCCCGTGACCTCCAGAAAAATCCGAAAAGTGTCGTTTTTGGTTTCCTTAATGGAACTGGTGTAAGGATCTCGGAAACTATAATAGTTAGGGGGTAAGTGCCAAAACTAAAAATGACTAAAACCCTGGGACCCTTTTGGAAAGTTGAAAAAAAATTACCCTCCCGAACAAAAAAGAGGTTCTCCCATACAAATTTAAAACGACCGCAGCTCCGGAACCGTTATAGGTGGGTATGGGGGGTTCGAACAAATATTATAGAGGGTTTGTAGGAGAATTTGGGTTTTTCGTCAAAAATTGCAAATTGGTCCTTTGACCCGGATACCAAAATCCAAGTTTGTCTGATCTGGCTGAAATTTGGTATTAAGGGAGATTGGGGGTCACTGATTTTAAATATAAAAAAATTTTTTGGATGACGTCATTTTTTTTTTTTTACTGGATGGGGATTTTCGCTGGCGATACAACGCCACGGCTGCGAGGCCGCAGGCCGAGCTTCAAACCTGCGAGGCCGAAGGCCGAGCTTCCAGGGCGAGGCCGAAGGCCGAGCTTTCGGCCCGCGAGGCCGAAGGCCGAGCGTGGCCTCCGCGAGGCCGTAGGCCGAGCCATGTTAGTCACTTACGAGGCCGAAGGCCGAGTTCCGAATGGGGTGTTACGCATTTACATTCCTTAGGAGAGTCACTAACGAGGCCGAAGGCCGAGTCCCGAATGGGGAGTTTTTTTTACTTCTCGAGCTGGTCTCCGAGGCAACTGCCCACGTTAACCACTGCACTTAGAGGTATGGTCCCTTAACAAAACTCGATTACAATCTTGGGGCGATTTTACAGCGACTAAAATTTTATCAAAAAAATCAACTTGCACATGGTAACACTGCCCACACTTTGTACTGAACTAGAAGAAACTGTCACTTACTCGACTTGTATGACAGTTTTATATAATTTATAAACTGCAACTAAAACTTCAATTAAAAATACAAATGCACATCGATAACGCGGGCTGCTCGCAGCCCGCGCACCACCCAACACCTAGTTATAATATATAAAGCTCGATTACCACTGACTCACTGACTGACTGACTCACTCATTGACATCATTGTTCTCCCAGAAGGAGCGATGGGGGGTGTTTGTAATGTAGGGAAAAAGTGTAGAGGAGGTTCCTATGACCACCAGAAAAATCCGAAAAGTGTCATTTTTGGTTTCCTTGATGTAACTGGTGTACGGATCTCGGAAACCATAATCGATGGGGGGTAGGTGTCAAAACTAAAAATGACTAAAACCCTGGGACCTTTTTGGAAAGTTGAAAAAAAATTACCCTCCCGAACAAAAAAGAGGTTCTCCCATACAAATTTAAAACGACCGCAGCTCCCGAACCGTTATAGGTGGGTATGGGGGGTTTGAACAAATGTTATAGAGGGTTTGTAGGAGAATTTGGGTTTTTAGTCAAAAATTGCAAATTGGTCCTTCGACCCGGATACCAAAATCCAAGTTGCTCCGATCTGGCTGAAATTTGGTATTTAGGGAGATTGAGGGTCCCTGATTCCAAATATGAAAAAAATTTTTGGATGACGTCATTTGTTTTTTTTTTACTGGATGGGGATTTTTGATGGCGAAACCACTTCTTATTTGCGAGGCCGCAGGCCGAGCTTCAAACCTGCGAGGCCGAAGGCCGAGCTTCGAGGGCGAGGCCGAAGGCCGAGCTTTCGGCCCGCGAGGCCGAAGGCCGAGTGTGGCCTCCGCGAGGCCGCAGGCCGAGCCGTGTTAGTCACTTACGAGGCCGAAGGCCGAGTTCCGAATGGGGTGTTACGCATTTACATTTCTTAGGAGAGTCACTAACGAGGCCGAAGGCCGAGTCCCCAATGGAGAGTTTTTTTTCCACATCTCGAGCTGGTCTTTGATGCAACCGCCCACGGGAACTAAAAGTATCTGTCAGTTGTTCGACTTGCATGAGAATTTTTAAATCTTTTTATTTACTGGATGGGGATTTTCGCTGGCGATACAACGCCACGGTTGCGAGGCCGCAGGCCGAGCTTCAAACCTGCGAGGCCGAAGGCCGAGCTTTCGGCCCGCGAGGCCGAAGGCCGAGCGTGGCCTCCGCGAGGCCGTAGGCCGAGCCGTGTTAGTCACTTCCGAATGGGGTGTTACGCGTTTACATTCCTTAGGAGAGTCACTAACGAGGCCGAAGGCCGAGTCCCCAATGGGGAGTTTTTTTTCCACATTTCGAGCTGGTCTCCGAGGCAACGGCCCACGTTAACCACTGCACTTAGAGGTATGGTCCCTTAACAAACCTCGATTACAATCTTGGGGCGATTTTACAGCGACTTAAATGTTATCAAAAAAATCAACTTGCACATGGTAACTCTGCCCACGCTTTGTACTGAACTAGAAGAAACTGTCACTTACTCGACTTGTATGAGAATTTTTTTTTTTTTTTTTTAACTGCAATTACCAGTTTGATAAATATTACTAATGCACATCGATAACGCGGGCTGCTCGCAGCCCGCGCACCACCCGAAATACTAGTTTTTATATATATAAAGCTCGATTACCACTGACTCACTCACTGACTGACTGACTGATTGACATAATTGTTCTCCTAGAAGGAGCTATGGGGGGTGTTTGTGATGTAGGGAAAAAGTGTAGAGGAAGTTCCCGTGACCTCCAGAAAAATCCGAAAAGTGTCATTTTTGGTTTCCATCATGGAACTGGTGTAGGGATCTCGGAAACTATAATAGATGGGGGCTAGGTGCCAAAACTAAAAATGACTAAAACCCTGGGATCCTTTTAAAAAGTTGAAAAAAAATTACCCTCCCGAACAAAAAAGAGGTTCTCCCATACAAATTTAAAACGACCGCAGCTCCGGAACCGTTATAGGTGGGTATGGGGGGTTCGAACAAATATTATAGAAGGTTTGTAGGAGAATTTGGGTTTTTAGTCAAAAATTGCAAATTGGTCCTTCGACCCGGATACGAAAATCCAAGTTTGTCTGATCTGGCTGAAATTTGGTATTTAGGGAGATTGGGGGTCCCTGATTTTAAATATAAAAAAATTTTTTGGATGACGTCATTTTTTTTTTTTTTACTGGATGGGGATTTTCGCTGGCGATACAACGCCACGGCTGCGAGGCCGCAGGCCGAGCTTCAAACCTGCGAGGCCGAAGGCCGAGCTTCCAGGGCGAGGCCGAAGGCCGAGCTTTCGGCCCGCGAGGCCGAAGGCCGAGCGTGGCCTCCACGAGGCCGTAGGCCGAGCCATGTTAGTCACTTACGAGGCCGAAGGCCGAGTTCCGAATGGGGTGTTACGCATTTACATTCCTTAGGAGAGTCACTAACGAGGCCGAAGGCCGAGTCCCGAATGGGGAGTTTTTTTTTACTTCTCGAGCTGGTCTCCGAGGCAACTGCCAACGTTAACCACTGCACTTAGAGGTATGGTCCCTTAACAAAACTCGATTACAATCTTGGGGCGATTTTACAGCGACTAAAATTTTATCAAAAAAATCAACTTGCACATGGTAACACTGCCCACACTTTGTACTGAACTAGAAGAAACTGTCACTTACTCGACTTGTATGACAGTTTTATATAATTTATAAACTGCAACTAAAACTTCAATTAAAAATACAAATGCACATCGATAACGCGGGCTGCTCGCAGCCCGCGCACCACCCAACACCTAGTTATATTATATAAAGCTCGATTACCACTGACTCACTGACTGACTGACACACTCATTGACATCATTGTTCTCCCAGAAGGAGCGATGGGGGGTGTTTGTAATGTAGGGAAAAAGTGTAGAGGAGGTTCCTATGACCACCAGAAAAATCCGAAAAGTGTCATTTTTGGTTTCCTTGATGGAACTGGTGTACGGATCTCGGAAACCATAATCGATGGGGGGTAGGTGTCAAAACTAAAAATGACTAAAACCCTGGGACCTTTTTGGAAAGTTGAAAAAAAATTACCCTCCCGAACAAAAAAGAGGTTCTCCCATACAAATTTAAAACGACCGCAGCTCCCGAACCGTTATAGGTGGGTATGGGGGGTTTGAACAAATGTTATAGAGGGTTTGTAGGAAAATTTGGGGTTTTAGTCGAAAATTGAAAATTGGTCCTTCGACCCGGATACCAAAATCCAAGTTGCTCCGATCTGGCTGAAATTTGGTATTTAGGGAGATTGGGGGTCCCTGATTCCAAATATGAAAAAATTTTTTGGATGACGTCATTTGTTTTTTTTTTACTGGATGGGGATTTTTGATGGCGAAACCACTTCTTATTTGCGAGGCCGCAGGCCGAGCTTCAAACCTGCGAGGCCGAAGGCCGAGCTTCCAGGGCGAGGCCGAAGGCCGAGCTTTCGGCCCGCGAGGCCGAAGGCCGAGCGTGGCCTCCGCGAGGCCGCAGGCCGAGCCATGTTAGTCACTTACGAGGCCGAAGGCCGAGTTCCGAATGGGGTGTAACGAATTAACGACCCTCAGGTGAGTCGCTAACGAGGCCGAAGGCCGAGTCCCGGATGAGGAGTTTTTTTTCCTCATCTCGAGCTGGTCTTTGATGCAACCGCTCACGGGAACTAAAAGTATCTGTCAGTTGTTCGACTTGCATGAGAATTTTTAAATCTTTTATTTACTGGATGGGGATTTTCGCTGACGATACAACGTCACGGTTGCGAGGCCGCAGGCCGAGCTTCAAACCTGCGAGGCCGAAGGCCGAGCTTTCGGCCCGCGAGGCCGAAGGCCGAGCGTGGCCTCCGCGAGGCCGTAGGCCGAGCCGTGTTAGTCACTTACGAATGGGGTGTTACGCGTTTACATTCCTTAGGAGAGTCACTAACGAGGCCGAAGGCCGAGTCCCGAATGGGGAGCTTTTTCCACATCTCGAGCTGGTCTCCGAGGCAACGGCCCACGTTAACCACTGCACTTAGAGGTATGGTCCCTCAACAAAACTCGATTACAATCTTGGGGCGATTTTACATCGACTAAAATTTTATCGAAAAAATCAACTTGCACATGGTAACCCTGCTCACACTTTGTACTGAACTAGAAGAAACTGTCCCTTTCTCGACTTGTATGAGAATTTTTAAATATTTTTTTCAACTGCAACTAAAATTTTAAAAAATATACAAATGCACATCGATAACGCGGGCTGCTCGCAGCCCGCGCACCACCCGAAATACTAGTTATTATAATATATAAAGCTGCTCTACCACTGATTGACTCACTGACAGAATTGTTCTCCCAGAAGGAGTATTTTTGGGTTGAAATTATGGTGTGGACTGTATAGAGAGTGCCCACGTGACCTCCAGAAAAATCCGAAAAGTGTCATTTTTGGTTTCCTTCATGGAACTGGTGTACGGATCTCGGAAACCATAAGCGATGGGGGGTAGGTGGCAAAACTAAAAATGACTAAAACCCTGGGACCCTTTTGGAAAGTTAAAAAAAATTACCCTACCTATTAAAAAAGAGGTTCTCCCATACAAATTTAAAACGATCGCAACTCCGGAACCGTTTTAGGTAGGTATGGGGAGTTTGAACAAATGTTATAGAGGGTTTGTAGGGAAATTTGGGGATTTTGTCCAAAACTTGAAATTGGTCCTTCGAACCGGATACCAAAATTCAAGTTGCTCCGATCTGACTGAAATTAGGTATTTAGGGAGATTTAGGGTCTTTGATTCGAAATATGAAAAAAGTTTTTTGATGACGTCATTTGTTTTTTTTTTACTAGATGCGGATTTTTGGTGGCGAAACCACACTCTCTTTGCGAGGCCGTAGGCCGAGCTGTAATCGAGCGAGGCCGCAGGCCGAGCTGTGGAGGCGAGGCCGAAGGCCGAGCTCCACCCTAGCGAGGCCGGAGGCCGAGCTGTAGGCCTGCGAGGCCGAAGGCCGAGCTGGCCGTCATTGGGAACAGCTTAAAATCATTCCCTTTGTAACTTGCGAGGCCGCAGGCCGAGCTTTAAACACCGCGAGGCCGAAGGCCGAGCTTCAAACCTGCGAGGCCGGAGGCCGAGCTTTCGGCCCGCGAGGCCGAAGGCCGAGCGTGGCCTCCGCGAGGCCGTAGGCCGAGCCGTGTTAGTAACTTACGAGGCCGAAGGCCGAGTTCCGAATGGGGTGTACCTCATTAACGCATCCTATGGAAGTCGCTAACGAGGCCGAAGGCCGAGTCCCGGATGGGGAGTTTTTTCCACATTTCGAGCTGGTCTTTGATGCAACCGCTCACGGGAACTAAAAGTATCTGTCAGTTGTTCGACTTGCATGAGAATTTTTAAATTTACTGGATGGGGATTTTCGCTGGCGATACAACGCCACGGTTGCGAGGCCGCAGGCCGAGCTTCAAACCTGCGAGGCCGAAGGCCGAGCATTCGGCCCGCGAGGCCGAAGGCCGAGCGTGGCCTCCGCGAGGCCGTAGGCCGAGCCGTGTTAGTCACTTACGAATGGGGTGTTACGCGTTTACATTCCTTAGTCGATTCACTAACGAGGCCGAAGGCCGAGTCCCAATTGGGGAGTTTATTCCACATATCGAGCTGGTCTCCGAGGCAACTGCCCACGTTAAACACTGCACTTAGAGGTATGGTCCCTTAACAATAGTCAATTACAATCTTGGTGCGATTTTACAGCGACTAAAATTTTATCAAAAAAATCAACTTGCACATGGTAACCCTGCCACACTTTGTACTGATTTAAAAGAAACTGTCATTGATTCGACTTGTATGAGAATTATATATATATTTTTTTAACTGCAATGACATTTTTGTTAATAATACTAATGCACATCGATAACGCGGGCTGCTCGCAGCCCGCGCGCCACCCAAATACTAGTTATATTATATAAAGTTCGATTACCACTCACTGACTCACTCACTGACTCATTGACATCATTGTTCTCCCAGAAGGAGCGATGGGGGGTGTTTGTGATGTAGGAGAAAAGTGTAGAGGAGGTTCCCATGACCACCAGAAAAATCCGAAAAGTGTCATTTTTGGTTTCCTTGATGGAACTGGTGTACGGATCTCGGAAACCATAATCGATGGGGGGTAGGTGTCAAAACTAAAAATGACTAAAACCCTGGGACCTTTTTGGAAAGTTGAAAAAAAATTACCCTCCCTAACAAAAAAGAGGTTCTCCCATACAAATTTAAAACGACCGCAGCTCCCGAACCGTTATAGGTGGGTATGGGGGGTTTGAACAAATGTTATAGAGGGTTTGTAGGAGAATTTGGGGTTTTAGTCGAAAATTGAAAATTGGTCCTTCGACCCGGATACCAAAATCCAAGTTGCTCCGATCTGGCTGAAATTTGGTATTTAGGGAGATTGGGGGTCCCTGATTCCAAATATGAAAAAATTTTTTGGATGACGTCATTTGTTTTTTTTTTACTGGATGGGGATTTTTGATGGCGAAACCACTTCTTATTTGCGAGGCCGCAGGCCGAGCTTCAAACCTGCGAGGCCGAAGGCCGAGCTTCGAGGGCGAGGCCGAAGGCCGAGCTTTCGGCCCGCGAGGCCGAAGGCCGAGCGTGGCCTCCGCGAGGCCGCAGGCCGAGCTGTGTTAGTCACTTACGAGGCCGAAGGCCGAGTTCCGAATGGGGTGTTACGCATTTACATTCCTTAGGAGAGTCACTAACGAGGCCGAAGGCCGAGTCCCGAATGGGGAGTTTTTTTTTACTTCTCGAGCTGGTCTCCGAGGCAACTGCCCACGTAAACCACTGCACTTAGAGGTATGGTCCCTTAACAAAACTCGATTACAATCTTGGGGCGATTTTACAGCGACTAAAATTTTATCAAAAAAATCAACTTACACATGGTAACACTGCCCACACTTTGTACTGAACTAGAAGAAACTGTCACTTACTCGACTTGTATGACAGTTTTATATAATTTATAAACTGCAACTAAAACTTTAATTAAAAATACAAATGCACATCGATAACGCGGGCTGCTCGCAGCCCGCGCACCACCCAACACCTAGTTATTATTATAATATATAAAGCTGCACTACCACTGATTGACTCACTGACAGAATTGTTCTCCCAGAAGGAGTGTTTTTGGGTTAGAAATATATAGTGTACTGTATAGAGAGTGCCCACGTGACCTCCAGAAAAATCCGAAAAGTGTCATTTTTGGTTTCCATCATGGAACTGGTGTACGGATCTCGAAAACCATAAGCGATGGGGGGTAGGTGTCAAAACTAAAAATGACTAAAACCCTGGGAACCTTTTGGAAAAATGAAAAAAATTACCCTACCTATTAAAAAAGAGGTTCTCCCATACAAATTTAAAACGATCGCAACTCCGGAACCGTTTTAGGTAGGTATGTGGAGTTTGAACAAATGTTATAGAGGGTTTATAGGGAAATTTGGGGATTTTGTCCAAAACTTGAAATTGGTCCTTCGAACCAGATACCAAAATCCAAGTTGCTCCGATCTGGCTGAAATTAAGTATTTAGGGAGATTTGGGGTCCCTGATTCGAAATATGAAAAAAGTTTTTTGATGACGTCATTAGTTTTTTTTTTACTGGATGCGGATTTTTGGTGTCGAAACCACATTATCTTTGCGAGGCCGTAGGCCGAGCTGCAATCGAGCGAGGCCGCAGGCCGAGCTGTGGAGGCGAGGCCGAAGGCCGAGCTCCACCCTAGCGAGGCCGGAGGCCGAGCTGTAGGCCTGCGAGGCCGAAGGCCGAGCTGGCCGTCATTGGGAACAGCTTAAAAACATTCCCTTTGTAACTTGCGAGGCCGCAGGCCGAGCCTTAAACACCGCGAGGCCGAAGGCCGAGCTTCAAACCTGCGAGGCCGGAGGCCGAGATATCGGCCCGCGAGGCCGAAGGCCGAGCGTGGCCTCCGCGAGGCCGTAGGCCGAGCCGTGTTAGTAACTTACGAGGCCGAAGGCCGAGTTCCGAATGGGGTGTACCTCATTAACGCATCCTATGGAAGTCGCTAACGAGGCCGAAGGCCGAGTCCCGGATGGGGAGTTTTTTCCACATCTCGAGCTGGTCTCCAATCCAACTGCCCACGTTATTCACTACAATTAGAGGTAGGGTCCCTTAACAAAAGTCGTTTAAATTCCTTGTGCGATTTTACCACGACTAAAATTTTAATGAAAAAAATAAACTTGCATATGGTAACTCTGTTCTCACTTTGTACTGAACTTGAAGAAGCTGTCTTTACCACCGCGAGGCCGAAGGCCGAGCTTCAAACCTGCGAGGCCGAAGGCCGAGCTTCAAATCTGCGAGGCCGAAGGCCGAGCTCGAATGAGGTGTAACGCATCAACGTACCTTATGGGAGTCAATAACGAGGCCGAAGGCCGAGTTCCGGATAACGAGTATTTTCACATATCGAGCTGGTCTCCGAGGCACCACGTTAACCACTGCACTTAGAGGTGGGGTACCTTAACAAAAGTCGTTTACAATCTTGGTCCGGTTTTACCGCGACTAAAATTGTATTAAAAAAATCAACTTGCACATGGTAACCTCGCTCACACTTTCTACTGAAATATATGAAACTGTGAGTTATTCGACTTGCATGAGAATTTTATATCATTTTAGCAACTGCAACGACATTTTTGTTAATAATACTAATGCACATCGATAACGCGGGCTGCTCGCAGCCCGCGCGCCACCCAAATACTAGTTATAATATATAAAGCTGCACTACCACTGATTGACTCACTGACAGAATTGTTCTCCCAGAAGGAGTGTTTTTGGGTTAGAAATATATAGTGGACTGTATAGAGAGTGCCCACGTGACCTCCAGAAAAATCCGAAAAGTGTCATTTTTGGTTTCCATCATGGAACTGGTGTACGGATCTCGAAAACCATAAGCGATGGGGGGTAGGTGTCAAAACTAAAAATGACTAAAACCCTGGGAACCTTATGGAAAAATGAAAAAAATTACCCTCGCTATTAAAAAAGAGGTTTCCCCATACAAATTTAAAACGACCGCAGCTCCGGAACCGTTATAGAGGGGTATGGGGGGTTTGAACAAATGTCATAGAGGGTTTGTAGGGAAATTTGGGGATTTTGTCAAAAATTGCAAATTGGTCCTTCGAACCGGATACCAAAATCCAAGTTGCTCCGATCTGGCTGAAATTAGGTATTTAGGGAGATTTGGGGTCCCTGATTCGAAATATGAAAAAAGTTTTTTGATGACGTCATTTGTTTTTTTTTTACGGGATGCGGAATTTTGGGGGCGAAACCACATTCCCTTTGCGAGGCCGTAGGCCGAGCTGCAATCGAGCGAGGCCGCAGGCCGAGCTGTGGAGGCGAGGCCGAAGGCCGAGCTCCACCCTAGCGAGGCCGGAGGCCGAGCTGTAGGCCTGCGAGGCCGAAGGCCGAGCTGGCCGTCATTGGGAACAGCTTAAAACATTGCCTTTGTAACTTGCGAGGCCGCAGGCCGAGCCTTAAACACCGCGAGGCCGAAGGCCGAGCTTCAAACCTGCGAGGCCGGAGGCCGAGCTTTTGGCCCGCGAGGCCGAAGGCCGAGCGTGGCCTCCGCGAGGCCGTAGGCCGAGCCGTTTTAGTAACTTACGAGGCCGAAGGCCGAGTTCCGAATGGGGTGTACCTCATTAACGCATCCTATGGAAGTCGCTAACGAGGCCGAAGGCCGAGTCCCGGATGGGAAGTTTTTTCCACATCTCGAGCTGGTCTTCAATGTAACCGCTCACGGGAACTAAAAGTATCTGTCAGTTGTTCGACTTGCATGAGATTTTTTAAATCTTTTTATTTACTGGATGGGGATTTTCGCTAGCGATACAACGCCACGGTTGCGAGGCCGCAGGCCGAGCTTCAAACCTGCGAGGCCGAAGGCCGAGCTTTCGGCCCGCGAGGCCGAAGGCCGAGCGTGGCCTCCGCGAGGCCGTAGGCCGAGCCGTGTTAGTCACTTACGAATGGGGTGTTACGCGCTTACATTCCTTAGGAGAGTCACTAACGAGGCCGAAGGCCGAGTCCCGAATGGGGAGTTTTTTTTCCACATCTCGAGCTGGTCTCCGAGGCAACTGCCCACGTTAACCACTGCACTTAGAGGTATGGTCCCTTAACAAAAGTTGTTTACAATCTTGGGGCGATTTTACAGCGACTAAAATTTTATCAAAAAAATCAACTTGCACATGGTAACCCTGCCCACACTTTGTACTGAACTAGAAGAAACTGTCACTTACTCTACTTGTATGAGAATTTTATATATTTTTTCAACTGCAATTACAATCTTGAAATAAATACAAATGCACATCGATAACGCGGGCTGCTCGCAGCCCGCGCGCCACCCAAATACTAGTTATATTATATAAAGCTCGATTACCACTCACTGACTGACTGACTCACTCATTGACATCATTGTTCTCCCAGAAGGAGCGATGGGGGGTGTTTGTGGTGTAGGGAAAAAGTGTAGAGGAGGTTTCTATGACCACCAGAAAAATCCGAAAAGTGTCATTTTTGGTTTCCTTGATAGAACTGGTGTATGGATCTCGGAAACCATAATCGATGGGGGGTAGGTGCCAAAACTAAAAATGACTAAAACCCTGGGACCTTTTTGGAAAAATGAAAAAAAATTACCCTCCTGAACAAAAAAGAGGTTCTCCCATACAAATTTAAAACGATCGCAACTCCTAAACCGTTATAGATAGGTATAGAGGGTTTGAACAAATGTCATAGAGGGTTTGTAGGGAAATTTGGGTATTTTGTCAAAAATTGCAAATTGGTCCTTCGAACCGGATACAAAAATCCAAGTTTCTTCGATTCGGCTGAAATTTGGTATTTAGGGAGATTTGGGGTCCCTGATTCGAAATATGAAAAAAGTTTTTCGATGACGTCATTTGTTTTTTTTTTACTGGATGGGGAGTTTTGATGGCGAAACCACTTCTTATTTGCGAGGCCGCAGGCCGAGCTTTAAACCCGCGAGGCCGAAGGCCGAGCTTCGAGGGCGAGGCCGAAGGCCGAGTTTTCGGCCCGCGAGGCCAAAGGCCGAGCGTGGCCTCCGCGAGGCCGTAGGCCGAGCCGTGTTAGTCACTTACGAGGCCGAAGGCCGAGTTCCGAATGGGGTGTTACGCATTTACATTCCTTAGGAGAGTCACTAACGAGGCCGAAGGCCGAGTCCCGAATGGGGAGTTTTTTTTCCACATCTCGAGCTGGTCTTTGATGCAACCGCTCACGGGAACTAAAAGTATCTGTCAGTTGTTCGACTTGCATGGAAATTTTTAAATCTTTTTATTTACTGGTTGGGGATTTTCGCTGACGATACAACGCCGCGGTTGCGAGGCCGCAGGCCGAGCTTCAAACCTGCGAGGCCGAAGGCCGAGCTTTCGGCCCGCGAGGCCGAAGGCCGAGCGTGGCCTCCGCGAGGCCGTAGGCCGAGCCGTGTTAGTCACTTACGAATGGGGTGTTACGCGTTTACATTCCTTAGGAGAGTCACTAACGAGGCCGAAGGCCGAGTCCCGAATGGGGAGTTTTTTTTCAACATCTCGAGCTGGTCTCCGAGGCAACGGCCCACGTTAACCACTGCACTTAGAGGTATGGTCCCTTAACAAAACTCGATTACAATCTTGGGGCGATTTTACGTCGACTAAAATTTTATCGAAAAAATCAACTTGCACATGGTAACCATGCTCACACTTTGTAATGAACTAGAAGAAACTGTCCCTTTCTCGACTTGTATGAGAATTTTTAAATATTTTTTTCAACTGCAACTAAAATTTTAAAAAATATACAAATGCACATCGATAACGCGGGCTGCTCGCAGCCCGCGCACCACCCAAATACTAGTTATTTTATACAGTTATAATCATAATATAGGTGTACAACATTTTCCTAAGCAACTGAGTACACTACTTGTTATTTCACTTTCACAAACTTGTGTATTTTACGGGCACTGAACCCATCCTTATTACACATTAAATTAACACCCGAATTAACACTCATTATGAAAAATATAACAAAATGCAATATGTACATCTTAATTTTGGGCCATAAAACATCATCACTAATTACTTGTATTTATAGTAATGAATGGACCATTAAAAATCACTGCACCAATCTGCCACCAGCTCTAAAACAGTCTCAACTCAAATAGCACGCAAATCGGCCTGCCACAGATTAAAAACAAGCAGTATACAACATCGCGCGATACACGCGTATCGCTTGCTAGCAAAGTTCATTGACCTGAACTCGCGCGCAGCGCCTGCGGCAATCGCGCTATAAATACTACATGACGTCACTTGTTTATCGTAGTACGCAAGGTTACGGGCCACGAGTCGCTCATGCCCGCTCAGGTGATGTAACGAAATCTTATCGGGTTTTTTTAAAAATGTGAAAGCCACCAAGACAGGTTATGCAAAATATAATGTCTTTTTTTCCAATGTATTCTCGGAAATTTGTATATGAATTGTAACCCGAAAACAAATATCGTCTAGACATTCTTTCTACATGCCTAAGTTTCAGCTCTACTCTTTGATCCACTTAAACTTTATATGAATTATTTCTTCGAAACATTTCGTTGACGTCCTTGGGCAAGTTTTAAAAAACAAACTGTGATTACGCAAATGGTTTATTCACTGTGTCTTAATCCAAAATAATGCGCTATTAGAACGACTTACATTCAGCGTTTCGATTAGCCACTTATTGAGATGATTCGTTTCTAAAAAATGTTTTGTTTGTAGTGCTCAAAATTTTAAAAATAATACGCCTGCTAAGCGTTAGTCAAACTTCTCCAAATATACAGGGACCTGTTGACCTCAAACGACCTAGACAAGCCCAAGTAATAAAACAACTATAAAGTCCCTGAGGCACTGGTCTAAGCACAATTTTTTTGTGTAACATTTTTTACTCTAAACCTTTTGCTCGGGGAAATCGCATAGGGTTGAGATTAATACTAATCTTGTTTTAAAAAGCTATCCTAATATATGCACGCATGTTTTTATGACGATATTATATATTAGTGTCGACAGTTCTATACGACAGATATAAACATAATTTTATAATGTTTATTTCATTTACATATAGGAATAACAAGGATAACACGAAAAACAATATTAAAGGAACCCTAAATTGTTTACTATGGTAGCGAAATCTTGTAACAACTTGTGCTCGAAATCTCTTCAGCCATATTTACTTGATCTAGTCTATTCCATGATAATTTTGTCAGTAGAGGAATAAGAGGAACAGCCCCCGATTCTGAAAGCTCGGTTAGTTACCGAGCTTTCAGAATCGGAAAACCTAAAAATAAAATTCTTATGTAATCCCACATATTATAATACTTGCAACTTTAATTTGATTACATTTCTCTTTCTATGAATTCAGTTGTCATCTTACTAATATTATAAATGTGAAAGTTTGTGTGTATGTTTGTTACTTTTTCACGCTAAGACGGCTACACCGATTTCGATGAAATTTGGTATGGACATAGTTTAAGCCCAGAATTGAACAGACTACTTTTATCCCGGAAAAAGTATCGTTCCCGTGGGATAATTGAGGTAGCGGGAAAACCGTCATCCACGCGGGTGAAACCGCGGTGCGTAACTATAATATTAGTGGGATTATAATACTCAAATGCAACGGCAAAATAGGAGTACGATATACAAAATACATTAGACCATAAAGAATACTTTATTTTAATGTCGTAGTATTTCATTTCACTTATATTCTCTGTGCTCTCACAGTAGTTACATAACAGTTATTTGTACATAAGCAATTTCTACATACCCTAAACAAGTGTGACTCCGGTTTTGCGTCGCCATTATTTCGATAACGATAAAACCCGAAAGTGGTAATAACAAAGTTATCAAAAAGAACTGTGACCTTGAATAAAATAATCGGTCATTGGTAGTGACTTTCAGTATGATTGATAAGATTGTTATGAATGTTATCTCGAGTTCGGGGGTTATGCAATGTGTTTTGAAAAAAACTTCAGTCCAAAGTCAAATAGGCAGAGCATGTCAATATTTTTATTTTACTTTTTCTTTTTTTACTAATAACATCCTAAACCCTAATCGCCCTTAAAAACAAAACAAGTGCTTCTGTATTATGTCCTAGTGCGGTGGTATGAGTGTGATATAAAAATATAGGATAATAAAATAAATACTATTCATAATTTAAGAAGATGTTGTTTTGGTTCCTATTTTATAGACCGCTTGCTTGACCAAAATATGTTCATGTACCTTAATGCCTTTGCAAATAAAATAATTCTTCGAAAAATATTACGAAATCAGGGCGATCTTCACGCGCTTTAGTTAAATAGATTAGAAAGAACTTGTTCATCTAATTCTTTCTAATGATTCCCGCTTACTCAGTGATCAGTTACGGTGATATACAAAATATGCGAACGTGTTCGGTAATACTTTATTGTTTTTACTTGATAGATCGTATAGATAGCCAGGCGGGAACTCAAAAGTACCCTACGACCTTGTTGAGAATTTGATAACGGTGTTACCTTCACACGACGATCGAGTCGTTCCTGCAGATCGAACGAGAGTCCGTCAATTTGACAGCCGACGCTCCCACCGCTTAGCTGTCATCTCTGCAGAATAGTTTTCAAATTTTTGAGCATTAAGCAGCAAGGCGGGTTAAGAGGAAAAACCGTACAACCATGCTATATAATAGATAATGTTAATATGGTCGGAAGTACAAGCCGTAAGTGGGGATCGAATAAGCGACTGTAGGGTTGGCAGTCGACGCTCACAGCACTAGGTTATCTTAGCGTCAATTGACGTTCATCGTGGCTCAGTAATCAATGACACTGACATACAAACCGCGACCTCGGGTTCGAATCCCGGCTCGGGAAAACATTTCTGTGATGAGCATACATGTTTGTTCTAGGGTCTTGGATGTTTATGTATTGTGATCACGTAAGTCCAAACCTCCCGGTACTGTGTACCTTTTGTGGCGGGAGGTAGGGATATGGACACCCTCCACAGGATACCTCCTAGTGCGGGGTTATGAGTGTGAATGCGTTTGTTTATTCTTCTTTTCACAATATGGATATACTATTGCTACCATGCATAAATACTTGTCGATACGTATAGAATCAAACTGGCGCTATAAAAGTTAATGAAACGGAAAAGGTAGGTGGTTATTACAATGTCGCAGACCGAAAGCGGTGGGAGTGACCGTTATATGGGCGAGTAGTCTGATAGTAGGTGACATCGTTAGCAGACCCATTTATAGACATGGCTTTGTTGAATGTTATCACGTAATGGGCAGCTCTATCAGAACTACTTGCCCGGATTTTGGAAATTTAAATTCGATATTATTAATGAAGGCATCAAGAATGCACTCATTTATTAAATTAAATTTCAAAGATTAAAGATTAATGCCGCTTTCCGATATAAATAAAAACACTGCCGAAAAAAAGTGGTATAAACTGGAAGTCAAAACAAATGTTAGTTGACAAGTGTATACATATAATAAAGTTTATATATAAAGTGTATTATAATAAAAGTAAAGGGGGTACTGGTACAGTGCAGTTATTTACGAATCGTATCGGTCCATAGGCAGGGTTTACCGCTTCACATCCTGTGGGCCTTTTGCTTGTTCCGTCACCTTAACCCATAAAAAAGTAACTTTTAAATTGAATTCATTATAATTTAAAAACTCATCGGATTTTTCAAAACTCATCAGAGCGTTTGATCGATGCGACGCGTGACCAAAATGCTAGCACATATTCAGCTCATCTGCTCAACGAATCAGCATTGCAAGACTACCAGAAGCTCAAGCCATTGGTGGGAATCGAATCAGGGTCCGTTTGACAGCCGACGCTCCTACCAATGACCTATCATCGCTTTAAGTACATATTTCAATTTAAAACCTATTTATTAATCACTCAGCACACTTTATAACCCCAATGTTACATTTATATAAATTAAGAAATTGTAAGCTGTGGGAGGGATTAAGATTTCATGTTTGATGAATAATAAAGGACGGCCAAGTCGTACAACCTTGTAGGCTTCAAGTGTTCGTATTCAGGATTTTTTCTAGGGGGCTACTTGCTTTCACCCTTGACTTCATTGAGACGGCTACAGATATTATTATAAAAAACATCTAATATAAATTCGTATATTTTTTAACACATTATTTTCCAAGATCAGTATATATAATGTATAATATATATACTATATAGTCTTATAATAGTACTTTTTTAAACTTACTAAATTTGTGTAAAACAGAAAGGGTCATATATACCGATTAGGCTTTATGAGTTACGATAAAGTGAGAGAACCTTCATGAATGAAAATCATAAGAAATTTTTTTTTAATCTTCGGGTATTTCATTCGTAGCATTATTAGTTAGTAGTAACAGACATGAAACTTATTTATTTATTTTTTGTAAACATTCACACAAGGTCTTCAGGTCCCAAACTCGGCAAAGCCTGTCCTATGGTAACCTGATGACTGATATATACTTATATACATATACACACCTAGACACAGGTCAAACAGACATGTTCATGCACACAAATGTTTGACCTGTCCGGGAATCGAATCCGGGACCCAGCGGCTCAGAAGGCAGAGTGCTACCAACTGCGTCAACCGGCCAGTCAAATGGTCACAACATGTGACCCGAGGACCCACATGGATTCACCCTGAATACGTCCACGGCACACCCAAAGCTCGAAATCTCAATAGACACATTGCAATGTTACCGTTTAATCATGTTTAATCAGCCGATTAGTGAGGACTCCCGATTAAACATGATCAGAAAGTGAATGTGAAAATAAAGAACTGAAGTAGCGAGTATTTTTTAGTAACATAATGTAATAAAATCTTATTTCAATACTTTCATCCGTCGAGAGCATAATCATCAGTATTATTAAGATCATCATCATGTCAGCCATGAGACGCCCATTCCTGGACATAGACTTCCCCATTGACCTCAATAAGAACGTATTGGAAGAAGTAGTACGCATCCAGCCTCATCGTACAATTTTGGTCAAGTAGTTGAACGTCATTCGCTAACTTTGCCTATCTGTGCTCTCCACTCGGGAATTTTTGGACTACATTGGCCATATTAGTTCTACGAGATATGAACCCTGCCAATTAAATTTACTAATGCAGATTATAGGCTATATTATTATGGCCTTCGTTCCCCTAGGGATCTCATCATATCCGATGTGATCACGTAGAGAAACACCGAGCATAGCAAAAGTGCTATTTTATATTTATACTGTATTCTTATATTTAAGTCGTGTTTTGCATGGTAGTAGGGTACTTTCGAGTACCCGCCTGGCTAGCTACCACCCTCAAATTTTAAAATATGTCACCAAACTCATAGTATATTCAGGCAGCAGTCCTTGAGAGCCAGTAAATATTCTAGGTCTAACGTGATAACATCACATTCAATTGCACCGCACCGTCACTGACCATCATGTGAGATACTGGTCAAACACTAAATCTGTACAGCATAAAAAAAAGTCATATTTTTGTAAACTTTTCTGTTGTTCTATAAAGTGTTTTGTAACGTATTGTAATAAAATATTTGTAAAATTAAACTTAAAATTAACAAAGAAGGATAGCTTGATCATTGATAGCTGTAAAGTGTTAATTCATCACAGTCATAGGACGTCCACTGCTGGACATATGCCTCCCCATATAGAGGGATTTGTCAATACTCGCCACGCTTGGCAGGCGGGTTGGCGAGAGCAGTATGGTTTCCTAGTCCTTAGAAGGCGCTTCTGCCCACCTCGTGTTGTGTGATCCTACTCTTACGGCACCCACAGGAAGAGATGGGGGAGTACTATTCTAGGCCGGTACCACTACAGCACTTAATGTGTTCAATGAACTTGCAAAAAAAATCGAATGTCATAATAAACTCGAACATTTTCACAAGCGATTGCTTTTAATTTATGCGCATAATATTCCGGCGCGGCGGTGTACGACTGCTGTTTAGTTTTCGATGACCGTATCTGTCATCTGTTTGACCCTAACTAAGGCAGCTCGCTAGTGGGACATGCAAATTAATTATACTTATGAATATTGTTAATTAATATTGTTCCAACAATGCATACCTAATATTTTTTTGACGTGACAACGTCTTATAAATTGGTTTGCCGGGTGACACTTCAAGAAACTGCGTTACGCTCCGCTCACGTTATGCGCTCACAATGAGAGCGAGTGAGAGGCACGCGTCCCTTCCACTCGGGCATGGTTAGCCCGCCTAAGAGCGAGAGAGACAGACATAAAAAGTGAAAGGCACTCAAAGTCGTTGTCACGTAAAACTTTCGCCCGTATACCGACTTTACAGGCAACCAATTTTTTATCACATACAATTGGTGGTAGGTTTTTTTTTAAATATAAATGTGCTTACAATTTTGGTCGTCACATTAATATCTAGCTAATATATTATCTAGCTAATATATTATCTAGCCTTCAGGCCAATAAGTAATTCGATTTTAAATTCAACTTTTTTTTATTCACGCTCAGACCCCCGCACTAGGATTCCCTGTGTCGCGGGAGGCATAGATACACACAATCACAGCACACAAACACCCAAGACCCGGGATTCGAACCTAAGGTCCGGAGATACAGAAGCCATGTCACTGACCACTGCGCCACGGCGACCCTCTGCTACGCATGCATCCAGCAACTGCTAATTAGAGTATAATTTTAAGGGGTAGACACATTGTGCAAGTGTTCTTGTTATATAGCACTTACATGCACATAGCACTGCACATATAACACTATTTTACACTGTTTCAACACTACAATAACTCAAATGGTACTTTACTTGAGTCCTCAAATGGTACTTTACTTGAGTCCTCAAATGGTACTTCTCACTACGATGGTAGGTGATCATGTTTTTTGTTGGTACTGCGATAAAAAATATACAAACAAAATATGTATATAATCCGGTTTGCTCATGTTTATGTCGAGTATGTTAGACCTAGGTTTCGAGCATGTCCGATGCCCATAAGCAGTGACTACTCTGCCAGATCGCGGCGACCACTAACGACCTAATTAACCTAGGTCAAAATACATCGGCTATAAACGTGAGTAAAGCCAGATAATATATATATTAATCATGGAAATATGTATGTCATAATATGTTTGTATCGATGAAATTCTACTAATATTATAAATGCGAAAGTTTTTGTGTAGGTATGTGTGTATGTTTGTTACTTCTTCACGCTCAAACGGCTACAATGATTTCGATGAAATGTGGGATGGAGATATTTCAAACCCTAGATTAACACATAGGCTACTTTTATCCCGGAAAAAGTATAGTTCCCGTGGAATAATTGCAGTGACGGGAAAACCGTAATCCACGCGGATGAAACCGCGGGGCGCTACTTGTTACATATATAATTAAGCTTACATCATATTAAATTTGAATATACATTATACATATTAATTATTCCTAAGATGTCCATCCACCAAATTCCTAAGATGCGGGCCGCTTCCAACCGGTCCATGTGGAAATTAATGGGGGAGGCATATGTCCAGCAGTGGATGTCCTATGGCTGAGATGATAATGATGTCTATGATGTAATAAATAAGTAATTATCTTCCTCGCAATATAGTAACACAAACACTTAAGACGGTCGTTAGTAACTAATAATTCCTTGTGTTACAACCATTAAGATAGATAAGAATTTTTATAATCGTACCTATCCTAGGTTTCCTACCTTCGGACTTATATCATGAAACATATAGTTTTTTACTACTGTACAGCATCGTAAATAAGCAGTTTCCACATCAATCCCACTATAATATTATAAATGTGAAACTTTGGATGGGTGGATGGATGGATGGGTGGATGTTTGTTAGTCAATCACGCCAGAACGGCTGAACGGATCTGGATGAAATATGGCACAGAGATAGATTATCGTCGGGATATATTAATCTTATTATCTTATATCTACACATAGGCTACTTTTTATCCCGGTAAAATGTATGATTCCCGTGGAGTTATTGATGTAGCGGGAAACCCGTAATCCACGTGGATGAAACTGCGGGCGATACTAGTAATAACATAATATTTAAATATATGGCATAGACACACGTGTGAAGCGCGAAAGCAATGTTGATAAAGTAAATAACTAGCACAGCGAAAATTCGTCTGCAAGTCGTAGCAAGTCGGGGATTCCAATAAAAAGATTTCAAGAGGTACCTACACGTTGAAATTCAAGAGCCACGTCACGACAAATGGTAAACGATTGAAGCGCTTGTGACGCCGACGGCGCGCGGTGGAACGTGCAAACACGCCGACGCTGACTTTGACAAGATTTGCCTCACATCCTCCGAACACACCTTTTCGGGATCACCTAGCGACGAATCGATCTTCAAAACAAGTGAAAGGGTAATAAAACCGGAATAAAGAAAGATATGGAAACTGTAAAAGATACACAAAATAAAAAAATGTGTTTACTTTGAACACGACTTTGCTTCAAATCCTTGTGATTTAAAGGTTTATAAAAACTATTATCTCAAGATCGTACATTTTTTAAACCTAAATTCGAATATCCGCGTAACAGAACGCTCTTCTTAAGGTTTAACTTACAAACGATTAAAGATCTTTATAGTAAAAATCGTAATGAAACAGATAAGTAAGGAAATAGACAAAATTTGCCGATGAATAAGAAAAATATGGAAACTGTAAAAGATACACAAAATAAAAATTTGTGTTTACTTTGAACACGACTTTGCTTCAAATCCTTGTGATTTAAAGGTTTATAAAAACTATTATCTCAAGATCGTACATTTTTTAAACCAAAATTCGAATATCCGCGTAACAGAACGCTCTACACTAAGGAAATAGACAAAATTTGCCGATGAATAGTTACGCACACATTCTCACTGACGCCACCGCACAAGGATAGTCTGTGCCGTGAGAGGCATGCATACATACACACACATTCACATCACACAAACATCCAAGACCTGAGAACAGACAAAAAAATCTATGCCCATCACCGAAATGTTTGACACAGACGGGATACACGGTTCTAAAGGTTTCACTGATCACTGAGCCATGTCATTTTTAGGCGTAAGCATAGTTTCTGTCTGGGGTGGGTTTTTACTTTGACACTTTCGCTTCACATTCGACCTGTTTATAATTATTCGCTAGCGACACATCGGTTTTCATAATAAATCTTCAAAATCATATAAAAAATAAAACAAAACGGAAATGATAACAAAATGGTAAAGGAAAATACAAAAGCAGAGAGATATAAACAAGAATAATTGAAAGTGAATAAACATTAATCAGCATAAGAATTGATTTTAGGAATAAGGAAATTAGTATACGTTCAGGGCATAAATACTCTTTAGGTAAGGAAAGCAAGAGAGATATATAGCCGGTGGAAGTGAATGATCTCTGCCTTTTCCTACGGGAAACAGGCATGCCGTAAGTATTGACACCATATTAGACCTAGAATGTTGATTGGTTCTCAAGGACGGCTGCCTGAACACTCCGTGTTTTAGGTGACAGATTTTCAAAGTACTAGGTAATTCATTATCCACAATTTAAAAAAAACTTATATTGAAATTGTTTTTAACGTCATATTGATTCATAACTTCATAAGTGCTATACAGATTAGAACTTTAATGTAAACTACCTAAGAATTTTCTTATTTGACACGATTTCAATATGAACAACCGAATTAGGTACTACCATAATTTTACCACTGGGCTCGTTGGAAATCCTTGTATCGAGGGTAGCCCAAAATTTATAAGGACAAAGACATTTTGTAATCCTGTAACAATGATGAATCGTATCCTGCAAATAATTGTCCTTCAGGAGAGGGAGGGGGGTTATGGGCGCGGCAGCGTTGTGACGTCACGAGCCCTGCGGTCGTCGACCCGCGAACATCTGAAGTCCATCAGGGCGGGCAAGAAGGTCTATGGAACGATGCTCTAGGTAAAATGGGCAAGTTACGCAAAATATCTTAGCTCATACGTACTCGCATACCTCGACGATATTATAGTTGCGGGTGAAGACATCGGTGAACATACACAATGACAATTGATCCAATGAGTAGCAAAGGTCACTCAAAAGTGTGAAATAACTAGTCGAAGTCGGTACCATGCTCAGAATATTTTGATAATAGGTACTTCTGAACTATCATGGTACCGACTTCAACAAGTTATTTCACACTTTTGAGTGTTGAAGTCGGTTCCATTTTTTGGTATTTTTTTTTTCAATTTCGAGGCTAGCCAGGCGGGAACTGGAAAGTGGAAAACTCAAGCCAGGGTGGGAATCGAACCCGGGGTCTTTCACAAAACTATGACTGCGATTTATGTGAAGTCCATTAGCGTAAGAACCATTATTAATTTGTATTAAATGTATTTCATAGAATGTCTTACTATTAGAACTGTCTAGGAAATGCCCTAGCATTGTAAGTACACAGTTATCCTAGTAGTACGCTGCTAAGTAATAAAAAAAATTGGTTGTCTGTAAAGTCGGTTTACGGACGATAGATTTACGTGATAACGACATAATCATGTATGACTTTGACTTTGACATTGACATTGACTTTGACTTTGACATTGACTGACTGACTTTGACTTTGACATTGACATTGACCATTGACATTGACTTTGACTTTGAATTTGACTTTGTCCTTGACTTTGACTTTGACCTTGACTTTGACTTTGATTATATTATCTAGATCTAGATAAAACTCAGGTGGAACGTTACGCGGAACGTTACTATTTTTCATTTTGGCATTCATCAATTTATAAAACGTTATCACGTCAAAATATTTTACTTAAGTGGTAATAGTAATATGTTTTTAGATTTACTTCCTAGAAGTTAATTTGTATCATTTTTTTATCGTAAGAAATCTATTGACACTCTGTATTCATTTGCGGTGTATTTGTAACTGTTTTACTTCAATAAATAAATAAAAGTGTGAAATAGAAAAATAGATTATCTGTCTACTTGTTATGATGCGTTTTTCAAAAGTTTATACGATCGCGATAGGACGTTTTGACAAAATTTATTCGTAGTACAGGCTCACTGTGAATTCATTATGCGAGTGGTGACACAAATTCAAGCCACATTTGAACAGCGAAGTGTAATAACAGATCGTTTATCAAGTGTTATTTTTAGGACTCGAATGTCGCTACATCGACTCATTCCCGAAACTGAGTTACGACCCATTTTCATAACTACTCGCATCGGCCTCAAGGGCCGTCAACATAAAATACAACTTGCGTAACAAAACGAATTAAAAGACCTTCAATTACAGCCACTCTATAGTCGGATATAAAAGGTTTTTTGGAAAACCATAATCTAAAAAGTGGCGCGTGCAAGTCGCTAGTTTAGGATGGCTTACATCCAGCAGTGGACGTCCTAAGGCAGAAATTATGATGACGATGTTGACTGTGTAAATGGTGATGTTAAGATACTGGTGATTAAGACCTTTGTATAGTCATCGATTGTTTAAAATGCCAACCTTAAGAAAACATGCCACGATAGAATCCTTAGTAGTAATGTAAATAAGTCTGTACAATTATGGCGAGACTTTTAGATGTAAAGATGTAAGTAAATGTAATTGAATTTTCGATAATGACCATGTTTGTAGCGTGTGCATGTGTAATGTAATAATGATTGAATCTTAATTTCTTACCCTTGAATATCCGTTACTGAAGTAATATGAGTACTAGTATAGGGAAAGAAAAACGACAAATTCCGCTCATTTTATTTCACTTTATACATCTAGCGTTTGACCACTATCTCACTTGATGGTCAGTGACGATGTGGTCGAAGATGTAATGACGCCCAGAACACTCATGTGTTTGGTGACATTTTTCAAACCACTATGCTGGGAATTTGAAAACGGTGTTGCCTTCACCGGAAGCTCAAGCCGTTGGAGGGGATCGAACCAGCGTTTATCACTTTGACAGCCAACGCTCCAACCGCTGAGCTATCATCGTTTAAAAATTTTGCTCCAGAATATCAAAGTCTTCGAGTCAACGAAGAGACTATTTCGAGATATTTGCTGGCTTAAATCAATAAAACCCTTTGCAACAAAACTTGAAGATTATTTTGACACCGGCAGCGTCGGTCAGCGTTTCCTTCCAGCATACTGAAGAGAGTCATGTGCTACCCCTGTGACGTGGACGCGCCGAGGAAGATTTACCCTAGCGAAAGGCAGACAAGGTAACTCTACCTCTTCTAGGAATCACGTTTGAACCCGAGACTCAGGCTGATTGTATACACGATGCAGAGCCAAAATGAAGAAAAAAAACTATACGTCTCCAGCGACAATTATAGTCGATGTAAGTGTCGAACAAAGAGCTCTTTATACCGGAACACTCGAATCTACGAAGCCCTTCATTTAAATTTGTGGTCGCTATTTACAAACCCCAAGTTAGGCATGATCCACACTTCAACGTCGGAGACGAAACTGAGAACTTTGAATAGAAACAAATTACGCAATTAAGGAGACGATGACGCGATGGCGTCAAGTGCTTTGACCGAAACAACTTAATAAGTCCGCCTCCGAATCTAAGAATTCTATTGTATGAATATTCCGATTGTTGAATGCAACTTGCCTGGTTCAGGTCAATTTAGTTTTTTTAATGGAAACTTACACAAAAGGAGGAAGTTCTTCAATCACTTCTGATGGGTATAGTGTATGAGACTCACAGTTATTTGTATATCAACTTATTATTATTGAAATAATCAGTAATAAGAAATCATAAAGTATTTATTTTTATTTTATTTATTCACACAAGGTCTTCAGGTCCCAAACTAGGCAGAGCCTGTACTATGGTAACCTGTTGACTGATATACATACTTGTATACATATACACGCCCAGACACAGGTCAAACAGTTCATACACACAAATGTTTGACCTGTCCGGGAATCGAACCCGGACCAGCGACCAGTATTACTTAAAGGAATAAAAGCTGGCCTTGTGTATTATGTTAGGATCATAACGACTGTAATGTAATGTATAATATTTATGAATTTTACTTGCTATATTTATTTTCAACATTAAAGTTATATTTTAATCTAAGTAACACCCCCGTTATTTACATTTCTTTTCGATCCTATCCATGCAAAGGTTGCCTGGTACAGATCACTTTTAGTGATAAGGCCGCCCATTGTCATAATCTTCATGTAAATTTATGTGTATTGTAACTTAAAATTGTTTTATATTTAAGGTGTAACAATAAAGATTTTTTAAATCTAATCTAATGTCACAGGCGTGATTTCTCAAAAACAGTCCAAATGGACATATTACGTAAAACTATAACAGATTGAATCACTTTGTTAATAAATCAAAGGGGCTTGATCGCGAGAAAAACATTTAGTAATTTATTTACCTCGACGTTTCGATCAAGTTGCATTGGTCGTGGTCAGGACACACAGACACGTACATTTAATAAGATTGAATCACGTGTTATGTATGTGTCCTTGCTTACACTCTACAAAAACAATACTCGCAATTGTGTTGAAAAACATCGTATGAAACTCGTGAGCTCTACTCATATTACACTCTCGGCTGAATGACGCCCTCGCCTGCGGCTCCCACTGCACTCCCACGCAACAGTTCGTTTGTTATCATTTTTTCACATTACTTTATTTATTTAACAGGTAGATATATACATATTCATTCTTCCTACTACTGAAAGTTAGGTATGACATAAAGTTAGCACTTACTCGTAAATAAGAGAGTTGTTAGCAATAGGATTCCTACATTCCGACCTATTTGACTGGCCGGTTGGCGCAGTTGGTAGCACTCTGCCTTCTGAGCCGCTGGTCCCGGGTTCGATTCCCGGACAGGTCAAACATTTGTGTGTATGAACATGTCTGTTTGACCTGTGTCTGGGTGTGTATATGTATCTAAGTATATATATCAGTCTACAGGTTACCATAGTACAGGCTCTGCCTTGTTTGGGACCTGAAGACCTTGTGAGATGTTTAAAATATAAATATTTAAAAAAAAAAAACTTAACTTACAGCCACTTACACATGTGTCCTTGCCTCCCGCAACACAGGGAATCATTGTGTGTGCGCAATGACATCACTACAAACAACCAAGACCCAGGGACAACCTATTAATGTTTATCACATAAATGTTTGTCTCTGCCGGGATTCGAACCCAGGCTCCCTAGGGACCACAAGTCTTGCCACTGACGACTGAGCCACGGCGATCATCACACACTCACATGAGTAAGGAAGTAGTAAGTAGAAAAGTTAAGATAATAAATAAATATTATAACCTACTACGTAACACATAAAGTAGAGAGCAACTTAGCTCACTTGTATCATATAATACGACTATTATTTTACTATATATATTTACTTATCCCTACGGGAAAGAGGCGTCAATATGGATGTATATATTTACCAAGAAGGGATATGCAGAGTCAGCTGATTTGTTTACCTGTAATGATAGAAATAATTTATAAGTACAATTACGAAGTGCTTTTTGATATTGATTCATTTCTAAATATGTACCAGTTGAATTCAATGTATACTGCGGCCAAACTACTAATCTACTTGATATACAAGTGGACTCCTTTAAAAATTTAATTTAACTGATTACTTAAAAACAGAGAAAAATATTTGCTGCAATCGCAAACATTAAACCGATTAGCGTGTAAAAGCGACCAACGTTCAAAAATATAAAAAAATGAGGAAAATGGTACATCTGAGCCATTAGCGGGAACCCGAGGACCTTAATATCTCAAATAACGGTATTAAGTGGGATTCAGTGATTATAACAAAACCCCGCTTAGTACACGAACAAATAAACCGTAGTGAAACCATCTTTTGTCTATGTATATAGGTATAGAAGACGCCAAGTACCATTTGACAGTGCCAATTTGTATATATATATATATATATATCGACGATGTGATTGTAGGTGATAATCACTTTAGACCTAGAATGTTGCCTGATGCGCTTACTCAAGGATAGCTGCCTGGTTACACCGTATGTTGCCTGGATCTGCGGATAGAAATAACCTGAAAGGGCCAAGAAGCACAGAAGCACTAGCATGTTGTTGGGGATTTGATAATGATATTACCGTTCACCCAAAGTTAATGTTGGCGGATCAGTGCCCGTAGACAAAGTAACATTCTGCAAGCGTTAACGCGAGCGAAAACCGTTGATTGTTCGTTCACGTTTGCTAAGCGAGCGATAAAATGGGTGAGGAAACGAGATAGAGCGATATAAAACTACCCAAACCAGAACAAGATGGGACGAAAGACATCTTCGCCAATGAGTACCGCAACGCGCCCGATTTGCGCCACTCATTTCCGCCCGAGGGAAAGGTATACCGTAAGTCAACAGGTTTCATCATCATCATCATCATCATCTCAGCCATAGGACGTCCACTGCTGGACATATGCCTCCCCCATTGATTTCCACAAGGACCTGTTGGAAGCGGCTTGCATCCAGCCCTTGCCTGCGGTCGTCTGTCCACCTGGTCGGTAGCCGTCCTATGCTGCGCTTGCCAGTCCGTGGTCTCCATTCGAGAACTTTTCGGCGCCAACAGGTTTCACATGAACAGTTAGAACGAACTTTCAACGGCTAGAGAAAGAGAATCACTATGTAGCGATGCATTTTGTCTCGGCCCACAGGTTCGATTCAGTGACCGTTTGATTGACGACCATATTCACTACATCGAGGCGCTATCGCTAATTAGAATTAACAAGCCAATACCCTTAACTAAGTAGATTATTCATAACAACTGCATTATCTCTGCTAATCCCCGGACTAAAGGAAGTCCCACAAAGTACACACTCGTGTACCTACTGACAACATAAGAAACTGCACTTTACACGTGTAAAGTACCAACATTGACGCAAATAACCAACACGATTATTTAACAGCATCACGAATTGAGTAAACTATTAGTTTTCAGTAAAAACTGGTCGCAGTTGGCTATAAAGATTTATCACACTAATATTATAAAGGCGAAAGTTTGTGTGTATGTTTGTTACTTCTTCACGCTGAAACGGCTACACCGATTTCGATAAAATTTGGTATGGAGATAGTTTAAACTCTGGATTAACACATGGGCTACTTTTCATCATCATCAATCATGTATCGCATTTATCGCAACTACTCTTAAATATATCTTGGAAACAAATGCAACAGTGATGGTAGGTCAGTACCATTCGAGACGGTAAGTCACATAGTTTGCCACCAAAATTTGTATAATATCACACTTAAAATTAAACCTCAAAACAAAAATAAATTACTATTTTTTTTCTCTAATGATAGGAATAATAAAAAAAAGAACATTATCAACATGGCGCATGGCGTCTAGTCATTAAATTAATGAAACCTTCACATAACGCATATACGCACGCAATAAACAATTCTTATGAATTAAATTATCCAAAATGTCCTATGAGTACTATAACAAGTCAATTGATAAGCTCGTGGTTTAATAATAATAACTGTAGTAATTACATATTATGATGTCAAGAATACTGGCGAGACTGTTAGTCACAACAAATTTATAAGAGTTTCTTGTTACGGTGTAAACGTAAGTAACTCTAAAATCGGTATGCTACGTCACAATATGCTGATAATATCCCTGAAATAGAGAAAAAAAGCACGTGGTACTAGACGTATAGGTATGCACCTACCTACGTAAATGTGAGCAATAAAAAACAACAGTATAAAGTGCGTACACAACACGTGTAATTTTAATGAACAATGTGAATAGCTAAAACACGTGTGTTTGCTATAAGTACGAGATTTGGTTTAACTACAATGCTTGTACAAAAATGGCAATGATTGTACAAAAACATATAGATAATTCCGCATGTAGTCAACAAAAAACACACGTCACAGGATACATTTCATCGATTATAAATGTGGTGACGATGGAAGTTTCTGTAGCATATATTTCAGATATTTTAGAATACCACATTAAAAGGAAAGTGTTTTATTCTGTAAAAGGTCTGTCTGAGGAGAAAACATCCTCTAGATATTACGTTGACAAATAGTTATCCCACTTCCCACCCCATAGGCAAAAGTTTGTGTGTATGTTTGTTAGTCCTTCACTAAGACTAGTTTCACAAAAGTATAGTTCCCGGGGGATAATTGAGGTAGCGGGAAAACCCGTAATCCACGCGGGTGAAACCGCGGGGCGCTACTAGTTAATAATAAATTGATATTTTGACATCGCATAGTAGTAGTTTTAACATTTGCATACTTCATACGACGTTGTTATAGCAGTGTTATACTACAAATATAGTTATAATTCTTAAATCACAATGAAACCTTAATCCATATTCATGAAAATAAAGATATTGGATTAAAACTATTTTGATTGAATTGAACTAATAGAATTTGAACTAAAACTCGGTATTACGAGTATAAAAGTCATAAACAGACATTGGCTTGCTACAAAAGGCACAGAACCCATAATAATTTCTTCTTCTTCTTTCTCAGCCATGTGCGTCCACTGCTGGACGTACGCCTCCCCCATATAGGGGGGATTTGCCAATACTCGCCACGCTTGGCAAGCGGGTTGGCGAGCGCAGTATGATTTCCGATCCTCAGAAGGCGCTGCTGCCCACCTCCTGGTACGTTATCCCTTAACCGACTCTTACGGCACCCGCGGGAAGAGATGGGGGAGTACTATTCTAGGCCGGTACCACCACGGCCACCATAATAATTTAAGAATAACTAATAAGTGGTAACACTTTCTCTGGACATCACTATTACCGTGGCTCAAGCTAGAAATGTATAACAGAACTCTGTATCTGCCTTCTGCCTCGAGACATGGGGTCTTAAGGTATGATAAATAAAAGATTCCACTTTCTCTTGTTCTACCCAAAGAAACTAACCATAGAGTTGAAGTTTGCAAGCAAAGTAAAAGCTTGTAATTAAAGATTCCCGATCTCCTCGCACCGTTACCTTAACGAGGCATGATTTATAATTATTCACATCGGTACATACTTTCAGTCAAAGATATTTTACTAAAGATGACGTATATTCATACTGCGCGGTGCTCAGATTTTGTTCCTTTACGACAAACATGCTTAATGCGACAGATAATACGGTACAAATAATATAGAAAAGGATAGCTATATGTTTAGACTTGCGCTTGAAATACGCGTCATAATCGAAATTACTACAATTGACTTAATTTTGCCGCCTCAGTTTCCGCGCGCTTGTGCGACATCTACCTCATATAATATCATTGCCTTCTCTACAAACGTCACTTGAGTGATGTGCTCAGTCGAGTGTCCATTCATCGCTGCCTACGCACTGCACGATTTTATTATAAGTTCTGTTCATGATGTAAAAGAGGATCGTTTAAATGAGCGAGTCGTGAAAAACACGCGATGGTAGCTCAGCGGTGGGAGCGTTGGCTGTCAAACTGACTGCCGCTGGTTTGATCCCACCAACCTTCCAGTGAAGGTAACACCGTTATCAAACTCGTATAGGGTACTATAGAGTACCCGTTTGAAAAACTGTCACCAAATACATAGTATGTCCGGCCAGCAGTCCTTGAGCCAGTAAGCATCTAGCTCTAGCGTGATTACATCTTCGACCATCGTCACTGATCATCAAGTGAGATAGTGATCAAACGCTAGAAATATACAATATAAAAAAAACAAATACAAGTAAAGTTTTATGGTTCATTGCATTAGCGTCATGCTTATTTAGCAAGAAAATATGTCGGTAATTTAAAAACAAGAAACTACCCTTAACTGTATCTGCACTAATGGAATGAATTCGGACTTCTGATGGAGTACTACTATAGCTTAGATGGTAAAGCGACAGGACGGTATTCTGTAGTTGTAAGGTTTCATTCCAACGAGTAGCGGAATTTTGTCCATGAAAATTTAAATGTAAATACAAGCAAGCCATATTGTACAGTTATGTACACACAGCATGTATGTATGCTGTAAATACGATATATATTGCAACGGAGAAGAGCTGGTAGCGAAGTAAACTGTAGAAGGTATGCGACGTACTCCTATCGACAATTTTTAATCTGTACTTAATATACTATTCTGAACAGACACCCGTAAAAAAAATAGTACGTCGATCATCGTTTTTATTTCATCTATATTTTTCCTCTAAAAAAAATATTATTCAGAATATATTCGTAAAATGTACAAAAACTCCCGTGGTGTCACAGCTCACCAAATAACATATGAGGAAAAAAATCATAAGTGAATTTATATTTGTCCAACTGAGTTAGGTATGTACATGCACAAACGTCGCATCATATAAACATACAGACGCAGGATAAAGCGGCGTGCTCACTAGCGAACAAATGGGAGGGACGTGCGTGACGTAACACCGTGCGTCACGTGACACGTAGCGGGACAACATAACGTAACAGCCGCGAACGGCTGCTCAGTGTTAGTAACAAAATTCAAATAGTTTAAGTTACAATACCTTAAAAAAAGATGTAATTAATAATTATTTAACAAAACATTTGCGCAGAGCAAATTGTGGAGATAATTGAAGCATCAACTAATTTGGGGTTTCGTTTTCGGCACTGTGAGAAATCCGATTATTATAATAATTAATATATAAAGTATTGGTGCAGTTGTTTCAAGTTTTTAACGGAATAATTCTGTTTGCCTTTACCGGTGTTTTCAGCTTCACCGGCCGTGGGGCGAGTACCTACTGAAGGCAACTTCATTCAGGCGAGTTGGACGGGCGCAGAAGGCGCAGCGCCTATGTACTAATAATGGTATCAAGGTGAAAATCACTACCTATTTCAGATAACAAATCTCATGCGAGTAAAATTTTTTTTTGCTAAAAACATTTTACGTTTTACCTATACTGACAGTGGCATGCGCGCGGCGCGGCGTCGGACGTGAACAATTTGTTTTGATATAATTGTTTGTGATAATGACTACATAGAAAAACGAAAACAATGTTACCTAGGTTGTTTTCAAGTTTAATATGTAGTGCAGATAATAATGAAGTACTCTTCACTCGTTTCATAGACAGATGGATGTAGCGCGGCGATTGGACATTCGCGGCGCGTCTTGCGTGAGAAATCCTGACGCACACGTATAACCGTTTACTAACAGATTTCACGTGTGTTGTTGCCTTAAAGAAGTGGCACAATCAATTGCATACGCCTCTGTGGGTTGTGAAATCCACAGTTTAATTAGTAGATAGTTACGACTTGCATAACTTGGATCTGCGCGCTAGACGCACGCCATACCCGCGCGCCGCCTGGTCGCGCGTTCACGCACACTTCAACATTCGCAATTGGTAAGGCCATAAAAAGTACATTGACTCTACGAGTATTAAGTGTAAGCGATTAATTATAAACGAGCCGTTCTGTTTAGTTTTCCCGATTAAATGTTTAACTCCGATTTACCGGCTTAGACGTAACAGTAGTAGGTCGAAAGAAAATGTGCCAGTGCCACGAGAGAGTATCTAAGCTCAAGCGCTGCGCGAGTTCAACGCACGGAGTTTTTGCGTATTGAGGTTGCAACGATTTGCGCAAGCAAACACGCGTGCATCGGATGTGTAGTGCTATCGAAGTCGGCGCGAAGAAGTAACGGGTCATCGGGGGCAAAGCAAACAATTACGAAAGCATATAGTATTGTATGGAGCGGTCGACGACCTGACGCCACCTCCTATTACCGAATCGCGCGTCGTCGGCTCGCAGCGCGCGATACGCGTCCGTTCAGCGCACACGCGCCGAGCCGATATCATTTGCATACGAAATACCTACGTGATTCACTGATCTCTCCAGCGAGCGCCGCGCCGTGCCGTATGCCGTAGACGCCCCAGCCGACGTTGACCTGACCGAAATCGCATTAAACAGGTCTTTGATCTGAGGTAAACTTCGAATTCGGTTACGCTATGTGTAACGCTGGCACGTGTAAGCTTCACTTTTGATAACCGACACTGATAAGCATCGACGGTGGTACTGGACGAACCTAGCTCGGTCCGATCAGCTCCAACATGCACCGTTTCTCATACCAGGATGGTGTCATATTTCACGTCGTCTCGCACGTCTAAAATCTCATCGCAGGAAAATATCGCCCCATTTTCCCAAGGCGAAACAACGACAGTGATCCGTAGAGGGAAAACGGCCATCGTTACTTTTTTTCGGCGTGCAAAACGGCCGGGGAACCTCGTCAATATATCAGAATTGTAGGACGCAGGAGGAGGGGCGGATGGTGGGGGGTTGCGATGCGCACGACCGATAGTTTGGTGAGCGACGATAATACGCCGACTACCGACCAATTTACGCAGCGAGGGCAACTCAATTGCGGGATCTGAGAAAATTCAAACGTAAATGTCGACATGGCCGGATTTGTAAGGTTGCCGAAAGCGTGTCATTTAGGACCTGTCCTCAAAGCGCCTAAATCTGTAATGGCAACTGACATTACGAAATTGGAAAGAATAACTAGCTTATCTTTATAATCAGGACGTTTGAAAAGACTATATTATAACGCTCACTGCGACGTCAATAAGCAGAAAATGCGAGACCACAAATCGCGTTACTTTATAGTTGGCGTAAACCACAAGTTCATTACTCAACTACCCTTTGAAATGCCACAAAGACCGCAGATATCAAAAGGTCATATAATAGAATCGTGATGTAAACCGCCATTCCCTGAGCTGCGCTGTGATGAAACTGAACACTGGGCTCTAATCCTACAAAAATCATAACACGAACGGGTTGGTCGCAATTATAGAGTTTAATGAAGTTTTGGGGACGCTAAGCGTATTGCAGTATAGTATAGGTATTCGCTGTTATTTTCTAATAAAAAATTATACCTACCTACATTTTAAGAGTTCAAAAAAAACTTGAAATAGACTCAACGTAAACTAAATATACATATTACATACATTCTAAATATTAGTCTAACAATCCGCTACCAGTGGGTAATGTTACCAAAATGCTGGCGGCATTGCCACGTTGAATTGCAATACTTGTTCTTTGTGCAAGATAAAGGCCAGCCTTTTGGTCACGTGTTGCTTTGACTAGAGTTGACTAGACGCTCAGATAAATCGTTTATTATTCGCTATTCTGCTAGTCACACAATTCTATGTCACTGCCTACATTGTCAGGATCTCCGCTTATGAATATACGCCTTAAATCGATCAATAATTTCCTAAAATTTAATGGCATGTATTCAAATGAGGCGAGTATCGTCTTTATCAGTTACCTGCAATAATCCATACATTGAGGACTCAAGATATCTCAACCGAATCATTGTGAGGGTAGCCATCGATGTATAAGTTGCAAAACTATTGGCATCGCTTTGAAACATTACACCAGTATTATACATACGGAAGTTTGTATGCATGTGTTGTTGTTACCACTTCACGCCATAACGGCTTTATTGATTTGAATGAAATTTGGAATGTAGGTACCTTATGACCTCGATTAAAACATAGGCTACTTTATATCCCGAAAAAAGTGGTGGATTTTCTGGAATCCAGCAAAAACCTAATTCATAACTGTCTGTCCGTTACGTTTTCATGCCTAAGCAGCTGAACCAATTTCGATGAACGGTGAGATATAGATAGGACCTTGGAGAAGGACTACTTTTAATCCCGGAAAAGGTATCTTTCACGTCAAATAACTGAGATACCGGGAAAACCATATAATAATAAAAGACACTTTTTAACAGACTTCTGAAAAAGAAGGTTTTTCAATAATGATTACTATTTAAAAGTCAGATTCGTCCCATGAAATTTTCATTGAAATCGCTACAGTATTTATTATTTTCAAGATAATGTGAAAAATGTTCTACGGATAAATAAGTCGGATGTCGGATCTTTTTGTATGGTTTATTAGCATGTTTTATTTTTCTCTATAAAAATATAATTTTGTCTAACCTCGACGTTTCGACCAAGTCGCATAGATAATGGTAACGAGAAGACTGTGTTTATAGTTTTAAAAACGTATTCATAATATACATATATTATTAAAATTGTTTTAAAATATATCATTAAAACACTTTTTACTTTACATTGTTATATTAATCTTTTTCGTTCCTCTATTACAGTTCATAATTCCAGACGATTATTTATTCGCATAGTTGATGAGCATTGAACGTTTTCCTCCAAGCAATATCCTTTTAAGCAACAACAATGTAATCCTCTATCGCAAGGATAAATCCATTTGAAAATATGGAACTATTGAAGTCGAATCATTGGAGCTTGTGCCAGCTCGTCTGCAAACAGCCGGCAAGTAAGGCGTACGCACTCGCACTACAAAGTATTATGTACCTAAACAGATGCAGTACACAAGCTTACAAGAAATATAATTAAAAGAACGATGCTTAATTCGCTCGTGTCACATTTGAATAAAACAATCTCACCAAAATCATAAATGTGAAAAAGAAGCTAAGTTCAATATTATGTTAATAATTAAGGTGTCGTTGTAGACGTCTCTTCTTCTACTCGCAGTTCTCTGTGTCACAATTGTCCATATAATGGTACATGATACTTTACGCAAGTTATTCGTGTGCTACAAGGCATCTGTACCTTGTAGCTCTGGCTAGTAGTAATATTCACATTATTTGTTGGACGGTGTGAATAAAAACCGATTCAAGACATGAGTACGTCAAAATTGGAGCTAAAAGGCTCATGTATATGACTTTCTAGTTGATACTAGATTTTAATTTTTTAAATGTTTGTCAGTTTTTAACAGAAGCATTTCAATACTTTAGAGCAATATCATTCCATTTGTCCTTCCCCATTCCACCTACGAACGACCAGACGGACGACAATACGTTGCCAACACTCAGTTGAGACTCTATCTCTCTTTATAATGCGTACAGCTAAGGAGTAGAATTCATTGCCTGCCTATATGTTTCTCCCTAACATCACTCTCGTGTCTTCAAGTCACTAATGCAGGCGTTATCCATCGTAGACTGCAAAACTACTTGACATCGAGTGAGATAGCGATCTAACGCCTGCCTATATAGAGAAAAAAAATGGCAAGACCTCTGGCACTGCATTCAACTATGTTTTCATTCGTAAGAAGGTTCCACGTTGTACAGAACGAGGTAGGTACGCACAGTACGCAATATGCGGCTGGCTGCTTCTCTTCATGAATAGAAATCGCTCACTTTAACAATAACTTTCTTGCGACAAGTCAGCTCCCCCTGTAATAGCGCTGTAATAGACAACTCGACGGAACCGGGGGTCCCTTATCCACTGCCGGTTTATTAGCACCATCCATATAAATGAATACGTGCGGGGGTCGATGTGTTCCAATCTTCCGATCTCGTCGCTTCGCCTTCCAGTTTTTCTTTTCAAATTATAGACTATCATTTAGAAGCGAGAGAACACGTTTTAAGTTGATTTATTGCTAATTATAGATATGATATGGCAATCATACCATTGTGGTAACATTCCAGCAATCGAGTATAATTATTATCGATGCGAGTGCCCGAGACGACGCACCAACTTTTAAGTAATTTAAATATAACTATACTTCCAAGACAAAGTAATTTATTGAATTGGACATTGGATGTTCTACAAACGTTAACTAATAATCAATTATACTATTTTATGCTAAGTTTTCGATCGCAGCATTAACAAATAGTTTCAGGAAATATATTATGTGGTTGTCTTTTGACACGCATGCAATAAGCTGAGGTAAATTTTGGTCATTAGTATTTTACGAATATTTTTTGAAAAATATAATTCCAAATAGGTGAATTTTTTTTTTAAATAGATTATTCACTAGTGGCGCTTTTGGTTTCACTCGCGTGGACATTGGTTAGCTGTGCATCTTATGTCCTAGTCCAGGCTATAATCCGTTCTGGCGTGATTGAATTGCAAACATACATCCATTCAAACTCTCGCATTTACAATAGAACGTAAGATTTTAAAATTAAAATTTTCCTGTCAGTTTCTTACAAATAATATATATCTACCGATGCCTTATAATAAAAATAGATCAAGCCATTCAGTTATTTGACATTCCTCAATGCCATCAGCAACGTTAAACAGTTATTTTTGTTATACATTTTCTCTTAAATTTGCCTCAACAAGCTAACCAAACCCATGATCTTGGGTAACGGAACGTACTTCCACCGCTTTCAACTAATTTGAAATTCCGCAGCTTCCACATGTAATGTTAGAATTACCTAGATTAGGAACAGCGATAGATCAAGTCACGTTTTTATCGCCGAGCCGCAGATGGGCCGTGTTATGTTATTTGTTGCCTTCTGGCTCCGATGCCATCGCAGGCTGATCGCTGCGATAACACTGCGTTACAGAGAAAGGTTCTGCTAGAGAAGGGGTTCAGACATGTGAGAAACTTTGGAACTGTACTATATGTAAGACAGAATACAATTTTAAGGCTGTTGCTAGGTAACAGGATTTCTAATGGCTACCTTTCAAAAACACATTCTTCTTGTCATTATCCCACGCTGAGTGGGGTCGGAAAAAGATGTTTTCCTCTTCACTCAGCTCCATCAATAGTCGTCTTAGAACTCACGCAATCCAAGCATACTTTCATCGGCCTTCCTCTACCTCTTAATTATCCACACCCATGCTCAACTCCTCTAAGTTTATGCTTAATTTCCAGCATTTGTGAATAGGATTTCGTAATTTAACTTCAACTACCCAATTGTATAATGTTTGGACCAGAAGTAGTTTTCTAGTCACGAGTAAGTATGCTACTCATAATGTTGCGTGCCTTATACCACATTATCACTTTATATACAATGCAAGTTTACACAAAATGGAAAAATACGAAACTCAGAGAACTTTTGGGAATATAATACGGAAGCGCTGAACGCCTGAAAGGAATAGCGCAGTTACTCACAAAAACAAGAGCAATCGAACCCCATCATGCAGAGCACATTAATTAAATCAAAGTTGCCATAAGCGCACTGCTCTACCCTTTATTTTGATTGCTTCCATGTAAATTCATTCTCTGTTATTCGTATTCAGCTCTAAATGAATTTCGTGTCCGCCGCCACCCGACCGCAGCGGGCCGACATCTGAAACTTTATAAATTATTATTACAACGAACAAAACAATCTACAAATTCGAACTACATAACGGGAGTGCTCAAATTGAATTGTAAAAGTTCACAGTAGCGGACGCAATCCATGTATTTAGGAACATTATTGTTAACATAAGCGGTATAAGTAGTTAATTAGTTGCGGAAGCACGCTATGTATGAGATTTGCTATCAGAAGTGGGATCTTAATCGGGTCGGCGTCGTGTAAACTGATACGTATGAGTATTCGTACGATCGAATCCAAATGATGACACGCGAATACCGCGGTAATTAACAAAGCCAGAGTTTGGCGACATAATGTTTTCATAAGTTGACACGTATTAAGTGGAAGAGGCGTGCGTTGTGACGGATCGGTGAGCGGCAACGACCACGAGGGCGTCGCGCAAGGCCTCGTCTGTCAGACGTCACCCTTTATCGCAATCGAGGGAAGATATCTGTAGCGTCACAAGTAATTAAGAAGCGAGCCACGCTTTGTCCCGGCTGTCCCCGGGGACACGGGAGCTTTCCTCGCCTCTCCCTGCTTACATAATTTCTCCTAACTGCATAATCGATATCTACGTATCTCTTGTCCTGTCTAGACGTAGACTCATTTCAAAACTCAACATCGGTTTGCATGTGGACTGCTCCAAGACACTCTGTGTCCTGTTCCACCTTTAAGCTCGAGGGCGTGAAGTAATTTCTACTGTGATCTCGAAAGACGCGGGAATATTGCCAAAAGAGATCAATTCGAATCATACATTGCTTATCCCAGTTAACTTTTGACAAGACTTATTTTAAAAAAACCAAGATAGTAACAGTGATTTCTCCATATATATATACCTGTTTAATAGAAATACATTTAAAAAACATACATTTAACAAAATTACCAACGAAAATGCAATTACCTAATTATTACCCGAAATAAAGAAAAAATATATACACCAAAAACGAGACTAGCAAGGTGTATGCGTATAACTTGACATGTACAATCAATTGCACTTCGAAATAATACATAGGTTATTTAATGTTTTTGTTCTTTAGTTATTCCTTAATTTATTGTGATAATTATGTACTGACTTGACGTGCCATTGTTATGCAATATAACGCAATGGTTAATTAAATGTCTGAATCTGTACAAGGCGCATATAATTCATACAGCGATACGTTCAAAACACGAGCAGAAATGTCGTCCATGTAAAATGTCATACTCAAACGCGGCGAGTACTTAATTGACAATGAATGGGACAGTGTTATAGCTCGCAACAGTCTCAATTGCGAACCAAACGGAGCGAAACTTCGTTAATGGGGTCAACGAAATTGAGAAAAGTGAAATTCCGGGAGAGCGCAGGCATTTATTGCCGAGCGGACAGACGAACGGCGACCCGCTGCTACTTGCGTCGATATTCGTCAGAGAACCTTTCCAAGCTAAAGTATAATCAGATAAAGAGCAAGCGTTCAGGTAGACCCCGTCGCATTCATTAGACATCGGGGCCCGCAATTCTCTGCTCCGCACTCCCAAAATTAATCACGAAATTTGTGTAGCCCTTGTACGTGACGAGGAGAACGTCTTCCGCATCACCCTCGTTTATCCTCCTCCGGGACGCGACCGCGAAATTGAAGTCGACGTACGATTCGAGATATCCTCGTTCATAAGAACTATAAATAATTAGCCGGCCTCCCTCGAGAACGCGCTCAGCTAACCCATATCAAGACTGTGACATTTTAATGGACGTTTAAACGGGAGTCTACATGAGCCTTTGCTTCTGTCTCACTATCGCATGTATACATAAATTGAGCGAGTTGTAACAAGGTGTGCGATGTTGGCAGAAAAAATTGGATAATTATTTCCGCTTCCAATATTCGCACGCATGTTGTAGCTACATCGGCCCAGCGCCGTTCCGTTACGGTGTCGGCTGTAGATGGTGCCTCGGGCTCCGTCTCTTCCGTACCGAGTCCGCTCGTAAATCGCTGCATGTAATCACGAAGCGACGGCGCTGGATACAGAGTTAGAAATCAGTTTGGCACTATTGAATTATACTAGAGCTGCAGTCGGGACGTCATACGCCAAAGTTTAATCTCCCGGACCGACGAACGAGGTTATTATGCAAATAGTCGTCGAGTCTTCTCGGTCATCTTGCAGTCACGTATATCGCGGCACGTCTTCGCCCGCGGCAACATGTGCTCTTGTTTACTCGATACCTTGCGTTCTCCAGAGAAACGGCCCTCAATGTGTACTATCTTAAAATATAACATAAACGATGATGAGGATCAAATCATTCGATAATCAAAAGACGGCGTGAAACTTCGACCTCAAATTTATTGCCTCCTAATGAAGTCCGTGCCAAAACTCGCGGAGAACTAAAGAAGGCACAGGAAATGAACGAGGCGATAGGAAATTCGTAACTCTTTCTCCGAAGAGACAACCCCCGACGAACGTTAATTAAGCGAAAATCGAAACGTCAAAGCTCGGCGCGGGCTTTATGCAAATTCGCTCGAATTGACTTTCGTGTCGACAAAGTTAGAATTTTTACCGACTATTGTTTGAACGAGGTGATTAGGAGACTGCGGGCGGTGATACAAGGTTGTCTTCGTCGCGGTGCTTTCACGTGTTGATTAATATCTAAAAAAGGATTGCTATAAGTCACTGCAACATACCATTTTATAATATGTCCATTATAATGTGACATATAATCAAATCTTAATATGCAAATGTGAGTCATCATTGTCAATCATCATCATCATCATTTCAGCCATAGGACGTCCACAGCTGGACATAAGCTCCCCAATATATAAGTAATGGAGTTAGTAATGTACTATAGTAATCAAGCCGAATCCGTGAATCGGAGAATAGAAGCAACCTACCACCTTATTCTTAGGATATGGTGTTTGAGGGCTAACTCACCTTATTCAAAAGATTATTTGGTGTACGTTTATGGATTACGATCCTTTGCTTGCAACGGTCATACCTAATGAACTAGTGACGCCCAAAATTTACGAGTATTTATGGGGAAGCACAGACTATCACTCCTTGGCTGTATGCGTCCACTATGAATGTAGAGTTAAAACGGTTTGCGCGAGAAGGTGGAATCTCAACAAGTATGAATGGCGCATTACTGTCTGTATAGTCTCTGAAATGGGGAAAGAGGAATGTTGAAGCTGCAGGCCACACTCTTCGAAACTGATAGGTGAAAAACGATAAAACTTTGCGTTGCAATAAATAAATTATAATTCTTTATTGGGCCGTAGAGTAATAATAGTGGGTGTATTGGTCGTATTTTTTTATCACACTGATACCCCCGCACTAGAGACCTATCTCGGGAGGCTTAGACACACACACACACACACACAGCACAAAAACATCCAAGACCCGGGACAAACACCGACACTCATCGCACAAATGTATGCCCCTGCCGGGATTCGAACCCAGGGTCCCGGAGACACTGAAGTCATGTCACTGACACTAACCACTGCGCCGGCGATTTGGTTTTAGTTCGATATGGCCATGGCATATAGTTCATGACGGGCACGAGCTAGGTATACGGTACGGGCACGGCTGACGGCAGCGGGTCGACGCCGCCGGTACCGGTGCGTACCGTTAGTTCGACCTCGAGGCCCGGCCCACCGGCCTCAGCTTACACCTATTACGTAACCCACAGGGTCCCAAAGTGTGTTCCGGGTCAAAATTAGAGCATTCAAGATAAATGACTTTTTAAAGTAATACTTTAAAAAGGTTTTGTTTAATTAAATGAAAATGAAATGAAATAAAAATCAATTGTTCAAGACAGAACTGCACACAACAACATAAAATACGAACAAGATGGTTAATGTAATTGAATATTGATTACAAAGTATACTTAATTACATGTTTTACTCGTATTTAAGTAACCTATTTCGACTAGCTTGGGCGCCAGGCTTACACTATCCTGTGAGTGTTTGAAAAAGGTTGAGAACCCCTGACATAGCCCGTAATAAAGTCACGAACGCACACAGCACGCGGCAATAAAAACTTAGGTACTTAATTATTATTGAAAATTAACACCAAATTCGAGCTACAATATAATCGGCGAAGGGGTAGCACAGGTTTTTGTTCACGTGTCGTGAGAAGGGGCATTTAACGCTTTAGTTATTTGAGGCGTATCGCGTGATAGCATTAGAACATTATTGCTACCACAAATTTCTTTGTCACTTAAGCGGCAGTGGGTTTGTAGGATTTATTGAGCGTGACGGTATGCCACGGATGGTTTGGGAAGTTTAGTTGTCCCACATAACTGGGCACACCCGCTATTTCTTTGTGAAGTAAACCGTCTCGGTGGAGCCAGTGTCTCTGGAAACCGTGGATTACCTAGAGCATCACATTTTGGTCACAGTGACATTTGGAACACAGATTTTAGTCTGCATTAAGAGTTTTTTATTCAAAATTAATATGAGATTTTATACACATTGGGTGACTAAGCTTAATGTATAGGTATTATAAATGAATTATCTTTTAAATCGACTCCAAAAAAGCTCGAGGTTTTCAATTCAAATGTATTTTTGATGAGTCAATATTTTCGGGATACAAAATAGCCGTATTGTTCCAGCTATCTGTATTTTAAAGGTAAAGTAGTTGAGGAGAGACAAACTCTCGTAGTTATAATCTACGAACAAAATTAAATATTATATTATTAGTGTGATTATTTGATAAGATCTCAATTCAAGACTACATGTATGCATGCATGGACTGAGGAGATATAGAAATGATTATCAAGAGCAGTAGGCGAAAGATTGGCTAAAATAAGGACTGTAAAATTAATGGAGGCGCCTACCGATCCCGAACAAGTAGAATCCGAAGTGTGCCTGTAACCAGACACACTCGTGTATGGGTTTGTTCAAGTATGTTCTCAGAGAGTTTGTTAGCAAAATGGGACGTTGCGAAACGCAATCGGCACCAGCACTCGCGCAAGTGCAGTTGCGTAATTTTCTGCGACAAAATGTCTAGAGAACATTTGATGTTTGACTTTCGTAAATACAGTCAATGAATTATTCAAGGAAATCAAACAGAAAGACAATAATTAGTTATGTTACTTGTAAGGATTCGATTCATCATACTAATATTATAAATGCGAAAGTTTGTGTGTATATCTTTATATGTGTATGTGTGTTACCTCTTCACGCCTGGATGGCTTGATGGATTTGAATGAACTTTTGGTATGTAGGCACCCTTATTGGTAATCTGGATTAACACATAAGAAACTTTCAATCCCAAAAAAATGATAATTTCTCTGGGATACCACAAAAACCTACTATAATATTATAAATGTTACGCTTTAATGCTCAAACTGCTGGTGCAATTTTGATGTATTTTGCTATGGAGGTAGCTGACACCCGGGAATAACACATAGGCTACATTTATTCATATTATTACTATCTATCTATCATATTTATTCATCCTCATCTTCACCACCGTTTTTCATCACCACGCGGATGAATCCGCGGGGCGCAGCTAGTATGTTCATATTTAAATAAGGTTTGGCCCTCCTTGAATCTTCCCGTTAAGCATAGTCATAAACGACCCCGTCAGTGTACCTAGATGCGAAACATAAGTTGCGACACAAGCTCTTTACAGGTTCCCTAAGAGTAGAAGAGGTCAGAGTTCGTTACAGTTAGCTCATGAGGTCCCAATACTGTCCTGTATTGGCTTCAAAAGGAAGGAGATAGAGAATGGCGGTGATAGAACTACAAAATTATTTTAGAAAGTTATTACACGGAGCATAGATTTTTGATTGTGCCAAGCATAATACAATCATAATTACAGTTTACTGAAAAATTACTTGCGCGTGTGTGTGTGTGATTGTAAAGATTATTAAACACGCAAATATTTGGCGTAACTCACTTTGTTCAACTTTCTTACACTCGCACACTTTCACGGACACTTTACAGTTTTAAAAAAAAAAAAAAAATTATGCACATATTATTTGTACATGTACCTCATTCAATTACGATCTAGCCTTGTAGCTAATGAGTAATTTACTTCTGACTTAATTTAATAAAACGAGTAAAAGTAAGAACGTGTCAATTAATCTTATTGTCTTTATTAAGGGGAAGACACCTTGTTCTTGTGTTCTTTAGCACACAAGACAGACTTCTACAAGTTATTTCACACTTTTGAGTGTTGAAGTCAGTTTTGGTACCATTTTTTGGTATTTTTTTTACTGTGCTCAAGTACATCCGTTAATTTATTTTTCTTGTCTTGTATTTTCCTTAGTTTAAGGATGCTTCTCTCCATGGCATGTTGACAGGATGAAATTTTGTTTTTCACTCTTTCCGTATACACTCATGTTTGGCTTGCATATGTTAGACGTGTGAGGATACACGAGTCCATTATGGCTTTAGACTTGATTAACTAATTGATAAATATTGTTTGCCTCTGCCTCTATTATATTCATCATTTATAAAAGACAGCAAATTCTCGACATAATCCTCTTAGACGTCAATTTATGAACACAGTAGCAAGTTGATTATCCAAGACCTTTCGATACAGCCTTGTATTCTTGTTCCTTGTAATTTCCGGTGATGCCAGTCTTCCGTTAAAAAGGATTTCTTTCTAAAGCAATATCACGAGAAACGAGTGAAATTTTTCATATAAAAGCGGGAATATGTAAAGTGGAGAAGGTATAGTAACTTTTTATTTTTTAGATCTATATTACGTCACGTAGGAGTTCCCTAGACGCCTTTTAGGGTTGTTGAAAGGAGAAAATAAAATAATTACTTTTTAGCATATTTCTTTACCTTAATACTTTGACACAAGGGACTTTAAACACGCTATCTGTGCTCAAAGCGCTCAAAGCTCATTATAAAACGCACCCAAGATGAGCAGAAGAAAGAGAAAGAGGGGACAGTTTTACGCGTCACCGATTTTGGGACTACATATAGAACATAAAGCTGAACTGAACAGCATATTGCAGTATATTGTACTGCATCCATCAAACCGAGGCAATGTTGTTCAAGTAACCTTCAATCTTAAAACGGAGTGTTTCTTCGAAGCAGATTATCCGGGACACAACGGCGATATCTAACAAGACGGACTAGCTAGATAAAGGGGTAAAGTTTATATAATTTAAAAAAACAAGATCAATAATCAAATATCTACGTGTGGAAAGTATGAGAAGTATGATTGGAGTGAAACTGAATAACATGGTAAAGAATGAGTAATAAGGGAATGTGTTGTTAACGGAGATGTAGAGACTAAGATTGAGAAAAGTATGTTAATGTTTGATGGTCTGGTCATGTAGAAAAATGAACGAAAGAAGATTGAGGCGAACCTTCCGAAATCAGATTGAGAAAGTTCTAAGAAAGGGCCAAGTCTGACTGGCCGGTTGGCGCAGTTGGTAGCACTCTGCCTTCTGAGCCGCTGGTCCCGGGTTCGATTCCCGGACAGGTCCAACATTTGTGTGTATGAACACGTCTGTTTGACCTGTGTCTGGGTGTGTATATGTATATAAGTATATATCTGTCATCAGGTTATCATAGTACAGGCTCTGCCTAGTTTGGTACCTGAAGATATTGTGTGAATGTTAATAAATAATAATAAAAAAAATGTCAAGAGTACTCTAAACCGGCGCTTTTGTATGAAAGGTCTGATGAGCGTGGACGCAAAAAAGGAAGTGTGTCGGGACAGGATCGCAGCTGTTGGAAGGATATGATCCCGCCAACCCATACGGGAAAAAGGTGTGAATTTATTTATGTATGTAGAAGTATACTTCAATTACAAAAATTACAATTAATGGTGGTTACACACAAAAGATGACCATGAAAACAGGTGTCCAACAGTGTCAGTACAAGAAGTAAGCACAGTTTAACTACCACCTTTTCAAGGGTACAAACCAAAAGTCCATGTGGCATTTATCACATACCAACATTAGCTTACGTTATCTGTTAAATCTTTTACTCCGCACGTGTGCTTTTTTAATTCTTTATTCAGAATCGCAACAATCATGGTACTGTTCCGCCATGTTTCTCCTTAATGGACAAATAATGTGCACGGTGACCGGCCATTATAATGTTATTTGAGGGCAAACAGTAATTGCTAAGGAACTTGCCAGAGTTGCCAGTATTTTTGAAATCGTAATACTGTTTATATTTTACGAAGACAATATTGCGTACAGGAATTGAAGTGTTAAAAATATTTATAATGGACGCAAGCCGCGTCGTGGGCTTAGAGGCACCGCTTGGTATTTCATATGACAATCATGCCCTTCAACACACAAACCAGGTGGGATTACATAAACTTGACCTTGCGACATTAGTTTCGTGATAGTGCCCATTGCAAGTTTAAGATAATGCTCTAAGATATTTCCTATGAATTCTTCCTGAGAACTAGAAGGATTAAATATGACTTGGAGTTGTTGTACTTTTATTTAATAAACTACAAGGTGTATAAAGTTTATTTATTTATGCCTACTTTTGTTACTTTTATTTATATAGGTTCACATAATGCTCGTATTAAAGGTAGTCTTAACATGTCTTTGCTTTTTCCAATTTGGTATGCAAAATTATACAATTATTATATATAATAAGGGATTTCAATATATGAATAAGTATCATTAATTAGAAAGATTATATTCTAGCTTGTACAAATATTTATAATAGTTTTAAAACTTACAAAAGTCATTGTAATCAGCCCGCATACAACGCTCAAATATTGATTCATTTTCGTTATCATATAAGTCACATTTTCCGGATCCGGCTGAAGTGTGATGCATAACAAAAGCTTATTTAGGTCTTGGATTTCCCCTGCAGGCTCTAGCGACTCATCGCATCCCAGCATCGTACAACAGACGCCTAATTACGACAAGTCTGCCGGCATCGAGATCGGCACGCCTCTCCCAACAATTACGAATTCACAAACTTCGTACAGGAAGGGCTAGGTGGTATACAGTTCTGCAACAAAGTGAGACAAGATAGCGAAAGCTAGGAAGAAAGTAGCTTTTAACTGACTTATTATTATTTTATTTTAGGTTTAAGTATCAATTTAAGTTTTAAGTCTGATTCTAAGCTAAAGTTAAATTCAAAATTTTGTTATTAATATTATAGTCGGAACCCTCTGACCTAATATTACGTGAGTAACTCCCGTGTTTTATACATTTATAATGTTAAATTCAAAACTTAAATTAAAGCCAAATAGGTTGTTAAAAAAAAAAAACAAAGTAAACATATTAATTTGCCATAGGTAGTTAAGAAATGGTATTCAAACTCACGTTCAAAATTGCTTTGCACTGTTTCTACGGGTATAACGTGGCACTTACACGTAGTCGTTATCACGATCGACAATTGTTTCGGCTTCTTCCGGAAGCTTTCATCACGATCTTGAGTGCGGTGCGTTCATCGCATCGTCCCGTCACGCACTCCAGAGAGAGAAGAAGAAGAAGCCGAAACAATTGTCGATCGTGATATCGACTACGCGTAAGTGCCACGTTATACCCGTAGGAACAGTGTAAAGTTAAGAAATGTGTAAGAAACTTTCCTGAAGCATGGTTACCGTATAAGAGTCACGATGGCACAGAGAACTAATGTGGTTTCTGAGATGTGTCTCGTGTTCGCGAGTTGAATAATGCGCAAAATGTATCAGACTGTCACAAGTTATAGCCAAGTTTTATTAAGTGGATCATATTTGTTTTATAATGAAAAACTTTTTGTTATTAAAATTGACGTGGATGAATGTATAAAACACGGGAATTACTCACGTAGTAAGTCAGAGGGTTCCGACAGTAGTTTCGACCACAGTCGGCGCGTAGGCGTTTAAGTAGGCGCACGGTTCGCTTACTAGGCGCGCGGTTCGCTTACTAGGCGAACCGCGACCGCCCCGTATTCTCTTTGAAAAACACAACCGAATGTGGTCGCAACTATAGTGGAACCTTCTGACTTTCTACGCCTGTAATTCCCGTGTTTTACACATTTATAATTAATAATTAAAACCTTTATATTCCGAAGCATCAGGTCGATGATTTCACTGATTATTCTAGGAGATTAAAGTACATTTATGTTCAGTCAAACAACAATCCTTGAGATTACACCTCCGACCATATCGTCAATGACCATCAAGTAAGGGAGTAGTCAAACGCTAGTCAAACTACCATCTATAAAGTATGTAGGTATATTACTTTAATTTTGTTGAAACGTTTTTCAAAGACGAAAGGACGTAAATCAGCTTATACAAAGCTATCAAAAGTCACTTCACACACAATCACTTAACGAAAACTTCACATGCCTTGCCTACTGGTTTCTATCAAAGTAATGTATTACGTGTGTATTCAGGCATGAGTTTTGATGTAGACCTAGAATTCTAGCCTCGAATTACTTGGCTCTGTTGTCATGTCATTCGTCTAGTCTAGGTAATAGAATATATTAAAGGGGTGGAATAGCATTTTGCAAATAACATTCAGCAACACAATTGCTCGTGTCATTTCCTAAATTTCTAAATAAATATTTTTTATAAATTAGAGATAATAAACAATATTTCATGTGTGTTCTGGATGTGATAACAAAAGTACTCATAACTAAAGTGACTAATAAAAACTTTGTTTAAGGTTTTTTTTTGGTTGACACATGATATAGGTAATAAATACATTAAATTTCTTGTTAGCCATGATGTGATCTTGTCTCACAACTCTTGTTGAAATGTGTAATTTATAATACGGGTAAACGTCTTTTCTTTTTTTTTTTCAATATTAAATGCTGACGGATATTGGACATAATATTGTAGAATAAAAGATCAATTTCAATTTTACAGTGATGTGACAATCGGTAGCCATCCTAACTAGCAATAAAAAATGGATTGTTAAGTTTCTTTCACCCACGAAATCAACAACAGCCAGCTTCCTATTGCATCTATCAGAAATATTAGCTTGCCATAAGTTACACTCAAATAGCAGATTTACAATTCAGTATATCTATAGATACTAAATTGTAAATCTGCTGTCAACATAGTGTCATGTTGAAGTAGTCGAGATGCTAAAAAACCACTCGTAAATGCACATTTGCGAAAATCAAACAATCTAAGCTTGCTGCTAACAAACCCCAATGATCAGATATATTTTCTGTGTTGCAAAACAATGTGCTGACATAAAAAAATGCCCTGGCCACTTAACCATTCTAACTAGGACGTAGACATATTTCTATATTCTGTGGGTTAGACTGTAGGTTAGTACAGGCAATACGTACATTTATATCTTCCAGATTAATTACTTAGGCAACCTTGTGTAAACTTAGTACTCATTCGAAATGGATTTACATTGAAATTAGAACAGACATATTATTATGTTAATTCATAATTATTGAATTCTCGTCAAAGGTGATAAACGCAGATTCAGGTACCGTGTAATATTACTTATATTAATGATTCAAGCAAAATGTTATTTAATATATTAAGTGTGTTTTGAAGTTACACTGAGAAAATAATTTTAGATTATAATGTTTTAAACGTACCTAAACGTACTTAAAAACGCTTGCCTATTATCATAAAAATACTTAACGTGTAGGTACTTAAATATGTCACAAGATCACGCTTGAACAACGAATTGATCTTGTTGTATATTCTTGGAACATTGCAAACGTAATATTTTTTGAAGTATAAACCCGTTTATCACGTAATCTAAACAGAAACAATAAGTTACAGCTCGTACATACATACATATCCATAGACTAGTACATTTGTATAGCACATACGTAACGTACGTACTCGACGTACGTTACGTATGTACTGTCTTTAGTACGTAGTACGTAAGTACTTTTCAAATATTAAAAAAATGAATACTCAAGGACATTGGAGACTGATTTGTATACGATTGTTTTCCTTCTACACGTCCTTTGTTTTTTAGAGAATTTTGTCAAAAGATTAAATCATGCTTAACTAAGTAAAGCAAAGTTTCATTCAAGCGTTACAAGCTGTTTAGGTTTTAAGAATCTAGGTACGCATAAGTATATATTTAAATCGATTTGTTAATAAAAGTTTACGGTATTTGAAACAATGAAATGACGATTGACAATCAGCGACATAAAAATCAAATGCATGGCGCATGTGTTTCGGAACGCATGCATATCAATCAGATAGACACCCAGATCTATAAAATATAAAAATAAATAAAATTATGCACGATATTCCCGACTTATCGACGAATCGACATACGTCAATCTAATAATATCTATAAAATCTCAATGCTTCGTCTTCATTTGTTTTGCCTAATGATATCTAAATCCATATGTATCGTGGTCATATGCATACATGAATCCGTGCATAAAGTTTAACCACGGTATTATTCGATACATTACGGAGATATTATTTTGTTTTACTACAACAAAATAGTGAATCCGACACAAGAATCACTTGGTAAGAGAAAACGGTATGCGGCTAATTTTAAAATATTCTTCAGCATGAACGACATATCTCTACCGCCTACAGGTATGGCGCATAGCACACGCTGGCACAAGGCACTTGAGGGCGTTTGCCTTTCATCCTGGCTGTTTGCAGCCGGGAACTGGTACATTTTTAATGTTCCTACCCTGCGAGCCGTATGTGGAGATGAATCGAAACGAATATAAGAAACTATAGCGAACCGAAGGTCCTCTTACATATGCAAGCCCAAAAACAATTTATTTCCTTTACTATTTCTTCCTGTACATATTTATGACCAAAGTATGGCGTAGGAACTATAGCTAGACGGAGACACAGTTATGACTAGTGTATCAATCTATTATATAGGCCGTGGTGGTACCGGTCTAGAATAGTACTCCCCCATCTCGTCCCGCGGGTGCCGTAAGAGTCGGCTAAGGGATCACGTACCAGAAGGTGGGCAGCAGCGCCTTCTGAGGATTGTAAATCATACTGCGCTCGCCAACCCGCATGCCAAGCGTGGCGAGTATTGGCAAATCCCCCCTATATGGGGGAGGCATATGTCCAGCAGTGGACGCACATGGCTGAGAGAAGAAGAAGAATCAATCTATTGGAGATCTTAGATATGTTAAAAGCGATGATTCACACTAATATTATAGTGTGTGCGAAAGTGTGTGTTTGTGTATACAGTAAGTATTACCTCTTCACACCTTAACTGCGTGATAGATTTGAATGAAATGTAATTAATGTATGTAGTACCTTATAATCTGGATTTCAGACATAGGCTACTTTTTATCCTGAAAATTGATGGTTCCTCTGGGATATAAGAAAAAACTCATATAATATTATTAATGTGAAGGTAACTCTGTCTGTCTCTTACGTTTTAACGCCTACACCACAAAACCAATTTAAACGAAATTTAGAATAGAGATAGATGGGACCTTGGAGAACGACACAGGTGGGAAAAAAGTTGTCCACGCGGGTGAAACCGCACGCCGCAGCTAGTTAAGTATATTAATTAATTTATATAAAAAGGATCGCGCAAACTGAAACAAAGGGCAGTTCATGGCTGGGATAGTTGGTAAGACTCAATCGCTCTCCATCACCTCTATCAGCGCATTTCCACACGCGATTTGAGAAGGTATAGCCCCCATCATTGACGCTACTGCGTCACATTGAGAAAAATGAGTTACCTACGTCTAGATTAAACAGTCTGATACTGTTTCTTTTCAATATAGCAGTTAAATATCAATATTTAAGGACGACAAAGAGTAAAAAAGAATATTGAGAATCGGTCTAAAAATGAGGAAGAAATCGGTGCTCACATAAAAAAAAAACATACAATCGAACATATAAACTGCTCCTTTTTTGAAGTCTGATAATCGGTCGGTACTGTATCGAGGTTATTAAGGTTGAACCAATATCTATCATACGAATATCTCTCATACGAATATCTCACAATAACGCGGTCATACTATGTGTATTTTGACGGAAATAGCAATCGAGTTCCACCAGAGCGTGTACAAAGACAGTAAAAGAGGGTAGACAAATAGGCCGGCTACAAATTTAATACTTCCACCCGCATTCTCAGGCATCCGAAGATCACGGCGCTTGCAAACGTTTCGAAATACAGAGCCAGCTCTATATGTAGCTCTTTGTCAAAAAGACAAACATACGCCGTATGTACATAATGTACAAATAACCACAGACAATGTATGTACTGTAGCAGGCAGCTGTTTACTGTGACCAAAACACGTCCATCCGGTCATCACAGACCGCCTGCGATACAGCTTAGTAAACAGTTAGCTGCCAGGGGCTAATTATTAACACAATTAAGATAACACCAAGTTATCTGTAATGTTTGACTGTTTTGGAATGACTGAAACGGAGTACCTACTCAGTATTATACTGGTTTAAAATATGGTGTAGATTATAGCTGTACTAGTTTGAGAGTTGTGTTAGGATGTTTTGAACCAACCAGGGATGACATCAACATCATCTCAGACATAGAGCATCCACTGCTGGACATATTACTCTTTTTTAGGGGGGGTTTGCTGCAATACTCGCCACGTTTGGCACGCGAGTTGGCGAGCGGAGTATGTTGATTTTAACCGCAGAAGGCACTGCTGCCCGCCTTCTGGTATGTTATCCCTTAACCGACTCTTACTGCACCGAAGGTTAGAGATGGAGGGTACAATTATAGGCCGGTACCCTCGGCACGGGTGTCAAGGAAAATAAATTCTCGAATATTTTTTAGCAATAAAGAACAGCCGTTGTTTCTGACAATATGTGGTTCGCTTAACAAATCTCATATAACAATAAAAAATAATAAATGTAATATTATATATTATATTTCATAAATGTAATACTCTGCGTCCAATGAGTAGATATATAAACGTAAAACATTGAAACTCAAGTTTAGTTTTTTACCGACTAACATCTAAGATAGAATTTCGTGGAGTGATGTCTCAGTTCAGTAGACATATATGTATCTTTTTTTTAACATTATAAGCTTGCGTTTGCTGTTTTGTAGTGTTAGGTGGGGCTATCCATATATTACGTCACACCTTTAGGGGGCCTCCCCCTAAAGGTGTGACGTAATATATGGATAGCGAAGTGTGGTGGTGGTAGTATTAAGCTATGTAATGTCACATGTCAAATCTTATTTTAATAGTTAAAAGTCCGCATTTCGTGCTATTCGGTATGCTACGATGTAATCGAAGGCGAAACATTGGAACAAATTTATTGTATCTCAGGAAACCAAGAGAACATTTACTACATTTTCTTCTTCTTCTTCAAAAGTAGATGTGGAAGATGTATATTTAAGAATTTCGTTACAACCATACAAATGTTTTCTCTTTACTTAAAATGTTACTGTAGATATGTAGATGTACTTTAATTTTAATTCAACATTTAGCATGTTTTTAAATTATATTATATCTTCTTCTTCTTTTTCTTCTTTCGGTGCTTCTCTACTATTGAAGGTTGGCTCCGCATATTTCTGCCTATTTTTGGCCAGAGAAAATAGGTCTTCTACTCTGGCGATGCCTGTCCACTCTCAGACGTTCCTGATATTATATAAATTAAATATATTACAAAGCAGAAGCTAAGGTACAAAAATTAAGCAAAAATTCAACGTGATAATTGCAACACTTCCAGTATTCTAAGGATACATGTATAGCGCTGTAAACCTCCTATAGTTACGGATTGTTTCGGATGTTAGAATAAAACTTATTTTGTTTATGGCCTACGTGAGTTCATTTTAACGATTGTCGCCCACAACACGAATTAATTAAACTAGCCATAAAATCGGATACAACATCTAGAAACAATATATATCATATCATTCCTCTTTGTGCTCCATCTCGACGGGTTTTACGTGTAAAATTGAACGCTCACGCCTACATTCACCACAGGGGCATTTAAAATTAAATACATATTTTATAGGTGTATAAATATTAAGGAACGAAACTCCTTCGCTTCGGTCAGCTAATGCGTGAAACAAAACTAACTAGATGAAGGACGACTTTCGACGCCCGGATGCTCTTATATTCCATTTGAACCTGATCAATTAACAGGAAAAAATAATAAAATTGATGCCTAGCTTACAGATAGACTACAAATTATTTTGCTTTATTCGACACTGGACAGACGTCCTAAGTTCGCAGGTAAGGGCTGGATGAGGGCCGCTTCCAATTGGTCCTTGTGGAAATCAATGGGGGATGTGTCCAGCTGTGGACTTCCTATGACTGAGATGATGATGATTCGATACTATTTTTTCTTATATGGATTAGTTCTAGCATTTGATATTGGATGGTCAGTGACGATGTTATCACGATAGACCTAGAATAAACTAGCGGAATCGTTAACAGAAATAGAACAATAAAACGTGGATGAAGATGCCTTAGGCTGAGGAGGTATGGTATGATCGAGTGGATTGGCACTCCCACTCAATAATGAGGACCAGAAGACAGTCGACAAAAATGATAAAAGGAGGGTCCCGTCATATATATCTATTAAACATGACGGTGCCAAATAGCTTATCGATAAAAGATGACCTAATTTTTATCATAATAATTTAGGAATGGAAAAAAATCAATAGTATGCAACTTGGCATCAAATACTAAGCATACTTTTCTAGTGATATAAACATACGCGACCCACGCATTGTTTATAAACAAAAAAAGGTTCCCACGCGACAAACGCAAGCTTGCACCGGTTGACTGTACAAACAAACGCGTCAGCAAAATAACACAAACAAGAGGTAGGTAAATAGAATAAGTCGATAAACTATAATACGTACTATGTCAAATACAAACGAGTAGATATAAAGAAAACAAAGAAAGCTTGCAGTGAATAAAGATATACCGATGCAGCATACAATCGAAATTATGTAAGAGTTAAACTCATCAATAAAATGAACTGCGGCGAGCTTTCTTCTCAAGTATCATACAGAGATTTAAGACATGACTTTCAAAACAATACTAATCCCGTAGAGACGCAACATCACGGTACTAAACTCGTTGGTACGAAACAAAGACAGAGACAAAAAGAGAGGCAAATAAAAAATTAGGAACAGACCAAACCCATTCATTACTTTGTGAGCCCTCTGGGTAATACACCAAGCAGTTTATCATAGTCGGGGCCTAGTAAGTACTGCATAATCTGTGGTACAATCTTGAAATGATAGAAAGTAGAGACTAGAAGAAACTTGCCTTATGTATAATTATATTAATAATTTTAATCAAAAATAAGGATAAAATACTTGACCGATTGTCATAAAACTTCTATAGGGTTAATTTGGATGAATTTTTTTTTCAAATCGGTACACAAATCACGGAGTTATGAGGGACTACTTATCCTGAGGTACCTACTAACCGTAGGGAAAATTTTAACATTTAATTCATAATAAACGGATATACCGATGTTAAGAATAATAGTACCCTTCGGTACGCAGGCTTTTTGGAAATAATTGTTTACGCAATTTACATAGATCGCGTGGCTAGCTACCTCTCTCAAGTTTTAAAAACTTTCACCAAATACATAGTGTGATTAGGCAGCAGGCCTTGAGAGCCAGTAAACATTGTAGATCAAGCGTGATAACATCTTCGACCACATCGTTGCTGACTATCAAGTGAGATAGTGGTCAAACGATGCAAAAATGCTTTGTTTTTTTTTTATATACAGGGTGTCCCAAAAGTCAACGTCCAACCGAAAACCCAAGCTAGGCCTAGTTGTGGGGGCTCTCAAAAAAAAAGAAAAAAAAATCTATCTCATGTAGTTTCGAAATGACAGCCATTTTTCTTAAATTGACACCCTGTGACGAGTTTATGACTACTGGGGCTACAAATGAGCTCTTTTATAATTTTATTTTTGTGTGGAGTAGTCTTAAGTGATGCTCCTACAAATTCCAATTCATCATTTGCACACAACTTCATTGGAATTTCAGAAAATATCCGTTTTATACCGAACCATGACGTGAAAATGACTACATGACTAAACTTTGACAGTCTGTACTGAAAAAAAAATCTACTATGCAATTTCGGCAAGTGCCCTTAAAAGTTGGCGCATTTAATGGGCTTTCCAAAATGGTATAATACTTACTAAATTATTTCTTAGACGACGAGAAAAAAAAAATTAAGAAAGTCGATATTTAGCTTATTATTAGTTAGTCATAAAACTTTCTCAAAATTATTCTAATATCATCTAGGCGTTCTGTAAGGTGTAATTAAAGAAAGAGACGAAGAAAAGTTAGAGCGGGATAGTGACGCTACTAAAAGAAAGAGACGAAGAAATGTTAGAGCGGGACGGAGAGTGACGCTACTTGGTGTCAGTGAATCTTTCTACAATGTGTGAGCGAGACGAAATTGACATTTTGGCTAGTGTGGGTGAAACATCGAGTGGTTCGGTATAAAACGGATATTTTCTGAAATTCCAATGAAGTTGTGTGCAAATGATGAATTGGAATTTGTAGGAGCATCACTTAAGACTACTCCACACAAAAATAAAATTATAAAAGAGCTCATTTGTAGCCCCAGTAGTCGTAAACTCGTCACAGGGTGTCAATTTAAGAAAAATGGCTGTCATTTCGAAACTACATGAGATAGATTTTTTTTTCTTTTTTTTTGAGAGCCCCCACAACTAGGCCTAGCTTGGGTTTTCGGTTGGACGTTGACTTTTGGGACACCCTGTATATTATAAGTTTGCGTTTGACAACTTTCGATCTAAGCATGTAATTGCTTTATAATCCCAAGAGGCTCGTGATTGAATATGCTTATACAAAATCGATATGAAAGGTAAATACAGATAAAAATCACAATGACTGTCCCTACAATCGATAAGGCGACAACCCAATAACGTTAAAGATATTTACTTTTTATGAGGACGTCGGTTATATAGATACCATATACAATCCTACTAATATATATTTTGTTTGTTTGTTGCTCAATCACGCCAGAACGGCTGAACGGATCTAGATGAAATTTGGTATGGAGATAGCTTATACCCTGGATTAACACATAGGCATGTTTTCATCATCACCATCATCACCGTTTTTCATCACGACGCGGGTAAAACCGCGGGGCGCAGCTAGTGTATATATATACTCATATCTGTTGAACGACACAAAATAAACCACCAACGGTAACACAGCACGGTGCCATACTTTGTATGCAAAACTAAACCGTATTGTAATTGACAAAGGATTTAGTGTGTAGGAATTTTATTCAAATATGGCAAAAGTAAGAGCTACAAGCTTTCTATATGTATACTACAGACTACAGCGGAGATGAAATTTAAAAATATTTTTGACAAATAGCGATCAACTATTTATAAACAAATCTCCATTCCATCATCGGTCAACCAGACGTACGGATATGTGCCACCGCTACGTGGTAGATATACCACCGTTACGCTCGAAGCGTTTTACTTCCACTTTTATAATGCATACTGCCAACCCCGGAGCCTTCGGTTCGCGGTTGAATAATGGACGTTATAATGTAATCGTATATCTAATACTATTGTTGTGTCTATTGTCTACAAAAATAACTTCTCCACGATTTAATTATACTTTTTTTTAATCACACTTAAACCCCCGCACTAGGATTCCCTGTGTCGCAGGAGGCTTGGACGCACACAATCACAGCACACAAACACCCGAGACCCGGGACAAACATCTACACATCTATCCCGGAGACACAGGAGTCATGTCACTGACACTAACCACTGCGCCACGGCGACCGTTGAATACTGGCAGTGGAGTAGAATTATTATTATAATATTTATACTTACTTTAATATTATTACATTCATATTGTTTACCAATTTGAAAGTATCATCAAACAAATGCATCATTTCTAAAGTTCAAGTGTTTTGAAGTATTCTAATGTGGGAACTTGAAAGCTCACTTCCGTTTTCCAAAGAACTATGTATACCGGGACAATTTGACTGATGCAGCGCAGCCGTCTCAACGCCAGTTACGTGCTGAGGCTCGCGCTCGCCGCCTGGCACGATCATAACTCCCAGATGAAGAACTGCAAATAAGTTCGAAACTGGTCGGAGAGTAATTTTCCAGTGTTTACCACGTGAGTCCTAGTCGGTTTGTTCACATTACAACTATGTATAGTTAGAAATAACGAAGCAGACGTCTAACGCTTGAGAGTCTCGTACCACTCCTTACAAAACAAAGTCTCAATGTTTAATGACAGCTAATATAGAACACGCCGTCTATACGGGCACAACCGAGACACGGCACAAAACATAATAATGTAGACGAAATAAATTGCCAACGAAACAAAGGGACAACTTATAAAGATCACAACGACGCTTTAACTCCGGCTTTACCTTACAAGGAGAGGATGATATTAAGAAACAAGATGGAGATTCAGCCAAATTAAATTAGTAACAAATACAAGGCTAAAAAGAACTGAACTTGAGAACTGATATATTTCCTTTGTGGAAACATCATGAAAGGCGAAACAATTGAGATTATGGGTATGATAACAAACTCTACGGCTAGAAGTAAACATCAAAAACCTGTTTTATATTCAATCGTTAGAAGGCCCGTCGTGTGTTATTCGGATATTTTTTTTTCCATTTTGATACCCATCTTTTTCCGTAATATTATTTTATATTCTTCACGTTACATACATAAGTAGCTTTGTTTGAATGGCTCTTTGTTTTTTAATCTCAATGAAATAAACGAAAAAGAATCATAAATACGAAACTCCGCCAAATAGATCCTACTTGACGTATTCTTTATTTGTTTATACCTCGAACGGTAATAAGTACCCAATTAAAAGTTTGTACTAAAGATAATAGAAAACAAAGCATCTATAAATAAAAGATACAATAAGGATAGAAATCAGAGGGCTTCAACTGTCTGCCCGGGACGCGGTTGCTTATGTGAGTTACATCAAATATGAGTAGTGTAGTGACCGAATGCGTTTCCCTTTATCTGGTTAGTTAACAGCGGGCGGGTGAGACGAGGTGTGCGGGGGGGCTGGCTACGTGTATTGATTGATGACCCAAAACGTGCACTAGGGCTGCCAACATCGGACATCTACATAACTCGGTTACATAGAGGACATTCGTATAATGTAACAAGCAACATATATTAACCACCAATTAATGTTCATGGATTGGATAAAGGCGCGCAGTAAATCACGCACGATAGCAGTATCCGGTGGCCTGAGTAATCAGTCCATCTCGTCAAATACTCAATCAAAATCCCTACACAGGGACCGGAGATTATTCCGCGCTACACGTATCAGATGATCGCGCTCCGGTTAAACCTTCGCGTGCCGACGAACTAACAACTCCCGAACCGAATTAAAAGGGGTCATGGCGTGATTCAATCGCCCGTCCAATACACTATGAAGGGTTGCGCTAATAACTTCCATCGATTCTAACTTTGGCGTTAAATCTCCGGATTTTTTAAAGGTTCTTTCGGATTAATGGAAGACGAGACAAAGGCTGTGGAGGAACGAGGATTTTCCGAAGACAATGCTAGTAGTAATCAACCCGCGAGCCGGCGTGATTACCGCCCGCGCCCCGCTCCGACCAGTCGCGCCTGCACGCGCCTTCTCTACACAATTTATAAGATTTATAAACTGTTCGAGCAACACACTATGCCCGGCCCAACGAATATACAGCGGTTGACGCATTAGAATTCAAAAATAAACCTGTTTGAATTGAAACGGTAAACATGATAAGTAAACAGGGACAAATTAACGCGGCTTAAGATTATGATCTATGTAAATAGTGCTAGAACCATTGGTAGTGTAAAGGGAAGATAAGTGACGCTCTAACATCCCAAACGCTAAACATGGGATCGGCGCGCAATTACATGCACGGAAACTCACACATCAGTAAACAGTGTATTAACTAATCAGTTTTCATTAGACAAGGATGAAGAGACGTACCGATCACTTTGTGCGAGTGAGACATTATTGAACATAGGCCGGTGTCATCGGGTCCACCCGTTCACGTATTATATCTCGCTCACACAAAACTGGCAAATTAAGAATATTATTGTAATTTACAAATATCAGTATTGGCTGTATTTACGAGTAAAAGTAATCCCGTGTGACTGGTTTTTCTTCCTTAAGTGATTAAAACACTAAACTTGTAAAATTAACAAGAGGGCATTATGATGCGTATCGTTAGCAAAACTGTAGACATAATTAGGTTGTTGTAGTATCGACAAGCGTATCAGATCACGTATCGCGCGCGACTGAGTGTAGGTAGATCACAAGACTATGTGTAGGAGCAGGCTATGTTAGGAGGTCACATATCTCCCCTTTTTCATACTATCAATGACTAGAACTCTCAAACCGCGTTTATTCAAAGCAAGATACGACTGCAGTGTGCAGATGAGAAGCATGACTGACATACACAATACCAGGCAGCGCAGCGTTTAGGTCAATTGCTGACAAAATAACGCATCGATAGCCTGGGTGACCCGAACATTTTACAGCAAAGCTTCCAAATAAACGGGCCAAATAAATTTTAAAAATCTTACCGTCGCCGTCGTCGGTCGTCGCCGGCATTGCACGATCGCCCGAGCGAATCACGTCACTGGCCTACCGAATATCGTAATGTGAGAAAAAAGTCAGCAAGGCCGGCCGTTCGGTGCAGTCCGTTCACTTGCGATTTCGACCCGTCTCGGGATGGTGGTACACAAAAAAGTCATACTCGTGTGCCGTGTGCTCGCGCCAAAGTCAAGGTAAACCGGTCATGTTTACTGAGATTGTTACTCGCGCACTCGCAGTGCACTTCTCATTGCTAGTATATAGATGTAAATTAGTCTACGTGCAGCCTGCACGGCTTCGACATCGAACGCCTTTCTTGCGTTCAAAATCGATACGACAATTAGTCGTAGACACGTGGCGGTTCGCATCAAACAATGAGTCAGTCGGTCGGCCTATGCGGACTCGATCGAGGTCGGAGAAACTGAGCGGCGCAAATTTTCTTTGCATAGACCCGAGTAGATACGACAGAACCTGTCGGCGATGTAGACTTTTCACAACAATAAAGGCCGAGTCTACAATATGTCGCGCGATAACAAATGCAATCAAAGAGGTGTACCGCACTCGTACGGTTCTTCAACTCTTGGGTCACCACCCGAGGCAATGAGTGCCTTGCGTATCTACTTCTCGCTAAAATAGTAGTTACACGCGTCTGATAAAGTGTGTGCGAGCGTAGAGCGCGAGTGTGCGTGCAGCAAGCCATAACCATTTGAGGTACATGTACTTTTCTAGGTTAAGTATCATCTCGAAAGTTGTCTACGCATACTAAACGAGTCAGAACTCGCACACAAATAAGGAAATAATGAAAACGCGGCGAGCGCCGTCGCAGGACCGGACGACCAATAAAAAGATAAAGTAACGGAGCCGGGCTCCATAGAGCGAATATTTGATATTTTATTCTTTTGTCTACTTCGTGACCATAACAGATGCCACCCACACTAAGAACGGCTTACTCCGTGCATTTCCCCATTTGCAATTTAGTAATCAAATCATTTATTCAGTAAATAGGCCACAACGGGCGTGCTCACACGCACATAAATAAGTTAAAATGGAGTCGTTCTAACTCAGGTCGGGCCGCAATGTGCCATCAGCCAGATGAAACGCCAAGAAATTTGGGGAAAATACGAGGCACCCAATGTTTTTGGAGGGTATAAATTTAAATATTTCAATTAACAAAATGTATTTAGTGTTTGGAGTCACGTAAAGCCTGAAGACATTATGTATTTCATGTGAGTCCCAAATTGAACTTTTAATTTTATATTTACCCATCCATTTACGCAAGGTTCCGTAGAGTGAACTAGGCACAAAAATTGGCGTGACTTTGATAACTTCATTCTCTATTTAGAGTAGTTTATTCCCATATTTTATCGTCTTTACGCATAGCTCCACATAAGTACCTTTTAGAAAATCAAACAGGGATGAGGAAAGTGAATTGGGTAATAATACCGGAGCAAGGTAAATTAACATTATATCAGACGTAGCCCTAAATATAAACGTACCGTTATCTCAACTTACAAGCAAACAGCATTATCACGAGCACTTACGCCTCCACTGAATGGTCTTAGGTACTGTAATAATTAGTTCTCCTACAAGTAACATTATCAGCACTATAATATATGTATTATGATATCGTAGTACCATTTATATCTTGAAGTATTTGTTCTATTGCAAAATCGTCACAAGATTCGAAGAACTGAACTTATAATAAGTATATTTAAACTCGTTTACATAAAAGGTCCAATTTTTAGGATTAAAATAAATAAGACACATTATTTCCTGCATATACAATACTAGTGATTTTGTTATACAAACACATTAAACTAACATTGTGGAAAATGAGACAGTTATTATTAATTACAATTATCAATAACAAGTTATTACAATTATCAATGACAATGCTGAGATTAGATCTTTTTATTAAACTAAGACTAGACTTTAAAAAAAAATTTACTTAATTGGAGTGATTAACAGAATTAGGAGCATTGTGAATGTGACTAGCAAATTTATACACTTGTAAATATAGGCAACCGTGCGTGCATATATCATAACAAATAGGACATCTGTAGTTGCCTTTAGGATTGACATATCGATTATGTATCGTAAAATTAAGATCATCATAATGATAGTTCCAGACGCTAGTTTACGAGATACTTAAACCACATTTGTGTTTATTATGTCATCTATCACTGGTAAAACGTATTTATTAAAGACTTTCACCTTGAGACGTTTAAGAACGTCGTGGAGTTTCCCGAACGTGAAAATAAACAACACGAAAAAAAACGGTTTCATTCTTTTCATGCAAATCGCTACTTCTGATAATTCACTCCGCATTGCTGTCAAACGGAATCCATCCACCAGAAAAATATGACATCTTCATTCCAAATAACAATAACATTCTTATGATTCCGAACCGTAAAAAAGCTCCATTTACGACTGCTCGGTGATTTCTATGATATAAAAAAAACTTGGGCCCCATCCTGTTGGATTCGATATAAAAACATAGTTATTGTACAGTTGAGTAGGCATTTACTTTATAGGGCTATTGTGAGTTTATATCCCGGCATTTAGATGTAACGGGCTTCAAGTAAATAGAGAAAGTAAGCAGTTACATACATTTTATTGGACGGTTAAGCAATGTAATGAAGAAGGAGAGATTAAAAGTGGGCTCATTTTGGGAGGGAACAAAGAACCATTATGATCACACACGATAAGTTAGGGAAAAACTCTTTGAAGTAGCTCCGTCATATATATTTTCAAATATCGAAGAGCGTTCTCGATATTATAACCAAGTAATTCGATTCTCGATAAGGTTTTAAGTTATAGAACTCCAATCATAGTTCTTGCTTCAAATGAAAACACAGAGACTTTAGGTCCGTGGGGGTGGCGGCCGACCGCTCTCTCTTTCTATAGACTTGGACTAGCGTTTGGTGGAAGCCTCTGGTGTCCACAATGCTGGCATCTGTTTTGCACAGGAGTTGAGAATAGCCATTTAACGGGGCAATGCTGCCAGCATTCTGGGGACTTTTCCCTCACCGTCGGACTTGTTCAGACTTCAAGTTTTTAGTAGTCATCATTTGAGGGTTTTAGTTTTAATTTTTAGTCTTGTGTTATATAGGTTCTACGTTATTAACTACAAAAGCAAAATAAACACACAACTTAGGTACAAAAGTAGAGGTTACATATTTGAGCCGTTCGGTGTTATAACATCAAGCTCGGATCTGCTAGGTCAATGTGACCCATAACCAAATATGCTTGTATATTAAGTATATGTGTCATATTTACTTTCATCAATCATAATTGCTCTTCAACGGGAGAATGAGGATAGCATTCGGCCTGCCGACAAGTCTAAAGGCTGGAAACAGATACTGGGCTGCACAACTGCCATTAGAGCATAATAATTATATAATTAGTAGTCTTTTGTAGCAAATAGGGCACATGCCCATTAGAAAAAGGATGTTGCCATGATCGTATACTTACTTTATTGCGCTCAAAATATGCCCGTACATTGGTTAACGTATTAAAAATACAAACGTCAAGATTTAACAAACCGGTTAAAAATTATGTCTTCAGCAATAACTTCGCTCAGTTGTTATACGGCTTTAAAATAAAGTTGAATAGAGTATTATTTTCTGTAAAAAGTTTTTAACTACGCCGCTCATTATGCCGAGATGTAAAGAAGTTTTTACGATACCGTCGAATGGTTATAAAAGTTTTGTCTTATCATTGGCACCCTTTGATTTAGGTAATTCATTAAAGATTTGTTCATAAATTGTGAAACAATGAGATTAAGTCATTAGATTTTTATATTAAGATAATGATATGAGTGTAAAATGGAAAGATTTTATTTTTTGTATTATCTTTCGTAAATGCTTCATAGTAAAGAAAAATAACGATATGTACACTTAAATTTTACATAAAGTGTAGTTACACACAGTGTAGTTTTACACAGAGTGTCTGGTGGTATGGGGGAGGCATATGTCCAGCAGTGGAGGTCCTATGGCTGAGATGATGATGATGATGATGAGTGTCTGGTTTTCACGAGTTATCTAATATTTCATATTACACACACACTAAGTTAATTTCGTGCTCTTAGGGAAAGTGCGCGTTGTAGAGTTTTATGATTAACAAAATTAAGCAACGTTCTGGCGGTCACGTTTTGACGCGGTGACTTGATGACTTGAATGGCATTTTCAACTGAGCGCATCCATACTTTTGCGGGCTGGTATTTTGTTGTTCCCGGCTGTTTTAGTCAATAGGCTACTTTGGAGGCTCAAGCTTTGCATTCAGCCATTTCATTTTTCTTCAACTATACAAGTGGATGTCATTTGATATGATAAGAAAATGAGAAGAACATCAGCTCTGTCCAGGTCAGTACATTATCTTATAATTTCTTTTGTTGAATATGGTAATTGCAACGCAATGCAGTCATAAGTCAAGAAAATAGGACATACTACAATTTCAAATTCACACATATTAAGCACCCATACTGTCAAGTTCTAACTAATCTACGACAACCACCGACACTAATTTCAGTATAATATATAACCAGTAAGGGCAAATGTAAATTATGAGAACAACAAGTAAAAGGATATGAATGCAAATGAATCAACCCGTAGTATCGAAGTTTACGAGAATGCTAAACGGAGACTATGAACATACACGTAGGTGTACATACTTTTAAAAGGGCTATCAGTAAATGATGTATAGGTATTTTTAAGTGGAAACGAATGTCTTAACGTGTTTATCAGCTAGGGAATTACTGCAAAATGTTAATTTTTACAGTTACAGTTATGGCTCGGCATGCTAGAAACTACCAGCTAGATGGAGCGACGGTCTGCGCAATATTTTTCGATAAAGACCAAATTAGCATGACACTTATTAATAAGAACATTAAAATTTAATATTTTTTATTATAATTGCGTGTAGTTATCGGTAAAATAAGTCGTCGCTTATTTGGTGCCAACTAAAAATAACCGCTAGCAATTGAATAAATTCGTCTAATATTAGAGATAGCGTTTTGTGGATTTATACCAATTTAAATTTTAGAGCAAATTATATAAGACCCTTTTGACTGTAAAGAATTTTAGTTAGTTGGTGTTATCAACATCGGGAACAATGTCTCTCTAAGATAAAAATCCATTTAATTACATAAAAGCAATAAAAATTTAACTAATTTTACCTTCAATAGATATTACGAGGTACATTTTTGTTACTTTTGGAATTTGTCTAACAGTTTTTTATCAGTGTTGCTCTGTATGCAATAATTTAATCCGTCGGGAAAAAGCATTTGTTAAATAGCCGTATTTTTTCACAAACTTTGGCGAAAACGGGTGATAAAATGCATTACAATGGCAAGAGACAAATAGCAAGGAGAAATCTATTAGATAGGTGTGACCATTGTCTGTCTCATATTTGCATGTTACAAAATAAATATATTAACATTTTTGTTTACCTGTCTGTTGAATGCAGGTGATAATTCTAGTGTCAGAAATAAAATTACATAAATGCTATGTCAGATAATTAGCTTATAGTTAGGTATACCAGAGTGCCTAAATAGAGTTGTTATTTTTTCCTATTTTAACAATCTGTATCAATATCGATGTTATGATGTGATATGATATATATACATATCGATGATGTTATAACGAATGCTTGCGTTATGTTCTAATATAACCTATTTTATGGACGTGTATATTTTAAAAACGTAATACGTTTAATAGAGCTGTTAGTTTTCATTTCATAAATAAACACATACGCCGCATTTGCATATCATTAAAATACCTGCATTTTAATGACACAAATGTACGAATTAAAAAAACCTGTATGAAATATATCTAATCTTAATTCTTAATTATCTTTAGCTGGATTCGCCAAAGATTGCAGGGTTTCAAACAATTTTGGTATTTATCCTATGGACGTAAATTACTCGGCTCTAAGAGCAGGCGATGGGGAGAAGAGCACATATCATACAGTACTGATGGCTGATGGGGTAGAACTGATCTCTAATAGATACCACAGACTTGTAAGCGCCGCGTAGGACACCCATTATCTAGGTGGAAGACGAACTGGTAAATACTGCACCAAAAAGCAGGATCCCACATGTTCTTATGGAGATCAATGCAGAGGCATATATTTCTAGCAGGCAAGCCCTCTGCCTTTATGATAATGATACTCAAAAAAACATACACTTACTATATGCAACATGTCCCAAAATTCAACGATAAGCCGATACCGGTGTATGGCCAGGTCGGTAAATAACTAGCCGTCGCTGTGGTTACCTAGGTTTTCCCTAGGTTAGGTTAACCTAGGGACCTAATTCCTAAGAATTTATACCTCTATAATATCTATTATAGAGGCATAAATTCTTAAGAATGCTGAATCTTAAATCCGTTATTTGACTCGTAGATAATTTTAGCTCAGAGTAAAGAGCAAAAGAACCCGCTGTTTCGGAGGTAAATCTGATTTATTTTTCAAATCAAACTATATTTACTGTCTCACTAAGTATTGCCACATAAATAAATTTTCGGTATTTCTTTTACAAAAGTAAAAAATTGCATTGCTTTAACTTTATCGTGAACAAAAGAACTGTTTTTAAATATTTCAAGATAGGTACTTGATTAGACTTTAAAAAAAATGTATTAATATCTCAGTAGCAGAAAATTACCATTACGTTTCACTGAAATGTCCCATTGATGATCATAATATAATATCGTACATACTTATATATAATGGATCTCTAGAATCTAAACTAGACAAAGCTAGGCATTGTTAAACAACACAATGGCCGAGACATTGGTATACCTAATATCGATATTAGGTATACCCATCTCTAATTTGGTGCTATAGGTTTACAAGTATTATAGAATAGGCAATGTAGTTTTGGCTAGTATCATTTACGCAGAATCTGAAATATAATCTGTGGTACCGTTTTTACTTTATGATGATAATAGCAATACGTGGTCTTTGGTTAGAGTTCTTCGTAAAGAAAAAAATAATATTAAACTGCAGATTCATTTGGGAATGCTTTATGTAAATAGAACGGGATTCAAAACAAGATCTTAGATTCTATTCATACGTAAATCACTTCTAATCTTGTTCAAACATGCACTAACTGTGAAACTATACGGTTTGTTTAATATGTTAGTAAATAGTAATCGAAATTAGCAATTTAACGTGACGGTGAGTGAAAAAGAAAATAACAAGTCATTTATGAAAATCATATATTCTTATCACCGTGTTGTTTTTAGATTAACAATTAAAATATAAACCTAACAACAACCATTTTTACGAATATTGTTTGTATAAACATTTTGTTTTAATTTTTTTAACTAATTTTAACTAATAGTGATTAAATTACATGTTATTATACAGTAAAATCGATTGGTTAAAGGTTTCGTGAGTCTTTGTATAGTAGAACTTGGCTAGTAGGTATAAAACAGACCAGTCCACCTCATGTGAGCTGGACCCACTACTACTACCTCTACGTGATTTGAATTAAAAAATACATAATACAAAATTTTCATTGATTCAAAATAACACACGGTGCATATTAGAAACACACACAAGAAATAGTGTTCATATTTGCTTATGTTTACTTGTAGATCGGCCGTGGTGGTACCGGCCTAGAATAGTACTCCCCCATCTCTTCCCGTGGGTGCCGTAAGGGTCGGCTAAGGGACCACGTACCAGAAGGTGGGCAGCAGCGCCATCTGAGGGTTGGAAATCATACTGCGCTCGCCAACCCTGCCAAGCGTGGCGAGTATTGGCAAATCCTCCCTATATGGGGGAGGCATATGTCCAGCAGTGGACGCACATCGCTGAGAGATGATTTGTAGATAATAATAATTGCAACTCACATTTATTAACTATGCCTATGGAGCTTCTATTGAAGCTCAAATCCTAAACCCCGTCCATTGCCGAATTTATTTTATTCCTTTATTCTATTCTAAATTACAATTACATATATTATATTAGGATTCAGGACAATATTTAGTAGGAAAATCAGACCTCCTATGGCTAGACTACACTGAAATAGAAAATTTTCTACAAATACAAGTTTAGATCTCAAAAACTTACCAGACCCACGATATAGTATGGTGCACACGCTTTGCTTTGCTAGATTAATGATAGATTTTACATTTTAGCAATCGTGGAAAACACTAGCCCTTGCAGACTCAGGGAATATCCCTATCCCACTGTGCGAATGCCAATTCTGAAATCATTGTAAAATTTGTGATTGATGTAATCTAAACCTAGCTGGGCATTTGTAAACTTAATTAATCAATTCTACATTTTACTTAATTTACTTGTACTGCTTTATTAATTATCCCACCGGAACTATACTTTTTCCGGGATAGAAGTAGTCTATGTGTTAATCTAGGATCTAAACTATCTCTATACCATTTCATCCAAATCCGTTCAGTAGTTTTTGCGTGAAACTGTAACAAACATCCATCCACCCGTCCATCCATCGATACATCGAAACTTTTACATTTATAATATTATACTGGTATCTTTTTATTTACTACCTGCACCAGTCCAGTGATATATAAACAAATGAAATTTCGAATCTGATTATTTGCTGAAGATATCCTTAATTTTCTACTTTCCGTCAAGTCAAGCTAAGTAGTTTCTATAGGTCTACAAATTAGAGTCTAAGATAGATGCTAGTCAATAAGCAACCCTTGTATTGTGGATCATTCCCGAAAGCCATTGTTGTAGTGAAATACTCATATATTTCCGATAAGCATAATAAGCAGATATGGTATCGGTAAGAGACACGTGTAAAGCGTTCACAAAAGAAGTTCAAACATGGCACTCCGTCAACCAATCACACGGACATATCACTATAGCACTCACTCTATGCCACTAATAGTATAGGGGTGTCCAATATCACTCTTAGCATATCCTATTAAAAGATAATCTATTATTGAAAATTATTTTGAAATATAGCACCCCCATATCAACTATTTTAACGAAAAAAAACTCGGCACATTTAAGTCTCTCCAAATTAATTCATTTATTGTACCTACAGCTAAAACATAAATAATGTTTTTAAAAAAACTATTTAAAATATTTTTAATAATTTTGAATGGTTCTACGTCAGGTCACGTCGCCGTCAAGTCGCGTGGCAACCCTACGTCATGTCATTCAGGGCGGTGGCAGACAGCCTGACACGCCGACATTCGACGCGCGATCGCTATCATCGATAGCATGGCAATAATGTAGGTATGAGATAGTCATAGAACAGACAGTGCGTCAGCTTCAAACAAACTGCTTCGTATTCGGTACACACACCAATAAACATCAATACAAAGTGTAATAATTCGCTGTAAACGTATGAAAAAACTTTTACCAAAAAATGGAACCGACTTCGTCGGTAGGTACCATGATAGTTCAAAAGTAACTGATATCAAAATGTTGTGCTCATGGTACCGACTTCGACAAGTTATTTCATACTTTTGAGTGTTGAAGTCGGTTCCATATTTTGGTAAAAGTTTTTTTTCACTGTTTTTAATGACCTTTGTTACTCATGGGATCAATTGTCATTGGACCACACGGAAAGCACCAGCTTTTAAATAAAAAAAGAACGATCAAAATCGGTTCACCCAGTCGGAAGTTATGCGGTAACAAACACAAATAAAAAAAATAAAAAACAAAAAAAAACATACGGGTCGAATTGAGAACCTCCTCCCTTTTTGAAGTCGGTTAAAAATAAATATTGTTCAAACAAAGTTTGTATATATGAACGTATAGAACTGGAATTGATTAAGATTATCATCCCTTATAATATACCTTATAATTTGCAAACAAATCTATGTAACAAGACTACCCACTGCACCTACACAGAGGTAGCCGGGGAGAAAATTCTTATTAGGGTTGATTACTCCTGCGTGGGTCATGGGTTATTTTCATATAAATATCTACGCATTTTTCCTGCAATCAGATATTACTCTCTTATCAGATAAGATCATAATATCTATTTATAACCTTTATAAAATTAAGGAAAGAAAGAATACATAAAATAATTCATTGGACCAACAACTTTTTTAGTCTGTATATCATTATACTACTATCTCACTTGATGGTCAGTGACGATGTGGTCGAAGATGTTATCACGCTAGACCTAGAATGCTTACTGGCTCTCAATGACTACTGCCTTTACACACTATGTTATAGTGACAAGTTTTTCAAACTTGACGGTGGTAGCAACCCAGGCGGGTACTCGAAAGTATCCTACATTGGTGGAGATCAAACCAGCGTCCATCATTTTGGCATCCGACGCGGCCACCGCTAAACTATCATCGCTTCAAAAGTTTATTTTCTCCTTTCTTATACTTTTATACATTCTATCTTCAATATTCATAAAAGTTACAATACTGGCTAGTTCCAAAATCCGAGGACAGAAGCCGACTAGCAACAGTTACATGTTAGTAATTGTTGCTATCTAACATATTCTCTTTGTTAGCGATCCCATTGTTCAGCTAATGCTATAATGACGGCATTTAGCTCTTAGCCTTTACTTGTTTCTGTAACTATGTATGCGAAACTAGGATCAATAAATATATACTGGGGCCGTACCATCAACTTTTACAAAACCATCATGTTTCAAGAACGTCATACTTCAAGCTTAAAGTAATAATGCTCAGATTCGTACCATGAACGTCTTAAAACATTATTGTTTTATTATCGCTCAGTGACGTGTAGAATGAATGAACGAAGAAACATTCCTGCTGTAAGGGCAAGCGAGACAACATTATATTTTCATATAGCGTTGTCGCTTTCGTTGGCGCTGGCTCATGGTACGCTTTGAGTGAACGAAATAGAGGTTTACGTCACAAAACTGCTTAGTCTAAACAACATTAAAGTAACATTGCTTATGTGTCTTTGTGGTACGAAAATTCAAAGTAAGATTACAATAATACTGCTATAAGAGTTGGTGGTAGCCCCCCTGGTATATACTGGTTTGTTTACGTGGAATTTCTGTTAGAAAACACGCTACGTTCATTTCCATATTGATTTACTATTAGTACTGGTAAAATATGTAGAATAACGCCTATCAATATATTTAAATGGCTTCTTCGTTCTAAACGCTTAAATATTACTAGTTATTGCTTGTTTTTTTTTTCAATTACCAAGTTTTTTTTTACACACTCCCCTCACTACGATAACTTGTGTCGCGGGAGGCATAGACACACACAATCACAATACACAAACATCCAAGACCCGAGAAAAAAACATATTTGCTCATCACAGAAATGTTTGCCCCGGCCGGGATTCGAACCCAGGGTCGTGGTTCCAAAGTTGGTTTCGATGATCACTGAACCACGACGACCGTTTATTGCTAGTGGTTCTCTTGTAGAATCAAACTATTTTCTTTTCTCACACTTAGACCCCCGCACTAGGATTCCCTGTATCGCGGGAGGCATGGACACACACAATCACAGCACACAAACATCTAAGACCCGGGACAAACATCTACACTCATCGCACAAATGTTTGCCCCTGCCGGGATTCGAACCCAGGGTCCCGGGGACACAGAAATCATGTCAATGACACTAACCACTGCGCCACGGCGACCGTCAAACCAAACCTTCAATTGAAATAATGTTGTATAAGATTTTATACGCTTACACTAAAGTCTACATTAGTGTGAGACTTATGATTGACAATACTAAAATTAGATCTTTTTATTGAAGTGCGGGTATTTCAGGTCAAATAAGTCGTCACGCTATTTGGTGCCGACTAAAACTAGCCGCTATAGATAACTTAAGCAAAGTTATATTACTCATACATACACTATTGGACAGGATCACATGACAGCGTACAGACTTTAGCCTTATTTTACATTTTATCTAGTAACTTTTTTTTTCTTAGGGCATATGCCTTTATTCAAATAAAACACTAATAACTAATTACAATACTGCAGTTACTACAATAACATTTGAGCAATCCACTAGCTATTGGTAGCCTATAGATAACTCAAATGTTCTAACCCGCTACCGGCTGGCAGCGTGCCCAGAATGCTAGCAGCATTGCCACGTTGAATTGCAATGCTGATTCGTTGAGCCAAATAATGTGCCAGCATTTTGGTCACGTGTCGCATCGATCAAACGCTCTGATAAATTTTGGAAAATCCGATGAGATAAATAAAAAAAGATAGATTTTATCTTCATTACGTATCTTACTTAAGCATTACTTAATCTGATTACTTACTTACTTACATACTTACTTTGAAAAATTCGAACTCCGTTTCTGGATCTTACACCGAAATTTACTCAACCTACCAAATAAAGCTGCAAAATCGCTCACTACAATAAAAATTAAATATAATTAGATATTAACATTATTTATAGACACAACAGTGAACATAACTCTAGTTTCGATGATATTATCAAAACGTTTAATCTATACTATAAACTAAAAAAATATAGAGAACTTTGTATTTATTGGAAGTTGGTTCGTTTGCCACCGAAAGCTCGCCCGGTCACTAAACGCCTCATAAACCATATCTAATCAACGCGGCAACGGTGTAAAGAATCACACATCAAGAGCTTTCTTTACATTACACCACTTCAAATGGAACCACGAGATCCAAATTCAAATTATTTCCTATTTATAAAAATACAAACTGTCAAAGCAAACAGAACAATCTCATTCTCAAAGTCCGTTTCCATAAATTCTCGCGAGGAAAGTGTCGGTTGTGACGGGCTCTATAGAAAATGTCTTCCGTAATTCTCGTTTCGGTTAAATTAAAATAATGGACCTCAATTTATTTGTAGACGCTCACTTACTTCAACTTAATGGCAACTGCCGAGTGCCACTCAGTAGTTATTCCACTAATAAGAAAAAAAGTTGAGAGTCCATTTGGAACGAACTCGGGAAATTCACAGTCGGCAAAAGTAATAGACAAAATTTTAATCAATTACGCGATAGTCGAATAAATTGAAAAGGTATGAGTTAAATTGAAAATAATTAAACGGCTAATGAGGATCTTGATCCCAAATTATACAATCACAAAATCTATTCTGTGAAATATATATAGGACACTACTCTCCAAAGTAACTTTGATGTATTTTCCAAATAAGTTTTCATAAAGAGCTTAAGAGCAATTTCGTTGAAAAAATAGATCGCCTTTATAAACAAAGTTCGCACAACTACAAGTGAGCAATTTCCAAGATAAATGAAGAGATGGGATGGAGAAGGTTGTAAGGAAAGGGCACGCCCAGCCTCGCAGTCGGTGAACGGAAGCAAAAGGATTTTAACAGAACCTACTTAGATAGGCTCGTAACAGTTTACGATAGTGCTGCTGGATTTATTGCGCCGCATTTTTAGGGGTTCGGTTGGACTATTATATTTTGTGCTCCCGGAGACTGGTTAATGTTTATTTTCTTTACGCATTGTGTGTGGGCGTGTGAACGGGAATGGTAAGTGGCTACCGCCCACGAACTCATCCAGACATATTGTGTCGTGTTGTTAGTGTTATTATACAAATTTTACACAGTTCCTGGAATCGACGAACCTCGGCTTGTTAGTTTGTTCCGTGGAAATCGATAAAGGCCTCCCTACAACTTCATAATTTAGACGAGATTATTTTCGCGTCGGAGGAAGGGAGTCTCGCAAATTGTTTCTTCTTCCCTTGACGGTTTATTCGAAAATAAGCTTAAGGTATTCCAGTTTCATTAAGGAATTCTTTAACATCGCTCGACTATTAAACTACAGCCGTATACTTAGCATAATTATTTCTTTGGGTCTATATATTGTATTATTATGTATGTAGTTGAAAGCTGTAAGTAAAAGGCAGTTAGACAGCGACCTTACAATGAAGGCGATAAGTAGACACGGTTGATCTTAAACCAGGGTCACGATTAGAAAATCTTTTGTACAGTGTGATCTGCATTACGTCATTCATTGTTTTATTAAACGGCTTAGGATTGCTTGTATAGGTATTGATTTTCTATCGGATTCATTTCGAGCATCGTGTTTTATCTGTCGATCAGACTATCAGGGATGCACCATCGAATATCGCTGCAAGCTGTAAGGTAGAAGAGCCACCTTCAAGTTCGGAGTGCTGTTACCTTTACTTTTGTAATGGCCACTGTCAAGAAGTGTACATTTCACGAGTCTATGTTTCCTGATAGTTAAAATCTTGAAGATATCAGGAGTGAATTTATCTTCCAATCTTGCGGGCTATATCTAATACCACATTATTATAAATATCGGGTGAGATACTTATCAAAACATCAATCGCAACTTTATAATGGTATAAACAAATTAATATTATGCCTTGTGCTTTCAAACATGCTAGGTGACGCTTATTCGGAACTAGATCTAAAAATGAAGTATGAAATAAGGAATAACAAGGGTATGTATTGAAACGATATGAATCTATACCCAGCGCAACAAAGAAGCACAGTGCTTAGAGGTTTACGTTGCGAGTTACATTGAAACAGACCCCGGCGTGAAAGGCTCAAACAGCTCATTGTAAGTACTCATTATTTATAATCAAACGAGTCTCTAGTTATCGTTACCCAAGCTTATAATAGAAAGACAACAGAATAACGGCTGGGTTAACCGCAAACATCCATATAATCCACAATAATGGTGATGTCATGTTTTCACTGACTAATCACAATCGATCAGATTGAAGGCTACTATTTGTACGTGGACTATTAAAATCGTTCCAGCCCAATGGGCACGTGTAATTCTGTACTTGGTATATTGTAGAATGTAAACAGTTTCGTGTTACCGTGTTATTCGTTATTAGTCATAACGTAACCCGTTGCTTAACTGTTGGAATTACATCTATGCCATTTATAGAGCAGTTTCAAGTGACATAATGGAATGGGACAGATTGGGACAGAGCAATCTACCGTTGAAATTGAAAGCGCTTTGTTGCTTACACGTGCCATAGATTCTCAGTAACTGGAATTATTTCACAGAGATTAATGTTTTGTCTCGTCGAATTAGGGGCCATCTATATATTACGTGACACCTTTAGGGGGTGGGAGGGGGTCAGCAAAGTGTGGCAAGGAGTGGGGGGAGTCTTAAGCTATGTGACGTCACATGTCAAATTGTTCGCAACTTAGCGCCCGTCGGTAAACGGCGATATAAAATCAAAAGCGAAAAATTCAAATTTACAATTAATACATCTCAGAAGGAGAATTTTCAATTAAACAATATTTCTTCTTAGTCAAAAGTAGATCCGAAAATATCAAAATGTTTATCTTATAATTTCGAGATGATAAATTGCTTAGTGTGTGACGTCACACCAGGGTGTAGGGGTGTTACAAATGTGACCAACTATGACATGGAGGAAGAAGGGGTCAAAATTCATGAAATTCGTGTGACATAATTTATGAATAACCCCTTAAGGAGTTTTCATTTCAACACTTTGTAAATATAAGTAATATTCGAATTACTTATATAGAAAAATTCAACATAAGAAGGACCTCGAAAGTGAATTTTCATATGATTTGTACATCATTCATTGAGGTATTTGGTCAAGAGATGTACGCAATACGCTCCGTTTCCGTAAGACGGGAGCTTTAACTAAGTTTGTTGCTAAAAAGGCAAAAGTCATTTAAAAATCTAAGATAGTAAGAATACCAATATTAAGAGTTACCTTTAATAACGGGATATTGACCCATTTAGCCATTAATAAAGAAAATGCTGTGTCTTCAAGTCTCGAGTAAATAGGTACCTTCAAGGCAGTCGTGAACCATCGGAGATCGCATCATCACTAAACATCAGGCAATCGACAAACGCTCCCTATTCTGTATGAGAAAAAAAACTAGTAAACAACCGGGGTAATAAAGGCAGTGACTGAATATGGCTAAATATATGCCAAGTTGAAGTCACGTCTATGACACACCTCGCGTCATTCGTCGCCGTCTTGGCAACAACTTCCAAACGAGAAAGAGCATTTATTATGGTCGCCAAGCGAGCGTATTACTACTAAAACTTATATTAAATAATTATGAGTTCAGTATTTAAATTAATAATTGGTTTTTATGCCTTTGCATACATAGAAAGTTAGAATATGGAGTGCTATTATATACTTGTTTTTTTTTTTCTCAGCTATGTGCGTCCACTGTTGGACGTATGCCTCCCCCATATAGGGGGGATTTGCCAATACTCGCCACGCTTGGCAGGCGGGTTGGCGAGCGCAGTATGATTTCCGATCCTCAGAAGGCGCTGCTGCCCACCTCCTGGTACGTTATCCCTTAGCCGACTCTTACGGCACCCGCGGGAAGAGATGGGGGTGTACTATTCTAGGCCGGTACCACCACGGCACGGCATATACTTGTTACTACCTGTTAAATTAACCCATATTCAGGCGAATAAATATATTTGATTTGACAACTAAGACAGAAAAGTTTATTAAAACTTGCCTTCTATACCTTGTCTATACTAATATTATAAAGAGGATAGATTTGCTTGCTTGTCTGTGTTGGGGAGCTGCGCTATCCCGGGGTGACATAGGCTATATTATTATTATTTTTTAAATTAGGGGTCCTAATAAATTTTCATTTTGATATCATGTACCCGTGCCAAACCGGGGCGGACCGCTAGTCACATATAAGAAGCACGAAGAACTCAAAAATATGACTGAAAGGCCATTGTCATTGAGGCTTCCTCAATTTTTCCATAGATTAGTGTGTTACACTATTAACCCCTGTGTTACACTGTAACTACTTGCGGAGACACGTACCGCACGTCATGCATCCATATTTGACATCAATATTAGAAGGCAAACTACTGCCGTATCAATGTGTACGGTGTACGGCAGTAAAATGTGTATTGTATTGGAAAATTACTAACGCTTGCGAGGCGCGACTGACGAATCGCGGGCTGCGCGGGCGCATCGCTGTCTCCGCCGCGGACACGTCATTAGACAATGTTGTATTTACCAGGGTTGCACTGAGATACTAAAAAATAAGAGCTGGTCCACGTGTATAAAAAGGTTAACAATTCACTATAATATTATTCACAATAATAGATCACTAACTAGATTTATTCGGCCATTCGTTTATGTTCTCCCGGGAATCAACAGGTGTCTACAAAATCTGTTATTTGTGGCAGTGGACAAGTTAAAGATCGTTAAGGAGCATATATAAAAGATTCCCTAATTTGAGAATCTTTCATAGTCTGACAGAACAAGTGCTTTTGCATTGCACAGCTACAAAGACACAGAAGATATAAGACGCAGAACTATATTACATGACGATGTAAATTATACCTTCATCACTTCCAGAAGAATGTGGCTCCAAGGAATCACTTCAGAAGTCTGAACAACGTGAAAAAAAATCCAGATCTTTGTTCCAACACGTATCCTACGAAGGTCACGGAGGTGTCGAGTTGTCCGAAAATTCGTGTCCGTTTTTTTCATGAATTTAGATTTTTACAATATTAAAACGAATTATCACATTAATTAATGAAGCATAAGCAGACAGTACGGGAACGTATTGTAAACGGGTGTTTCATACAATACAAAGTATCGGTTTTAAGTCAATAAAAGGCTAATTATTAGCTGCCTTAAGCACATTTTTGAATACTTCGGACATATTGGTAGAAAAGGCGGAGATAACTCTGGCAAAGTAGAAGGCAATCGATCGGGTGGCCTGAGCTTCATGCCTTGGTCTGACCATGTCCGGACCACGTTGGATATTTCTGAGAAAGATTCCATACTATCACAAAACAGAAGCTTATGGATGGTTACGATTCTCAGACATGAACGCGAAGCTCTCATACATTGAATTTGATAACAATATAATTTTGAAAGGTTTAATGTACATAATTATAAATAGCCGTCTTAATTGAGCCATAAAGAAAACGACAGTTCTAATAATCTATTCAGTAAGTAAACTAAAATCTCTCGTCACCAAGGTCTTCATAGCAGGCAGCCCTAATTTACCACGCGGGAGCAACGAAGGCCATAATGTAAACATTGGTAAGCCATCTCCGTTGGTACTATTATCTAATCTGGCGGGAGTTGGGTGCGCTATCTACACTAATATTATAAAGAGGAAAGATTTGATTGTTTGTTTGCATTGAATAGACTCCGAAACTACTGGAACGATTTGAAAAATTATTTTACTGTTGGGAAGCTACACTATCTCCGGGTGACATAGGGTTTAGGTACATTTTTTAAAAGTAGGCATCCTTATAATGTTTAATTTTGTATTTTTTTACCCGTGCGAAGCCGGGGCGGACCGCTAGTCATATAATATACGATGAAAACGAACAAAAATGTAGTGCGTGAAGCTAGCCCCAATATCAGTGTCCGAAGCAGGAATTGCAATCGTGGCGCAGCTTTAACGCAGCGTGAAACAATACAATTTGGTACTAACTGTCACTTATCTAGTATAACTGTGACACAGAGAAATTACAGTTTGTGCGGACGGTATGTCAGTTATTCAATTGCTTTAGATAAGGTACGGTATATGAATGAATGACAATTGTTTATTCTTTTTCAATGTACACAATAACGACATTATGTACATTTTTTAAAAATAAACGGTTATTAATATTACATAAATACATATAATTCTCTGGGACCGCTGTCATGTATACAAACACTCTACACTCAAGTTTATCTACTGGTTAATTATTTTCGCTCACGTTTTTAATTATGTATTTTAATAAATATAAACCAGCAGAATATATACCTACAATATGAATTTATAAGTGACTTATGTGATAATCATGTATGTAATTGTGATACCCACTCCGATGACCACATGTCTAGCAGCAGTGAAAACTGTCTTGGAAGGGTTTGATTCGGAGATTAGTGTGCGTTTCAATCGACACACTTTAATTACCCAAGAAAGTTATTTTAAACCAACGAGTTATCAATTAAGGGAAAAAAAGTTGACTCTCATAAAGGGAAATTTGTTTTAAAATGATGACATTCTTTATCAACCGACTTGTGCTCAAAACACATTACCATTTAAGTGACTTTATAAAAAAATTAAAACTTAAAGGTAAATTAAGAATTTATGTACATCATTCTTTTTAAATTAATTAAATTACTATGTATATTTATACCAACTGAAATGATCACAGCATCGCCCAAACGGACAGATGACCGAGCTAAACGAGAGTGGTTAATCAATACCCGATACTTAAGTGTAATCGTGATACGCAGAATATTAACACGCAAGAACGCGCAGCTATCCACGATCGTATCATGCGTACACGCAAGCCATACGCATCGAGAAGCAAATACTCGAGTGAAAGAAATTTCGAACGGGGCGTGAGGATTCCTTAACGATGCATGTATAGGCATTTGGATCATTGTTTGATGGGTAAACGAAAGCAAGAAGATTAATTCACCGCTACCCGCCTCGAGGAAAACTAATAAACACTAACATATTTTTTTTCGTATCTCTGGGGCATCGCAATGAATATTCTCGACAACATAAAGTAAGAAACATGTGCTAATAACACGACCTTCTTTGAGCGTGATTTCAGAATTGTTGTAGTGTATTACGTCCCAAGAGTAAGTATGTATGTACTGATGTATTAGGCGGTTATTTGTTGTTTGGAGTCAGAGCAAACAGCGAACGAGTTCTCAGGTAGCCAGGTACCCTAGATAAATTAAGCCCTACGGAGAGAGCTGTATAGCTCGTCTTCGAGCAACTAATCCAAAGAGAAGAATTGCTTGTCGGTCTTATTAATTACCTACGTATATTGTGATTTTATACTACCAAAAAAATGCTAGAAAGAGCAAAGATTGCAGTACTGACCAATTAGAAGCACGTTATGTTTAATTTCGACCAATCACAGAGCAATATGTCTTGGCGGTATCTAAAATTGGCGAAATTAATTGAATATCTTAAGGTTCATTACTCGATAATCCTTCACTAAGGTTCTAGTCTAAGTACTGATCTGAACAGAGTGAAGTTAGATAACGAAGTATACCACATGTGGTCCGGATAAAAACCTTTTTGGGAGAGAAAAAAATATTTTATCATACAATGGCCCGTTTATGTAATGTAAGTGTCCATCAATCACGCTTCCATATCTACCTAAAACGTTATAAAAAAATACACCGTTGCGAATATGTTCTGATATATATTTTTGTGTGTATCTCGAGAAAACTCTTACTTGAGATGGTACTCGCGTGAAATGTCAGTGATTTTACTGCTCGTTGAAACATTTATTTATTATGCAAATAGCTATAGTATTGAACAATTGAAAAATTTGTGATTTTAATAGGTACTTTATACTGTTATTGAGTTGCGTTTATGAAACATATTTTTTTTATTTTATTAATGGTTTAGTAGTTGATTAATACTGCAGCTACTACAATAACATTTGAGCAATCCACTAGCTATTGCCAGCCTATAGATAACTCAAATGCTAATATATAATAATATTGTTAATATATATTTCTAAATGGGAATTTTTATTTTTTGTGGAATATGTAAAATAACCTCAAATCAAATATTCAGACAACAATTCATCAGACGACATAAGACGACTACTGCTGGTCATACGCCTCCCCCATTGAATTTATCACACTCAGACCCCCGCACTAGGATTCCCTGTATCGCGGGAGGCATGGACACACACAATCACAACACATAAACACCCAAGACCCGGGACAAACACCTATAATCATCGCACAAATGTTTGCCCCTGCCGGGATTCGAACCCAGGGTCCCGGAGACACAGAAGTCAAGTCACTGACACTGACCACTGGCGTATAAGGACGATTGGAAGCGGCCCGCATTCAGCTGATTTCAGCCTCTTCCTGCGATCGTAGTCAGGTCATCTGACCAGTGACCACCAAGTCAGAGGGCTCTTATAATGCGCTTACATGTCCGTGGTGAGAACTTTTCGACCCCATCGGCCATTAGATGTAGGTATATAATAGATGCGTGCCATTGCAACTTACTAATCTGCTCAGCTATGTTCAGTGACTATCTGTCTTCTATATACGGATCTCCGATTCCGATTTCTGATTCGATCTTATAGAGAAACCCCGAGCCGACCTTGGTGTGCAACCTTGGGTTTGCTAATATAATATCATATGTTTTATTAGTTAGCACGAATTAGGCAATACTATGTACAAATGGGAAGAGAAAATAGTCATACCGACAGGGAAACCTAGTGGTGTGGCTATTTGCACTTATAAACAATTCCATTTTGTAAATATTTTTTAATTTTTAGCAGCAATAAATTTATTATTATATAAGGCCCATAGTTGAGAGTCCACATTTCGGTTCCATGTCACCACTGGTAACACATACTCATCGAAGGTTTTTTGGCTTAGTGATATTGTGGACGAAAACTGTGCAAATTTTCCCAAAAAAATTGTCACCCGAATCGTAAACAAGCCAAAATTTGTAGTCGCTTTGAGAATTCTCTTAAAAATTTTACAAAACTACCCGATTTGATAGTATTATAATATGTTACTGTTTATAGAGTTACTGTAATATATGTATAGTGTATATCCACGAAAGAGAGAGGTAAGTCCGTGTGTATACCTGAGTAGTTCTTAGGAAAATTATCAACAAGTAAATCATACACATTTTGCGTACATAACGACGACACATTATGAAGTTACAAGTAGTGGGTAGTCACGATTCCAAGAGCGTAGATAGAATTTTAGAAAATGCAGTAATACTAATATATAATATTAGGGCTCTTGGTATATAATGGAATAAATATTTAAAGTGTATGTGGTGTTAACTGTGGTGGTCAAAATGCGCGTAAGTTTGTTCTGTTATCGATGTGACATTTCCCACGTAAAAAAATCTGAAACGCTCAGAAATTCCAGTGATAAAACAAACCTGCTTGCTAAATACAATCAAGCTATGTGACCTATGTACCTATACGATATCTGACTAACACAAATTATACATGCATATGCTAACAGGAACACAGTGCAGACATCAACAGACATGACTGTAGTGTAGGTATAAACTGTCAAGGTATTGTTAGGCATCTAGGCAGTAAATCAGGCCGTCACGGGCATGCCCATTATTAGAATTAGAACAATGGGGTACACGACAAGGCAAATCGTGTAATGATAATGAATTTGCGTGTTGGTTAGCTAACGCTAGAGGTGCATTCAAATAAAACTCAAGTTTATAAAAAATAGTTGATTGGAGTGAATTTCTATATATATGTTTACGCCTTATAAGATAAGGGCATTGTCATGTCAAGTTGAATTGTAAATATGTGTTAGTATATACATAGTTTGAATAATTCGTAGTAATTGATAATGATTCAAAAAAAGGAACATAGATGGATAGTAGAATAGATAGACAGATAATTCTTTATTGTAACACACAAAGACAATTACAAATTAGTGGTATTTACCATAATTAGTATTCTAAAACTGCAAGCAATGCAATAACTCCCCAACCCGTTAATTGTACAATGCTCCGTCGATCCAAACATTTAAATTAGAATTTTGCAAGAATTATAGTTAAAATGTGAAATTGTTCAGCACTTCTCGAAAGTTATCAATATTGCTTCAACTAAATCGAGTTGAATTATCGCTAAAGCCTGTGTAAGCCCTACAGCTAATTGCAATATTAATTAAGAGGCATTAACAGGTCCAGATAACTGGAATAGATAATTGATTTGTGGTAAGTACTTAGCCGAGAAACGCTATCGTTGTAACTAAATTAATTGAAAACAGGTTATTGCGTGCGTAAAAGAAATTTATAGTTAAGTGTTTAAATTATTAAACTGGTTAAAATGACGTTTTAAACCTTACAATCTTGTATTTAATAAGTACGTAGCCTTATTCTTACCTTTAAATAAAGCAAATTCCAATATTATTCATGAAATCAAAATATTAAAAATAGTACAAATTACGTTCTTTGTGCATATGTTTGTTATTTTACATTTATAAGCTTACGTTTGACAAGTCTCACTTGATGTTACGCGGTGACGTGGTCTGAGATGCAGCACGCAATCCTAGAAGGTCCTGACTCCAGACTGTAGGATTATAAATCGGGAAACACAGTAAAAACATCGAGTTCCACTCGTTGGCATTATGAATTATAAATCTGAAAGTAAAGCGCTTCGTACGTAATTAGTGGTATAAATACCCTGTAGCGAATGGCGCATTGCCGTACGTCTGGTTGACCGATGATAAAATAGGAATTGTCGAATTAAATTACGTTATTCTAATTCACATTCAATGCTTAGTCAGTCATTCAGATCACATAGAAAACCGATAGGCAAGCAAGTCTACCCCGGTGTCAGTTTATGCTTCGGAGCCTATGTTCTACCAGAGAGTCACTACCAATGCTCATATTGGAGTCTTACATTTAGGTTTTCAGATTCGTGGTCTCCTTTCCAGAAACACGTCTCAACGGGTTCAAGACATAATTGCATTGCATACGCTGTATCAATTCGACTAAGTCCAAAACACTCATTAACAACATCACACCCAATTAAACCAAACCCATATTGTAAGTACATTTCAGATGCAGTACCTTTCTGTAAACACCTAAGCGTTAGGCGAGCTGAGGGTTATGTAACCAACGCACGTGGCACCGCGACTAGAGCATTCGAGCTAGTAAGGTCGTAGTAAGGTTATCCGACGTCTAGCCTGATGCAAACTCACCTTTCGCGGAGCGAAAAACATTCCTCGTACCACTTGTTTCATGTTGATTTATGAAGAAAGATCTTATGACGAGAAAGTATTAGAATAACGAGTATGTTGATAATTTAAGAGAGAGAGCATCGAATAGCTTAAGCTGCGACACGCCCGTGAAGACATACAGTGGAATGAAGAAGAATGGTCAAGAATTAAATTCACAGATGAGTCTCAACTCTCACTTTATACTTCTCATGGAAGGCGAAGTGTTTACAGGCGACCTAGTGAGCGATACCTTCAAGCCTGCTTCTCAGAAAGAGTCCAGTACAGTGGGGACGGTGTACATGTATGGGCTAGCATATCTTCAGAAGGTAGCACAGATAGACCATAGATAATGGTACTCTGACTAGGAAAAGATATGCCCAAGAGATTCTTAATGAATATGCAGGGCCGTATTTAGCAAATATTGGTGATGGATCGATGCTGTTGCTTGATAATGCCCGGTCACACAAGGCTCAGGTCATGCAAGAGTATATTCAGGTTGGTATCGTGATGGCTTGGCCATCAAGAAGTCCTGATCTAAACCCGATTGAGTGCGCCTGGGATGAGCTAGGGAGGCTAGTTAGAAGCCGCAGACCATCTACCACCCTCAGGGCACAAAACAGATCCTGATAGAAGAATGGGACGATATTCTCCAACATCGGCTCAGAAACCTTTTTTTAAAATAAATAATACGAAAACATACATATACATTTTTATGAGTTTTTTGAAACTAAGCGAAAAATTACAATTTTTAATTAATTTACTTTTTTTTAAGTTTGAAATGTTAATAATGTAAATTGTATGTACTAAAGGTTCAAAGAAGGCTGATAAAATTAGCTTTAAAATGTTTTTTTATTTTACATTTCTAACTTCAATAGTTTGTATTCAATACTTAATAAAATCGATTTAGTATACATAGTTATCGGAATGTTCCGAATCGGGTGACAGGACAGAATTGCTTGAAGGTTAATGTATTTTATTTCTTCAAACATAAACTACAGAGGGTCGTGTAATCTTGCCAGGGCATACAGGATACAAAGTTTCGTCGTCAATGGAAAATATAAATACCTACTAGGCTGGTATAGTAATCATATTATATAAAATATCTAACTTATCATTCGAACAAAAAAAAACAGCTGATTAAAAGACTTACGAGTAGACATAACATAAAAAATAAATGCTGCAAATAACGCGCGAATAATCACCATAGTAACATGGAACAAATCACTCCCACTTTATCGATAAATTGTTATATTCGCGATATTAACATCAATACCTATTAATATCAACACAAGGAAGAAAAATAACACATTTTCCCCATTAATTATATTGAACTGGCACGTGGTCTGTGAATATGGGCCTTATGAGCTGGCTTAAAGTCGCACAATGAGCTATTGAGAGGGCTATGCTCGGGGTTTCTCCAGGTCGAATCAGAAATAAGGAGATCCTTAGAAGAACGAGAGTCACCGACTTAGCCCAGTAGATTAATCTCCATTCAGTGGAGACCATGGACTGGCAAGCGCAGCATAGGATGGCTACTGACAATATGGACAGACGCCCTGACTGAGACGGCTGGATGCGGACCGCTTCCATCCGGTCCTTGTGGAAATCAATGGGGGAGGCATTTATGTCCAGCAGTGTGCGTCCTATGGCTGAGATGATGATGATTTTTCCTTGACGTCGACATTTCTATACATAGTACTAACAACTATGTCGTAAGCTATGTAATTATATCAATAAGAAACTCAGCAGGCTATTGATCAATGAAAGACTCCTTATTCAAATTCTCCAAATACAGAATCATTCATTATATTAAGGGATCTAGAGAAAATTTCTGTCAAGGGCGTATTTATTATCGTCAATAGTAGCATTTATATTTTCTAAAGACACTTAACGAGCGTTCCAAAATAAATATGAAGCTACTAACAAAAAGAAGCTGAAAGAAATTAGGTTCCTTTCAATTTGGTTATATATAATTCTTATACAGTACAGGATAAAATAATTTGGCAACTGATAAGGCTCACTGATACATTATAAATAAATGTAAGTATTTAATTATCGATATGAAAATCTATTATAAATAATGACGGAAAGTTCGTTAAGTTGGCGGGTTCTGTTTAATATAGCGCAAGAGAGATGTCAGTGCAGGAATTACGACCCTCACATAGAATAATCCCTTTAGGATTTTAATGGAATATTTATTTCAGGTAGCGGAGAGGTAACAGAGGTGACACAATGAGACTTCATAGAATTGGTTTATTCCAAGTATTTTTATGTCCAATAATATGAATAGAATTGTATTTATTCATAGCAAAAATCTTACAAAGTAAAAACATACCAGGCTATACTATAAAATAATAAAACAGCTAGAATGAAAAAAAAGCAAAAGTTTCTAAATAATCAGTAGAATAATAGAAATAGCCTTATAGATAAATACCCTCCTTCGGAAAAATTCCATGTGGTTAGCTACTCCGATATATCGAGGTAGGAAGCTCGTTCTACATTTTACACGTGTATGGGAAATCGAACGAGTGAACTGCACAGTATGTGACTTTTTCTCTCAGCCATAAGACGTCCACTGCTGGACATATGCCTCCCCATATAGGGGGGATTTACCAATACTCGCCACGCTTGGTGCGGGTTGGCAAGCGCAGTATGATTCCCGATCCTCAGAAGGCGCTGCTGCCCACCTTCTGGTACGTGATCCCTTAGCCGACTCTTACGGCACCCACGGAAAGAGATGGGGGAGTACTATTCTAGGCCGGTACCACAACGGCTCATTCAGTAGTATGTGACTGACATGACTCAATTATATGTTATATATGTATTAACCTTACCAGCGCCTGAAAAAGCTAATCCACGCACATATAATTGATTGGAAATCCTCGTGAGTTTGACACATTATAATATATATACATATATATTATCCGGCTTTACTCACGTTTGCAATCGAAGTTTGGACCTAGATTTCAGGCATGTCTGATGCCCATCCTCAAGTGAATTCACGCTGCCAGATCAAGGCGACTACTGCCTGAAATCTAGATCGAAACTTCGATTGCAAACGTGGATAAAGCCGTATAACACATATGTATATATAAATATATATTATAGTGTGTCAAACTCACGAAGATTTCCAATCAATTTTATGTTCGTGGATTAGCTTTTTCAGGCGCTGGTAAGATCATATTATTATTACTAGCCAGCATTATACATATGATAAATTATAGGCAGATGCAAAAACTGCGCATAGCGGGTGGCTCTAGGACCTCGTTGAGGGGACGCTGATGATTCCGATTGCTTTACCCTATGCACATTCCTGGGCGCAAAACTTGGCTGGCTAGGAAATAACCACATGTTTTTTATAGCTTATCGACTAGGACTAGGTTTCTTCTAGAATGCTTCGTTGCAGACCGCATCATCGCTTAACATCAGGTGAGTTCGTGGTGAACCGCTTGTATCATTAAAAAAAAAGAATCAAGGGCAACGATACGCCCACGAATTGACGAATAAAAAAGAAAATCAATAACCAATATGGTCTACGCGAAGCCAGCAGACGGTTGGTGTGGCGTCTGGTCATTATCACTTTACACATGGAAACTGTACACTTTCCAATTGTTTCAAGATTCTGGCGGATTCACGCGTCTGCGCTAAAAGCGTTAATTATGCTAAATGGCAGCCAACTTAGCGGCGCTTATCTAAATAGCTATTCAACCTAGTCTATCTGAGGAAAATTGCTTTACTTACGGGTCGCGTACAGATCTCTACTGAGCCCGCATTACTTTTATACACTCGATAACCAGCTCTGGTCGAGATAAGGGGTATGCTGAAAATCAGCCAACGTAGACATTATCATCGGTCGACAAGACGTACGGAAATGCGCCATCGCTAGATAGTAGATATATACATACGAGCGTTTTGCCTCTACTTTTTCAGTGCGTACTGCCAGAATGGAACTCGTTGCCCGAGTCTGTGCTTCCCGATACGTACAATCCTGGAGTCTTGACGTCACGAGTGGATAAGTGCCTTCAATGCTTGCGTGCCATATCTTAGACCACGTCATCACTTACCATCGGGTGAAACAGAGGTTAAACGCAAGCTTATAATATTTATACAAAAAAATACAAAGACAGACACCATGTTTACGTAGCGCAGTGCTGAGCAAATCCCTATTGTCAAAATAATTGTACCGACTCATAATATAAGGCTCTTTGTGTCATTGTTATAGTTTTTTTTGGGAATAAATGATGTAATTATATTTTATTATTTTCTATATTATCGGTATATTTATATGAAACTAGTTGTTCCGTTTCTGTGGCAACTACAGGATTCAATGTACATATTATTATTATGTTTACACCTTCTACGGCTTTCCACAAGCGAAAAGGTGCCTCTAAATTGGTAAAGTCAATCGACTCATAGTTTCATTGTTATTTGATCTTTACCTTTTAATATTTTCATCATAATAATAAGTCACTTTCGTAAAAGGCGGGCTTTTCCCTTCCCCACCAATTTCATTATAAGGTAATGCATAGTATGATTTGAGTTATGCCTTTTTGTAAAATCATAACCTCACTTTTTGTAACACTTTGCTGATCAAATTTATTGTTTTCTTGGATGTGTAATAGACTTTTAAGCGCTTCGCCGGCCGCTGCCGCGGCACGCTCGCTTCGGTCACTTGGCTCGCGCGTTGTGTTGTCATAGTTTCTAAAGATTTTTTTTTTTGTGCGAGGTGGTAATCCTTTTTACGGACTTTTGCCTGCCAGGGGTGACAGGCGGCTTCTGTCGGACTCTGTTTAATGGAACACCAACCCAGCCCAGGTAAGTCAGGCTAAAGCCACCTCGGCGAGCAGACGTAGCCTGTCACGCACAGATGGGGAAGTGTCATAGATTCAACCTAACCTAGTTTTTTTTCTGGTGGGGTGTTCTGATTTAGTAGTGGTAAATCATATTGCTAAATATGAAATTATATTAATCTACTCGTTATTGTAAACGTATTTCACTACATTTATTTATTCTTCGAAGCCATCTCTCTTATGTTTTAAATTATCTCGCAGACACAAGTCAAAAATCAAGAGTCGGAAAAGACCACAAAATACACAATAAATAGAGAGACCACATTTGCGCAAATGAAAGAGAAACGACATAACGTTACATTTCATATATTCGTATATATTTTCTACAGAATTCACGTATTTTCGAAAAATAATTTTAAGTATTTCGACGCAGCTCCGGCAGCAAATATTGCTTCAAGGTCTTTTGTACGAACCCCCTTGACTCCCCCAAATTTCCAGTTTACTCAAATTCGGGCGACTTGATATAAGACCCAACCCATTTATTCAATTGTAGGTAATAGGGACATAAAGACATATTTAGATGAAATAAAAGTAAAGAATTACTGTCATAAAAAAATCCCCAGCGGAAGAAGTAGCGGGCAAGTTACGTACTTACGAAGAAAATGCTAGTCATGAGCTCATGAATAAAGAAAATGTTTGTAAGGTAGTGATGTAATGCCGGTGTGGTGCGTGGTAGTGCCAAATGGGTTACGCGCCCCGCCCGACTATCATTACGCCTGCACTTCCCTACGTCTGCCAAGGCCAACACGCGGCTTTGTAGATTTAAAAAAATACTATTTGACCCATTCGAAAACAAGAAAAAATGCAGAAAATCATTATCTAATCACAGACAAACGTATAACTCAAGTAACCAATCAATTGGGTCGAATGCACAACCTTCGCAATGCCGAAAAACCTTGCATCTCTCAGTCCATAATACTCACAGACTAGAATAAAAAACTAGTATCATTAAGTAAGGTCACTTTTTATGTAATGTTTCAGAGGTTCTACGATATACACCGCAGTGCCCAAATGCCACGCCCGTAATCATTACACCTGTCCGGTTGTTTCCCTAGAGGTTCGTAGTAGATAAGAATAGTCGGACTGACTAAATTTACTGTGGTCTGGTTACATGTAAAGCATCAATAGACAATACAGTAATTACGGGCGTGTTGTAATCAATCAGTTTCTAGCTAATTACTTCTATTGCTAATATGTAGCGCGCTAAAGAAAAATAGGTACCTAACAATAACGAGAACTCCGCCATACTACACGGCTGCACTTCTAGCCTCCGTATACACTTTACGAGCGGTGTAGATGCCAAGGTCACACAATACGGCTTTTCCGGCTAAGTAGGGTAGGGAGCATGGGCTACGAAATTTGTTATTTAACTTAGGTACCTATATAAATTTGGGTACAGTAATGATGCCAATAAACCCGATCTCGCGTATTTATAATAAAGCCCAACCCTATGCAATATGGTCTCCCCTGCGTACGACAGCCAAGGTCACCCCGCCACGTGACTCCCGATGCCGGCACCGGCAAATAAGGGTTATTTAAGTTTCTCTTCTATTCTAGTCTCAATCTAAATATAATTACTTGGTACCTACATGCCTAGATCGCCTAGTCTTCATTAAACTTGCCAATGAATGCAGCGAGAGGGAAACAATGATTCGAAACTTCGGTAAAATTTATTTGGGTAAACTTTTCTTTAATTTTGAAAGGCGTATAAATTTCAGTTAGTTATTAGGTATTTCAAAGCGGCTACGTAAGTTTAAGAGGCTATAGAAAATTGTAACCGGCGAGTTTACGGCCTAACAACAGCTGACGAATGCCAGCTCGCCACTTACAGATAGAAAAAGTAAAATGACTTACCTGTTTTTTTCCAATTCGTTGTGTGTAGTCCTGGAACAGAAAACAGAGCTGTACAAATCCGACTGTACAACACCACTAAGCACTGTTTCACTGCACTGGATTGATTTTAACTTTAACAGTTCACTACACTTGTCACTCACCTGGATCCCTGTGATTTCTTGGTCTTGGGCCGCCTGCTGCTTGCCCGCAACTCCTCACACGCCGGTAAACTGGACGCGTATCCGTGCTCCGCCTCTGCAACAAACAACACTGCCATTCCGTCAAAATCAGCTGATTACGGCACGGCAAAAATAGACGGGAGCCATGTTGACGCGTATACTGCACTCGATTGACAATTCAAACAAAGAAAATCCAATTCACCTCTGTCGCGCCTCTCGAGGAATTCAGCGGCTTGGAGCAGAGCAGCAATACTCATATTTAATATCCGGGGTTAGCACAGGTATTCACGAACGAACGCGACTTTATTCGATTAAAACTATAAATAAGTGGCGGAGCGCACCGAGTTTCACGCGGCGTACGCGGACGACAAAAACACACTAGTCGAAGACGCGAGTGCCGCCGGTTCGCTATACGTCGGCGCCGCTCGGGCCCGCCTCGATCGGCCAATCGCGGAGCGCCGCTCTTCACAATAAAATACCTGGCTCAATCACGTGTTTTCAAACAAAACATTTTTTTTCGTATGCACTCGCTGCAACTTTATTATCTTGAATACTATTGCAACACGTTAATTTCATTGAATTATGCAGTACTTCTCAATATTTGAGTACAGGATAAGTATGGTGCAGTGCATCAAATTAGCGTCGCAGTCAATGCCACAAATTTACTAATTGAGCTATTCACCTTACTATTACCGCAAATTAGGCAAGTAGGTAAGTAAGTAAGTATTATTCATGTAATTTATTGCGTTATTAAATTTATTTAGTACGTTAGTACAATAATTAATGTGTACGTAGTTTATTGTAGTTTCTACAGCTGGCGGAAACAATCGTATAAAACTAACCTACAATAAATATATAAATAGTAAATGCCTATGTGTCGACAAATAAATAGATCTCAATAAGTAGGGGCGGTGCATAAACTATGCTAAAATTTGGGCACAATAGAAATGCAAATGCGCATCTAAAAATCAAATTAGTGAGATTTTGCTGTTCACCAAATCTAGCAAAAAAATTGAGAATTTGAGAAAAAGTATTCTTGAAGTCTTAAAAACTAGTCTGAATTGGCGGCTCATTTCAATACGAATATCTTTGGTGAAAATCATAGGCCACTTATGGATAAGTAGGCTAGTTCTTTTTCGGACTTTTCTTAAACATTACCCGTTACTCTTCTTTTGTTTGTAACAATGGACGTCTTGCGGGAGACTTTTCGTACCTGGAAAGTGAATCACTTTTCATACTATGATTTTGTATGATTATAAACGAGAGTTAAACTTCAAGGAATTAAGCTGCTTTTGTAGTCTGCTCCTGTATTAGCAACTATTACTTATTGTTTTCGTGTGACCTCAAACCCGGCCGACCACCTACTACAGTAACTCATGAGAACGTCATCAGGGTAGAGTGGCTATTCCGGGAGAACAGGAATATTTAATATCTAGATGTTCAGCAGGAGCTGAAGGCTGGTTCACAGGTAGTTCCTCCATCCTGCATGAACATTTTAACGTTAGAAAGTTTGCTTCGCGATGGATACCTCATTCTGTCACCGAAAAGCAAAAAATCCTTTCGAGTGGATTAGTGCAAAATTATGGTAACAATCTCGACGGAAGATATTCACAAAACGTAGCCTACATCCTTACAACTTACGAATCTTGGATCTACAGCTCCTCTCACAAGGAACAATCCACACCACGGGTATTTGAAGAGAACGAATTACCCATTGTGATTGTTGGCGGTCGGAGCGTTAATAAGCGTTTTTTCCGAAGCAATGGACCAGTAACTGTAATTCCTCTAGAAGACCGTAGAACAGTCCCTAGTGAATGACATTGTGAACTTTGTCTACCTCAAGCTTTCGGGGCGAGGAATAACTAACGCCCAAGAGCGGCGTCCGTAGCATTATTTTTCATCAAAATTACGAGCCCGCTCACACAACTGCTGGAACCATGGACTATTTGACAACTTCGGGGGTTATTCCACCCTCCGTGTAGCCTAGACTTAGTCCCATGCTATTTTTGCTATAAAAATTTCTTCAACGGTGAAAATTCAAGGACAAATAAGAGTTGAATCAATTCAATTTGATTTTATTTAGCAATATTTCTTCAAAGAACATTAGTTAAATTCGTAACCTTAGATTATTTATACAGAAATTGGAACAACGTTATAGAATACGTGGTGTCACGCATACTGAAGTTAGTATCTACGACTCAAGCATAAATCCGAGATGAGTAAGTAAATCCACAAATTTTGTTCCATTCTACTTCAGGAAAATATTAAAATAGAATAGACACTTAGATCAAATTTCTTTATTCTTAGCCAATTTTCTTTACGTAAATAATTATAGAAACTTTAGGTAGTTATATTCCTAAAATTACATTAAGGTCATCACAGAATAAATATAAGTATGCGGTAAGTATGTATCTAAAGGGTAGTAAATATGTAGTTCTTACCACGCCATTCTTTGTTGAGATTGAAGAGGATGTCAAAACGGAGATAGATTTCTTCGATTCAAGGTCAACAAAACAACAGCGAATAGACTCTCCGAACTCGTAATTTAACATCTTTAAGTATGTCACAAATACGTCTCAGAAACGTGCATAATATATATTTAGGGCAATACAGGAACTATAATGAAAAAAATTGGTTGTCTGTAAAGTCGGTTTACGGACGATAGATTTACGTGATAACGACATAATCATGTATGACATTGACATTTGACATTTGACATTTGACATTTGACTTTTGACATTTGACATTTGACATTAGACATTAGACATTAGACATTTGACATTAGACATTTGACATTAGACATTAGACATTTGACATTAGACATTAGACATTTGACATTTGACATTTGACATTTGACATTGACTTTGACTTTGACTTTGACTTTGAAGTTTGACTTTGAATTTGACTTTGACTTTGAATTTGACTTTGACTTTGACTTTGACTTTGACTTTGACACTGACTGACTTTGACTTTGACTTTGACACTGACTGACTTTGACTTTGACACTGACTGACTTTGACTTTGACTTTGAAGTTTGACTTTGAATTTGACTTTGACCTTGACCTTGACCTTGACTTTGACTTTGACCTTGACTTTGACTTTGATTATATTATCTAGATCTAGATAAAACTCAGGTGGAACGTTACAGGAATGTTACCGTTACTATTTTTCATTTTGGCATCCATCAATTTATAAAACGTTATCACGTCAAAAAGAAAATACGGCCCTACATTCTTATAAATTAACCTATAATTTCATGAATGCAGTTTTTCACACAACTTCAAACTTGCCATTGTAGACCTTTTTATGTGATATGTACGCTTTTGAAAAAGCTTTTTAAAAGTCTTTTAATCTTCCTTTTTCGGTTATAGGTATATGGTTAGCGATATCGACATAGATTTCGTCCTCTTCAGTCACAGCTTAAGTAGATATATATTTTCGGACGCTAGAGCGGTACGGAGCTAGCTTCCAGGACTTACTCGTTCGATAGTTGCATTGAATGACCGGCTCAATCAACGACCACTCAATGCACGTTCCGCCAAAAACTCGCAATTACTCTGTGTTCTTCAGTAGTATCTAAGCCATCGTTCCGTGGTTAGTTTAAAATGATAGACTTACCAAGGTTAAGAGTGCGCCCAATGCTAGGAAAAAATCATATTTCACTGTGTCTTGTCGCCCGCTGTAGTACGGAAAGCAAATACGGCCAGGCGGACGCGCCACTGTTATGATTAATTATTCAACATATAAACTAGAAATTAAAAAACTAACCGATTATTGAATTGACACATTAATCTAGCTATTTTATTGATAAATAATAAAGTGGGGTCGTCGCTGAGAATTTAGAGCATTTGAAGAAAAACGGTTTTTTAAGTGCGGTAACTGCTTATTTTTTTATACAGAACTCAATAATTCTAAACAAAATCTATTCGATTATTGTACTTCTACAAGATTTTTCACTGTCTCCAATATTTTTATAATTGCAATATACACATACGTTCGTTACCATCATAGTGTACATTTGAAAATACCTACTCCTTTTGCGTAATTTTGGCATTGGGCGCACCCTTAAATTACCTGGGCACATGATCACCAACTCCGATTATATTTGCTTCATAAATACAGAATCCAAATTAATACTTAGGAAATTATAGCGCTGAACATACCCAATAGTAACTTATAAGCTTTCTTTTTTCAGCTTGAGTATGTAAGACTATTAAGGAGTTCAGGGGTTAAATTACGATTAGCTATAATCCTCTCGATTGTTTGACTTTGAAAAAAATGCTTTTAATAATCTTACAAATAAGTGTTTTCTAATACTAATAATATTTATACAAAAACTTAGATTGTTGGGTAGGTAATAGCATACTACTGGATGCACGAACCAGCTATAATCAATGATGTTTTACTAAAGATGACGTATATTCATACTGCGCGGTGCTCAGATTTTGTTCCTTTACGACATAAACATGCTTACTGCGACAGATAATACGGTATAAATAATAATGAAAAGGATAACTATATGTTTAGACTTGCGCTTGAAATACGCGTCGCAATGAAAATTACTACAATTGACTTAATTTTGCCGCCACAGTTTCCGAGCGCTTGTGCGACATCTACGTCATATAAACATATAATATCATTACACACAACAACCCGATTCTTAGCAAATCAACAATTATGGGCAATACCCATAATTGTTGATTTGCTAAGAATCGGGCACAATTTTCTGAAGCTGTCGGGAAAAAATCGCCTTAAGGAGATCGTGACGCGCGGCGCTTAAGACCATTCTACTCGTCCTTCCTACGCCCACTACCGCTCCGTCAAGAGCTTAACGACTAAGAAAATATAAGGAAAAATAATATCTTTAATGACATTTTGTACAATCAAGAGAAATTTGAATAGGGTCGTATATAACGGGCAATCCATTTTTAGAACTTAAGCCCTAACCAAAAAAAAAATCTCGTTAATTATAACGAGATTAGAGAGAGTTTCACGATGATGGTCTTCATGGTGAAACATGATAAGCGTAAACATCTCGTAAACATGGTGTTCTTATCGAATACATTTCAGAGGTCAGCAACCCTCCGCGATGTCACCCACACGTGGACTACGGTGTTTAATTAATATACAGGTTTATCCAATCTACCTACGCTTTCACACTAACACCCTCGCTCTATTAGGATTCGCAGTGTCACATTACTCAAACATTCAACACCTGGGGCAGACATCTATACTCCTCACATAGGTATATGTTTGCCCCTGCTGGGATTCGAAAACAAATTCTCCCGATCAGAAGTCAGGTGACTGACCAATGAGCCGCGGTGACTTTTAAATTACACACATATTTTATACTTATAAGATTTTAGTTTGAGATTTCGACTATTATTTATTTTTTCCTGACCAAGACTTATTCAGTGCCTTTACTGTTCGCTACGCGGTGCACGCTTTCTACCTTTCTTTCTCTGTTTATTATGCGTGCTCAAATTGGAATGATATGTTCATAAATTTAGATAAAAAGCGAATAGAATAGGTAACGTGACTAATGAGATACTTGTCTCGGACTGAGTCATTATGTTATTGTAAAATACTGTAAAACATATGCTTAATTTCAAATAGTTCAAAGATCCGAAATCACCTAAATAACAATTGACAAATCTACGTAGGTAGGTAAGCTACAGTCTGGGTGCCAATCCTCTTATTTATTAAGATAAGCAATTCATAAACATATTTATTTAAATATATTCATAAATAAACTTAATGTTCCGTCAAAATAACAATCATTTTGCATTGTAGGTTGAATTGCATGGCGGCGGAAGAAATGAGATCTGTGTAGGTAACCATTACCACTATACTCCAAGCAGAATAGCAAAACTGCCAAAAACTACATACGTATACCTATTGTCGTAACAATCTATGAGCAATGACTGAAAATCAGTGTCTGAGGCTTTTGCCTTAGTTTTATGCTGAGTCGGGGCCCATATTCATGACACTCACAACATCATTATTATTCTGTTCTGTATTGTTTTTGTATGTATCTCTTGTGTAATGTGTGTTGTGAGTGTCTTGAATAAATGTGGTTTCTTTCTTCAATGAGTTCAGGAGAATTGATACTTTGTATCTTAACAGTTTTACTGTAGAATAATAGTATGTTTTATTTATTCACTATATAGTTGCACATTTATTTCCCATATCTTATGTTTGCCCATTTATAAAGGTTTATAGTAATGCACTTAAATATTATTACCTATTTAAAGTATGACCTGTACCACCTGTAATAAAAAATCTCTAGCTATTATGGTATGATCTTCAGTACATATTGTATAGTTATTTGACATGCACAAGTTCTAAGACAATCTACAATCAAAGCAATCTACTTGTAGGTATGTACTGATTGTTGTATGCTAGTTATAATTAAAGTTAGCGAACGAAGCGTTTTGCTTCCACATTCTTAGTGCGTACAGCTAACGAATGGAACTCATTGCCTAACTCTGTATTTCCGAAAAAATATGACCTGGGTTTTTTCAAGTCACGAGTGAATAGGTATCTTCTAGGCAGGCGTGCTCCATCGTAGACCGCATCATCACTTAACATTAGGTGGGATAGTGGTCAAACGCCTGCCTATTCCCAATAAAATAAAAAAATAAAAAGTTAAGAAAAGTAAAATTACATTTAGTATACGGGCATATTTTCTCTTTCCATTAATGTGTATATATATAAAAATTATGTACCTATTATATAATAATAATAAGTGGTACATTTCATTGTTATGTAGGTACAATTTGTGTGGTAAATTACTAAGATAAAAGTTTGCAAAATAAAGGTGCCAAATATTTGATTGGAATTAACATATTCTGAACGGAATATGGTAGTTTTTTAGTTCTACCTAGTCACCTATATATACATAGCATTTCATCCCATCAATTGAAAATTAAAAAGGTACAGGCTCTGTAAGGCGGATCTTTCTTTCCCCTCAGATACGAATATCCCGATCATCACTAATTAGAATACAAGCTGGTGCCCACGACTTCTTTCGCGTGTAGTCGGTGTAAATGTCTCTTTCAACAGTTTAGAAAACTAACCCTAATACTTCCTTTGAGGGGAATGAATTTTAAAAATCGGATCCTATTGGGAAAGCATAATTCGTAATATTTGTATTGTCTAAGTTCCTAATTCCAGCCCTGTCCGTTCAGTAGTTATGTGCTAATAGTAAGTCAGGGTTTCTTTTGATATGTTGAATGTAACGCTTACTGTACTAGGATTTGCAGTAAGCGTTACATTTGATTGGATTTGACTGGCCGGTTGGCGCAGTTGGTAACACTCTGCCTTCTGAGCCGCTGGTCCCGGGTTCGATTCCCGGACAGGTCAAACATTTGTGTGCATGAACATGTTTGTTTGACTTGTGTCTGGGTGTGTATATGAATATAAGTATATATGTCAGTCATCAGGTTACCATAGCACAGGCTCTGCCTAGTTTGGGACCTGAAGACCTTGTGTGAATGTTAATAAATAAATAAAAAAATAAAAAATTCCTTGTGTCGCAGGCGGCATGGTCATATACAGTAACACATCATGAGCATCTAAGATCCGAGAACAAACTTTATGTTCACTCAGTTTACCCCGACCGGAATCGAACACAGGACAGCTTTGCAGGCGATGTCGCTACGGAGCCGTCCTTATTAAGTCTATCTATTATATATTTCGTGGGGGGTATCGGCCTAGAATTGCGTATTGTGTACTTCTGGCAGTCGAGGACGGAGGACAGTGTCAAAACGACAATCCGAACAAACACCGCATTCTCCGGACGGACTATGAATAAAAATAGCAAATTAATATCATCATCTGAGCCATAGAACATCCACTGCTGGACATATTCCTCCCCGTTGATCTCCACAAGGATCGGATGGAAGCGACCCGCATGCAGCCTCCTGCGATCTTCGTAGTCGTATCCTATACTGCGCTTGTCTGTCCGTGGTCTCCACTCGAAAATCTTTTGACCCCATCGGGATTCAGTGCTACAAAATATGAACCCTACCCACTTCTATTTTAACTTGCTAATCAGCTGGGCTATGTCAGTGACTTACGTTATATTACAAACCTCCTTATTTCTGATTTGATCTCGCAGAGAAACCCCAAGCAGCTAATTTAATTAAAATAATACCAATAATAAGTGTATTTAATCTATTAAAACCATTCATAGCTTAAATATAATTTCGCTACTTGAAATAATTAAAAGAAATAACAATTCACATTTGTGAAACACTTTTAATATTCAATATTTTTAGGCATGTTTTCAATGTATCACTGAGCACCTTCAAGAAGTGTATCCTGGCGTGAATAGTTGGCAGAAGGTGTGTCCTAGGTTCCTGGAAAGAACAAGTTAAAATTTATATGGAGAATCCAATTCTATGAAGCTAGTCATACCAAAAATCTAACAGATAAAGAGAAATTAAACAAAACATTATAAATGTTATTTATATGCTATAGTATCCGGTTTTACTTACGTTTACCAACCCAACCTATTATTTCCTATAAGTACCGGTTGAGTGTATTAGTAGTAATAAAGACTATACTACACTCAACTGGTATAGGTCCTACTCGGCGCATACTATAGCGCAGTGGTCACCGCTTTCTGGCAGGGGCCTAGTCTGCTATTCAATAAAGTAATATGATCGGCTCTCAATGGGCGATTTTTACAGCTTTGGTAGCTGTAAAAATCGCTACTTTAACTCATACATATTGAATCAATCTTGATTCAATTCTAGATTTAGTGATTTAGTACGTAATTTTTCGCAGTCTGTTAGCATCCAACTTGTAAATTTCGTACAAAACCGACATACGCCGAGCATTGTGTCTGGGTGTGTATTTGTATTATAAGTATATATATATATGTATGTATTTAAGTATATATACAGGGTGTCCCAAAAGTCAACGTCCAACCGAAAACCCAAGCTAGGCCTAGTTGTGGGGGCTCTCAAAAAAAAAGAAAAAAAAATCTATCTCATGTAGTTTCGAAATGACAGCCATTTTTCTTAAATTGACACCCTGTGACGAGTTTACGACTACTGGGGCTACAAATGAGCTCTTTTATAATTTTATTTTTGTGTGGAGTAGTCTTAAGTGATGCTCCTACAAATTCCAATTCATCATTTGCACACAACTTCATTGGAATTTCAGAAAATATCCGTTTTATACCGAACCATGACGTGAAAATGACTACATCACTAAACTTTGACAGTCTGTACTGAAAAAAAAATCTACTATGCAATTTCGGCAAGTGCCCTTAAAAGTTGGCGCATTTAATGGGCTTTCCAAAATGGTATAATACTTACTAAATTATTTCTTAGACGACGAGAAAAAAAAAATTAAGAAAGTCGATATTTAGCTTATTATTAGTTAGTCATAAAAGTTTCTCAAAATTATTCTAATATCATCTAGGCGTTCTGTAAGGTGTAATTAAAGAAAGAGACGAAGAAAAGTTAGAGCGGGATAGTGACGCTACTAAAAGAAAGAGACGAAGAAATGTTAGAGCGGGACGGAGAGTGACGCTACTTGGTGTCAGTGAATTTTTGGGATTGTTTAAATAAAAGTCAATTATTAAAAATCGAATGTTTATTTAAATCATATCAAATGTTCAAATTGCTTGCCATCAGCGCGTATGCACGCCCTACACCTTCTTAAAAACGATCGTGTAATCTGGCGGGCGAAACGTCTGGAATTGATGTGATCAGCGGCATCTTGAATTCTCTGACGCAGTTCCTCTACATTTTCAATTGGTTTTTGGTAAACAATTTCTTTGACCGTTCCCCAATAAAAAAAATCAATAGGATTTAAATCCGGGGAACGGGGGGGCCACGTGATCTGACCGGATCGACCAATCCACCTATTTGGATACTCTTGATTAAGGAATTCTCTCACTGGGCGCGCATAGTGTGCCGGACAGCCATCTTGCTGGAACCACATGTCTCGATAAATGCTAAGTGGCACGTCTTCTAACAAATTGGGTAACTGATGTTGTAAAAAGTCCAAATAAGCTGCCCCATCGAGGTTTTCTGGCAGTTCAAAAGGCCCAATAATGGACCCATACACACTACACTACTACAATGGACTAATACACACCCAGATACAGGTCAAACAGACATGTTCATACACACAAATGTTTGACTTGTCCGGGAATCGAACCCGAGACCAGCGGCTCAGAAGGCAGAGTGCTACCGACTGCGCCAACCGGCCATTCAAAGTAGTCTACCACCGTGTTGTAGATTTAGTATCTATTAACCATTTAACCTTCCAAGATAACAAGCACAGGGTATGCAGTAACTATAACCAGCCAGTAACTATATGATCGACGGTAGACACTCATACCTCAAAGATACTACTACTCGCGCCTAGCGTCGCGGGCAAACCGTCTTACATATATTTTTTTTAAATTACACTCTCCCCCGCACTAGGATTCCATGTGTCGCGGGAGGCATGGACACACACAATCGCAGCATACTAACATCCAAGACCCGGGACAAACATCCACACTCCTTGCACAAATGTTTGCCCCTGCCGGGATTCGAACCCGGAGTCCCGGAAGTCATGTCACTGACACTAACCACTACGATCGTCAAATGTATTAAAAGAATCATTTTTAGGTTAAAAAAAATTTTGAGTAAGTATAAAAAACTAATAAAGTAAGAACTTACCACAAGTATTCTAGTTTTCCTATAGTACTGGCTGAACACTCGAACCATTGAAGACAAAAAGCTGCATATCAAATGTGGCCTGAACTCACACTTGATGTCAGAGACCTCCGTGCAGCTCTCTAGCATGGACGGGAGTCCCATTATAAAATTGAATATGAGATACCATTCATCCTGAAATTATTAATTAAACATTGTAAGGCTTTCTTATATTATGTACCTACTAGCTGCGCCCTGCGGTTGTACCCGCGTGGTGATGATTGATGATAACGATGATGAAAAGTAGCCTATGTGTTATTCCAGGAACTGAAGTATCTCCATACCAAATTTCATCCAAATCCGTTCAGCCGTTCTGGAGTGATTGAGTAACAAACATCCATCCATCCAAACTTTCACATTTATAATATTAGTAGGATAACTGTTTATTTCTAACTTTATCATTTTTGGGAACAAACGTTTTTAATCTTACTCCGCTGTTTTCACTGTCTCACCCAGCTAACAAGGAGTTGCCCTACAAGCACTTCAGATACTGCCAGAGTATAGGTTTAGTTAAGTACTTTATTTTTACCTCCTGGGTGAGTAAAGTAAAATCCACTTGATCAAACTCAGGTAAGGGAGGGTACACTCCTTCCTTGACTTTATCATCATATGTTCTTAAAATAGTCTCCAGCCTGGCACAGTTGTACAGGATGAATGCTGCTCCTGAAATAATGAACAGAAGAAAAATAAGTTTTATTCTTACAACTAGCTAACCAGCTTCCGATCAGCTCTGTTAGCTCGAAGGTTAATAATAATAATAAATAATGTTTATTGACATATCACATTGTTATAAACTTAAACATTTTTCGGTCCCCAAACTAGGTCAACCTGTATTTTGAGGACCTCCTTTTTGTATGAAACATTTATATGTTGTAATATATGTATTTACGAAGGTTACAGGTACAGGGTAAAACATTTTATCTCTAGCTCTAATACTGTTAAAATAAACATGACACAGCTCAGAAAGGTTTTTTTAGTTCTAATGATTGTATTTTAGCTATTTAATTTGATGGTGATAAAAGTACTTATATACTAATAGATATTTTTAGAACAATTTTTATTTCTAAGGACATGTTGTTAACTTATTAATTTGCATATTTTTACAGCACATGCATAATTATTTAGTAGTTAATTAATTGTAAGGTCACACATGAGCCGGACTGAAACCACATTATGTTATTTTTTTATTCTAGGTAGTCATCTAGTCGGGTAGTAGTCACTGATAACAAATGGACCAATAAATTTAATGGAACTTTCTTATATAATAAATAATTATATATATATATATATATAAATATATATATATATATATATACGTGTGTTATATTCATATGTCTGTAAAGACAGATTTGGCAGGAACTTATTAATTTGTAACTAAAATAGCTAAATATTATTCATAGTATTCAGGTATTATTTTTACTGAACTTAAGTCATGCTAATACTAGAACAGGATCTTCCTCTACTAGTAGGGCTAGTTTCAGGTCACTGCGACCTTACCTCCCATCAACACAAGATATGAGCTACAGATAGACCCCTATGTCCGATAATGCACAAAAAACCACAAGCAGGATGTCAGTACAGGATTCAGCACCCCAATAGGAAGAAAACTAAGAAGTGTTATAAACAGGAGGACAGCAAAGTAACAACACTAAAAGAAATGGTTTCTAGCTTGCTAATTTAAAAATTGACATTTGTAAATCATGTATTTATTTTTATAGCATGATAAATGATTAAAAAAATTTTTTTTCAAAAATGTTAATTAAATTGCTTTGTTAATAACTAACATAAACCTGTTTATTATAAAGAAATGTTTTATTAATGGTCTAGTGTAGATACAAGTGCACTTTCAATGGATGTGGAAGCAGTTTAAAGCCATGAGCTCAGTTTGAAATCTATGTTGTTATCTTTAAGTATTTTGCCTAGCCTAAGCATTTATATAATTATGTCTAAATTTTAAACGACGGTATCCTGTAGTCATGTAGTATGGACATGTAATGAGACGGGAGCATAGCCATATGACAAAGAGAGTTCTGAGCATAGAGAATGGAAAATGAGGCTGAGGTCGACCACCGACAACTTGGATGACGACTATAATGAACGATATGAAAGCTGCAAATTTGACTACAGATGCAATTCAAGATCGCGCAGGAATACTAGGAGAGCCGACCCCAAATGAAATGGGATTAATAAGGCTAGGAAGAAGAAGGTATCCTGTAGTCATGGTTACAAAAAGTCGCAAAATATTTACCTTAATAAAACGTTAACATAAGTACCACCTAGCATGATGTTTAAGCAATGAACCATAAAACTCTTTAACATAACATATGGTAAGCTACACTATAATTGTCATTAACATAATGCTACTCATATTTATATTTCTTCTACCTTTGCTATTTCCTCCAGTCATATAATCAGTGTTGATTGCCACAACAGAAGAGGGTTTTATTTGCAAGAGCTCAAAAATTGCGGCCGATTCTCCTAAGTGCTTTATGAATTCTTGCCATTTGGAGTCAGTTCTTACTCTCAAACCATATTTGTGCTGAGCTATCTGCATCATTTCATTTTGACGTGACCTGAAATAAGGAAGATTTTGATGTATGAACAGTTGGATATAAACTTGCTGCGTAATGCTATTGAAGATATGGTTGCCTTGTTAATCTTCCACTCTATAGCGGCTAAAAATGTATATAAACATATTTTGATCTAATTAATTACGTGAAGTGGGCATTTGCCATGAACATACTGGGTAGAGTTAATTGTGCAACACATATTATTTATTTGCACTAAAAATATCATTATAAAAGTGCATAACCTAATGCCATTGTCTGAAATACAAAAGAGGATTAATGAAGACCAAGGAACAGCTGCATCAAAAGAACATTGCCGGCCGCAGTTATCAAAAATATTTGTTTCTTTACCTAGTAAAATCAACACCATTTAAGTCCAGTTCTTTTTTACCAGTTTTAGCACTTATGACTGCACTGCAAAGTATTTTAAATCCTGTGCTTGTGCTGGTAGGTTTAGATGTAACAAATATTTTGGGAAACTTTTCTTCACTGTTAAATTTTATTGAGCACAAATTATCTATAGCAATGCTAAGATGTTTCACTCGCAAGGAGGTTAGGCAGTCAGTACCTTCACATAGTGGATCTATGCTTACAGCATTATTGTGTCCATGAAGCCTGGTCGATATATACAGCGTATTCCGTAAGCCCTCGGACAAACCCAAAGATATGGCTTGAGGACGCTCTATATACAAATAAACACGTCCCTTTTCCCGTGTTATGTTTTTAACTTTAATCTTCCAATTTTTAGATTCTTGTACAATGTCATCCAGAGTTTTTCTAATTAAATGAAGCAATGTATCATCAGCGCACGTGCCACACTGATCACATTGTTTATGTACGAATTCACTCCAAGATTTGGAAGAATCGGGAAAGCTAAAGTCTCCGTATATATGCAAGTTTTCAGAGTGTTTCTTCACAAGCAAACCTTTCAGACTGGGGCATCCAGTCATGTACAAAAATAATGTTTCAGCAAAACCTTGTACTGCATTATCTAACATTTTCTGCAATTCCTGTAAAATATTGGTAATTGTTTCGCTTTCTAATCAGTGGTTATAAAATATAAAAGAACACATTAAATTACTAGTGATGGATGGACTCGAGTTTCGCTTTCTAATCAGTGGACTCGAGTTCGCAATTCGAACCATAGATGATACCTAATATACGGAAATAGATAGGTAACTCGTGTACCTTAAATGACAACAGTTCCAAATGTGAATAATAGATGGCGCTTTTTAGTTTTCTAAGCTTCATGCTAGATCTAAGCATTATACATTTTGTTTATATAATTATTTGAAGGTCTCGTACTCGTGAACTAAATTTGAAATGCATGCACAAAATTTCATTTCAAATTCAGCCCACAAAAAATTGGAACACATAATGAGCTACCTACCAGGGTCATCGCTGTAAATAAATAAAACCAACACTTTGTTACTTCTATTTATTTCTATGAGCTTTAAAATACTGTTTAGCTTGGAGTTTCACAAAGTCACACCTTTTTCACACATTTCCTTATTTTGCCACTCAAAGTTATATTCACACTTGTGCACCAACTGTGTATTGTAATGGTAATCGCCAAATTTGTCCAAAACTTAACAACACGGTCAATCAATCAAGCAGATTATACGAAGTCCAGAGTCAACAGCAGGGTCAAACGGTGAAGGCAGATATATCACAAAGTTCAGAGTAAATCCAAATCAATAAATTAAAAGAAATTCGTGAATAACTTCAAATTTTAACGAGAATAATATACAGAAAAATTAACTTTCTCAAGATGTGACATCAGGGTTGCCATATCGGATTTTGACAAAGACGTAGGACATATTCGCAAAATATGTAGAGTTGTAATATTAAATTTATATGTGAAAAGTACGTAGATCTACGTCCTCTTCTAAGTGAAATGATGCGTGTTTTTTTATTTCATCATTAAAATATTTTTCAGTATCCTACTCAATGTACTTGACTTCAAAAACAATAACATTTTTAGGACTTTCACAGAGTTACCTAAAGGGAATTATTGGAAGTTAGAAGGTAAAAAACATCAAATCCTGTAATACAATTTCTAAGTTTAAGAATCTCTATAGGTAACACACTAGACACATATATAACTATTTACTACCTTCCTCTTTTGCCTTAACTTGGGACTGACTATCATATGCAGCATACATTTTTCAGCTTGTTTACATAACTTCAAAATTAATAGCACTATTGAAGTCAACTTTTTATGCCTATCATATGCAACGTACATTTTCCAACTTTTTTACATAACTCCAAAAATAGCTCTACGGAAATCAACTATTTAAGCAAGAAACTCAAAAATATTATGACAAATCCTGATAATATTATAAAAGCGAAAGTGTGTGTGTATGTTTGTTACCTCTTCACTTTCGAGCGGCTACACCGATTTCTATAAAATTTGGTATGTAGATATTTCAAGTCTGGAATATCACATAGGCTACTTTTCATCATCATCAATCATCACCACGCAGGTGGAGTGCGGGGCGCAGCTAGTTTATCAATTAAATAAAAATAAAGCCACTCATTCAGTCGAATTAAAATCGAAATATTATAGGTTATTTTTCTTTTGTCTTCTTTTTGATAATTGTTTTCGCTCCACATTTTCTGTGCGTCAAGTTTAGTTGGATCAAATTGCGCACATAAGCTAGAAGCGTAGCCTGAAAGTAGCTCGCCGCTTTCCCTACAATTCAAAGGCGTAATAGAAACTCTACCGTAACTGAATTATTTTTTTATATGGTAATTGCGAAGAGCAATAAAGAAGTGCAGATTTGCCATTTAAGCCCTTTTGTTCCACTTTTCTAACCTGAAGCGCTTTGACAGTAACACAACGGTTAATGATCTAACATAATTCCACATGAACACCCGAAGGAACACTTATATTAGCAATTTAAAAAACGCAAATTTTCTTTGTCAAAATTCCTTTCGATAAATCAGAATCGGGTGTTTTCAGATTCATCGAATTGAAATAAAAAATCGATTTTTTTACAAAGTGGACCCTAAAAATGGCGTTGTGCGTTGGCGTTGCCGTAAGTGTTTGAATGATGTAGAAAATATGCCATCTCTTTCACCACACGGCATTACAACGGACTAAGAAAGAGAAAAATCATAAACGAATATTTCTGTATCGATTTCATAGATTTATGTATATACGCGGTGGTTACAGTAAAATGGAACCGGTCCTGTTTCTTCGTCGTAGCCGTGATCCGACATAAATGTCTTCTGTCATGAATTGTCTTGTCACTTTTGACAACTTTAGAAATCGTAAGCCCATCGTGGCAACAGTCGGAGCTTCGCAAAATTTTTATCCAAAATCAGACTTTCGCGTGAAAATTGACAATAATCATTGCATTTATCTATTTTAGAATGTATTAAAGTGATCATGTGTTCATACATAAAATATTGGACCATACTTTGCTTAGCATGGCTATCCACCGAGGTCTCTGCTCATGATCATCTTTTGGAAGGTATTTACTGTGGCAAAGCGAACTGCTACGAAGTTCTCGGAGTCAGTAGAGAAGCAACAAAGAATGAAATCGGTAAGAGCTACAGGCAACTTGCAAAAAAATTTCACCCAGACTTACACAGGGGTGTGGAAGAGAAAAAGGCGGCTGAAGAAAAATTTAAAGAGATAGCGACAGCCTATGAAATTCTTCGCGATGATGAAGAGAGAAGTGACTACGATTACATGCTGGATAACCCACAGGAGTATTATGCTCATTATTACAGGTACTACCGCCGGAGAATGGCGCCGAAAGTTGACGTGCGAATTGTACTAGCAGTTACCATCTCTCTTATATCTATCTTCCAATACTACAGTGCGTGGTCCAAACACGACACAGCTATTAAGTACTTTATGACAGTCCCAAAGTATAGAAACAAAGCTTTAGAAATTGCCAAAGCTGAAATTAAAGAAGTGAGCTCGAGAAAAGGTAACAAGAAAAGTAAATCAGAACTGAAAGAGGAACAAGACAAAATAATCAGGAGAGTTATTGAAGAAAATATGGACATAAAGGGTGCTTATGCAAAACCCGAGTTAGTGGATATTCTTTGGGTGCAATTAATTTTATTCCCCTATACTATTATCAATTATATTTATTGGTATTTGCGATGGTTATGGAAGTTTACTATTATGAAACACCCGTATGGTGAAGAGGAAAAGTTGTACATAATTAGGAAATATATGAAAATTGGACATCACCAGTTCAATGCTTTAGATGAAACAGAGAAACAGCAGTACTTGGATGATGAATTGTGGATCAAAGAAAACTATATCACTTATAAAGAAATTAAAGATGAAGAAGCAAAGAAGGCACTCGCTGAAAACAATAAATATAAACAGTATAGAAGATATATCAAACAACATGGTGTTGGTAGAATGACATTTGATGATTCATAACGTCATTTAAACCAATGTGACTTATTTATTGATATTATTTTGAATAACATCAGTCTAATCACAAGCATTTCTTATTTATTTTATTTAAGATGTTTCACAACACAACAAAATAAAAAAAATTTTTTATACACAATTTGTTATTTTATTTCTTGAATATATCTAACTATCTCAACATGTACTAGTTGATCCAATTACAAACATAGTAATTATACAAGACATTGCTCTCACATTCAATCACAAATGGCATTTAAGGCATACTATACATTCTCCCAGTGCTCTGCACACAACACACAAGGCAAGTAAAGTAACTATATACAAATAACCTAGCCCCACTGTAACAAACCCTGGTTAAATAATATCCACAACATCTAATTGGTTATTGGCAGTTAACGCACATATAGCTCTAAAATTAGAACACTTGAAATGGTGTTACTAGATATTACATATTTTCCTCTCCTGTATGGTCTTGTATAAACTACATCTGAAACTTGGCTTAACTGATTATGGCAGTTGCCTACAAATAAATTATTGATGACTACTGTGTACAATAAGGTTGAATCAAAAGTTGTCCATTTATGGCAAATACTAACATTAACTAAATCTTCATCTTGTCTCAATCTACATATTGTGGGCACAATTGGAAGAAGTTGAAACTTTCAGAAATTATTGATAATTAATTTTAACCAGATTTTGTTTATGGGGGGTATGTAGTTATGGTATGTAGTTATAAAACAACACATAAATCTAACTAGTATTAGATCAACAATTCTTCATGATTAAAAACGAACTAAATTGACACAAAACAATTATGAGATCCTAATATAACCCCAAATCGAAAATTATGCATGAAAATTGCATTGGCAGTGCATTTCTGATATGAATCTTAAAAATAACTACTTTAGCCCAAATGGAAAGTAAAGGAATGGATTGTACATATTTTTAATTTATAAACCTATACACAGATATACTTTGATTGTTTCCATACTTTACGTCATTCAAAATACAATCACTATTAAAAATTAATCAATTTAACAACTTGATATAATACAAAGCCAAAGAATAAACAAAGTTATATGACTGATCATTATTATACAGTACCAAGATGTAATAATGTTCTAATCATAATTATAAATAGTGTAAAGAAAACGTTATTATTAGATTTTAACAAATAATATATGTAATAATATAATAAGACTTGTAAGGAGCTGTTTCATATGAGTGATATTTTTTAAATAACATAATTTAATGCATTTCTATAAATCAAAGAAATGAACTTTGAATAGTTCAAAGTTCATTTCTTTGAACTATTCAAAGAAATTAACTTTGTGTGGATGTCTGGATTTTTATCCACATTGAATAGGATAAAAATCCTATTCAATGTGGTAAGTAAAATTAAAATTACGAAGCAGTATTTTTAAAATATTGTCGAAATTCGACAGCCACCTGAACAATATTTAGTAGACCGTTAAGCAGAATGATTCAATCACGAAGGCTATTGTTGTTTGACACAATTAGTGACGCTTTCACAGTGTCGACAACAATTTCTGTCTTTTTATACTATTGCCTTACAATATCAGTTCAATTAATTTATAGTGCATTGCAGGGTTTATACTTAATAATGTAGAACAAAGTGATACATTTTACATCCATCCAATCTATTATAGACATGGAGTCTCCCTTAGGCTGTCTTACACCAACCAATTTACTCGAAATTACTGCTAAATCTCAAATTAAATCATAATTTTTACCTGCAAGTTTGTGGGTTTAAACCGAGATTTATCAGTCATCTCAGATAAATTGGGCCCGAAAGCAATACATACAACATGCAACGCCGGCCGTGAAAGCCTTAGAGTTTACAAAACAATTCTTCGCAAAGTATTTTTTAAATTCAATACATGAGCGAATCGTTGAATAAATAGAGTATATTTAATACTATTCTATTTTTAATCCGACATTGTTAGTAATCTGTCCTGATGAGACTGCTCGACTAAATCTGTTTTAAACTGTTTAATACATATTTGTATGTTTCAAATACTTATAAAAACATTCTTGTAGCATAATTTGGAAAAAGGAAGTAATGATTATTTCTTAGGCGAATAATATAGCGAAGTAATATGTATTAGATATTGATCATCTGTAAGATACGTGATATAATTGTAATTTTTAGACTCGCGATTCGAACACATTGTTAATAAATCAATCGGGGCTTGTTTTTCTACCGATCAAGCCTCGATTGGTTTATTAATAAAATCATTTCAAATTGAAATGGAGTTCAAATCACAAACATTTTCACCTGTGAAAAACATAACAATCTTTGCTATTCTAACCATGTATTACTTTGTGCTATAATATTTAGTACTAAAATCGTGTTGGAAATATAATTAACCTGTAGCAATAATATAAGTAATTCCCTAAGATTCATGTTCAATATTATTATATTACTTAATTAACAGAGTAACGCTATGTTCTAATTTCTAGGTGATAATTCATATTTAAAGGCCGAAATATCAGTCGCAGTTTAACCCATGACAAAGGTTTAAATAAATAGAATAAATTATTTATTTATTCATCAAGGTTGGCCATTGCTATTCAGTGTGGCAACCCAGAGTGTGTGATGAGCACCTTTGCACCGGGAATCGTCGAGGCACGCTTTTTTTATGTAACTGAAATTGTATTATTTGACATTATTTAATCAATGTTTTTTTTATTTTTTTAAATTGATGTCATAAATGTTGAATAAAATACAAATAAATAATTTATTTTATTTTTGGTGTATATCCTCGTAAATTGTCTTATTATGAATAATAAAAACCTTTTTGAGGATTGATATTATGGCCCTAACATTTATAAGGCCTATTTGTAACATTGTATTTTTCTGCCCTGTTCTCAAATTACATACATCAAACTAAATCAGGTACTTTTGTGGTTTCACATACAATTATGGAGAAATTTGTGACTATGAAAAAAAAAAAATGTTTTCCTTCAATTCCACCAAGACAGTGTAAATATTAAATGATGAATTCTTTATGTTGTGCTGGTATTAATACAATAATTGTTTCATTTTGTACGATATCTTTTATTATAATTTATTCACTGGCTGCGAAATAGGATCTACATACTATATAATATATTATTAGTGTATTGGTGTGTTATAATTATTCAAACCAATAAGACATTATCACTTCAATTTGGAAAATAATCACGTTTAGCTACTCCAATATAAGCTACCATTTACTTTGTACCAATTTCCCAATTCAACAATACATAGATACATATATAGATTCGTATTTACATATGTATATCCTAGTTTCCATCTTGATTATATGATTCGTTCTAAAAATCAGCTATGTTCTATGTTGATACATTTATAAACAAAATAATTCTTCTGATATTTATGCTATCAAAATTAAAATATACATCTGTTTAAATATAATAAATTCATGTTATCATTGTTAACAAAACGGTTAGTTAGGTCGTTTCGTTTATGTGTACAGCTGCAACTGAAGTGACTGCTATAACTATTGTAGGTATTTTATGTGACAAGCAATAATTGAAATAGAAACGTATGGAAGTGTAACTTTCAAGATGAAGTAAGTCTTGTAGAATCAACCGCACATAAATACAGAGAATTGATAGTTTGTATGGACGTTATGTGCGTATTCAGTTGTTTACACGAATGAGATGCGATAACTGTAAAGCAAATTATCCCTGCTTCGGGCACAGAGGCTTGCGTCAGTTCTTAAATATAGGTGAATCGCACAGCTTTCAGCTCTCTGTCTACCTAAGCTTTAAGGTGCCATTTGTTTTTCCTCCATGCATTTCTTTATCAATGTTACCATCATATAATTGTTCAAAGATATATTTGCAACTAATAAATAATAAGTATTGTTTTAAACTTTCATGGCTTTTCATTATAAAAATATTTTTTAACACGGGATACGCACCATGATTTGATCATGGTGCGTGGAACCGCGCCAAAATATCGGGAACTCTCAAAAACAAAATCATGGTGCGTATCCCGTGTTAAACAATATTTTTATAATAAATAATATTTCAAGAGTTTCAACAGTACGATTCAATTAAATAAAATCTTAAATTGGATTAATGCCCGTTTTCACTAACATTTTTGGAAACAATTCAGCCGATTTCATCGATATTCCAATAAAATGGCTTCAACTTAAATGTCGGCAAACGGTCTCGAAAAAAATAGCTGGTAACGATAAGATTACTGTTAGGTTAATGAATAATTGCACTGATAAAACCTTTGACCGAAGAAAGTCTGTCACAGTAAAAAAAACATTGATAAAAGTTATTTTTATATACATCATAAATCGAACATCAAATACTGGCATATAATTAAGTGGCATACATAAAAACACATGGGTATTGAATTTTTCATCACTTATCTTTCTCATAACAGATTTTTAGTAACTTTGTCCAATACGTTCTCATGTGACAGGCTTTCACGACAATAGGCCATTTACAAACTAAAGTCTTACGAACACAAACACGCAGACGACACGGTATCGACACGCCGGGCCCGAATATCAGTCCATTTTTTTAATGACTAGGCATAAAGCATTCACATCCCTCACAGAAGGAGCATTTCTTTCGTCCCCTCTATAGATTCGTCCCAATTTGTAGTATCGCGAGGACGAAGCAAGAAGCGAGTACAAAATGTTGATTGCGAGACTAGCGGCGCGCACGGCTGCCGCGCGGCGGCCGCACGGCAACGTGCAGCGGCCGCCCTCACACCGGCGTCTCGTGGTCTGCCTCTTCTATCCGGCCGAGTCGCCATGCGTTTGGATCTGTCGCTGAATTGTATAAAGCAAATAAATAACAAAGTTCTCACTATAATTGTTGAGATAATTGCAGTAAAGCAGTGGATTAATGCATATTATTATAATTATCCGGGGATCAACAAACCCTTGGTTGCCAAACTGGGAACGAAAAGTGACATAGAAAAATTGACAATTTTATTGTGAACAAAACGTGAAAAATATAGTTATTCTTGGCGCGTCATGGTAACCTGCATAATTTTAGCAAAGTCCATAGATAATAAAGATTTTTCGGAGCGCATCCTAAATAAACCACCAACAACCAAATCTTATACAATTCCTTTATTTTTTATCACATTCATAAAAAAAAATTTTTTTATCAAACTTCAAATTTGCTAAAATTTCGCATGGTGCATAAGAGAAAATGTTGTTTTTATTTTATTTGTAATTTGCTAATTCAAGAAGTGATTACAATAATATCACTATTATTATAACTTAAAGTAATAATTATTCAACTTTATTTATGACAATAATGCAATAACTGCATTATAATTGTACTAAAATCAAAGGTTTATGATGGTATGTATAATTAATCCTAAATTGAACGGCAAAACGTAAAACGTTCTATAATTATACAACCATACTGATCGAATTGGTATCTTTTGAATTCAACACAATATCGGAGTAAACAAGTATTACATTTCAATTCAATATCAAGTACTAAAAATAAATATAGGAAGGTAAGGAAAGTATTAATTTGTGTGTGATATCGGATTATTTAAATGTGTATTCCACGCCTTAATAACAAAACCCCAGTCTTCACTAGCCAACATTCACACAAGCAAAACATATCGCACGTGTTACTCATAGTATTGTGCACGTGTCTTCAACGGCTGTCGGTGTGTCGTATGCTTTATAAAATTAACATGTATGATACAACATAATAAAAGCGTTATTTGCAAAGCAAAACCCAAAACGAACTTATTTGTGTGGATGTGAACTAGTAAAAAAAAATACAAACATAAAAAGCAGTGACATAATACTTTAACCGTCGAATGAGTAAGTACAAATCTACGTTATCAAAGGCCCACAATGAAAAAGGAGCGTTTTTATTAATATTAAAAAATATGTTTGTCACTGATACAATTTGTACCAAACTAAGCGATTTTTGTATTAAGCTGAGACAGCCAAGGCTATATCATTTTGAATTATATTTTATTATTATTATTATTATATTTATTATATGATTTAATTCAGTCATTTAAATAAGCAGAATGAATCTCTTGACAACCATTACCTTACTCGACCACTTGTACGCGTGTAGAGACTTGTATAGTACTGAACAAAGCCCACTCTAAACCCCAGATTAAATCAATACAATATGTATAGAATAGTGGTATATGCTCATTGGCACGAGCATGAATCATTGCAACAAGTAATTTTATTCATTCAAACCATCCCTTACGTAGTACAAATGTGACACAGAGAATAGTATACTCCACGGTGGGTGGCGTTATTCAATTGTTTCTCGCAAATGATTCGTGCTAGAGACCCTCGTTAACTCTGGTCACTCTGATTGACGCTGTTGAAACTAGCTTTGAATATAATTAGGGGTTTCTGTTCACCGATTTTGTACGATTAACCTTTAGACTGCCCGTGACAAAAGAATTTTAAAAAAGCTGTTAGCTAATCACTGCGATTAACACGCATTGCGAACCGTGGAAAACACCAATACCGTTTAATATTAATAAATTATTAATAAACATGCAACCGAATTCCAAGTGAATTAATATACATAAACAGTTAAACGTTTTCTGTTATCTTTTTTACTATTCCTTTATATGCGGCAATCTTAAGGTAAAATTGTTTTAATATAAAGGTAAACTTATAAAATGTAGCCAAAACGTGTGTGAGACAAAGCGAACAATGAAAACAAAAATAATTACCTTTTACAGTTGATCTTCCAAACATGCTTAGGAATGTAGGATATAAAGGATTCAATAGGACTACAGGGATTGTTAGATTTGTAAAGCTAAACTATATATTCGTTATAAATATAATACTTACGAAGGGTAACAACTATTCAAAATAAAGCATACATTTTGGAAACACTACCGACACTAACATGGGATAGTTTCGTATCATATTGTATTGCGATGTCTTAATATTTACCCCTGTCGTAAAAGCGACTTTGTTCATATCGTACTGTAATTGTGTTGCGTGTTATTGTTTACCCAGTCTAGTTTACCGAGTGGTACAAATTTCATATCATGCTGTAACTAAACGATGTCTCAATATTAACCCCAAGTCAGAACAAAAAAAGATTCGCAGTGACCTTGTTAACTCAACGATAAAAATGTTTTGCGATTAAAAAAATAAGAATAACATTATCGGTACATATACCACGCGGTCATTGTACAGCAGTGTCTTCTTTTTCAGTCTAGTACGTTCAATAAAATGTTTATAATGACATTTCAGGTTCATAAGATGATGAAATAGTATTGAATTGTTTTAACTTGTTTCATCCAGTACAATCCGTACCACAGCAAATTCTAGAGGGTTGGCAATAAAATGTAAGTAAATATTTTAGGCGACAAATACTATGATGTAATCGATAGCGATGTGTTCAATGAAATCCAGAAGGATAAGAATCACATTCGTTGCATATGATTATTTCCAAATTTATGTACAATTAAACATTACAATATCAGTAGCTTCCGAGAATGTGTGGTCACATATTTCTGCATGTAAATAATATATGTATATGTTCTAATTTGAAACTCTTAAGCTCTCTCACGACTCTTCGATCTGCATATATGCGCAATTACTGAGTACAAACACGTAAAGACCTTTTTTGTGAGATATACATAGTTATTAATTTGGCCGCCACCGGGCTAGTGACCTTGGGTATGATTGTCTGCCGGGATTCACAAACTGTTTTCTCACCGGGTTTGTTAAAGTCATATAGTTTTATTTTCCCATTCTCATGGCATCGCAAAACAAGTTTATGATCAAAATATCCCATTATATTAATTTTATTAAAACATTACGAGTAATTGAGTAATAACTCAGCACCAAAAAAAATACTTACACTAGTATAATAAAAAAATATTATTTAATAGTGGCTCAAGTAACACATATTATTATCACATGCATTTTAATAATTATATTATTATTATAACTAACAAATAGAGAGGCACGGTAGCACGTAAAGACTAGTTTAATACTTATTTCACTCCTATAAGTAGTGATTCTGATGTGACATTTTCAACAAAAATAACGATTCAAATCTACTGATGCCGAAAGACTTCCTCTTCTTCTTCTTGTCCGTATCCCATACTAGTTGGGATCGGTACAATATGTTTTTCTCTCCACGTCCATATCAAGCCAATCTCGATTCCCTTTCAACTTTTCATTCACTGGTGCTATATTCAAGCTTCTTCTGATATTCCCTATCTTGTCCATTCTAGTCACACCGCACATCCATCTCAACATTTGCATCTCTGCCACAGTTTCTTTCATCTACCCATTTTGCTCATATTATGACAGGTCTCACCATGGTCTTATATATATTATATCTCTTCTCAATGCTGTACTGCACCAGCGTCAAGATGTGGACATATTCCATCATACGCCACGAGAGGTTCACAGAGCCGTAATAGAATATGCAGAAGCAAACTTGTAATCATGGACTTAGTTTTACTATGAAACCCATGGTTTATAAGTTGTATTATCGTATATTGTTAGTTTCTTTTTGTTTTGTTGTATGCTAGGTATGTGTTTGTACTATAGAATTAAGCTTGTGTAGGTGGATTGGGCGACTGTTATGCCTACACAAGGATGTCAATTAAATAAATAAATAAAATAAATAAATTTTGATGATAGAGGATGTATGTTAAAATTTAGTTTACGTATTATATATCTTACATATCTTAAATATTTAGATTACTTCGAAAATTTAGTGAAACTCACAAAAATACATATTCACCATGATATATAACCACAACATTTAAGGGGTCTTTTTTAACGAACTTCGTAAACGGACGATCGGAATCGATATAAAGACAGGTATTCAAAAACTATTTCTGGTTTATTTATTATTCGTTCACGAACGTTAGCATTATAATGTGTATGTATATATATATAAGTATGTATATCAGTCATCAGGTTACCATAGTACGGGCTCTGCCTAGTTTGGGACCTGAAGACCTTGTGTGAATGTTGATAAATAAAATAAAAAAATAAAATAATGATTAAATACAAAACTCGAGAAAATAAAAAAGGAAGCTATATTTTACGCTGTCACATCAGAATCGCAACATTATCAATTATTTATGTTAATTTTAAAACTACTTCAAATTCTTATTGTTGCTGAGTGTACACCTATATATTTTACGTGTTTACTAATAATTGACACGATGTGATTAATAGTTCATGCAGATAAAGCCCACACCAATGCTAACTAAACGTTTTCAAACCTTAATAAACATTTTGTAACGAATATATGGAAAGAGAATGCAGAACGGTGCCAGTACGGGTGAAATATACTGTTCCGCAGATTATGCGATGTACTGCAGGCATAGACAAGATGCATCGCTTCTCTTTCTCTAACCGCTAACGATGAATATTTGTTCTCGTTGATCACGTGATATATCGCTTTGAAGTGTCATTCTCATACATTTTTATGTTTCCTCTCGGCGTTAACGCTTGTAGAATTTTACTTTGTCTGCCGATTACTCAAAGCGTATCTCTTGACCCAGAGAGCCTGTGGTTTAACTATGCTCAAAAAGTTGTACAATTGAACCACAGTATATATTTGCTTTTTGATTTAATATATACCACAGACCTTGATGATTTAATACGATGATATCCGAAAACAATCATTATGCTTGGTTAGGACGCTGTTTCGACATGGCTTGATCATATAAGCATCACTCATGCAGCAACATCCAAAATGACATAGCCCCGGAAATAGATCAATATTTTGTAGTATTTGATAACAGTGTTCAATAACGTGTACGACACTAAATTGTTTGTAATATTACAAAATGTTTCCAATGGTTAGAAAACGTTTAACACTTATTCAAAACAGATTCACGAGTCCTAATAGATATTCAATAAATATATTTAACAATATAGCCATAGGGCATACTTCTTAATGTATGGTAAAGTGTAAAATACGCTACAAAATGGGGGGCATGGTAGTATGGACGTGAAATTGTTCATATACATACATATATTATGTGTCGACTGTCGGAAGTAGTGATGTAATAAAGATTCCCTAGGTTTTGTCGTTAAATGTTAGCATATAACATAATATTATATAATGAGTAAAATTTTGACTGTTTTCTAAGAAAACAGGACAAATATTTTTTTCACTTGTCACTTTGCTGATAGTGTTGTACTTTATTGCATCATTTTACATCCGAGTGAGTCGATGACCGGCTCAGTAGGTATGTAAGTAGGGATGCGTTCGGAACGGATCTTCTGTTCACGGCACTCAAAATTTTTGTTCTCAATTTTATATATTTAATACAAATTAAGAACGGAAAACTTATTGAAATATGTACACAGTTAGAAATACAATTTTTTGGGAAGCTTTTTCGAAGTGTATACCGCTGTTTGCGAAGAAACATGATGTAAAGTCAATTCTTCTTAATACTTTGTCAATATCTTTCAAATATATAATACGCGCTTATACATATACAGAGCAAATGTATATGCATACATCTCTATTTAGTTTGTAGCATAAATCATATTATTATTAATACGATATGTCATGTTTATTGCGTGAAATAATATTTTTCAATAATAGAAAAAAAGGATTTATTATATCTTTTAAATACGATTTAAACTAACGCATACATAAAAATCGTGACACGTTAAAAAGTCACCGTCAAACCGATCTAGATAGCTATGAGAGTAATGCACGAAAATCAAATTTATTTAAAGTCAATGTGTTTTAGTAACAACATTCGTAAGGTCCTTACGAAAGTTTTAAATAAAAAAAAATATATCGACAAATGGAGAAATCATAAGCCTACGTCAGGAAACGCGAAATGCTTTGAGCATCTATGCAACGTACACCGGAAGTCAATGGAAAGTAAAATAAGTGCTTTTATGTTGAGATAAGATAGTAACCGTGAACAGTGAATGAAGGGAATGAGGGAGTAGGGTGGGGTATGGGATTGATGGAAGGAGTATGTATGCGGCGTCGCGGGCGGGCGCTAGGCGTGTGAAGCGGGCGCAGCGCGGAGCAGCGGCGAGTGTTCCTCTGCGCAACCGGCACAACACACACGTCAGCGACACGGGGCACAACCTCTCGGATCACGATTCATCGACAACTGTGTTTCCCATCACTATAATCGCGTACAGGAGCCTATACTCTTTATTTTGGACTAAACATTTTTGTTAATCAGTTTTGTAACATTTTTACCTTGGAAAAATTTGAATGACAAGAACCTCTTTTTCTTCGAGAAGGGGATATTAAACGGTCAAAATTGTCTCAACCAGAGATCATGGATAATTACAGGCACCTCTTTATTTTAAATCGTATATGCCGCGGCTCAACACTTAATATTTTGTTTATTTACATTTTTAAATTTGTAATATCTTTTCAATTTGATCGGCATTTCTATTAACTTATGAAATGTAAAAAAAAAGAGTTGTAGTGACTGCGATACGACGTGTCGTGTGAACTACAATAGTTGGACACCTATGGCATCGCAAAGATTTTTGTAGTATATATTGTTTAATATTGTCCATCATATTTTTGTTCTATCATCAATGGTTTCCGCAGCGTATGCGATGAAATTTTATTGCTAATTTTTTTACACTTCGCGATACATTATTGAAGTTTTAGTAGAGATCCCATTTTTTTCTAGTAATAAATATAACTTACTCAGGGATAATTTAGGATTCTAAAAGTATAAAAAATTGAAATCGTTCCAGTAATTTTTGAGTTCTCCCGCGTCATCACTTAGCATCAGGTGAAACAGTGGTCAAACGCAAGAATATATACTTAAAAAAACAACTATGTAGTTATTCCACAATTATAAGGAGAGATCATTTTGGCCTGAGACTGAATAAGTATATGCGTAAAGAATCTGGTTGAAGAGAATTATGAACCAGATTCCTTCTGATCAATATACAGGCCCCTCTTTCCCCCTTAGCTCTTACATGTGCAAAGCTGGGTCACTTTTGTGGATTAATTACATTATTATTATCTATTCATAAATCTTGACTGTACAAAAATAAAACTAAATCTAGAAGTTTATTCGTCACCATCATACAATAATAGAAATCTTTCCTCTTTATAATAATTGTATATCTATAATATATATTTATCTATATATCTATTTATAATATAAAAGTGTAGAAATGTAGACAACATATTTTTTTAAATCAAAGTATTATGGAATGCGGCGTCTAAAGTCTTTGAAGTCTGTATTTTTTTAAACACAATTTAACTCATATTTATACATTAGTGTTTGATATTTAATTTAAAAATTGTTGATGAAAACGTGGATGGGAAACAAAGTCGTTATGTATCGAAAACCGATATATATAATTTTGTTACATTGAACACCAATGTCTTTAAGCATGACTTCACTTATAGTATAGAAGAATTCATCATGAAAAAAAAATTCATCATCCCCAGGTTGATAAAGACGATGATATTGATGATGAAGAGTCGAAAGCACACTAAAAATAACTTATACCCACATGACGACATCCAGTTTTGCTTACATGAATGTTGCTATAATGAAAAATATTAATGTAATAATGGGAAATGCCTAAGCGCTGATTCTGTTTTAACTCAACATCTGACAGGGAATAAGCATGCTTTATAAGTCATAATCTATAAAATTAATTAAATGAAATGTACAATAATTATAAGGAGACCAATAAAAAAAATTGACGATTCAAAATAGCGCGGCACGATTCATAATTTGAAAAACGTTGAACTACCCTCACTGAATTTATTATTATAGACTATATTGTAAAAAAGTTTGACAAAGTTACATAGGGATTCCTGACGTCATCATCTTAGCCATAGGATGCTCACTGCCGGACTATGCTTCCCTCCTTGTGTGAAAATTTGTTCTATGATAAAAATGTGCTTTCCATGTTTTACAATATGTCTACATCTTAGCCATCAGTTTATTTCGAATCAAGTCTCTACGCTTGTTAAGCAAGTCGAAAACTAGGCTGTACTGATAAACTATTTACACAACTTTGTCAAACTTTTTGAAACACCTACCCAACTTGGCCAATACACAAACATTAATCCTCCAATGAAACATCTATCCACGGCCGAACCCAACCCTGTGAGGAAGTCAAGTCCACTGAGTCCACGAACAGACCTCGGTTGTAATTAATAATCTCCACTCTGACTGCCAATAGTCTCCAGAAGACTAAGCCAAGAGTTACCTTGTAGCTGCCGGTTGAGCAACGCGGTGATCCCAGGCCCGTCGCCGGCCTTCTTCACCACGAGCATGGGCTTGTCTTCACCTTCGTCGTAGCTGTTGGGCAAGTGCCCGTTGCTCACCGCCATGGTCTCCGACACCTGGAACGTGTGTGTTGTTGGGTTAACATACATAATCCACTACGCTGTATAATGCAGGTTCTATACGCATACGGTAGTTGGTCAGCCCAGTCATTCACTCTTTATTCATACTATGACTCGAAATTTAAAAAAAAAAACTGTGCGTGAATAGGGCCTGACGATTCAAATTATGTACACTTATTTAACTTTTAAAAATCTAATTATTGATTATTTAATGCGCAACATTTTAATAGTATTTTGTGCATATACGATAAAATAGATAATTGTTAATTAGAATAAGGTGTAAAGTTGATGTTTTCATAAATATAGGTAATAACCCAAACAGAAAATTTAGGAGTGCGGACATGCCTAGGGACTGACATTTGGGGTCATTATAAAATGTTAGATTATTTATAAATTAATATTTTTTAATATATTGGTACATTACAAACTGTTACTTAACAATTTTGGAAAAAATATTACTAATTATAACAAGTAAAATGTGGTGCGGACAAGGAGCTGTCGTATTATTCTACAATTGACCCATATATAATAGACACCAAGTCACAATATAAACCAATTTAGTCAACTAGTCTATTATGACCAACCTGCATGAGTTTGTGGACCACGTCTCTACCGAGAATGTGGTCGAACACGGCCTGCAGGAACGCGTCCGACATAATGGACAGCTTCAGCTTGTCACGATGCCACACGAGCACTCTGGACTCCTCCATCGCCATTATAGATACCTGAAAACGGGACAGCGACCAATTTAATACCTTTTTGTTGCCGACCAGCTAAAGTCTATTCTGTAGTCGTAGGTTCAAGTCCCACTGGTAGTCGAATTTTTCCATTCATATAATTTGAACGTAAGTTCCGCTTAGCATGTTGTTCATGCAATAATTTTTAATATGTTTTTTATGAATCAATGTGTACAAGAATTACTGTAGGTACGGGATATCCTTCGTACAATAAATATTATGAATCGCTTAATTTGAATGACTTTTTGAGAATAAAATAACTCTTATAACAAATTCTTCTCGTGACAACCTCCAATGCAAATTGGTCGAAACGTCGAGGCAAATAATCTGCGCCCCGAGGTTTTACCCGTGTGGTCATGATTGATGATGATGATGAAAAGTAGCTTATGTGTTATTCCGGAATCTGAAGTATCTACAATCAGTCTTGCACTTCAAGCATGAGGGCATTATATACTACTTTTGTTTGACCATAGGCTTCACTCTTAAAAGCGTTTGAACCACCTATATTTGGTTTTGAGATTAATGTGATCCATTTATTGCCAAGAGTATGGCTTCTCTAGTGAGCCATGACGATATTTTCTGTTCTCCGTCGGAATACCTCGTTGAATACGGGTCCTATTCTTTATAGTCATTCATTCATTCATCAGCATAGCTTTCCACAGCTTCCATAGCGTTAAAGGCCAGTCCTACAGTGAGTACAAACTACTATTAAAAGATTTTTACTACTAACATTTGTGGATTTGACTTACGGTACCGATGAGGAACTGTCTATCGTCTAACCCATGTTTAACCAAGTTTATATAAAGCTCTAGTCTGTTATTTCCTTTTAAGTTTATTGTAATAACATGACAGTAATAATAGGAATCTCCTGTTTATCTTCATAAACACGCCTAATATAAACAATGTTATACAAGTACCTATAAGAAAAAGCTCCCTTTTTGAACACTAAATTGAGCGACATCATTTCTGAAAAGACCGAAGAGAGTTTACGACCGGATCTAGTCACATTTTATGACCTACCTCACAATCATAACTTCCCACAAAGAGAGCGTCGCAAGTATTACAATTGTACAAAAGGACGCAAATTGTTACTTCAATTTTACGTTTTCCCCATAGGGGGAAACTTGATCGGAAATTGAAAAATGTTTCCTTCTTCCATCAGCGCTTGCGAAAGGTAGTTATTATAGCTATTTCATTCTCGCGCATCCTGTGCGTCCTGTGACAAGTCTAATATCATATTTCCAGTATCTAACTAAAGGGGGCCTTTATAAACTCATTTTCTACTTATCGCTTTAATTACTTTGAAAAATCTACTGGCCTAATTATTAGAAAAAGATGAAAATGATGTGGCAATATAACAGCCACAGTTCTCGAGATTTCGAAGGCCGAGTCAAAGCACCCGACCAAAAAGACAAAGAGTCCAACAGGGTCCGTGAGAACTACAGAAAAAAATATAGTGCAGCTTCTTATTTTTATAAACTTACGAGCACCCTGCATGCTGTATTTTCTGTTCATTAATCTGGCGATCTGCACATATACATCGATTGACACATTTTGCTTGAGTAGTTAGGACGGCGGGGGCTAGAAAATAATTTGTACCACGCTGTAAATTTGATGACGATTCAAACTATACCGAAAGGTTGGGCCCGAGGTAGGATCGATCCAGCGTCCTTCTGATCGACGCCGGCACTCACTAACCCGACGTTATCATCGCTTCGTATCTGTGCAAGCGTGCCCTATCTACAAGCCATCACATCCGCACGATTCTTCCTACAAGCACTCGAGGAAGACTTAAGATGACTTAAGTTTCTATATCTTATTTTCTAATCACTGGGCAAATTAATATATGTCCAGAACCATGGCTGAACACATAATGTGATATCTGAGGAAAATAAAGTTTATAACTGTGGTTCATATACAGATTAATTTGGAAAAACAACCCTTAAATAAAATACAAAACAGTTTCAAAATGTACAGATTAATAGTACAATAATTAATCTTATTGGTACATTATCACTTTGATTTTCAAAAGCGAGCTAGGACTATCAGCAATCGAGAAACAATTTCTGTCTCTAAAAACGCAGAACTCTTCAAAAAAGCTGTATTAAACAAAATAACTAATTCATCGGTCCACAGTCTTGACATATTGAAGATATTTGACCATGACCATATTATCTTGAGACTATAGTTTCGAATTTTAATTATGTAATTTAACATAATATTGTCTATCGGCAAGTAGAAACGTAGTCCGTAAAGTATGTTTCCGAAAAAGCGTGGTCGTAAAAAATGTTGTCAGTACCTAGCGACCGATCGCAGTCTATTGTTACATCACAAGTGTGAAAGTTAAGATGCAATTAAATGAGTAACTAAATTATGAGTAATAAGCAAAAATTGCAAGTGTTATTTAATACATCTTTTTCTCACTCACCCACAGAATACATATGCAATTATTATAATTAAGCTATTTACACACTTGCTAAATAAGAATATTGTGGACCAATCATAAACTTATTACATATTGTATCTTATAAATAACGACCATGGTTTAATAAGGCAGATTTTGTCAAACTTATTTAGTTTACCGCCCACTTTGAATATCAATTATTTTTCACCGCTTCCCAATTTTTATTTCTTTACCACATCTGAGAAACCACAATGACATTCATTACTGTAATTAATTATAGTGTGGTATAGTTTTTTTGGCCACTTAACGCCTCCTTATAGACGCTCCAGCGCCCATAAGGGGGCATTTTCGCCCACTTTGAGAAAACCTGGCTGACTAATAAATGTGTTGGTTTGATTTTATGTATTTTTAACCGGCTTCAAGAAAATGAGGAGGTTCTCGATTCGACCCGAACGTTTTTTTTTATTTTTATGTTTGTTACCGCATAACTTCCGACTGGGTGAACCGATTTTGATCGTTTTTTTTTTATTATTTGAAAGCTGGTGGTCCCACTTAAATTTCATCAAAATCGAAAAAGCGGTTTTTGAGTTACACTCCAATAACTGAAAAGTGGGTGCTTATACCTAGACGATATTATAGTAGCGAGTGAAGACATCGGTGAACATACCTACACCACAATGACAATTGATCCCATGAGTAACAAAGGACACTAAAAAGAGTGAAAAAAATTTTTTTACTAAAAAATGGAATCGACTTCAATACTCAAAAGTGTGAAATAACTTGTCAAAGTCGGTAACATGAGCACAATATTTTGATATCAGTTACTTTTGAACCATCATGATACCGACGTCAACAAGTTATTTCACACTTTTTAGTGTTGAAGTCGGTTCCATTTTCAGTAAAAATTTTTTTTACCTACAATGTATCATTCTCTGTATTATTTATTCTGAGGAGTTCCCATTCCATATGGTAATGAGAGCTCAAACGCAACGGTCGAGGCTGTCGAGAGTGAAATCTCTTCATTGAATAATATCGCGTAAGAGCTCGCAGGCGGAGACCGCCCACGTTCAGAGGAAACAAGGCCTTTTAAACTATTAAACAATCTGCGGCGAGGGCGTTTTACTGTAGCATCCGCTTGTTGTCTTATCTACTTGCGTACTCACTACTCTCTAAGGCGCTACCCAAATGCTAGATCTATAAAGTATACAAAAATGAGTACATTTTTGTATACTTTATAGATCGAGAAAGAGAAAGACTAAGCTTGTATACATGGGTAATGTTAATGGTAGTTTTGGACGAGAAAGGTCTAGGCGAACGTTTCGAAATCAGATTGAGCAATTTCTACGAAAGGGCCCGATCAAGAGCACCTACACTGTTGTGATGAGCAGGAAGGCTGTGGTCTGTGCCTACCCCTCAAGCGTGAATATATATGTATATGTATGTATAGAGCGAAATATCGTTGTTATTTATTATCGTTCATCCCTTTCGACGTTTTTTAATAGGTTCATACATAACGGAGTTCTAGGTAATAAAAATTTAAATAAACGGCTGAAAAATAAACCCTCACCTGAAAGTACTCGTCGGTGGAGACCCCGAACCACTCCGGAGAGTCTAGGAAATGATGCGGGAACACTATGTGCAGCGCTCTCTGGTTCTGAGACACCACTAGTCTGAAAACGCACAGTTACGATATATGTTAATTAAGTAGTACTATAAGTTTAGCGAACCTCAGAAGAAGTTAACTCTACACTATACAGTTGGGATATATGAGAACCGATAATAGCTTCGCGCTGCGAGCGCCTTTCCGATTAGGATTATATCTTAACTGTATAAGATTATTTTAAAGTAGTTCGTTATTGAATAAGATGATTACTTTCACTAACAATACAGAATAGAATAAAAAGCAAACAAAGAATTCTAGATTTTAGATGAAAATAACTAGTTGTTATTGAAACGTATTATATATAAAAGTATTGTCTAGTTATGATAATTCATTCGAATGCGGAGACATAGAAGACATCCCGCATCATCATATCGGCCATAAGATGGCAACTACTGGACCTCCCTGGCCTAGCCTAGCGTCCATGTTTCCCAATACATACTCGCCACGCTTGGCGGGCGGGCTGGCGAGCTGGGGGGGCGGGGGGCTTCGTATCTAGCTTTAGATTAGCATTAATTATGGTAATTCTACCTGTTATTTTACAAGGCGGTGTGGTCGCTCAGCAACAAAGTCCTTTGAAATTTAAATAAAACGTAAATAAAACGTAAATGGGTTCGTGCACGCGAATCGTCGAATTGATGAACAATCAATTTCACAATTTACACATTTAATAACAATATATTAAGCACATAGTTAAATTGAATAAGTCGTGTTAGATGCCTACTAAAAGAAGAAGTTATTTAGTTTGTATGTACCTATGACAATTGCTACTAATGAGGAACATTTTGAAGCGATGATAGCTCAGCGGGGGGAGCGTCGCCTGTCAAACTGACGGACACTGGTTCAATCCCCAACAGCTTGAGCTTCCGGTGAAGGTAACACCGTTATCAAATTCCCAGCATGGTGGTAGCGTACTTTCGAATACCCGCCTGGGTAGCTACCAAGTTCAAGTTTGAAAAACTGTCACCAAACATAGTGTGTTCAGGCAGCAGTCCTTGAGAACCAGTGAGCATTCTAGGTCTAGCGTGATAACATCTTCGACCACATCGTCACTGACCATCAAGTGAGATAGTGGTCAAACGCTAGATCTATACAGTATAAACAAAATGTTGAGTTTTACATAGTAGTTGCGGAGGGCGGGGTGCTACTGACTCCGTTGGTGCATCCTGTTGTGAGTTTTCTTCATCACTGGTGTATTACAAAGTACTACTCACTGTATCCTCATCTGTATCTTCATAATGTGTCAAAACCACGTCAGTTTAAACAACAAAATATGAAAATATTTTTATTTTTTTGTCAGCTGCTTTTTTTATTCGATTTTCTAGATAAATATGTTTTTCCCATTTTTTCAATATAGATTTAATTGCTACTTATATATTGTTTAATATCTGACGTGAAATGATCATTATTATGAATATAGAATTCAATCAATCACGGGAGAGAGTAAACAAAATTATTATCGGATACATATTATACCAAGTTTAGCGTTCGGTGAACGCTAAAACAACGAACGTGAACAAAATACACGCAAAAACTCTTACTTCTAACACTGGATGAATTATTAGCGTGCCTTGAGACCTTTCGAAGGCTTCGAATACAAATGTTAGATTGATTTGTTGCGAGATAATATCTATCAACATATGGTTAAAATGGAAACCTGAGCACCTTGTAGATTTATAAAAGGTATAGATAAAATGATTGAAGGGACTCTTCAGTATACAATTGGTGTAATCTACATTATTTTAGTAATGTGAAAAACTGTTTTTATTAAAATATTTTTGCACTACTACATAATATTAGTGTAGTATCTTTTTGTTACTGAATAGTATCTGTGGAGTTAATAATTTCACTTTTATTTAGAAACAATATATATAACCTATAAGCCACCCGAATAAAATAAATATAAAATTAATCGTTTGCACACCAATTGTAACAATTATAGAAAATACAACTATTTTACGTATTATATGCGTAGGGGACTGTTTGTTCTATTGTTGTTTTGTTTTTACCTAAAAGACACAAAAAGCCATTGGACCAGCCGAATATCGTAAGTGAACTCACTTGGCAGTTACACAAGGTATATTTGTTGGAAAGAAGTTGCATTGCCTGCTTCGACAGCTGATAAGAAAGTTAAGAAAAGTAATAAGTTTTGTCTTAAGTTCACTCTTTATCTGCCCCGAGAAGATTAAGACTTACTTACGTGGCGTAAGTCAAGGCGAACACTTGCATGAGCTTAGCAAAGAAATGACAGGAAGAAATTAATTACTTAGCTGAGCTTTGCGAAGGCCGTCCACTCGTAACACCAGTTAAGATAAGAGCAGGTTTAATTTGTATAACATTGACATATCACAAAAGTGTTTAAAGTTGCACTACTTACAAAATCATTAAGAGAATGAATGAAAACGTAATATATGACTTCGATGGTATACTTTCTGTGTCGTAATAAATAGGCGTACCCAAATAAGGCTAAAATCCAGACTGACAAGTTTCAGACTGTACGTGCTTGGAGTCCCGGCAAACCACAAGGACGCTTTCCTCGACAGCTTGAAGGCCTAGTTTACAGAGGGGAGAACTAAAATTGGGTCATAAAACATACAATTGTTATGAGTTTGTATATCAGCTGACCCGGTCACAACTTCGCTTGCGAGTCCGACGGAAAGTTAAGATGAAAAAAGGTAATAATGTAGAAGGTTCAACAGACCCAAAATTTTGACTGGCTCTCAAGGACTGCCTGAACATATTGTGTGTTTTGGTGACAGTTTTTAATACTTGAGAGGGTACCCACCTAGCCAGGCAGGTACTGACCGAAGCACGTAACCTCTATTGATAATTTAACTAGCGGTCACCTCGGAACCGTTCATCTTCGATTAAAAGTAGCCTAATGTGCTATTCCAAACTATTTTTCCAAATTTAATTTAAATCTATTTTCAAATCTTTTTATATTCGGATTCGTTCAATCGTTCTGGCGTGAGTGAGCAACAAACATCTTTCCAAACTTTCTCATTTATAATAGTAACTTACTACTAAGATGAGTTCCCCTAAAGCACAAAGTCTATCGTCATGTCACCTTCGATCAAATCGTCGCTTACCAAGCTAGATGTCCAAATGTGATGTCAAGCTTAAACTAAGCTTCGTAGAAAACCATAAAATAGACAGACACCTGCCGATTGGTTCATGATGCCAATGAGACCTCGATTCTCTCATTCAAATGTGACACCGCCTACAATCATTTTACAGTACATCTATTACTTTTATGTGTGTTATTTTAGCGTTCGTAATCGTATGACGCCGGTATGCATTGCGCCCTTTTGTCCCGTAGGTATTTCACCCCGTGTGAATTCACATTTTAATTAGCACCCGCTCCCCACTTTACCGCTGACGACGGTATATTAAACTTCGTTTATTAAACTTTTCTCTCGGCGCTTTTTTTTGCTGAAACTCACCCTTGTGTTATGAGCCGTCGGCTTCATTAAGCGCTTAATTATTTATATGCCAGACATTATAATTATAAAGTACAAAGGATTTTCTTTCTCGGCCAGATTATAATGGACAGATTCTCGTACTTAGGGGTGAAAGTGTTCAAAGAAAACCTCAATCATATTTAAGGCCAGGTTTTCCCGACAGTTTCGAATAGCGCGCGAACTTATCTGTTTGAAATGAGCTACGAAGGAATAGGAGAGAGCAAAGCGATCAAGTATAGGTCCAACGTTGACAGTGGTCACGTTCAGATTGAGCGGGTGGAGAGCGGCGCGGACTAGCCAGATGAGGTCACATGATACTGGAAGGCAGTAGGAATTTTCCAAAAAAAAAACGTATTTCGAAACGTGTTTGGCCAACAATGAAGATTTTGACAGTTTTGGTAGTCCGATAATTTTAATTCGTCAATATTGAAACAATCTTGATTCAATTAAACAGCACGTCATTTACTATAGGTAGTATATTAGCACATAAAATGTCAAATATTCTATTAAACATGTATAGGCCGAGCATAGATTCAGAGTGTCAAGTCTACTATATTCATGTTCAGATTCAGTCCAGTGCGAGGCCGACTCGAATGCCAATAAGACAACGCCAAAAAACCGTAGTCTGCTGAATTTTTATTTATTTATTTATACTTTAGCACTATTTAGTATATGGAGGACTTAACGCTACATAGCATTTTCTACCAGTCAACCACAAGGTGAAAGAAAAGTGGTAGCGGTGCAATAGTAAAATAAACGAAAATTGAAAGTAGTGATGCAAACGTGTGGCGATTAAATAATATATAAATATATACCTATATTATAAATATGAATACACAATAAATAAAAAAATACATACATATATATTTGTATGTCTTTATAATATATTATGAATTCATAGCGGCCTGAATCTATGTTGAATCTATGCTCGGTCTATGTCAGTTTTTTACGAAATTCAATAGTTGGATGCTAAAAGACTACGAAAAATTATGTACTACATTACTGAATCTAGAATTGAAGAATTGACTCAATAGGTATGTACGAATTAAAAATATCGGACTACCAAAGCTGTAAAGATAGCCCACTGTGAGTCGATCATATTGCCATATTGAATAGTAAACTTAGGACCCAGGTGCACTACAATTATGTACAAAAATGCCTTGATCCAATAAATATTTGTTCACTTCATTTTCATACAACGTGGCTCCAGCGCAACTTAAGTTACTGTCATAACAGCGCCAGGTTTATGACGGCCGGATCGGGAGTGTCGGCACTCACATTAAAATTGCTCCGAAATGCTTTTACGACAGGCTAATAACTTATTATAACATATATATTAAAACTTATATCTTTTTGATCGTTAATGTTTTCTAAATAGTGATGATGTAAGGATTGTAAGGGATTTGGAATACTGCTGATATAGATAGCTGAACAAAATATCATTTGCACGAGAGCTATCAACGACGATTCATTTGAATTATGTAATTAATACTGACGTGGTTTTGACACATTATGAATGTATAAAATTCGGGTTCGCCTAGTACTATATATGTAGTCGGAAGACATTTTACATGTAGTGAGAATAGAAAATACATTACATAAGCGTATTTTTTCAATGTTTGTTTATTTACTTTGATGTAAACAAAAGATCACAAAAGACCCTGCCTCGGAGGTGGGTCAAAAGTGGCAGTTTACAATGGTGTTTTTAACATTCAGTTCAAATATTTGAAGGAAAAAATTCGCCTGCTAGTGGGACTTGAACCCGTGTTTTTAACAGTTTTTATGCATCTCGAACGGTGAATGAAAACAGCACACAACGCCCCTTATGCAAAACCGAATGCCAAGCGTGATCGTTTTTGGCGTTTTTAACTGTTGCATAGTTGATGTCCGTGGGGTACCGGCTTAGAATAGTATGATATAATAGACATGGGGGGGCCCATGTCTTCCCGTGGGTGTCGTAAGAGTCGACTAAGGGATCACGTACCAGAAGGATGGGCAGCAGCGCCTTCTGAGGGTCGTATTTTATATACTGCGCTCGCCAACCCGCACGCCAAGCGTGGCGAGTATTGGCAAACCCCCCCCTATGACAGTACAAAATAAAACCAGGCCCCCAGTCCCCGGCAGCTCCGCTAATGCTGGCTCCGGTAGCGGCCAGTGTAACGGTGGAGCAGGGGGTGCTAAGAATCTCCGGCAGATTCCCGGCTACCACTCCCTGAAAAAACGACCTCTGGCCCTGGTAACACACAATATAAGATCTTTGTTGGCAGACGAGAAGATCGTCGAACTGGAAGAAGAAATGAGTAAGTTACACTGGGATATCTTAGGGTTATGTGAAGTCCGTAGAGAGGGTGAGGACACCATAACTCTCAAATCCGGTAACTTGCTCTACTACCGGGAAGGCGACCAAAAGTCCCAAGGTGGTGTCGGATTTCTCGTTCGCAAGTCCCTCGCTAACAACATCATCACCATCGACAGCGTTTCGAGCAGGGTGGCATACCTAATACTCAGAATATCAAGCAGATATTCGTTGAAGGTCATTCAGGTATATGCACCGACCTCGAAACTCGGAACCGATGAGGAGGTAGAGGCTATGTATGAGGACATTAGTAGGGCCATACATACCTCCAAGACCCATTACAATGTTGTTATGGGGGACTTTAACGCAAAGTTGGGCGAAAGAAGTGATGGAGAGTTGAGAGTGGGGCAATTTGGTTATGGACAACGGAACCCTAGGGGACAGAGGCTGGCCGACTTCATGGAGAAAGAGGGACTCTTTATGATGAACTCTTTCTTTCAGAAGCCGCCTCAAAGGAAATGGACCTGGTTGAGCCCCAACGGTTCCACAAGAAATGAGATCGATTTCATCATGACCACCAAGAAACAAATATTCAATGATGTCTCTGTGATCAACATGGTCAAAACCGGTAGTGATCACCGCATGGTAAGAGGCACATTGAATATTAATGTTAAACTTGAGAGGTCCCGTTTGATGAAATCCACGCTCCGACCTCAAAATGTCCATATCCAAAACCCCGAGAGCTTTCAACTTGAGTTATCCAATCGCTTTGCTTGCCTTGAGAACTTTGCGTCGGTGGACGAGACCAACAACAGGTTTGTAGAAACTGTCCACGAAGTGGGGTCTAAGTTCTTTAAGCCCCGCCGTACAAATAGACCTCAAAAACTCTCCAGCCATACCCTCGACCTCATGGCTGAACGACGCTCGTTGCAACTGCAATCATCCGATGATGCTGCGTCATATAGGCAGCTCAATAGACGAATATGGAAATCCTTGCGACACGACATCCGTACCTTTAGTACAAATCGTATTAAAGATACGATCGAACGGAGGAAAGGCTCCAAAGTGTTTGCAAGAGACAGGTCTATTGGGCAAAGCCAGATGACTAAGCTGAAGAGAGATGATGGCAGTATAGCGTCGACCAAAGCAGAGGTGCTTGGAGAGATCGAGAGGTTCTATGGACAGCTATACACTTCGGTCGCTAAACCTGTTGACAACTTGGCCAAAGACCCAAGAGCCAAGCTGACCCGGCACTATACCGAAGACATCCCGGACATCAGCCTATACGAGATTAGGATGGCTCTGAAGCAGCTTAAAAACAACAAGGCACCGGGTGACGACGGAATCACATCAGAGCTTCTGAAAGCGGGTGGATCACCGATACTGAAAGTCCTTCAGAAGCTCTTTAATTCCGTTGTCCTCGAAGGGTCAACGCCGGAAGCATGGAACAGAAGCGTAGTGGTGTTGTTCTTTAAGAAGGGTGACAACACATTGCTTAAGAACTACAGACCCATTTCGCTTCTGAGCCATGTTTACAAGCTGTTTTCAAGAGTCATCGCGAATCGTCTCGAACGTAGGCTTGATGACTTCCAGCCTCCCGAACAAGCCGGTTTCCGAAAAGGCTACAGCACCATAGACCACATCCATACGCTGCGGCAAGTTATACAGAAGACCGAAGAGTATAACTTGCCCTTATGTTTAGCGTTTGTGGACTATGAGAAAGCCTTTGATTCGATCGAGACGTGGGCGGTGCTTGAGTCTCTCCAGCGGTGCCGTATTGACCATCGGTATATCGAAGTGCTGAAGTGTTTGTACAATAACGCCACCATGTCGGTCCGAGTACAAGAGCAAATTTCGAGGGCGATTCCATTGCAACGAGGCGTGAGACAGGGAGACGTTATTTCTCCGAAACTGTTCACTGCCGCATTGGAAGACGCCTTCAAGCTCTTGGAATGGCAAGGATTCGGCATCAACATCAACGGCGAGTACATCACTCACCTTCGGTTTGCCGACGATATTGTGGTCATGGCAGAATCCATGGAAGACCTCAGCACGATGCTCGAAGGCCTCAACAGAGTTTCCCTAAGGGTGGGCCTTAAAATGAACATGGACAAGACGAAAATTATGTCAAATGCCCATGTTGTGCCCGCCCCCATATCAATTGGGAACTCGACTCTCAAAGTTGTTGACCATTACATCTACCTAGGACATACAGTCCAATTAGGTAAGTCCAACTTTGAGAAAGAGGCCAATCGTCGAATCCAACTCGGCTGGGCAGCGTTCGGAAAGCTCCGAGACGTCTTCTCGTCCAAAATACCGCAATGCCTGAAAACGAGGGTCTTCGAACAATGTGTGTTACCAGTGATGACTTACGGAACTGAAACGTGGTCTCTGACTATAGGCCTTCTGAACAGGCTCAGAGTCGCACAACGAGCTATGGAGAGGGCTATGCTCGGGGTTTCTTTACGTGATCGAATCAGAAATGAGGAGATCCGTAGAAGAACGAAAGTCACCGACATAGCCCAGCGGATTAGCAAGTTGAAGTGGCAGTGGGCAGGGCATATAGTTCGAAGAACCGATGGCCGTTGGGGCCGAAAGGTTCTCGAATGGAGACCACGGACTGGCAAGCGCAGCATAGGACGGCCACCGACTAGGTGGACAGACGACCTGACTAAGATCGCAGGCAAGGGCTGGATGCGGGCCGCTTCCAACCGGTCCTTGTGGAAATCAATGGGGGAGGCCTTTGTCCAGCAGTGGACGTCCTATGGCTGAGATGATGATGATGATGATGATGAACTGTTGCATAATCCATCTCGAACGCACCTACCTACAAAGAGTCACTAATATAGATTCAATAATATCGGACAAATTTTTTGATATGAACGGGTGTCACGTATATAAATAAATTTCCCGGAAACATTTACAGTAGATCTTCTGAATATTTAATAAATGTTTCATTTTAACAAATCTTTATAAAACTCTATGCAATCAACTTGGAAGGACTTACTCGTATTACAATTTGCTCGTGAGAGAAAAAGATGGTATAATATTTTCCTATTCCCAAACTGTCGTTATGAGAAATAGGTTCAGTACCTACCCGACACTTGACATTATCTTTAATGTCGCGCACAATTCCCGAGCAAGCACCCGTGTCGTTATAAAGGTCGTCTTCTAATCGACTTTCCTGAGATAATAATGCCCGCCCTTAACAGGGCTGCTACAACAAAATCGAGTTTCCATTCCATCCAAACGACGAGGCATGTTTTTTTAAATGGATGTCGAATTGAGGAAAACACCTCGTGAATACTGAATGAGCGTTTTCATTGTCTGATTTATGGAGTCATGAAATTTTCATGATACATTAATTTGAATGAAGCATTCGAATGGACATTAAAACTTTACAACTAACGCTAAGTCCTAAGTTCTACAAAAACGTGCAAAAGTAGGTACATAATTATATACAAAAGTGTTGTACATAACAACAAGTAAAATAAACAATATATATATATATATATAGTGTTCGTTTTTTTTCACAGTCAAATGTGTGATTAGGGTTTATCACAGATTGGTAAACTTTTTCAGGCACCGTTTTGGAAAAGAAATTAAGGGATGATATGGACGATTTAAGACTAAAATACTTTTATGACTAGGAGAATATGTTATAAATTAATATAAGTGCTTAATTTATCGGTAATTTAACTTCAGCACTGTATGACACCCCTATATAAGCTTTTAACAACAGGCGGTGTTTGAAAACCACTTCCAGGAATTTCAATAGTACCAAATCCGAAACGTACCTATCACACATAATATGTATCTATATTTAAATGAGATCGTAACAGACAGTCTGTCACGTTTTTCACCGCTTAATCGTACAAGCGCGTCGATTAACATCGTCATAAAGACATTTTATAGGATCTAGGGGAAAGACATATACAATAGACTATCGTAAAAGAACTATCTTGTCATAACTTCGGCCTCAGTTTAGTCAAATTATTTAAGTAAATAAAATAATTCATTGTTACGATAAGTCATGCATATTATATGACGTATGTGTTCGAATCGTAAAACCATAAAGTCACTGATCCCAACTAATATTATAAATGTGTACCTACGTCAGTTCTCTTTACGACTCAATTACTCAACCGCGCGTCATGAAATTAGATACAAACTTTTTCAGTAGCACAGAAAAATGGATACGGACCTTTCTTACAAAAAAGTACTGTTCCAGAGGGAATTGATTAAAGAAACAACGTAACGCGATAAAATGGAGCAAATGCCTTTATTAAAATAAAACAGTAATAACTAATTACAATACTGCAACTACTACAGTAACATTTGAAAAAAATGTATATGAATGTATACTATAGGCGAACCGCGACCGCGTCTGAGAGCGCCCCTTATTCTCCTTGAAGAAGACCACCGAATATGGTTGAAACTATTGTAGGGACTTTTTACGTGAGTGATTCCCGTGTTTTACACTTTCAATTCGATTTATTTCCGATATTTGGGATACAAAGTAAGTTTGTTAGGTATCTATATATTTATGGTATTTAATCTTTTTTTTTTTTTTATTTATTTTTTTATTGGGAATAGGCAAGCGTTTGACCACTATCTCACCTCATGTTAAGTGATGATGCGGTCTACGGTGGAGCACGCCTGCCTAGAAGATACCTATTCACTCGTGACTTGAAGATACCCAGGTTGTATGTTTGCGGAAACACAGATTTAGGCAATAAATTCCATTCGTTAGCTGTACGCACTAGGAATGTGGTAGCAAAACGCTTCGTGCGACAAGTTGGAACTTCCACCATGTATGGATGTCGCATTGCCGTCCGTCTGGTCGATCTTTCAGGCCGATCAGGGATTATAGATCAGCAGGGTTATACGCCACCTCCGGATCGTAAAGTTCTATCAAAGTACAATTGGAGCAACATTTTAAAGAATAATATGGATATATAACGCATAGTTATGCGTATAACATGTGCATGACTTACGGATCTGTTGCAGATAATTAATGTTTATTTTCCTGCCTATAGAAAACGGGACAATTACGGCCTTTTCGTCCATAAACAACAGTAATTAATTATATTGCGTAATTAAACAACAAACATCTAAACATCCAAACTTTTACTTTTATAACTAGTACAGATAGTACACTATACAATTTCTATTATCACTACATAGTATAAAACAAAGTCGCTTTCTCTGTCTTTATATACCTACTAGTATTTCGGGTGGTGCGCGGGCTGCGAGCAGCCCGCGTTATCGATGTGCATTAGTATTATTAACAAAAATGTCATTGCAGTTAAAAAAAATATATATAATTCTCATACAAGTCGAATCAATGACAGTTTCTTCTGAATCAGTACAAAGTGTGGCAGGGTTACCATGTGCAAGTTGATTTTTTTGATAAAATTTTAGTCGCTGTAAAATCGCACCAAGATTGTAAACGACTATTGTTAAGGGACCATACCTCTAAGTGCAGTGGTTAACGTGGGCAGTTGCCTCGGAGACCAGCTCGAGATGTGGAATAAACTCCCCATTGGGGACTCGGCCTTCGGCCTCGTTAGTGACTCGACTAAGGAATGTAAACGCGTAACACCCCATTCGTAAGTGACTAACACGGCTCGGCCTACGGCCTCGCGGAGGCCACGCTCGGCCTTCGGCCTCGCGGGCCGAAAGCTCGGCCTTCGGCCTCGCAGGTTTGAAGCTCGGCGTGCGGCCTCGCAACCGTGGCGTTGTATCGCCAGCGAAAATCCCCATCCAGTAAATTTAAAAATTCTCATGCAAGTCGAACAACTAACAGATACTTTTAGTTCCCGTGAGCGGTTGCATCAAAGACCAGCTCGAGATGTGGAAAAAACTCCCCATCCGGGACTCGGCCTTCGGCCTCGTTAGCGACTTCCATAGGATGCGTTAATGAGGTACACCCCATTCGGAACTCGGCCTTCGGCCTCGTAAGTTACTAACACGGCTCGGCCTACGGCCTCGCGGAGGCCACGCTCGGCCTTCGGCCTCGCGGGCCGAAAGCTCGGCCTCCGGCCTCGCAGGTTTGAAGCTCGGCCTTCGGCCTCGCGGTGTTTAAGGCTCGGCCTGCGGCCTCGCAAGTTACAAAGGGAATGTTTTTAAGCTGTTCCCAATGACGGCCAGCTCGGCCTTCGGCCTCGCAGGCCTACAGCTCGGCCTCCGGCCTCGCTAGGGTGGAGCTCGGCCTTCGGCCTCGCCTCCACAGCTCGGCCTGCGGCCTCGCTCGATTGCAGCTCGGCCTACGGCCTCGCAAAGAGAATGTGGTTTCGCCACCAAAAATCCGCATCCAGTAAAAAAAAAACGAATGACGTCATCGAAAAACATTTTTCATTTTTCGAATCAGGAACCCCAAATCTACCTAAATACCAAATTTCAGCCAAATCGAAGAAACTTGGATTTTTGTATCCGGTTCGAAGGACCAATTTGCAATTTTTGACAAAATATCCAAATTTCCCTACAAACCCTCTATGACATTTGTTCAAACCCTCCATACCTATCTATAACGGTTTAGGAGTTGCGATCGTTTTAAATTTGTATGGGAGAACCTCTTTTTTGTTCAGGAGGGTAATTTTTTTTCAATTTTCCAAAAGGGTCCCAAGGTTTTAGTCATTTTTAGTTTTGACACCTACCCCCCATCGATTATGGTTTTCGAGATCCCTACACCAGTTCCATCAAGGAAACCAAAAATGACACTTTTCGGATTTTTCCCTAGGTCACGTGGGCACTCCCTATACAGTCCATTATATAATTTTAACCCAAAAATACTCTTTCTAGGAGAACAATGATGTCAGTGAGTCAGTCAATCAGTGGTAGAGCAGCTTTATATATTATAATAACTAGTATTTGGGTGGCGCGCGGGCTGCGAGCAGCCCGCGTTATCGATGTGCATTAGTATTGTTAGCAAAAATGTCGTCGCAGTTGCTAAAAAGATATAAAATTCTCATGCAAATCGAATAACTCTAATACATCTATTTCAGTAGAAAGTGTGAGCAGAGTTACCATGTGCAAGTTGATTTTTTTTAAAAAATTTTAGTCGCGGTAAAACCGGATCAAGATTGTAAACGACTTTTGTTAAAGGACCCCACCTCTAAGTGCAGTGGTTAACGTGGGCAGTTGCCTCGGAGACCAGCTCGATATGTGAAAATACTCGTTATCCGGAACTTGGCCTTCGGCCTCGTTAGTGACTCCCATAAGGTGTGTTGATGCGTTTCATCTCATTCGAGCTCGGCCTTCGGCCTCGCAGATTTGAAGCTCGGCCTTCGGCCTCGCAAGTTTGAAGCTCGGCCTTCGGCCTCGCGGTGGTAAAGACAGCTTCTTCAAGTTCAGTACTAAGTGAGAACAGAGTTACCATATGCAAGTTTTTTTTTTTTAAATTTTAGTCGTGGTAAAATCGCACGAAGAATTTAAACGACTTTTGTTAAGGGACCCTACCTCTAATTGTAGTAAATAACGTGGGCAGTTGCATTGGAGACCAGCTCGAGATGTGGAAAAAACTCCCCATCCGGGACTCGGCCTTCGGCCTCGTTAGCGACTTCCATAGGATGCGTTAATGAGGTACACCCCATTCGGAACTCGGCCTTCGGCCTCGTAAGTTACTAACACGGCTCGGCCTACGGCCTCGCGGTGGCCACGCTCGGCCTTCGGCCTCGCGGGCCGAAAGCTCGGCCTCCAGCCTCGCATATTTGAAGCTCGGCCTTCGGCCTCGCGGTGTTTAAGGCTCGGCCTGCGGCCTCGCAAGTTACAAAGGGAATGTTTTTAAGCTGTTCCCAATGACGGCCAGCTCGGCCTTCGGCCTCGCAGGCCTACAGCTCGGCCTCCGGCCTCGCTAGGGTGGAGCTCGGCCTTCGGCCTCGCCTCCACAGCTCGGCCTGCGGCCTCGCTCGATTGCAGCTCGGCCTACGGCCTCGCAAAGAGAAGGTGGTTTCGCCACCAAAAATCCGGATCCAGTAAAAAAAAAACTAATGACGTCATCAAAAAACTTTTTTCATATTTCGAATCAGGGACCCAAAATCTCCCTAAATACTAAATTTCAGCCAGATCGGAGCAACTTGAATTTTGGTATCCGGTTCGAAGGACCAATTTGCAATTTTTGACAAAACCCCCAAATTTCCCTACAAACCCTCTATGACATTTGTTTGAACCCCCCATACCCACCTATAACGGTTCCGGAGCTGCGATCGTTTTAATTTTGTATGGGAGAACCTCTTTTTTGTTTGGGAGGGTAATTTTTTTTCAACTTTCCAAAAGGGTCCCAGGGTTTTAGTCATTTTTAGTTTTGACACCTACCCCCCATCGCTTATGGTTTTCGAGATCCCTACACCAGTTCCATAAAGGAAACCAAAAATGACACTTTTCGGATTTTTCCCCAGGTCACGTGGGCACTCTCTATACAGTCCACACCATAATTTCAACCCAAAAATACTCCTTCTAGGAGAACAATGATGTCAGTGAGTCAGTCAATCAGTGGTAATGCAGCTTTATATATTATAATAATAACTAGGTGTTGGGTGGTGCGCGGGCTGCGAGCAGCCCGCGTTATCGATGTGCATTAGTAACTTTTATCAAACTGGTAATCGCAGTTGAAAAAATATATAAATTTCTCATAGAAAGTCGAGTAAGTGAGAGTTTCTTCTAGTTCAGTACAAAGTGTGGGCTGGGTTACCATGTGCAAGTTGATTTTTTTGATAAAATTTTAGTCGCTGTAAAATCGCACCAAGATTGTAAACGACTTTTGTTAAGGGACCATACCTCTAAGTGCAGTGGTTAACGTGGGCAGTTGCCTCGGAGACCAGCTCGAGATGTAGTAAAAAAACTCCCCATTCGGGACTCGGCCTTCGGCCTCGTTAGTGACTCTCCTAAGGAATGTAAACGCGTAACACCCCATTCATAAGTGACTAACACGGCTCGGCCTACGGCCTCGCGGAGGCCACGCTCGGCCTTCGGCCTCGCGGGCCGAAAGCTCGGCCTTCGGCCTCGCAGGTTTAAAGCTCGGCCTACGGCCTCGCAACCATGGCGTTGTATCGCCAGCGAAAATCCCCATCCAGTAAATAAAAAGATTTAAAAATTCTCATGCAAGTCTAACAACTGACAGATACTTTTAGTTCCCGTGAGCGGTTGCATCAAAGACCAGCTCGAGATGTGGAAAAAAAACTCCTCATTCGGGACTCGGCCTTCGGCCTCGTTAGTGACTCTCCTAAGGAATGTAAATGCGTAACACCCCATTCGGAACTCGGCCTTCGGCCTCGTAAGTGACTAACACGGCTCGGCCTACGGCCTCGCGGAGGCCACGCTCGGCCTTCGGCCTCGCGGGCCGAAAGCTCGGCCTTCGGCCTCGCGGGCCGAAAGCTCGGCCTTCGGCCTCGCAGGTTTGAAGCTCGGCCTGCGGCCTCGCAGCCGTGGCGTTGTATCGCCAGCGAAAATCCCTATCCAGTAAAAAAAAAACAAATGACGTCATCCAAAAATTTTTTTTATATTTGGAATCAGGGACCCCCATTCTCACTAAATACCAAATTTCAGCCAGATCGGAGCAACTTGGATTTTGGTATCCGGGTCGAAGGACCAATTTTCAATTTTTGACAGAAACTTCAAATTTCCCTACAAACCCTCTATAATATTTGTTTGAACCCCCCATACCTACCTATTTTGGTTTCGGAGTTGCGGTCGTTTTAAATTTGTATGGGAGAACCTCTTTTTTGTTCGGGAGGGTAATTTTTTTTCATTTTTCCAAAAGGGTCCCAGGGTTTTAGTCATTTTTAGTTTTGGCACCTACCCCCCAACTATTATAGTTTCCGAGATCCCTACACCAGTTCCATGATGGAAACCAAAAATGACACTTTTCGGATTTTTCTGAAGGTCACAGAAACCTCCTCTACACTTTTTCCCTACACTACAAACACCCCCCATAGCTCCTTCTAGGAGAACAATTATGTCAATCAGTCAGTGAGTGAGTGAGTCAGTCAGTGGTAATCGAGCTTTATATATATAACTAGTATTTGGGTGGTGCGCGGGCTGCGAGCAGCCCGCGTTATCGATGTGCATTTGTATATTTTTTAAAATTTTAGTTGCAGTTGAAAAAAATATTTAAAAATTCTCATACAAGTCGAGAAAGGGACAGTTTCTTCTAGTTCAGTACAAAGTGTGAGCAGGGTTACCATGTGCAAGTTGATTTTTTCGATAAAATTTTAGTCGATGTAAAATCGCCCCAAGATTGTAATCGAGTTTTGTTAAGGGACCATACCTCTAAGTGCAGTGGTTAACGTGGGCCGTTGCCTCGGAGACCAGCTCGAGATGGAAAAAGCTCCCCATTCGGGACTCGGCCTTCGGCCTCGTTAGTGACTCTCCTAAGGAATGTAAACGCGTAACACCCCTTTCGTAAGTGACTAACACGGCTCGGCCTACGGCCTCGCGGAGGCCACGCTCGGCCTTCGGCCTCGCGGGCCGAAAGCTCGGCCTTTGGCCTCGGAGGTTTGAAGCTCGGCCTGCGGCCTCGCAACCGTGGCCTTGTATCGCCAGCGAAAATCCCCATCCAGTAAATAAAAAGATTTAAAAATTCTCATGCAAGTCGAACAACTGGCAGATACTTTTAGTTCCCGTGAGCGGTTGCATCAAAGACCAGCTCGAGATGTGGAAAAAAAACTCCCCATTCGGGACTCGGCCTTCGGCCTCGTTAGTGACTCTCCTAAGGAATGTAAATGCGTAACACCCCATTCGGAACTCGGCCTTCGGCCTCGTAAGTGACTAACACGGCTCGGCCTACGGCCTCGCGGAGGCCACGCTCGGCCTTCGGCCTCGCGGGCCGAAAGCTCGGCCTTCGGCCTCGCCCTCGAAGCTCGGCCTTCGGCCTCGCAGGTTTGAAGCTCGGCCTGCGGCCTCGCAAATAAGAAGTGGTTTCGCCATCAAAAATCCCCATCCAGTAAAAAAAAAACAAATGACGTCATCCGAAATTTTTTTTCATATTTGGAATCAGGGACTTCCAATCTCCCTAAATACCAAATTTCAGCCAGATCGGAGTAACTTGGATTTTGGTATCCGGGTCGAAGGACCAATTTTCAATTTTCGACTAAAACCCCAAATTCTCCTACAAACCCTCTATAACATTTGTTCAAACCCCTCATACCCACCTATAACGGTTCGGGAGCTGCGGTCGTTTTAAATTTGTATGGGAGAACCTCTTTTTTGTTCGGGAGGGTAATTTTTTTTCAACTTTCCAAAAAGGTCCCAGGGTTTTAGTCATTTTTAGTTTTGACACCTACCCCCCATCGATTATGGTTTCCGAGATCCGTACACCAGTTCCATCAAGGAAACCAAAAATGACACTTTTCGGATTTTTCTGGTGGTCATAGGAACATCCTCTACACTTTTCCCCTACATCACAAACACCTCCCATCGCTCCTTCTAGGAGAACAATGATGTCAATGAGTCAGTGAGTCAGTCAGTGAGTGGTAATCGAACTTTATATAATATAACTAGGTGTTGGGTGGTGCGCGGGCTGCGAGCAGCCCGCGTTATCGATGTGCATTTGTATTTATTTCAAGATTGTAATTGCAGTTAAAAAAAATATATAAAATTCTCATACAAGTAGAGTAGGTGACAGTTTCTTCTAGTTCAGTACAGAGTGTGAGCAGGGTTACCATGTGCAAGTTGATTTTTTTGATAAAATTTTAGTCGCTGTAAAATCGCACCAAGATTGTACACGACTTTTGTTAAGGGACCATACCTCTAAGTGCAGTGGTTATCGTGGGCAGTTGCCTCGGAGACCAGCTCGAGATGTGGAAAAAAAACTCCCCATTCGGGACTCGGCCTTCGGCCTCGTTAGTGACTCTCCTAAGGAATGTAAACGCGTAACACCCCATTCGTAAGTGACTAACACGGCTCGGCCTACGGCCTCGCGGAGGCCACGCTCGGCCTTCGGCCTCGCGGGCCGAAAGCTCGGCCTTCGGCCTCGCAGGTTTGAAGCTCGGCCTGCGGCCTCGCAACCGTGGCGTTGTATCAGCAGCGAAAATCCCCATCCAGTATATAAAAAGATTTAAAAATTCTCATGCAAGTCGAACAACTGACAGATACTTTTAGTTCCCGTGAGCGGTTGCATCAAAGACCAACTCGAGATGTGGAAAAAAAACTCCCCATTCGGGACTCGGCCTTCGGCCTCGTTAGTGACTCTCCTAAGGAATGTAAATGCGTAACACACCATTCGGAACTCGGCCTTCGGCCTCGTAAGTGACTAACACGGCTCGGCCTGCGGCCTCGCGGAGGCCACGCTCGGCCTTCGGCCTCGCGGGCCGAAAGCTCGGCCTTCGGCCTCGCCCTGGAAGCTCGGCCTTCGGCCTCGCAGGTTTGAAGCTCGGCCTGCGGCCTCGCAAATAAGAAGTGGTTTCGCCATCAAAAATCCCCATCCAGTAAAAAAAAAACAAATGACGTCACCAAAAAATTTTTTTTATATTTGGAATCAGGGACCCCCAATTTCCCTAAATACCAAATTTCAGCCAGATCAGACAAATTTGGATTTTGGTATCCGGGTCGAAGGACCAATTTTTAATTTTTGACAGAAACCTCGAATTCCCCTACAAACCCTCTATAACATTTGTTCGATACCCCCATACCTACCTATAACGGTTCCGGAGTTGCGATCGTTTTAATTTTGTATGGGAGAACCTCTTTTTTGTTCGGGAGGGTAATTTTTTTTCAACTTTTTAAAAGGATCCCAGGGTTTTAGTCATTTTTAGTTTTGACACCAACCCCTCATCGATTATAGTTTCCGAGATCCCTACACCAGTTCCATGATGGAAACCAAAAATGACACTTTTCGGATTTTTCTGGAGGTCACGGGAACTTTCTCTACACTTTTTCCCTACATCACAAACACCCCCCATAGCTCCTTCTAGGAGAACAATTATGTCAATCAGTCAGTCAGTCAGTGAGTGAGTCAGTGGTAATCGAGCTTTATATATATAAACTAGTATTTCGGGTGGTGCGCGGGCTGCGAGCAGCCCGCGTTATCGATGTGCATTTGTAATATTTATCAAGATTTGTAGTTGCAGTTAAAAATATATAAAATTCTCATACAAGTCGAGTAAGTGACAGTTTCTTCTAGTTCAGTACAAAGTGTGAGCAGTGTTACCATGTGCAAGTTGATTTTTGTGATAAAATTTTAGTCGCTGTAAAATCGCCCCAAGATTGTAAACGACTTTTGTTAAGGGAACATACCTCTAATTGCAGTGGTTAACGTGGGCAGTTGCCTCGGAGACCAGCTCGAGATGTGGAAAAAACTCCCCATTCGGGACTCGGCCTTCGGCCTCGTTAGTGACTCTCCTAAGGAATGTAAACGCGTAACACCCCATTCGTAAGTGACTAACACGGCTCGGCCTACGGCCTCGCGGAGGCCACGCTCGGCCTTCGGCCTCGCGGGCCGAAAGCTCGGCCTTCGGCCTCGCAGGTTTGAAGCTCGGCCTGCGGCCTCGCAACCGTGGCGTTGTATCGCCAGCGAAAATCCCCATCCAGTAAATAAAAAGATTTAAAAATTCTCATGCAAGTCGAACAACTGACAGATACTTTTAGTTCCCGTGAGCGGTTGCATCAAAGACCAGCTCGAGATGTGGGAAAAAAACTCCCCATTCGGGACTCGGCCTTCGGCCTCGTTAGTGACTCTCCTAAGGAATGTTAATGCGTAACACCCCATTCGGAACTCGGCCTTCGGCCTCGTAAGTGACTAACACGGCTCGGCCTGCGGCCTCGCCCTCGAAGCTCGGCCTTCGGCCTCGCGGGTTTGAAGCTCGGCCTGCGGCCTCGCAAATAAGAAGCGGTTTCGCCATCAAAAATCCCTATCCAGTAAAAAAAAAACAAATGACGTCATCCAAAAATTTTTTTCATATTTGGAATCAGGGACCACCAATCTCCCTAAATACCAAATTTCAGCCAGATCGGAGCAACTTGGATTTTGGTATCCGGGTCGAAGGACCAATTTTCAATTTTCGACTAAAACCCCAAATTCTCCTACAAACCCTCTATAACATTTGTTCAAACCCCCCATACCCACCTATAACGGTTCGGGAGCTGCGGTCGTTTTAAATTTGTATGGGAGAACCTCTTTTTTGTTTGGGAGGGTAAATTTTTTTCAACTTTCCAAAAAGGTCCCAAGGTTTTAGTCATTTTTAGTTTTGGCACCTACCCCCCATCGATTATGGTTTCCGAGATCCGTACACCAGTTCCATCAAGGAAACCAAAAATGACACTTTTCGGATTTTTCTGGTGGTCATAGGAACCTCCTCTACACTTTTCCCCTACATCACAAACACCCCCCATCGCTCCTTCTGGGAGAACAATGATGTCAATGAGTCAGTCAGTGAGTGAGTCAGTCAGTGGTAATCGAACTTTATATAATATAACTAGTATTTGGGTGGCGCGCGGGCTGCGAGCAGCCCGCGTTATCGATGTGCATTAGTATTATTATCAAAAATGTCATTGCAGTTAAAAAAATATATAATGCTCATACAAGTCAAATCAATGACAGTTTCTTCTAAATCAGTACAAAGTGTGGCAGGGTTACCATGTGCAAGTTGATTTTTTTGATAAAATTTTAGTCGCTGTAAAATCGCACCAAGATTGTAAACGACTATTGTTAAGGGACCATACCTCTAAGTGCAGTTGTTAACGTGGGCAGTTGCCTCGGAGACCAGCTCGAGATGTGGAAAAAAAACTCCCCATTCGGGACTCGGCCTTCGGCCTCGTTAGTGACTCTCCTAAGGAATGTAAATGCGTAACATCCCATTCGGAACTCGGCCTACGGCCTCGCGGAGGCCACGCTCGGCCTTCGGCCTCGCAGGTTTGAAGCTCGGCCTGCGGCCTCGCAACTGTGGCGTTATATCGCCAGCGAAAATCCCCATCCAGTAAATAAAAAGATTTAAAAATTTTCATGCAAGTCGAACAACTAACAGATACTTTTAGTTCCCGTGAGCGGTTGCATCAAAGACCAGCTCGAGATGTAGAAAAAAACTCCCCATTCGGGACTCGGCCTTCGGCCTCGTTAGTGACTCTCCTAAGGAATGTAAATGCGTAACACCCCATTCGGAACTCGGCCTTCGGCCTCGTAAGTGACTAACACGGCTCGGCCTGCGGCCTCGCGGAGGCCACGCTCGGCCTTCGGCCTCGCGGGCCGAAAGCTCGGCCTTCGGCCTCGCCCTGGAAGCTCGGCCTTCGGCCTCGCAGGTTTGAAGCTCGGCCTGCGGCCTCGCAGCCGTGGCGTTGTATCGCCAGCGAAAATCCCCATCCAGTAAAAAAAAAACAAATGACGTCATCCAAAAATTTTTCTCATATTTAAAATCAGGGTCCCTCAATCTCCCTAAATACCAAATTTCAGCGAAATCGGAATAACTTGAATTTTGGTATCCGGGTCGAAGGACCAATTTTCAATTTTCGACTAAAACCCCAAATTCTCCTACAAACCCTCTATAACATTTGTTCAAACCCCCCATACCCACCTATAACGGTTCGGGAGCAGCGGTCGTTTTAAATTTGTATGGGAGAACCTCTTTTTTGTTCGGGAGGGTAACTTTTTTTCATTTTTCCAAAAAGGTCCCAGGGTTTTAGTCATTTTTAGTTTTGACACCTACCCCCCATCGATTATGGTTTCCGAGATCCGTACACCAGTTCCATCAAGGAAACCAAAAATGACACTTTTCGGATTTTTCTGGTGGTCATAGGAACCTCCTCTACACTTTTCCCCTACATCACAAATACCCCCCATCGCTCCTTCTGGGAGAACAATGATGTCAATGAGTGAGTCAGTCAGTCAGTGAGTCAGTGGTAATCGAGCTTTATATAATATAACTAGGTGTTGGGTGGTGCGCGGGCTGCGAGCAGCCCGCGTTATCGATGTGCATTTGTATATTTTTTAAAATTTTAGTTGCAGTTGAAAAAAAAATATAAAAATTCTCATACAAGTCGAGAAAGGGACAGTTTCTTCTAGTTCAGTACAAAGTGTGAGCAGGGTTACCATGTGCAAGTTGATTTTTTCGATAAAATTTTAGTCGATGTAAAATCGCCCCAAGATTGTAATCGAGTTTTGTTGAGGGACCATACCTCTAAGTGCAGTGGTTAACGTGGGCCGTTGCCTCGGAGACCAGCTCGAGATGTGAAAAAAGCTCCCCATTCGGGACTCGGCCTTCGGCCTCGTTAGTGACTCTCCTAAGGAATGTAAACGCGTAACACCCCATTCGTAAGTGACTAACACGGCTCGGCCTACGGCCTCGCGGAGGCCACGCTCGGCCTTCGGCCTCGCGGGCCGAAAGCTCGGCCTTCGGCCTCGCAGGTTTGAAGCTCGGCCTGCGGCCTCGCAACCGTGACGTTGTATCGTCAGCGAAAATCCCCATCCAGTAAATAAAAAGATTTAAAAATTCTCATGCAAGTCGAGCAACTGACAGATACTTTTAGTTCCCGTGAGCGGTTGCATCAAAGACCAGCTCGAGATGAGGAAAAAAAACTCCCCATCCGGGACTCGGCCTTCGGCCTCGTTAGCGACTCACCTGAGGGTCGTTAATTCGTTACACCCCATTCGGAACTCGGCCTTCGGCCTCGTAAGTGACTAACACGGCTCGGCCTGCGGCCTCGCGGAGGCCACGCTCGGCCTTCGGCCTCGCGGGCCAAAAGCTCGGCCTTCGGCCTCGCCCTGGAAGCTCGGCCTTCGGCCTCGCAGGTTTGAAGCTCGGCCTGCGGCCTCGCAAATAAGAAGTGGTTTCGCCATCAAAAATCCCCATCCAGTAAAAAAAAAAAAAATGACGTCATCCAAAAAATTTTTTCATATTTGGAATCAGGGACCCCCAATCTCCCTAAATACTAAATTTCAGCCAGATCGGAGCAACTTGGATTTTGGTATCCGGGTCGAAGGACCAATTTGCAATTTTCGACTAAAACCCCAAATTCCCCTGCAAACCCTCTATAATATTTGTTAAAGCCCCCCATACCCACCCATAACGGTTCCGGAGCTGCGGTCGTTTTAAATTTGTATGGGAAAACCTCTTTTTTGTTCGGGAGGGTAAATTTTTTTTTAATTTCCAAAAGGGTCCCAGGGTTTTAGTCATTTTTAGTTTTGACACCTACCCCTCATCGATTATCGTTTCCGAGATCCGTACACCAGTTCCATCAAGGAAACCAAAAATGACACTTTTCGGATTTTTCTGGTGGTCATAGGAACCTCCTCTACACTTTTCCCCTACATCACAAACACCCCCCATCGCTCCTTCTGGGAGAACAATGATGTCAATGAGTCAGTGAGTGAGTGAGTGGTAATCGAACTTTATATAATATAACTAGTATTTCGGGTGGTGCGCGGGCTGCGAGCAGCCCGCGTTATTGATGTGCATTAGTAATATTTATCAAACTGGTAATTGCAGTTAAAAAAAAATATATAAAATTCTCATACAAGTCGAGTAAGTGACAGTTTCTTCTAGTTCAGTACAAAGCGTGGGCAGAGTTACCATGTGCAAGTTGATTTTTTTGATAAAATTTTAGTCGCTGTAAAATCGCCCCAAGATTGTATTCGAGGTTTGTTAAGGGACCATACCTCTAAGTGCAGTGGTTAACGTGGGCCGTTGCCTCGGAGACCAGCTCGAGATGTGGAAAAAAAACTCCCCATTGGGGACTCGGCCTTCGGCCTCGTTAGTGACTCTCCTAAGGAATGTAAACGCGTAACACCCCATTCGGAAGTGACTAACACGGCTCGGCCTACGGCCTCGCGGAGGCCACGCTCGGCCTTCGGCCTCGCGGGCCGAAAGCTCGGCCTTCGGCCTCGCAGGGTTGAAGCTCGGCCTGCGGCCTCGCAACCGTGGCGTTGTATCGCCAGCGAAAATCCCCATCCAGTAAATAAAAAGATTTAAAAATTCTCATGCAAGTCGAACAACTGACAGATACTTTTAGTTCCCGTAGGCGGTTGCATCAAAGACCAGCTCGAGATGTGGAAAAAAAACTCTCCATTGGGGACTCGGCCTTCGGCCTCGTTAGTGACTCTCCTAAGGAATGTAAATGCGTAACACCCCATTCGGAACTCGGCCTTCGGCCTCGTAAGTGACTAACACGGCTCGGCCTGCGGCCTCGCGGAGGCCACGCTCGGCCTTCGGCCTCGCGGGCCGAAAGCTCGGCCTTCGGCCTCGCCCTCGAAGCTCAGCCTTCGGCCTCGCAGGTTTGAAGCTCGGCCTGCGGCCTCGCAAATAAGAAGTGGTTTCGCCATCAAAAATCCCCATCCAGTAAAAAAAAAACAAATGACGTCATCCAAAAAATTTTTTCATATTTCGAATCAGGGACCCCCGATCTCCCTAAATACCAAATTTCAGCCAGATCGGAGCAACTTGTATTTTGGTATCCGGGTCGAAGGACCAATTTTCAATTTTCGACTAAAACCCCAAATTCTCCTACAAACCCTCTATAACATTTGTTCAAACCCCCCATACCCACCTATAACGGTTCGGGAGCTGCGGTCGTTTTAAATTTGTATGGGAGAACCTCTTTTTTGTTCGGGAGGGTAATTTTTTTTCAATTTTCCAAAAAGGTCCCAGGGTTTTAGTCATTTTTAGTTTTGACACCTACCCCCCATCGATTATGGTTTCCGAGATCCGTACACCAGTTCCATCAAGGAAACCAAAAAGAACACTTTTCGGATTTTTCTGGTGGTCATAGGAACATCCTCTACACTTTTCCCCTACATCACAAACACCTCCCATCGCTCCTTCTAGGAGAACAATGATGTCAATCAGTCAGTCAGTCAGTCAGTCAGTCAGTCAGTGAGTGGTAATCGAACTTTATATATTATAATAACTAGGTGTTGCGTGGCGCGCGGGCTGCGAGCAGCCCGCGTTATCGATGTGCATTAGTATTATTTAACAAAAATGTCGTTGCAGTTGCTAAAATGATATAAAATTCTCATGCAAGTCGAATAACTCACAGTTACATCTAATTCAGTAGAAAGTATGAACAGGGTTACCATGTGCAAGTTGATTTTTTTAATAAAATTTTAGTCCCGGTAAAATCGGACCAAGATTGTAAACGACTTTTGTTTAAGGACCCCACCTCTAAGTGCAGTGGTTAACGTGGGCAGTTGCCTCGGAGACCAGCTCGATATGTGAAAATACTCGTTATCCGGAACTCGGCCTTCGGCCTCGTTAGTGACTCCCATAAGGTGTGTTGATGCGTTACACCTTATTCGAGCTCGGCCTTCGGCCTCGCAGATTTGAAGCTCGGCCTTCGGCCTCGCAGGTTTGAAGCTCGGCCTGCGGCCTCGCGGTGGTAAAATGACAGCTTCTTCAAATTCAGTACAGAGTGAGAACAGAGTTACCATATGCAAGTTTTATTTTTTCATTAAAATTTTTGTCGGGGTAAAATCGCACAAAGAATTTAAACGACTATTGTTAAGAGACCCTACCTCTAATTGTAGTAAATAACGTGGGCAGTTGCATTGGAGACCAGCTCGAGATGTGGAAAAAACTCCCCATCCGGGACTCGGCCTTCGGCCTCGTTAGCGACTTCCATAGGATGCGTTAATGAGATACACCCCATTCGGAACTCGGCCTTCGGCCTCGTAAGTTACTAACACGGCTCGGCCTACGGCCTCGCGGAGGCCACGCTCGGCCTTCGGCCTCGCGGGCCGAAAGCTCGGCCTCCGGCCTCGCAGGTTTGAAGCTCGGCCTTCGGCCTCGCGGTGTTTAAGGCTCGGCCTGCGGCCTCGCAAGTTACAAAGGGAATGTTTTTAAGCTGTTCCCAATGACGGCCAGCTCGGCCTTCGGCCTCGCAGGCCTACAGCTCGGCCTCCGGCCTCGCTAGGGTGGAGCTCGGCCTTCGGCCTCGCCTCCACAGCTCGGCCTGCGGCCTCGCTCGATTGCAGCTCGGCCTACGGCCTCGCAAAGAGAATGTGGTTTCGCCACAAAAAATCCGCATCCAGTAAAAAAAAAACAAATGACGTCATCAAAAAACTTTTTTCATATATCAAATCAGGGACCCCAAATCTTTCTAAATACTTCATTTTAGCCAGATCGGAGCAACTTGGATTTTGGTATCCGGTTCGAAGGACCAATTTCAAGTTTTGGACAAAATCCCCAAATTTCCTTACAAACCCTCTATAACATTTATTCAAACTCCCCATACCTACCTAAAACGGTTCCGGAGTTGCGATCGTTTTAATTTTGTATGGGAGAACGTCTTTTTTGTTCGGGAGGGTAATTTTTTTTCATTTTTTCAAAAGGGTCCCAAGGTTTTAGTCATTTTTAGTTTTGACACCAACCCCCCATCGATTATGGTTTTCGAGATCCCTACACCAGTTCCATCAAGGAAACCAAAAATGACACTTTTCGGATTTTTCCCTAAGTCACGTAGGCACTCTCTATCCAGTCAACTATATAATTCTAACCTAAAAACACTCTTTCTGGGAGAACAATGATGTCAGTGAGTCAGTCAATCAGTGGTAGAGCAGCTTTATATATTATAACTAGGTGTTGGGTGGTGCGCGGGCTGCGAGCAGCCCGCGTTATCGATGTGCATTTGTATATTTTTTAAAATTTTAGTTGCAGTTGAAAAAAATATTTAAAAATTCTCATACAAGTCGAGAAAGGGACAGTTTCTTCTAGTTCAGTACAAAGTGTGAGCAGGGTTACCATGTGCAAGTTGATTTTTTTGATAAAATTTTAGTTGCTGTAAAATCGCACCAAGATTGTAAACGACTTTTGTGAAGGGACAATACCTCTAAGTGCAGTGGTTAACGTAGGCAGTTGCCTCGGAGACCAGCTCGAGATGTGGAAAAAAAACTTCCTATTCGGGACTCGGCCTTAGGCCTCGTTAGTGACTCTCCTAAGGAATGTAAACGCGTAACACCCCATTCGTAAGTGACTAACACGGCTCGGCCTACGGCCTCGCGGAGGCCACGCTCGGCCTTCGGCCTCGCGGGCCGAAAGCTCGGCCTTCGGCCTCGCAGGTTTGAAGGTCGGCCTGCGGCCTCGCAACCGTGGCGTTGTATCGCCAGCGAAAATCCCCATCCAGTAAATAAAAAGATTTAAAAATTCTCATGCAAGTCGAACAACTGACAGATACTTTTAGTTCCCGTGAGCGGTTGCATCAAAGACCAGCTCGAGATGAGGAAAAAAAACTCCCCATCCGGGACACGGCCTTCGGCCTCGTTAGTGACTCTCCTAAGGAATGTAAATGCGTAACACCCCATTCGGAACTCGGCCTTCGGCCTCGTAAGTGACTAACACGGCTCGGCCTACGGCCTCGCGGAGGCCACGCTCGGCCTTCGGCCTCGCGGGCCGAAAGCTCGGCCTTCGGCCTCGCCCTGGAAGCTCGGCCTTCGGCCTCGCAGGTTTGAAGCTCGGCCTGCGGCCTCGCAGGTTTGAAGCTCGGCCTGCGGCCTCGCAAATAAGAAGTGGTTTCGCCATCAAAAATCCCCATCCAGTAAAAAAAAAACAAATGACGTCATCCAAAAATTTTTTTTATATTTGGAATCAGGGACTCCCAATCTCCCTAAATACCAAATTTCAGCCAGATCAGACAAACTTGAATTTTGGTATCCGGGTCGAAGGACCAATTTTCAATTTTCGACTAAAACCCCAAATTCTCCTACAAACCCACTACAATATTTGTTAGAACCCCCCATACCCACCTATAACGGTTTCGGAGCTGCGGTCGTTTAAAATTTGTATGGGAGAACCTCTTTTTTGTTTGGGAGGGTAATTTTTTTTCAACTTTCCAAAAAGGTCCCAGGGTTTTAGCCATTTTTAGTTTTGGCACCTACCCCCCATCTATTATAGTTTCCGAGATCCCTACACCAGTTCCACGAAGGAAACCAAAAATGGCACTTTTCGGATTTTTCTGGAGGTCACAGGAACCTCCTCTCCACTTTTCCCCTACATTACAGACACCCCCCATAGCTCCTTCTAGGAGAACAATTATGTCAATCAGTCAGTGAGTGAGTGAGTCAGTCAGTGGTAATCGAGCTTTATATATATAATAACTAGTATTTGGGTGGCGCGCGGGCTGCGAGCAGCCCGCGTTATCGATGTGCATTAGTATTATTAACAAAAATGTCGTTGCAGTTGCTAAAATGATATAAAATTCTCATGCAAATCGAATAACTCACAGTTACATCTATTTCAGTAGAAAGTGTGAGCAGGGTTACCATGTGCAAGTTGATTTTTTTAATTAAATTTTAGTCGCGGTAAAACCGGACCAAGATTCTAAACGACTTTTGTTAAAGGACCCCACCTCTAAGTGCAGTGGTTAACGTGGGCAGTTGCCTCGGAGACCAGCTCGATATGTGAAAATACTCGTCGAACTCGGCCTTCGGCCTCGTTAGAGACTCCCATAAGGTACGTTGAAGCGTTACACCTCATTCGAGCTCGGCCTTCGGCCTCGCAGATTTGAAGCTCGGCCTTCGGCCTCGCGGTGGTAAAGACAGCTTCTTCAAGTTCAGTACAAAGTGAGAGCAGAGTTACCATATGCAAGTTTATTTTTTTCATTAAAATTTTAGTCGGGGTAAAATTGCACAAAGAATTTAAACGACTTTTGTTAAGGGACCCTACATCTAATTGTAGTAAATAACGTGGGCAGTTACATTGGAGACCAGCTCGAGATGTGAAAAAAACTCCCCATCCGGGACTCGGCCTTCGGCCTCGTTAGCGACTTCCATAGGATGCGTTTATGAGGTACACCCCATTCGGAACTCGGCCTGCGGCCTCGTAAGTTACTAACACGGCTCGGCCTGCGGCCTCGCGGAGGCCACGCTCGGCCTTCGGCCTCGCGGGCCGAAAACTCGGCCTCCGGCCTCGCAGGTTTGAAGCTCGGCCTTCGGCCTCGCCTCCACAGCTCGGCCTGCGGCCTCGCAAGTTACAAAGGGAATGTTTATAAGCTGTTCTCAATGACGGCCAGCTCGGCCTGCGGCCTCGCAGGCCTACAGCTCAGCCTCCGGCCTCGCTAGGGTGGAGCTCGGCCTTCGGCCTCGCCTCCACAGCTCGGCCTGCGGCCTCGCTCGATTGCAGCTCGGCCTACGGCCTCGCAAAGGGAATGTGGTTTCGCCACCAAAATTCCGCATTCCGTAAAAAAAAAAACAAATGACGTCATCAAAAAACTTTTTTCATAATTCGAATCAGGGACCCCAAATCTCCTTAAATACCTAATTTCAGTCAGATCGGAGCAACTTGGATTTTGGTATTGTATGGGAGAACCTCTTTTTACTTCGGGAGGGTAATTTTTTTTTAATTTTCTAAAAGGTTCCCAGGGTTTTAGTCATTTTTAGTTTAACACCTACCCCTCATCGATTATAGTTTCCGAGATCCCTACACCTGTTCCATGAAGGAAACCAAAAATGCCACTTTTCGGATTTTTCTGGGGGTCACGTGAGCACTCTCTATACAGTCCACACCATAATTTCAACCTTCTCTTACTCCTTCTGGGAGAACAATGATGTCAGTGAGTGAATCAGTGGGTCTTCAGCTTTATATAATATGAATAACTAGTATTTGGGTGGCGCGCGGGCTGCGAGCAGCCCGCGTTATCGATGTGCATTAGTATTATTAACAAAAATGTCGTTGCAGTTGCTAAAAAGATATAAAATTCTCATGCAAATCGAATAACTCACAGTTACATCTATTTCAGTAGAAAGTGTGAGCAGGGTTACCATGTGCAAGTTGATTTTTTTAATTAAATTTTAGTCGCGGTAAAACCGGACCAAGATTGTTAACGACTTTTGTTAAAGGACCCCACCTCTAAGTGCAGTGGTTAACGTGGGCAGTTGCCTCGGAGACCAGCTCGAGATGTGGAATAAACTCCCCATTCGGGACTCGGCCTTCGGCCTCGTTAGTGACTCGACTAAGGAATGTAAACGCGTAACACCCCATTCGTAAGTGACTAACACGGCTCGGCCTACGGCCTCGCGGAGGCCACGCTCGGCCTTCGGCCTCGCGGACCGAAAGCTTGGCCTTCGGCCTCGCAGGTTTGAAGCTCGGCCTGCGGCCTCGCAACCGTGGCGTTGTATCGCCAGCGAAAATCCCCATCCAGTAAATTTTAAAATTCTCATGCAAGTCGAACAACTGACAGATACTTTTAGTTCCCGTGAGCGGTTGCATCAAAGACCAGCTCGAGATGTGAAAAAAACTCCCCATCCGGGACTCGGCCTTCGGCCTCGTTAGCGACTTCCATATGATGCGTTAATGAGGTACACCCCATTCGGAACTCGGCCTTCGGCCTCGTAAGTTACTAATACGGCTCGGCCTACGGCCTCGCGGGGGCCACGCTCGGCTTTCGGCCTCGCGGGCCGAAAGCTCGGCCTTCGGCCTCGCAGGTTTAAAGCTCGGCCTTCGGCCTCGCGGTGTATAAGGCTCGGCCTGCGGCCTCGCAAGTTACAAAGGGAATGTTTTTAAGCTGTTCCCAATGACGGCCAACTCGGCCTTCGGCCTCGCAGGCCTACAGCTCGGCCTCCGGCCTCGCCAGGGTGGAGCTCGGCCTTCGGCCTCGCCTCCACAGCTCGGCCTGCGGCCTCGCTCGATTGCAGCTCGGCCTACGGCCTCGCAAAGAGAATGTGGTTTTGCCACCAAAAATCCGCATCCAGTAAAAAAAAAACAGATGACGTCATCAAAAAACTTTTTTCATATTTCGAATCAAGGACCCCAAATCTCCCTAAATACCTAATTTCAGCCAGATCGGAGCAACTTGAATTTTGGTATCCGGTTCGAAGGACCAATTTCAAGTTTTGGACAAAATCCCCAAATTTCCCTACAAACCCTCTATAACATTTGTTCAAACTCCCCATACCTACCTAAAACGGTTCCGGAGTTGCGGTCGTTTTAAATTTGTATGGGAGAACCTCTTTTTTGTTCGGGAGGGTAATTTTTTTTTATTTTTCCAAAAGGGTCCCAGGGTTTTAGTCATTTTTAGTTTTTACACCTACCCCCCATCGATTATGGTTTTCGAGATCCCTACACAAGTTCCATCAAGGAAACCAAAAATGACACTTTTCGGATTTTTCCCCAGGTCACGTGGGCACTCCCTATACAGTCCACTATATAATTTTAACCCAAAAACACTCCTTCTGGGAGAACAATGATGTCAGTGAGTCAGTCAATCAGTGGTAGAGCAGCTTTATATATTATAACTAGTATTTGGGTGGCGCGCGGGCTGCGAGCAGCCCGCGTTATCGATGTGCATTAGTATTATTAACAAAAATGTCATTGCAGTTAAAAAAATATATATATAATTCTCATACAAGTCGAATCAATGACAGTTTCTTCTAAATCAGTACAAAGTGTGGCAGGGTTACCATGTGCAAGTTGATTTTTTTGATAAAATTTTAGTCGCTGTAAAATCGCACCAAGATTGTAAACGACTATTGTTAAGGGACCATACCTCTAAGTGCAGTGGTTAACGTGGGCAGTTGCCTCGGAGACCAGCTCGAGATGTGGAATAAACTCCCCATTCGGGACTCGGCCTTCGGCCTCGTAAGTGACTCGACTAAGGAATGTAAACGCGTAACACCCCATTCGTAAGCGACTAACACGGCTCGGCATACGGCCTCGCGGAGGCCACGCTCGGCCTTCGGCCTCGCGGGCCGAAAGCTCGGCCTTCGGCCTCGCAGGTTTGAAGCTCGGCCTGCGGCCTCGCAACCGTGGCATTGTATCGCCAGCGAAAATCCCCATCCAGTAAATAAAAAGATTTAAAAATTCTCATGCAAGTCGAACAACTGACAAAAACTTTTAGTTCCCGTGAGCGGTTGCATCAAAGACCAGCTCGAGATGTGGAAAAAACTCCCCATTCGGGACTCGGCCTTCGGCCTCGTTAGCGACTTCCATAGGATGCGTTAATGAGGTACACCCCATTCGGAACTCGGCCTTCGGCCTCGTAAGTTACTAACACGGCTCGGCCTGCGGCCTCGCGGAGGCCACGCTCGGCCTTCGGCCTCGCGGGCCGAAAGCTCGGCCTCCGGCCTCGCAGGTGTGAAGCTCGGCCTCCGGCCTCGCAGGTTTGAAGCTCGGCCTTCGGCCTCGCGGTGTTTAAGGCTCGGCCTGCGGCCTCGCAAGTTACAAAGGGAATGTTTTTAAGCTGTTCCCAATGACGGCCAGCTCGGCCTTCGGCCTCGCAGGCCTACAGCTCGGCCTCCGGCCTCGCTAGGGTGGAGCTCGGCCTTCGGCCTCGCCTCCATAGCTCGGCCTGCGGCCTCGCTCGATTGCAGCTCGGCCTACGGCCTCGCAAAGAGAATATGGTTTCGCCACCAAAAATCCGCATCTAGTAAAAAAAAAACTAATGACGTCATCAAAAAACTTTTTTCATATTTCGAATCAGGGACTCCAAATCTCCCTAAATACTAAATTTCAGCCAGATCGGAGCAACTTGAATTTTGGTATCCGGTTCGAAGGACCAATTTGCAATTTTTGACAAAAACCCCAAATTTCCCTACAAAACCTCTATGACATTTGTTCGAACCCCCCATACCTATCGATAACGGTTCCGGAGCTGCGATCGTTTTAAATTTGTATGGGAGAACCTCTTTTTTGTTCGGGAGGGTAATTTTTTTTTAATTTTCCAAAAGGGTCCCAGGATTATAGTCATTTTTAGTTTTGACACCTACCCCCCATCGATTATGGTTTTCGAGATCCCTACACCAGTTCCATCAAGGAAACCAAAAATGACACTTTTCGGATTTTTCCCTAAGTCACGTGGGCACTCCCTATACAGTCCATTATATAATTTAAACCCAAAAACACTCCTTCTGGGAGAACAATGATGTCAGTCAGTCAGTCAATCAGTGGTAGAGCAGCTTTATATATTATAATAATAACTAGTATTTCGGGTGGTGCGCGGGCTGCGAGCAGCCCGCGTTATCGATGTGCATTAGTATTATTAACAAAAATGTCATTGCAGTTTAAAAAAAATATATATAATTCTCATACAAGTCGAGTAAGTGACAGTTTCTTCTAGTTCAGTACAAAGTGTGAGAGGGGTTACCATGTGCAAGTTGATTTTTTTGATAAAATTTTAGTCGCTGTAAAATCGAACCAAGATTGTAAACGACTTTTGTTAAGGAACCATACCTCTAAGTGCAGTGGTTAACGTGGGCAGTTGCCTCGGAGACCAGCTCAAGATGTGGAATGAACTCCCCATTCGGGACTCGGCCTTCGGCCTCGTTAGTGACTCTCCTAAGGAATGTAAACGCGTAACACCCCATTCGTAAGTGACAAACACGGCTCGGCCTACGGCCTCGCGGAGGCCACGCTCGGCCTTCGGCCTCGCGGGCCGAAAGCTCGGCCTTCGGCCTCGCAGGTTTGAAGCTCGGCCTGCGGCCTCGCAACCGTGGCGTTGTATCGCCAGCGAAAATCCCCATCCAGTAAATAAAAAGATTTAAAAATTCTCATGCAAGTCGAACAACTGACAGATACTTTTAGTTCCCGTGAGCAGTTGCATCAAAGACCAGCTCAAGATGTGGGAAAAACCCCCCATTCGGGACTCGGCCTTCGGCCTCGTTAGTGACTCTCCTAAGGAATGTAAATGCGTGACACCCCATTCAGAACTCGGCCTTCGGCCTCGTAAGTGACTAACACGGCTCGGCCTGCGGCCTCGCGGAGGCCACGCTCGGCCTTCGGCCTCGCGGGCCGAAAGCTCGGCCTTCGGCCTCGCCCTGGAAGCTCGGCCTTCGGCCTCGCAGGTTTGAAGCTCGGCCTGCGGCCTCGCAGCCGTGGCGTTGTATCGCCATCAAAAATCCCCATCCAGTAAAAAAAAAACAAATGACGTCATCCAAAAATTTTTCATATTTGGAATCAGGGACCCCCAATCTCCCTAAATACCAAATTTCAGCCAGATCGGACCAACTTGAATTTTGGTATCCGGTTCGAAGGACCAATTTGCAATTTTTGACAAAAACCCCAAATTTCCCTTCAAACCCTCTATAACATTTGTTTGAACCCCCCATACCCACCTATAACGGTTCGGGAGCTGCGGTCGTTTTAAATTTGTATGGGAGAACCTCTTTTTTGTTCGGGAGGGTAATTTTTTTTCAAATTTCCAAAAAGGTACCAGGGTTTTAGTCATTTTTAGTTTTGACAACTACCCCCCATCGATTATGGTTTCCGAGATCCGTACACCAGTTCCATCAAGGAAACCAAAAATGACACTTTTCGGATTTTTCTGGTGGTCATAGGAACCTCCTCTACACTTTTCCCCTACACCACAAACACCCCCCTTCGCTCCTTCTGGGAGAACAATGATGTCAATGAGTGAGTCAGTCAGTCAGTGAGTGGTAATCGAGCTTTATATAATATAACTAGTATTTCGGGTGGTGCGCGGGCTGCGAGCAGCCCGCGTTATCGATGTGCATTTGTATATTTTTTAAAATTTTAGTTGCAGTTGAAAAAAATATTTAAAAATTCTCATACAAGTCGAGAAAGGGACAGTTTCTTCTAGTTCAGTACAAAGTGTGAACAGGGTTACCATGTGCAAGTTGATTTTTTCGATAAAACTTTAGTCGATGTAAAATCGCCCCAAGATTGTAATCGAGTTTTGTTAAGGGACCATACCTCTAAGTGCAGTGGTTAACGTGGGCCGTTGCCTCGGAGACCAGCTCGAGATGTGGAAAAAGCTCCCCATTCGGGACTCGGCCTTCGGCCTCGTTAGTGACTCTCCTAAGGAATGTAAACGCGTAACACCCCTTTCGTAAGTGACTAACACGGCTCGGCCTACGGCCTCGCGGAGGCCACGCTCGGCCTTCGGCCTCGCGGGCCGAAAGCTCGGCCTTCGGCCTCGCAGGTTTAAAGCTCGGCCTGCGGCCTCGCAACCGTGGCGTTGTATCGTCAGCGAAAATCCCCATCCAGTATATAAAAAGATTTAAAAATTTCCATGCAAGTCGAACAACTGACAGTTACTTTTAGTTCCCGTGAGCGGTTGCATCAAAGACCAGCTCGAGATGTGGTAAAAACTCCTCATTCTGAACTCGGCCTTCGGCCTCGTTAGTGACTCTCCTAAGGAATGTAAATGCGTAACACCCCATTCGGAACTCGGCCTTCGGCCTCGTAAGTGACTAACACGGCTCGGCCTACGGCCTCGCGGAGGCCACGCTCGGCCTTCGGCCTCGCGGGCCGAAAGCTCGGCCTTCGGCCTCGCCCTCGAAGCTCGGCCTTCGGCCTCGCAGGTTTGAAGCTCGGCCTGCGGCCTCGCAAATAAGAAGTGGTTTCGCCATCAAAAATCCCCATTCAGTAAAAAAAAAACAAATGACGTCATCCAAAAACTTTTTTCATAATCGGAATCAGGGACCCCCAATCTCCCTAAATACTAAATTTCAGCCAGATCAGAGCAACTTGGATTTTGGTATCCGGGTCGAAGGACCAATTTTTAATTTTTGACAGAAACCTCAAATTCCCCTACAAACCCTCTATAACATTTGTTTGAACCCCCCATACCCACCTATAACGGTTCCGGAGTTGCGGTCGTTTTAAATTTGTATGGGAGAACCTCTTTTTTGTTCGGGAGGGTAATTTTTTTTCAACTTTCGAAAAGAGTCCCAAGGTTTTAGTCATTTTTAGTTTTGGCACCTACCCCCCATCGATTATGGTTTCCGAGATCCGTACACCAGTTCCATCAAGGAAACCAAAAATGACACTTTTCGGATTTTTCTGGTGGTCATAGGAACCTCCTCTACACTTTTCCCCTACATCACAAACACCCCTCATCGCTCCTTCTGGGAGAACAATGATGTCAATGAGTCAGTGAGTGAGTGAGTCAGTGGTAATCGAACTTTATATAATATAACTAGTATTTCGGGTGGTGCGCGGGCTGCGAGCAGCCCGCGTTATCGATGTGCATTTGTATTTATTGCAATATTGTAATTGCAGTTGAAAAAATTTATAAAATTCTCATACAAGTCGAGTAAGTGACAGTTTCTTCTAGTTCAGTACAAAGTGTGGGCAGGGTTACCATGTGCAAGTTGATTTTTTTAAAGAAAATTTTAGTCGCTGTAAAATCGCACCAAGATTGTAAACGACTTTTGTTAAGGGACCATACCTCTAAGTGCAGTGGTTAACGTGGGCAGTTGCCTCGAAGACCAGCTCGAGATGTGGAAAAAAAACTCCCCATTCGGGACTCGGCCTTCGGCCTCGTTAGTGACTCTCCTAAGGAATGTAAACGCGTAACATCCCATTCGTAAGTGACTAACACGGCTCGGCTTACGGCCTCGCGGAGGCCACGCTCGGCCTTCGGCCTCGCGGGCCGAAAGCTCGGCCTTCGGCCTCGCAGGTTTGAAGCTCGGCCTGCGGCCTCGCAACAATGGCGTTGTATCGCCAGCGAAAATCCCCATCCAGTAAATAAAAAGATTTAAAAATTCTCATGCAAGTCGAACAACTGACAGATACTTTTAGTTCCCGTGAGCGGTTGCATCAAAGACCAGCTCGAGATGTGGAAAAAAAACTTCCCATTCGGGACTCGGCCTTCGGCCTCGTTAGTGACTCTCCTAAGGAATGTAAATGCGTAACACCCCATTCGGAACTCGGCCTTCGGCCTCGTAAGTGACTAACACGGCTCGGCCTGCGGCCTCGCGGAGGCCACGCTCGGCCTTCGGCCTCGCGGGCCGAAAGCTCGGCCTTCGGCCTCGCCCTCGAAGCTCGGCCTTCGGCCTCGCAGGTTTGAAGCTCGGCCTGCGGCCTCGCAGCCGTGGCGTTGTATCGCCAGCGAAAATCCCCATCCAGTAAAAAAAAAACAAATGACGTCATCCAAAAATTTTTTTCATATTTGGAATCAGGGACCCCCAATCTCCCTAAATACTAAATTTCAGCCAGATCAGACAAACTTGGATTTTGGTATCCGGGTCGAAGGACCAATTTTCAATTTTTGACAGAAACCTCAAATTTCCCTACAAACCCTCTATAACATTTGTTTGAACCCCCCATACCCACCTATAACGGTTCCGGAGTTGCGGTCGTTTTAAATTTGTATGGGAGAACCTCTTTTTTGTTCGGGAGGGTAATTTTTTTTCAACTTTCCAAAAAGGTCCCAGGTTTTAAGTCATTTTTAGTTTTGACACCTACCCCCCATCGATTATGGTTTCCGAGATCCTTACACCAGTTCCATCAAGGAAACCAAAAATGCCACTTTTCGGATTTTTCTGGTGGTCATAGGAACCTCCTCTACACTTTTCCCCTACATCACAAACACCCCCCATCGCTCCTTCTAGGAGAACAATGATGTCAATGAGTGAGTCAGTCAGTGAGTCAGTGGTAATCGAGCTTTATATAATATAATAACTAGATGTTCGGTTGTGCGCGGGCTGCGAGCAGCCCGCGTTATCGATGTGCATTTGTATTTTTAATTAAAGTTTTAGTTGCAGTTTATAAATTATATAAAATTCTCATACAAGTCGAGTAAGTGACAGTTTCTTCTAGTTCAGTACAAAGTGTGGGCAGTGTTACCATGTGCAAGTTGATTTTTTTGATAAAATTTTAGTCGCTGTAAAATCGCCCCAAGATTGTAATCGAGTTTTGTTAAGGGACCATACCTCTAAGTGCAGTGGTTAACGTGGGCAGTTGCCTCGGAGACCAGCTCGAGAAGTAAAAAAAAACTCCCCATTCGGGACTCGGCCTTCGGCCTCGTTAGTGACTCTCCTAAGGAATGTAAATGCGTAACACCCCATTCGGAACTCGGCCTTCGGCCTCGTAAGTGACTAACATGGCTCGGCCTACGGCCTCGTGGAGGCCACGCTCGGCCTTCGGCCTCGCGGGCCGAAAGCTCGGCCTTCGGCCTCGCCCTCGAAGCTCGGCCTTCGGCCTCGCAGGTTTGAAGCTCGGCCTGCGGCCTCGCAGCCGTGGCGTTGTATCGCCAGCGAAAATCCCCATCCAGTAAAAAAAAAAAAAATGACGTCATCCAAAAAATTTTTTTATATTTAGAATCAGGGACCCCCAATCTCCCTAAATACCAAATTTCAGCCAGATCAGACAAACTTGGATTTTGGTATCCGGGTCGAAGGACCAATTTGCAATTTTTGACTAAAAACCCAAATTCTCTTACAAACCCTCTATACTATTTGTTCGAACACCCCATACCCACCTATAACGGTTCCGGAGCTGCGGTCGTTTTAAATTTGTATGGGAGAACCTCTTTTTTGTTTGGGAGGGTAATTTTTTTTCAACTTTCCAAAAAGGTCCCAGGGTTTTAGCCATTTTTAGTTTTGGCACCTACCCCCCATCTATTATAGTTTCCGAGATCCCTACACCAGTTCCACGAAGGAAACCAAAAATGGCACTTTTCGGATTTTTCTGGAGGTCACAGGAACCTCCTCTCCACTTTTCCCCTACATTACAGACACCCCCCATAGCTCCTTCTAGGAGAACAATTATGTCAATCAGTCAGTGAGTGAGTGAGTCAGTCAGTGGTAATCGAGCTTTATATATATAACTAGTATTTCGGGTGGTGCGCGGGCTGCGAGCAGCCCGCGTTATCGATGTGCATTTGTATATTTTTTAAAATTTTAGTTGCAGTCGAAAAAAATATATAAAAATTCTCATACAAGTCGAGAAAGGGACAGTTTCTTCTAGTTCAGTACAAAGTGTGAGCAGGGTTACCATGTGCAAGTTGATTTTTTTTGATAAAATTTAAGTCGCTGTAAAATCGCACCAAGATTGTAAACGACTTTTGTGAAGGTACCATACCTCTAAGTGCAGTGGTTAACGTGGGCAGTTGCCTCGGAGACCAGCTCGAGATGTGGAAAAAAAACTCCCCATTCGGGACTCGGCCTTCGGCCTCGTTAGTGACTCTCCTAAGGAATAAAAACGCGTAACACCCCATTCGTAAGTGACTAACACGGCTCGGCCTACGGCGTCGCGGAGGCCACGCTCGGCCTTCGGCCTCGCGGGCCGAAAGCTCGGCCTTCGGCCTCGCCCTGGAAGCTCGGCCTTCGGCCTCGCAGGTTTGAAGCTCGGCCTGCGGCCTCGCAGCCGTGGTGTTGTATCGCCAGCGAAAATCCCCATCCAGTAAAAAAAAAAAAAATGACGTCATCCAAAAAATTTTTTTATATTTAGAATCAGGGACCCCTAATCTCCCTAAATACCAAATTTCAGCCAGATCAGACAAACTTGGATTTTGGTATCCGGGTCGAAGGACCAATTTGCAATTTTTGACTAAAAACCCAAATTCTCCTACAAACCCTCTATAATATTTGTTTGAACCCCCCATACCCACCTATAACGGTTCCGGAGCTGCGGTCGTTTTAAATTTGTATGGGAGAACCTCTTTTTTGTTTGGGAGGGTAATTTTTTTTCAACTTTCCAAAAAGGTCCCAGGGTTTTAGACATTTTTAGTTTTGGCACCTACCCCCCATCTATTATAGTTTCCGAGATCCCTACACCAGTTCCATGATGGAATCCAAAACTGACACTTTTCGGATTTTTCTGGAGGTCACGGGAACCTCTTCTACACTTTTCCCCTACACCACAAACACCCCCCATCGCTCCTTCTAGGAGAACAATTCTGTCAATCAGTGAGTCAGTGAGTGAGTCAGTGAGTGGTAATCGAGCTTTATATATATAACTAGGTGTTGGGTGGTGCGCGGGCTGCGAGCAGCCCGCGTTATCGATGTGCATTTGTATTTTTAATTGAAGTTTTAGTTGCAGTTTATAAATTATATAAAACTGTCATACAAGTCGAGTAAGTGACAGTTTCTTCTAGTTCAGTACAAAGTGTGGGCAGTGTTACCATGTGCAAGTTGATTTTTTTGATAAAATTTTAGTCGCTGTAAAATCGCCCCAAGATTGTAATCGAGTTTTGTTAATGACCATACCTCTAAGTGCAGTGGTTAACGTGGGCAGTTGCCTCGGAGACCAGCTCGAGAAGTAAAAAAAAACTCCCCATTCGGGACTCGGCCTTCGGCCTCGTTAGTGACTCTCCTAAGGAATGTAAATGCGTAACACCCCATTCGGAACTCGGCCTTCGGCCTCGTAAGTGACTAACATGGCTCGGCCTACGGCCTCGTGGAGGCCACGCTCGGCCTTCGGCCTCGCGGGCCGAAAGCTCGGCCTTCGGCCTCGCCCTGGAAGCTCGGCCTTCGGCCTCGCAGGTTTGAAGCTCGGCCTGCGGCCTCGCAGCCGTGGCGTTGTATCGCCAGCGAAAATCCCCATACAGTAAAAAAAAAAAAAATGACGTCATCCAAAAATTTTTTTTATATTTAAAATCAGGGACCCCCAATCTCCCTAAATACCAAATTTCAGCCAGATCAGACAAACTTGGATTTTGGTATCCGGGTCGAAGGACCAATTTGCAATTTTTGACTAAAAACCCAAATTCTCCTACAAACCCTCTATAATATTTGTTCAAACCCCCCATACCCACCTATAATGGTTCCGGAGCTGCGGTCGTTTTAAATTTGTATGGGAGAACCTCTTTTTTGTTCGGGAGGGTAATTTTTTTTCAACTTTTAAAAAGGATCCCAGGGTTTTAGTCATTTTTAGTTTTGGCACCTACCCCCTATCTATTATAGTTTCCGAGATCCCTACACCAGTTCCACGAAGGAAACCAAAAATGGCACTTTTCGGATTTTTCTGGAGGTCACAGAAACCTTCTCTCCACTTTTTCCCTACATCACAAACACCCCCCATCGCTCCTTCTAGGAGAACAATTCTGTCAATCAGTGAGTGAGTGAGTGAGTGAGTGAATCAGTGGTAATCGAGCTTTATATATATAAACTAGTATTTGGGTGGCGCGCGGGCTGCGAGCAGCCCGCGTTATCGATGTGCATTAGTAATATTTATCAAGATTTGTAGTTGCAGTTAAAAAAATATATAAAATTCTCATATAAGTCGAGTAAGTGACAGTTTCTTCTAGTTCAGTACAAAGCGTGGGCAGAGTTACCATGTGCAAGTTGATTTTTTTGATAAAATTTTAGTCGCTGTAAAATCGCCCCAAGATTGTAATCGAGGTTTGTTAAGGGACCATACCTCTAAGTGCAGTGGTTAACGTGGGCCGTTGCCTCGGAGACCAGCTCGAGATGTGGAAAAAAAACTCCCCATTGGGGACTCGGCCTTCGGCCTCGTTAGTGACTCTCCTAAGGAATGTAAACGCGTAACACCCCATTCGGAAGTGACTAACACGGCTCGGCCTACGGCCTCGCGGAGGCCACGCTCGGCCTTCGGCCTCGCGGGCCGAAAGCTCGGCCTTCGGCCTCGCAGGTTTGAAGCTCGGCCTGCGGCCTCGCAACCGTGGCGTTGTATCGCCAGCGAAAATCCCCATCCAGTAAATAAAAAGATTTAAAAATTCTCATGCAAGTCGAACAACTGACAGATACTTTTAGTTCCCGTGAGCGGTTGCATCAAAGACCAGCTCGAGATGTGGAAAAAAAACTCCCCATTCGGGACTCGGCCTTCGGCCTCGTTAGTGACTCCCTAAGGAATGTAAATGCGTAACACCCCATTCGGAACTCGGCCTTCGGCCTCGTAAGTGACTAACACGGCTCGGCCTGCGGTCTCGCGGAGGCCACGCTCGGCCTTCGGCCTCGCGGGCCGAAAGCTCGGCCTTCGGCCTCGCCCTGGAAGCTCGGCCTTCGGCCTCGCAGGTTTGAAGCTCGGCCTGCGGCCTCGCAGCCGTGGCGTTGTATCGCCAGCGAAAATCCCCATCCAGTAAAAAAAAAACAAATGACGTCATCCAAAAAATTTTTTCATATTTCGAATCAGGGACCCCCAATCTCCCTAAATACCAAATTTCAGCCAGATCGGATCAACTTGGATTTTGGTATCCGGGTCGAAGGACCAATTTTCAATTTTCGACTAAAAATTCCAAATTCTCCTACAAACCCTCTATAACATTTGTTCGAACCCCCCATACCCACCTACAACGGTTCCGGAGTTGCGATCGTTTTAAATTGGTATGGGAGAACCTCTTTTTTGTTCGGGAGGGTAAATTTTTTTCATCTTTCCAAAAAGGTCCCAGGGTTTTAGTCATTGTTAGTTTTGACACCTACCCCCCATCGATTATGGTTTCCGAGATCCATACACCAGTTCCATCAAGGAAACCAAAAATGACACTTTTCGGATTTTTCTGGTGGTCATAGGAACATCCTCTACACTTTTCCCCTACATCACAAACACCCCCCATCGCTCCTTCTAGGAGAACAATGATGTCAATGAGTCAGTGAGTGAGTGAGTGGTAATCGAACTTTATATAATATAACTAGTATTTCGGGTGGTGCGCGGGCTGCGAGCAGCCCGCGTTATCGTTGTGCATTTGTATATTTTTTAAAATTTTAGTTGCAGTTGAAAAAAATATATTATAATTCTCATACAAGTCGAGAAAGGGACAGTTTCTTCTAATTCAGTACAAAGTGTGAGCAGGGTTACCATGTGCAAGTTGATTTTTTTTATAAAATTTTAGTCGCTGTAAAATCGCACTAAGATTGTTAACGACTTTTCTTAAGGGACCATACCTCTAAGTGCAGTGGTTAACGTGGGCAGTTGCCTCGGAGACCAGCTCGAGATGTGGAAAAAGCTCCCCATTCGGGACTCGGCCTTCGGCCTCGTTAGTGACTCTCCTAAGGAATGTAAACGCGTAACACCCCATTCGTAAGTGACTAACACGGCTCGGCCTACGGCCTCGCGGAGGCCACGCTCGGCCTTCGGCCTCGCGGGCCGAAAGCTCGGCCTTCGGCCTCGCAGGTTTAAAGCTCGGCCTGCGGCCTCGCAACCGTGGCGTTGTATCGTCAGCGAAAATCCCCATCCAGTAAATAAAAAGATTTAAAAATTCTCATGCAAGTCGAACAACTGACAGATACTTTTAGTTCCCGTGAGCGGTTGCATCAAAGACCAGCTCAAGATGTGGTAAAAACTCCCCATGCTGAACTCGGCCTTCGGCCTCGTTAGTGACTCTCCTAAGGATTGTAAATGCGTAACACCCCATTCGGAACTCGGCCTTCGGCCTCGTAAGTGACTAACACGGCTCGGCCTACGGCCTCGCGGAGGCCACGCTCGGCCTTCGGCCTCGCGGGCCGAAAGCTCGGCCTTCGGCCTCGCCCTCGAAGCTCGGCCTTCGGCCTCGCAGGTTTGAAGCTCGGCCTGCGGCCTCGCAAATAAGAAGTGGTTTCGCCATCAAAAATCCCCATCCAGTAAAAAAAAAACAAATGACGTCATCCAAAAAATTTTTTCATATTCAAAATCAGGGACCCCCAATCTCCCTAAATACTAAATTTCAGCCAGATCAGAGCAACTTGGATTTTGGTATCCGGGTCGAAGGACCAATTTTTAATTTTTGACAGAAACCTCAAATTTCCCTACAAACCCTCTATAACATTTGTTTGAACCCCCCATACCCACCTATAACGGTTCCGGAGTTGCGGTCGTTTTAAATTTGTATGGGAGAACCTCTTTTTTGTTTGGGAGGGTAATTTTTTTTCAACTTTCCAAAAGGGTCCCAGGGTTTTAGTCATTTTTAGTTTTAGCACTTACCCCCCATCGATTATGGTTTCCGAGATCCGTACACCAGTTCCATCAAGGAAACCAAAAATGACACTTTTCGGATTTTTCTGGTGGTCATAGGAACCTCCTCTACACTTTTCCCCTACATCACAAACACCCCCCATCGCTCCTTCTAGGAGAACAATGATGTCAATGAGTGAGTGAGTCAGTGGTAATCGAACTTTATATAATATACTAGTATTTCGGGTGGTGCGCGGGCTGCGAGCAGCCCGCGTTATCGATGTGCATTTGTATTTATTTCAAGATTGTAATTGCAGTTGAAAATATATATAAAAATTCTCATACAAGTCGAGAAAGGGACAGTTTCTTCTAGTTCAGTACAAAGTGTGAGCAGGGTTACCATGTGCAAGTTGATTTTTTTTAATAAAATTTTAGTCGCTGTAAAATCGCACCAAGATTCTAAACGACTTTTGTTAAGGGACCATACCTCTAAGTGCAGTGGTTAACGTGGGCAGTTGCCTCGGAGACCAGCTCGAGATGTGGAATAAACTCCCCATTCGGGACTCGGCCTTCGGCCTCGTTAGTGACTCTCCTAAGGAATGTAAACGCGTAACACCTCATTCGTAAGTGACTAACACGGCTCGGCCTACGGCCTCGCGGAGGCCACGCTCGGCCTTCGGCCTCGCGGGCCGAAAGCTCGGCCTTCGGCCTCGCAGGTTTGAAGCTCGGCCTGCGGCCTCGCAACCGTGGCGTTGTATCGCCAGCGAAAATCCCCATCCAGTAAATAAAAAGATTTAAAAATTTCCATGCAAGTCGAACAGCTGACAGATACTTTTAGTTCCCGTGAGCGGTTGCATCAAAGACCAGCTCGAGATGTAGAAAAAAACTCCCCATTCGGGACTCGGCCTTCGGCCTCGTTAGTGACTCTCCTAAGGAATGTAATTGCGTAACACCCCATTCGGAACTCGGCCTTCGGCCTCGTAAGTGACTAACACGGCTCGGCCTACGGCCTCGCGGAGGTCACGCTCGGCCTTCGGCCTCGCGGGCCGAAAGCTCGGCCTTCGGCCTCGCCCTGGAAGCTCGGCCTTCGGCCTCGCAGGTTTGAAGCTCGGCCTGCGGCCTCGCAAATAAGAAGTGGTTTCGCCATCAAAAATCCCCATCCAGTAAAAAAAAAACAAATGACGTCATCCAAAATTTTTTTTCATATTTGGAATCAGGGACCCCCAATCTCCCTAAATACCAAATTTCAGCCAGATCGGAGCAACTTGAATTTTGGTATCCGGGTCGAAGGACCAATTTTCAATTTTCGACTAAAACCCCAAATTCTCCTACAAACCCTCTATAACATTTGTTCAAACTCCCCATACCCACCTATAACGGTTCCGGAGCTGCGATCGTTTTAAATTTGTATGGGAGAACCTCTTTTTTATTCGGGAGGGTAATTTTTTTTCAATTTTCCAAAAAGGTCCCAGGATTTTAGTCATTTTTAGTTTTGGCACCTACCCCCCATCGATTATGGTTTCCGAGATCCGTACACCAGTTCCATCAAGGAAACCAAAAATGACACTTTTCGGATTTTTCTGGTGGTCATAGGAACCTCCTCTACACTTTTCCCCTACACCACAAACACCCCCCATCGCTCCTTCTGGGAGAACAATGATGTCAATGAGTGAGTCAGTCAGTCAGTGAGTGGTAATCGAACTTTATATAATATAATATATATTATAACTAGGTGTTGGGTGGTGCGCGGGCTGCGAGCAGCCCGCGTTATCGATGTGCATTAGTAATATTTATCAAGATTTGTAGTTGCAGTTTATAAAAATATATATAAAATTCTCATTCAAGTCGAGTAAGTGACAGTTTCTTCTAGTTCAGTACAAGGTGTCGGCAGGGTTACCATGTGCAAGTTGATTTTTTTGATAAAATTTTAGTCGCTGTAAGATCGCACCAAGATTGTTAACGACTTTTGTTAAGGAACCATACCTCTAAGTGCAGTGGTTGACGTAGGCCGTTGCCTCGGAGACCAGCTCGAGATGTGGAAAAAAACCCCCATTCGGGACTCGGCCTTCGGCCTCGTTAGCGACTCACCTGAGGGACGTTAATTCATTACACCCCATTCGGAACTCGGCCTTTGGCCTCGTAAGTGACTAACACGGCTCGGCCTACGGCCTCGCGGAGGCTACGCTCGGCCTTCGGCCTCGCGGGCCGAAAGCTCGGCCTCCGGCCTCGCGGGTTTGAAGCTCGGCCTGCGGCCTCGCAACCGTGGCGTTTTATCGCCAGCGCAAATCCCCATCCAGTAAATAAAAAGATTTAAAAATTCTCATGCAAGTCGAACAACTGACAGATACTTTTAGTTCCCGTGAGCGGTTGCATCAAAGACCAGCTCGAGATATGGAAAAAAAACTTCCCATTCGGAACTCGGCCTTCGGCCTCGTTAGTGACTCTCCTAAGGAATGTTAATGCGTAACACCCCATTTAGAACTCGGCCTTCGGCCTCGTAAGTGACTAACACGGCTCGGCCTGCGGCCTCGCGGAGGCCACGCTCGGCCTTCGGCCTCGCGGGCCGAAAGCTCGGCCTTCGGCCTCGCCCTCGAAGCTCGGCCTTCGGCCTCGCAGGTTTGAAGCTCGGCCTGCGGCCTCGCAGCCGTGGCGTTGTATCGCCAGCGAAAATCCCCATCCAGTAAAAAAAAAACAAATGACGTCATCCAAAAAATTTTTTTATATTTTGAATCAGGGACCCCCATTCTCCCTAAATATTAAATTTCAGCCAGATCGGAGCAACTTGAATTTTGGTATCCGGGTCGAAGGACCAATTTTCAATTTTCGACTAAAACCCCAAATTTTCCTACAAACCCTCTATAACATTTGTTCAAACCCCCCATACCCACCTATAACGGTTCGGGAGCTGCGGTCGTTTTAAATTTGTATGGGAGAACCTCTTTTTTGTTCGGGAGGGTAATTTTTTTTCAATTTTTCAAAAAGGTCCCAGGGTTTTAGTCATTTTTAGTTTTGACACCTACCCCCCATCGATTATGGTTTCCGAGATCCATACACCAGTTCCATCAAGAAAACCAAAAATGACACTTTTCGGATTTTTCTGGTGGTCATAGGAACCTCCTCTACACTTTTCCTCTACACCACAAACACCCCCCATCGCTCCTTCTGGGAGAACAATGATGTCAATGAGTCAGTGAGTCAGTCAGTCAGTGAGTGGTAATCGAGCTTTATATAATATGGTTAATATAATGTATGCTTAAATCTTGAAAACTACGCAACGGATTTTGATGCGGTTTTTTTTAATAGATAGAGTGGTTGAAGAGGAAGGTTTATATGTATAATAACATCCATTAAATAGTGGAGAAATTCTGTTATACCCGTGCGAAGCCGGAGCGGGCCGCTAGTTATAATATAAGCGATAAGTAGTAGTTAGTACTAGCAATGTACGATCCATTATATTTGGTAGTTGTGGAGCTTAATGTGAGTACCTCCACAAATTATATTTGCTTTCGATGATACAGAGCTCAAACATGTTGTTATCTAGGCTGCATTCCAAAACCCAACGTTGAAAATTCACGTTGACAGTTGTGAGGTTTAAGAACCGGCACAATTTCATCTGACAGCTGAATTCTAATAACCTGAAAAAATCAGGGTTAATTATTACCCTACGTGACATTGACAAGCGGCCGTTCCAAAACTCAAATTTACTCGACGATCATTGCTCGACAAATGTAAAGTGTTTTGGAACGCAACCCTTAAGTGTATTGTGGAAAAAAGAAGGCAGCCGGTGGTAAAAAAAAATACGTAGGTACATGCGCACAATATTTTGATGATAGTCACTTTTGAACTATTATGGTACCAACTTCGACAAGTTATTTCACACTTGTGAGTGTTGAAGTAGGTTAAATTTTTTGGTAAATTTTTCTTTTCGCCCTTTACAGGACCTTTGCTACTCACAGGATCAATTATTATTGTCATTGTGCATGTTCACCGATTTCTTCACCCTCAATAAGGAAGTCATACAAATGACGTAACACTTTTCAGTTATTGGAGTGTAATTCAAAAACATCTCGAACCGATTTAGATGAAATTTAAATCGAACCACACGGAACTACAATTCAAATAAAAAAAGAATCATCAAAACCGGTTCACCCAGTCGAAAGTTCCAGGTAACAAACATAAAAAAATACAGACGAATTAAGAACCTCCTAATTTTTTTTAAATCTGTTAAAAATATTACATACCAGAGCACGGACAACAAAACCGATAAGATAATGTTAATGTGTCTTGAACTAATAATAAACTTGTATCTTAGTATGTGATGGCGGCTGCCATAATACACATAGCTATCCATATAATGTTACAATTAACGCGATCGGTAATTAATTATCTCACATATTGTCACACACGTGCAATAATTCAGTTAAAATAAAAACATGTCCAGACCAAATAAGGAGAGCTTCGAACCGCGTCCGATAGAGGACCTAGTTCTGAGTATAGGCACTGAATAACAAACAAGTGGTTAACACAGAAATAAGACCACCACGTAACAGTTTTTATACATTTTTAACCGACTTCAAAAAAAGCGGCGGTTTCTGTATTCGACCGTATAAATATATTTTAATTGACTGTTCGCGGATAACTTCGCGTTCATGTACCGAACTTGATGATTCTTTTTTTGTTTGATACAGTATTCTTCCAAAGTGGTCGTCGGTTAAGCGGTTTTTGAGTTACACTCAAATACCTGAAAACTGTTACGTCTATCTGGATGACTTTCTTTTTGAGGGTGAATGATAATTGATCCCGTGAGCAGCAAAGGTCACTGAAAAGGTTTAAAAATTTTTTTAACCCAAAAATGGAACCGACAAAAAAGTGTGAAATAACGTGTCGAAGTCGGTACCATGCGCACCATATTTTGATATTAGTTACTTTTGAAATATCATGGTACCGACTTCAACAAGTTATTTCATACTTTTGAGTGTTGAAGTCGGTTCCATTTTTTGGTAAAAAATTTTTTTTCACTCTTTTTAGTGACCTTTGTTACACATGGGATCAATTGTCATTGTGGTGTAGGTATGTTCACCGATGTCTTCACCCGCTACTATAATATCGTGTAGTATAAGCACGCATTTTTTAGTTTTTGACTTGTAACTCAAAAAGTGCTCTTCCGATTTTGATGAAATTTAAATGGGACCAGAACTAAGAAAAAAAATAAGCCTGAAATAAAATAAATAGCGGTCTATAAATGTACTAAAAAGGACGTTTCATGTGAAAACCTTCATGGAATAGTTAATTGTCCTGTATATAATTTCAACGCTCCGTGTTTTCATTTATAGCTCAAATCCCAACACAATCGATCATCTGCCGATTTTAACAGAGATCTGATCAAATCATCTCGGTTCGTTGAACGTCACAAATATAAGTACATACAAAAAAAAATTTATAACTCTTCTCAAGAACGGGGCTTTATTTATTTTTAAATACTTCATAGATCTAGCGTTTGACCACTATCTCAATTGACGGTCAGTGACTATGTACTCGAAGATGTTATTCACGCTAGACCTAGAATGTTTACAGCTCTCAAGGACTGCTGCCTAAACACGCTATGTGTTTGGTAATTTTTTGAAACTTGAGGGTGGTCGCTAGCCAGGCAGGTACTCGAAAGTACCCTACCACAGTGTTGGTCGAGTTTTACAACGATGTTACCTTCATAGGAAGCTCACACCGTTGGTGGGGATCAAACCAGCGTACGTCTGTATGACAGGCGACGCTCCCACCGGTGAGTCAGCATCGCATGAGGATACGATACATCCACATATTGCTATCACAGCCTATTAAAAGATACTGCGTATATTGCCATTAAATTCTTATATTATGTAGATTTCTATAATTGTTTATTTATGTCTTCGTAATATTTGGCGAGAAACGTTTTATATTCTTTGTTATTATTCATGAGCCAAGAAGTGCAATTCACGAGGTTGTGTTGCCCCATAGATTCAATCAAACTATATTCAAATTACGAGTGAATATGTTTTTTCTAAGCAGATTCTGTATACTACCTATATCGTAAACTGCATCATCACTATATCAGGGGAGGCGGTTTCCATCTTTTTATATGAAAAAGTATATTATGATATAAAAACGAGCAGATCTCACGAGTTTCATACGACGTTTTTTGTTTCATACAACACACTTGCGAGCCAAATACAGTATTCTATTGCTTATATCGTTAGTTATTAAATTGAGAATGCTCTGTTTACTCGCACATAACTTGCACTAAGGTACTAATTTAACTTTGCAAACATAATTCTATTACGCACTGGTGTGTAATGGCACACACACGAGTGTTGTGAGCTCAAATTATGGCCATAAAAGCGATGTGACAAGGCTCACTTTACGAGCAAGTGTGTTGTAACGATCTTTACCACGCTCGGTAGAATAGAGTACTACGTATAGAGTACTAGGTATAGAGTACTACGTATAGAGTACTAGGTATAGAGTACTACGTATAGAGTACTAGGTATAGGGTACTACGTATAGAGTACTAGGTATAGAGTACTAGGTATAGAGTACTACGTATAGAGTACTACGTATAGAGTACTACGTGTGTAGTACAGACGTGTGTGGTGTACCCAAAGTATGAGTAGGCTATGGCTGGCCAAGTGCTCGGAAAAACTTGTGCTGAGAAGTCGTATGGAACCGTATCTGATTGTAAACCAGCCGTTTCCAACATAAAAGGCGTAATGCTCCGCAATTACCTTGTACTCTCTAGTTTTATGGCGACAACAAGTATTTTATTATCCGTAGGTGCTATAAATCAGAGTTATTTACCGATCGTAACCGTTTAATTAACAGATAATAATTATATTAATTATTAAGATTAAGCTTTAATCAAATAGTGTTATTTAACTTGTATTAATATTTAAAAAAACATGTGTATTGCTTCAAAATTAATAATACCTATTTGTCATTTCGTTTGTGAAAATATTATTTTATTACAAAATATGCACGTGTACCTACACGTAATTATATTATATACTAGCTGCGCCCCGCGGTTTCACCGGCGTAGTGATGAAAAACGATGTTGATGATGACGATGACAAGTAGCCTATGTGTTATTCAGAGATGTCAGCTAACTTCATACCGAATTTCATCAAAACACACAGAATACGATTCCTATAAATAGATAGAGATAGAGAAGAATAGACTGGACAAGTCGAAACGACAGCGAAAACTAAAGATTGAACAAATTAGACTAAAAACGAGAGTTAAAGTAAACACAAGTGTACACAAAGGTAAACACAGAAATCATGAAACAGAATGGAAATATAGTGAAAGGAATAACTTCCAAGAAACCTAAAAGAGAAAATTCGACATAAAATCAACAAAAATAAATTATTCTGGTGTAAAGCTTTTTCTGTACAAATGAAGAAAAACTTTCTGATTTAAATTATAATTTTCATAAATGTAATTTTCGAAAATCGATATCATCTTTTTTCACAGTGAGCAGCAGTTTTCGATCACATTTTTTTTAACGGACCTCACACTGTATCTTCGTGACCATATATTTGTATATATTATTAATAATTGACCACCACAGTTTATTTCTGTAAGCGTTAGATATCAATCTGAAAGGACATGTTACAAGTAATTTATTTGCCATTTTTGTTTAGAGCTGGAAATAAAAGTCGATTTAATATACATTAACTTGATATGAAGTTCAATTATGTTTCTTACATTTAAAAAATGTTACTTTTGATTAGACAACACACACACTTATGGGATACTATTCAAAATTTAGTAACTTAGAAGAACGCAAGTCACCCATATAGCCCAGCGGATTAGCAAGTTGAAGTGACAGTGGACAGGGCACATAGCTCGAAGAACTGATGGCCGTTGGGGTCGGAAAGTTCACGAATGGAGATCACGGGTTCGCAAGCGCAGCATAGGACGGCCACCGACCAGGTGGACAGACGACCTGACTAAGATCGCAGGTAAGGGCTGGATGCGGGCCGCTTTCAACAGGTCCTTGCGGAGAATAATGGGTCAGGCATATGCCCAGCAGTGAACGTCCTATGGCTGTGATGATTATGATGGTGATTGGTTACCGCGTCACCCGTCACCACAACCCGCGTACAGTGTGAGACGGGACGTTGCGACGAACGCCGGTGCGTTCATCGCAATTCAATATCCTGATGACGAAGACGAAACTATTGTGGATCGTGATATCGACTACACGTAAGTGTCACGTTATACCCGTATAAACAGTATAAGACTTTATCGAAAAAGTGATCTGATTGGAATTAGTTGCTCTTCCCTTTCCACCTGTTCCGTATACACAACGTATTTTTTTCTTTGTCAATCCTTCTACATATTCAAATCATCTAGGCATACCTTTCTCAGCAAATACTGTTACGTGTTACATTAGAGAAACATTTTGCAATAGTTGCGGCCAATTGTGTCCAATATCAACAATCATTCAAAATACATGTCCACCATCTGGTGTTACTTTTTAGTTCAAGTCAACCTCAATACGTATATGGACAGATAACCAAAACGAGTAACGAAATTAAAGGCGAATAGACTGCACGCGTGGGTCCAATTCGAACAGATTCAATGTTAACAAGATGCCTACAGATTTTTTCTGTAAGTGGATGTTAACCTAGTACGAACTGAGTTGTTATCTAGAGCCACTTTCGCAAACAAAGTGGTTCTAGAAAAAATAAATAAATTAGCTTAAGGGGTACTCGTAGTAGGGTAATTTCTCCAGTTCTCTCCTGACCTATCTACTACGTAAAAAGAAGTTTAAAATTTCTCAAATCAAATTTATGTGTCAATTATATTTGCTTGTAATTTTGTTAATCACGCGAATTAGCTAAAATTCCCTAGATTTTTATGAAATGTAATAGCTTATTCTACGTATTATAGTAATACGAATAAGATATATCTAATATAAGAAGAGTTTCGTTTAGGCTATATTATATTTTCAAAACTTTAGGGATCCTTATAATTAACGGTTGCTAAAGGCCTTTTATATTGTATTCACATACATATGTATATATTTATAACCACGTGTTCTAGTAATGTATCATGTATTGAAAGTGTTTTGTGCCAATAAATATATTTGTATTTTTATTTGTATAATTTTTTTACCCGTGCAAAGCAGGGCCGGGCCACTAGTTATAAATATTATATTTCAACGTAGGGTATAATTCAAGTTAATAAGACATCATGGAGCCGAATAATACCTTCCCCAAGGATTAATGAGTTGGCGTTTTGGCAGTTATTTCGTATATAATTTCAGAAACTAAATACAGAAAGTTATATTTCGTTGAACATTAGGGAACCGGGTTACAAATTTGTTGGTTTAATTTTACGAATAAGAATTTTTGGACAAGTTGCTTATAACAATCCTATAGGCCACGCGAGAGCTACTGCGATTGGGTAGTAAGTGTTTCAAAGTTGCTTATAACAATCCTATAGGCCACGCGAGAGCTACTGCGATTGGGTAGTAAGTGTTTCAAAGTTGCTAATAACAATCCTATAGGCCACGCGAGAGCTACTGCGATTGGGTAGTAAGTGTTTCAAAGTAGCTTATAACAATCCTATAGGCCACGCGAGAACTACTGCGATTGGGTAGTAAGTGTTTCAAAGTTGCTTATAACAATCCTATAGGCCACGCGAGAGCTACTGCGATTGGGTAGTAAGTGTTTCAAAGTTCAGACTTTTTGGACATCACTTACTTTTGTGTGGTCTTTTTGGACAACACTTACAATGTGTAGAATCGATTGTTTCCTCGGGCTTAGATAAATCAAAAAGCTATCCGATAAAACAAGATTATAATATATTGATAAGGAGATCGTGAATAATATAAAATATTCAATAAATTCCTTATTTCCCGAAAGCTTTTGTTCACCGTGATGGTTAAAAGGTATTGTAAACGCCGATGAATTTCTGAAAAATATCAAAACAAAAGTATGGCAAATATTTTGCAGAGTTATTTTGTTTTACAAATCCGCAGGGAATCCAGAACGGCGGCGACGAAATGGGTCATAGGAATGAGCTAGACTAGAACTGTACAAGCCATAATGAGACGCTGAGACAATGACATGTCATGCCCTTAATTCTGAGTCCTATGTCAACGTTTTAACTTCTTAGAAGATTTGAATGAAGATGGTGGAGGTTTTTATATTGTTGTTATTTTTTACTAATATTTATAGGTCGTTTGACTATCTCTGCAGTACATAGTATATATTTGTACAATGATCAGGAGTAACCATGGAGCATTCAACTATGCCTGAATATCGAGCAACGAAAACAAATAAAATACCAGGTAAATATTCCGATAGTAATGTTAACGCTTTGAATAGTTTAACACTAAATCTTTACGCGGCAACTTTAAACACACATTGTGTATTTTGGACCAAGCGATAGATTTTTTTCTTATCACACTCACACCTCTGCACCAGGATTCCCTGTGTAGCGGGAGGTTATGGACACACTCCATGATATCACAACAAACATCCATACACACACCATATAAATGTTCGTCCTTGCTGGGAATCGAATCCAGAGTCTCGGGAACCAAAAGTCATGTCACTGACCACTGGCACACGGATGCCGTCAGATCGATTTTTTTAATTTTTTTTTACATATTATAAGTTTGCGTTTGACAACTGTCTCACCTGATGTTAAGTGATGACGTTGTCTAGGATTTAGCACGCAAACCTAGAAGGTACCTATTCACTCGCGACTTGAAGACTCCAGGAGTGTACATATCGGGAAACACAGACTCGGGCAACGAGTTCCATTCCTTGGCAGTACGCATTAAGAAAGTGGAAGCATAACGCTTCGTGCGTATAGGTGGTATATCTACCATTAGCGATGGCGAATTGCCGTACGTCGAGTCGACCGATGATAGAAAGGGGATGGTGGAATCAGATTGTGTAATTCCAGTGCACATTCTCCGAAATGCACCCGATAGAAAACCGATAGGCTTGCTACTCTACGCCGGTGTTCAAGGCTCTGAAGCCTACGTTCGAGCAAAGAGTTATATACGGAGAAAAGCGAAATTGTGGTCGTCGTGGTATGCGCAAGCGACCGACTGACTATTAGCTGGTCGAACAAGTGAGTTACGTAATACGGCAATAATGTTCTAAGCAAACCGAACGTGTGTCTGTTGTGAACGTTTAGATACATAAGTTAGAATACGAGCAGTTTATATGGTTTTATGTTCAAATGACTTTACAACCAAGTCAAGTAGGGCAAGTTTCTTATGCTAGTTGGCAATTTATTATACATTACAGAGTTCTATACATAAATGATTTAAATGAAAATACTTAAATCTTCGCTCTTGTATGAATAGTGGTAGGTATTCAGGTGGCATGATAAATGTACTCGGCAGTGCAGCCACCCTTAAGTTTGAGAATTTGTCAACAAACACGTGTTCAGGCAGCCGTTCTTGAGAGCCAAACAACATTTTACGTCTAGACTTCGTCGACTAGACTACGACTGACTTTATTCAAATAGAGTAGCCAAACAGTAAGACCTATCCTTTAAAACGATTTTATAAGTATACTAGCGGCCCGCTCCGGCTTCGCACGTGTATAAAATATATAGCCTATGTCGTTAATGGATGTTATTATACATATAAACCTTCTTCTTCAATCACTCTATCTGTTAAAAAAACCGCATCAAAATACGTTGCGTAGTTTTAAATATTTTAGCATACATAGGGATATAGGGACAGAGAAAGCGACTTTGTTTTATACTATGTAGTGATATTATAACGTGTATAAGCGAAGCTACGCTTGTATCTATATAACGTATTTTTGAACTTGATTTTCACCCTCTTCTAAACGTTGGATTAATTTGAAACTTCGTAGACTTGCAAGGACCGATGACAATGCAATAATTAAAATAGTTTGTTACTAATCCCTGAGATTCTGGTAATGATAATTCCATACCAGAATCTCCAGGATTAGCTACAATAGTTCAGCAACAAAAGTGTGTCTTGTTAGATTTTTATAACTATTATTTTTAACCAGCTGCGCCCTGTAGTTTTACCCGTGGACTAAGGTTTCCCGCTACCTCAATAAAATTATGCCACGGGAAGTATAGTTTTTTCCGGCATAGCACATATAATATATATCTATGTCTATAATGTAGTCTGTGTTATTCCAGTGTATAAGCTATCTACATTCAGAATTTCATGCAAATCCATTCAACAGCAGTATCGGTTTAAGCGCGAAGGAGTAACAAACATACAAGCGAAAAAAAACTTTCGCCTTTATAATATTAGTGTGATAATAAAAAAAAATTCGTACATATTTTTAAACCGGCAAAAAAAATGTCTGGAAAATTTGTCAACAAATCAGGAACGCAGGATTGGATATCCAATTTTAAAGTATGCGACCTCCATCAGCGTTTAATTAACGCACCATATGGGGGCATGTAATACGATACGAGCCTTGTCGCGGCAGCCTTCAGGTTCCAAGAATTTATAAAGGCCCTTATATACTGCAAAGTCGGGAACAAAACTCTCTTTGTACGCTTATCATTAGTCATGATACTTTTCAATGAGGGACAAGGACCGATTCATACATAAATGCGGTATTTAAGCGGTAAAAATACAAATTTATGACAATGATGATTATCCATTTCACATCTTTAGTGTCAGCTCAATGGTTGATGTTTTTGCTAATGCTCGATATTTTTAGTAATTCGAGACATAATTATTTTAGTTACTAGCTGACCTGGAAAACGTTGTTCTGCCATGTACATTATCGAAATGTCAAAGCGACACGACACTTCATTTAAATTACTTCACATCATCAATCAAATTACTCGGATATTTGTTCATACATAATACTAAGGAAAATACGTGACGACCTATTTTAAGACAAATATACGGCAATACGGCGTATAAGGCAAATATACAAAAAAAACATAAAAATCAGGCAAGCCGTTTCAAAGCTCCTATAATAAACACTCTGACAAGAGATTTTTATATAATACATTATTAATCATATTAGTAGATATCTTCTTGATGTTTGTAATTGTACAAACAATTTTGTATTCTTTTATATTCTTTGTATTCTTGTAGTAAGCCGTTTCCTACAGAAACGGCTCTAACGATACGGATAAAAGTTAGTATGTAGATAACGTTAATCCATATAAGTGTATCTATGAAAAAATGGGACGGGTACATCTAGAATAATAAGTTCTCATTTGTATGACTGCACAGTTAATTTGCTATTAAGTGTAAATAGTTGTAAATCATCAAGTTTTCCACAAGCTAGCTTGTCGGCTTCCACTTTCTATTTTTTGGTTGTTGTTATGATGGTTTTATGTTGTTTTTTCCACTAGATTGTAAAATAGTTAACTTTTTTATATACACTAATATAGACAGGAAAAAAATGTTTAAAGGTTTGTTTGTAATGCATAAACTTAAAGTACTGGAGTCGTTATTTAATTTATTTCACCAATAGAATGAATAGTAATCGCGGAGTAACATAGGCCAATTTTTATTTGAGATCTGTAGGGATAACGAGGAAATGAATGCCTGCATGAGTGAGACCACAGAGCGTAACTAGTTTTAATTTTTTTTTTTTTTTTTTTTTTTTAACAATTACACAAGGTCTTCAGGTCCCAAACTAGGCAGAGCCTGTACTATGGTAACCTGATGACTGATATACATACTTATATACATATACACACCCAGACACAGGTCAAACAGACATATTTGTCTGTATTATTTTTACGTACGTACTACGTATTTTTATATAAGGTAAACACATAAGCATACACAACTGCACCTCCTTATTAACATAATTATGCTGATACAACAGTTGTACCATTTGTAGGTTATTCCGTCCTTGTATCTCAAGGGCCAATAAGTTACCAAGTCCCTCCGTGCTACATAAAACATGAAGCTATCTTATCTTTTGTCACAATCGGGTAACATTGAACTTTACAGAACCAGTTACATAAAGGAAGCGGTTATCATTGACCGGAGACACCCAGCTGAATCTTATGTAATTATTTACATGGGTATTAAGTACATGCGACATCAAACTTAGTTGAAATTCCACCTTCGCGCACGAAGCTTTATGCTTGCGATATTCATAAAGCGTGTCTCTAAGGAAACGAATTCCTTGCATGAGTCTGTGCTTACCTACTGACACCATCCAAGTGTCTTCCAGTCACGAGTGATAAGGTAACTTCAAAGCGAGTTCACGAATTGATGAAGAGTTACAGATATTGTTAAAAATATAAAAAAAAGAACTACCTACAAGTAGCTAATGATTTTCACCAAGGAGATATGTATTGAAACTAGCTATACATTCAAAATAGTTTCAGGAATAAAGAGGTTGTTTTTATTCTGTAACTAACCATTTTCGGAACAGCCCACGTACCTACTTATAAACAAAAAACTCCTTTCACCATTATAATGTATACATAATATACAGGATATATTTTTATTTGAGTTCTTGTGGGGTGGCCGAAATCTATTGCTGCATAATGTATCTTATATCGCATATTCGCGTACTCCGACAACCATATCGACACTAGAGGTCGCCAGAAGAAGCAGGTAAAATATCTCACATACCTATATATTTTGTATTTAACGCAAACACAACGCACTATTTGTGGTCTCGTATTGTCGGTCTTTTCACGCACTCACTCAGCCGCAGTAACCAGCTGTTCAACTGACGACGGAATAAACGGAATCTGGGCAAAAAGTGGTAGCCGACTGTTGGCGAACGGTCAGCTAATAGTGCCTACTAGTGTAGTATGTAGTGTACTAGTGTAGTACTAGCTAGTAGTGACTAGTGATGTACCACCGAACTCAGCTAAATAATGGTCATCTTTTGTGAAGCCAACTATGCTAATGAACTTATATCAGGAGAGATAAAAAATAACAGTGATTGGCACAAGACGAGGCAGGGTCAAACAGCAAAGCGATAATTGCTTACTACCATTACAAGATGTAATTTGGCAAGACTTGCAATTTTCGGTATATAACGTGAAGTAATACAATCGCAGATGATAACATCGGGCTGGCCATGAAAGTACCTCCCAGAGGTATAATTTACCACCATTATCGCGTCGTTTCATTGTTATAATTATGAAAGAAACAACGAATAAACCAAAGGATTATACTATCAACCGTCGCGATATGATTTGTTTGCACAGAGATCATTATGCATACGAAGCAGAGACAGCAAATATATGCATGCAAGATTATGAAAATATGCAGATCTATACATATGTATGGATATGTACATACGTACACTTTCAAATGTGAGAATTGGCAACGAAGTAGGTAGCATTAGCATTATTTATTAATGTAAAGAAACGTATCGATGATTCAAACAAAAGGTCAACTTCAAGGTTAGCTTTTCTTTTTTTTATAACGTATGTCAAGAATCCAGTAACAACAAGTTACGCACATGTTGATATTACGTTTATAATATACGTAACATACAACAGTAGGTATATCTTGAAATGGTAATGTAGTTTATGAGATGAGCCATGTATGATTTGCATTTTGTAAGCATTCCACGACATTTATACTTCTTGAAGCCTTGCTGCTGGTTACTCGTTGGTGGAATAGCACTAGTTCTGGAATATCGACTGACTTTTAAGGACAGCCGCTTGAACCCACTGTGTTCGGTGACAGAAAATGTCAGGCGGCTCCAGAGACACAAACACAAACTTACACCCGCGTACTAGGATCCCCTATATCGCGCAAGGGCACACAATCATAATCGCGCACACAATCATAATCACACACACAATCATATTTTACAAACGTCCAAGAGCCATGAACAAACAATGGTCACCGTGGAAATATTTGCCCCGGTCGGAATTTGAACCCAAAGCCACGGGATCAGTAGTCAGTGTCACTGACCACTAAGCTACAACAACCGTCAAAGCCGTAGGACCATTCTGTGAATTTGATAACGATATTATGGACACAGAAAGTTCAAGTCCGCGGCGGGGATGGCTCTAGATGCCGAGTGATTGGCGGCTGACACATACAAACCTGAAGCTGTGATAATGATACTCACTTGCCAGATAGCACCAGCGACAAACTGTCGACCTTAGTGACCTTCTCATGCGCGTACAGCTCGTGGCACTTGAGGTGTCGGACGTTGCGCATGCACATCAGCACGCGCCGGAACTGTCTCCGGGACACGCGCAACGGCTTGAATAGGGCTGTGTACACCTGGGGGACAAGAAACAACAATTCAAGCATCGATCGACAAAACTGTACAAACTATATGTCCCCCATTGATCTCTACAAAAACAGGTTGTTATCCGATCGCATTCATTTTATACCTATCTCAGCGCATAATTTTTGTGCAGCTAATTATATACAAATAAAAGTTATACCTATTAATTTTAATTAAAATTTCTATATAGTATTTTTGCTTTGTGATTAGTTAGACTAATCACGATCAAGCAAAATACTATTTTAATAATCCTAGGAACTAAATTTAAAAAAATCGCGTGAAGCTGAAAAGGATTTTCTTGGAAAAAAACAAGATAATTATACATACATATCTTCAAATAGCTTACACATTGGATTTATAATATTAAAGCGAAATGCAAAATTGTTGTCATGATGTCGTAAATCAAGTCTTTAATTATTTTTTACTGCTTATTCCACCATGCTAACAGTTGACTATATTAAATAGGCACAGATAAATATTGAGCTGTATACTCCAAGTATATTAGGTATATATATATTCGTAAATACCTAGGGAGCGTCTCATGCGTAATATATTTTTTTTTTAAAGTTATTTTTCCACACGTATACTTCTAAGAAAAGCAACGCAAACTTAAACGAAAATTTTGAACATTATTGCAAATGGAACGCGCTCGTAGTAGTTAATAAGTTTTATCGTGGTGTTGCAATAAAGCGTTCTATCTATCTAGGTATCTATATTATTATCTGGGTTTGGCCTTTTTGCTATTATTATTGCTATTATAAAAATGCGAAAGCTTGGATGGACTACAATTATGCTAGAACAGCGAAACGGATTGGAATAAAATTTTCAGTTTGCTTTATATTTTAACATTTCTACTCAACATTCTATTGTTCAATCCGCCAATTCGTACGCGTGTATTACGACACATTTATATATATAAAATAATATACCTACCTAGTTATTTTAATGGTGTTAGTCTACAAGTTACAATTAATTTTTGTATAATTTGTGATTCATGTCGTTTTTTTTTTTTTTTTTTTCATTACACTCAGACCCCCGCACTAGGAATCCCTGCATCGCGGGAGGCATGGACACACACAATCACAGCACACAAACATCTAAGACCCGGGACAAACATCTACACTCATCGCACAAATGTTTGCCCCTGCCGGGATTCGAACCCGGGGTCCCGGTGACACAGAAGTCATGTCGATGACACAAACCACTGCGCCACGGTACCGGTTGTTCTTTTGGGATTTTCATTAGGTAGCTCATATTATGTGACTTCAGAAGTGCGAGTGTATTGCCCAGGTCTTCAGTGAGTCTGCGTCTTTTTAGTATCAAATTTGGAATTGTACATTCTGAATTGGAATTGAAACTAAAATCATTTGAAACTGAAACTGCGTTTTATACTAACTTATAGCCTATAATAGCACATCCTTTTTGAACGGGATAATAATAACGGGGAAATAAAATAACGGGAAAACCCCAGTCCACGCAGCTTAATCCGCGGGGCGCAGCTAGTAGTATATTTTACTGCGGCATGGCTGAGCTTTACTACTTGTGTGTGTAATGTCTTATAGTTATAAAACGAACTATGTTAAAAATTATACTAATTATTAATAACTTTACTATTATCTAGTAATTTTAGTATCGAATCCTTGATCATAATCACTGTCAATTCTCATAACCACAGATTTATTTCATGATTAAATAATAAAACAGACTTATAAATCAGTATTTGAAACCAATATGGCGGTATGAGGGCGACACGGCACACGCAATTATTCCGTAGTGTACTCTCAGTAGTTACTTAGTAAAGTAATTATTCATTAAACTACCCGGGTAGTTACAACTACTTTTCGGGTCTCGACCCGAAAAGTTCCGGGACAAGGAACTGCTTAAAATTGAATCTGTGTGTGATTAAAAGAAGTAAACAAAGCAATAGGACTGAAATTAACGTTAAAGTTATTAAGATTTAATTTTATGTGTAACAAATGTTATTTTTTTTTTAAACAAAAAGGCTTTTTAATACGTTTCACCAGAAATGAACTCAATTAAAATTCTTAAAAAAATTCAATCCTTAAATTAAAATTTTTAAAAAAAAATCCAATCTAGAAGTTCCGGGAATCCCCGGGACTTTGATTGTAGGCTGTCTCGTGTCCCGGGACTTTGAAATTTTCGGGAATTCCCAAACCCTGGTAGGAGATAAATGATGTTGAGAAATAGAATACGAAGTATTTACATTTACTTTACATTACGATTAACACAATAGTAGTAGTAATTAGTAGCAGAGATAGTGTTACCTAGGTACATTTCTGTCACACCCCAAAACTAAGATAGTTTTTATTTTGTTACTGACTTAAACTAACTGCGACCGAAAAAAACTGCCTATATTAGGAATAGCGTAGCTAACAGTAATACAAACATTAATTCCAGCGTTAACCGAATAACAGATTTCAGATATTTCAAGAAATTTAGTCGCCATTAATGTCAGGATTCATGTTCTTATTCATAGAACAACTAGAATATTTTGTTTTTCTTTATTCCAATTCGGGGATACCGACAGGTTGAAATGGAATAGCACTATTCATGATCAGCAACTCCACAAAATAACCATAAGATGAAACGAAACCTTTCAAAATCCCGACGGCATAATAGCACCGCTTTAATCACTCGAGCTAATCTCATAGAATTCGCAGCTCTAAAGTGCAGAGCTACAGTTAAGAGGCAAAACAATAGAAGCTTTTTACGCGGAGCTGCAGACCGGGATATTGTTCCTCACTATTGTACCTGATCCCGGTGCTCAGGAAAATATTAATCTCGCAGCCAGTGCCGTGCATAACAGACTTGTTTGTTTCGTTGGGAATATTGACAGTCTCAACTTTCGTCTGATCCGAGATTATCTACAGCGTTCATATTAAATATTTTATATTCTGCAATGTTTCCATATTGGAATTATTTCTTAACCATTATCTGCCAGAGTTCACAAAAGTTTATTTAGATAACGCCGAGCTGTGAAGCTAAAGTAGTAGAAAGTATGTTGGTCTACTATATTGTACGTAATTTGAGTGATCAGGAGAATATTCATTCCGCTGCCCGGGCACTGCATAACAGACTTGTTAGTTTCGTTGGGATAATTGGTCTGTCTAGACTTTCATCTGATTTCAGATATTGCACAGCTTTAGATATTTAAAAATTGTATTCTGCATCGAATTTGGATCCGATTTTTTTTGATTAATCAAGATCTGCGTGAATGTTTTGAACGTCCAAGCGGATACCTGGCATGAGATGGCTTTTGGGTCCTTACACCATAATGAATGAATGAATGAATATGCACAACAAGGAGAATCATCATCGCAGTCACCCAACAATTTGCGATGATAGTTACCTAGACTTTTGTAGTGGCGAAAGATGTGCTATCTTTCGCCACCACATTATTATTATAACAAATTTAAAACAACACACATGTCACAAGGGCTCAATTATAATAGAAACATAACAATTTAGAATAAAACAAGGTCAGTATGATCAATCAGGCCCGTGGGGTACCGGCTAGGAATAGTACTCCCCATTTCTACCCGTGGGTGCCGTAAGAGTCGGCTAAAGGATCACGTACCAGAAGGTGGGCAGCAGCACCTGAGGCACGGTTAAAGAAGAAAATAACAAGTAGAATAAAGTTATAAACTGAGGACCGAAACCTATCAAAAGACTATTTGTATGAAACCTAACCTATCCAGCTGACCAAACAATTGCGTAAGCCTAAACCGAACCCAAAGCACGGTAATATTACCGTGGCGAAAGCAAACAACTCCGCTAAAATTGACACCTAATATTGTGTAACTAAAACAATGTCAACACAAATTAAAAGTAAACTTTGGCGCCATAATGGGCCAACAACAAGGCGTATAAATAAATGTGGGACGATGGCAATACGACTCGTTTTTCTGACAACACCTGCGCGATACTCGTATATTTGGCGATAGATTTTTTATAACTGTAACTCGGACCAGACTCCTTGTGAACGCTACGATGTCTTTACACATACTTATGTAAAGCCACCTTTTTATACTTAGATATGCGCGTGAAAATGTTGTCATTTCAAAATTTCTTAATCCGGGGCCGGTATTTCCCCTAATATATAGAATCTCGTGACATAGTGTTTACTATCGCACTCCTCCGAAACGGCTAGCCTGCTTTTGATTATATTTTTTTTTTTTTTTTTTTTTAAAGATTATAAGCTTGTATATTTGGTAGGTCTGAGAATAGGTCCTAAAGTATTATTCACCCTCCTAAACCCGCCACCCCTCGCCCGCCCCCATTATTTATCGCGATTTTAGTATTTTTGTATGAACTAATGTCTAAATAATTTTACCGTCTATCATTGAGAAGTAATTTAAATACAGTGTCATGTCACTTTGACATTTCGATAATTGAATGGCGGAACAACGTTTGGCAGTACGGCTAGTTTTGTATAAAACTTCTTTCCAAAATCATCTATTGTTCGCGCCCGCTAAGAGATTAAAAGTTCTCCACTGGATCTTATGATTTACGAAAAAATACTTCAACATATTTTTATACATTTATTGGGAATCTGATATGCTCAAAACATTAAAGGAATAAGAAGTTAACATTATGTAGACATATTATATTATTATATTAATCTATGACGCTGGCGATGACTTCGTATATATATACGTACGTATATTTGTGGTATCGGGTATTTCGACATTATACTTTGTAGCACTCGTACTTTATCTCATTATGATGAGAGCTTAGTTTTGCTTGTTTAAGTCAATCACACATTAGTGTGCGTGAGCGCGTATGTCTACTTATATGGGCATGGTATTTACAGCTTCACTCGATTTTTAGTAATGTTCAGTCTTTCTTTTCATAATTTGAGAACTTTTATTACTGAATTCGCTTACCATTCCACGTGCTGAATAATCATTTCAATATCTATCGAAAGGTTGGGTCTGTTTTAGTACCTAGTTTTTATATGTTATGAGTTGAGCAGCTGACCCGCTCGCGGCCTCGATGACGCGGATGTTTTTTGTATGAGAACCTTTGAAGCATAATAACTTACGAACCTTAATAGCTGGAGTGGTTATCTACACTAGCTACACTAATATTATAAAGACGGTCGTCGTGGCGCAGTGGTTAGTGTCAGTGACATGACTACTGTGTCTCCGGGACCCTGAGTTCGAATCCCGGCAGGGGCAAACATTTGTGCGATGAGTGTAGGTGTTTGTACCGGGTCTTGGAGGTTTGTGTGCTGTGAATGTGTGTGTCCAATCCTCCCGCGATGCAGGGAATCCTAGTGCGGGGTTGAAGTGTAATAAAAAAAAGAGGAAAGATTTGTATTTTTGTATGCTTGTAATGAATAAATTAAAACTACTGAACTGATTTAATAAATCTTTTATCGTTTACTTGATTTTTACGTTTACTTTCGATTACTAAAATATACTAGGGATCTCTACTTTAATAATAAGTTTTTTTTAATACTTTAAAAAAAAACGGTCAAATAATTCCTTACATCGCATACGCTGCGATGTAATCATGTAAATGTAATGTAAAAGTAAAATCGATGATAGAAGAAGAGCATGTGTTACAACACACTACTACACAACACATTTATGTCCAAGTGTTATAGTTAGGTCATTATAAAACATTTTTATATTTGAAAAATAAAAACACTATTGGAATTCCGACCAAGATCAGAGAACACGTGCTTTAACATTAATCATTATCGGAATCAGTAAGATAGTCATAATCGGGGATGTTTCAGTACCGTAGATTGCCTTTTATATACAAAAAATCGGACATTTCATTCAGTAGACATTATCAATTAAAAAATGATATGAAGTAGAAAAACAAATCCAGCCGTGGTGCGCGATGCCTGGTAAGTTGCACTCGCGCGGTCTGCTTCCTACTTTTGATTTAGATTGTATTGTTTAAAAGCTGACTTTATCGAGTGTCCTAAATCATGGAAAGTCTGCGTTTGTTCATAATTTTCTAAATATTTAGTAAATACCTACCTATTTGTAACCGTGCGCGGCCAGGGCGGGACGCTAGTGTAAGAATAAACAAAGGACTAAAAATATATATACCTATACATACAACAAATATACACAGAAAATTATAAGGTAACCTAGTTTTTTTTAAAGTATTTTTTTTTATTTATTTACATAGAAGTTAGAAAGTTTCAAAATTTAATCAAAAGCGTAGACTGCTAATATATTACTTACCGTTCATCGCATACAGACAGACGCATATTATTCGTATATATAGAGGTGTTGCTTAATCTGCTATTGCTTCGATACTATGAATAATTATGATTGTATATTTTCAAGTTATAAATACATACCGTTGTTCTTTTTGATAAGAATGTTGCTTATTTGACCCAGTTAACGAATACGATCTCATATACAAAGTTACAAAGCAAGGCATGCCGCCGGCTTGTCGACGATTTGGGCAATTCATACATTAGGCATAGCAGTGCTTGAGATTCAGTAAGCATTCTAGGTCTAGCTCGAAAACATCTTCGACCACACCATCACTGACCATCAAGCGTGATAGCGGTCAAACGCTAGATCTATACAGTATAAATAAAACAATTACATATAATGGTTATCATGTCGTTGCGCTATAGAAATAACGGCATCGGTAAGTTACGTTACGTAATTAAATAGTGTTTATAACCGAATTCAAAAAGGAGGAAGTTGTCAATTCGTCGAAATCTTTTTTATGTATGTTCCCCGATTACTCGAAAATTGATAATTATTTTTTTGATTGTAATGATATAGATACCTACTTCCCGACGGTCCCATAGTCATTTGGTCAGGTTCCTATGATGAGACCCTGGAAAAATTGGGGGAATCCGATTTGGGTATTTTTTATGAAAATGTTCCACCAATTAGGGGCAGAAGTAGTTTAAACAACATTTATTTATTTACAATAAACAAGCGTTTCGCAACTATCTCACCAGATGTTATGTGATGACGCGGTCTACGATGATTCACGCCTGCCTAGAAGATACCTGTTCACTCGTGACTTGAAGATGCCCAGATTGTACCATGATGATTATGGCACATTAGCAGGTTTATAAGGTCGCAGCTTACTCCGACATTGAATTGTAATGTCAACCTTACAGGCTGCGACGCAAACATACATATTATATACTTAATTTAGTGTATAAAATAAAGTTCCAGGGTCGCCAGGGGGTAACAGACGGTCAATTCGATGAAGTCAAGGTTCAACTTCGTCTATAATATATTATATTAAACGATATGCATATTTGTAGGTCTTTTTCAGGCCTCCAAGGCGCGATGGCGGCGACCAGTCGGATCGTCTTGCGCTCGCCAGCCCACCAGCCAAGCATGGCGAGTACTGGCATACCCCCTGAAAAATACATGGGCAGTATATATATCCAGCAGTGGATATTCTACAGCCGAGATGATGATGATGACACATTCCAAATATATCTATCAGATTAGGTTCAATTCGCTGTGTTAACAAGAATAAGTTACTGTAACTTTCTTTACCCTGTGATTGTTATCTGTGACTTGACAAAAAGTACCTCACTGCCGAAGACAAATAGATATACAATGGAAAATGGTCGGGAAAGCCGTGAACTGGCAGACAACGGTTCCATTATTTCCATTCAATGCCGTGAATTTATTGCATTGTGTTCTTTCTGCAGACTCGTTATCGTAGCGGATATTTAAATGAAGATAATCGAAGGTTCTTGTAAGGGAAAATGTAGGACGAAGGCCATACTGACATATCTAGGTAGACAACTTTTGAATCTCAGCGTTGGGAGCGTCGGTTGTCAAACTCACGGATGCTGGTTCTCTCCTCACTAACGGCTGGAGCTTCTGGTGAAGGTAACGACGTTATCGATTTCCCAGCATGGTAGTAGGATACGTTCGAGCGTGATTAGCTACCACCCTCCAGTTTGAAAAACTGTCTCCAAACACATAGTGTGTTCAGGCAACAGTCCTTGAGAGCCGGAGAGCAAATTTCTAGGTCTAGCGTGATAACATCTTCAACCACATCGTCACTGACCATCAAGTGAGATAATGGTCAAACTTAGATTTATACAGAATATTTATTTAAAAAAAGAATATAAGAGTACCTGTATATTTTTTAAATGTTCATAATCTCTGAACCATGTACGTATGTTTGGTATATAAAAGTAATAATTGTCTGGGAAGTTTCAAATTCTGGAATATTTAAAGGAACCTGGGGGTCATCCACTCTAAAATATGGCTTTGAATATTGGTATAGCTTTCGACTTTTTTTCCGTCTTTTCGAACCTAAAAAAGCTTCAATAGTTAATACATTATTCATAAACTGATTATATCATTGATTTATCAACAATTAATCAATTGTTGTAGCTTTCTTAGGTTCGAAAAGACGGAAAGAAAGTCGAAAGCTATAACAATATTCAAAGCAATATTTTTAAGCGGATGACCCACCCCCTTAAACACACTACTACATAACATACCCCCAAGCAGATGATTTTCAGAGGATGTTGTGAAATGAATACAATTCGCTTCAACATAATAATCTAAATCAAACAAAAATCTACGGTATGGTATGGTTTACTTTTACCAAATTCTTTTAGATAGAAACTTTGAGATCTCAGGTAAATAACGGTCAGGTAGGAAATACCTCGGCAAAAAAAAACGAAGGAACATGATCTCGTAGAATGATAACTAAGATAGAGAATTGGATAAAACCGAACATTATGCGAGTCGGAGTCACGCTTCAATGATTCCGTACATAAACCTTTACGTCGTGTACATATCTGACAAATTATATTCTATAGTGTTTAGCTTGTAAAAAAATAAAGAAAAACGTATGAGATGATATCCCGCGCACGCGACGCTTTATGAACAGCAAATATATATAGGTTTCGTTCGAATACCATGACTGAAATTAAAAACATATTATCTAAATAATAAAAAAAAGGTATATCGTAGGTTTGTCATAAATACTAGATTTTTTGTATTGTACAAATACTTCACATCACATAATATTTCTAAGTAATCTATTACCTGCTTTTGTGTCCTAACCGTTTGGACAATATCTAGTTTTAAGTAATTTTCTGGCTTAGAACTCGGCACGCAAGCTTAAACTTTAATTACTAGCTAATCATTACTTACTAGCTAATCATTGAGTTCTTGAATATTCCAGGGTTGGATTATTGGGGAATACAGACTCGGCCATTTATATTAGTCAGTTATGTACGCCCAAATAAGATTAGCATACGTATTATAATACATTTATGTATTCAGAAACTAAATAATCAAATCTGTCCCATGAAACTAATAAACATATTTGGCTTTGAAGCTGGGATATTGTCTGGTTATTATGGACCTCCTGTCATGCCGCATGTTTTACCAATCAAGATACACGAGACATGACATGAATGGTAAAGCGGCTCAGTCTTCCCGGTCTTACCAGCTATGTGATATTAAATTTAAGTGGCAGATATTATTCAAACATTTGCATAAAATCCATAGCTTAGCACAGAGTTGGCGCCGCCACAGACCACACTCTGCTTTGATTTACAGCCGTGCGCACCCCACTATTATTTTGTACCTGTGCTTTGGTTATTTGCAACTGTTCTGGTAGAACGCCCTCGGGTCAGTTGGCAGCTACTTCGTAACCGAACAAATGCCATTTATTACAATGGTCTAATTCTACACCTGCATTCAAACTTTGTGGGAGGATAATCCTGAGAGAGTAGATAATCAACATTCGTTGTAGTAGGTACTTAGGCTTGGGATAATATTAAGCAAATAAACCACTACAAATTGTATATCATTTCTTTAAACCGACCAGCGTCATAGATGAGTTAAAAATTCAAATTTCAGATTTGCGCGCCAAAAAAAAAATACAAAGTAAAAATGGGTAGTAAATCTTCTAATATAAAATTCTCGTGGCAGTGTTTGTAACCGAACTCGATCTTCGGATCCTCGATCGGCTTGGCCGATTTTTATGATTTTTTTTGTGTTTATTGAATATTCCGTAGGTTGAAGAATAAAGTAAGGAAGTAGTAAGGTCGTAAAGTATTTTTCACCTTCCCATTTTTTATCGTAAATGAAGTGTCGAGTCACTTTGCCATTTTGATAATTTATATATGGCAGAACAATGTTTGCCCGATCAGCTAGTACTCACATGTCCATTTTGTTGGTTTTAACTCTACGTTTGACCGCTGTTTCACCTGTTTTTAGTATAATGTATATTATGTGAATTTATATGTTTCTTTATTTCGATAGTTTACGACGATAAGTAGGTACGTTAATTATGCATTAACGGTTAGCCTAAGTTATTACGCACGTCGTGATAAAAAAATCCACTATAATAGCAGAAATGCTTTCAATAATTTTATGTCTAGTTAATCCAGTGAACAATTCATCCGGTTCAATGCGACATAGAGAATGAAATAGAATGAGATGCAACCGTTTCCAATTTCATTAAATTCTGAATCTGAAACTTGAACCGTAATTTTCAACCCTCAATAGGGTGCGAAGGGTGACGTCATCAGTTAAAAGGTCATTGACACAGTCTTGCTTGCCCCACTAACCTGATCTGCAACTTGTACTGCTATACCAAACGAGGCTTCATTCAAAGTTATTGTAAGTTCAATCGAGACGTTTTTGAAGCAATGATAGCTCAGCGGGGGGAGCGTCGCCTGTCAAACTGACGGGCACTGGTTCGATCCCCAACAACAGCTTGAGCTTCCGGTAAAGGTAACACCGTTCCTTATTCCCAGCATGGTGGTAGGGTCCTGTAGAATACCCGCCTGGCTAGCTACCACCCTCAAGTTTGAAAAACTGTCACCAAACACGTCAGTGTGTTCAGGCAGCAGTTAGTGAGCATTCTAGAATGCT